>OX941088.1:78744126-79994126 GCA_954870635.1 Arctium minus | reverse complement strand
AGCTTTGCAACTTCAGAGTTTGAGGTAGAGGCCTCAGAGGTCTTCTCCAGTTGAAGTTTAATCTCCTTCAGAGATCCTCTAATTTCATCACCAAAAACCTTGAACTCTTCCTTGGTGACATAATTTGAGGGGGCAACCTTATAATCAACACATGATTCTAATTTTCCCTCGAGTTCAGAGGGGCCTTCTTTCCGAGTTGGTTTGATTTTGACTCCGGAAGGACTTCCCCTTAATCCGGGAGAATCCGTTTTCAAGGATTTCTCTAAAAGGGTTCTAATAGGTCTGACATCATCAGAGTCAGAGGTAGATGATGATGACGAGAACCTAACGTGAGTGGACACCTTGCTGTCCAGGATAAGGAGTCCTTGTGCAATAAGGTCGTGCCACTATTTCTCTGACAGGCAATCCTTATGAGAGATCTGAAGTCTCTCATGAACTAAGGGACGGTCTTTTATTTCATGAGCCACAAAGGCATCATGGGTGTGAGGAGGTGGCGTACTCTGGGGTGAATGAGTACTTTTGTTATGGTCTAAGTCCTTTTGGAAGGACTTAGCTATATCAGAGGGTTCCCCTTTTGTGTCTGCTTCAGAGGCAGAAGAAGATGCCTTTGAGCGGCTGGATTGGAAAGGGTTCGAGGTGTGAACCTCTGTTTCAATGTCCATTGGTGCTGGACCACCTTGGACAGTAGATATGTTTGCACGGGGAGTTGAGTTTTGGAAACGCTCATTTGTGCCATCAAGGGCATCTTTTTCTACCTCTCCTCTCTCGGATTCTAGGTTCAGAAACTCACCCTCTGGTGTACTCTCTACCTCACCTTCCTCTCCTCTGATAGAGTTAATCTCTTCCTCAGGGGGAGGGTTCTCTTGTTTTCTCTCTCACTCTCACAGAACCACCCTCTGGTTGCTCTCTGTGAATATTTTGAGCAGTATCAGAGATGTCACTCTCTGATTCTAACTCTGGCTCAGATCCTAAGTGTGTTGGGGATCCCATCATCGGTTCTGATGATTGGGCAACATGACTAAGTAAGAGTCGGGTGTCAGAGTCCGTAGGGATGTACTGAAGCATAGTGTTGGGGAATCATCGTTCATTCGTGTAAGGAGGAACCACCGTTGGTTTGAAGGAGTTGATTATGAACAACGGTGTTCTTGGACCTTCTTCAATGAGAGAAAATCTTTTCATTGCTCGTTGAAGGACAATAGAAATGAACCGAGGAAACAATACTGAAATTGGCTGTTTCCCTTTAGCCAAATCTTTTTTCTTCTTGTCCACTACAGTCATCATCTCACAGAATAGGAGATTCGCCATATTGATGCTCCTATTGAAGAAGAGAGCATACATGATTGCAAGTATCGTTGGATGTGTCTGGTCTTGGCTTCCAATTTTTCATGTAAGTGTGCGATTCAACACACTAAACATGAAATTCCATGTGGGAGGCAGGTGTTGACGTCTGAACTGACTTAGGCTTGTGATCTCCTTGTTGTAGCCCAAGTTCATAAGAAATTGAAGGAGAACTTCCTGAGTGGGGGGGGGGGGTTTCTCAAATTTCTGAATTTGAAGATCTTGAGTTGTGGGTAAGTTGAATCCGCGAGTTAGTGTGTTGGGTGTGATTCTGACGTTTATGCTCTTTTCTCCTAGGTCAATGTACCCCACCAACCCTTCCTGTTCATCGTTGTATTCACAGGAATACCACCATTGTTGAACAAATCGTAGAGGAACATTGGAAGCATATTTGGTGAAGACATCCCTAAGTTCACATTTGCTAAGAAACTCCAGAACAGGACGAAACTGTTCGTCGTACTTTGTTAGGGTTACATCGAGGTAGTAGTTGTTGCCTTTCACTGGAACATCAAATTGGGCCATGTTCAGACTTGGAACTATTTTGCTTGAGTCGCCTGAGTTTTGAGCTTGAGCGGCCATTGTTGCAGGTTTGCTTGCTGTGAGAGAGCTTGAGAGAGAGAGAGAGAGAGAGAGAGTATATGGGGATGAAATTCTGAGAGCGTAAAGAATAAAGGGAGGAGGAAATGGGTTTTTATGAACAAGGGTGGTGAGAGAGAGGCTATGGAAACGGCAATCGAGTGTTCCAACGTCAGAAAGGACGTTCCATCATTCCCCTAATAAATAGGTGACACATATAGGAGAGTAGGGTAGGGACGCTTGGTGTCAAATAACCGTCAGTAGGATTTTTGAATTAAAAAATGAATGGTTATCCAGAAAGGTGTAACTCATACACGTATTTATTTTCTCAAAAGAAAGTCATCTGTTCTAAAAAATCAATTCTTTCTAAGAAATAAATATTTGCTTTATTATTCCCAAAAAGAGAAAATGAGAAATATCAGAGACTCTGAGATGAATATCAGAGACTAGATCAGAGACTCTAAAATGAATATCAAAGACTAGATCAGAGACTATGAGATGAATATCAGAGACTAGATCAGAGACTCTGATATGAATATCAGAGGTTTAGCTGAAATACTCTTGCTCCCCCTTAACAGATGAAAGGTTCTTTTGCTCCCCCTTGACCAAAGAACGATTTCTTTTTATCTTCTCCCCTTTGACAGATGCTTAGAGATACAAAGGAATGATTTTGACCATTGGTTAAAAGTCCAGAGGCTCTGAAACTTGCTCCAGAGGCTCTGGGTTTAAACATGCTACTTATGTCAGAGGTTCTGATGAGTAGATCAGAGACTCTGATTTTCTCTTGTTTTAGGTAGACATGTTTAACATTCCCAACTTGCTAATTAAATTTGGAGATCAGTTGGTACAAAATACATCTCAATTGTTCCTTTTTCAACATGATCTTTTAGAAAATGATACCTTACATCAATGTGCTTTGTTTTGGAATGTTGTACTGTATTGGCAGAGATGGCTATGGCACTTTTGGAATCACATAGAATTGGAATTCTGTCATAATGTAAGCCATAGTCTCTGAGCTGAGTTTTCATCCAGATTACTTGGGAGCAACAACTAGCAGCAACAACATATTTTGCCTCTGCAGTAGAAGTTGAAACACAGTTCTGCTTCTTGGATGACCAACTTACCAGCTTGTTACCCAATAATTGACAACATCCAGAGGTACTTTTTCTGTCTAGCTTGCACCCTGCATGATCTGCATCAGTGTATGTTGTTAAATAAAAACTAGAAAGTTTTGGATACCAGAGACCCAAAGAGGGTGTGCCTCTGAGGTATCTAAAAATTCTCTTTACTGCAGATAAATGAGATTATTTGGATTTTCTTGATATCTAGCACAGAGATATGTGGCAAAAATTATATCAGCCCTACTTGCAGTTAAGTATAGAAGTGATCCTATCATGCCTCTTTAGGTTTTGACATTTATAGATTTTCCTGAAGGATCAGAGTCAAGTTTGACTCCAGTGGTAATAGGTGTTTTCATAGAAGTTGAATCATTGAGCTTGTACTTTTTCAAAATGTCAGACACATACTTAGATTGATTTATGAAAGTACCCTCTGAAGTTTGTTTTACTTGTAAGCCTAGAAAGAATGTTAATTCTCCCATGAGACTCATCTCAAATTCACTCTTCATCAACTCTGAAAACCTATCACAATACTTTTGATTTGTAGAGCCAAAGATAATGTCATCAACATATATCTGTACTAAAAGCATCTCATTTTTGTACCTTTTGATGAACAAAGTTGTATCAATTGTACCTTTTTCAAAACCATTATTTATCAGAAATTTGGACAGAGTAGCATACCAGGCTCTTGGAGCTTGTTTAAGGCTGTACAGAGCTTTATCAAGATAATAAACATGGTTAGGAAATTCTGTACTTTCAAAATCAGGTGGTTGTTGGACATAAACTTCTTCATTTAATTTACCATTTAGAAAGGCATATTTGACATCCATCTGATATACTTTGAACCCTTTGTGTGCAACATAGGCTAAGAAGATTCTTATGGCTTCTAGCCTAGCCACAGGTATAATGGTTTCATCATAATCAATACCCTCTTCTTGGCAATATCCCTTAGCAACCAACCTTGCTTTGTTTCTGATTATTATACCATCCTCATCCTTTTTATTTCTGAAAACCCATTTAGTTCCAATTGCAAATTTTCCTTTAGGAAGGGGAACTAGGGTCCATACTTTGTTCCTTTCAAACTCTTGAAGCTCATCCTGCATGGCAGAGATCCAATGAGGATCTTCAAGAGCTTCATTTACCTTCTTTGGTTCAATGATGCTCAAAAAGTTTACAAAAAAGCATTCATTGATTGTGGCATATCTGGTTTTGACTTCTTCTGATGGTGATCCGATGATCTGTTCATGGGGATGATCCTTAGTTCATCTTGTTATTGGAGCATGAATTTGGGGTGGAGTTTGAGCTTCAGAGATGGCAGTTGGTGACATCTCTATTGTGCTGTTCAGAGGCTTTGAAGTGTGTTCCAAAGATGGTGAAGCAAGTTATGACATTTCTTCAACAGAAGTCTCTGGAGTTACTTCAGATGTTTCTTGTTCATCCTCTGCTTCTGAAGATTCTTGTTCAGCTTATCCTGCAATTATTGAAGCAGAAAGTGTTATGTCAGAGGGACATGAAAGAGTTGTACCTGTCTACTTGAGGTTCCTTTGATCTTTCTCTATGACTATCTCTAAAGATAAACTCAGGGTTATCATCTTCATCAAAGAAGTCCTCAAATATTTTGTTTAATTCAGAGTCCCTTGACTGAGATATTCAGAGATAGTCTTTGAGAATTTGATATTTTGAGTGTCAGAACCTCTGTTGTCATCAAAAGAAATATTGATGCTCTCTTGGATGGTTCTTGTTCTCAAATTGAACACTCTGAAGGCTTTTGAGGCTAATGAATAACCAATGAATTTGCCTTTATCTGCCTTTTTGTCAAACTTTCCAAGAGACTCCCTATCATTTAAAATGTAACATCTGCATCCAAAAACATGAAAATATTTAACATTAGGTCCCCTATTGTTAATGAGTTCATAAGGAGTTTTCTTGAATCTTTTGACAATGATAGCTTTGTTTTGAGTGAAACAGGCTGTAGCCATTGCTTTTGCCCAAAAGATTGTTGGAAGATCAGATCCTGCAAGCATTGTTCTTGCAGTTTCAACAAGTGTTATGTTTTTCCTTTCAACTACACCATTTTGCTGAGGGTTTATTGTTGCAGAGAAGTTGGGAGTTATGCCTTCTTCTGAAAGATATGAGTTGATTTTGGCATTTCTGAACTCTGTCCCATTATCACTTCTTAGTTTCTGAACTTTGCTGTTGAACATAACCTGTAATATTTTCAACAACCTTATCAAAATATCAGGCACATCAGATTTGAGTATGATGAATTCTATCCATGTATACCTAGAGTATTCATCAATCAGAACCAGAATATATTTCTTACCAGCAAGACTCTACATAGAGATAGGACCACAGAGGTCTACATGAAGCATGTGCAAAGGTCTAGGACAGTTGTTATCACTCTTGGTTTTATAGGAAGATCTTTTCATTTTTCCCATTTCACAAGCAGAACAAAGATGATCTTTGTTGAACTTCAGAGATGGTAATCCCTTAACCAAATTGAGTTTTACCAATTTATCAAGTGCAAAAAAGTTCAAATGTGAGAACCTTTTATACCAGAGCCAGACATCTTCACTGTTAAGATATATTAGACAAAGTTTCTCTGAATCAGTTGGTATGTGTTTTACAAAATTCATTCTATATAAGTTACCTTTTCTGTCTACTCTTAGCATTTCTTGACCAGTTTTTGAGTGAATAAGTGAGCAATATTTTATTTGAAACTTTACATCAAATCCATGATCACATAGTTGACTTATGCTAATTAAGTTGTGTTTTAACCCATCAACATAACCCTTAATCTGACCTTGCATATTGTCTCCAAAAGTTACTGCTCCTCCTGTTTTAGTTTGGTAAGAGGATAGTTGTTGGGATTTAATGTTCAAAAAGGTTTCAAAAAACTCATGAAAGACTAAGAATATCTTACATGCAACGGAAGCAAATAAAATATTTGAACAAAAACATAAAACAATTTTATTCCCACCAATGATCTTGTTACATGCAATGAAAAGATATAATTTAAAACAAAAGAATGTTTGGAGATATAACCTTTGGAGACTTTGAATCCTCACGGGAGGTTGATCGTTGATGAAGATGGTAGAACCCAAGGTAGAGTTCCTCTATCGGTATCCACCAACAAGCTCCAACACCTTATAGAATGCTAGTTCCTTTTTGATGATGCAAAAGAGGTTCTTCCACCAAGAATCTAATCTATAGATTTTGTAGAAGAAAAAGAAAAAGAAGAACCACACCAAAAGTGGTGGTGGCCGTGAGTTTTAGAGAGAGAGAGAAGAGAGATGACACTTTTTCTTGTCATAAAAAGCTACTACAAAAAGATCTTGCAAGAGCCACTTTTATTGTCATATTTCCATGGTTTCAAAATTGATGGTTTCAATTTTGATGGTTTTCAAATTTTCATTTAAGACCATCTAGTTTAAAGTTTGACAATCAAGAATTTCTCTCTTGGTCCTCTTAGATTGAATAGTTAAAATCATAACTTTAACAATTCAAACTTTATCACTATAAGTCCCTCTTTTAATTCTAGTTACATATGAGCCCATCATATTATAAATAAGCTAGAATCTTTTATTTGCATCAATTATTATGAATCACATTCAATAATAATTTTCAAGAATTATTAATATTTATCAAGAATCGAATTCTATAAATATTAATTAGGTGTCTACTTGTTTTGGTGTGACCCTATAGGATCATATGTTACCGACAATATTATTTTATAATCATTCTTGAGCATATAGAACCAACAATCTCCCACTTGCTCAAGATTGCATTATAGAATAATATAGACAGTGGTGGACGTCTAGCAACATCTCACTGCCCCCAGCAATGTATGACTGTATGTGCCATTCATCAACATCCAATTCCCACAAGCTCAAAGCTTCAATTGATGTATAAGGTGTGGTATCAGTTACCCCTTTGTTCGAACATCATGTTGAACATGAGACATGGATCGCTATCATTCTCATATGTCGTTCAACTTTTGGTAAGGCGCCTTAGATGTCTCACTCTTAAACCATTTAGAGGAACAAATCCCATTTTGACTACATACGCCTCTTATGTAGTTCATACTATACCCAATGATGGCCTTTATAGCTGTCTACTATTTCAAGATCAGCGGTTAACCATATCAAAGCACAGTACTCCCTACACTCAAGTCCCTAATATGCATCTCAGGTCAAAGGATACAAAGATATTACCTTTATTCAAGTGTCACTCATGACAACGATCCATGAAGTGATCTTGAAGCGGGTCATGTCCAGTACTTGTTTCCTAGCAAGTACCTATGAACTTGGTTGCAACACTTTGCCACTTTTACCCTTAAAAGTCAACCAATCCAATTCATATTAGTCTTACTTCATTGTTGTTCCCACAACTATGACCGACTTATGGACGTTTAGAATAACTAATTTATTCAAGGATTAAACATGCTAATATGGAACTCAACAAGTATTTAATGAAAAAACATTTACAAATTAATTCATTTCAATAGTTGTTGTTTAACACTGTTCCAAAATCCAAATACTAAACCAGATCAAATCCATTCACTAGAATAACGAAGTCCTATAGCTCTAGCGTGATCCTCATGCTTAGCTGGTGGAAGAGACTTCGTGAGTGGGTCTGCTAAATTTTGATCTGTATGAACTTTGTGAATACTTATTTCACCTCTTTCAACTTCATCTCGTATATAGTTGAATTTTCGGTGAATGTGCCTGGTCCTCTTCTGTGACATGGCATCATTAGCTATAGCTATGGCACCCTCATTATCACATAGGATTTCTAGGGAATCCTGAATGGTAGGGACCACCCCTAGATCTTCAATGAACTTCTTTATCCAAGCAGCTTCTTTTGCAGCCTCTGAAGCAGCAATGTACTCTGACTCTGTAGTGGATTGTGCAACCACACTCTGCTTGGAACTCATCCAAGAGACCGCGCCTCCATTCATAATAAAGACAAAACCTGACTGTGACTTACAATCATCCCTATCCGTTTGAAAGCTAGCATCAGTGTAACACTTTACACTAAGACTTTCTTCTTGACCTCCATAGATAAGGAACATTTCTTTAGTTCTTCGTAAGTACTTTAGAATGTTCTTCACAGCAATCCAGTGACCTTCTCCCGAATCTTGTTGGTATCTACTCTCATGCTCAAAGCATATGATACATCCGGTCTTGTGCATATCATAGCATACATGATGGATCCAATTGCAGAAGCATATGGAATGCCACTCATTTTGTCTCGCTCAGCCTGTGTGCTAGGACATTGAGATTTGCTCAATATGGTACCAGATGGCATCGGCAATGATCCTCTCTTAGAGTCCTGCATCTTGAACCTTTTCAAGATTTTGTCAATGTATGCATTTTGACTTAAACCTATAAGCCTTCTTAATCTATCTCTATAGATCTTTATACCAAGAATATAAGTTGCTTCACCCAAATCTTTCATTGAGAAACATTTCTCAAGCCAAGCCTTAACCTCTTTCATGGAAGGAATATCATTTCCAACAAGCAGTATGTCATCCACATACAATACTAGGAACATTACAATGTTCCCACTAGTTTTCTTGTAAACACATGGCTCATCTTTATTTCTTATGAAACCAAACTCTTTGATTTTCTCATTAAAACGAAGGTTCCAGCTTCGAGATGCTTGTTTTAGTCCATAAATAGATCTCTTGAGTTTACACACTTTATTAGGATACTTTGGATCGATAAAACCTTCAGGCTGAACCATATAGACATCTTCAGTTAAGTGTCCATTTAGAAAAGCCGTTTTGACGTCCATTTGCCATATCTCATAGTCATAATATGCAGCAATGGCAAACAATATTCTAATAGACTTGATCATAGCCACAGGAGAGAAGGTCTCATCATAGTCAATACCATGAATTTGAGTGAAACCTTTCACCACAAGTCTTGCTTTGTATGTGTGCAGATTTCCATCCATGTCGGTTTTCTTCTTGAAAACCCATTTGCTTCCTATAGTTTTGCCATTGGGAGGAAGATCAACCAAGTCCCATACTTGATTATCATACATGGATTGCATCTCAGTATTCATGGCTTCGAGCCAATTACCAGACTCAGAACCTGTCACAGCATCCTGGTAGTTGGCGGGTTCATTAGAATCCACCATGAAACAACATTCATCATAAGAGATGGAAAAACCATATCTTTCTGGTTCATGTCGAATTCTACCAGATCTGCGAATACTTTGTGTTACATTTGTCTCCTGACCAACCTCAGGTGCATTAGCTAATGGTTCTTCTTCAAGCACCACTTGCTTCCCACTAGAATCTTCCATTAGAAACTTGGTTTCCAGGAATTCAGCCTTTCGAGCTATAAATACTTTATTCTCAGTGGGATTGTAGAAGTAATATCCAATACAGTCTTTAGGATATCCTACAAAAATGCATTTAGTAGATCTGGGATCTAATTTGTTTGAAGCCTCTTGTCTCACATAAGCCTCACATCCCCATACCTTTAAATAGGATAAGGATGGAACTTTTCCATGCCAGATCTCATAAGGAGTTTTATCTACCATTTTGGTTGGAGCCATATTTAAAAGACGGGCAACCGTAATTAAGGCGTAACTCCAAAATGATAAAGGGAGAGTACTTCTACTCATTATAGAGCGAACCATATCTAGTAAGGTTTGGTTCCTCCTCTCAGACACACCATTATGTTGTGGCGTTCTAGGTGGAGTTAGTTGTGAGACAATCCCACGATTCTCTAGATGACTCAGGAATTCATCACTCAGATACTCACCTCCTCTATCGGAGCGAAGGATTTTAATGGTTTTGTTGAGTTGATTTTCAACTTCACTTTGAAATAATTTGAACATTTCAAATGCTTCATGTTTATGTTTCATCAAATAAACATATCCATAACGACTGTAGTCGTCAGTGAAGGTGATGAAGAATCTAGCACCATCTCTAGACATGGTTCTGAAAGGACCACATACATCAGTATGTATGATTCCTAACAGATCTTTCGCTCTTTCACTAGAACCAGAGAAAGGAGCTTTAGTCATCTTCCCATATAAACAGGATTCACATATATCAAATGAATCATCCTCATTTGCCTTCAAAATACCACTCTTTTGAAGTTGGGATATGCGTTTCTTGTTTATATGGCCAAGACGACAATGCCATAGATAAGAATCATTCAAACCTTTCTTGAGTCTTTTGGTGTTAGCTTGGTATATAGAACTATTGTTTATTGAACTATCCAGATTTACTTCATATATTCCATTAAGAGGTCTAGCTTCGAAATAGAATATATCATTCTTGTAAGCATGAATAAAATCGTCATTAAAACGATAAGTAAAACCAGATTGTTTTAAACGAGCAACTGAAATAATATTTCTAGTCAAACTAGGTACAAAACACACATTATTTAATGTTAAGTACAGGCCATTTGTTAAATGTAAATCGTAATCTCCTAAAGCTTGAGCTGCAACTGTTGCTCCATTTCCCACGTGGAGTACGATTTCGCCTGTCTTTAGTTGCTTACTTTTTCTGAACCCCTGTAACATATTACATATGTGAGTTCCACACCCAGTATCAAATACCCAAGTGTTAGGTGAAAAAGTAAATAGATCTATTTCTATCACATAGATACCTGAAGGCCCTGCCTCAGCCTTCCTTTTCTTCAACTCTGCCAGATAAGTAGGACAATTCCTTTTCCAGTGACCAATTGCACCACATTCAAAACATGTGTCTTCTTTGGCCACTTTCTCCTTCTTCTTTGGTTGTGGTGTTTGGGCAACCCTTTTGCCCTTGCCCTTGCCCTTGACAACCTTTGTCTTAGCCTTGGAGTTAGTGGTTTTGGGCTTCTTGGTTCTACCCTCCCGAATCATGAGCACATGAGGAGTTTTCTTAGGGAGGTTCTTCTCAGCAGTTTTGAGCATCTGATGCAATTCTGAGATAGGTTTCTCCCAACCATTCATGTTGTAGTTCATGATGAAGGCGTCATAGGATTTGGGTAAAGAGTTCAAGATTATATCCGTTGCCAAATCCTTTGGATATTTAGAGCCAAGACGCTCCAAATGATCCAAATGACCTTTTATCTTGAGAACATGATTGCTCACATTTCCTCCCTCCTCCATTTTACATGCGTGCAACATTCGAACGGTTTCGAATCGTTCTGTCCGGGCTTGCTGTTGGAACATTTCCTTCAGTTGAATGATCATATCATATGTCGTGTGATGCTCAAAAAACTCTTGGAGTTCGGGGATCATGGAAGCCAGCATGAGACTCGACACTTCGACCGAATCATCCATATGTTTCGACCAATCTGCGTGAGGAGCTCTAGGAGTGACAGGAGGCTCATCGGGAAGTGGGGTATCCAACACATACAACTTCTTTTCTGGCTTGAGAACAATTCTAAGGTTACGGTGCCAGTTGAGGAAGTTGGTGTGGTTAAGTTTTTCCTTTTCAAGGATGGATCGAAGGTAATGGGTAGGATGGTTCGCACTTTGGGCCATATACAAAAGTTTAACAAAGTTCTATTTAGCATTTTTGATTTTTAAAACTTTAATTATAAATATAAAGTCTAGGATCCAACGTTGCAAAACAAATAAATGGTTAGGTGACCTTTATCCCATATATTTAATTCAACAAGGTAGGTAATGTTTACCAATTACATCCAAATGTAATTCCTAGTTTTATGGGATCCTTAACATCGTTTGTTAAAAGGCATGTTTGATCCCATCTATGCCTCGGGTTTCTAATGTTTAGGTGACCTTTATCACAAAAGATTCCCGATCAAGTCATCCAACTTGAACAACGTGTGGAATCGACCCATAACTAGTGGTTAGGTGACCTTTATCCCACTAGAAATCGCGAAAACCACCTCGGCCATCAAAAGATAGTCCAAGTAGTTAGGTGACCTTTATCCCACAAGGATTGTACAAATGACGTGCGAGTGTTTTCAAAAGGACGGCATAGACTTGCATTTATTGAAGGGATTTCAATGTTTTACAATTCTAGTTTTGAAAAACATTTTGTATCTTGTGTTATTTTTTACATCCAATTAACATGGTACTATATTTTTCTCATCATATGGTTCCTTAGTCAAAAGAAATCATTATTTTATCAACTAAATATTTGTGGTCAAATTATTAATATCATATATTAAGGTTTATGTTTGATCACAAAAGAACCATTTATAGTCTTTTAATAACCATTTATTTAGACTATGAATTTGGATGAGTCTTAAAATCTCTATTTTAACTCTTTTTACTAATTTCAAAAATTTGACGTTTGGAATTTTTAGAACAAAAATTTATAAAACCATTTTAGCATCTTATGACAAAATTCGTCAAATCTTGATTTCCAAATTCTTAGTGCCATATTATTGCATGCATCCAATAATCAAGGTACTCTAAATTTTGAAAAACTTATTTCTTCAAAATAAATTTAACATTTAAAATCCGATTTTAAAGTTAGAGTGTTTTTCAATAAACTATTTTATTTAAAACACATTTCAACCAATTTGCATGTTATGGATTTAAAATCTCTATTTAAAAGTTTGGTCCTCTTCTCACTTTTAAAACATATCTTAAAAAAAATGTCGCTCCAATTTTCAAACAATTTTAAGGCGCGTTTGAACCAATTTTATGTTCTTTGCTAGCATATAAAATATCTTATATTTTAAAGCAAATAAAAGGAACATAAACAATCACAACATGCAAAATAATGTGCATAAAACAAAGTCATTTCTAATGACACTTTTTGTGAGCCAAAACAAGAAATGTCAAGTCCATTCCTAAGGACAATTTTTTTTTTAAAGAAGATCTTCATGGTCCCACTTGCTTTGACATCTCCATGCAAACAAGTCACCAAGCTCCATCTTCAAGTTCCATGTTGGTCTCCATTTATTTACAATTTATAAATAAAGAAACTAGTTCTAACAACTAATCTAATATTTACAAAATGAACATAATAGAAGATGATAAATCCTATTTACTATTACAAACCAATATGAATAAAAAAAAATTACAACCATATCGAATTTTTAACTCACATAAAAACACGAAAAGTCCATGGCTTGTTTATGCACATATTTCATAAAATAAAACAACACTTTGTTTTCTAAGGCAACTTTTATGTAACAAAAATGCATGTTAAAATTTTATTACATAAAATATAAAGACTAGCAAAAAAGTTGCCATGCATGAACCCTTTTCATACAAGATGAATTTTTTTTTTTTTTTTATCCATGGCTTCCAAAAACCAAGATTCAACCAAAAATCTAATCATGCATATAACATCGGCTCTGATACCACTTGTTGGGATTTAATGTTCAAAAAGGTTTAAAAAAAAACTCATGAAAGACTAAGAATATCTTACATGCAACGGAAGCAAATAAAATATTTGAACAAAAACATAAAACAATTTTATTCCCACCAATGATCTTGTTACATGCAATGAAAAGATATAATTTAAAACAAAAGAATGTTTGGAGATATAACCTTTGGAGACTTTGAATCCTCACGGGAGGTTGATCGTTGATGAAGATGGTAGAACCCAAGGTAGAGTTCCTCTATCGGTATCCACCAACAAGCTCCAACACCTTATAGAATGCTAGTTCCTTCTTGATGATGCAAAAGAGGTTCTTCCACCAAGAATCTAATCTATAGATTTTGTAGAAGAAAAAGAAAAAGAAGAACCACACCAAAAGTGGTGGTGGCCGTGAGTTTTAGAGAGAGAGAAGAGAGATGACATTTTTTCTTGTCATAAAAAGCTACTACAAAAAGATCTTGCAAGAGCCACTTTTATTGTCATATTTCCATGGTTTCAAAATTGATGGTTTCAATTTTGATGGTTTTCAAATTTTCATTTAAGACCATCTAGTTTAAAGTTTGACAATCAAGACTTTCTCTCTTGGTCCTCTTAGTTTGAATAGTTAAAATCATAACTTTAACAATTCAAACTTTATCACTATAAGTCCCTCTTTTAATTCTAGTTACATATGAGCCCATCATATTATAAATAAACTAGAATCTTTTATTTGCATCAATTATTATGAATCACATTCAATAATAATTTTCAAGAATTATTAATATTTATCAAGAATCGAATTCTATAAATATTAATTAGGTGTCTACTTGTTTTGGTGTGACCCTATAGGATCATATGTTACCGGCAATATTATTTTATAATCATTCTTGCGCATATAGAACCAACAATAGTAACTTGTTCGGACTGAAAGTCCTGAGTGTTGAAAGTGGAATAAAGTATTTATAAGGAGTTGATTTGTAATTAATTGAAAGTTATTTTATTAGATGGGCCCAAGCCCATAAGCCCATTATATTGTAAGCCTGAGTATATAAAGGCGTTATTAGTTCATTTGTCAGGTTACACAAGTCTCATCATTTTATATTACTAGTCAATAGGTTTACTTTCTCTGATCAGAAATCCTTTCTGTAAACCTGTAACCCTTTGATTGCATATTAATCATGTGACTAGTAGTTGTGACTCAAATCTTATTCATCTTTGATATTATTTGTTGCTGATTGCACTGTACTGGGATCTACAATTGGTATCAGAGCAGGATCAAATAATTTATTATTCGATACGATCAAAAGAGCAAAGAGACTGAAGGTTTGATCCAGAAAAGGATGGCTCAACGAGGAACATGATGAATAGTGTTTCCGTTAAGTGACGTTTATTTTTCTTACTTTTTGGTCCTTTTCCGTTAAGTCTCCGTTAGTTCCGTTAGTTTGTTAGTTTGGTTAGTTTTTATTTCATTTTTGGTCCATTTTCGTTAGTTTTTCAGTTAAGTAAGTTAGAAGTTTTAAATTTTACACTTTTAGTCCCTCTAGGTTAAGTTTTAGTTTGTGTCTTTTTTAGTCCTTCTAGTATTAAGTTTCAGTTTGTGTCATTTTTAGTCCTTGTAGTTTGTGTCATTTTTAGTCTTTCTAGTTTTAAGTTTCTGCTTGTGTCGCTTTTAGCCCCCATAGTTCAAAGTCTCAAAGTTTGTCATTTGTGACCCTAAACTTTCAAGTTTCACACTTTGTCACTTTTGGTCCCTGCACTTTCAAATTTCATCTATTGTCAAGTTTTTCACAAGCTTGAATTAGATAAATCCAGATGGGGTACTATGCTGAAGTTCAAGATCTCAAATTAGAGAAAGAAAATCTTAAATGTTTTGTTGCTTACTACAAAGAAAGATCACAACAGTATCAGAATGAAAACGACATATTGAAAGAAGAAGTTAGTGCATTAAAGGCGACTAATGAAGATCTTCTGAAAAAGACTTCTGGGCAGAGTAATGAGAAAACAATGAGTTTGGAAACTGAGAACAAAGAGCTGACAAGAAAAATCTTGAACTTGGAAGATCAGATTGTCCAAATCCAGAAAGCATCTGTTGATAATCACGAGGAAAAGATCTCTGAACTGAAAGATGCAAATGCTGAGCTTCAAAAGAAAGTATCTGATTTGGAACAAAAGCATGCTAAAGATAAATCCGAGTTTGAGAAATCCTTCGCAAAGAAGTTCTCAGATTTTTCGAGAAAATGTGCTGATGAGAAGAAGGAAGTTGAGCTAAAATGCATAAAACTTTCTCAGCAAGTTTCTGATTTTCAGAAAATAATCATTCTTGAAAGAGAGAAGTTTGCCAAAGAGAAAAAGGCCATTGAACAAAAGAATGTTGGTTTCTTCAAAGAAATATCCGGCCAAAGAAACAATGCTGAGAAGGGATTTGAAGAAGAGAGAAGCATGTTTGAGACTGAAATCAAAAAGCTTACTGCCAAGTTATCTGAAATATCTGAAAAGGCACAAAAAGAGCAGAAAACAAAGTCTGAGTTCACGAAGAAGATTGACCTGCTTGTTTAAGAAAGAGACAACTTTGCTTCAACGATTAAAGTGCTTGAAAAGTCTGCATCAAGTTCAAATCAGAAACCTGTCTCTTCACAAAGGTCAGTTAAATCCTCTAATCAGATTCGTAGTACTAACCTTTTCTATGATAGAAATATAGATGGTTCAGGTACACCTCAAAGAAGAAGGAGATACAAAGATGAAGAACTGGTCTAGAAGAAGAAACCAGTTGAAGATGAGCTGAAAGAAAGAGAATCATGTGTACATGTGTCTAATGTCAAGAAGAACAAAGCGAGTAACGGTAAACTTGATCATATCTACTCGAGAGATCAATTACTCAGGTTATCAGGTAAGAAATACCATTGTTCTTATTGTCATACACATGATCACATTCACAAATCCAGGGATCATTTCTGGTATGGTTCTTATTCTATATCCCCCACAAGAACTGCAACTAACATTCGCGGACCCAAATACCAGTGGGTACCAAAGCCGAAAACTGATTCTTTGTTCCAGGCACCTATTGTCAAGGGGGAGTAGAAGAACGATGGCTTCTAAGTAAATCAGCTTAGAACCCGGACCTCAACGAAGTATGGCTTCTGATCACATGACAGATCAGGACCCGTTCTACAATGTTCAGACTTGGATATTTTGCAAATATCCAGGGGGAGCTTATATGATCTATATCATTCTATCATGATTTGAGGGGGAGCTTAAAAGGTAAATATCTTCTGATCCAGATCTCTGATTGTTTGGAAGAAGAACAACTTTCAAGCATGAAAAAACAATTTCTGAAATGTTCAAACCACTTCAGGTTCTCAAAAGGTTTCATGAATCTAGAAGTGTGAATTTAAAAGGTTTTCATTTTTTGAGATTTAATGTTTATCTGACTGTGTGTTTCTAAAGATCAATACTTGCGTATTATCTTATCCTTATACTATAACGTATTCACACACACAGGTTCAGTACATCATTTGTATTTGTTATTACCATGTCTCATAACGAACCAATTTTTCGATGGTAATACTCCCGATTGATATTCAATGTTGTTGAGCATCTATCATTATTTCTAAATTTGTGCTTTCATTGCTAAATTGTTTATATTTGTTCATATAAACATAATATCCAATTCTTTGATACCCTGACCAGTTTAGTTGATCTGATTGATACATTGTCAGATTTTCAAAGTTTAATTGCTCAAATCTCATGAGCATACATTTTGACAATGTTATCATACATTTTGAGCTTAAATGTTCAAGATAAACTGTTAAGCTATCATTATTTATAGGAATTACATGGGATTTGTGTGAGAACTTAAACAGAACGTCCATGGATTCACGTAAACCAGTGTTTCCTACCCCGGAAGTTATCCTAGAGTGATTGAGGGGTGAGGGGTCATAATTCACAGAGTGGAGGAGATAACTCATCTGGTTGAGTTTTTCTCATTGTGCTGAGCGGAAAAATGAAAAAGAAAGTTTGGTTAGAAGTGAGCTTTAATGTTAAAAAGAAAGAGGGTGTGAGAACATAGTTAAAAGAATATCAGAACTCTACACCAAACACTTTCTGAGACGGGCAACCACATCTACTGATTGGTTCACATTCTTTGGTAACCATCATTGAAAAGGCACCTAGCCCATGCCAACTCTTGCATTAACCCAACCAGCTACTCGTTTCTTTCTTAACAAAGAAATGTTTCATTTTCTTTGGGGACGCAACATATATGCTATCTAATCTTCACTCAGAAGATTTATATATTGAAAAAGAAGGAAAGTTGCCCCACCTTCGCACCTCTTTCATGCACATTGAGTCCATGTAATATCTGTTGTTGTCTCAACAGTTTACACAATTTGAGCCTGATCAAGCTAAGTAGCTTCAATCATTCTACACTTGCACGTACACACAAGGAATGAGTTTTCTTGTCATAACATTCATAGAAAATTCCTTAGTGGTTTTTCGATGATTGAATGGAAGCCTTGGGGGAGTGAACATCACAAAAGCTCCTTTCCAATGTACATCCGTTGTACAAAGTGGCTCCGTACTACTTACAGGCATTCTAACTGTTTCATCTGTTGAATTAGGGTTACCTTGTTCATTATGTCTGAATTTGAAAAGATTCGGATATATACATTTCATGAATTGACGGATACTCAGATCACAGGTGGGAGAATGTCATATTATCATAAAGTGGAGATCAAAGAAAGTGCTGAAATTGAAGAAGTTTTGATGATCATGATGCTCTCAATCATCAAAAAGGGGGAGAAAAAGTTAAATTTCAAAGTTTTAAAGAAAGAAAGTTATTTCTGAAGACAGTCTAAAGATCAAAGAGATGAAGATTTTGTTTCAATTTTCAAAGAGATTTCAAAGATTGTATTGATTCTATCCCGTATCATGTGGTGTTTGCGCTAGTTTGTTTATCATTCCTCCTACGAGCTGATTGAAACAAGTTCTTAAGCTGAAAGTCTATTCAACTCGTGGTTCAAAGACAGATTCTTTGTTTTAAACTGAAGTTGCACCATGGAAAGTCACGTTACTCTCACATTATCTTTCTTGTGTGCTGATCCGATGTGATTGAGTTTCTACAGTTAAAAGCTGTGTGATAGTGCATTCAGTCGAGGCTACTGTACATCGAATCTGGTTACAAAGTTGATACTGTGAAGACCAAGAGCTTTATTCAAGGGGGAGTGTGGAAAGACATGAAGACATGAAACAACAAAAGTTCTTCAAAGATTCAAGAAGGAAAGAAGATCAAGGCCTGAAGTTTTTCAAGTTGTTAAATGCTTTATTCAACTTTAGGGGGAGATTGTTAGGACTGAAATTCCTGAGTGTTGAAATTGAAATAAAATATTTATAAGTGTTTGATTTGTAATTAATTGAAAGTTATTTTATTAGATGGGCCCAATCCCATAAGCCCATTATATTGTAAGCCTGAGTATATAAAGACGTTATTAGTTCATTTGTCAGGTTACACAAGTCTCATAATTTCAGATTACTAGTCAATAGGTTTACTTTCTCTGATCAGAAATCCTTTCTGTAAACCTGTAACCCTTTGATTGCATATTAATCATATGACTAGTAGTTGTGACTCAAATCTTATTCATCTTTGATATTATTTGTTGTTGATTGCACTGTACTGGGATCTACATAACTTCTTATCTCCATTCATATGCCTTGAACATCCAGAATTCAAGTACCAAATTGGCATAGACTGTTTCTGCAAGACAGATTAGAGTTTCTTAGGTACCCATCTCATTATGGGTCCTTGTTAGATTTATGAGGATTTTGAGGAACATCTGCCATTTTATCTTTTGATGTTTTGGCAGAGTTGTTCTTTTTCTTGTGAGGCTTTTGTCTCTGAGTTTTTGTTCAGAGACTGATTTAGAAAACAATGAGAACCTCTGAAATGATTTTTCAGTTTTATTAAGAGCTGAATGCAATTGCAATTAACAGAACAAGAAGAAGTAGGAGCAAAGTTTTTTATTTCATTGAATGCATTTAGTACACTTTGATTGTTTTTCAAACTAGCCCTAGGAATATTACAAGTATTCCTAACTACTTCCTTCTTTTTGGCTTGAAAGACAACCTTCTTTTCACGTTGTTTTTTCTTGTTCAAAAACATCTTCTTCTCTTTGCTGCTCACTACACAAATAGGATCATAATGGTTAATTTCTTGCCATTTTCCTTTTTGTTCAGGAGTAAACTTGATAGGTTTATAGGTGTAGAATTGAGAAGCGTTAGTTTTATTCTTTGCCTTTTCTTTCAGTTCTTTGTCAAGATCCAGAGAAGTTTTTGCTTGTTGACACATATCTGCAAAATCTGGGCATATTGGTATTCTGGATTTGTTTTTCAGAACAGAAACAGGAAAGTTCAAAATTCCAGAACCAACAGTCTTTATGTTTTTATGAATCACTTTCTCTGATCTAAAGAATATCTGTTCATCTATCTCTGGATCAGATTCAGAATCAGAGTCAAGAAAGTCTCTTTTAGCCTTGTCAGAGATGACTACCTCTGTAGTTCTCTTAATTTCCTTAGGTCTAGAGACTTTGATGATTCTTTTTATGCTTTCTTTCTTTTTTAAATCAACTATGTCATTTTCTTTATAAATTCTCTTAATGTAATCCTCAAATGTAGTTCTAATGTATTCATCTAACTTTGGAGAATACAGAGGTGCATCTGGATTAAGTGAACTCTGAGGTTCATCTTCAGAAGTACTTGCTTCAGAGGTACTTGTTTCAGATGTCTCTGATTCTTTTGTGATAAACGCATCAAACTTGAAAATTTCCCTGGGATCATTGCTCTGAGGTTTCATGAAGAGACCCTCTGAAGTTTCTTTTTCTATCTTTAAGATAGATTCTTGAAATTCTTTTACTTTAGAGTATGAAACATTTTTAAAATTTAGAGCTCTAGCTTTTGATCCTTCTGAGGTTTTTGTTCTCTTGAAATTGTTCAGAGATGGATATTCAGAGCTCTGGACCTTTCCCATACAGAAAGTGGAAGAAATTGAAGTTTTCTTCAATCCAGTAAATGGATCCAATTCATTGAATCCCAGTCCTTGAGTGTCTATTTGAGAATTTATCTTTATATGCACATCTTGAGCATCTAGATAACTTTTGATATGAAGTTCTTTCATTTCCAGAGATTGATGTAGAATTTCTCTTTCTTTTTGAAAAAAGTTAGTTAAGGCAACATAATTGAGTCTTTCATACTCAGATTTTCTTACTTCTTCTTTAACCTTTAAAACTTTCTCTAGTTCTTTGAATTTTTCTGAAAAAGATTTTTCCTTTTGCTTCTGAGCTTTTTCAAGTTTAGATTTTGCAACAAAAACTTCTTTCTTTTCAGATTCAAGAAGATCCTTTTCTCTTTTATAAAAACTTAGATCTTTTGTCATTTGCCTTCCCTTTTCTTTTTCTTCAAAAAGCTTTTGCTTTAAAATCTGAAACTCATGTGTTATCTTAAGAACATCTACTTCAAGTTCACTTTCATAGGTGGAAGGAGAATTTACCTTTTCAGAGCATTCCTCTGATGATTCATCGGTTTGATCATCTGCAAAAGCCATACCACAGAGATTGGTAGGTTCTTCTTCTCCACCACTTGTAGAGTCTGATAGCCAGTCTTCCATCTCTGCTACAAGTTCTCTTTCTTTGACATTATACATGTATTTGTTCTTGTAGTAGTCTTGATATTTAACAAGCCTACCTCTGCAATTTGCAGAGAAATGGCCTGGATTTCCACATCTGAAGCATCTTCCATCATTTTGGTTTGGTGGTAGAGTAACAATTTCTGTTTTCTGAGCTTGTGGTTGAGGCTGAAAGTATCTCTGAGGTTGAGGATACTTTGGTTGAAATGGTTGATGAGGTCTTGATTGTTGTGCAACTTCATGATGGTTGAAATTTGTACCCTTTTGATCACTATGTGGAGTGAATCTGGCACCATCTTGTTGAAATCTTCTTTCTGGAGTTCTCTTTTCTTCTTGATCTCTCCTTCCTTCAAAGACTTTCTTGCCAAATTTCTTGTTAAATTGATGAGTTATTAATGCAAGAGATTTGGCAAATGAATTGATGTCATCATCTGAGTCTGATTCTGAGTGTTCATCTTCTTCAGCCATTAAAACCTTTTTAGATTTCTTTTTCAAATAGTTCTTTTTTTCTGCACTTCTGTCTTCTTGTGATGCACCTTTTTGTTTTGATATGAGTGCAAGTGATCCACCTAAAGAGGTTTTTGACTTTTGTTTAACAACTTCTTTTTCTTGTGCTACAAGAGTGCCATAAAGGTCAGTCAATGACCATGATTTGATTGGCCTGTATTGACATAGACAGTTGTGACTATTCTTCATTTAAACTTTTGAGAAACAGAACATTGTTTTCTTCTTTTGTCCTCATAACTCCAAATTTTCTGCATTTATTGATGAGTATGTTGAACCTTGAGTATGTTTGGTGCAAGGTTTCTTCAGGTAGTGCATGAAAATCATGATACTCATTGATGCAAAGATTTCTTCTGTTTTTCTGAGTTTGTAGGCCACCTTCAAGTTGATTTAACAGCTGATCCCATATCTCTTTTGCAGTTATACAAGAATCAAGTTCTTGGAAGATATCATTGGGAATGGCCATTATTAGTAATCTAACAACCTTTGAGTCATTTTCCATCATTTTAGCTTCTTCTTCAATGAAGTTTGAAGTTTTCTTTTCATAGTATGCAGGAATTTCAGCAGTATCAGCTGTTGCTGGAACTCTTGGTACCAACACCATTGGTTGGTGAGGTCCATCGTTCACTGATCTTAAAAAGTCCTTGTCCATACCTCCCAAGAAATTTACCATCCTTATCTTCCATTGAGGATATTCATTCCTTAGGAGTGTTGGAGGTTTGGTTAATGACCCGGCTGTATAAATGGCGCTTATACTTGAGTTTGCCATTTTGTGAAGAAAAAGATGAAGATTTGAAGAACTGATGCTTTTCTATGAAGATCTTTTATCAAAGTATGTAACTGTGATTTACTTTCAAATTTGGAGCATATGAAGTTCGTTTTAATAAACCAAGGTTTATATGAACATGCACAGATATTGAAAGTTTGAATCAATAAGATATAAATCTATCCGAGTATGCAGATATGATCTTTCTTTGTTTAGAAAAAAAGGAGGCTCTGATACCAATTGTTGGATCCCAGATTTAATCTTATTACTAAGATATAAACCATAATAATAAC
This sequence comes from Arctium minus, assembly GCA_954870635.1. Lineage (NCBI taxonomy): Eukaryota > Viridiplantae > Streptophyta > Magnoliopsida > Asterales > Asteraceae > Arctium > Arctium minus. The sequence goes on along the minus strand of OX941088.1, from coordinate 79,971,562 downwards.
AGTTGAAGGAATACATTTTAAATATCAATGTAGATTCAAATATCACAGTTCATAAGCAGATATGTAAAGCGTGTAAGATCTTCTTTTGAAATACTTTCAATATATACAAAGATTAATCAGATACAAGATATCAAAAAGAACACTTTTGTCAATGGAGTGATGGTCCTATTTATAGGACCATAAAGTGAATAGTGTACTATCTGACAAATTAGAAGCATGCTTGAACAGTGTCTTACCTAATAGGTAAGCTCAAGACATGCTTGAACAGTGACCTACTCTAGAAAGTAAATCTTATCACTAATGATGTGTCATCTGTTCTTCTGATACTTGAAGCAAATAGATCAGCGCCATCTTTAGAGAGAATTTCTTCAGAGCTCTGAGGAGGTCTTCGAAGCCTCTGATGAAGCCATCTCTGATGTCTTCTGCTGAAGTCTACTAACTCTGGAATGTACTTCAGAGGAAGGTTCGTCCTCTGAAGTCTGTCTCTGGAAGTCCTCTGAAATAGGACTTGGATATTTTCAATACTTTTACAATCAGAGAATTGGGGCTAACATTATTCGATGAAATTTACATTTTGGATACATTCAATTTTATAAATATTGTAAAATGACCACCTTTTAGTTTTTGGACCTTTTGTTAAAGAAATCATATTAATATGTTATTTTGATGATTTATTGTATAAATGGAGGTCATTTTACGTAAATGCACATTTTGTGTATTTGGTTTATAAATCATATGAAAAATATATATTATTGAATTATATAACAGTCTAGAATTATAAATGGCATAATTTCATTTGGAAAACGGTTTATCCCAACTCATGATAGGTTTTTGAGTTAATCATACTTCCGGGAGTTTAATTGCATAAACGTTGGTTAAATACATTTTATTGTTTATGATGACTTTTATTTTATAATCAATGGTGTTTTTGAGCTATTGGCTCAACTTTGACTTGGGATGAGTCTTAGGGGACATTTGTACGGTTTAAGTTTGCTATATATTGGGCTTTTGGAGTTATTTGCAGTTATACCATATTTATTTGAAATGTTACATGCTTTGAGTGTGTTGTCATATATTTGGGGCCATGTAAATTTAGACTGTAATGCAATGGATCCATAAGCATATGAGTCGGTCTTTATTGTTTTAAATGGGATGGTTGTTCCCATGTTATGGCCAGGAATAGGCATCGGGTCATCGGGGGCACTATGGTGTGGGCTCTTGTAGTCGAACATCTGTCATTGACCATAAGGTGTAATTTCTGAGTTAATTTCTATACTGTAGCTAGAAATAGGCATTGGTTCATCGAGGGCAACTTGATACGGTCTTATGGGAGCCGGATCCTTAGGGTCATCGAGGGCAACTTGGTACGGTCTTATTGACCATATGGTGTAATTTCTAGTGAATGAGTGTACCTAGGATCACCAGGAGCCTCGTGTATGAATCATTAATAACTTATCCAATTGGGACCATTGATCCTTAGGATGAGCTCTATAACATGGAATAGTGGCCTACTTTTGTGTTCCGCCACTAACCATGGAAATCGAGTCTCAGCCGTCACCGAAAGGTGTTATTTTAGGTATTGAGTTTTATCCATGTTTTCGGTGACGTTTTGAGTATGGAGTATTCTCCATAAGTTATGATTTTGAGTATTGAGTCTTACTTATATTTTGGTATTTTGGATAATAAAGTTTTAGCTGAATTTCAGTAATTGAGTATTAATCATTATTCACATTTTAGGTGAGTATTGAGTTTCAATTTCGTATTAGAATTTACTTTTTGTATTGGAGTTTTCATCAAGAAAATGGTGGGTTTGAGGAAAGATGTTGCCTTCATATTTTATACTTTTCATTTTAGATTTTGGGATTTAAATAACATTATTTCAGTTTACCATTTTATATAAATGATGAAAACTCTTGAATTTATTAGGCGTTAAGCCTAACCTTTTTTTATTTGTCGGCATGTACTTCAGGTCCTCATTGAGGAATGGTACTAGTGATGCTATGAAGAAATGAGTGATAGTTATAGACATAAGAAGTAACTAGCAAATCAGAGATGTCTTCCGCATTTGGAGATAGCGACTGTTGTTGGTGTTTAGTAACGCCCGCCCTTAATTTAGACTATATGTAAGATTTGAATTATTTATTGTTGATGTTAAATCTTAGATTGTCATTATAGGTAATCAAGTGTTGACTTTTAGAAAGAATTATTCCTTATTTGATGTATTATCGAAAATTTAAAATTAGTCGATATTTTCAGATTTGAGGGTGTTACATAAAAACTTAGAAATTTGACATAATTGGGACTTGAAACCCGAGGTTTTTGTACAAATTGAGCAAGATTGACCAACTTTGCCATTAAAGACTTGCATCAAGATTTCAGTTTCAAAACCTATATGGTGGCACCCAACAAAACAATACAATGACACCCTTCAACAATGTAGTTTTTTCCCTTCTGATGGAACCATGAAGCGGTATATGCTATGTAGGTTTACCCCTGCACTAAAGAGATGAACATGCTTATAGAATATATAGGAAGTCTCGAGTTCCACTCCAGACATCACTCACCTGCCTATTTGACACGTAATTTACCTCCTCATATTGGCAATGGGACAATTGGTAGGACACTCTAAAAGATGGGGTCATGCCCTTGTTGCGGAACCAATAGAAATTTATCTTTCATTCAACCCTAGGTCTAGACTTAGCAATCTAGGTTATCAAGGATAGTTGATATTAATTGTAAAACTTAGGCACTTTTTACTGACACTAACCGGATAAGACTATCCAGTACCATACAATTTCTAACATAATTTCTTTAGTGTCATGCCAGCTATAGAAATTATCCTCCACTACAGTGTTTTCTTACCAATTACTTAAGTAACACCTCATCATAAAAAATCTATATTTTAATCAAATAACAATAGAACTAGAATTAAATATTCTTTATTGTAACTTAATACCGGATAATTTATTAACTAAATATATAATAAATTAAATAAAATTTTTTATTTTAATTTATAAAAATGTTTTTGATTCAATAAATAAATGCTTATAGTTATGCATTAAAAAATTAATATTTTTAATGTTTCATATACTTTTAATTTATTTGCGTATATTTAATTTATTAATAAAAAAGAAATCGAACAAGTGAGAATGTTACAACGACTCCATTTTGAAAAACATAAAATACATATGATGAGAGAATTTCATGCATCATTCGTGGAAATAGAAAAACTAAAGAATAAACGAAAAAATCAAAAATTGCTTACGAAATTGATGGAAATGGGTCCAAAAATAATGGCCGAACTACAAAGGAGATTGTACAAGCATCAACTTCAAGAACTTTTCTACGAATAATGATGTAATTTTATTTGTGTTGAGTTAGTAATTCTATTATGTAATATATTTTCTTGTATTGTAATATTAATTATATTTTGCATTTTTGATATTTGTTAAAATATTAATGTTACATAATAAAAAAAATCAAATATAATGATTTAAAATTTTAATAAACAAAAATTAATATCAATATTAATTAATGATCAGATTATTAGTATTAGTTTTATAATCAAAATCTTATTTAATAAATTATTCATAAATTTTTTATAAATATATTTCACAAGACATCAAAAAGTAATTATATCCACAATTTATTATACTATTCACTGTCGACATCAACAATTACCATTTACCGCAAATCAATATTCTACTAAAAATACTAATATCAATCACCATAATTTCTTAATAAGAAATCCTAGGTGGCACAAAGAAATTCTTAAGCACCCACGTTTACCTTGCCGATCAGAAGGTAAGATGTTGGCTAACAACGATTTTAATTACTAAGAATCTTACCTATTAAAGTAAGGTTGGGTGGTGATTTTTACCGGATTAACGTTGTCTTTGTTACCAAATAATCTACAACATAATAATTCATTCCGATTAAAATAATCCCTAAATTGCTCATTTCAACTCAAATCAAGGCCCAATCAGTGCAAATTATTATCATTAATTAAATAGTGGAGTAATGTAAAAGTTAATCGAGAAACATACATGAAGCTCTTCCGAATGCTGGCGACCAACTCCATATCCAGCACTGACAAACAAAAACCGATGGAGTCCGTGATTCTGAGTAAATAGCAGGAGACTAACGAAGGACAACATCGACAACATAGAAAGAGAAACTTGAACGATCCAACCGAAAGAACGACAAGTGGAGCGTTTAAAGAGAAAGTGAGAGAAAATTGGAACTGCAAAAGTCTGGAGGAAGAAGATGATCCATGAGAGCGTCGCTCGCTATGGATCACGGTGATATACAATGAAAATTCATCATTTTAGCCCATCGATCGTGGAATACTAGTTTGATATCAAAGGATTTAACATGTGAAAAAGATATTTGAGATGATATCGGAACAACAAAGGAAACGTGTGTGGGGGGGGGGGGGGGGGGGAGGGACAGGAAAGAAAGAAAGAATAATCAGCTCTTCTAAATACCCGCCATTTTCTTTATTAACAAACTACCATTTGATTTAATTTTGTTCTATAAACATATGTTTAAAATATTTTTTAAATTAATTAAAATTAAATATATAAATAATTTTTCTGTTTTGGTTTGATGGAATATTGGAATTATTTAAAGATCCACGATTTCGTGAAATGATTTGAAATTGGAGGGATTTGAAAATATTTGCAATCGTTTTGTGTGTTTGGTTTGCAACATTTTGGATTTAAATTGAATTTCATTCATTATAAGTAATTTATAAAAAATCAAATTATAAATAATTATAAAAATAATTAAACTACCTTTTTATTAATTGATTATTATAAAACAAATGCTTTTAATATTTTTTAAAACATTATTACATACAAATGCTACGAAATCTCATGAAATACTAACCACCTCCGTGGATTTCAGAAGCCCCGGTATTTCAAATCCAGTAAACGTTCAAACCAAAATGGGATTGGAATGGAATTTAATTTTAAATCCCTTCAAATCCAATCCCTTGTTCGTTTCATGGATTTCGAAGGAATTAGAATGAATAATTCATTTGACTAAATTCCAAATTCTATGTTCAGTTCACATAAAGAAAATAATGGAATCCTTTGAATTTCATTGAATTCCACAAATTAAGGAATTAATCATTCCTTGGTTTAAGTGAAAAAATTGAATTCCATCCAATTCCTATCAACCAAATGTGTGGTCAAATTCCCTCAAATTCCATCCCAATTCCTTTAAAGTCAAATTCCTTCGATGGATTCGAATTCCATCAAATTCCATTTTGCGAACCAACAAAGGAATTTGACTTTGAAGGATTTGGAATCCAACAATGGAATTTTACTTTGAATGAATTGGAGTGAAATTTGATGGAATTTGACCACACGTTTAGTTAGTAAGAATTTAATTCCTTAAATTGTGGAATTCAATGGAATTCAAGGAATTCCATCATTTTCATTATGTGAACCAAACATTGGATTTGGAATCTGAGCAAAGGAATTATCCATTCCAATTCCTTCAAAATCCATGAACCAAACACCTCTGTAGGGTCCGTTTGGTTTGTAGGAAGGGAATGAATTTGGGGGATTTGGATTTCAAATCCATTCCAAACTCGTGTTTGGTTTGCAGGATTGTTCGGATTTGAAATCCCTCAAACATAGGATTTTGAAATCCCATGGGGGTGCTGACATTTCACGGGATTTGTAGGATTGTAAAACATTTGTTTTCTAATAATCAATTACCAAAAAAATTTAATATAATTATTTTTATAAATCTTTTAATATCTCTTTTATAAATAATGGAATTCAATTTCATTCCAAATCCTACAAACCAAAGATTCCAAATCCTTCCAATTCTAAATCCTTCAACGAAATCCAAATCCCTCCAAATCCAAATCCTTCCTCGAAATCCATGTCCCTCAAAAATATTCCATCAAACCAAACACCCCCTTAGGGTCCGTCTGGTTTGTTAGAACGAAAACGATTTGGAGTGATTTGAAATTCAAATCCATTCCAATCCCGTATTTGGTTTGCAGGATTGCTCGTATTTGATATCATAGGATTTATTTGAAATCTCTCAAACATAGGATTTTGAAATCCCTTTGGGATGGCTGGGATTTGAAATCACTGAAACATGAGTTTATGCGTGTGTTACAAGTGTGTGATTTGTGCGTTACATATGTGTTTGTGTGTTATTTTGTGTTATATGTGGCCTATGTCTAATTAGAAATAAGGAAAAGAACATATGATCTCATCATTGTTTTGAAAAATTAACGAGCTTGGTGCATATGGTTACATTCTTTTAACGAGTTGGGTCCCTAATGCAACCACAAGGACTCAACTATTGAAAAAAAAATACAACCACAGGGACTTAGCTCATTAAAAATTGCAACCACAAGAACATGTTTTCTTAATTTTTCCAAATAGGGACGAGACGCATAAAAACACCAAAGCTACATCGACGAAAAATTAATAAGAATCTTGTACTAATGTACAAACACGTCTAGGCTTAATTGGAATCGCAAGGCTCAAAATAGTCATATTTTAGAATCAGGATAACGACTTGATGTAATCGAGCCTGCCAACCGTTGGCATTTGGATTGCACCATTTTTTGGCTGAGTATTAGATACGTGACTTTGTGTACTTTAAGAATCATGCTAAAAACTTTATATTGTTTTGAGTAGATTTTGGACTTGGTTCTTGACGTTTGTCATTATCGACGAAAATCATCAATAATCTTTATTATTACAAATTTGTCTCGAACATTTGCAAAATCCGAAGGACGAAATTTCGCCCCTCCCATTAATGGTAGTTAGATTTATCCGATAAGTTCAGCTATGCTGATCATTTTTGGTCTTTTTTACTAATTCTCTTAATTTTCTATTAAACAATATAATATATATTAGAATAACATGTAAAAAGAAAAAGAAAAATATAAAACTTCCGACACGCCCATCATTCCTCACCTCCACTTGGTCCCCTCTTTTTCTCTCTTACCAGACATTCCACCCTACTTACACCTTGCCGGCCATCCACCGGAATGCCACTCTTTGCCCATCACCTTATTTATCCAATTGAAGTGACCACCCCCTCTCCTTACCGAAACCACTACCATTTCACTACCTCCCTCCTCTACATTTCACCATGTGCCACTGATCGGTCACCATCCAAGAAACCCTTCATCCTTTTCGCTTGCCTTCACGATAGGAGCTAGTCACCATCGTGACATCTGCTTCAAGCATTATCTCTATCACAATCACCACCATCTCACCTCCCATATCTCAAAATCCTAACAAATCACTTTGTCGTTCTCTTTTGCCTACCACCACCATTATCGAAGATAGGGGGAAGCCAAAGACAAAAGGTGTGTTATAACCTTCTAGGGATGAACTGATTTTAGCATACATGAAATAGTAGTGGTAGTGGTTACCATACAAGGGGTCTATGACTTCATGATTCGTGAAAAATAAATCACGTTTCTCAGTAAGAACATATCTAACAAGATGACAATAAAACCTACCCATTGGTTTACCCTATTGGATTTAGTAATGATCATTGATACACATGATTTATTTAGTGCTTAAACACTCATTTCTTTTCTTGTAGCTAGGTTATTTTCCTTTTATATCCCAATCTTGAGTCTTTTGTTATCTTATTTTGTTTGTGCACATTTGTTGTCTTCAAGATCATAAGCCAAAGCCTCAAGAGCAAAGTCAAAGTCAACTCATTAAAGGAGAAGTCAAAGTCAAAGTCCTTGTTAGTTAGTTTAGTTAGTTTTGTCCTTGTAATGTTCTTAGGTATAAATAGATTTTGTCTTTGTTAATCTAGAAACTAGAGCTTATCATTGAGAACTTGAGAGAGTTTGTAGTGAGAGAAAGTAGAGAGAGAAAGTTATTGTAATCGTTTGTATTTGATTGTGATAAATGAATATGAGATTTGGAGCCGAATTGATTTGTTCATCTTGATTACTTGCATAAATCTGGGAATAATAATCGGTATCAGAGCAGACGAGAATCAGAGATTGATCAAAATTTGAAGTTGTTGGTCGTATTATGAAGAACTCGCAAAGTATTCTGCCAAGGATCGATTCAAGTGATTTAGTAGTGTTTTTGGTTGCAAATTGATAGCTTTGTATTCGAAATATGTACTAGAACAAAGTTCATTTGAGTTGTAAAGTCAAATTCACATCAATTTTGTGTGAATTTTGATTTTTTTTGAAATTTTTGTTCGAAGTTTGTTAAGTCTGAGTTTTGATCGAATCTTGTAATATTGTTGTTTTTGGTTGAAATGATGTATTATAGTGTTGTTCAGAATCACACTGATGTGTAATCTGCAAAGTTTCAGAGGTTAGATTGGAGATTTGGATTGATTTTTGGTTGATTCAGTGAGTTTAAGCTCGACAAACACAAGAACTCGCAAGATCATCTAAAGAACTCGCAAGGTTCATAGGGAAGAAATCGCAGGCTTCTTTGTTGTTGTTGGTGGTGAAAAATTCCAAGTGTAGAACTCACAAACAATTGTCTACAAAAAGTGAGAACTCACAAAGCTTTATTTGTGCAAAGTCCAGAACTCGCAAGCAACGGATTACGAGAAGTTACTGTTCACTTGAAGGGGTTTGCGACAGCCGACAAGTACAAGAATTCGTACATCAAAGCTTATGACAAGCTACTTGACGCAAGTGCTTGTTTGCGACAACTTTATCATTTTCATTGGAATATTTTCTAAGTCTAGAACTCACAAGTTCACAACAAATTTGGAAGATTCTTTGAAGAAGATTTTCTAAGTGTAGGACTCGTGTGTTTATGACAAGTTATTCTTTGGATCTTTGAAATTTTTCTAAGTCAAAAATCGTGTGATTTGCTTTGCGAGAAGTTAGAACTCGCAAGCTACAGTCTGCAACAAGTAAGAATTCGCAACCTTTGATCTGCGACAACCAAGAACTCGCAAACAGTGCTTTGCGACAACCAAGAACTCGTAACCTGTTCTCTGTGACAAGTGTTGTTCAATTCAATGCAACAAATGTTGGTCAATTCTTTGCGACAAGTGATCAACAGTGCTTTGCGACTTCTGTACTTAGTCAATTTTTGACTGATTTTCAACTTTTGGAAAATTTCTGATTTTTGTAAACGATCAGTGCACGTTTGTTCAAGATGACTTCCAAAGATGCTCTAGCTATTGGAACAGATATGAAACCACAAGTACTGTTTAATGGTGAGTATGATCAACGGAAAGACAGATTCCTTGATTTCATTGACATACACGACAATGGGGAATACATAAAGCTGTCTATAGATGAGGGTGTGATGAAACCAGTAACTGCAATTGTACTTGATGATGAAGATGATAATTCTGATAGTGGTGATGGTACTAAACCCCGAGAGCCTAAGACAAAGATGATAGTTGTTGACATTTCCAACTATTCAGCTGAACAGAAAAAGAGATACAAGGCTGATAAGCAGACAAGGTCCCTACTGTTACAGAGCATTCCAAATGAGATATACATCAAGATAGACAGTTACAAAGCTACTTCAAAGAAGATGTGGGATCGGTTGGAAAAGATGATGATGGAGTCAAAGATAGGAAACCAGATGAAGGTAGCAAACTGTATTAACAACTACGAAGAGTTCAAAGCAAACGATGGTGAAAGCTTGGAGGACACTTATGACATATTTGTTTCTTTACTTAATGAGTAGGCAAAGAACAAAGTAAAGAAGAAACACATCGAGAACAACATCAGGTTTCTGAGTGTTCTACAACTTGAGTGGAAAAAGCATACTAGGAAGATGAAGCAGATGAAAGATTTAAACGACATTCCTTTGCACGAAGTTTATGAAACCCTCCGATAGAATAAGGAGGAGGTTGAGGAACAGAGAGAAGAGAAGAAAAAGAGTGAGAAACCTATTGTTGTTGCTGATCCTGTAGCATTAGTGGTTGAGAAAAAGAAAGAGAGGAAGGATAAGAAAAAGAAGAAGAAGGTTGTTGTGTCAGATTCAGTTGAAAGTAATAGTGTAGATTCAGATTCAGATGACGGTTAGAGTTTGAAAAAAGCTATGATTCTGCTAACCCGAGTTTTTCAGAAGAAGTTTTACAAGAAGCCGGGTTCCAACAATCAAAGGTATCCGTTTGGGTCGCGCAACTACGAGCATAAGGAAAGAGTCGAAGGAAGGAGATATGAGTAGAGAAAGCCAGAAGAGAAGTGGTATATGAACAGGTATGAGGAAAAGAAAGTGGATGAGTCGGTGAAATTCTACAATTGCGGAAAGATAGGCCATTTTGCCAAAGACTGTAGGAAGCCAAAGGTTTGCAACTCGGATTATTATAAGAACAAGATGTTGCTGGAAAAACAGAAAGAGGCTGGAAAGACATTAATGGCTAAGGATGATCACTGGTTGGGTCTCACTGATTCAAAAGGAGAAAGAGATGAAACAACTCAGATGTGTCTCATGGGTAAACAGTTGACCTATGATGAATCAGATGACGACACATCGGAAGACGTAAATAATCTTTCTGAATCTGATTTTGTTAAAAGAATGGAATCCATGATGGTAGAACTTCAAGATCTACAAGCTAAACTTAAAAAGGAAAAAGGTGGTGTTGCTAAAAAGCGTCAAACAATATCTGATCTCAACAAAGATATTGTTGGGAAAAAGATGTTGTTTGATTCTTTAAATAATGACATCACAAATTTTGAAAAACAAAAGATTTCTCTTGAAAATCAAGTATCTGAAGCAAATTCCAAGTTCAACTTGTGTGAACTTGAGAAGCAAGAGTTTATTGTCAAATACAAACAGTTGATATTTGAACGAAACTTTGATGAAAAGGATCAATGGTTTGGAAGAGAAGCTTTATGCTAGAGGCCAAACTGACCAAACTATTCATCTAAACAAACTTAAGGAATTTAAATTGTTTAAAGATAACTGGGGTATTGGGTATGACAACCCACATTATTTGAAGAAAGCAATTTCAAAACAACATGCTTTGTCTAATTTTGATTTTTTACAAGTCGCTGACAAACACCCCAAGTTAAAACCTAGATGGACCAAGTCATCTGAGGAGGTTGAAACTAAGGAAGATTCAAACAGAAAAGACACAACTAAAATGCAACTACCATTCTGCTATGGCAAGCTGAATGATAGCTATCTTACTGAACAACCAAAGTTTTTATCAAACAATTATTTTAAAAGCTACTCTACTGAGGAAATGGAGGCAACACCCGTTGAAGAAAATATTTACGTTCCTCCACTCATCTTAGAAAGTAAAATTTCTGAGCTTGAGAGTACTCTTGTAAATGAAAGAATTTTGGTTGATTTAGAATAGACTGTGTTCTCTACTGTTTTATAGAACACTGAAGATAAATGTGATGTTACAGTTGAAGATAAATCAGACACAGAAAGAGTTTGTGAAAACAATTCTACTAATTTAGATGCATCTTCCTTTAAGGATTTCATGGGCAATATTTTTGCAAACCCAAAACCGTCAGATTTTGATCAAATGCCTTATCAAAAAATAGGAATTTAAAGATTTTATGTTTCCCAAATCTTCCGAAGCATCTCACTCTACAGATGATGATGATCTATTTGAGGATGAAGTTGATTTCTCAAATTCCGAAGAATGTTTTGACGAATGTGTGGAAAAGTTTGATTTCAATGCTAAACTTCCTGATCATTCTGATTTTGTTATCAAATCTGATGCTTTACCAAGTGTTTTTAAAGTTGGAGAATTGCCAACCAAGGTTGATAAAACAGTTCATGTGAGTACCTACTATGCCAAAGGTAAGAAGCAAAAGAAAAAGCATTCCCATAAACGGACCAACACTGGTAAGCCTAAGAAAAGACAAACTCTGAAATCTCATGGTTCTAACAAGCATAAATCTAATGTTTCAGATATGAGATATACTAGATCTGAGGTGAAGCTTGAGTGGAGACCAAAGAAGATTGAAGAGTCAACAAAATCATCTTCAGTTTCTGATTGTAATAAGTCTACTATTAGTAGTTCTTGTTGTTCAAGATTTCAAGAAATTAACATCAAATCATATAGAATCAATCAAGAACACAAAGTAAACGTACAGAGAGAAACTAGAGAGAGAAAGCCATATGTATCAGTCACCAGTCTGAATGAGTTACAAAATGAAAGTTTTTTTTTTCAAACTTACAAACAAGGAACCTATATATATGGTCAAACAAGCCTTGACCACAATAAAACCTAGAAAAAATAGAAAGACTTATAAAATACAAATTGATTCAAACAAACTATCTATAACAATCTCCCCCTTTTGAATCAATTTGTAAACCGTATGGTTCTGGTATCTCTTATACCCAAATAAGTTTCAAAACATCTGAGTACTTTTCTGAACTCAATTATGCCATCCATCTTTTCAAGAGAATTTAACATATCCACTCTTTCTCTTCTAGGAACATGAGAACCTCCAGCTAACCTTGAACTTTCATTCTCATTAAGTCTGCTTTGAAGTTGTAGCCTTATCAACTTCTGTGTTCCATCTGAAAACTTTGCTATCTCTAAAAACCTCAAGAATCTCTTCTCATTCTTGTCATTCTTGTAGACTACCCCAAATTCTGATTTTCTCAAAATTATGAACCAAGGATAATCTTTCAAGTCTGGTATTGTCAACTTAGGCTTTTTCATATTGATCTTCTTTTGGTTTCTTTCAAACCCAAGTTGAAAGTCATAGCAGTAATTGAAGTTGATATTCCTTCTTTGAAACCTTTTAATCGCTTCCAGTGCAAAAGTGATATTCTCCTTCCTGATCGTCATATTTCTGAACTCATGGTACATGGTCTCAAAGTCATCAATTTGAAGATGGTGGAAATTTGCTTCTGTGGACGAGTAATCCAAAGTATTTCTTCTTTGAACTACAAAAGATGGATACCATAAAATACCATATTTCTTCAAAGTAACTTCTTTGACAACCACGATCATACTCTTAGACTTCACAAGATCTTCTCTCTGTTTGAGCTCATTGATCATATGAATGTAGTGATCTTAGAATTTTTTGGATCTGTCTTTGATTCCCAAGACGAGACGAATATCAAGCTTTCGAAGATGATGTACATAGATCTTATTGTTTTCTTCAAGAAAAGGCATTCTGACAGCATTTATGAGGAATCTCTCATTAGCTTGAGAAAGGTTAGGCTCAAAAACATTTGAACGACCGGCTTGATCAGGAGGACCGATTTCATTTGCTTGATTGGCTTGGGAAGAAGGTTCTAGTTCATCTGTAAATGGATTGGCTGGCTGAACAGGTTCTCTTGGCGGAGATGGTTGAGAAGCTGGAATCTCTTGACTTGTAGGCACAAAGCTAGGAAAGTAGAAACATCAGGAACCTATGGAATCTCATGACGAAGAGGACTAAAATGCATATCCTCTGATGAATCTTGAGCATACAGAACATGTAAGGCATCAGTATCAACATCTTCAAATAAATAATCCAGAATGTTTTCTCCATGATCAACATCATCAACAACTCCTTAATCTTGCTCATTATCAGAACAATCAATCAACTGCTCCATATCTTCCTCTTTAACTTTCCAAAACTTAGCATACTGAGTTGCTTGATTATCAGTATCCTCATCATCAGAAATTATGTCAATAACATCAAAACTTCCTTCAGTAATCCTTATGATCTCTTCATATGTAGCCTCAGGCTTTTCAACCATTAGCTCTGAGTTAGGATCAACATACATAACTAACTCCATGCAGCTTTCTTTTCTTTGATTTTCACCACGAGATTGATTTTGATTTATATCTTTTGTATTTCCTTGACTAGCAGAGTCAGAACCATGCTCAAAATCTCCTAAAGTTCTCCGCCTCTTTGATCTCTCCCCCTCATGGTCATGATCGGAATCATAATCATGCCTCTTCCGAGAACATTCTTCTTGAACCTTACAAGAAGTCTGAACAATCTTTGCCAACTCTGAGAACTCTTGTTGAATAGATTAAATAGATTGTAGAACATCCTGTTTGAAAGAATTAAACTCCGCAGTATGAACAACATCAATTGGGACCTGGGGAACCGCTAGTGTAGCTGGCGGTTGCTGAGATCTGAGAAGACCAACGAGAGTAGCATCTGTTTGATCCACTGGAGCTTGGGCCAACAACTTTGCAAAAAGCAAGGACTTCAGCTCATCAATTGATAAATCAACTTGTTGAACAACTGATGAAGGTGGAGATGGAGTAGGTTGTACTTGGTCAACGACTGAATCCTTACCCTTTAACAACCTTTTATCACCTGATATCTCTTCAGATATGAACTTACAAAAACTGGATTGAACAACCTTTAAGGATCCGATGAGATATTCCTTAGACACAAAGTCTGGGATAGTAACACCGGAGACACATAGTCTTCACGTTGACACAACAGTTGATGAGGCAACTGTGTGGCATGTGTTCATTGCTTGAATGTCGTTAACAATGATAGGACTTCCACTCTGTCCTCGTAGTCCAACTAGTGGATCTACTCCGAGTGTTCCGATCGGGTCACTAAGACATCTGATGGTAGCAGTAGGAAATAAGTGTCACCTAGGAATAATAATTGGTAAATCAAAAGGCATTAGACTCATATGTGCAGACAAAGAAGTTGAGAACCGGGGCTGGTGTTCTCTATTTTCAATATCTAAACTCTCTGAGTGAGAGCTAGATAGCAGTTGTGCTATTTCCTTGTGCATATTTGAGACTATCACCTGTTGTGAGGTGGTAGAATGGCTGGTTGAGGTGTGCAAATGCATTAGTGGGCTAGTAATATCTGTTTCAATATTGGAACTCAACACATGAGTTCGAGTAGTAGACGTGGCTGCCCTTTTAGATTGATAAATCTGGATACACACTCTCTCACCATGTTATTTTTCTTCCCTTTCACTCAGTCTCATATTATCTGTATTTTCAACTAAATCTCCCTCATTACTCATTATATCTCCAACTACTTTATGAATTGATAAATCTGGATACACACTCTCTCACCATGTTCTTTTAGATTGATAAATCTGGCTGCCCTTTTAGATTGATAAATCTGGATACACACTCTCTCACCATGTTCTTTTTCTTCCCTTTCACTCAGTCTCACATTATCTGTATTTTCAACTAAATCTCCCTCATTACTCATTATATCTCCAACTACTTTATGAATTGTGGCATCAACATCCACCTCAAGCACTTGATCATCTTGATTATGATCATCATCATCATCAGCATTAACATAAGCATCATCATCATTATCTTCTTCACCACTTTCAGCAGTAGCGGTGTGAACACTTTCATTGCTATCATCATCATTGCTTGTTGCACGATCCAACTCAGTTTCAGATTCTGGACTTTCTTCGGCGTTCTCTTCCTTAAGGCCCGATTGATGAATGATAGTCGTTTCCGGTTGAGATGTGGAATCAACTTGACGTGTGGCAAAATCCTGTAATCCCATAACCTTCAGTCTAGAAGTCCAACCCCCTTCCAATTCCCCCTCGAAATTTTCTGTCGGCACTCCCCGTTCAAGTACCCTCATGGTAACATGAACCCTTACCGACTCCTCTCGCCTATGGATAGAGACTTGGGCAGGAAAAATCGGCTCTGGATGTTCCATAGACTCTCTATAATCTTTTACACACTCAGAGTCAGGATCGGCGTATGACAATAAAGCTTCAAGAACTGGCATGCTGAAATTGAAAACTCTCTTCTGTTTCTGTAAGTATCTCATCGGGAACTCTAGGGCACAATCATGTCTGGGTATCCTTGGAATCTCTTTGTTTGTTCTTAGCATACTTCTGATGATCGGCTGTAGAAATCTTTGATACGGAACAAAGATTGGTGCTTTGGTAGTACGCTTAGCCATGACCCTTTTATAGAGTTCATTCTAGAAGATGAACGAGTAGTCGAGATGCAGATCATACACGACGACATGAAACAACTTCAGTATATGCATGTTGGCATTATCTGTTCCTTGATGCTTAGCAGTGAGGCATCTATTGATGACTGAGAACAAAGCATACCAAAAAGGTGGTAACTTGTTCTTCTTGAACTGGCTTATCCAGTTTAGATCTCCAACATATCCCAGTGCTCTAATGCCTTCGAACACTTCAGTATCAGTGGGCTAGACATCAAATGCAGTTATACCTTCTCTAGAATCTACTTCCATTAGCCTCATAATGAGTCTTAATCTATGATAGTCCAAGATTGAAATGTAGGGATCAATCTGGATCTCAAACTGTGGTTCATCACCTTGATTAATGAATCTGATGGTTTTTCATGCTTGCTGTAGGTAAATGAGAGGCACAGTAGCTCTTCCAGTCAAAGTATAGTATAGTGGATGGCGTTTGAGATTCTCCAGTACAAGTAGCTCTATGTTGAGGTGATCAAAGTCAACATAGTGGTTATTTGGATAGATAAGTGCTAGATCAGGGTTCTCTCCAGGTTGAGATTGGTAGTTAGATCTAGATGAGGGCATTGGTGCATTCCTTGACACTTGAGGTATGTTCTCATCCATCTGAACATCTTGTTGAACTGATTGATCATCAACCATTGGAAACCTGAAAGATGAAAAAATTATGGATAGATGTCCATTTTGTTAGTTAAAGCACAAAATTTGGTTTTTGAACTTTTTTTCAGAAAAATTTCCAAGTCCAGAATCCTCAGATCAAAGAACTTGAAAACCTTTCAACATGACAATCCGCAAAGCACATGAAAGAATGCACTTTTCGCAGTCCAATAAATTGGACAACTTTTCGTAGGGCACAAGATGCGAAAAATAGACTTTCAAAATTTTTTTAGCACAAGAATGACTCCGCATAACACTTAAATCTTGAACTTAGCCAT
Organism: Arctium minus; assembly: GCA_954870635.1. Classification (NCBI taxonomy): domain Eukaryota; kingdom Viridiplantae; phylum Streptophyta; class Magnoliopsida; order Asterales; family Asteraceae; genus Arctium; species Arctium minus. Next base: position 79,954,759 of record OX941088.1, on the reverse strand, counting down.
TAAATTGTGAAGAACACATGAACTGGCAGAGTTCTTCAAAAAAATGAAGAACTTGCAAGTATCAAAGACTTGTAAAAACTTTGAAGTCCAGATTCAAAAGTTCAAAAAATTTGTTCTTTAAGCTCAAAATTGTTTCCACAGAATTGATCGAAATCACCAATTACACATTATTTAAATAATTGATTTTATTTTAAAGTCCATTTAATCATTAATCATTCAAACACAACTTCAAGAACTCGTAGGAGTTCGAAAGGTCAAAATCCAAAATTTAATCCAAGAAACCTTTGATTAAGTCCAATTAAAGTCCAGATTAGAGTTCGAAAACAATAACCAACAAGATTCCACAAGTTCGATTCAATGATTTTTTTCACAATATCAGCCCAAGTTCATCAATCTAAGAGTTCGGTTCAAGAGGGTTTAAAGATACGAAGAGTCCTAAAATTAAAAACCCTAACTTTTTGAATCGATAACTGTAATTTATGAATGTAAACAGTATAAAAACAATAATCGAACAAACAATCAATAAACAAACTTAATCCAAACTTACCCGAGAATGATTTATGAATCTGGAAAGAAGTTCGTATGAAAAGGGGTTCGAGAGCACAAAGAAAATCAAAGTGAGAAAATCGCACAAAGCTTATGGAACAAGTAGGGATAATCTGAGAGTAAACAAGTATTTATACTCATGAAAGGGTTTGACACGGGACCTCACTTGTCGCAAAGCATACGAAAACTGAACTTGTCGCAAGAAAGGACAAGTTTGTGTGTGCACTTTCCGCAAGACACTATTTACGAAAAGTAGTGTCTAAGAAGAATCCGCATACCACATGGTACAGATTCAGAGCTTTCCACAGACAATTGGATACGAATTGTCACTTTCCACAGACCATTGTTTGCGAGTTGTGGCTTTCCGCATACCAATGGGTGCGAAAAGTTCACTTTTCGCAGAGCGTGTCATGCGAATTGTCACTTTTCGCAAGCTATTGTTTGCTGATTGTGACTTTTCGCAGACTACTGTCTGCGAGAAGTGGACTTAGCCAAAATTTTCAAATTTTCAAAAAATGGCATTTTCCAAAAATAGAAAATTTTCCGAAAATAGAACTTTCCTAAAATGGAAACTTTCCTAAAATGGAAACTTTTAAGTACAAAAATGGTTTTCACTTTTCAAAACATTTTAACACACAGACTCACTTACAGACAGATCTTTCAGATACTCCCCCTTGAATTATGATATGTAATTCCTACAACAGATGGAATAACTAGGTACTCATATATGAACATGAGTCCTTACTGGTTAGAAATATCTTTTCAGATATTTGCCACCCCCTTAACAAATCATGATAAATCAATGTATTTGGAGGTATCAGAAATACTTACACTCTCCCTAGATGTAAGCATGGAATTTGAACATTTGATAAAAGTCTGATATGCTCCCCCTTCATATCTGCAAAAATTCAAACACAACATCACAATTTCTTTAACTCCCCCTAAACATAATATTCATCAATTAAATTTCAAACTCCCCCTTTGAAAAACAAAAATATTCCCTGTATTCTAATCAGAATCTTTGAATTCCGGGTTCTGAACTGTAGTATTCAGAAGCCAATATTCTCTCTTTGAAGAATGAGTCCTAATCTGATGTGATTAGAAGTCAAACTTCTTTATTTAAAGAATGTGTCCTAGACTGCTTTGTTTACAAGTCTAACTTCTTACTCCCCCTAAACATCTGATTCCTGTAAAAACAGATTTAACAAGTTTTGGTACCCACTTGAACTTGGGTCCAGATTGGTTAGTCCTTGGAATCCCCTTAGAATTGATTCTAGATATGTTAAATGCAGAATCATAGGAAGTAATCCTATAGGTTCCATACCAGTGATTAGCATAGTATTTTTGAACAAACTCATTTATATCCATAATAAGAACAAGAAATTTTCTTTTGTGCTAATCTGATTAAATGTTTTTCAGAATAAACAATCAAATTTAGCAAAATATTTACCTTTCCGGGCATTGTTCTTTCTGTCTTTGGATGTGGAAGAAAATGATTTATGATATGCTTTGGCATCAACTGAACCTTTAACCACCCAAATCATATGATCTCTTTTAGATGCTTGCTTTCCTTTAGATTTAGAAAAATTGCTAACTGAACCATCAACAAATTTGTCATAAAAGAGATTAGAATGACGAATCTGATCTAATTTTGAAACTTTTGATTTGACACCTTTATTTTTTAAAGAAAGATTATGAAAGGAACTAGAAACATATTTAAATGAACGTACTAATTCAGTTGACTCATCATATGAAGATAAATCAATTGTCTCAGCAGAAACTTTTTTCAGACAAATTCCTTTTCCAAGCTCTTGTTTTTAGCAGAAATTTCCTTGAAAATCCCAACATTCTTTCTCTCAAAAGTTTTCCTTTCAGACTCAAAAGAATTTTTAATTCCTGAAAAACTTTTCTTTCTTTTTCCAATAAATTTTGTAATGTACTAATTTGCTTGGGAAGTTCAGCAGATTTTTCTTCAAGAACTTGCTTTTCCTTAGAAAAAATATCTCTTTCTGAAATCAAAATCTTTTCAAATTCAGAGACTTGCTTTGAAGTTTTATGCATCTAAGTTCAACATCTTTCTTTTCCTGAACAACTTTCTTAGAAAGATCAGATAATTTCTGGTTGTATATTCTCTCCAAATTAGCTTTTTCTGTGCGAAATTTCTCTTCACACATCTTCATCAAATGAGTACTCTTTGATTTCCATGTAGATACCTTATTTTCAAATGTCTTTAGTTTGCTCTGTAGATCAGCAGTCTCAGCTTTCACCTCTGAGTTCTGAATTTTCAGCTTCAAGAGCAGGTATCTCAGTCATATAAGCAATGTCACAATCTCTCTTAGACAATACAATATTCCCCTTACTGTCAATAGGAAGCAATCTTGATCAGATTCAGAAAAATATGCTTGAAAAATGATCGTCTTGAAAAATTTAGAAAAATATGCTTGGAATTCGTAGAACACAATAACAATGAATCTGCATGCTGAAGAAACCACAATTCGCAGGCAAAGAATCCACAAGGTACTATGTACAAATAGTCAGAATCCAAAGGATATAACGTGCGAGTTCTTGACTTTTCGCAGGCACCAGTTTGCGAAAACTTGCAATCCGTAGGCTATGTCTTGTGTATTCTGAACTTGTCGCAAAGAAAGGCTTACGAATTCTATCCTCAAAAAATTAATAACAATAATCCGCAAGTCACAAGATATGAATTCTATTCTTAAAAAAATAAGAACCACAATCCTTAGAGAATGGCTTGCGAAATCCTTGAACTCGTAGGCTATAGCTTGTGAGAAGTACACTTTCCGTAAAACGCTATGTACGGATTCTGCACTTAACAATTTCAACAAATCACCAACACATGATGCTTGCGAGTTCAACTATGAAACTTGTGAAAAGTCCAGATCTTGCTAGTTCTTTCTCGAAACTTGAAGCTATAAATTCACAGGGTTGCTCGAAATTGAATTCTGAACACTTTTCTAGAACGAGATTTTGTCTAAAAACAACTAGAAAAACAAAATTGATCAATCCACAATGAACTTCATCCTTCGAACAAAAAAATTTCAAGAATTCAAAATTCACCCCAAATTGTTGTGAATTAGGATTAACACCCTGAACAAGACTTTATCCACTACCAAATTCGAATCAAAGTGATCAATATTGAATCACAATTTCCATCAATCTGTGAAAATTCGATTGGGACAATAATTTTCCAAAAACTATCTGTGAGTTCTTCAAACTTTCTAAATTTGCTCAAATCCAATCAAATCTTCAATGAATCTAAATTAATTGGTTTACTCTGATACCAATTGTTGTTCCAGATTTCGAGCAATTAACATCAAATCATATAGAATCAATTAATAACACAAATAAACATAGAGAGAGAGAAACTAGAGAGAGAAAATCATATACATTAGTAACCAGTCTAAATGAGTTGCAAAACGAAAGTTCTTTTTTCAAACTTACAAACAAGGAACCTATATATATGGTCAAACAAGCCTTGACCACAATACAAGATAGACAAAATAGAAAGACTTATAAAAGACAAATTGATTTAAACAAACTATCTCTAATAGTTCTAATGTAATTGATCAACTTGCTTTCAATAAATCAAAACTTGTACTTCCATGCATGGTTTATACAATAAAGCAATTGATCCAATTATCTCATTCTACTATTCAGTGTTCCACATGTGGCTGAAACGATTTTGTTGCTCGACAATATTCAGATAATTGGTTTGGATCATATCATATATATTATTCAAATGGTTTTCATAAGAAAAGAGGACCCAAATTCAAATGGGTGCCAAAATCTGAGACTAACTCGAAAGTAACCATTTACAAGTGGGTACCTAAACCTGTTGTTGCTTGATTTCTCATGTACAGACCCGTCATATGTGGTACTTGGATTCGGGTTGTTCCAATCATATGAATGGGAGGAAAGATATACAGGCTAATTATACAAAGAAATTTTGTGGCAATGTGCGGTTTGGAAATGACCATTTTTCACCAATTTTGGGATATGGAGATCTTGTACAAGAGAACGTCACGATAAAGAAGGTGAGTTATGTTGAAGGACTCAGACACAACTTATTCAACATTGTTCAGTTTTGCGACAAAGATTTAGAGGTGAATTTCAAGGCCAAGAGATGTTGTGTACGGACTCAAGATGGTAAACAACTCTTGGTCAAAACTCGAAAGTCAAACCTCTACACGATTAATCTATCTAATGTGAAGCCTGATAATGTTGTGTGTCCACTATCAAAGGCATCTATTCAATAGAACTGGTTGTGGCATAGAAGACTTTCTCACCTCAACTTTAGATACATCAACAAATTAGTGGCAAGGAAATTTGGTGAAAGGATTACCTGAGCTTAAGTTTGAAAATAAAAATCTATGTGACGCATGCGAAAAGGGAAAGATGAAAAGAGCCTCACATAAGTCGAAGCCTGAACCGAATACAAGTGATTTTTTGGAGTTAGTGCACATGGATCTATGTGGTCCTATGCATACTCAGAGTATCAATGGCAAGCGTTATGTACTAGTGATAGTGGATGATTATTCACATTACACTTGGGGTCCAGTTTCTAAGGTCAAAAGATGAGACTCCCAATGCCATCATCTCATTTCTAAAGAGTGTCCAAGTGAACATGCAATGAACAGTGAAGTTGATTGGAACAGACAATGACACAGAATTTAAGAACAAAACAGTTGACGATTATCTCGAATCGGTCAGGATAATTCATCAGTTTTCAGCTGCCAGAACGCATGAACAAAATGGGGTAGTTGAACGAAGAAATCGGACTCTTATTGAGGATGTGCTTAGCCAATCCCTCACATGATAAAGTGGACCAAAACGCACCTGGTACATCAAATTATCAAAGATATTTCGAAACCGGTGCAAACTAGGTCTGCAATAGCCAACGAGTGCTTGTATGAGTCTTTCTTAACCAAGATAAAGCCTACACGAGTATCAGATGCTCTTGAAGATCCTGACTGGATCGCAACCATGCAAGATGAACTTAATCAGTTAGATGCGCTGAAAGTTTGGAGACTCGTGCCACATCCAGAAGGAAAGACAATTATTGGCACTAAATGGGTGTTCAAAAATAAGAAAGATGAAGATGGTATCGTCATTCGCAACAAAGCTCGACTTGTAGAAAAAGGATAACGGCAAGAGGAAGGTATAGATTACGATGAAACATATGCACCAGTTGCACGCATTGAGGCAATCAGATTGTTTTTCGCCTATACTGCATACAAGAACTTCACAGTCTATCAGATGGATGTGAAAACATCATTTCTGAATGGCATTCTAAAAGAAGAACTGTACGTTTCATAACCAGAAGGGTTCGTGAGCGCTCAATAGCCAGATCATGTCTATATTCTTAACAAGTCCCTTTATGGACTAAAACAAGCACCTCGAGCATGGTATGAAGTACTTTCAAAGTTCTTAGTAAAGACCGAGTTTTCAAAAGGTAAAATCGATACTACTTTTTTTATCAAGAAAGAAAAAGGCGATATTATTCTCATACAGATTTATGTTGATGACATAATTTTTGCTTTGACCAACCCTAAGTACTGTAAGAATTTTTCTACCCTAATGGTGTCATGTTTTCAATTGAGTATGATGGGAGAGATGAATTTCTTTCTCGGATTACAAGTTATACAGTTTTCAACGGGGATATTTATTAACCAATCTAAGTACATTTGTGACATTTTAAAGAAATTTAAAATGGAAAATTGTACACCTATAAGCACCCCGATGGCAACTGGAACTAAGATCGGAGCTGATCTAAATGGAAAAGCTGTTGATCTTAGAATCTATAGCGGTATGATTGGTTCTTTGATGTACTTGACGGCCAGTCGTCCTGATATTATGTTTTCGATCCGTTTTTGTGCGAGATATCATGCCAATCACAAAGAGTCACATCTTTCGGTGTTCAATCGTATTTTTAGATATCTGAAGGGAACCACAGATCTTGGTTTGTGGTATCCTAAAGATACAGGATTCGAACTCACAACATATTCAGATGTAGATTATGCAGGTTGCGTGTTAGACAGGAAGAGTACTTCGGGAAATATTCAATTCTTGGGAGATAAAATAGTGAGTTGGGCTTCAAAGAAACAATTGTGCGTATCTACTTCAACAGCCGAAGCAGAATACGTAGAGATTTAATTTTCTCATTTCGAAATTAGTCATGCTTATTCTCAAAACTTAATGCTTAACATAATCCTTCTTTAGCTAGTACAATTTGATTTATAATTTTTCTTCATGTCTTTATTTTTAATCTGAATGATATCTACACTTAAGGTTGTTCATGATTTCAGGGGGAGTGACTTCTGAGAAAAGATGATCATTATTCAAGGGGGAGTTAGAGTTTGAGTTAATGATTAGATGTTTTTGCATTTACTGTACTGACAAATATTTTTGAATGCATAATTTCAGGGGGAGTTAATGACTTCTAAACACTTCAGTTTAGAACTCGTTTTTTAGAGATTCTAACTAGTTTTTCAATGTCTTTATTTTCAATAATATGTTGTTATTTTATTTTGAATAAGAGTTTGTTACTTTGAGGACTTTGTGACTTTATGCAAATTTTGAGGGGGAGCTAATAAGATTCAACTCATATTGACTTTGAGGCGAATTCATGAGATTTAAGTTGTGCGTAAGGATATTTCTAACCTTAATCTCATTATGTTTGGAATATGAACGACTTTCAAACATGAAAACATGTTTCTAAACGTTCAAACCACTTCTTATTCTCAAAAGATTTTATAAATTTAGAAGTGTGATTTTAAATGTTTTCATTTTACGAGCTTTCATGATTAACTAACCATGTGTTTCCAAATATACACTTGTGTATTATCTTTTCCATAATACTGTCAAGTATTCACACACACCGGTTTAGTATTTTTGTTGATCATGTTATTACCATGTCTCAAGTTGAAACTATTTTTCGATGGTAATACACCCCGTTTGCAATTCATTGTTTGTTGAGCGTAATTTTCATTCAAAACTGGGCGATTCTTTCATGAATTGTCTATATTTTTTCATGTAGACAAATTTAAATTTTTCATGACCTAAGCTCTATATGATCATCATTCATATTTGATCTTTTCGATACATTGTCAGATTCTCAAACAAGTTTCTTGTATTCATTTCATTCATTCAAAATACTTGTTGCGAGAAATCTTCAAAGTTTCAAATTTTCATGATTATTTGATGAGCATACATATATCTGACATATGTACTTCATATCTTTGAGCTTTAACTGATCAAGTTAAACTGTTGAGCATTATGCTTTTAGGATAAAATTCATGGGATTAGTGTGAGGACTTAAAAGAACTTCTATGGATTCACGATAACTAGTGTTTCCTACCCAAGAAGTTATCCTTGAGTGATCGACAGGCAAGGGGTCATGAATCAAAGAGCGGGGGATAAAACTCAATTGGTTGATTTTTTCTCATTAAGATGAGGTAAAATGAAAATGAGAGTTTGGTTTGATGTGAGCTAAATGATAAAAGGAATGAGGGTGTGAGAACAGAGTTAAAAGAATATCAGAACTCTTCACCAACTACTTTCTGAGTCGAGCAACCACATTACTATTGTTTCACAATCCTTTGGTGAAATTCACTGAAACAGGCACTAGCCCATGCCAACTCTTGAATTTAACCCCACCAGCTACTCATCTTTTTCTTAACAAAAAGATGTTTCAATTTTTTAATAGGGAAGCAACATATAATCTATCTAATCTTAATTTGGAAGATTTGGATATTGAAAAAGAAGGAAATTTGTCCCACCTTCGACTTTCGATCATGCACATTGAGTTTGTGGAAAACTGTTGTTGTCTCAACAATTTACACACTTTGAGCCTAATAAGCCTAAGTAGCTTCAATCATCCTTACACATGCACATACACACAAGGAATACATTTTATTGTCATAATGTTCATAGAAAATTCCTGTGTGGTTTTTCGATGATTGAATGGAAGACCTGGGGGAGTGAACATCAGAAAGCTCCTTTCCAAAGTACATTCGTTGTACTAAGTGGCTCCGTGCTACTTACATGCATTTTAACTGATTCATTTTTTAATTTAGGGATACAACTCAATTCTGTATTTGAAAAGATTCGGCATCATAATGAATTGACGGATGTTACTATTTAAGTTGTGGAGATCAGATGTTGTTGGTCAGATGTTGAAAGAAGTCATTTCTTGGGACGTTTTGATTGTAATTGCTCACATTCATCAAAAAGGGGTAGAGATTAACAAGAAATGTTGGTTGCGGAGAAAGCTCAATTTCTAGAATAAGGGGGAGAGATACAAGAAATGATAAATGGTGACAAATTGTGATAGTTATGGGGAGAAATGTAAAGAATGAAAAGACAGTTTTTGAAGATATTTCAAGAAATCAAGAAAGTTTATTGAAGATTACAGAAATTTTATTTGAAGATTAGTTGAAAGAGGAAAGTGAACTATAATTTCTTTTCTGAAGAGACTTTATGTTTCTAAAGGGATAGATTGTTTCTGAAGACTGAAAGAGGTTATTATAGACTTTGAAGGAGATTATTCATTAAAGCGGAATTTATTTCAAGAGTGATATCAACTTTCTAAGACGCCAAAGTTTATCTGCATGGGGAGGTTGTTAAAGATTCTAATTTCCAGAAGGATAAGAAAGGGAAGATTGACTTTGAACAAGTTTATCACAAGAAGGTGAGATTGATGTTCAAGGGAGATTGTTTCTATTAGCATTAGTCCCAAAGGGGAGATTGTATGACAGAGATAAAAAGGGGGAGGATTGTTCTTTGATGTTGAATTTTTTTTTTTAAGATGATCTTAAATCAAGAGGGGAGATTGTTAGTGCACATTTGTTGTCTTCAAGATCATAAGTCAAAACCTAAGTCAAAGCCTCAAAAGAAAAGTCAAAGCCAACTCATTAAAGGAGAAATGAAAGTCAAAGTCAAAGTCCTTGTTAGTTAGTTTAGTTAGTTTTGTCCTTGTAATGTTCTTAGGTATAAATAGGTTTCGTCGTTGTTAATCTAGAAACTAGATCTTATCATTGAGAACTTGAGAGAGTTTGTAGTAAGAGAAAGTAGAGAGAGAAAATGATTGTAATTGTTTGTATTTGATTGTGATCAATGAATATGAGATTTGGAGCTGAACTGATTTGTTCATCTTGATTACTTGCATGAATCTGGGAATATTATATTTTTCGTTTATTTGTTTTATGGAGCTAGAGTTGTGATTAATCTATAATAAGGCTATGGAGTGTTGGTCCCGATTAAGGTTCTACATGGGTGTTAGTTTGTAGAAAGGGGGGGGGGGTTGAATACAAACACCAAATTTACTTTTAAAATTTTTTATTGATTATTGAGTAAATAAAAAATGAAATTTACAGATTGCTGCAGAACTGGATAAGGTAAAACCTAATATAAATAATCTAAGAATCACTATGCTTTCTTGCACAAAAGAGTAATAAAAAAGAGAGAAGAGAGTTTGCAGAAAGGAGAGTTTCTGCAAAGACCACTAAGAAGATTGAGGACCCTTCAAAAATGAAGGTTTCTCTCCTATTTATACCATATTAAATAAATGAATGGCAAAGGGTACAATCCACGTGTCCATTCTTCACTGTCTTCATGTTATTGACTTTATCTTTAGCATGCTTTCGGTTGTATGGTGAATAGTGTAGTGGAACGGGGTGGTAGTACGATTATGGACAAAAAGAAGTTTGCTTTTGTACCTTCATACTATGTGTGTAGAGGATAAGACAAACAAATCTTGATAAGCAAGTTTCATGATCAACTATAGCTGATGATCAGTGATTAGGAATCACTAATGTAGAAAGGCAATAGTTGAGGCTTGATCTTGATTTGTCATGCGTTGTAGACTTGTTTTGGTTTCACTGAATGCCGCTTCAGATCATTAGTAGACTTGTCTTTATCATCATCTTAGTCTTTGATGCCAGCGATGATCTTCTTGAGCGTGAGGCTTGGCTTCAGGGATTACATAAACTGATTACATGGAAACCACTCAACGATAACTGAACAGACTCAGTATGATCGCTGATGGTGAAACACTAATACTTATATAGTTTAAGTAATTTTTCACTAAGTATAAAAGGATCATCATCAAATCACTAAGAGTGTTTGGATCAACAATCTTTCCCTATTTGATGATGACAATGCAATAAGAAAAAATTGCTAAGTGTTAAAACATAAGGATAAAGGGGACTCGTAAAGTACATGTCCTATTTACTGTATTAGGGATCTTTTTAGTATTGATGGTGTTAAGTACATCACTGAAAATTTTCATTAATTTCGTAAGAAATTTACAAAGGGAAATTGAAAATTTACTAGTACAAGTGAAGTACAAAGTAAATACTAAAGATAATTAGCTGATAAACTTCAAGAAAGAAAACGAGAATCTATCTGCTATAGGGTTTCTTCATTCAGGTCTTCAAGAGGTTCTTCTTTAGGCAAAAGGTAGTCAGGGACTTCTTCACCTCTTTTCTTCGAGCTTTGCCTTGAAGAAGGATTTGGGTTTTGAAGCCTTGACCATAAGATGTCTTTTCACACCAATACAGTAGATCCTTGAGATGACAGAGAGTGTAGAGATGGAGTTCAAGGAATATTTGGAATTTGACTTGTCCTTCATGATCAAAGAAGCTGATACCATAGGGATCTCCAAGTACTTGTCCAGGAGTGAAAGGGCCTTCTCTTGGCAGTGATAAGTCAAGAGCTGAGAGATCAGAAGAAGGTCCAAGAACGGCTTCTTTAGAGAACTCGATGCCTGTTTCGTTCTTGTTGGGAGCCTCTTCTTCAGAAGTTGATGCTCGTTGTCTTCTTCTTGTAGACTTTGGAGGAAGGACTCGTAACACCCCAAAATTTGTGGCCGAAGGGAAGACAAAAACGCAAGCAGTGTTCTGCACGACTCCTTGCGTAGATCGAACCGCACCATGATCTGCCCAAGGATCTAGACTCCAGAGGTCCGTGCGACCCTCCGTGCGAGTTAATCCGCGCCAGGGCTCGAGCGCGACCACTGTGCGCTAATAAAAGGGGAAATTCGGCCTTCAACCCCATTTTTAACCTAAACATCAAATCTCTTCCCATTTTCTCTCCCAAGCAGACCCAACCTCTAATACGAACCCTAGCTCATATTTGGGGGTTTTCCTCCTAAATCTAAGTGTTTCTTCTTCATCTAGCAAGTTTTGGAAAGCTAGAACCACAATCCTTTCATCTTCATCTTCTTCACCAAATTTTCTAGGGTTTTAATCAAGCTTTTTCTCCATTTTGAATATTGGAATCTTAGGGCTCATTTTGGTGACCTAGAGGTACTTTGATGGGTGGATTCAAGTTCTAGTTAAGGTAATCCTCTATTTTCTGCAACTATGGAAGTTAGGGTTTTGGTATAAGTTGAGATGTTCATGTTAATGATTGGGGAATGATTCTAAATGGTTGGATGTAAATATTTATGGTTGAAATTTATGGATCTAGGTTTTTGAAAGTTTCTGGCTTGAGGATCCAAGTTTCTTCAAAGGAGCTCAAGTTGGGAAAAATCTAGATTTAGCCTAAATCTAGCAAGGTGAGTTCAATTTGATTTGTTGAAAACGTTGTACATGTCAAAATGTTCATTTTAAATGTTTATATGTGTTGCATTAAATTATCATTTGTCGAGTCATTTGGTTGGTTTTGATTATTTCAGATGATTGGCTTTATGAACCTTGCAAAACACCCAGATTTGGAATTTTTAAGCATTTTGATAAATAAGTCATAAATGAAAGTGTTTTGATGATTTATTGCATTAATGGAAATTATTTGGTAAAAAAACACTTTTAGTGTCTGCTTGGGAGAAAGGCTTGATTTTGTGTCATGGGACGTTTTGAATGAATAAATAGTATAAATCCATTTGGAAAACCATTTATCCCAACCTAAACTGTATTGGAGTCTATTCTTGTATTTTGGAGCATGTGGTTGCATGACGTGGGTCGACTGCGTTTATTATTTATGGATCGTTAATTGTTGGTCAAAAAGGATTTTGAGCACTTTAGCTCGGTGTTGATTTAAAGAGTCTTGAGGACAAGTGTCCGGTTATGGCTCAATGTAGAGCCCAGTTATGATGTACATACGAATGCACCATATTGCATATTGATGATTAATTACATGTTCGAGTGCGATGGTAATTCCTGTGTAGTCATGTAATGTTAGACTGTGTTGAATTGGATCCATAGGCACGTAAATTGGGTATTGCGGGATTAGACTCTGGCACCCATGTTTTACGACCAAAAACTTTTCAAGTAGGCACTAGGAGGGTTGAGTCTGGAAGTGCTACCGGGGAGGGAGGCACTAGGACCTCCGCCGCTTGAATTAATGCCTTGGAGGTAGTCTTTATGTGTGCTGGCCCTTCGAGGTGAAGTTCATTTTAATGTTCACCAAGGTTAACCGACTCTTGAGGTGAAACTTGTCAAGAAGTCGTAGGCACACTTGGGCTTTTTTGTCGTGAGGTGTCATGCGATTAACGTTGTAAGGGAGGCATACTTTTGTGTTCCTCCACTCTCAATGGATACGGGTCTACCCCGTCGTCGGCCAACAAGTATTTTAAATATTAACGCCTTACTTTATTATCGTTGGTTTCGTATGGTCGACTGTAAATGATGACCTTAATATTGGGGTTCCCTTCACGTATATTAAGGTTTGAATGAAACATGTCATTTCCATGTTTTGATATTTGTATTCCTTCCATTTTATGGTCAAGTGAGTATTGGGCCTAGGGTCCATGTTTTCGGTGACGTGTTGTATACGTGGGTTATTAATCATGATTTATGGGTCGAGTATTTTTCCCCACCCATACTCGGGTGTTTTGGGATACGACGTTTTATCCACATTTCTTAAATTAGGAGTCAATGCCTATATCGTTTCGAGTGAGCTTTGGGTTGCATCATTTTACCAAGAAAGCTTTCTAATGAGGTGTTGATATTTGAAAATGCATGACATTGAAAAAGAGTCACCTCCAAGTTTAAGGTAAAACATTTGTGTTTGTCCCACAATGTATATAGATCAAGATTATCACAAATGATTTACAATTCAAAATGTATTTTATTGATCTCTGATTCAATGTACAGACTTTCTCTCTCTAGCTCAAGAACACTTACAACTCTATGAACTGATACACTCACACCAAAGACCCATATACCTATTTAAACCAAGGAACAAAACTCTCACGACACTATACTCTTACAACATATAAACACGCACAACACATGAAAAACACAGAATACAATATTTGACATTTGACTTTATTACAATTGACTTTGACTTTAATGCTGAGAGTTGACTTTAGCTTTGACCTTCAGTCTTCAGTCTTTTATGATCTTGTATCCAACAGAATTATGCTCTAACAATCTCCCCCTTTGGATTCAAGATCATCTCTAAAAGATTTTGACAATTCAATCTTCATTCTGAATGCTCAGTAAATGCAATCTCCCCCTTTAACATCTTGTCTTCAAAAACTGTTTGTATTCTTCCCAAGTCTGTCTTTAAAAGATATAACAATCTCCCCAAAGATGGTAGAAACCTCTTTCAGACGATGGAAATAAATTATCTTCAGATTTAGCTTGGATTGCTTTAGCAAATAATCTTCAAAGAAAATTTCTGTAAAATTTGACTTGCTATCAGAATTTTGCTTTCAACAATCTTTAACAGTCTTTCTTCAAACCTTGCATTTCTTGAATCAAAGATTTCTTTAACTCTTCTCCCCCATATTTGATTCAAACTTTTCTATCCAAACATTTGTTTCTCCCACATTTCTTGATTAGTTCTCCCCCTTTTTGATGAATAGAGCATCGATATCATCAAAACTTTCACCAAGAAATGTCATTATCGGATCTGACCACTGATCTATGTAGAGAGCCTCTGATTCATTGCCAATGCAAACAATATATTCATCTAGATCTTTTCAAATCCAGATAAACTAGTAACATGTAACACCTAAATCAACAAATGAAACAGTTAAAATGCCCGTTAGTAACACGAAGTTACTGTGTGTAACGAATACACAATGGAAAGGAGGTTTTATGATGTTCACTCCCCCAGGGCTTCCATTCAATCATCGAAACACCACAAAAGAAATTTCTATGAACGTTGTTACAAGAAAACAAATTCCTTGTGTGCTCATGCAAGTGTTAGAAAGAATTAAGCACATGATAATTGCTTGTTATAAGGCTCAAAATTGTGTAAACCACCGAGACAACAGTAGATAAACACAGACTCAATTGTGCATGATGTAAGTGCGAAGGTGGGGCAGACTTCCTTCTTGTTCAATATCCAAAATTTTCAAATGAAAACCAAATAGATAATGTGTTGCGTCCCCTTGAAATATGAAACATTTTCTTGTTATGAAGAAAATAAGTGGTTGGTGGGGTTTTGTCAAGAGTTGGCATGGGCTAGTTGCCTGTTTCAATAATGTTCACCAAAGAGTTGTGAAACATTAGAATTGTGGATGCCCGACTCAGAAAAAGCTGGTGCAGAGTCTGATATTCTTTTACTATGTTCCCTCACCCTCTTTCTTTTAATCATTAAGCTCACATCTAACCAAACTCTCTTTTCCATTTTACCTCATCACACATTCCACACTCATTTCTTTTCGACTCCTCATACTCAATCACTATGGATTAACTTCTTGGGTAGGAAACACTGGTTAACGTGAATCCATAGAAGTTCAATTAAGTCCTAGAACAATAAGCCCATGTTTTCTTAGAAAGCATATGTTGCTCAAAATGATTTAACTTCATCAGTTAAAGCGCAAATACAAGTCAGATGTCTGTATGCTCAGAATATAATCATGTTAATTTGAGCATTTTAAAAATTAAAGATATTTCAAACAAGTAAATTTAATGAATGAACATGAATGCAAGAGACTTGTTTGAAAATTTGACATTGTATGAAATTAGATCAAATATGAAATGATATATCAAATAAAGCTTATGGTCAAGAATAACGGATATTGTCTATATGAAACAAGGTGTAGACATTCTTGAATGAAACATTTAGAAATGAATTAACGCTCAAGCTTTGAAAGACAAGTGGGGTGTCTTACCATCGAAAAATTGGTTCAATTTGAGACATGATAAGAACATATTAAACAATGTCAAACCGGTGTGTGTGAATACTTGAGAGTATATAGAAAAGACAATACGCAAGTATTTATCTTTGGAAACACACGGTTTGTTTAAACTTTGAAACACAATTAGAATGAAAACATTTAAAATCACACTTCTATATTCATGAAAACATTTACGAATCAGAAGTGGTTTGAACATTTAAGAACATGTTTTCTATGATTGAAAGTCGTCCTTCTTTCAACCATATATGAGATTAAGAATAGAAATAAACCTTTGACTCAGTCTTAAATCTCATTAAGTCAGCTTAAGTCATATAAGATATGATCTTTGAAGCTCGCTCTCAATCTGCAAAAGTCTCAAAGTCTGTCAAAGCAACTTTATTCACAAATTTATTGAAAAGTAAACAACAGAAAGCAGTAAAACATTGAGTGAACGAGTTCTGATCTGAAGTAATCAGAAGTCATAATTCTTACTCCTTTTGTTTTACTTGTAAAATCCCCCTAAAGTCATGCATCACAAAAATTTGTCAGTTAAGTAAATGCAGAAATATATATATAAACTCCCCCTCAAAAGAATGTTGATCATCTTAATATCTTCTCACACTCCCCCTGAGATCATGTACAGAATGTGAAAGTGTAGATATCCTTTCAGAATTAATGATAAAGAAATGATGAAAAATTACAATAAGAGAAACTTTAATAGGTAATCACTGATTAGGTCTTGAGATTTAGCATACCAAGTTTAGATACAAGAAAATTGAATCTCTTTTCATCTAAAGGTTTGGTGAACAAATCTGCAAGTTGATAATCAATTTTTACAAAGTAAAGTTCTATTGTACCTTTTTCTACATTATCTTTGATAAAATGATACCTGACATGAATGTGCTTGGTCTTAGTATGATGCACAGGATTAGCTGATATTGCGATAGCGCTCTTCGAGTCACAATATATCGGGATCTTATTGTACTGATAGCCATAATCTCGCAGTTGTGTTCGCATCCACAAGACTTGAGAATAGCAGCTTGCAGCAACTACATATTCTGCTTCAGCCGTCGATGTGGAAACACATAATTGCTTCTTTGAGGCCCAACTTACGACTTTATCGCCTAAAAATTGAATATGACCTGACGTGCTCTTCTTTTCTAACATACATCCAGCATGATCTGCGTCTGAATAAGCAGTCAGTCCAAACCCTGTATTCGTAGGATACCACATACCAAGATCTGCAGTCCCTTTCAGATATCTAAAAATCCGTTTTACAGCAGATAAATAGGATTCTTTAGGATCAACCTGATATCTTGCACACAAGCATGTTGAAAACATTATATCTGTCTTACTTGTAGTAAGATTCATTAAAGAACCTATCATTCCTCTATAAGTCCTAAAATCAACAACTTTTCCCGAAGGGTCAGTGCCAATTATTAGTGCCTGGAGCCATTGGGGTTCCAATAGGTTTACAATTTTCCATTTTGAACTTCCGAAGAATATCAAAAATGTACTTAGATTGATTAATGAAAATCCCCGTTGAAAATTGTTTTACTTGTAATCCGAGAAAGAAGTTCATCTCTCCCATCATACTCATTTGAAATCTAGACACCATGAGGTTTGAAAAATTCTTACAATATTTAGGATTAGTTGAGCCAAATATAATATCATCAACATATATTTGAATAAGAATGATATCGGTTTTTTCCTTTTTAATAAACAAAGTGGTATCGATTTTACTTTTTGAAAAGCCTGACTTAACCAGGAATTGAGATAGAACATCATACCAGGCTCGAGGCACTTGTTTTAGACCATAAAGAGCTTTATCCGAGATGTAGATATGATTAGGCTTATCTGGATTTACAAACCCTTCTGGATGAGATACATAGACTTCCTCCTTAAGAATGTCGTTCAGAAAGGCAGTCTTCACGTCTATTTGATAGACAGTGAAGTTCTTGTGGGCTGCATACGCAAGAAACATGTAGATTGCTTCTATACGTGCCACTGAAGCATAAATCTTGTCATAATCGATGCCTTCCTCTTGCCTATATCCTTTGGCAACAAGTCGTGCTTTGTTTCTTATGACAATACCATCTTCGCCCTTCTTATTCTTGAATACCCATTTAGTGTCGATAATGGTATTTCCTTCCGATTTTGGCACTAGTCTCCAGACCTTTAGGGCTTCAAACTGATTTAACTCTTCTTGCATAGCAGACACCCAATCCGAGTCAGCTAGAACTTCTGATACTCGAGTTGGCTCTATCTTACTCAGGAATGAGTCATGCAGACATTGATTTAAAGTTGTTGACCTAATTTGCACCGACTTGTTTAGATCTCCAATGATTTGGTGAATAGGGTGCTCTTTAGTCCAGCGATGTTCATGAGGGAGTGGATTTGATGTAGATTGATGATGATTATCATCTAAGAATCCACTTTCAATTTCTTCTTGTTCAACTCTTGTTGGGGGTACAGTCGAAGTTTCTTGTACAAAAGTTTCAGTTGGGACAACAGACTCTTGCTGTTGAGTAGACATAGTTGCACAACCAACTGATACAATAACTTCTGGATCAGCAGTTTCTTGTACAACTTC
This sequence comes from Arctium minus, assembly GCA_954870635.1. Classification (NCBI taxonomy): domain Eukaryota; kingdom Viridiplantae; phylum Streptophyta; class Magnoliopsida; order Asterales; family Asteraceae; genus Arctium; species Arctium minus. The sequence continues at coordinate 79,936,526 of OX941088.1, read as the reverse complement.
AACTGTAGGAGTACTTGTTTGAATTTGAGTTTCTGACTGAACTGGGGAAACAAGTTCAGTTATGACCTCTGAAGTGACTGGATGTTGACAGCTTGTTTCTTCTGACGTGTAAGTCACAACAGATTTAGGAAATTTAGTACCTAAAAACTCATCATAAAAGAATTCAAATAATAAATCTAATTCAGATAAGTGTGAAGTAGAAGTAGAAGCGTTATCTGAATTAGTCGCTGTAGGAGCAGGTTCTAGATTGATTTGTCCAGAAGCTAATACTCCGGTTATTATGGGTTCTGAACTGTCTAGTTTAGAATCCATCTCCTCATCAAATGTTACATTTACACTCTCAATGACTGTCTTTGACTTCTTCAAATTAACCCGATATGCTTCAGATGACTGAGAATATCCAATGAAGATGCCCTCGTTCGCTTTAGCACTGAATTTGTTCAGATTCTCTCTGTCATTAAGCACATAACACTTGCAACCAAAAATATGAAAATATTTGATGGTCGGTGTCTGGTTGTTGATCAAAGCATACGGTGTCTTTTGAAATCTTCGGTGTATCATGGACCGATTTTGAGTGTAGCACGCAATCGAAACAACTTCTTCCCACAGAAACAGAGGTAGATTTGAATGTCTGAGCATAGTTTGAGCGTACTCGATTAGTGTTCAGTTTCGCCTTTCTACAACTCCGTTATGTTCTGGCATACGAGCAGTAGAGTATTGATGTGATATTCCAACGGATTTGAGATAGTCTTCAACAGTTTTGTTTTTGAACTCTGTGCCGTTATCTGTTCTCAGAAACTTGACTGGCTTTTGCAGATCACCTGGGTCATCTTCAGAAAAGTAATGAGTACTTTGGGCATCTCATCTTTTGATCGTAGAAATTTAACCCACGTGTACCGCGAATAATCGTCCACGATAACTAAGACATATTTCTTGCCACCTAAGCTTTGCGTTCTCATCGGACCACATAGATTCATGTGTAACAACTCTAATGGAGAACTGGTACTAGGTTCAGTCTTGAGCTTGTGTGGAGCTCTCTTCATCTTTCCTTTCTCACATGCTGCACAAAGGTGTTCTTTCACGTATTTGAGTTCAGGAAGTTCTTTGACTAACTTTCCGCTGACCAGCTTGTTTATGTAACGAAAATTTAGGTGAGACAGCCTTCGGTGCCATAACCAACTCTGTTTCAGTGAGGCTTTAGATAATAGACAAACCTTATTGTCAGTCTGGACTTTTGACAGATTGATAGTGTAGTGGTTAGACTTTCGAGTACCGACCAAGAGTTCCTTTCCATCTTCAGTGCGTACAGAACACTGCTTGGACTTGAAGTTTACCTCCAAATCTTTGTCACAAAACTGTTCAATACTGAATAGGTTATGTCCTAGTCCTTCTACGTAACTCACCTTTGTAATCGTGACGTTGTCTTGAATAACATCACCATATCCTAATATCGGTGAGAACTGGTCGTTTCCAAAACGAACGTTTCCGCAAAATTTCTCTGTATAATTAGACAATAAATCCTTTTGCTCGGTCATATGCTTGGAACATCCGCTATCCAAGTACCACATATGACGGGTCTACATAAGAGAAATCAGGGAACAATGATTTTAGGTACCCATTTAAACACGGGTCCTAACGGATTAGCGCAAGATTTTGGTATCCAATTGAATATGGATCCTCTTTTCTTTTGAAAAATCTTTGAAGCATTTGGTTTAGACGAATAAACATGATAAGATCCAAACCAATCACTAGAATATCGACGATAAGTAAAATCATTCCACTGATAAGTATAAGACTTAGTAGTAGATGGAGATAATTGGAATAATTGTTTTATTGAGTATCGCTTGTAAGGAATTACAAGGTTTTGTTTATTGAAAGCAACTTTACCAACTACATCAATAACACTACTATCAAATCTATTACATGATAAATTAGGAATTGATTCCGACTTTTCATCACACTTCTTTTTAGGTCGCCATTCAGTTCGTTCTTCTGATATTTTCTTTCTTAAATCTGAAACAAAAGATTTAGATTTATTAGGAAAATCAGATTTCTGAGATGGTCTTTTCTTATGTTTACCAGTGTTAGTCCGTTTCTGTGCGTGTCGTTTCATTTGCTTCTTACCCTTAGCATAGTAATCAGCATTCACAGAAACTGATTCATCAACTTTAGTTGATGATTCACCGATTTCGTGCACACTTGGTAAAATTCACCATTAATGACAAAAGTAGAATGATCTGGAAGTGGAGCGTTAAAGTCAAACATATCAATTTCTGTAACACACCCTTCATCAGAATTAAGAAAATCATTTGCAGACGAAAATAAGTCATCAAAATTATCGGTTGAAGTTTGAGGTGCCTTGGAAAAATTAGAACACTCTTTGGATTTAGTTTGAAAAACAGTGTTCTTTAGAACAGTTGAAAACACATTTACTTCTATATCAACCAAAATCTTCTCATCAGATAAAGCATTTTCAAGATCGATTATTTTGCTTTCTAAGATGAGTGGAGGAACATAAATTTTGGCAGTAACTGGTTTTGCCTCTATCTCTTTGTTTGAATAACTTTCAAAATAATTGTTTGATAAATCTTTTGGTTGATCAGAAATATAACTATCATTTAGCTTTTGATAGCAGAATGGTAGTTGTATTTTCTTGGTATTCTTTCTGTTTTCATCTTCTTTGGCCTCAACCTCCTCAGATGATTTGGTAACAAATTTGGGTTTCAAATGAGTATATTTACCAGCCGCATAAAGAAAATCAAAATTATACAAAGCTGGCTGTTTTCTGATAGCTTTCTTTAGATAGTGTGGGTTTTCATAACCGAGACCCCACTTCTCTCTAACATCAGCTTCTTCATTGGGTGTATTAAGAAAAATAGTTTGATCTGTTTGGCCTCGAGCATAAAGTTTGGCTTCCAAACCATTTATCTTTTTCAGTAAGCTCTTATTTTCCACCTGCAATTTATAAGCATTTAGTACAGATTCTTGTTTTTCCAAATCAGAAATATAAATTTTAGACTTAAAATCAGAAATCTTATTTTCAAAACAATCCTTTTCTTGTTTAAGGTTAGAAACAAATTTGTTAAGAGAATCAATGAGATCTTTGTTCCCAACAATAGCTTTGTTAAGTTCAAAGATCTTTTGATTTTTCTTTGCAACTCTGCTATTTTCCTTTTTTAGTTTATTTTGAAGGTCTTAAAGTTCGACCATCATGGCTTCCATTTTATTCATGAAATCATGTTCAGTTAAGTTCATTACCTCATCAGATGCCTCATCGTCTGAATCATCATACTTAATTGCATCACCCATTAAGCACAAGTGGGATGCTTCTTCTCTCTCTTCCTCCACATCTGAATGCCTAGCCAAAATTCTTCTCCAGCCATCAATGCCTTGCCAGCTTCCTATTGCTTGGCCAAGATCATTTTGTTCTTGTAGTAATTTGAGTTGTGAACCTTCGGCTTTTGACAGTCTTTTGCATAATGTCCGATCTTGCCATAGTTCTAGAATTTGATCAGATCATCAACTTTCTTGTCAGTACTGGTATAATCATTCAGGTATTTCTTCTTCTCATCTGGTTTCTTCTCAACAAATCTTTTCTCTTCAAATCTCTGTCCGTCTACTCTCTCACGGTGCTCATGATTCTTCAACCCAGATGAAGAATATCTCTGAGAGTTAGACCCTAGCTTCTTGTAAAAAAAATTCTGGAAAGCACGGGTCAGTAGCAACATGGCCTGTTTGAGATTTTCTCCATCATCACTATCGGATTCAGAATCATTTGAGCTTGAAACAACAATCTTCTTCTTTTTCTTCTTCTCTGTCTCTTTCTTACTAGCTACAAGTGCAAAAGGATCGGGCACTTTCTCAGACTTCTTTTTCTCAGCTCTTTTCTCTTTAACCTCTTCCTTATTCTGCCGCAACGTCTCGTAGACATCATGAAGAGGTATGTCACTCAAATCTTTCATTTGTTTCATCCTGCGGGTATGTTTCTTCCATCCAGGTTGCAGGATGCTGAGGAACTTCATATTGTTCTCTATTTGCTTCTTCTTGACCTTATTCTTTGAAAGTTCAATGAGAAAAAGTACAAATCTGTCATAAGTGTCCTCCAGACTTTCATTCTCTTTTGCTTTAAACTGCTCGTAGCTATTTATGCAGTTAGCCACCTTCATCTGATTGCCTACTTTGGAACCCATCATCATCTTTTGCAGTTAATCCCACATCTTTTTCGCATTATCTTTGTAGTTGTCGATCTTGATGTATATCTCATTAGGAATACTTTGAAGTAGAAGAGATCTGGCTTGTTTGTCGGCTTTGAATCTGCTTTTCTGCTCATCGAAATATTGGCCAAATTCCTTCGGAACAGTTTTCATCTTTTGCAGTTAATCCCACATCTTTTTCACTGTCAGAAGATTCGTCATCTGGTATTTCGACATTGGGTGGTACAATGGGACCTTCCATTATGGATAGAAGTATGTTTTCCCCGTTTGCGTGTCGGTCAATGAAGTCTAAGAACATATCTTTCCATTGTTCATACTCCCCTTTAAACAAAACAGGGGGCTTGACATCCGTACCGATGGAAAGAGCGTCTTTTGAAGTCATCTTGATCTACATTGCTTACTCTGAAAAACACAAATTGGATCTACAAAAATCAAACTCAGTTAAATTTCAGAAAAATTCAGAAAAAATACTAAGTATGAAACGCGCAAGACAAAGAAATAAGCAAAAACACGCAAGAGCCTTCGTGCGAGTTCTGGAAATGCGCACAAGGAAGGCTGCGTAAAGTCACTTCTCGAACACAATGATGTGCGAGTTTGTGCTTCGCGTACAACACTACTTGCGTGAATCAAGGTTCGCACACGTGTATTCTGCGAGTTTCTATTTCTCGCACACCATAATGTGCGAGTTCTAGACTTAGAAGAATTTAAAAAACTTGAAACGCGCTAAACGCAAACGCGCAAGATTAACTCCTTGCGACTTTTGGATTTAGAATATTTTGGCAAACACACTTCGCGCAAGATACACACGCTCAAGGTACACACTTCTCGCAACAATCACTTCGCGCACGCCAAACAACTTGAACAGTAACAACTCGCACCTAGGATCGAATTCTTAACAAGAATTAATTCTCAGAAACAATATCAAAGAAGTTTGCGGAATAACACTTTGATATTTAATCAAACAGAAAATCAAAACAGAATATAATCAACAAACTGTAAACTTGTATTGAATGTTTTGAAGTTACAAGATTACTCACTCAACCTCAATATTGATGAACAGGCTCACCAATACGAATTCTACTTCTCTAGAATTAGGATCTATGCCTTGAGGTTGATTTTCTCTCTAAAATAATGAAAACTAAAGTTAACTTATTATTCTAAACTATACAATATATATACTGAATACAAAGATAATTACAATAAATAAAATATCTTCAGTATATCTTCCATGTATATCTCTAAGCTTCCATAATCTTCAGATTATCCAGCTGTCATTCTTTCCATCCGAATCTCTTTAGCAGCACTAACCATGATCAGCAGCATTAACTTCTTCTAGCAGCATTAACTACTAAGCAGCACTAACTACTAGCAGTATTAATAGTACTAGCAGTAGTAACACTCAGCAGTATTAACCTTTAAGTCTTCTAGCAGTAGTAACTTTGAACCAGCAGCATTAACCATACTTGATGAATTCTTCAGTTCCCAACAATCTCCCCCTAACTTGACTTTTAGGAAGAGAAGTCAAGTTCTTCAGAATTAATCTTCAAGATGCTCCCAAAACTCTATCATGGCCTAAATTCCAGTGTTTGCATCCAATCCCAAACTCTGATTGATGGTTCTTTGAATCAAGTATTTAGCCATTTCTGAATCTGGAACACACCTTAACTTTTTCTTCAGCATGGCATGTAGCTTCAATCTGCTATGATTGTACACTCTATTCACTAGGAAGTATTCAGTGTGATTTAAATCCAAAGTCACTGTATATACTCCACTAATTTCATATAGAGTCCAACTGTTGACCGACTTGAATACATCCTTGATCATATGCTTTACTTCTTCAGGTTTGAACATCATACACAGATACTCCATTACCAGTTTTGTAATTGAAATTCCTGGAGCCTTTAGAATATCTGCATACAACTTCATTCCTATCTCAAACATCTCTTCAAGATCTGATCTAGAGCATGTTCTGACAATTTTTGCCCATGTGTTGAACACTTCATACTTTTCAGCCTTTCTTTTCAGCCTTATGTATTCCTTTCCATCCACTGTCAATGTATCCCAGAGAATGACCTCAGGAGGCTTAACTCCTACAGGTTCTGCTGAAATTGGTTCAGGCACTTTGTCCATCACTACCATATACAAATTTACATCATCAGTGTTAGATAGCTCTGTCTGTTTAGATGACTCAGGTGCCCCTTCTTCTTCAGCAACCTTATCAGCCTCTTCTTCAGATACTCTAGGCTTTTTGATTGGCTTTCTCCTTGCCATCATTTTTGTTCTCTTTAAAGTCCTTAGACTTTCTCCCAGGGTGGACTATTTCTTAGGAGGTGTTTCTTGCTCATCTGGAAATGGCTTTTGACAATCAAAGTCATTACTTTCTTTTATTCTCTTCTCCATCTCCACCCTAGCAGTTTCACTTCCCTGAAGCTTTAACATCTCTGAATCATAGAGCTCTTTGATCTTCTCAAAAGACATTTTGTAGAACATCTCCTTTTTGACTCCTACAGCACCTTTGAGAAATATAATCATCTTGTTTCTCTCTTGGGTACCTAGGAATGTCTTTGAGGGTCTTCTCTTCTTTGCAACTGTTTTCACCACAGATTTCTTCATACTTGCAGCTTTCTTCTGTGCAATTTCAGTTGCCATACTCTGTTGATAAGCTTCATTCAGTTCAGCAGCTAGAGCTTTTGCCATTTCCCTGTCCTTTTCCATCTGAACTCTTTCTTCTTTTTCAATATCCTCCTGCATCTTTTTAGCTAGGGCTTCATCTGATTCAACCAACCTTTGCTTTTTGATTGGTTGATCAGATTCTACCATCTTTGCTTTTCCTTTGTCTTTGCTCATTGCCTTCTTACTGTTATCTTTCTTGATCACTTCACCTTGTTCTTTTATGATTACACCTTTGGTCTTTGAAGTGATCTTGGGAGTATCATTCTTGGCTTTTAGTAAGGTTTCTGCAATCTCAAGATCTGTTAACACTTCTTTCACAGTTTCTGCTGCTTTATTAATGTCAGCAGTAGTAACTGTTTCTTCTTGCTGCTCCCCCTGAACATCAACTTTCTCTCCATCAAGCTCCCCCTTTCTTGTGGCTTCTTCCATGTTGATCTCCCCCTTTTTGGGAGCATCATCCTCAGTTGGCCTTCTCCTTAATTGGAATTGCTTTCTCTTCTTCCTTTGTACCAGACTAACCACCATCCTCTTCAGCTTAGCAATCTGTTCTTGTTGTGACAGAATTACTAGCTTCATTTCTTCAATTTCTTTGCCTTGTTTGAGAACATCTTGATTGATGTTCCCCATTGTTTCCATCAATTCATCGTACGTATATCTGTCCTCACCCTCTCCAGAAGTGTTACCCTCCTTTGAAGGATCATTGGATCTTTTATTTGTGGAAGTCTTCTGCCTTGCAGAGGCACTATCCACCCCTGTGGTTTCTTGGCACCAGGGACCTTCAAATGATTGCTCATTCAAAGTTGCCATGGGGGAGGTCTTATTGATGTTACCACTTTCCTCCTCTGTACTAGCAGGAGTAGTGGTAGCCTCATCACCCATATGCTCTACCTCCTCCTCAGAGAGCACCTCCTTTGGGTTGGGAGACACCCGTGTGGTTTCCCTTTGGATATTCTCTAGGGGAGAATTCTCCCTTAGAGGGCTTATAGGCTTAGTGGGTAATGGTACAAGAAGGGAATGAGCCTTCTTTACCTGTTTTCTCTTGTAAGTTTGGGTGATGGGAGAGGTTGGTTTTTCAAGAAGGGACTGGGGAATTGATTTTGAGAGGGAAGGTTGGGCTTGGCTAGCAGTGGGTTGGTCTAATGGGGGCCTTGACCCTGCTGCCATACCTTCATTGGTTTGGGACACCACCATCATTGTAGAGAACAATGGGGTGTCAACTCCTTCAGAGTCCCCAGCAGATCTTCTCATATTTGAGAACACCTTGCCTTTGGGGGGTTTAGGTACATATACCCCAACAGGTTGAGGTATATCCGTCAATTCATGAGTAATAATTTCTTGAACAAACCTGGGATACATAAAGAAGCTCTTTTTGTTTCCCATGTTTGAGACAAGATCACTGAAAATCATTTTAGAAAAATTGTACTTTCTGGCAGTGGCCAAGCACACCAAAGCATAAGCAATAGTGCTGCTGAACTCACTCCATCCAGTAGTCTTTTTGGAGATACAATGCATAAGAGTATGGACAAAGAAACGCCATTGGGGTGAGAATTTTGCTTTAGAAAATTTGAACACTCCCAATGGGCCTCCATACCCCATTCTTGTAAGGTTTGAAAACAGTTCATCATTTGGGATAGAGGTTATACCAGAGGCATCGTCTAGACGTAGACTGATGCGAATAACCTCTTCAGTAACCGTGAGTGATTGATCACAGATTCTTGTCTTGATCATCTGCACACCATTCTCAACAACAATGGTTGCATTAGCCCAGAACTGCCTTTGATGCTCAATATAGATTGTAGGGGATACAATAAGAGCATGAGCAATGTGGCTTGTCTTGAGAAAATCCACAATCTGATGAAATCCTGAAGCTTGCTTTGGCTTTTGTAGCATCGCAATCTCGTTGTGCTCGTCGATGAAAGTCATGGATGCCATTGATCTTAGTGAAAAGCGTGCCTGAAAACTTCGAACTTGAGAGAGAAAAGGTTTTGAGCGCAAGAGAACAGTATGCAAAGAGTCGTTATGAACTTTTAGGCGGGCAAAAAGTATTTATAGTATTCGGAATATAAGCAGTATTAACCTAGAGCAGTATTAACTACTAGCAGCATTAACTGCTAGCAGCATTAACTAGCTAGCAGTATTAACTGCCTAGCAGTATTAACTGCCTAGCAGTATTAACTGCCTAGCAGTATTAACTGGCTAGCAGTATTAACTGGCTAGCAGTATTAACTGGCTAGCAGTATTAACTGCCTAGCAGTATTAACTGCCTAGCAGTATTAACTGAAAGCAGTATTAACTACTAGCAGTATTAACTGAAAGCAGTATTAACCACTAGCAGTATTAACTGAAAGCAGTATTAACCACTAGCAGTATTAACTAACTTACTCCTTTTAAACTTGCTAAACACTGAGTACTGCTATGCAAATCCTGAAACAGACGATTAGTAACTCCAGGAATACTATACAGATATACAACCACTTTTTGAGAAGGGGATTATTCAGAGTTTATCATTCCCACACTTGTTACCAAGAAAGTGAATCTACCCACATCAAAAGCTTTAGTGAATAGATCAGCAAACTGATTATCAGTGTGAACTTTGACAACTTGAATAAGTTTCTTTTTATTACAATCTCTTATAAAGTGATACCTGATCTCAATGTGCTTTGTTTTTGAGTGCTTGACTGGATTATTCACAATGCTAATAGCACTGCTGTTGTCAATAAAGATTGGAGTGTGTAGAAAGGTTACCCCATAATCCAACATTTGATTCTGAATCCATAAGACTTGAGAACAGCAACTTGCAGCTGCTATGTACTCTGCCTCTGTTGTAGATGTGGATACTGTGGTTTGTTTCTTGCACTGCCATGAGACTAGTCTATCACCCAAAAACTGACATCCTCCAGAAGTAGATTTTCTGTCCAAGTTTGCCCCACCTAGATCACTGTCTGAGTATGCTATTAGGTCAAAAGGTGAGTTATGAGGATACCAAAGTCCCAATCTGGGTTGCCCTTTGAGATATCTGAATATCCTCTTAATAGCTTGAAAGTGAGATTGCTTTGGCCTAACTTGAAATCTTGCACATACACAGACTGGAAACATTATATCTGGCCTTGATGCTGTGAGATACATGAGAGAGCCAATCATGGATCTATAATGATGCACATCCATATCCTCCCCCTCAAGATCTGCTGTGATCTGCTTGTGTGTTTCCATAGGTGTGCTGGCAGGTTTTGATTCTGAGAAACCAAACTTGGTTAGAATATCCTGCACATACTTGGATTGACAGATGAAAATGCCATCTGACTTCTGTTGAACTTGGAGTCCAAGGAAGAAAGTAAGTTCCCCCATGGAACTCATTTTGAACCTTTGATGCATTAAATCCTCAAACTCCTTGCACATGTTGTTTCTTGTAGATCCAAAGATAATGTCATCAACATAGATTTGGACCAGCAAAATATCCTTCTTCTTTCTTTTGATAAATAGAGTCTTATCAATGACTCCTCTTTCAAAGTCATTTTCCAAAAGATAGGATGACTGTGTGTCATACCATGCTCTTGGGGCTTGATGTAGTCCATAAAGTGCTTTCTTTAATTTGTATACCCTGTCTGGATAGCTTGGGTTTTCAAACCCTGGTGGTTGACAGACATATACTTCTTCTTCAATTGATCCATAGAGAAAAGCACTTTTTACATTCATTTGATAGACTTTGAAGTTCATGTAAGAAGCATAGGCTAGGAATAATCTAATTGCTTCTATCCTAGCCACAGGTGCAAAAACGTCTTCATAATCTATACCTTCTTCTTGAGTATAGCCTTGAGCCACCAGCCTTGCTTTGTTCCTTATGACAATACCTCTTTCATCTCTCTTGTTTCTGAAAATCCACTTTGTGCCAATCGCTCTGTGACCTTTAGGAAGGTCTACTAGATCCTATACATCTTGCAGCTTGAACTGTAATAGTTCCTCTTGCATTGCTTCTATCCAGCTGGATTCTTTCATAGCATCATGTGCCTTTTTAGGCTCAAGCTGTGATAGAAAACAAGAAAGCACTGTATGTTGTTGATCTTGCATTTCCTGAAGCCTGCTTTGATGTCTAGTCATCATAGGAGAAGAGATATCTCCTATTATCAACTGTGGAGGATGATTCTTTTGGACTCTGGTGTTATGACTAGGTTCTTCATTCAGTCCAGCCTCAAGATTAGATTCATGCAGCTCAACTGAAGTGTTTTCAGATGCCACTTCATTATTTTCTTGAGTCTCCTTATCTCTAGTGTCTTCTTCACTCTGACTTGGTTCAGTAATTGATTCCTTTTCACAGTCTTCACCAGAGTTTACTGTGGGTATGGGAAAAATCACAGATTTAGATATACTTTCTTGAACTTGTGTGATCCCTGATCCTCCACTTCCTGTTCCTGTATACTCATTACTGAAACTAAAAGAGTTAGTTAGTGAATCAATGTCAAATAGCCACTGAGGTCCAGACCCAACAGGATTTGGTGTGTTCTCATTGCATTTGACATTGGCACTTTCTTCAATTATTCTAGAAGAAGAGTTAAATACTCTGTAGGCCTTACTCTGAGATGAATATCCAACAAGAAATCCATCATCTGCTTTGCTATCAAACTTACCTAAGTGAGATTTGGTATTTAGAATTGTACAAGGACACCCAAAAGGTTTGAAGAAACCAATAAAAGGTTTTCTTTTATTTAAAAGCTCATATGGGGTCTTGTTCTTTTGCTTGACCACTAGAACTCTGTTTTGGACATAACAAGCAGTATTAACTGCTTCAGCCCAGAAGGTAATTGGCAATTTTGAATCAGCCAACAGAGATCTAGCAGCCTCTTTTAGTGTTCTATTCCTCCTTTCAGCAACACCATTCTGTTGAGGAGTCCTCGGAGCACTATATTGCCTCTCAATACCTTTTTCTTCACAAAAGGTGTTTAGATCATGATTTTTAAACTCAGTTCCATTATCTGATCTAATGACTTTTACTCTTTGATTAGTTTGGTTTTCAATTCTTAGAATAAAGGATTTGATAAGACCACTTGTTTCATCCTTAGTCCTTAGAAAATATACCCAAGTAAATCTGGAGTAATCATCAACAATAACCAAGCAGTAAGATTTCTTGCCTATACTCATAACATTTGTAGGACCAAACAGATCCATATGCAGTAACTGGAGACAAGAAGAAACAGAATTTAACTCTTTGGTCTTATGAGAAGTTTTGTGTTGTTTGCCTTTAAGACAAGCAACACAATGATCATCACATGAAAAGACTTTTGAAGGTAACCCTCTTACAAGGTTATTTTTAACAAGATTGTTCATAGTCTTGAAATTCATGTGACACATCCTTCTGTGCCAAAGAGAGGATTCATCTACAGAAGCTTTTGAAACAAGACAATTTAGAGATGAATCACTATCAACATTGTCCAAATCAAGACAGTAAACATTGTCCTTTCTTGGAGTTCTAAGTAGTATCATGCTTTCATCAACTACCTTGAACCCTGGGGCAAGAATCATACACTCAGTATTAGTAAATAATATACTATGTTGTTTGTCACAAACCTGTGATACACTTAACAGGTTGTACTTTAATTGATCAACATAGTAGATATCCTCAAATGTCATCTTACCTTTGGTGACATTACCTTTTCCACTTATCTTACCACCAGTAAGATTGTCTCCAAATGCAACATGTCCTCCATTGATATGCTTGAAATCCTGAAGGCATGACATGTTGCCTGTCATGTGCCTAGAGCAACCACTATCAACATGCCAAATGCTCTTTCCCTTGAGCTGTTGGTTGCCCTGCACATTAGATAAATCAATTAGTATGAATTAGGAACCCAAGCCAAAGTGGTCTTGGGTACCCCTTTCTCATCAAAATATTTGCATTCTTTCTTGACAAGATTTTTGAACTTTAACTCCTCATTCTTGGAGTACTTTGTTACAATAATAGGCTTGGAACTATGTTTGCTAGAATCAGTACTAGTTTTAGAAGTACTAACTGCCTTGGCAGCACTTGCATGCTTAGCAGCACTAATCTTGTTAGAAGTAGTAATTGTGTTAGCAGCAGTAACTGTGTTGGCAGTATTAACCTTTGAAGAGGTATTAACAGTATTAGCAGCATTAATATTTTCAGCAGTACTAACACTGTTAGCAGTAGTAACTGTGTTAGCAGTACTAATAATGTTAGCAGTACTAACACTGTTAGTACTTCTAGGTACCCACATTTTGATACTTTCTTTTAAAATCTTTTTCTTTAAAGTGCCTTTACTTTCAACAGATTTCTTTATCACATGTTTCTTTCCAGCCTTCCTATAACCAACAGGTTTTTGTACAAATCTTTTAAAGTTCATCTGTTGGTTAATTGGGTTGAAGTAACAATACTTAGCCAAATGATTCAACTTGCCACATATAAAACAAGGTTTTGGTCTATTGATTATTCCAGTTTCTTTGATTTCCTCTTTTTAAACCAGAATTTAGGCTCTTGGCTTTATTGTAATCACACTGTTTACAAGATCCAGGATTCACAACTGTGGTTTGTTTGTAATGGACCTTGTTATCATTTCCGTTAGTCTTCTCTATCTCCTTGGACTTGACCCAGATTTTCCCACATCCCTCATTGGTGATAATATTGTTTTCTAATGGTATCTTTTTACTCACATTATTATCCCTGTTCTCACTGGCTCCTTTTTCAGTCAAATCCTTAACTACTACTTCATCCAAAGGATCTATCTTAAAAACTTCTTCAGACAAGTCCTTTTTCTCCTTAGTTTCTAACAAGTCTGATGTAGGAGAAATATAGTTGTTATTGTAAGGAGGGGGTGTATTGTTGTATCCAATACCAGGCTTCATCTTATCATGTATCTGAGCCTTTAGAAGAGAGTCCATTGCTTTTGAAGCATAGGAAAACTTGTCTATGTCAAGCTTAACTTTTGACAGTTCCTCTTTCAGTCTATCATTCTCTTCTAAGGACTTAGACAGTTTGGTTTCTAACTCATTCTTTTCCCACTTCCAATAGTTTGTGTCATAAGAGTGTTGAAGTTCATTAGCTTGAAAGCCTTTGATTTGCTCTTCAAATCTCTCTACTATTAACACAAAATCTCTTCTGTCTTTTTCTAATCTTTTGAGGTCATCACACATACTTTGATTGTGATCCCTGTATCTTGTAACAGTGTCAATGCAAGATTTAGTGCAAAGATTAGAACTTACCTCAGTAGGGAGATCAGACACTTCTGCCATAAGAGCTTGGTTCTGAATGGCTTCCTCAGCTTGATCACTCCAGTCAAATCCCATTCCTTGTTGAGAAACAAGGGCTTGAGCAGGATTCTTGTTCTGATTGTATCCTCCATTCTGAGCTTGTTGGTGGTTATTGTTTGGAACAGCACTCCTGCATTCTCTAGCAAAGTGTCCTTTCTTGTGACACTTATAACATTCCACCTTGGTTTTGTCAAAACCAACTCCATCTTCTCTTCTTTGAGAGTAGTTATTTCTTCCAGTTCTTTTAATGAACTTTTTCACCCTCATGGATAACATGGCCATCTGCCATTTAATATCCATCTCCTCCAGATCATCAGGGTGAATTTGATCAAGATCATCATTAATCAGAGAATTGCTGCTATGACTGGACAAAAAGGCTTCAAATATAGTTTCAGTGCCTTTTTCTGAACTTACTCCACTGGCAGTACTAACTGCTTCAGGGTTGGCAGTAGTATCAGTGGATGCTGAAAGAAGTGCAGCATTGTGAATATAACTAGAGGGCTTCTTCTTGGTTTCTACCTCAGTTTCAAAAACTCTTAGATCATTGTGTAGATCATCAAGTTCTTTCTCTTCCAGATTGTCACTCTGTCTATATGAGACAGTGTACATAGTCCATTCATCCCCAAGAGATCTGAGAAACTTTCTGTTGATATCATCTTGTTCCATCTTCACCCCTACAGTAGCCAGTTCACCTATGAGTTTATTGAACCTATCAAAAGTTTGAGTCATAGACTCATTCTTTGTGGAAATGAAGTTCTCATACTGCTGCTTTAGAACATCTTTTTGATTTCTTTTGATGCTCTTAGTTCCAGCAAATCTTTTCTCTAGAGCATTCCAGAGAATCTGAGCATCAGTGCAGTTGCAAAAGTGATGCTGATATTCATTGGGAATGGCCAAGAGCAGAGTGCTCAAGGCCTTCATCTCTGTCTGTCTGATTTTCCTCTCACCATCTGTCTTTGGTGGAGGTCTTTTCCCATCTAGTCCTATCCTTCCAGCTTCAGAAGGACCATTCTCAATGATATCCCACATTGAGTAGTCAGTGAGAAGAATATATTGTCTGATTCTGATCTTCCACATGTCAAACTCACTTGGTTTGAGCATTGGAACCTTAGAAACCAAAGTACTGCTTGATTCTGTAAGATTTTCCATGATGAATAACTGTTTCTGAGAGAGTTAGGCTCTGATACCACTTGTCAGGATCGAATTCTCAACAAGAATTAATTCTCAGAAACAATATCAAAGAGGTTTGCGGAATAACACTTTGATATTTAATCAAACAGAAAATCAAAACAGAATATAATCAACAAACTGTAAACTTGTATTGAATGCTTTGAAGTTACAAGATTACTCACTCAACCTCAATATTGATGAACAGGCTCACCAATACGAATTCTACTTCTCTAGAATTAGGATCTATGCCTTGAGGTTGATTTTCTCTCTAAAATAATGAAAACTAAAGTTAACTTATTATTCTAAACTATACAATATATATACTGAATACAAAGATAATTACAATAAATAAAATATCTTCAGTATATCTTCCATGTATATCTCTAAGCTTCCATAATCTTCAGATTATCCAGCTGTCATTCTTTCCATCCGAATCTCTTTAGCAGCACTAACCATGATCAGCAGCATTAACTTCTTCTAGCAGCATTAACTACTAAGCAGCACTAACTACTAGCAGTAGTAACACTCAGCAGTATTAACCTTTAAGTCTTCTAGCAGTAGTAACTTTGAACCAGCAGTATTAACCATACTTGATGAATTCTTCAGTTCCCAACACTAAGCACTCTAAACCAAAAATGTTCTATTTGTAAAAAAGAGTATCAAATCAACAATTTTAGACCAAAACATCACTGGACTTCGAAATTCAAATCTCCACAGATGACTTGCGAGTTCTACAAAAAATTCGATCAAATCTTGAAATTGAATCCATGTTTCTGAAAATTTGTCGCCTCTGATACCAATTATTTATCCCACAATGTATATAGATCAAGATTATCACAAATGATTTACAATTCAAAATGTATTTTATTGATCTCTGATTCAATGTTCTGACTTTCTCTCTCTAGCTCAAGAACACTTACAACTCTATGAACTGATACACTCATACCAAAGACCCATATGCCTATTTAAACCAAGGAACAAAACTCTCACGATACTATACTCTTACAACATATAAACGCGCACAACACATGAAAAACACAAAATACAATATTTGACATTTGAATTTATTACAATTGACTTTGACTTTAATGTTGAGAGTTGACTTTAGCTTTGACCTTCAATCTGTAGTCTTCTATGATCTTGTATCCAACAGAATTATGCTCTAACAGTTTGAAAGATTATGACTTTAAGTGAAGTTCATTCCGTGTAAAGATATATTTATTCATGTAAAACTCTTGAACTCACTAGGCTTTAGCCTAACATTTCATTTTTCAGCATTTGCAACAGGCTTCGTTTGGGAATAGTTCTAGTGACACTATGAAGAGAGAGGTACTAGTTGTGTGCTTGTGAAGTGAGTAGTTTGGTGAAGCCCTCTGCATTGGTTTTGTGAAGAACGACTGGTATTGGGGTTAAGTTGCACCCAACTTCAGTTTAGTCCTTGTATTATTGGAAGTTCGTAATTGTTGAGGTTAATTGTAGAATTTTAATTTAAGAAATATTGGGTTTTGATTTGTAGGAGGACGTTTTGTCCTATTACTTGACGTTATATCGAAATATTTAAGTAGTTGCTCTTACCAAATTTGAGGGTGTTATAGGACTGGTATGTCTAGTATGTTAGAGACTCTATCAATAAGCTGATGTATAAGTGACTCTACATAGTTCTTGTACTTTGATCTTGATTTCTTCAACACGTCTCTGATTTTGATCCATTCTGAAAATCCATCCCTAATCACCTCAGTGATTTTGAGATTCCCCTCAGCAGCAAGAATTTTTTGTTTTCCTTGCTGAGGGGTCTTTGCTTTAGGTTCTGAGGGCCTCTCCCCTGGTCCCTGATGACCACTTCTTTGATGGAGCGTTGGCAGTAAAAGGAATAAAGTAGTTGTCGTCATCATCTTCATCGTCATCGTTGTTTGTGCCTCTGGTATCATTTCCAGTATCTTCGATATCATTATCAGTAGTTTCTTCATCATCTTTCTCATCAATGACTTCCTCGACCACACCGGGTCCTTCAGCCTCAGTAGTGATCTGATCTGGTTCTTTAACGAACTCAACATCATTTTCATCATCATTATCATCACCAGCGTTCATATCTAGCTCCCCTTATCTTTATCTTTCTCCTCTTCCTCAGTAGTTTCCTTCTCCCCCTCTTTGTCCTCAGCACTGAGGGGAACCCAAACTGCCGCTTCAATACGCTGAATAGATGTCTTGTCAGCTTTGGTGAAGAAAACAGAGGCATTTCTATGTCGTTGATAATATCTACAGACTTGTAGACAAAATCAATTACAGTCGTGAAGGACTTGCGATCTCTGTCGGTGAATGATGGCGAAGGAGGATTCTTCAGGATATTCAGGATCTCGCTAAGGAGAGAATTCTGAGTATCCACTTTGGACTGGAGATCAACAACAGAGGAATTGAGGTTGTTGATGGTGGCAGTGCTATCTTTGACCTTAGACTTCAACTGGTTCACTTCTATTTGGAGAGAAGAGATCTGGGAGGCATCAACTTTAGAAGTAATAGAATAGTTGAGAGACTGGAGGGATTGATCGGCCGCTGCGATGGCATTGCTGTTGGAAGAGACAACAGTTGAGAGAGCTGACACCGTAGTGGTGACCTCTTTTAGTGAGGAGTCAATAGCCTCCAATCTTGGACCTAAAATAGAGTAGGTGAAGTGAGCAATGTAATGCTCAGGATGAGTAACTGGAAGAATGAGGGTTAGGGATGATGGAATACCTGAGGGGTCAGTGGCGGAATCCAATGATTTCCACCAAAGTAGTAAGACATGTCATGATCGAAAGGAGTCATGATATGTTGTTGCTGAGAAGACTCGTGAGGAGTTCCCTCAGGTCCAGAACTGATGTTGCGAGATAACAGTTGTTGCAGTTCTTCATCGTGAGTGTCAACGAGGACGGGCGTTGAAGTAGGCGGTGCAGTGATGACCAATGAAGGAAGATAGATGAAGGGTGTTGTGAAGATGGTCGTGATCTGTGGTGGAGGGGCACTGGCGTTGTCCAAATCTAAACCTTTAGTGGTTTGATCCACTGAGGTTGGTGGGGTAGAAACCAACTATGCTTCAGTGGAATGAGACGTCGCTGAAGTGGTTTTGGTGGCTCCAACAGTTGTTGTGGACTGGACAACGAACGAATCAAGTGATGGTTGATCCATCACTGATGATGGGGTTTTCTCCTTTCGTATTTTCTTGGCCTTCTTTGAAGAACCAAGATGGGATTCAGAGTGTCGCTTCTTTGAAGTGGTAGTGACAACAGGGTTATAATGGTATGGCTGAGTCCCAATCATAGCTGTCTTAGAAGATGAAGAAAGGGTTTGGATAAAAGTAGAAAAACATACATCATTTTCAGTGGGCTCGCGATCGGGGATACAGGACCCGAGTTTCGACAGTGAGTAGGTGTCGTTGGTTGGTATAGATAGTCGAGTAGATGCTTAAGCAGTACGCTGATAAAGCGTACATAAGGAACAACCGGTTCCCTCTTGGAGATGGTGATTTTAGACACCATGTCTTCAAAGATTATGCGAGCATAATCTATGTTTCGTCCAGTCAGCACTGAGAACTCAACGTCGAGAGCTATACGGTTGGCCTGGTCCATGCTTCCAACTTTTCCACCCATACTTTGGATAAAGTGGGCAAAGATATATCCAAGGTCAGTGGGCATGTGTGCCTTTAGAACCTTGGTCAATTACCTATTTACCTGACCTTTCTCCAATATCCAGTCGTAGTTCATGGCATCAAGGAATTGGATAAGTTCTTCATCAGAAGGAGTGGCTCGTAAGACTTAGAGAATGGGAGGTTCAGAGCGTTCCTCAACGCTGAAGGTCCGAAACTGCCTTTCCCGTGCTCGGTTTGGAAGGCGATGACTTGTACTTGCTTTCCAGAGGCCAAAGTCTTTGTGGTAGCTTCAGCAATGTACCGGAATTGCCTGAGTAGCAATGAGCAATCCGGAGGATAAACAGTTAGTGCGTAACTGATGGGGTATGCCTTCAGGAAGTTGGGAGCAGGGATGAGATGAACCGAGGGTTTCTTGGAAGGAAATGATAGTTGTCCCTGATGGTTGTTTGATTTGAAGGAGATCTTCTCAATATCAAAGTTGAGTTTTGAGGCCTTGGAGAGATTAATAGCTTGAGATGCCATTGCTGAAATATTCGAAGAAGATGAAGAGACAAAGGAGACAAAAAGTTAGATTACCAGTTTCTATTTTGAAAGAGAAATGGTATTATGTGTTTTTGGAAACACAAGCTATACGAAAATGTGAGTATATATGGAAATCTATTGTATTTTCTATATAAAGAAAGTGTGAAAAAGAGTGTGGAAAACAAAGACTGAAAAAAAAATCCAGTTTAGAACACAGGTTCTTCTAAACACATTGTTTTTAGGGTTTTGACATAAAAATCATGAGGAGATGATTTTATAGGAAAAACAAGTTATTTGAACTTAATAAAAGGAATATAAGATCAAATAATGTTTTGTAGAAAATGAAAATAATAGGAAAATGATGAATGAACCTGAGAACCACAATGAAATGTGAGTGCGTGTTCTTGGTGTTTTCTTGCTTTGAGAGAGTATTTGCTTGAGAGAGTTTTGAGCGCGTAAAGTTTGAATGTGAGACTAAGAGACGTATTTATACGTAGGAGGAGAGAGAAAAATCATCATGACAAAGACACATCGCTCGCGTGTGATTAGATAAAGAATGGGAAGGGGCGACGTTGTCAGAAAAATTGTGCCAACGGTTATCCAAAAGAAATGATGTCATAAAATGAAACGTCTTTTTAGTTTAAAATAAAAAAATTTAATCACTTGAGAAAGTCAGTGATTGATTTGTTGATTTTAAAATATGACTGTGAGGAAAGTCAGTGATAGATTTTTCTTTTGAAAAAAGCTTCTAATCACTTGAAGAAATCAATGATTATCTTTTGAAATTTTCAAGAGGCGTCTCGCTGAAGAGATCTTCAGTGAAGAGAGATAGAAAACATACCTTATTATCAAAAAGCATAGTCAACGATTACTTGATGAATGATGAACTTTGACATCCAATAGCTGATACAATGTATAACATCTGAAGAGTTATTCTTCGATATTCAACATTCCAAGCTCGCTGATGAGATAGTTAAATCTTATCTCATTAAGAGGTTTGGTAAAAATATAAGCGAGTTGAAAATCAGTAGGAATGAAATAAAGTTCAATATCTTCATTCATCACATGATCTCTGATAAAATGATATATGATCTCAATGTGTTTTGTCTTTGAGTGTAGAGCAGGATTATTAGCTATTGCAATTGCACTAGTGTTATCACAATAGATAGGAATCCTTGATAGTTGAAGGTCATAATCTAATAGTTTATTTCTCATCCATAAGACCTGAGTACAACGACTACCAACGACTACATACTTATCTTCAGTAATTGATGTGGACACGGAGTTCTGCCTTTTACTTGTCCAACTTACCAACTTTCCACCTAGAAGCTGACAGCCTCCAGTGGTGCTCTTTCTATCAAGCTTACATCCTGGAAAATCACTATCTGAATAATCAGTTAGATCTAACCCTGAGTCCTTGGGATACCAAAGACCTAGGTTAGGATTTCCCTTAAGATATCTGAAGATGCACTTAAAAAGGATCATATGGGATTCCTTGGGTTCAGACTGATATCTTGCACATAAGCAAGTAGAGTACATAATATCAGGTCGACTAGCTTTCAGATACAGCAATGACCCAATCATTCCTCTATAAGTTGTGACATTAACAGGTTTTCAGATGGATCTTTGTTTAGTGTCAACGAATGAGCCATAGAAGTTTTCATCGTTGAAGTTGAGTAAGATAAAAAAATTTCAGCATATCATTAACATACTTACCTTGATGTATAAATGTACCTTTGTCAGGTTGTTTAATCTGAAGACCAAAGAAGTAGGTTAGTTCACCCATCATACTCATCTTGCATTCTTTCTGTATTCTTTCTGCATTCTTTCAGCGAATCTTACGAAGAGAGAAGGATTAGTAGAACCAAATATAATGTCATCGACAAATATTTGAACAAGAATGATATGACCTTTAATATTTCTGAAAAACAACATATTATCAATCTTTCCACGTTCAAATTTTTTAATGATTAGAAAAGAATATAGGGCGTGATACCAAGCATGAGGAGTTTGTTTTAACACGTAGAGATCCTTATCCAGCTTATATACATAACCTGCATGCATAGGGTCAGAGAACCCTAGGGATTGTTCAACTTAGACTTCCTCACTCACTTTCCATTTAGAAATGTTGACTTGACATCCATTTGATATACTTTAAAATCTTTCTGACCTGAATAGGCTAGGAATAATCGAATTGGTTAGAGTCTAGCCACAGGGGAAAAGGTTTTATCACAGTCTATGCCTTCCTCTTGTCTGTATCCCTGAGCAACAAGTATAGCCTTCTTTCAGGTCACAGACCCATGTTCATCTAATTTGTTACGAAACACCCATTTGGTGCCAATAACAATCTTATCAGATAGTCTGGGAATGAGATTCCAAACTTTGTTTCTTTCAAACTCAATCAGCTCTTCTTGCATTGATCTGACCCAGTTTGGATCTCTGAGGGCATCATCGGTCTTTTTAGGTTCAAAGATAGATATGAAGTTTACAAAGAGACAAATTTTACCTGAATCACGTCGAGTCTGAATACCAGCATTTGGATCACCAAGTATTTGTTTGATTCGGTGACTCTTTGTCCATCTCTGATAATGAGCTTGAGTATCCATTTCTGAATACGTGGTGTGAATGGGAATATTATCTGAAGAAGAGGTTTCAGCAAGTTGATCATCCGCTATTAGTTGATGATGTTCTGATTGACCATTTTCTACCGATTGTTCTTTAGAGGTGAAAGGAAATTCAAAAGTCGAAGGTTCAGAAGGGAACATAGTGTTTATAGGTACAACAGAAACACCATAAGTGGATTCTGGTTCTTTTGAAACAATAACTGGATCACCATCAATGTTTGGAGGAACTTCTTGATGATTGTCGCTAAAAGGTACATCAACATCTCTGAGGTGAGAGAACATCCAATCATTCAACTCTTCATTTTCAAGAACAGGTCTTGAATTAGCTGATTGAGATTCATCAAAGGTGACGTATATGGTTTGTTCTACATTTTGTCTTCTCTTATTAAAGACTCCGAAGGCTATGGATATTGAGGAGTATCTTAGGAAGATTCCATCGTCAGATTTGGGATTGAAGTTTCCAAGTTGATATCTATTGTTTAGGATGTAGCACTGAAAACTAAAGATATGAAGATAACTTAGAGTTGGTTTGCTTCCATGGAAAAGTTCATATGTTGTCTTCTTGAATATCTTGACGATCAACGATCGATTCTGAGTAAAACATACAGTGTTGACAGCTTCAGCCCAGAATTGGGTTGGTAGATGAGACTCACTGATCATAGATCGAGCAACTTTAATAATTGTTCGATTTCGTCTTTCAGTGACCCCATTTTGCTGAGGTGTTCTCACAGCTGAGAAATTGTGAGAGAAACCCTTGTTTTCAAAGAAATTATCGAGAGCAATATTTTTTAATTCAGTGTCATCATCACTTCTTATAGAACGAACAAGGAGGTTGTTAACACCCTCCATATTTTTTATGAAGAAGATGATTTCTTCTGGAGTGTCATTTTTGGATCTAATGAATATGACCCATGTATATCTGGAGTACTCATCAATGATCATCGGTGTATACTTCTTTCCATCGATGGATTGTATGTTGGCATGGCTAAACAAATCCATGTGAAGTAGATGTAGAGGAGTAGTGATTGATGAGAATTTCTTATACTTGAAACTTGCTTGGGTTGCTTTCCTTTTCCACTTGCTGAGCAGAGAGATTCTTTAGCATGAGTGTTGAGGCAAACTAGTGACAAGTTCCTTCTTTCTGAGTTCATTCAACGTCTTGAAGTTGATGTGAGATAGCCTTTTATGCCATAGGCATTTGACATCTGATGAGGCTTTAGAAAGGAAACAAATGTTCTCAGTGTTGGAGGAGTTGATAACATAGACATTTTCCAAACATTAACAGCTGAGAGCAAGTTTTCCATCTTTGTCAGTGGCAGCACATGCTTTCTTGGTAAAGCATACTTTGTAATATTTGTCGCATAGTTGAATGATGCTCAGAAGATTATGCTTCAGTCCTTCTACGTAAGTGACTCTTCAAAAGGTATTAGTACCATTATTTAGTATACGAAACCCTCTGGTATAGGCTTTTCCATTACCACCAAAGGTCACTGAGGGACCTTCTCTTCCTTGTAATCAGCGAGCAGGTTCTTTTGACCATTAATGTGTCGAGAGCATCCACTATCAAGATACTAGACACCCTTCGAGACCTGCAAACATAAGGAAGATCAATTTTGATTGGTACGTACTTTACAAGGGGTCTAGAAGAGTTAGTGGAGATGGAAGGTTCAACAATCTTCACAGCATTTGATGATTCAGCTTCAGTGGTAACCTTCACTTTAGTTAATTTCTTAACCTTAGTGGCATTTTTCACCTTCGTAGGTTTCTCGGCTTTGGAGACCTTCTTTGCCTTGGTGGCATTCATCTTCACTCTAGTTGACTTTTCAACTATAGTGGCAGTGGCACATTTAGTGGCAATGTGATCAGTAAGTCCACAGTGATAGCATTTTCTATAGATGTAGGTAGCCTTAAGACCATGAGCATTTGCACTAGAAAACTTTAGATGAGTCGGGCCAGCTCCCAGAATACCCTTAGTCTTAGATTTCGTAGGAACCTTGAGTTCTTCAGACTAGCTTAAGATTAACCTTCATCCTAGGAGTAGATCTCTGAACATGTTCAGGGATATTGGCTTTGGAGGATAATGGTTGATTCGTTGAAGGTTTAGGAGAAACCTTATTTGGCTTAGGTACTTTAGCAACCTTCTGGGAATATGGGAAATAGACTTTCCCTTATCTTTGAGTTTAGAACTCTTAGAGATATCCTCATGTATAGGAACAGAAAAGGAAGAGGAAAACTGAGATGAAGAGGTGTCAGGGATAGATGAGATGAACATTCCGAAATAAAAAGTGAGATTATTTATTGCATCAAATCACTATTAAATTTTGGGTTGTTCAAACCCTAATCTATATCAAAAGTACCAAACTAAATAAAAATTCTAAAATATTTATATACTAAATATCAAAACTGTTGATCCAAACTCTCTCAGTGATTTGATGACGACCATTTTCTATACTTAGTGAAAATTACGTTTAATATGTATTAGTGTTTCACTATCAGCGATCAGACTGAGTCTGTTCAGTTATCGCTGATAGTCCTTCTTGTAAACATTTTATGTATTAGTGTTTCACTATCAGTAATAAAACTGAGTCTGCTCAGTTATCGCTGATAGTTCTAATGTAAACAGTAATGTAATCCTTGAAGACAAGTCTCGCGTCAACAGATGTTCATAGCTGAATCGAAGACGAAGCTGTTGAACAAAGAGAAGTCTACTAGTGACCTGATACGGATATCAGTGAAGCAAAGACATCTCTACTTATACGCGAAGGAACATGAGGAAGGCTTCAGCGATCGCTAAATTCTTGATGTCTCTGAAGAAAGAGATATTCAGCGATCGAATGATCACTTGTCTAACCTTGCACAACCTTGTACTATGTGTCAGAACGGACATGTCTCTGCCATAATTCGTACACAACTCTGTCTACTACACTGTTCATGATCCGGCCGAAAGCATGTCTCTAAAAGTCAGACTCCCAAAGCCAATCAGTGAATGCCACGTGTAAAGTGCCCTGCCATCCATTTAATGCATAGGGTATAAATAGGAAGATCACCACTTCATCTGAAGTGTGCTCAATCCTTGAACCCCAAATAGAAACCTTTGTTTTCTATATTCTATATTACTCCGCAACAGACTTGTAAATTGTGTTTGATTTATCAATGAACAATTTATTAAATTTTAAATTATGTGTTTGTATTCAACCCCCCCCCCTTCTACAAACTTGTTAAGCACCTTAGGGACCAACAAGTGGTATCAGAGCAGTTTGTTTAATCTAATAAACAAGATCTTGCTTTACTCTCTTCTTTGCTATTCTAAATGGCACTTAACACAAACACAAACTACTATGATAATGGTTCTCTTTCTAAACCTCCTCGATTTAGCAGAGATAACTTTTCTCTATGGAAAAATCGAATGTTGCTATTTCTTGAAGGTGCTGATCCTACTATACCTGAATATATAGAAAATGGACCCTATGAACCTGTTAGAATTATAGTTGCAGTTCCCGCTACTGCCACCACTGAAGTTGTCCCTGAACGCTATGTCGTTAAGGAAATAAGACAGTGGAGTGATGAAGACAAAAAGAAAGTAGGTATAGATGCAAGAGCAAAGACCATTATCTCAATGGCTCTGCCTGATGAAGTTTTCCATTCCATCATGCATCTGAAAACTTCTAAAGAAATGTGGGAACCCATATGTGTTCAATATGAGCACACCACTGAAATCCAAGAGACTCGAAAGATTAACTTGGTAAGACAGTATGAAAGTTTCATCGCTGGTAAGAATGAATCTCTTTCTGACGTTCATCAGCGGTTTAACTGCTTAATCATTGATCTAAGAACTGTTGGTAGGACCTATTCTAATTCTGAGGTCTTAACAAAATTCTTAGAATGTCTTCCTGAAAGCTGGGACAGTTATTCAATATGTCTTAAGCTGACAAAAGACATAAATTCTCTCTCTCTAAGCACTCTGTATGGAATATTGCTCAACTATGAGCAATCAAATCTCCTAAAAAAGAATCTTGTAAAAGATTCTAAAGACTCCAAAAGCACTCTTGTTGCTTTAGTCTCTTCAGAGATAATTCCATCTCAGCGATCTACTCTCACCATCACTGAGTTAGATTCTGAATCTGAGGATCTATCAGACCCTGATCTTTCAGAGTTCGATGAGTCCTTAGCATTCTTGACAAACTCTTTTAAGATATTTGCAAGAAAGAGCAATTTCCGAAGAAATAAGCCTCTCTCTCTTACTGAAAAGCCAAAATCAACTCCTGTTGATAAGGCTACTGCCACTTGCTATAACTGTGAAAAGATTGGACACTTTGCTAGTGAGTGCAGGTCTAAAAAGGTCTTCAAGACTTCTACCTCTAGAAGATCCAGTGATGACAAATACCTAGAGCTGAAGGATAAATATCAAAAGCTGAAAAGCTACAAGCGAAAAGGTAAAGGTCTCATCGCTGAAGAACATGACTGGGCTGAATCAGAAGAATCAAGTTCTGATGAAGAAGAAATCGCTAATCTCTGCCTCATGGCTGAGATTAAATAAGAAGTGGAAGAACCATCTGAACCTTCTATGAGCTACATATCATCTCAGGTATCTATCTCTACAAATCCCTCTCTGCCTGAAGCTGAGAGAAGTCGCGCTGTTGATGTGCTGACGATTGACCTTTATAATGCTCTAAACGACAAAACTCAAGCTGAGAATAAAAATGTTCATTTAACTCAAGAGCTAGAGAAATGTCATGAAGAGATTAGAGAACTAAATGTTTTAGAAGAAAAGTTGAAAGATCAAGTCATTATAAATGAAATCATCAGCATTGAACGCGAACAAGCCATCGCTGCTCTAAAAGCAGAAAAGGCTCATGTTGAAAAATGGTGCCAATCATCAACAAAGATCTCTGAGATAATAAATGCTCAAATTCCTGAAAGTGATAGAACTGGTCTTGGTTTTTGGAAACCACAGGATGAAACTAAAGAAGAAAGTTCCACGCTTAAGTATGGAACGTTTGTCACTTCTTTCTTTGACACTTCTTATAATCAATTCTATCCCTGTTCTTCCTCAAATTCTATCCCTGAGGAAAAATCCAAAGACACTAAGTCTGCGGATAAAGAAAAATCCATTCTTCGTCGTCAGACGGCTACCAAGAAAGCAAAACTGAAAGTTCCTTCTAAACCTTCAGTAAATCAATCCTCTAGCTCTGTGATAGAAATCTTCGATCTCTGTCCTCCAAAGCTAAAGATTGATCTTAGACCCATGAAATCTAAAGAAATGAAAATTCCTCCCAGATCTCATGAGAAAAGCATTCTTGGACCTGGCCCTGCTTATCTTAAACTTGCAAAACCTTCTACTTCTGGTCCTAAAACCATTTTCAAATATAGAAAATGCTATCACTGTGGTTTTACTGACCATATTGCAAGCAAATGTCCAACTGTGACTAAAGATGATAAATCAGCTAAAGTGAAGATGAATGCCTCCAAGGCTGAAAAGGTCACTAAAGCTGAAAAATCGACCAAGGTGAAGAATACCACTAAGGTTAAGAAATTAACCAAAATGAAGATCACCACTGAAGTTGAATCTTCATCTGCTGTGAACACTGCTGAATCTTCCTCATCCACTGACTCTAAAGGACCCATTGAAAAGTGGGTACCAAACAATGCTTAATCCTCCTTATATGTGTAGGGATCAAAGGGCATCTGGTATCTCGATAGTGGATGTTCTCGTCATATGACTGGAAAAAAAGACCTGCTCACTGAATACAAGGAAGAGAAAGGTCCCTCTATGACCTTCGTTGGAAATGGAAAAGGATATACCCGAGGGTTCGGTGTCCTCAGCAATGGGACAACAACCTTTCGAAGAGTCGCTTATGTAGATGGACTGAAGCACAACCTTCTGAGCATCAGTCAGCTATGTGACAAAGACTACGAAGTTCGCTTTTCTAAGAAAGCATGTTCAGTGGTGGATGAGAAAGGAAAACTTGCTCTCAGTGGTTATCGCAGAGAAAATGTCTATGTAATAGATATGGACTCTACTACCACTGAAAACTTATGTTTTCTCTCTAAGGCCTCTGCTGATGTCAACTGGCTATGGCACAAAAGGCTCTCTCATCTGAACTTCAAAACCCTGAATTCTCTCTCATCTAAGGAACTGGTTTCTGGTCTTCCTCAGCACTCATATGCTAAAGAATCTCTCTGCTCAGCATGTGAAAAAGGAAAACAAACAAAAGCTAGTTTGAAGTCTAAACAATTCTCTTTAGTGACAAGTCCTCTTCAGCTCTTACATATGGATCTGTTTGGCCCTGTCAATATCCAATCAATAGCTGGAAAGAAATATACGCTTGTCATTGTAGATGAATTCTCTCGCTATACTTGGGTTATCTTTCTTCGTTGTAAGAGTGATACTCCAGAAGAACTAATATCCTTTGTTAAAAAGATGGAAGTGCTGAATAATCTTACTGTTCGTACAATAAGAAGTGATCATGGAACTGAATTCAAAAACAGTTCCCTGAATAATTTCTTTGAGAATAAAGGAATTTCTCATAACTTTTCCTCAGTAAGAACACCTCAGTAAGAACACCTCAGCAAAACGGAGTCGCTGAAATAAGAAACAGAACGATCATTGAAGCTGCTAGATCAATGCTCAGCGATTCTCATCTCCCTACTCAATTTGGGCAGAAGCTGTAAACACTGCATGTTTTACTCAAAACAGATTGCTGATAGTAAAACGATTTGGAAAGACAACTTATGAACTTTTTCATAGAAGGAAGCCTTATATCAGCTTTCTTCATATCTTTGGTTGTCAGTGCTTTATCTTAAACAACAAAGATCAACTTGGAAAGTTCGACCCAAAAGCATATGATGGAATATTTCTAGGATATTCCTCCATCTCCAAAGCCTATAGAGTTTTCAACAAAAGAAGACAATCTGTGGAAGAAACAATTCATGCCACATTCGATGAAACTCGCTCAGCGAACTCTAAACCAATCACTGACAATGAAGAGTTAAATGCTTGGATGCTTTCTCACTACAGAGAAACAGAACCTTTCTTCTCAAACCATCAGCATTCAGATCCTCCATCCGCTGATGATGATCCAAACATTATACATCCTAACGTTGAATCCACCTCATGGGTTTCAGTTGAACCTCTTAACACACTACTACCATCAGATCTACCTTCCTCTGAAAACCTCTCTGATAACAACAGCATGTCCACTACTCAACAGTTAATTGCTGATGAACCTCAAACGTCCTCATCAGTAACCATTCCAATTGTTGATCCAACCTCTAAGTTAAGCAATCATGCTCCTGCTCATCGATGGACCAAAGATCACCCAATAGATCAAATTCTTGTTGATCTCGATGCAGGTATTCAGACACGACGAAGCTCAGGTAATATATGTCTCTTTGTCAACTTTCTCTCTTTAATAGAACCAAAGAAGACTGATGATGCCCTCAGAGATCCAAACTGGGTCAGCGCTATGCAAGAAGAGCTGACTGAGTTCTCTCGCAACAAAGTTTGGAATCTCGTTCCTAGGCCATCTGATAAAACTGTTATAGGCACCAAATGGGTGTTTAGAAACAAGTTAGATGAACATGGAACTGCAACCCACAACAAGGCTCGACTTGTTGCTCAGGGATACAGACAAGAGGAAGGCATAGACTATGATGAAACCTTTGCCCCTGTGGCTAGGTGTTATTCCCATATTGTAGTTCCTAAACACAATTAATCAAACACAAAACAAGATTTCAATCAAATTACCTGTTTAATTTCACTTCAAATTCAAGTTTACAAACTTTCTCTCTCTAGAACCCTCTCACTCTCTCTCAACAGATTTCTCTCTCTAAAATACAACTGAATAATACGCTTTGTTTCTATTGACTTACTTACGAAATACAAAGAATACAAGACTATTTATATCTACAACTAATACAAGGAAAAAACAAATACAAAATACATTGACTTTTATTACAAAAGACTTTGACTTTGATGAGAGTTGACTTTCTTTCAGCTTTGACTTTCTTGACCTTTGACCTTCAGTCTTCTTGATCTTGTATCCAACAGATTTATGCTCTAACAATCTCCCCCTTTGGATTCAAGATCACTGTTGAAAGATCTAGCAATTCAGTCTTCACTTTTTAAGCTCTGTCAGTACAAACTCCCCTTTTTCTTTGACTGTATTCTTTCCAAAAACTGTCTTCAAACTATTAACAATCTCCCTAAAACTTTCACAAAATACTTTCAGACTTTGGAAAGAAATTATCTTCAGAATCTACTCGAATTGCTTTAGCAGATAATTTTCAAAGAAAATTTCCTCAAATATTCAGAAATTCTTTGATCTTCTTCAAATCTTCAAATCTTTACTTTGAACTTTTCTAACTTGGACAGTTCTGAAAACATCTATCAAAACTTTATCATTTCTTGATACCATCTCCCCCAAACTACAAAACTTCAACATTTCTTGATATCATCTCCCCCTTTTTGATGATTTGAGCATCTATATTATCAAAACTTTTCTCCCAATAAATGTCTTTGACCATTCTAATCTGTCCAAGAGCCTCTGATTCTGTGATCCATAACCAAGTAATCATCCAGATCTTTTCAAATCTAGACAAAATAAGAACATGTAACTCCTGAATCAGCAAATGAATCAGTTAAAAAGCCTGTCAGTAATACAAAGTCACTGTGTGTAACGAATACACAATATAAAGGATCTTTTTGATGTTCACTCCCCCAGGGCTTCCATCCAATCATCGAAATACCACAAAGACAATTTCTATGAATGTTATGACAAAGAAACAAATTCTTTGTGTGTTCGTGCATGTGTAGAAAGAATTAAGCACTTGATGATTGCTTTAAGTAAGGCTCAACATTGTGTAAACCACTGAGACAATAATAGATAAACACAGCCCAATGTGCATGATTGAAGTGCGAAGGTGGGGCAGACTTCCTTCTTTTTCAATATCCAGATTTTCCAAATGAAAACCAGATAGATAATATGTTGTGTCCCCAGAAAAAATATGAAACATTTTCTTTTTGAGAAGAAAAATGAGTGGTTGGTGGGGTTTAGACAAGAGATGGCATGGGCTAGTTGCCTGTTTCAATAACGTTCACCAAAGAGTTGTGAAACTCTAGTAATGTGGCTGCCCGACTCAGAAAGTAGTTGGTGCAGAGTTTGATATTCTTTTACTCTGATATCACACCCTCTTTCTTTTAATCATTAAACGCACATCTAACCAAACTCTCTTTTACATTTTACCTCATCACACATCCCACACTCATTTCTTTTAGACTCCTCACACTCAATCACTATTGGATTAACTTCTTGGGTAGGAAACACTGGTTAACGTGAATCCATAGAAGTTCAGTTAAGTCCTAGAACAATAAACCCATGTTTTCTTAGAAAGCATATGTTGCTCAAAATGATTTAACTTCATCAGTTAAAGCGCAAATACAAGTCAGATGTCTATATGCTCTGAATATAATCATGTTAATTTGAGCATTTTAAAAATTAAAGATATTTCAAACAAGTAAATTTAATGAATGAACATGAATGCAAAAGACTTGTTTGAAAATTTGACATTGTATGAAATTAGATCAAATATGAAATTATATATCAAATAAAGCTTATGGTCAAGAATAACGGATATTGTCTATATGAAACAAGGTGTAGACATTCTTGAATGAAACATTTAGAAATGAATTAACGCTCAAGCTTTGAAAGACAAGCAGGGTGTCTTACCATCGAAAAATTGGTTCAATTTGAGACATGATAAGAACATATTAAACAATGTCAAACCGGTGTGTGTGAATACTTGAGAGTATATAGAAAAGACAATACGCAAGTATTTATCTTTGGAAACACACAATTTGTTTAAACTTTGAAACACAATTAGAATGAAAACATTTAAAATCACACTTCTATATTCATGAAAACATTTACGAATCAGAAGTGGTTTGAACATTTAAGAACATGTTTTCTATGATTGAAAGTCGTCCTTCTTTCAACCATATATGAGATTAAGAATAGAAATAAACCTTTGACTCAGTCTAAAATCTCATGAAGTCAGCTAAACTGAAAAGAAAGCTATCTGAATTGTCAACAAACATCATGAAGGAGAAGAATGCAAAATATGAGTTGCATAAGAAGTTTGATTTGATTGAAAAGGAAAGAAACAGTTTGTCTTCAAAGATAAAAGAACTTGAAGATATAGTATTCAAGGTGAAGCTGACTGAGCACAAGACGCCAGAGTCAATAGCTCAATCACCAAGAGATGATCTAGCTGATTCAGATAGTTCATTAAAAACAACTTCAAGTTCACATTTTTCAAATGTTTTCTATAATCCATTCTATGATTTAGAAGACTGTCTTACTTCTAAATCTACTGATCAGATTCGTCCTTCTAACCTTTTCTATGACAAAAATGTTGATGGTTCAAGTAACTTCAAGAAGACTAAGTCTCAGAAGAAAAGCTTCTAGAGAAGAGAAGATGAGAAAGAAAGAGGAAACTGGATCTGGAGAGTTAAAGAATCCTCGGAGGAGAAGAAAAAAGAAGAATCATTTGTGCATACATCAAATGCTAAATGGAACTATGCTACAAAAGGTAAAACTTTTGGCAAACCTGATCTGCTTTACACAATCAATCAATTGATCAGGTTAGCACAAAAGAAAATTAGTTGTTCCTATTGCGGCTCAAATGATTTTGTAAGAAAAGATTATGTGAATAACTGGTATGGTTCTTACTTTATATCTCCTACTAGAACTGCAACTAACCCGTTAGGACCCAAATACCAGTAGGTACCAAAAGCTAAATTTGTGTTGCATGCACCCAATGTTTAAGGGGGAGGAAGAACTATGGCTTTTGAACAAAACAGTTCAAAACCCGAACTTAATTGTCAAAAAGATGGCTTCTAAGTAAATCAGCTTAGAACCCGTACTTCAACGGAGAATGGCTTCTAATCACATCAGATTAGAACCCGCACTTCAGTGTTTTTTTTTCCTGCTTTATATTGTTAAAAAAAAAATTATTCAGTTAAGGGGGAGAATATCTGTGATATTAACAAATTTTTGGATACTTAAATGCTTATTTGACCGTGTGTTCTTCAAAGATAAATACTTGTGTTTTATCTTGTCAATATACTTTGTCTAGTATTCATACACATAACGGTTCGGAACATTCTATTTGACTTTGTTATTACCATGTATCAAAAGTTAAATCTTTCTATGGTAATACTCACGTTATTTGTATTCACTGTTGATTGAATCAAACGTCATTTCATGTGCTTTCATTGAAAATATGTTTATATATTGTTCATATAAACAACATTTGTTTTTGATTCTCCAAAATCTTATTCTTCATGACAAAATGATATGAGCTTAATTGTCAAACTCTTTTAGTTTGAGGGGGAGAATTGCATTGTCATACATAACTGTTTTGACATCTCCGAAAGTCTTATTTCTCATGTAACAAGTGGTATTTGTGTTTACATGTACAATAGTCTGTTGAACAACATGTTTTTTTAGGATCATACATGGGATTCAGTGTGAGAACTTAACAGAACTTCCATGGATTCACGATAACCAGTGTTTCCTACCCAGGAAGTATTCCCTGAGTGATTGAGGGGAGAGGGGTCAAAAGATTTGAGTGTTGGTGTGTGAAAAGAGGTAAAATGGAAAAGAGAGATTGGTTAGACGTGAGCATTAAAAGAAAGAGGGTGAGAGAACAGAGTAAAAGAATATTAAACTCTGCACCAAACTTCTTTCTGAGCGGGCAGCCACATAATCTGATTGGTTCACATTCTTTGGTTACCATCATTGAAAAAGGCAACTAGCCCATGCCATCTCTTGCATACAACCCCACCAGCTACTCATTCTTTTCTCAAAAAGAGAATGTTTCACATTTTCTGGGGACGCAACACATACGCTATTGGTTCTTCATTTGGAAGATACTAATATTGAAAAAGAAGGAAAGTTGCCCCACCTTCGAACCCTTTCTTATGCACATTGAGTCTTTGTACAATTTGTTGTTGTCTCAACAAGTTTACATACTTTGAGCCTATATTGAAAAAGCAATCATCTATGCTTAATTTTTTTTCTAACACATGCACGAGCGCACAGAAATTTGTTTTCTGTCAGAACGTTCATAGATAACCATGTGTTATTCGATGATTGAATGGAAGACCTGGGGAGTCTACATCAAACCAGCTCCTTATTTAGTAACTTTGTGTTACTCATTGACTTTGTGTCATTGACAGGCATTCTAACTGAGTCATTTTTTGATTCAGGGTTACACTTATTAAACTGTTTGAATTTGAAAAAATTCGAATGGTTACTACTTTCTATTTTAATCTGAAAAGATTGAAATAATCACTCTTTCCATCTGGGAAGACTGCTCTTATTTCTATACAGGGCTCGTTATATGATGAAGACTGTGCTTACGTGATCATACACGATGGGGGAGATTGTCTTGAAAAGGGGGAGATTTTTTTGCAAAGTTTTGATGATGATGATTCTCACCACTCATCAAAAAGGGGGAGAAGATACAAAAAGGGAGAATGATCAAAGAAGGAGAATATAATCTGAAGACTGCTGAAGATTTTCAAAGATTTGAAGTTTTGAAGTTTTAAAGCTATCAACGTCATATCTAAAGAAAAGAGAAGACCCGAAGACAATTGCAATTTTTTTTTTAATCTTGAATCCAAAGGGGGAGATTGTTGGATCAAATAATTGTATTCAAGATTAAAGTTAAAGTTCAGGGTTTAAACTGCAATTGTGCTAAAGTTAATTAGAGGGTTTAAATTGTAATAGTTTAATAGTTATTAGCTATTGGGCCCAAGCCCATTAAGCATTAGGAAGCCCATATGGCCTAGGTATTTAAAGTTTTGTTTAGTTTAGTTTTAGGTTAACACTGATAATTTTCTAAATTGGTAGCCGTAAGTTTTCTCTGTATTCAAAGGGTATCAAGAACACTCAAGGGTTTCATTGTTTATTCAAGGGATTGGTATGTTACTCTGATTTATATATCTCTTGATTATTATTGTGTTGCTTGATTGTTTGTTTGATTATTTACCAACTAGATTAAACTGGGATAACACTTAGAGACAAGAAAATTAAATCTCTTTTCATCTAAGGGTTTGGTAAATAAATCTGCAAGTTGATAATCTGTTTTTACAAAATAAAGTTCAATTGTTCCTTTTTCTACATTATCTTTTATAAAATGATACCTGACATCAATGTGTTTGGTTTTCGTATGTTGGACAGGATTAGCAAATATGGCAATTGCACTCTTCGAGTCACAATATATAGGAATTTTATTAAACTTGAATCCATAGTCTTGTAACTGTGTTCGCATCCACAAGACTTGAGAGCAGCAACTGGCAGCAACTACGTACTCTGCTTCAGCAGTCGATGTGGAAACGCATAACTGTTTCTTTGATGCCCAGCTAACGAGCTTGTCTCCAAGAAATTGAACATGACCTGAAATACTCTTTCTGTCCAACATGCAACCTGCATGATCTGCATCTGAATATGCAGTTAGTTGAAACCCAGTATTCTTAGGATACCACAGACCAAGGTCTACAGTCCCCTTCAGATACCTAAAAATCCTTTTGACAGCAGCCAAATGGGATTCTTTGGGAGCAGCCTGATATCTAGAACATAAACATGTTGAAAACATAATATCCGGTCTACTAGATGTAAGATACATTAACGATCCTATCATACCTCTATAAGTTCTAACATCAACACTTTACCCGAAGGATCAGTGCTAATTTTAGTACCTGGTGCCATCGGGGTTCCAATTGATTTACAATTTTCCATTTTGTACTTCCGAAGAATGTCCAAAATGTACTTAGATTGGTTAATGAAAACCCCCGTAGAAAACTGCTTAACTTGTAATCCGAGAAACAAATTCATCTCTCCCATCATACTCATTTGAAAATGTGACACCATGAGGTTAGAAAAGTTTTTGCAAAATTTTGGATTTGTAGAACCAAATATTATATCATCAACATAAATCTGAATAAGAATAATATCAGCTTTTTCCTTTTTGATGAATAAAGTGGTATCAACCTTACCTTTAGAAAAACCGGACTTGACCAAGAATTTAGATAAAATGTCATACCATGCTCGAGGGGCTTGTTTTAAACCGTACAGGGCTTTGTCCAAGATGTAGACGTGATCTGGCTTCTCTGGATTGACGAACCCTTCTGGTTGAGACACGTACACTTCCTCTTTAAGAATGCCATTCAGATAGGCTGTTTTCACATCCATCTGAAAGACTGTGAAATTCTTATGAGTTGCGTAGGCTAGAAACATGCGGATTGCTTCTATACGCGCTACTAGAGCATACGTCTCATCGTAGTCTATGCCTTCCTCTTGCCAGTAACCTTTGGCAACAAGTCTAGCTTTGTTCCTTATGACGATACCATCTTCATCCTTTTTATTCTTGAATACCCATTTAGTTCCTATCACTGTTTTACCTTCTGGTTTTGGAACTAATCTCCAAACCTTTACGGCTTTAAACTGATTGATTTCTTCTTGCATAGCAGATACCCAGTCCGAATCAGCAAGAGCCTCTGATACTCGCGTTGGCTCAATCTTACTGAGAAATTAGTCATGCATACATTATTTAAGAGTCGCTGACCTCATTTGTACAGGCTTGTCAAAATCTCCAATTACTTGATGTAATGGATGATCTTTGGTCCAGCAATGCTTATGAGGGAGTGGAGTAGATATTGATTGAACATGATCATCATCTAGAAATCCACTATCAGAATCTTCAGTTTGAATAACAGGAGGGGGGTTTGCAGTTGAAGTTTCAGGTGCAGAAGCATCAGTTGGGACAACAGACTCTAGCTGTTGAGTAGACATTGTATTACACCCAACTGAAACATTTACTTTTGGCTCAGCATTTGCTTGTGCATCTTCAACTGTAGGAGTAACAGTAGGAATGTGAGTTTCTGACTGAACGGGGGATACAAGTTCAGTTATAACTTCTGAAGTGACTGGATTATTGCAACCTATGTCTTTAGACCTGTCAGTCACAGCAGATTTATGCAAATTAGATCCTAGAAACTCATCATAAAAGAATTCAAATAACAAATCTAAATCAGATAAATGTGAAATAGATGTAGA
This sequence comes from Arctium minus, assembly GCA_954870635.1. Taxonomy (NCBI): domain Eukaryota; kingdom Viridiplantae; phylum Streptophyta; class Magnoliopsida; order Asterales; family Asteraceae; genus Arctium; species Arctium minus. Next base: position 79,899,322 of record OX941088.1, on the reverse strand, counting down.
AGCGTTATTCGAATTATTCGCTTTAGAAGCAGGTTCTGGACTGATCTGACTAGAAGCTAATACTCCAGTGATCACGGGTTCTGAACTGAGTTGATCAGAAGGCATATCTTCATCGAATGTTACATTAACGCTCTCGACAACTGTCTTTGACTTCTTCAGATAAACACGATATGCTGCCGATGTTGAAGAATAACCAATGAAGATACCCTCGTTCGCCTTAGCACTGAATTTATTCAGACTCTCTCTGTCGTTAAACACAAAACATTTACACCCAAATATGTGAAAATACTTGATTGTTGATGTTCTGTTGTTGATCAGCTCATATGGAGTCTTTTGAAAACGACGGTGTATCATGGATCGATTTTGAGTATGGCATGCAGTCGACACAACTTCTGCCCATAAGAATAGAGGTAAGTCTGATTGGATAAGCGTAGTCCGAACGGCCTCGACTAGCGTCCGATTTCACCTTTCGACTACTCCATTTTGTTCAGGCGTTCGAGCAGCAGAGTACTGATGTGATATCCCGACCAATTCGAGATATTCTTCAACTATCTTGTTTTTGAACTCTGTACCGTTGTCCGTTCGAAGAAACTTGACTTGTTGTTGCATTTTCACCTGGGTCGTCTTTAAGAAAGTAATGAGAAATTCGGGCGTCTCATCTTTTGATCGAAGAAATTTGACCCAAGTGTATCTTGAGTAATCGTCCACAATAACCAACACGTATTTCTTTCCACCCAAACTCTGAGTTCTCATTAGACCACACAAATCTATATGTAACAATTCTAACGGAGAACTAGTGCTTGGTTCAGGCTTTGGTTTATGCAGAGCTCTCTTCATCTTACCCTTCTCACATGCAGCACATAAGTGTTCTTTATCGTATTTCAGCTCAGGAAGTCCTTTTACCAATTTCCCACTAACCAGCTTATTGATCTAACGAAAGTTCAAGTGAGATAAACGTCTGTGCCAGAGCCAACTTTGCTGCAATGAAGCCTTTGTCATCAAGCAAACTTGATTTTCATTCTGTACCTTTGAAAGATTGATGGTATAGAGGTTCGTCTTTCGATTTCCGACTAAGAGTTCATTGACATCTTCCGTACGAACCGAACATCTCTTAGCTTTGAAGTTGACCTCTAACCCTTTATCACAGAATTGACCAATGCTGAATAAGTTGTTGCCCCAAGCCTTCGACATAACTCACTTTACTGATCATTATGTTGTCTTGAATAATGTCACCATATCCTAAGATAGGTGAAAGCTGATCATTTCCAAATCTGACATTTCCACTGAATTTCTCTGTATAGTTAGACAATAAAGCTTTTTGCCCAGTCATATGCTTGGAACATCCACTGTCCAAGTACCACATATGCCGGGTCTGCAAGAGAAATCAGGAAACAATAACTTTAGGTACCCATTTAAAAACGGGTCCTAACAGATTAGCACAAGATTTTGGTATCCATTTGAAAATGGACCCTCTATTCGTTTGAAAACCTTTAAAAATATTTGATCTTGAAGAATACACATGATAAGATCCGAACCAATCAGAAGAATTATGAGAGTAAGCAAAATCATTTCTCCGATAATAATAAGATGTAGTAGAAATAGGAGATAATTGAATCAATTGCGTTATTGAATACCGCTTGTAAGAAGTTACAAGGTTTTGTTTATTTGAAGAAAATTGATCAACTACATCAGTATCACTACTAACTGATCTAGTACAAGAATTATCAGAAACTGATCCAGCTATCTCATCATCCTTCCTTTTTGGTCGCCATTCAGTTCTCGCTTTCGACCTTTTCTTCCTTAAATCTTAAACATAAGATTTAGAATTATTAGGAAAATCAGATTTATGAGACTGAGTTTTCTTTTGTGTACTAGTGTATTTCTGTTTCTGTAATCGATGTTTCTTATGTTTCTTACCTTGAGAATAATAATCAGCAGTTACAGAAACTGATTCACCAACCTTAGTTGATGATTCATCAGTTTTAATAACACTTGGTAACACTTTTCCATTTATAAGACAAGTAGAATGATCAGGAAGAGAAGCATTAAAGTCAAACATATCAATTTCTTCTATGCACCCATCATCAGAATTAAGAAAGTCATTTGCAGACTCAAATAAGTCATCAAAATTATCAGACGAAGTTTGTGATGCCTCAGTAACTTTAGAACACTTTGTAGATGTATATTGAAAAACTGTGTTCTTTAATACTTTAGAAAATACACTTTGTTGAATATCAACCAAAAGTTTTTCATCAGATAAAACATTTTCAAGTTCAACTATTTTGCTTTCCAGAACGAGTGGAGGAACATAGACTTTTACAATGGAAGGTTTTGCCTCCATCTCAGAAACAGAATAACTAGCAAAATAGTCGTTTGAAAGAACTTTTGGTGTTTCTGAAAGATAACTATCATTTAATTTTGCATAATTAAATGGTAGCTGCATTTTCTTTACATTCTTTCTATTTTCAGTTTCTTTGGCCTCAACTTCTTCTGGTATTTTGGTAACAAATTTGGGTTTTAAATGAGGATGTTTACCAGCACAAGCAAGAAAATCAAAATTATAAAGTGCTGGTTGTTTTCTGACGGCTTTCTTAAGATAATGGGGGTTTTGAAAACCAAGTCCCCATTTTTCCTTAACATCAGCCTCTTCGTTAGGTGAATTAAGAAAGATTGTTTGATCTGTTTGGCCTCTAGCGTAAAGTTTGGCTTCCAGACCATTTACCTTCTTATTTAAAAACTTGTTCTCAACCTGCAGTTTATGAACAGTTAGTGCAGATTCTTTCTTCTCAAACTCAAACTTAGAAATTTTAACTTCAAAATCAGAAATCTTCTTTTCAAAACAATCTACTTGAAGCTTAGAATCAGAAGCAGACTTGCGTAAAGAATCAATCAGATCTTTGTTCCCAATAACCGACTTATTGAGTTCAAATATCTTATTGTTTCTTTTAGCAACTCTTTCTTTTTCCTTTTTCAATTTATTTTGTAAGTCTTAAAGCTCAACCATCATAGCATCCATTTTGGTAATGAAATCTTTTTGAGTTAAGTTTGATACCTCATTAGCTGTCTCGTCATCTGATTCACCATACTTGACCTCTTTTCCCATAAGACAGAGATGAGCAGTTTCTTCCTTCTCTTCCTCTTCACCTTCTGAATGATCCAGCCAAAATTCGTTCTCAGCCATTAAAGCTATGCCAGCTTCTTGCTGTTTGGCCAATAGCAACTTATTCTGATAGTACTGAGAATTACGAACTTTTAGCTTTCTACAATCTTTTGCAAAATGACCAATCTTGCCACAGTTGTAGCATTTGACTGGATCACATGCTGGCTTTTCGGCAACAGTGTAGTCATTCACGAACTTCTTTCTTTCATCAGGTTTCTTCTCAACATATCTGTTCTCTTCATATCTCCTTCCTTCCACCCTTGCTCGGTACTCGTGATTCTTGGAACTCGATGAAGAGTACCTTTGAGAATTGGATCCCGGCTTCTTGTAAAACTTCTTTTGAAAAGCTCAGGTCAATAATAGCATAGCCTGTTTGAGGCTTTCTCCATCATCTCCATCTGTCTCAGATTCTGACTCAGAGCTCGTAAGCACTTTCTTCTTTTTCTTCTTCTCTGCCTTTTCTTTCTTTTTTTTTCTTCTTCTCTCCAACTACCAAAGCAATCGGATCAGGAACCTTTTCTGCCTTCTTCTTTTCAGCTCTTTTCTCCTCAACTTCCTCTTCATTTTGCCTCAGAGTCTCATAGACCTCGTGAAGAGGTATTTCACTCAAGTCTTTCATCTGTTTCATCCTACGTGCATGTTTCTTCCATTCAGGTCGTAAGATACTCAGGAATTTGACATTGTTTTCCAGCTGCTTCTTTGTCACTTTGTTCTTCGTCAGTTCATTCAGAAGCAAAGTAAACCGTTCATATGTGTTTTCCAAACTCTCATTCTCTTTGGCTTTGAATTCCTCATAGCTATTGATGCAGTTAGCCACTTTCATCTGATTCCCTACCTTGGATCCCATCATCATCTTTTGTAATTGATCCCACATCTTTTTAACATCATCCTTGTAGCTATCAATCTTGATGTAGATCTCATTGGGAATGCTTTGAAGTAGAAGAGATCTTGCTTGCTTGTCTGCTTTGTACCGACTTTTCTGTTCTTCAGAGTACTGTGAGACATCTACTTTAACTGGTTTTGTCTTTTGTTCTTTTTCCTCAGTACCATCTTCACTATCAGATGAGTCATCATCAGGTATTTGAACTGTGATTGGTACCATTGGACCTTCTATAATTGATAGCAGAATGTTTTACCCATTTGCATGTCTGTCTACAAAATCCAGAAATCTGTCTTTCCACTGTTCATATTCTCCTTTGAACAAAACAGGAGGCTTGACATCAGTGCCAATGGAAAAAGCATCTTTAGAAATCATCTTGTTTAAACCTGTTTGAGAAATATATGCAATAAGAAACTAGAAACTGATCGTTAGTCCAAATTAAACAATCAAGAAAATACAGAAAAACTTGAAATATAAAATCAGAAATTTTGATCACAATCAGAAATATGCCCCTAGAGAAAACAAATTCACTATTAAAGGGCATATTATAGTTTTGAAAAAATTTGTCTAAGTCCTCCACACTTTGCGCTTCAAGAACGATGCGCAAACTTTTACTTTGCGTTCCAAGTGGGAAGCGCAAACCCTTACTTTGCGGTTCAAGAGGGAAGCGCAAACCCTTACTTTGCGGTTGAAGTTACTTTGCGGTTCAAGAGGCAAACGCAAACCTTGACTTTGCGTTTCAAGTGAGAAGCGCAAACCTTGACTTTGCGTTTCAAGTTACTAACACAAACCTCAACTTCGCGATTGTAGTTACAGACGCAAACCCAACTTCGCGATTGTAGTTACAGACGCAAACTCAACTTTCGCAAACCTTGACAAACACGCGCAAACCTTTGATGAATGAAACGCAAACCTCGACGAATGAAACGCAAATCTTGATGAACACGCGCAAATCTCTAAAATTGATCAAAATCACACCAAAAACTCATTTAAAGCTAGAATTTCAACACTAAACTTTGACAATTCACTCGTCTAAACAACTAGAACACAAACTTAACAACTAATTTCGATCAAATACACAAAAATGTATACATCGACTCAATTACAGTGCACAGGACTCATGAACTTCGAACTCAACTAAAATCAAAATTAACGATCGATTACAGTGCAAATTGATCTAAAACTTATACAGACTCGATTGATAACACTTTTCTAACAAAACCTAATCATTTACAACTCCAAAAACACACTAAAACTCAAAATCAAATCTGGACATGAAGAACACAGTGTCAAACATTTTGATTTTCTTGATTTTCGATTTGGATCTGCTCTGATACCAATTGTTATTCCCAGATTCTAGTTCCTAAACACAATTAATCAAACACAAAACAAGATTTCAATCAAATTACCTGTTTGATTTCACTTCAAATTCAAGATTACAAACTTTCTCTCTCTAGAACTCTCTTTCTCTCTCTCTCAACAGATTTCTCTCACTAAAATACAACTGAATAATACTCTTTGTTTCTGTTGACTTACTTACGAAATACAAAGAATACAAGACTATTTATATCTACAACTAATCAAGGAAAAAACAAATACAAAATACATTGACTTTTATTACAAAAGACTTTGACTTTTATGAGAGTTGACTTTGTTTCAGCTTTGACTTTCTTGACCTTTAACCTTCAGTCTTCTTGATCTTGTATCCAACAGATTTATGCTCTAACACTAGGCTCGAAGCAATTCGACTATTCTTAGCTTATGCAGTTTACAAAGACTTCATTGTGTATCAAATGGATGTAAAATCAACATTCCTCAATGGAAAGGTGAATGAAAAAGTCTATGTAGAACAACCTCCGGGGTTATATGACCCTAAGTATCCAAATTATGTTTATAAATTGGATAAGGCTCTCTATGGTCTAAAACAAGCCCCTCGTGCTTGGTATGACACTCTCTCATCATTTCTTATCTCTGAAAATTTTGAACGTGGCAAGATTGATAATTCGTTATTTTTCAGAAAGATAAAAGGTCATATAATTCTTATACAAATATATGTCGATGACATAATATTTGGTTCTACTAACCCATCTCTATGTACTCGCTTTGCTGAAAGAATGAAGAAAGAATATAAAATGAGTATAATGGGTGAGCTGGCATATTTTCTTGGTCTTCAGATTAAACAATCTGACAAAGGTACTTTCATCAGCCAAGGTAAATATGTTAAAGATATGCTGAAGAAGTTTGATCTTACACAAACTTCAGCGATGAAAACTCCTATGGCACCACCCTTGACACTTAACAAAGATCCTTCTAGAAAACCTGTTAATGTCACTGCCTATAGAGGAATGATAGGCTCCCTGCTGTATCATACAGCGAGCCGACCTGACATCATGTACTCCACTTGTTTATGTGCACGTTATCAATCTGAACCCAAGGAATCCCATCTAATCGTTGTTAAACGCATATTCAGATATCTGAAAGGAACTCTAATCTCGGTCTTTGGTATCCCAAAGACTCAGGGTTCGATCTAACTGGTTATTCTGATAGTGATTTTGCAGGTTGTAAACTTGACAGAAAGAGTAAAACTGGTGGATGTCAACTCCTAGGAGGAAAGCTGGTAAGTTGGACAAGCAAAAAGCAAAATTCAGTGTCCACTTCCATAGCTGAAGCTGAATATGTAGCCACTGGAAGCTGTTGTTCTCAGATCTTATGGATGAGAAATCAACTATTAGACTATGACCTTCAGCTATCAAAGATTCCAATCTATTGCGACAGCACTAGTGCTATCGCTATAGCAAATAATCCAGTGCTACATTCAAAGATGAAACACATAGAGATCAGATATCACTTTATCAGAGATCATGTGATGAACGGTGATATTGAACTTCATTTCATCCCTACTGACTATCAGTTTGCTGATTTATTCACCAAACCTCTTGATGAGACAAGGTTCAACTTTCTCATCAGTGAGCTTGGAATGCTGAATCTCGAAGAATAATTCTTCAGCGTTCATGCATTGTGTCAGTAATCAGAAGTTCCCCTTTCATCACTCTGATAAACATTCTGACTCTCAGGTATGTTCTCACTATCCCTACAACTAAATATTCATTTAGTTAAGATGTTTTTCAAAATATACACCTTAATCGCTGAACTTTCTTCAAATGATTAAAAGCTTTTTTGAAAAAGAAATTTATCACTGATATTTCTAGTCAGTGATCCTTTAAAAGAAAATCTATCCCTATCTTTACCATCAGGGATACTTTCAAAAAGAAAAATCTATCGCAGTCTCTCTTCTATGACCTCATCTGAACCGACAATCCACGACATGCCTTTTTCTGACACGTTCGTCCGTTGCCCTTCCATCCAATCAACTTCGTGGGACGTGTCCATGTCATGATGAGCATTTGTTTTCCCGCCTCTCACATTCTCTCTCCTTTCTCACACGTATAAAAGGAATGTTTTTCCATTCTTATCACTTTACGCTTTCTAGAAATACTTTCAAAGCAAGAATTCTCTCTCAAGCATTCTAGCATTCTCAAGCATTTGCATCATCCTCTTCAAAGATCAACAGGTTATTCTTGATCTTTTTCTTATTCTTATCTTAAATCTTTTTACATAAAACTTCATTTATGGACTACCATTATGAGTTTATAAGATTCTTATCACATAAAATCATTTTCATTTGTGATTTTATTCTTTAAAAATCACTTTATTTTGATTGTTCTTCATTCAAAATCTTTGGTTTTTCTTCTTGTTCTTGTATCTTATATTAAGAACACCTTTTTAATCTTCAAAATTGTTGATTTCTCTATGTTTCTTTCCCAAAATAGAAACTGGACAAATCTTCTTTATTTTTTTAGACTAAAACCTTTCTTCTATTCGTCTATCTGTTTACTCTCAGAATGTCTCAATCTGCACTTGTCGCCTTTAAGAACGTCAAGTTCGCCATCACTGACTCGGAGCTTCTGAAGAACAATCATCTCGCTCGCCTTGATTTTGACGGTGTTAAGTACCCACATCTGAAGAAAGCCGCAATGTTTCTAAAGCAATCCTGCATTGCTTACGCTATCACTGTGGATCCCACACCCTCCAAAGCTCTTCTCCAGCAATTCTGGTTTACCGCTGAAGAAGCCTCTATCACCAACAAAAAGGGTGAACAGGTTCCTGCTATCTCTTTCAGCACTGAACTAGGCTCAGGGATGATGACTGCCTTAGGCCTGAGGAAAGCTCTGCGTTTTCCTGACAAACCCAGGAATGGATTCGACGCCTTGCCAACTGATGCTGAACTCATCCAATTCCTGGATGCAATGGAATACTCTTGGGAACCCAAGCCAAGGACGACTATTCCAAACAAGAAGCTGACTCTTGTGAAGAAGGCACTGATGCCTTCTCAGCTTATCTACATCTTCTCACACTTCATTCAGTGTATGAGTGGGAAGAGTGGGTCACTGGACCAAGCCAGCAAGATTCAGGTCCAGATGGCTTACCCAGTGATCGCTGGAAGAAACTTCGACTACGCAACATCTATCTTTGACGATCTCAAGTCAAAGATAGAGAAGACCGAGAGGGATCCCAAGGTCCCCTACGTACGCTTCATCTGTGCGTACCTAAAGTTCCTCTACCCTGCTACTTACCCCACTAACTCGGATGCATCTTTTCCAAAAGTGGGTCAGCGCTCCCTGGAGGTCAAGACGCTCCCTAACGAGGTAAGTATATCTGAACTTCGCTCCCGACTCTCTCTCCTCACTTCTTCTTCTTCAGCGGCCACGCAGGAGGTTCCTTCTTCTGCTATCCCTGCCGCTACCCCTTCCAAACGACCATCAACTGGCTCCCTTGGTCCTTCGAAGAAGGCCAAGGTGACCAAGGAGAAAGCTACCTCTAGCTCAAGACCTAAGGATGTTTCTCAACAAATCTCCTTAGATGCTTTTGTAGGTCTCTCCTCCACATCCTCAGCGATAACCACTTCAACCGTGCCAGCGATCTCTGTCGCTGTCACAACAACAGTGACGCAACCTACAATCTCAGTTCAACAACAACCTGAGGTAACTACCCCTATCCCTACATCTTCTATCCCCATCTCTAGTCCTTCTATTTCTTTGATCTCTAACCCTCCATCTATTTCTACTCAACCACAGTTTGGACCCATAGGACCTGAACATCAATCTTTTGAGGAATCGTTACAATTCTACAAAATGTTTGATAATTCAGGTATCCCTATAACCTTAAACACTTCTCCTAACTCACCATATAAGCCTGTTTCTCAAAAACTAACTTATATTTCAGGTTCTAGTTTGGCGACTGTTGACACCAATGTCAAAAATCTGAGTGCAAAGGTGGAATCTCTGACTGCCTCTCTCAACAACACCACCAACGCTGTTCAATCAGCTGGTGAAGCACTGAAGATGCTGACAGCCACCTGCGCCTCCAAAGCTGACGTTTCTCAAATCGCTACTCTCCAAGAAGCGATTGTCAAAGTCAAGGAAGACTCACAACAACAGTTTGCAGCCCTGGCTACAAAGGTTGATTCCTGTGAAATTCTTCTTCAGCAGATCCTGACTCACCTGAAGGCACCAGCTCCAGTTCCTGCTCCTTCATTTACAGAAGACGATCGCACAGCTCTAGGCGTAGCTGTGGAGTTTATTCATCAAGCTACGTCATAAATCTCTGAAATTGAAGACCGGCTCAAAGGATTGGAGGCTGAAGTTCAGGTGTTGGCCGCTGCAAAAACTTCCTCTCCTTCCATAGATCTCTCCCTCCGTGATAATGACAAAGAGGGGGAGAAAGATCCTGAAGAAAATACGGAGTTTGAAGTTGCTGCTGAGGTCCAACAGAAGGAAACTTCCTCTCAGGTTGAGGGGGAGATAACTGCTGAAAAAGCCCCTCCTTCTCTCGAAGATTTATTCGATGATGAAGAAGAAGAGGACGATGAAGATGAAGCCCTTAATCTTGAAGATCAAGAGGAAGAACCTCATAAAGATGATGATGATGACGATGAAGAAGATCCATCGCTATGGTGTTCTTCAGCCGTCACTTCACCAGCGATAGCTTCGAAAGAAGTTATCATAGCAGGGGGGAGCCATGGAACTTCTTCAGGAACCCCTTCCAAAAGCAAAGGTGCAACTGCTGAGGGAACCCTGAAGATGATTTCACTACCTGAAGAGAATCCTTCTCAGGTATGCCTTACTCTTGTTCCCTTATCATTCTATAAAAATCCAACTCCTGTTTCTTTCTAGCCTTTATCTCTCTCCTTCCCTAAAAATAAATCTAACCTTTTTCTTTTTCTGACCAGATAGTTCTCTCCCCTGCTTAAGGGTAAAGAACTCCAAATAATCCCAGCTGCTGAAGCTGATGATCAAATAATCTCAATCTCTGTAAGAGAGATTGATGAAGAGGATGAAGAAGAAGAAGAGTCCCTACAACATCATGGAAGGCCCTCCAGACCATCTCATTGGTCAGAGGAAGAGAGAAAGAAATGAACGGAGATTATCTCTCATCTGGAGAGTCAACGACGAAATATCCCCTCTCAATCATCAGATCTGGAGTTCCTGACTGAAGCTGAAATCGAAGAATCCGTCAGGGCTGAGAAGCTGATTGCTGACTGTCAAAGAGATGCCTCTCTGGCTCTCAAAATTCAGTATTCTCAAGTCAAAGACAAGAAGCTGAAAAGCAAACCAGTGGAAGTCCAGGCAGCTCTTTTGAAAGAGATTGAAGAGGAACGCTCCAAAGAAAAAGTGGTCAGCGATAATACAGTCGATTGGTGCAAGAACAAAATTGACTATCGCTCTGACCCAATGAAGATCGTAGTTGTTGCTATCTCTGGAGAAAGAAGAAGGATAAACTCTCTGTCACCATGGAGATTACCAGAGAGGATGGAAGCTGCAAAGCTATGTTCATTTCAAAGCTGGAAGACTTCAGCTACATGGAATGGCTTGAGTACAAAGATGCGTTGAAGAAATCAAAGTCAACATACAGAGGCTATGTTGAAAGGGTAAATGATGCCCTCATCAACAGAGTCGTTGCTATACTAAAGGTGCCATCTACTCTTCCTCCAAAGTCTAAGCAAATCAAGAGAAAGCCTGTCTCCTCCTCATCTGATAATGTCCCAGTGATCAGAAATGAAACCTCCATCAAATTCTCAAGAGAAGCTCTGTTCGGTCCTCCTCCTGATCTTTCAGTTCTGGATCTATCTCTGCCTCCTGGCGGACCATACGTTGCGGGATAAGTTCTTGAAGAACCTTTTGGAATCTTCTTCAGAGATTGTTGGATCAAATAATTGTATTCAAGATTAAAGTTAAATTAGAGGGTTTAAACTGTATTTGTTTGATAGTTACAGTTCAGGGTTTAAACTGTAATATGTTAATAGTTATTTGTAAATGGGCCTAAAGCCTGTTAGAAAGCCCATTAAGGTTAAAGCCCATTAGGCCTAAAAGCCTGGGTATTTAAAGTTATGTTTAGTTTAGGTTTAGGTTAACCTTTGATAATTATTGTTTAGAGATTATAGTCAAGTGAAGTTTTCTCTGTAATCAAAGGGTATCAAGAACACTAAAGGGTTTCATTCTTTATTCAAGGGATTGGTATGTTACTCTGATTTATATATCTCTTGATTATTATTGTGTTGCTTGATTACTTGATTGTTAATCAACTAGATTAAACTGGGATAACAATTGGTATCAGAGCCTAAAGAATCAAAAAAAAAAAATCGAAGTTACTATTCACAGATTATTGTTCATCGCGAAATCACTGTTCATCGAAAAAAAAAATTTGTTCATCTGATTTCATGAATCTGTAAGTTTTTATGATTAAGATTGATCTGATTAAGTGAGTTTTATTCTATTGAAAAGTATCTGATTGATTAATTGCATTGAGAATTAACAAAGTGATTGAATTTGTGATTTCGTGTTTTCTGGGTTTGTATGAATATTGACACTGTGGTCATCAAATTAGAGTATAAAAGTTGATTTTAATCTTTGTTATTGATTGGGTTGTGTTCGATACATGTTTCTGAGTACAAAGGACTGATTTTTGCATCTGATTTTCAGTCTGTATTGATTTCTGGGTTGATTATCTGAGTTGTTTATCGACATTCTGGGCTGATTCAAGAACATACCGGTCGAATAGTTTTATCGGTCATACAGTTTACCGGTCGACCAACTCAAAATTCTTATCGGTCGAACATCACTATCGATCCATACCTTTACCGGTCATAGCAACTTACCGGTCGAATAACTTTATCGGTCGAGCATTTTACCGGTCGAAGCATTTTACCGGTCAAAAAAAAAAAAAAAATTCCCGGTCGATGAATAGTACCAGTGAATAGTACCGGGTGAACAGTACCCCCGTCGAAAAAAAAATTCTTTCTTTTGTGCCACTTCTTACTCGCGCGAAACTCAACTTTGCGCGACCCGTTACTCGCGCGTACCTCACGTTTGCGCTACTGCCTATTCGCGCAAAGCTTCTCTGTCCTTAGCAATTATCTCACTGTTGCGCCATATTTTCTGTGATTAATTTCTGAGATTAATACTGTTTGATCCATTTGAGTTTTATATTTTTTTTGAGAATTCTGCATTTGATTATTTTTGGAAATTTATTTTTCTGAAATTTTTTGAGTGTAGTTTTTATCTAATTCTTCATTCTAACGATCTCATCTAGTTGATTCTTTTGGTACAGAAAAGTTTGATTACTAACCATACAGCTAGGATGTCGTATCAGCCAGCTAAATATGTCTGCAGGATACAACCTTGATTTTAGCAACATGACTCTTTCTGAAGTAAAAGAAAAGGCTAAACATCTTGCTAGACAGTTGTCAAGATATACAGACAGGGCTGATGATTGCGAGAGGGAAATTACAAAGCTCAAATCCGAGATGTTACCTCTTGAAGCTGAGATTGAAAATCTAAAGATTCAGAACTCTTCTCTTCTTATTCAGATCAATGCTTTAAAAGAATATTCAAAAGATTCTGATTCTATTATTGATCTTGCAGGAATAATTGCGTCTAAAGAAAAAGAGATCTTAGATCTTCAAGCAAAGTTGAAAAGATCTGAATCCAGCTCTACATGGTCTAAGAAGGAGTTAATGCAAAAAGAGCTTGATGATCTTAGAAGAAGAGCAAACATTGCTCGCGAGACATCTGAAGAGCTTAGAAAGTCAAACTCTCGAATCTTTGCTGAAAGAGACTCTTTAAAAGATAAAGTTCTCAGTCTTGAGGTTGAGATTAAAACGCTGAAAGAAAAGGCAACCCAAGACAGAGACAATACAATAGCTCAAGATGAATTGCTGAGGATAGAGGAAGAAAGAAAAGACTTTGCCAAGAAATTCTCTGATTTCTCCAGAAAAGCCTTAGAAGAAAAGAAATCTTTAGAGCTTAGATGTGTTAAACTTTCTCAACAAGTTTCAGACTTTGAGAAGGTTATCATTCTAGAGAGAGAAAAGGCTGAGAATGAGAAGAAGAAAGCGGAGCTGAAGGATACAAATATAGACTTTTCTGAAGAAAAGAAAATATTTGAGACCGAGATAGCCAAGCTGACAGGAAAGCTATCTGAATTGTCAACAAACATCTTGAAGGAGAAGAATGCAAAATCTGAGTTGCATAAGAAGTTTGATCTAATTGAAAAGGAAAGAAACAGTTTGTCCTCAAAGATAAAGGAACTTGAAGAGATTGTATTCAAGGTGAAGCTGACTGAGCACAAGACGCCAGAGTCAATAGCTCAATCACCAAGAGATGATCTAGCTGATTCAGATAGTTCATTAAAAACAGCTTCAAGTTCACATTTTTCAAATGTTTTCTATAATCCTTTCTATGATTTAGATGACTGTCTTACTTCAAAATGTACTGATCAGATTCGTCCTTCTAACCTTTTCTATGACAAAAATGTTGATGGTTCAGGTAACTTCAAGAAGACTAAGTCTCAAAAGAAAAGCTTGTGGAGAAGGCATGATGAGAAAGAAAAAGGAAACTGGATCTGGAAAGTTAAAGGATCTCAAGAGGAAAAGAAGAAAGACAAATCATATGTGCATACATCAAATACTAAAAGGAACAATGCTACAAAAGGTAAAACTTTTGGCAAACCTAATCTGGTTTACACAATCAATCAATTGATCAGGTTAGCACAAAAGAAAATTACTTGTTCCTACTGCGGCTCAAATGATTTTGTAAGAAAATATTATGTGAATAACTGGTATGGTTCTTACTTCATATCTCCGACTAGAACTGCAACTAACCCGTTAGGACCCAAATACCAGTGGGTACGAAAAGCTAAATCTGTGTTGCAGGCACCCAATGTTTAAGGGGGAGGAAGAACAATGGCTTTTGAACAAAATAGTTCAAAACCCGGACTTAATTGTCAAAAAGAAGGCTTCTAAGTAAATCAGATTAGAACCCGTACCTCAACGGAATATGGCTTCTAATCACATCGGATTAGAACCCGCACTTCAGTGCCTTATTTTTTCTGTTTTTTCTTAAACTCTGGAAAAAAAAATCTTTCAGTTAAGGGGGAGAATATCTGTGTTATTAACAGATTTTTGGATACTTAAATGCTTATCTGACCGTGTGTTCTTCAAAGATAAATACTTGTGTTTTATCTTGTCAATATACTTTGTCTAGTATTCATACACATAACGGTTCGGAACATTCTATTTGACTTTGTTATTACCATGTATAAAAAGTTAAATCTTTCTATGGTAATACTCATGTTATTTGTATTCACTGTTGATTGAATCAAACGTCATTTCATGTGCTTTCATTGAAAATATGTTTATATATTGTTCATATAAACAACAATCGTTTTTGATTCTCCAAAATCTTATTCTTCATGACAAAATGATATGAGCTTAATTGTCAAACTCTTTTAGTTTGAGGGGGAGAATTGCATCGTCATACATAACTGTTTTGACATCTCCGAAAGTCTTATTTCTCATGTAACAAGTGGTATTTGTGCTTACATGTACAATAGCCTGTTGAACAACATGTTTTTTTTAGGATCATACATGGGATTCAGTGTGAGAACTTAACAGAACTTCCATGGATTCACGATAACCAGTGTTTCCTACCCAGGAAGTATTCCCTGAGTGATTGAGGGGAGAGGGTCAAAAGATTTGAGTGTTGGTGTGTGAAAAGAGGTAAAATGGAAAAGAGAGATTGGTTAGACGTGAGCATTAAAAGAAAGAGGGTGAGAGAACAGAGTAAAAGAATATTAAACTCTGCACCAAACTTCTTTCTTAGTCGGGAAGCCACATAATCTGATTGGTTCACATTCTTTAGTGACCATCATTAAAAAAGGCAACTAGCCCATGACATCTCTTGCATACAACCCCACCAGCTACTCATTCTTTTCTCAAAAAAGAGAATGTTTCACATTTTCTGGGGACGCAACACATATACTATTGGTTCTTCATTTGGAAGATACTAATATTGAAATAGAAGGAAAGTTGCCCCACCTTCGAATCCTTTCTCATGCACATTGAGTCTTTGTACAATTTGTTGCTGTCTAAACAAGTTTACATACTTTGAGCCTATATTGAAAAAGCAATCATCTATGCTTAATTTTTTTTTTCTAACACATGCACGAGCACACAGAAATTTGTTTTCTGTCAGAACGTTCATAAATAACCATGTGTTATTCGATGATTGAATGGAAGACCTGGGGAGTCTACATCAAACCAGCTCCTTATATAGTAACTTTGTGTTACTCAGTGATTTTGTGTCATTAACAGGCATTCTAACTGAGTCATTTGTTGATTCAGGGTTACACTTATTAAACTGTTTGAATTTGAAAAGATTCGAATGGTTACTACTTTCTATTTTAATCTGAAAAGATTGAAATAATCACTCTTTCCATCTGGGAAGACTGCTCTTATTTCTATACAGGGTTCGTTACATGATGAAGACTGTGCTTACGTGATCATACACAATGGGGGAAATTGTCTTGAAAAGGGGGAGATTGTTTTGGTATGTTTTGATGATGATGCTTCTCACCACTCATCAAAAAGGGGGAGAAGATACAAAAAGGGAGAATATACGAAGGGGGAGAATATAATCTGAATACTGCTGAAGTTTTGAAGCTGTCAATGAGATATCTGAAGAAAAGTGAAGACCCGAAGACAATTGCAAATTTTTTTTTAATCTTGAATCCAAAGGGGGAGATTGTTGGATCAAATAATTGTATTCAAGATTAAAGTTTAATTAGAGGGTTTAAACTGTATTTGTTTGATAGTTACAGTTCAGGGTTTAAACTGTAATATGTTAATAGTTATTTATAAATGGGCCTAAAGCCTGTTAGAAAGCCCATTAAGGTTAAAGCCCATTAGGCCTAAAAGCCTGGGTATTTAAAGTTATGTTTAGTTTAGGTTTAGGTTAATCTTTGATAATTATTGTTTAGAGATTATAGTCAAGTGAAGTTTTCTCTGTAATCAAAGGGTATCAAGAACACTCAAGGGTTCCATTGTTTATTCAAGGGATTGGTATGTTACTCTGATTTATATATCTCTTGATTATTATTGTGTTTCTTGATTACTTGATTGTTAATCAACTAGATTAAACTGGGATAACAGAGATGACGAGGAACAACTCAGATTTCAAAGAGTCTCTGAAATCCCTATCTGTTCCCTCGCTCTTCTCAAGGATCTCATGTGCCTATGGTGTACTCTCTCTCCTGCTGCTGAGCCAATCATAGCGATCATCTGCAAATAATCTTTAGAGCGAAGGCAAAAAGGAGAAGAAATACCTGAGTATTTGATAAATCCTCCTAAACCCTCTTTAGATAACTGATAGATTAGTTTTCTTTCTTGTAATCTATTAGTTTAACTTACAGTAGTTAGTACATCACTTGTACTTGTAACTTTCGTACCTTGTAATTCCTTTCTTTGATTAATGATAATTTCAGTGAAGTACTTAACTATATCAGTACTGTAAAAGATCCCTCAAAATAGTAATTGGGACATGTATGTTATGGGTCCTGATTATTCCATCATTTTGAATTATAAAGTAATTTTCTTCAGTTACTTTGTCATTATCAAATAGGGGGAGATTGTTGATCCAAACTCTCTCAGTGATTTGATAACGACCCTTTTCTATACTTAGTGAAAATTACGTTTAATATGTATTAGTGTTTCACTATCAGCGATCAGACTGAGTCTGTTTAGTTATCGCTGATAGTCCTTCTAAACATTTTATGTATTAGTGTTTCACTATCAGCAATAAAACTGAGTCTGCTCAGTTATCGCTGATAGTTCTGATGTAAAAAGTAACGTAATCCTTGAAGACAAGTCTCGCATCAACAGATGTTCATAGCTGAATCGAAGACGAAGCTGCTGAACAAAGAGAAGTCTACTAGTGACCTGATAAGGATATCAGTGAAGCAAAGACATCTCTACTTATACGCGAAGGAACATGAGGAAGGCTTCAACAATCGCTAAATTCTTGATGTCTCTGAAGAAAGAGATATTCAGCGATCGAATGATCACTTAGCTTATACCTCAAGTTTCCTTTTGTCTAACCTTGCACAACTTTGTACTATGTGTCAGAACGGACATGTCTCTGCCACAATTCGTACACAACTCTGTCTACTACACTGTTCATGATCCGGCCGAAAGCATGTCTCCAAAATTCAGACTCCCAAAGCCAATCAGTGAATGCCACGTGTAAAGTGCCCTGCCATGCATTTAATGCATAGGGTATAAATAGGAAGATCACCTCTTCATCTGAAGTTTGCTCAATCCTTGAACCCCAAATAGAAACCTTTGTTTTCTATATTCTAAATCCCCCATTCTCTGAAGTTCTTGTGCAACCATCTTAGTGTTTTCTTAAGTTTGTTTAGATTGAGTCTTACTTAATCTTATTCCGCAACAGACTTGTAAATTGTGTTTGATTTATCAATAAACAATTTATTAAATTTTAAATTCTGTGTTTGTATTCAACCCCCCCCCCCTTCTACAAACTTGTTAAGCACCTTAGGGACCAATAAAAACCCTAACATATACATCACAATTTTGTACAATTTCAACACAAACTTTATGATATAAACAAACACTAAATCAAAGACCTAAATAAAACCTTTAATCAATTATATATTTGTTACTGTTTACGAGCAAGGAATCATAATTTGTCAAGAGAAAATCCTGTTTTTTATTAGATCCCATTTGAAGCAGCTCCACCATCCATGTCATTGTTCATGGTTGAATCTAATAAATGGAGTGTGTTTGGATCTAGTTCTCAGATTGGAGCAACTCCACCATCCCTATTCATGGTCGTATCTGGATGACATCGGTGTGGAGGATCTAATCAAATATGGGTTCTTGTTCTTAGGGCATGATTATAGGATGAGAGAAAGAGAGAGTGGGGGGGGGGGGGGGAAGATGGAGTACCAACGATGAAGGAGGCTTGTGTGAGGCACCAACTAAGGATGCACATGGGTTGGGTTGGTCGGGTTGAAGACATTTGAACAACCCAACCCAATATTTGCAGTTTGAAAAATATCAACCCAACCTAAACCACAGTTGAGGTTGGGTTGGGTTGGTCAGGATGATCGGGTTGAAACTTTGGTATATCATTTTACTATCTACCTAAGCGTGTGTTTAAGAGAAGTAAAATCAAAATTAGAATAGACAAAAAAGGCTAACAAACTCAAAAAAAAAAACTTAAAGTTCATGCAAATAAGAAAGTAAAATTACAATTGAAATTGTAGTATAATTTTGAATATAACTAACTACAGGTAGGTCTAATGTCTAATGTACATATATTAATCAAGGACTTAAGAATCATATTAAATTCATTGTGTATAGAACGACATCGGGTTTGGTTGGGTTCAAATTACCCTAACTCAATTCCATCCCAATAGATGCGGCTTGGTCTAATTTTCTATCAAGTATGTGTCATGTTACCTCAGGGGGATTTGTTTTTGGGTTTGGTTAGTTTTTTAGAACCCCTAGCTCCAATGATGATAGAGATGGGCGGAAAGCACCAGTGGTGAGAGAGGTTAGGGAGGGAGGCCAATGAGCTTTCCAGGGGAGGGTTTACGATGATCAAGTTATTTATGTGTATAAATGATAATATCTAATATAATAATAATAATATATAATAGTAATAAAAAATATACTCTATATTATAATGAGGAGTAGAGATAGAGAATTATACAAACAAATATCAATATAATACTATAAATTAAGTTATAGATTTGGTCCTCGTGGTTTAAAAAATGGTAAATTAAAGAAAAAAAATGCTAAAAAACCAATTTACCCTCAGTTAATGGACAAGTTGGATGGCTGTGAGTCCCTTGCGATTCAAGTTCTAATCAACCAAAACAATCAATCACAATAACAATGAATTAAGCAAACCTGATATGATATTCAATTGATTCAATGGTTACAAGACTTGCTTTCGATGAGCTCTCTGTTTTCTCTCCACAGTCGTCTCTCACTCTTTTCTCTTTATTAATATATGGCTCCTTCAACACAATGAGATACACACAGCGCAAAACCTACAACCCTATTTAAACCATATACCTATTTAGGGAAAAGGACTAAAAAGCAAAAATACAAGAAAATAACTTTGACTATTTATTACAAAGGACCTAGACTATTTGTTGAGAGTCGACTTTTCCAGCTTTGACTTCAGATTTCCATCTTCAAATTTGATGATCTTGAATCCAATAAATTTGTGCTCTAACAATCTCCGCCTTTGGATCAAGATCATTACTAAAAAGATTTAGCAATTTAAACTTCTCTTTAAGCTCAGAAGATGCAATCTCCCTCTTTGTCTTCAAAAAGTAACAATCTCCCCAAAAGACGAAAATAAAATCTCTTGGAAAGAAATTATCTCCAGTTTCAGCTCAGAATGCTTTAGCAAATCATCTTCAAAGAAATTTCTTCAATTCAGCATATCTTCAGAAATTCTTTCTCAAAACTGGTGTTATCCCCCATTTCTTGGTTAACGCTTCTCCCCCTTTTTGATGAAAAGAGCAACGAGTTCATCAAAACTTGTCTTCATGAAATGACTTTCACCAATGATCTTGCATACAGAACCTCTGATTATCCGTCATTTCTTAAAGATGTTCATCCAGATCTTTGCAAATCCAGACAAAATAGAAATGTAACAATTGAATCAACAAATGAACTAGTTAAAATGCCTGTCAGTAACACGAAGTCACTATGTGTAACAAATACACAATGGAAAGGAGCTTTTTGATGTTCACTCCCCCAGGGCTTCCATTCAATCATCGAAACACCACAAAGGCAATTTCTATGAATGTTATGACAAAGAAACAAATTCCTTGTGTGTTCGTGCATGTGATAGAAAAATTAAGTCATCAAGTGCTTATAAAGGCTCAAAATTGTGTAAACCACTGAGACAACAGTAATTTCAACACAGACTCAATGAGCATGATTGAAGTGCGAAGGTGGGGCAGATTTCCTTCTTTTCAATATCCAGATTCTCCAAATAAAAATCAGATAGCAAATGTGTTGCTTCCCCTTTGAAAATGAAATATTTCCTTTTTAAGAAGAAAATGAGTAGTTGGTGGGGTAATGGCAAGAGTTGGCATGGGCTAGTTGCCTGTTTCAATAATGATCACCAAAGAGTTGTGAATCATTAGAATTGCGGTTGCCCGACTCAGAAAAAGTTGGTGCAGAGTTCTGATATTCTTTAACTCTGTTCTCACACCCTCTTTCTTTTAAACTATTAGCTCACTTCTAACCAGACTCTTCTTTTTAGTATACCTCACCACACATCCCACACTCATTTCTTTTGACTTCTCACATTCAATCACTAAAGGATTAACTTCTTGGGTAGAAATCACTGGTCAACGTGATTCCATAGAAGTTTCTTTTAAGTCCTAGCACACGGATCCCATGTTTTCCTATGTTGCATATGTTGCTCAGATGATTTAACTTGATGAGTTAAAGCTCAATGATGAATAAGAAAACATTTAAAATCACTCTTCCAAATTATAAAATATGTTGAAGAATCGGGAAGTGGTTTGAACATTGAAGAACATGTTTTTCTTATAATTGAAAGTTGTCCTTCTTTCAACCATATATGAGATTAAGATAAGGAATTATACCTTAACGTGCGATCTTACATCTCATGAAGTCAAGCTTAAAGTCATAAAGATATGATCTTGTAAGCATCTCTCAAACTGCAAAAGTCTAAAGGTCATGTCAAAGCAACTTTATTCACGGAAAATAAAATGACATAAAGCAGTAAAACAACTAAGGTACGAGTTTTGATCAGAAATAATCAAAAGTCATAGATCTTTTACTCCCCCTGAAATTATGCATCAGAAAAATTAAAAGATATAACAATTAACTCCCCCTCAAATATTGATCAACATGTCTGTGAGATGCATAAAATTTCAGATAAACATGTACTCCCCCTTGAATGTTGATTTCCTCATTTGAGTATCGGAGTACAACTTCTCATATTAGCACTTGAGTATGGCTTTTTGATCATTGAAGTGCGGGTTCTAAGCTGATATACTTAGAAGCCATGGTCTCCTACTCCCCCTTCACAGTAGGTGCCTGCAACACAAAATCATCCTTTTTCTTTGGTACCCACTGGTATTTGGGTCCATGAATGTTAGTTGCATTTCTTATGGGAGTAATTGAGTAGGAACCATACCAGAAATGATCACTCATTTTATGAACAGGATCATGTGTACGACAATAAGAATAATAGAATTTCTTACCTGACAACCAGATTAATTGATCTCTCATGTAGACAAATTCAGGTTTCCCGTTGCACGCATTTGTTAATGTACTGTATTTAGAAAGTTTTGTAAAGTCTTCCTTAGTGAAAAAGGATTTGTCATTAGCATAATGGGTTGGGCTAAAATGTGTAACATGGGTGATTGGGGTATAAATAGGAGATGTTTTATAATTTGTTTGTAACTTTCATTTTCACAATGTAGACTCTTAAGCTTGTAAGTGTTTCTAGTGAAAGAAACTCTTTCTCTCTCTAGATTGTGAATAATACAATCATTTCCTTCCCAATCTACCTTTTGTTCAATCTTTTCTACATTGATTAATTGCGAATTCATGACCCAACAACATTGTTCTTCTTGGCATTCGATGTATGTACACATGACTTCTTACCTTTCAGCTCATCTTTAACTGGTTTCCTTTTCCATATCAGATCTTCTTCTTTGTATCTTCTTCTCCTTTGAGGTGTACCTGAACCATCTAAATTTCTATCATAGAAAAGGTTAGTACTACGAATCTGATTAGAAGATTTAACTGACCTGCTTGTAGAGACAGTTTTCTTATGTGAGCTTGTAGCTATCTTGAAAGAGCATTCAGAATCAACTGGATCATCTCTAGGTGTGTGGATAATTGACTCTGGAGTCTTGTGCTCAGTCGCCACCACCATCTTTGAAATAATCTTTTCAATCTCTTTTATCTTTGAAAAATAATTGTCTCTTTCTTTGATAAGAAGGTCAATCTTCGTCTCAAACTCAGACTTCATTTTCTTTTCTTTCTGTACACTCTTAGACAGTTCAGATAGCTTCTCGGTAAGCTTCTTAACCTTTGACTCAAACATATTTCTTTCTTCATCAAAATCCTTATTTACATTCTTCTGTTCACCTGTCTTCCTTTCTTTGGCAAACTTTTCTCTTTCCAGAATTATTACCTTCTCAAAGTTAGAAACTTGTTGAGAAAGCTTTATACATTTAAGCTCAAGAGTCTTCTTTTCTTCAACACTCTTCTTGGAAAAATTTGAGAATTTTTGTGCAAACTTTGATCTTTCTTTTTCAAAATCAGATTTGTCTTCGGCAAACTTGTGCTCCAAATAAAAAAATTTCTTCTGAATTTCAGCATTAACATCTTCCAACTTCTTAACCTTCTCTTCATAGATGTCAACAGAAGCTGCTTGTTGGATCTAGACACTTTGATCTTCTAAGTCTGAGATCTTTCTTTTCAGCTCATCATTCTCAGTTTCCAAAAATTTAACTCTTGTTGACATCCTTGGTCCAACCATAATCTTCTCAATATGTTCCCACAACTGTTTTCCTGTAGCCTTCTTGCTGTCTAAACTGATAGAAATCTCTTTTCAAATCTTATCTGAAATTCCTTGCAAGATAAACGTTTTGGCTAATCTGTCAGCTGCATATCTTTTTTTCTTCACATCTGTGTACCTATCAGGATTTACTGGAACTTCTAGATAAATTGGTTCAAAACCTTCATAAGTCTTATGAGTCCATGTTGGAGTTTTCATGTTTCCTTCTCTCAGAGATAATCTGATATGATCCCCTAAGTCATGTCTATCGATGAAATCCAAGAACTGATTTTTCCATTCTTCATATGCTCCTCTGAAAAGTACAGGTGGCTTCTCATCCATATTGATTGAATGAGTTTCACTAGAAATCATTCTGATTTGATATAATAAGAACTTGAAATAGATCATTAATCCAGATAAAATCAAATGTAAACAGAAAAATTAATCACAAAAAGAAATGCGTCCCCCTATGCAGACTTGTGAGTCCCTTGCGATTCAAGTTCTAATCAACCAAAACAATCAATCACAATAACAATGAATTAAGCAAACCTGATATGATATTCAATTGATTCAATGGTTACAAGACTTGCTTTCGATGAGCTCTCTGTTTTCTCTCCACAGCCGTCTCTCACTCTTTTCTCTCTATTAATATGCGGCTCCTTCAACACAATGAGATACACACGGCGCAAAACCTAAAACCCTATTTAAACCATATACCTATTTAGGGAAAAGGACTAAAAAGCAAAAATACAAGAAAATAACTTTGACTATTTATTACAAAGGACCTAGACTATTTGTTGAGACTTTTCCAGCTTTGACTTCAGATTTCCATCTTCATATTTGATGATCTTGAATCCAATAAATCTGTGCTCTAACAATGGCCATTAGTGTGAGGGGCCAAATCCAATAAAATTGCATAGGTGGAGGGTTCTTTTGTAATGAATGAAGATAAATGATCAGTTTCATAAAAAAATGACGAACCTTAGGGACCAAATCCATCATTTACTATATATAAAATGAAAGACATTGCTCAATTTTGTGTTTATGTATTATTCTGTGTTATATCTTAACGTAATAATAACCTTATAATATTATATTCTAAAATGTCCCTAGTCAAATATTAATTCGGGTTTAGGTTGAATTAATACAATATGACTAGTATATGCATGGATTCATATGGAAATATAAAATTCACCTACCAGTACAAGATGAGATCTTGTGCACCGAACGTGACTCACTATGAGAACGTTTTAGGATGTTATATAGTGTCATAGACGTTTCTCATGTGGTTGTTATACATACAGTCATTTGACTTGAGATCATGGAGTTTGCTCTATGTGAGTGGTGTACTTTGACAACTGATTCTAATAATTCCATAACTGGGTGACAAAATGGATGTTAGATATGTCATGTTTTACTTAGTAATACTAGCATGGATCACTATGTGATTGTTCCTTTCGGATGACAAGAGTGATATTCCTGGACCCCTCAATGGAATAATATGAAGGAAGTGCATGCACACTTAGATAGTCACTATAGAATATTGATATATGTTCTATCAGTATATTCCTAAATCGAGAAACTGAAGATTTGACATAACAAGGATGACATTTCCATGCCTCGTGTTCAATCTGGATATCAAGAACGAATGGACATAAATGTGTATACTGATAATGATCACGTAATTTGTCGATTACCGGAATAACCCAACTTTATTATTTAGGTAACGATGATGTATTGTTAGATGTCCCTTTTTATTTATTATTATTATTATAAATACGATTTATAATTATTGCTGACATCATAAAGTCCTAATAGATTACAAGCATAAAATGTATATCTGAATAAGGAGATTAAATAAATAAATTGTTTAATTATTATATATGATTTTTTATATTTAGACTGATTAAATATAATCAGATAAAAGCTAGCTTGTTTGACAAGTATAGAATAAAAAAGACAAGTATGACTTGTCAATTATAATAACTGTAAAAAAGGACAAGCATGCCTTTAGAAGAATGCGATTATTTTTTGCTGAGTGTATTTGTACTTGATTTACCTATTCCCATAGGCAGTTTCATAGATCAAACTAGCATCGGGCCCTGAGAATACTTCACCAATTTCTCATTCTTTTCCAGCAAGTAGGTTGGTGTTAAACCTTTTTAAAATTGTTGAGGGATTTTGTGCATGCATAGAAGATGATGGTTTTGTAGATGTTGTGACTTCAGATCTTGCATTCTTTCTTGTTTCAGCAAATGCCACATCATCTGTTGCTTTTGTCTTCTTTTTGCCATTGAGAGCAAATTTAATGAGTTAGATGATACCTACTTTAAATTGTGGCCTGGTCTAAGATAGGCAGTTGATAGCATTATCAAGGTTATTGATGCACAAGTTGTGCAGGTCTATATGTCTCGTCAGCTATGGCGTTCCATGCTTGTTGACCAAGGTAATTTCAACCCAAGCTTTTGAATTTTTGCCTCCCATTGCCTTAAAACAAACTGTTGGAGTCAACTATTTGGATTTGATGATAACAAAAAATAACATCCGATCAAACACTTAAAATGTTTTAGGATTTTAAATTATTGCCTACTATCCAAAATACAAAGAGGATCTGAAATGTTAGAGGATCCAATAGATCATGATCCAAAATAGAGAAGGATATGTTTTTGGTGTATCCGAAATACACATTGTAATTCGGATACCCAGTCATCCTTTTGAATAGGATTTCCATTACGAAGTCTTATTTTGTATTATGTTATCTAATCAAGCAAAATGCCTTCAGGAAAATCAAAGACTGGTTGAAGTGAAACTAGATAGACACCAAAGCGGATTGAATTATCATTTAGCCGATAGAAGATCAGAAGACAGATAGGTCAGATAGTTTAACAAATACTATCTAGCAATCCGATATGAAGTAAACACTTTGAAACCAAGTTTCTATTACAAATTCTAAATCCTAGTGTGGGAACATGTTCAACATGTCATACAAAGTAAGTAAACTTAATGACCAAGGTTCCAACCCATGTCCTATTATGGGAACATGCTTAGCATGAATGATGACTTGATAAGAAAACTTAGTGACCAAGGTTCCAACCTATGTCCTGGTATGGGAACATGCTTAGCATGTAAGACAAAGTAAGTTCAAAAGAACTATTTTATTGGTAACACACTTCCTTTACTGTTCACTCTGCATACAAAAGGATGGGTTGAAGCAACAAATGTCTACATCATATCAAATGGTTGATATGAAAAATACAAAAGTACATGGATCAACGAATCAAATCAAGACACACGTTTAAGTTGTATTGTTGCATTAAATGCATGAACTGCTATAAAAGGTGATCTTTGGATCAGATGCAACTTTCCCCTTTGAAGAATTTCTATGTGAATTTTTTTGCAAATCTGTGCGTTAACCTCTAAGGACTATCTCGGTTCTTCAAATCGAAAAGACTACTTTCTTCTTTAACTCTTTCAGTTATTAGCAAATGTTGTCAAACAGTCAAATTGTTTAGGATCAGGTCTTATATTCCTAGCTTCCGTAACAAATTTGTAATTCTTTTTGCTTTCAATAAACATATAGAATTAAAAAATGAAAATTTGTTGTGTTTGTATTCAATCCCACTTCTACAAACACTTGTAGTATAAGTCATTAACCCATCCGACACCAACACAAACCGTTAGAATTCTATTGAACCCTGATTGCTCAGTAGACTCAACAGAATCAGCAGAAGGAGGATTATTCTTGGCTTTTTCGAACTCTTCTATCATCATTTGTTGATCTCAAGTAATTTCCTTTTCAACTCTTCATCACTTATTACTACATCTTCATCAACTTCTTTTTCAGATTTTTTAGCTGCAACAACCTTGAGAGCCACCGGACAAATCTATATTACTTGAAAACTTTCTTAAGTGTCATGGCATGTTGGACTTGAGCAACTCATTATGCATCTCTCAGAAGGGTTGAAGATGAGGACGAAAAATATGAAACAACTGGAGCAGTGGAAAAGATAAATGGAGCCGGTATGGCAGGAAGAACAATTGAAGGAATAGACTGAGAGTCGGTAGCTGTTGAGATTTTCCTTTTTCACTTGACTTTGCCTCCCCTTTCAATGTAGAACTTCTCCCCCTCTTTGGCATCATCTGAGGTTCAAAGTATAGAGATGGACGATAAGGAGAAGGAGGTGGAGGAATCTAGACATTAGATAGGCCTTGAACTAGTATGTTCAGGTGCAACAACACATCTCCTTTGATATAATCCCTGCAGGCAGTTAAGTGATTCTTGATGAATTCATTAGATGTAGAAGTTGTTGTGGTGTACCCATGCACTCCAGGGACAAAGTTATGGAGTTGAGCTTGTATGTTGGCCACATAGGGTACCAGAGTTGTCGTGGGATTGAAGTTGTTGAATAGGTAAGGACTAAGTCCAAGACAAACTTAAAACCTTAGGACTCTAAAATAAGTGTAAAACTAAAATGTCATTATACAATAAAATATTGTAAAAATATATAAATCTCAAACTTGAAAGGACTAATTTGTAACTTGAAACTTTGACAAAAAGTTTAATCTAAGTGAATAGTGTACACTAAATTTGGTGTGTTACTCGTTACAAATTTCAGCATCAATCATAGTATCTTTATTATAAACGTAAATAGTGAAAAAAGTACATTTTATAAAAAAATTGATATCTTCATTAAAGATACAACGCACAATGCAAAATACTGGTTCTAAAATAAAAACATAACCCAAAAACAAGTTGGTACATTCAATAATCTTCATTTGATTTTTTCAAAGACAATAAAAAATTACCATAATTATAATAAAAAAAAAGACTTTGTTTGATTTCTTGTTTTTTTATTATTGGATTTCCGTCTAAAGCTCTTGTGTCGTTGACATCCATTAGCAAACAAGTGCATAACGAGGTCGAGGTGACCAACTTATTTAATTCATAATTTGTGATCAACTTTTTCCATCGTTATTTTTTATGGTTCATATTAAATTTTCAATAGATAGGTTTAAACATATACTAGTATATGTAACAATAATTGTAAATGTCATAAATTTTATCAATAAAAAACTAAACATTTATAATTACAGGAAAAATAATTGACATACTACAACTCAGAGCATTTTTACTAATAGACAAAGCTATCGGTGATCCGATGGTGAAAGTTAAGTTCATCGGTGAAGGTCCGTTGGTTAAACTTTCGTGGGTAAATACTTTACCAACGATTTCATCTACGGATTAAAGAAGGTTAACTGCACCAATGGATCTCCGAAGGTGTATATTACTGACGATTTACCGACGAGAATTATAGCCGACGAGAAGTATTATCGACGAATTAGTGAGGGTGAATATCACCAACGAATTACTGAGGTAAATATCACTGATGGATTACCGAGGGTTAGCATCACTAACAGATTGCAGACATAACATAAAAATAATTTAATTTGTCTCTAAAAATAAATTTAAAATATGGCATTAATTTAATTTGTCTCTAAAAATAATTTTAAAATATGGCATTAATTTAATTTGTCTCTAAAAATAATTTTAAAATATGGCATTAATTTCCTGTATAAATACCAAAACATATATGTATAATTATCCCAAAAAATTGTCTCCACAATTAATATGAACATAAAATTGTTCATACTATTTGCGTAGGGGAGGGGGAATGGTGTACGACATAGGGAGTTCGATGTGGGGGTTTGTTGGGGGGGGGGGGGGGGGGGGAGGGGGGCGGTTGGGTTTCATTTGAAGGAGGGAAATTAGGCTAGAGCTTGATAAAAAGAATCCACTTTTTTTAATCTTATTTGAAATACGTCGGTGATCCCTAGGTAATCACCAACGGATCACCCACAACAGTTCAACATTAATTAAAAATAAAAATAATTAGATAATAATGAAAAAGAAACAACATCCTCCGGACAAGGTTGTCCGTCGGTGAATACCGACGGTTGTAGTTTTTATATGTTCAAGTTTGAAACCTTATGGTGGTGTTTGGTTTGCAGGTTGTGAATGAACCTGATTGAATTGGAATGTTGAATTCATTGACCAAATTACATTCTCTTGTTTGGTTCATTCTCTTTTAGAGAAGGAACCTTCAAAATCTATCAAATTTCACAAATTAAGGACTTAAACATTCCATGGCATACGGGTGGTATTTTGATGGAATATAACGTTATATCTTCGTAATTCCAAATATACTTTAATCTCATCAAAGAAAATAGCCGACACCATCCCTTTTTCGCCTTCTCAATTTTTGCAAATTTCAAGCGAAAATGGCGTAATATTGTGAAGTACTTTGCACTCCTCCAACAAAAAATATTGTCGATCAAAATTCAAAGCTAATATTATTTTAAGATACAAAAAGTTGACAATAATCCACATGCTTCATGTCTATGGAATGAAGTTTAGAAAAAATATAATCAGATTTCAAGTTAAAAATGCAAATTTCGTTTGAGGAATGAATATCTTCGACCTTGCTTCTGATTTTCAGAAAATAGGTATTTTGGTCATTTATCAATATTTCATTCCAATTCTAAATCTATATTCTATGAACCAAACAAACAAATTTCAATTATTTAATTTGATTCCATTCCAATGTTTGCCAACCATACAGGTGGTCTGTTAGATCCCAGATCGTCAATTTATGTGATCAATAGAAAAGGTTAAGAGCGGAAGCAAACATTAAAGTGATCACAAGGCAAAACAGTAGACAATAGATAGAAAGATATAACCAGATTCAGGAAACTCCATTGTCATATGTATTGATTTGAGAGATGATTACAAGATAAACTTCGATGAACTCACAAAGTAGTGAGTGTAAAATCTCTCAAGATGCTCTCATGGTTTGTAACACAATATTCTCTCAATAGTAGAAAAGTTGAAAAGGTATAGAAATCATAACAAAAGGATCTTCTATTTATAACCTAAATCTTGGGAAAGTCGAGGCACTGTTCAACGGAGAAGCTCTACGTATAAAGTACAATAACAATCTCTAGGTATGAGCTATCAGGCTTGAGGAATAACAAAGTTGACCAAATGAGCACTTGGTTGAATGTAGAGGTTGGTACAGAAGTAGCCTGAGGGGATCTGCCTTGCCGAGTAATCTTCTGGTTTGGTGTGCTTTGTATTGTCTTCAGATTCTGGTCCTATCTCTGGATCAACTATGTTCTTCTTCAGAGGAGTATCTAGATCCACTGGACTTGTAGTCTTTTTAATACTTATACAAGGAATAAAACTTAGGCTAACAATCTCCCCCTAAGTATTGAAAAGAAAAAATTTAGAAATAAAGCTTAAGTCTATAAAGCAAGAAAAGTAAAGTCCTCCTCTGTTAAAAGTACTTCTATTTAAAAAGAGGTTACAATATACAAGGAAAGAAATAAAAAGTACAAAAGTTCATCACATTTCTGCATCTGGGCATTGGTTGAGATTTTCCAGAATCTTATCATCAACTTCTTGTACTCGATCATCGTGTCAATAGTTCTAATCAGTTCATTACCGAGTTTTGTAGGTACTTTATCAGTTTTGATGTGCTTCATGGTACATTAAGCTATCCAACGTAGAGTATTATTCAAATACTTGAAGGCTTCTGTCAGTCTGAAGAATTTCTTCTTCATTGCATCATCCTCTCGAAGGGCTTTGAGAAGGGGTGCAGCAGTGAAGATGCCGAGAATGGTCATGTTGTAGATCATGACAAGTTCTGGAAGCATCACAATAGATAAAGTTAGGGCATGTTGGATGTGGTCCAAGTGTTCGTTCGGTAGACTCATAAAGAGATGGTCTAGGCTGAGATCCAGGGCAAGTTGGATGTTTGTTTTAGCTCTTAAATCCACCAATTTCTTCATGGTTCTTTTGAAGTTTTTTTTTGGGAAGGGTGTCTTAGGTTATGCCTAGACTACTCCTTTGGAAAATTATTGACTGTAAGACATCAGCCCGATTAAACCTCAGTGGCCATAATTGTTGTGTACGTCTGGATTCGAACCCTGGGCAGATGAGATATTCCACCACATCCCCCAGGGCCTTAACCAGTACACCACAACCCTTGTGGTTTTCTTTTGAAGTTTCCTAGAGTAATGTTGAACTTTATTCCCTTATCGAAATTAGCACTAGGCACATAGGGTGATCATATCCCATGGGTTTAAATTGATGAGATCGTGTACTCTTAGTAAGATATAGCTTGTGCTCTTTCCACTATGTACTCTTGGTAAGATATAGCTTTGCGAGAAAAAGTTTTGGTTTTGATGTCCGTAACCCTTCTGATCCCTTCATTTGAGTATACTTGGGCTCTGGGTTGAATCATTGTTTGCACGAACCTTCCCCTGATACCATAGTTATTTTAGGCAGGGTGGATGGCTCTAATTATGATTGATCAACACCCTCGGAGTACAAGTAGCCATGGATATTCTCCATGAGTAAAGGCTATTTGGGTGGTCTGTATGTAGAGGCTTTTAGAAGTAGTCTTCTTATGCTATCCATATGGGCAATTGTCTATTTTACCATTGTTAGAGCTAAATTGTATTCAAGATTAAATGAGGGTCTTTTATGTAAATGTTTGTAAAAGTATAATGGTTTGTTTTGTAAAGTCAACATGTGTTGACTAGGTATAAATACCTTGTGTCTTTGTATTTGATTGTAAAAGAGAGAGAGGCACACACACATACTGGAGAATGTAGAGAGAAATTGTACACACACGGAGATTATTCATTGTATGCATTGTAATACTGAAAGATCAATGAATATGACTTCAGGATTAATTGTGTGTGTCTATTGAAAGCTTGAAACCAAAACTTCAATTGGTATCAGAGCAGGCGAAAATCAAAAATCAAGATCAAACTTGAAGATTTTTGTTGAATTTTTTCAAGAAATGCCAAAGACTCTGTGCAGATTCGGATTTCACAGAATAGTGATGTTTTTGATCTGAGATTGATTCATTTGTACTCAATTTTATGTTTGGAACAAGTTTTGTTTGAATAACTTTGTCCAATTCACAATAATTTTGTGTGAATTTTGGATTTATTTTATTTCTTGTTCGAACTTGAAAAACGCACTGTATTTTCATCAATTCGAATTTGTTGTTGTTTTTGTTAGAAATTGATTGTTTGTAACATGTTCAGAATGAGATCAAGGACAAATTGACAAAGTTTCATGGCCTAATTCAAAGATTTGGATCTATTTTAGGCTGAATGTGTGATTTTTGAAGTTGAGATATGAAGAATTCGCATAATCTATGAAGAACTCACATGAAGAAGGAATTCACATGAAGTTGAATGTTGAAAGATTGCAAAGGACATAATTCGGATCTCAAAGGATACAAAATCCATGGAATTCGCATCCTTCTTTATACGAATTGTCAGAATTCGTATAAGCCTGCGTGCGAAAAGTGCAGAATTCGCATATAAGAGTGATACAAATTGTCAAGAATTTACATACTTTATTGAAAATTTTTCTAAGTATGGAATTCGTATCGATGCGAAAAGATTATTGTTTTGAAAATTTTTCTAAGTGCAGATTTCGAATCTCCTAGTGATACGAATTGTTCATGCGAAAAGCTTAAGGTTTAAATTTTGTCTAAGTCAAGAATTCGCATATAATAGCGTGTGAATTGCTCAGAATTCGCATACAGCAGTGTGCGAATTTCATAGAATTCGCATCTCAAGTCATGTGAATTCCTCGTGGTTTGCAATTCTAGTGTGTGTGTGAAAAGCTTCATTCTTCAGTGTGCGAAAAGTACCTCTTAGTGACATGCGAAATCTATACTTAGTTAAATTTTTAGAAGTTGCAATATGAGATTTATTTTAGAAGTCTGTGAAGGGGGACATATTTCTGAGTGCGATCAAAGTTTCTGATTTTTGTTAACGATCATTTCAAACCTATATTTTTACAGATATCAAGATGCCTTACACTGACGAGAAGGGAAATATTGTTTTGACAAAAAGATATTGTGCTATCGCTTATATGCCAGAGATTCCAGCCCTTGAAGCTGAAAATAAGAATCTGAAAAATTCAGAATTATTCTCTTCTTAATCATATTAATAAACTGAAAGAAAACTCTTAAGTTTTAAAGACAGATTTTATTTGCTCAGATTGTGCTTCTAACTCCAAAATTAATTTTGCAGGGATAATTGCTTCAAAAGAGAAAGAGATTTCTAATCTTCAAATAAAATTGAAGAAATCTGAAGAGGAATCCAAATTTTTGAAAGCAAGTAATTCAAATTCTACATGGTCAAAGAAAGAATTGATGCAAAAAGAGCTTGATGATCTCAGAAGAAGAGCAAACATTGCTGGAGAAACTTGTGATGGGCTGAAAAAGATAAACTCACAAATCTTTGTTGAAAGAGATCACTTGAAAGACAGAGTATTTAGTCTTGAGGTTGAGATAAATATGTTAAAAGAGAAAGCCTCACAAAAGAAAGGAAATTCAAGAGATCAAGAGGAAATAAAGAAGATTGAGAAGAAAAGAAATGATTTAGACAAAGAAAATGTTGAGTTGAAAAAGAAGATCTTTGTATTGGAAACTCAAATTGATAAATTTAAAAAAGAGGACTTAGTCAAATTTCTTGTGCTTAATTGTCAAGATAACTGTTGAGCAACATATTCTTTTAGGACAAAATACATGGGACTCAGTGTGAGTGCTTAAAAGACTTCCATGGATTCACGTTAAACAGTGTTTCCTACCCCGGAAGTAATCCATGAGTGATTGAGGAGAGAGGGGTCAAAATATTAGAGTGAGAGATCAGAGTAAAAGAATATATTGAGGAGAGAGGGGTCAAAATATGAGGTAAAATGTAAAAGAGACTTATCAAGATCGAAATTCTTAAACAAGAATTTAATTAAACACTCAGAAGCTATGTTAAAGAGTTGCGGAATAACACTTTAACAATAAATCAATGAAATAGTATATGGATCAAATCACAAGTTATATTGAATTAACTTAATGATTACAACCACAACCTCAATCTGTTGAACATGCTCAACAGACGTTCAATACTTCTCTAAAGAAAGGATTTCTAAGAATCTTGAGGCTAATTCTCTCTAGAACAAAAAACAATACGTATATCTATTCTTTATTTCTGATATTCATTCGTATATTTCAATGTATCTCTATGTATCTATATATACAAAACCAATTACAAGATAATCATAAAAATAATAATGATCTTCAGCATCCAGTTCATAATTATCTTCAACCTCCTTGTATTTCGCTTTAAGCAACCAATTCATCTTTATCTTTATAAACAACATTAATCTTAATAGAAGTATTAACTTCCTCAGCAGTACTAACCATGCTTTGCAATAGTAACTTCCAACTTGCAGTATTAACTTCAAGCAGTATTAACTACTAGCAGTAGTAATCCTGTAAGCAGTAGTAATACCTCTAGCAGTAGTAATCCTACAAGCAGTAGTAAGACTTAAGTAGCAGTATTAATTCTTTAGGTAGCAGCACTAATACCATCAACAGTATTAATCTTCAATACTTAGCAGTACTAATCAGACTTAGCATTTTTCAGACCGAACAATCTCCCCCTAACTTAACTTTTCAAACCAAGAAGTTAAGTTCATCAGAATGCGGTCTTCATGATGCTTTCAAAATAAATGCTCAGATTCCTAGATCAGGATTCAAACCTGGGCTTTGATTGATTGTTCTTTTGATCACAATTCTGGCCATTTCTGAACCTTTAGCACATACTAGTTTGGCTTTCAACATCCCTTGCAACTTTCCTTTGCTGTGGTCATATACCTTATCCACCAAGTAATACTCATGATAGCTTTTACCAATGGTTAAGACATAGACTCCACATTTTTCAAAAAGCATCCAATGATCAATTCTTTTAAAACCATTTTCATGATGCAGGTCTTTGATAAGATACTTCACTCTATCTGGATCAAACATCATGCATAAAAACTCCATAGCCATCTTAGTTATGCTCATCCCAGCTCCTTTCAGAAAGTCACCATATAGATTCAGACCAACCTTATACATCTCCTCCAAATCTGTTCTGGAACAAGTTCTAATGATCTTTCCCCAGGTTGAATAAACTTCATACTGATCACCCATTCTCTTGATTCTGATATATTCTGTTCTTTTGTCCACCAAAGTATCCCAATGGATGATTTCAGGAGCATTCACTGAGATGGGATCAACTTTCACTGGTTCTTCATCTGTTACTGTCATATACAAATCAAACTAAACATCAGATTGACTTGACTGTTCTTGACTATGCTCAGTATCAACATGCTCTGTAGGAGGTACAACAGTAGGTTCTAATGGTTCTGCTTCCATTCTTTCACTTTCCTTTTCTTTCTCAACTTCCTCAGTTCTAGGCCTCTTTGCCTTTGGCTTTGTTGCAATAGACTTCTTTCTTTTTACAGCTCCAATTTTCTGGGCTAGGGTCTCTTCTTTCTTTACTTCTGCCTTTTCTTTTGTAGGAGTGCCTTCTTCACTGTCAGGGAAGGGTTGTTGAATGTTCAGATCATGTCATTCTTTCATTTTCCTTTCAAACTCAACCCTCTGACTGAAATAATCTTGAAGCTTGGCCATCTCCTTCTTGTATAATTCTTCTATTCTGCCAAAAGACATGTTGGTAAACATCCCTTCAGGAACTCCAATGGATCCTTTCAGGAAGTTGATCATCTTTCTTCTTTCTTGATTGGCTAGGAAGGTTTTTGAGGGTTGTCTTTTCTGTGGAGCTTTCATAGTAACCTTCTTTACAGCAGTTTTCAGGCTCTTCTGATATTCTTCTTTGAGCCTCTTAGCCAACTCTAATGCAATATTTCTGTCTTTAGCAGTTTGAATCTCATTCTCTTTTTCAAGCTCTTCTTGCATCTTCTTTGCCCACTCTGCATCCAAGTCAATTTGCTTTTGCTTCTTTGCAGGTTTCACCAGCTCAATCGTTTTCTCTTTGCCTTTCTTCTTTGCATCTGATACACTGTCCTTTGTCTTTTTCTTCTCTGATTCTTCTTCCTTGATCACCACTCCCTTAGCCTTTTGAGTGGCTTTAGGAGTATCATGCTTTGCCTTCACCAAAGTTTCTGCAATTTCTATCTCTTCTCTGTACATTTCAGTTTCTGTTGCTAGTTTATTTGTTTCTACTGCTGGTTCAGTTACTACTTCTTGTTCATTTGTTACAGCTGCTTCCATAGTTTCTGTTGCATTAACTGTTTCTTTCTCCCCCTTCTTTTCAGATTCACCATCAAACTCCCCCTCAACTTGAAATTTCATAGCCTCTGAACTCTCCCCCTTTTTGGAAGCATCATGTGCACTTCCTCTTCTCTTTAAAACATATTGCTTTTTCTTCTTTTTATGCACCAAACTGAGTACCATCTTCTTGAGTTTGGTAATCTGCACTTGTTGAGAAGTGATCACCTTTTTCAATTCCTCTATCTCCAAGCCCTGATTGATGACATCTAAGTTTACATTGCCAATTGTTTCCATCAATTCATCGTAGTTATATCTGTCCTCACCTCCTTTAGGTGTGTTGACCACCCTTGAAGGATCCTTGGATCTTTTAGTAGAGGCCTTCTGCCTAGCAGAAGCACCTACTACCCCCGTGGTTTCTTGGCACCTGGGACCTTTATATGATTTCTCATCCAAAGTTGCCGTACGGAAGGTCTTAGAGATGTTCACACTTTCCTGATCCACACCTTGTGCAGAATCAGTAGTCTGAGCCTTACTGCCCACATGCTCTTCCTTCTCCTTAGAGAGCACCTTCTTGGTGTTGGGAGACACCCCTGTGGTTTCCCTTTGGATATTCTCTAATGGAGAATAGTCCATTAGAAGGCTTGAAGGCTTTTGGGGTGAAGATACAGTAAGGGAAGGAACATTCTGTACCTTTTTCCTTACATATGTTTGAGTGATGGGGGATATTGGCTTCACAACAGGGATCTGAGGAGGATATTTTGAAATGAATGGTGTGGGTAGGTCATCAGTGGGTAGGTCAGATGTGGCCTTTGACCCTGATGCCTCACCATGGGAATGACACACACCCATCATTGTAGAGAAGAATGGTGTGTTTGTTCCAGAGAAGTCCTTACTAGGCCTTCTCATGTTAGAAAACACCTTTCCTTTGGGAGGTTTGGGTACATACACCTCTTGAAAAGAGGGTAAATCCGTCAATTCCTGGTTTAGTACTTCTTGTACAAACCTTGGATACATATAAAATCCTTTTGTTTTGGTTTTGGTATCCAGGTTTGACAGCAGATCATTCAGAATCATTTGTGAAAAATTAAACTTTCTGGAGGTTGCTAAGCAAACCAGAGCATAAGCTATGGTACTGCTGAACTCACTCCATCCAGTTGTTTTGTGAGAAATACAATGCTGAAGGGTATGAACAAAGAATCACCACTGAGGTGAAAATTTTCTCTTGAAGAACTTAAAGACCTCAGTGGGACCTTCATACCACATTCGACCAATTTCAAGAAATAGGTCTTCCTTTGGGAGAGAAGATATACGTATGGCATCATCTAGACGTAGATGAGTGCGAATGCAACCTTCTGTGATTGTGATGGATTTATTACAGACCCTGGATTGGATGACCTGATTGCCATTGACAGTCTGAACGGTGGCATTGGTCCAGAATTGACGCAGATGTTCCACATAGATTATGGGATTGACTGTGAGTGCATAGGCAATGTGGGATGCTTTCAGGAAATCCACGATTTCTTCAAAACCCTCAGCTTGTTTGGGTTTTTGCAGCATTGCAAGCTCATTGTGATCATCAACAAACTCCAGTCCTGCCATTGTTCTTGGGTTCGAATCAACACTAGGGTTTATGCACTAGGAAGCAAGTATGAGAGAGAGAGAGAGAGAGAGAATGAACACTCGTAGGAAATTCAAAGAGCCATTTGGATTTTGGCGGTAAGAGAGGGTATTTATAGGTGGAGGGTTTCAGTTAGAAGCAGTACTAAGTACCCTAGCAGCATTAACAAGCCCGTAGTACTAACCCGTATATGCAGTAGTAACACATACCAGCAACATTAACACAGACTAGCAGTATTAACACAGACTAGCAGTAGTAACACATACCAGCAGCATTAACACAAACTAGCAGTATTAACACATACCAGCAGTATTAACACTGTCTGGCAGTAGAAATAAGGTAAACAGTAGTAACTTTGCACTGGCAGTATAAACCACCAAGCAGTATTAACCACACTTTAACCATATTTGAACTGTCAGTAGGATTAATAGTGAGAGCAATATTAACTTAACCAGAGGTACTGAGTTTCTAATCAGCAAGGTAATCTGAAACACTTAAACACACATAGTTAGCAGCACCATGCACAATACATTATGAGAAAGTAAGCATGAAGGAATCTATACAGAAATGGTACATAAAGAAAATCAAAAGAGGCTTATTCAGTGTTTATCATGCCTACACTTGTGACCAAGAATGTGAATCTGCCCACATCAAAAGCTTTGGTGAATAGATCAGCAAATTGGTTACTTGTGTGTACTTTCAAAACCTGAATTAACTTCTTTTCATTACAATCTCTAATAAAATGGT
Source organism: Arctium minus (assembly GCA_954870635.1). Taxonomy (NCBI): domain Eukaryota; kingdom Viridiplantae; phylum Streptophyta; class Magnoliopsida; order Asterales; family Asteraceae; genus Arctium; species Arctium minus. The sequence continues at coordinate 79,860,792 of OX941088.1, read as the reverse complement.
ACCTTATTTCTATATGCTTGGTTTTAGAGTGCTTGACTAGATTATTAACAATGCTTATAGCACTGTTGTTATCAATGAAGATGGGAGTGTGAAGAAAAGTAACACCATAGTCCAACATCTGATTCTGAATCCATAGCACCTGTGAGCAGCAACTGGTAGCAGCTATATACTCTGCTTCTGTTGTAGAGGTAGACACTGTGGTTTGCTTTTTACACTGCCACGAAACTAGTCTTGCACCCAAAAACTGACATCCTTCGGATGTAGACTTTCTATCCAAGTTTGCACCACCCAAATCACTATCAGAATATGCAAGTAGATCAAATGGTGAGTCATGAGAATACCAAAGACCCAACCTAGGTTGTCCTTTGAGATATCTGAAGATCCTCTTGACTGCTTGAAAATGATATTGCTTAGGTCTTACTTGAAATCTGGCACACACACAGACAGCAAACATAATATCTGGCCTTGAAGCTGTTAGATACATGAGGGAGCCTATCATAGATCTATAATGATGAATATCCACATCCTCCCCCTCAAGATCTGCAGTGATCTGTTTGTGTGTTTCCATAGGTGTGCTTGCAGGCTTTGAATCTAAAAATCCAAACTTTGTAAGTATATCCTGCACATACTTGGATTGACTGATGAAGATGCCATATTTCTTCTGTTTAACCTGTAGCCCAAGGAAGAATGTGAGTTCACCCATAGAGCTTATCTTGAATCTTTTGTGCATCAGCTCCTCAAACTCCTTGCACATAATCTTTTGTGGATCCAAAGATGATATCATCCACATAGATTTGAACTAGCAGGATGTCCTTCTTCTTCCTTTTAATGAACAGGGTCTTCTTCCTTTTAATGAACAGGGTCTTGTCAATGATTCCCCTTTCAAAACCATTTTCCAAGAGATAGGTAGACAGAGTGCCATACCATACTCTTGGTGCTTGATGTAGCCCATAGAGTGCCTTCTTTAGTTTGTATACTTTGTCAGGAAAGGTAGGATTCTCAAACCCTGGAGGCTAACAAACATACACTTCTTCATCAATTTTTCCCATATAGGAATGCACTTTTAACATCCATCTGAAATACTCTGAACTGCATGAAAGAAGCATAGGCTAGAAACAGCCTAATTGCCTTAATTCTGGCTACTGGTGCAAACACTTCTTCACAATCTATTCCCTCTTCTTGTGTATACCCTTGTGCCACAAGCCTGGCCTTATTCTTTATCACTATTCCTCTCTCATCTTTCTTATTCCTTAAAACCCATTTAGTACCAATTGCCCTTTGTCCTTGTGGAAGGTCTACTAGATCCCACACATTTTGCAGCTCAAACTGCAGCAGCTCCTCTTGCATTGCTTCTATCCAGCTTGGTTCTTTCATTGCATCATAGGCCTTCTTGGGTTCAATCTGAGATAGAAAACAAGATAACAACCCTGACTGCAAGTCTTTCAATCCTCCTAACTTACTTTGATGCCTTGTGATCCTAGGAGAATTGATGTCACCAATCACCAACTGAGGAGGATGATTCTTCTGAGTTCTTGTTTGATGGGCAACCTCCTCATTGATATTTGCTTCTAGATTAGAGTCATTCTTTTCAGGAGTGTTTCCACCAAATACTGAAGAATTTTCTTCATCAGTATCATCTTCTGACAGAATGGGCAATTCAGGACCTGTGTTTCCTGAAGAGTGATTATCACCTTTATCCTTGTCATCACCTTTATCCTCTTCATCCTGATCTGGTTCAGAATCCTCTGTTTCTGAATCATCCTTCTTTTCTTGTTGACAGAATTCAACAGGATCAACTGTAGGTATAGGAAACAGCACAAACTCTGGTTTATGTGCTTGTTTCTCTTCTGAACTTGTTCTTGCAATTTGTACATCAGTGAAACCCAAAGTGTTAGTTAGTGAATCAATGTCAAACAGCCAATCAGGACCTGTACCAATCTGATTTGGTGTGTTCTCATTGCATTTGACATTGTCACTTTCCTCTATAATCCTGGAAGAACTATTAAATACTCTATATGCCTTACTCTGATAGGAGTATCCAACAAGGAATCCATCCTCAGCTTTGCTTTCAAACTTGCCTAAATGAGATTTGGTATTGAGGATTGTGCAAGGACACCCAAAAGGTTTGAAAAATCCAATAAAAGGTTTCTTCTTTTTGAAAAGTTCATAAGGTGTCTTTCCTTGGGATTTGACTACTAGAACTCTGTTTTGGACATAACAAGCAGTATTAACTGCTTCTGCCCAAAAAGTAATAGGTAATTTTGAATCTGCCAATAGAGATCTAGCAGCCTGAATCAATGTCCTATTTCTCCTCTCAGCAACACCATTCTGTTGAGGAGTTCTAGGAGCACTTAATTGTCTCTCAATACCTTTAGTCTCACAAAAGCTGTTTAAGTCACTTTTTTTAAATTCACTTCCATTATGAGATCTGATGGCCTTAACTCTTAGATTTGTTTGGTTTTCAATCCTAAGGACAAAGTATTTGATCAGTCCACTTGTCTCATCCTTAGTCCTTAGAAAATATACCCAAGTAAATCTAGAGAAATCATCAACAATGACCAAGCAATAGGATTTCTTACTAATACTCATCACATTTGTAGGACCAAAGAGATCCATATGTAATAACTGAAGAGGTGAAGAGATTGAGTTTATTTTTTTGGACTTATGAGAAGTTTTGTGCCGCTTACCTTTAAGACATGCAACACAATGATCATCACATGAAAACACTTTTTGAGTCAAACCTCTAACAAGGTTGTTTTTCACAAGATTGTTCATAGTTTTAAAATTCATGTGACACATACTTCTGTGCCAAAGAGATGATTCATCTAAAGAGGCTTTTGAAAACAGACAGTTAAGTGATGAATCAGATGAAACACTCTCTAAGTCCAAACAATAAACATTGTCCTTTCTAGGAGTTCTAAGTAGTATCATATTTTCATCAACTACCTTGAATCCTGGAGCAAGGATAATACATTCAGTATCATTAAATAATATACTATGTTTCTTGTCACGGACCTGTGAGACACTTAACAGGTTGTATCTCAATTGCTCAACATAATATACATCTTCAAAGGTCATCTTACCTTTTGAAACCATACCTTTGCCACTTATCTTACCTCCTTCTAGATTGTCCCCAAAAGCAACACGTCCTCCATCAAACCTTTTGAAATTTTGAAGGCAAGACATGTTACCTGTCATGTGCCTAGAGCAACCACTATCTACATGCCAAATGCTCTTCCTCTTGAGCTATTGGTTACCCTGCACATAAGATAAAACAGTTAGTTTCTTGAGGGAACCCAAGCCAAAGTGGTCTTGGGTTGCCCTTTCTCATCAACATACCCATATTCATTAAGATTAGTCTTGATGAGATGATCAGAGTCAGGAATCTCATGGCTGAAATACTTTGTCTTAAATATAGGCTTGGCAGTATTAACACTGGTAGCAGTACTATCCTTGTTAGCAGTACTAACTTGGTCAGCATTATTTCTGTTAGCAGTACTATTTGAGGTATCAGTACTAACAGATTTAGTTTCTTTTGGGACCCAAATTAAGACACATTTGTTTGCTTTCTTATTCTTTAAGTTACTCCTTGATTTTCTTGGAGTATTTTCTTTTGTTTTAGCAAACTTATTCTGAATATGATATTTTGTTCTCACATTCTCAGTCATGTGGTTCTTTGATCTTCTTGATTGATTTCTATAACCAACAAAATTTTGATGTTGTCTTTGAAAAGTAAATCTTTGGTTAATAGGATTGAAATAACAGTGTTTGGCTAAATGATTTAACTTGCCACAAATAAAACAAGGCTTTGGTCTATTGACTTTACTTAGATCAATTCCTTGATTTTGAGCCTAATGATTAATTTTGTTTCTCTGATTTCCCCTTATTTTATCATGTTGATGGGGCTTATTATGTTGACAAGTACAGGGACTTACAATAGTAGTTTGCATATAGTGATCTCCCTGTACCTTTTCCTTCCCTTTCCTAGAAGTCTTAGCTTTCTCACTCTTAACAGTTTCTTCCCCACTCTTAGACTTCTCCACTTTCTCACTATTGACAAATGGTTTACCTTCCTTTCATTTGTAAGAATGTGGTTTTCTAGGGGAATTTCTTTCTAGTCTTTCTAGTTCTCTTCTTCAGATTCTGCCTCAACCACTACAGTGTCTAAAGGATCTACTTTTGTGGCTCCTTCAGGTAAGTCATTCTTATCCTGCCTTTCTAAGAGGTCTGAAGTGGGTGGAATATAGTTGTTGTTGTAAGGTGGAGGGGTGTTATTATAGCCTATACCTCTCTTTAGTTTGTCATGAACTTGATATTTTAGTAAAGTGTCCATTGCTTTAGAGGCATTGGAAAATTTCTCAATGTCTAATTTGGCCTTGTCAAATTCACTTCTGTCTTTCTCACATTCTTCTCTAGCCTTCTCTAGCTTAATCTCTAACTCCTACTTCTCCCACTTCCAATAGTTTTGATCATATGAATGTTGAAGTTCATTGGCCTGATATGCCTTAATTTGTTCTTCAAAATTCACAATGATCAAATTAGACTCTCTCCTATGTTTCTCCAGTCTTTTAAGATCATCACACATGCTCTGATTGTGATCCCTGTACTTCTTAACAGTTTCAAGACAGGCTTTAGAGCGAACTTTAGATTTTACCTCTGTGGGAATAGCAATGCTTGAAGACTCTGAAACCTCAACCATCAATGCTTGATTCTGGATTGCCTCTTCAGCTTGATCACTCCAATAAAATCCCATTCCATCTTGTGAGACAAGTGCTTGAGATGGGTTCCTATTATAGTTAGAGGACATTGATTGTTGATTGTTGCTTCCATGCTGTTGAGAAATTCCTCCTCTGCATTCTCTTGCAAAGTGCCCAGTTTATGAAAGTTATAGCATTCCACTTTGGATTTGTCAAATCCAGCACCATCTTCTCTTCTCATGGCAAAATTGTTTCATCCTGTTCTTTTAATGAATCTTTTGATTTTCATTGTAAGCATTGCCATTTTCCATTTGATGTCCATCTCTTCAAGATCATCAACATTAATCTGTTCCAGATCATCATTGATAAGAGAAGATTTAGCATGACTAGCAAGGAAGGCTTCCAACACAGAATCATTGGGTCCATCCTGTTTTGAGCCATATGCAGTACTAACTGATTCTGTATTAGCAGAAGAATCAGCAGTAGATGATAACAGAGCAGCATTGTGAGAGTATCCAGATGGCTTCTTCTTCGATTCAACTTCTGCTTCAAACACCCTGAGATCATTGTAGAGATCATCAAGTTCCTTATCCTCCAGATTATCATTCTGTCTGAATGACACAGTGTACATTACCCATTCTTCACCAAAAGATCTTAGAAACTTTCTGTTGAGATCATCCTGGTCCATCTTGACACCAACAGTGGCCAATTCTCCAATCAGCTTGTTGAACCTATCAAAGGTTTGAGTAATAAACTCATTCTTTGTAGACATGAAGTTTTCATATTGTTGCTTGAGAATAGCTTTATGATTTCTCTTAGTGCTTTTGGTACCTGAAAACCTCTTCTCCAGAGCATTCCACAAGATTCTGGCATTAGCACAGTTGCAAAACTGATGTTGGTATTCATAAGGAATTGCCAAGAGCAGAGTGCTCAAGGCTTTCATCTCAGTCTGCCTCATCTTTCTTTCTCCATCAGTTTTTGGTGGCGGTTTCTTTCCATCTGCTCCCATCTCTCCTTCATTGGAGGGACCATTTTCAATGATATCCCACATTGAGTAATCTGTAAGAAGGATATACTACCAGATCCTGATTTTCCACATGTCAAACTCATTAGCTTTGAGCATGGGAACCTTTGAAACAAGAACACTGTCATATGATCCGTCCATGATGATTATTGCTTTCTGAGTTCCTTTGCTCTGATACCACTTATCAAGATCGAAATTCTTAAACAAGAATTTAATTAAACACTCAGAAGCTATGTTAAAGAAGTTGCGGAATAACACTTTAACAATAAATCAATGAAACAGTATATCGATCAAATCACAAGTTATATTGAATTAACTTAATGATTAGAACAACCTCAATCTGTTGAACAGGCTCAACAGACGTTCAATACTTCTCTAAAGAAAGAATTTCTAAGAATCTTGAGGCTAATTCTCTCTAGAACAAAAAACAATACGTATATCTATTCTTTATTTCTGATATTCATTCGTATATTTCAATGTATCTCTATGTATCTATATATACAAAACCAATTAGAAGATAATCACAAAAATAATATTGATCTTCAGCATCCAGTTCATAATTATCTTCAATCTCCTTGTCTTTCGCTTTAATCAACCAATCCATCTTTATCTTTATAAACAACATTAATCTTAATAGCAGTATTAACTTCCTCAGCAGTACTAACCAAGCTTTGCAGTAGTAACTTCCAACTTGCAGTATTAACTTCAAGCAGTATTAACTACTAGCAGTAGTAATCCTGTAAGCAGTAGTAATACCTCTAGCAGTAGTAATCCTACAAGCAGTAGTAATACTTAAGTAGCAGTATTAATTCTTTAGGTAGCAGCACTAATACCTTCAGCAGCATTAATCTTCAATACTTAGCAGTACTAATCAGACTTAGCATTTTTCAGACCCAACAAGGTTGGTTAGAAGAGAACGCAAATGTTTAAAAGATAGAGGGTGAGAGATCAGAGTAAAAGAATATCAAACTTTGCACCAAACGTTTTCTGATCCGGGCAACCGCATTACTGTTGCTTCACATTCTTTGGTGACCATCATTGAAAAAGTCAGTGAGCCCATGCCAACTCTTGCTTATAACCTCACCAGCTACTCATTCTTTTCTTAACAAAAGAATGTTTCATATTTTAGGGGGATGCAACATATACTCTATCAGAACTTCATTCGGAATTGAAAAAGAAGGAAAGTTGCCCCACCTTTGACCCTTGATCATGCACATTGAGTCTATGTAAAACTATTGTTGTCTCAATGGTCTACATATTTGAGCCTATAAAAGCAATCTTTATGCTTAATTCTTTCATACACAAGCAAGTACACACTATTAATTCGTTTTTCTGTCAGAACATTCATAGATTAACCTTGTGTTATTCGATGATTGAATGGAAGTCCAGGGGAGTGAACATCACCTAAGCTCCTTATACAGTACATCTGTTGTACTCAATAACTTTGTATTACTGACAGGCATTTTAACTGTTTAATTCGTTGATTCAGGGTCACCAAATCATAATTTGTGTGAATTTGAAAAGATTCGGATGAATACATTAATGAATTGACGGTAGACTATCAGATCGAACGGAGATTTTATTCTTTGGGGGAGATTGACTATTTTCCTACATGGGGATATTGTTCTACATTGTTCATGAATACTGAGCTTGTATTGTTATTTAGGGGAGATATTTCAAAGACAAAGCTGACATTGAAATGTTTTGATGATTTTGATTCTCAGAATTCATCAAAAAGGGTGAGATAGTTCAAGATTTCAAAGTCAGATTAATTTCAAAGCGAAAGCAACGTCAAGTGAGATGTAATAAAAGGGGAAGAAATTAAAGTCGGATGATTATTCAAAAGGGAGAGAAATTTGTCAAAGTAATGATTTAAAGAAGAAGTTAAAGTCAAGAGAAAGTTGAAAAGTTGAAGATGTTTATACTTCAAGTCAAAGCAAATTCAGATTATTGTTGTGTTAAAGAGATTTTCGAAAGAGCTTGTTGCATGTGTGTATCAAGAGGAAGAGATTGTTAAAGCTGATAGGAAATCCAAAAGGGAAGATTCACTTAAAGCGTTGTCAAAGATCAATCAAAGTAGCAAAGATTTGAAGAATTCAAGGTTGTTGAAGATTTTTTGTTGAAGATTTTTTGTTGAAGATTTTTCAAGCAAAAAGAAGACCTGAATATAAGTGTAATTTTTTTTAATCTTGAATCCAAAGGGGGGGATTGTTAGAGTTAAATTGAATAAATGAACATGAATGCAAGAGACTTGTTTGAAAATCTGACATTGTATGAAAATGATCATAAATGAAATGATATATCAGTTAAAGCTTATGGTCAACATTAACATATATGTGTCTATACAAACCAAGATATAGACATTCTTGAAATGAACGCTTCGAAATGAAATGACGCTCAAAATTCTTTGAAGTACAAGCAGGGTGTCTTACCATCGAAAAATATGTTTCAATATGAGACATGGTAAGAACAATTTGAACAATAAGTCAAACCGGTGTGTGTGAATACTTGAAAGTATAAAGAAAAGACAATACGCAAGTTATCTTTGGAAACACACGGTTTGTAAACATGTAAGCACAAAATAAAATGAAAACATTTAAAATCACACTTCCAATTCATGAAATCTGTTTAAAAATCGGGAAGTGGTTTAAACATTTAAGAAAATGTTTTCTATGATTGAAAGTTGTCCTTCTTTCAACCATATATTAGATTAAAATTAGAAATATAACCTTTTGAGTACAGTCTTAAATCTCATGAAGTCACGCTGAAGTCATAAAGATATGATCTTGTAAACTTCTCTCATTCTGCAAAAGTCTCAAAATCACGTCAAAACAACTTTATTCACAAAAATTTATTCAAATATAAAAGACATAAAGCAGTAAAACAATGAGAGTACGAGTTCTGATCTGAAGTAATCAGAAATCATAGTCTTACTCCTTTGACTTGTACACTCCCCCTAAATTCATGCATCACAAAAATTTGTCAGTTAAGTAAAAATGCAGAAATTATATAAGCTCCCCCTCAAAAGAATATTGATCAACTTAGAATCTTTACTCACTCCCCCTGAGAACAACAACAACATGTTAAAGTGCAGATATCCTTTCAGAAATATAGATAAAGATATGATGAAAAATTACAATAAAAGAAACTTTAATAGGTAATAACTGATTAGGCTTTGAGATTTAGCATACCAAGCTTAGATACAAGAAAATTAAATCGCTTTTCATCTAAAGTTTTGGTAAACAAATATGCAAGTTGATAATCAGTCTTTACAAAGTAAAGTTCTATTGTACCTTTTTCTACATTATCTTTAACAAAATGATACCTAACATCAATGTGTTTTGTCTGAGTGTGCTGTACAGGATTAGTAGATATCGCGATTGCGCTCTTCGAGTCACAATATATCGGAATTTTATCAAACTTGAATCCATAGTCTCGCAGCTGTGTTCGCATCCACAGGACTTGAAAGCAGCAACTGGCAGCAGCTATATACTCTGCTTCAGCAGTCGATATGGAAACACATAATTGTCTCTTTGATGCCCAACTAACGAGCTTGTATCCAAGGAATTGAATGTGACCTGAAGTGCTCTTCCTGTCAAGCATGCACCCAGCATGATCTGCATCTGAATAAGCAGTCAGTTGAAACCCAGTATCTTTAGGATACCACAGACCAAGATCTGCAATTCCCTTCAGATATCTAAAAATCCGTTTGACAGCAGCCAAATGGGATTCTTTAGGAGCAGCCTGATATCTAGAACATAAACATGTTGAAAACATAATATCTGGCCTACTTGAAGTTAGATACATTAAAGAACATATCATACATCTATAAGTCCTAACATCAACACTTTTACTCGAAGGATCAGTGCTAATTTTAGTACCTGGTGTCATTGGAGTTCGAAATGGTTTACAATTTTCCATTTTGTACTTCTAAAGAATATCCAAAATGTACTTAGATTGGTTAATCAAAATCCCCGTTGAAAACTGTTTAACTTGTAATCCGAGAAAGAAGTTCATCTCTCCCATCATACTCAATTGAAAACGTGACACCATGAGGTTAGAAAAGTTTTTGCAGTATTTAGAATTTGTAGAGCCAAATATTATATCATCAACATATATCTCAATAAGGATGATATCGGCTTTTTCCTTTTTGATGAACAAAGTGGTATCAACTTTACCTTTGGAAAAACCTGACTTGACCAAGAATTTAGATAGAACATCATACCATGTGCGAGGGGCTTGTTTCAAACCATACAGGGACTTATCCAAAATGTAGACGTGATCTGGATTATCTGGATTTACGAACCCTTCTGGTTGAGATACGTATACTTACTCCTTAAGAATGCCATTCAGAAAGGCCGTTTTCGCGTCCATCTGATAGACTGTGAAATTCTTGTGAACTGCATAGGCTAGAAACATACGGATTGCTTCTATACGCACTACTAGAGCATACATCTCGTCGTAGTCTATGCCTTCCTCTTGCCGGTAACCTTTGACAACAAGTCTTGCTTTATTCCTTATGACAATACCATCTTCATCCTTTTTGTTTTTGAATACCCATTTAGTTCCTATCACGGTCTTTCCTTCTGGTTTCGAAACTAATCTCCATACCTTCAGGGCTTCAAACTGATTTAATTCTTCTTGCATAGAAGACACCCAATCCGAATCAGCAAGAGCTTCTGATACTCGAGTAGGCTCTATTTTGCTGAGGAAGAAGTCATGCAGACACTGGTTTAAAGTTGTTGACCTAGTTTGCACCGGCTTGTTAAGATCTCCAATTACTTGGTGTAAAGGGTGCTCCTTGGTCCAGCGATGCTCATGAGGGAGTGGAATAGATATAGATTGATCATGATAATCATCTTGAAATCCACTATCAGGCTCTTCAATTTGAATAGTTGGAGGGGGGTTTGCAGTTGAAGTTTCAAGTGCAGAAGCATCTGTTGGAACAACAGACTTTGGCTGTTGAGTAGAAAGTGTATCACACCCAACTGATACAGTTACTTCTGGCTCAGCAATTACATGTATATCTTCAACTGTATGAGTAGATGTTGGAATATGAGTTTCTGACTGAACGGGGAATTCAGATTCAGTTATGACTTCTGAAGTAACTGGATGATTGCAACTTGTGTCTTCAGACCTGTCAGTCACAGTAGATTTAGGCAAATTAGATCCTAGAAACTCATCATAAAAGAATTCAAATAACAAATCTAAATCAGATAAATGACTAGTAGATGTAGAAGCGTTATTCGAATTGTTCTCTGTAGAAACAGGTTCTGGACTGATCTGCCCAGAAGCTAATATTCCAGTTGTTAGGTCTGATTTTATACTAATCATTGTATTTATAGGGCTTGGTCAATACTGTGTTTAGGGCTGATTAGTATTGTATCTGACCAAGGGTATTTAAGTCCCTTTGGTCTTTGTTGGTTGTAAGTATCACACGCACATTAAAAAATCTGAATTTCTGTTTTGCGCTCCTATTGTCTCTCTCTCTCTCTACTTTCTCTCTCTAAGGATTTAGAGATTCTTGGACTCACAATTGGTATCAGAGCAAGCTAGATCTTGAGAGAATTGAGAGATTGCATTCTTCGAATCTGAATTAGTGATCGAAATCGAAACTTTGATCGATTTTCTTGAATTTTTCAAGAAAATCTCGTTTTCTTGATTTCTCACAAAATTTGGATCTGTTTGTGCTTGATTTTGTGCGAATTTGATCCTCTTATATTCGTTTTCATTAATTGATCATATTTGCTTCTGTGTGTTTCTTATAAAATTCTTGTTTGGATCATCAATTTTGCAAAATTGTGATTTTCTGGAAAAAAAGGGGTTTCGTTACTGTTCTATTCAAGAATTTGAGTATTAGTGTGTTTTAATCGAAATTGGTTATTAATTGTTGTTAGAATTGTGTTTTCGAAAATCAGTATGTGATTTTCTTGGTTAAATTTCTTGGTTTGATCTAATTTTGCGAAAATTTTCGAGTTTTTGAACTTTGCGTTTCATTCATATAGTTTGCGGGTCATTCATATTGCTTTGCGTCTCATTCATCATCTTGTTTTTCAGGTTTTCGCTTGAAGCCTCAAACGCAAAGTCTCAGTTTACATTTCTAGCCTAACCCGCAAAGCTCAACTTTGCGTTTCCCATTACACCCGCAAAGTTCATTGTGCGTCTCAAGTGTCACACGCAAAGTCAGGTTCTCGGATCTTACTACACGCGCAAAGCTTCACTTTGCATTTCTAGTTAGACCCGCAAAGTTTACTTTGCGTTTCTAGTGTGACCCGCAAAGTTCCATCTTGCGTTCCTCAAGGCACCCGCAAAGCTTCACTTTGCGTTTCTCTCTGCACCCGCAAATCTTAGTTTGCGTTTCTGTCTTCAACCGCAAATCTTAGTTTGCTGGTCTCCCTGACTTGGTTTTAAAAAAAAAAAAAAAGTTTGTGTGTGTCATCTTTATTTTTTTTAAACTTTGTGTCATTTCAAGTGTTTTTTCAAATTTACAATTTTTAATATTTTTCGAATTTTTTTTTCAATTCTATCTGATCTTTGTTTTTCTGGTACATCAGCAATGGATTCTGCAAAGTTTGCTTTCCAAGCTAGGTTCTACTCAAATGATCTGATGATGCAATTGGGAACAGATACTCGTCCACCAGTCTTAATCAACGAAGAAGAGTTTACACAGTGGCAAGATAGGTTCATAAATTTCATTGAGCGTCAGACAAATGGAGAAAATATGATGAAGTCGTTTACTGAAGGACCATTCATCAAACCAAAAGATGACATTCCTTTGACTGCTGATGAAATCAACCGCGAAAAAGTCGATAGAGAAGCAAAGTCCAATTTGATGCTAGCTCTGCCTAACACGATCTACAATCGAATTGACTGTTTCAAACATAATCCGAAAATGATGTGGACTCAATTAGAAAAGATCATGCTTGGGTCATCAGTTACTACTCAGATTCGCCAGACACGCTTCATGAACAACTTTGAGGAATTTAAGGCGAAGGACAATGAATCTCTGAAGGCTATTTTTGACCGGTTTTGCGCTGTGATTAATGATCTTAGAAAGATTAAAGTGGAAAAGACTGCTCTTGAGACGAATCTGAAATTCCTTAATTCTCTTCAGCCAGAGTGGAACAAATCATGTCATAGACTGAGGAACGATGTCAGAATTTCCACGATGCAGATTCAAGAGCTGTATGAGATTATGCTAACTGATGAGAGCTTGGTGATAGAGAAAAAGTCCAAGATGGATAAAAAGAAGAAATCAGTAGATCCTGTTGCTCTTCTCACGAAGCAACTGAATGAACAAGCGTTGTCTGATAACGCTTACACCGGGTCAACTGATGACGATGGAGAGGCCTTACAGAAAGCTATGATTCTTCTCTCTCAACATTACCAGAAGAAGTTCCAACCTTGATCGGGTTTCAACTCTTCATGCTTTACTTCTGGGTTTAAAGCCAAAGTACACGAGCCCAAGACTGCTGCTTGCTACAACTGTGGAAAGCCGGGTCACATCTCAAAGGAGTGTAGAGCAAAAAAGATTAAGAACTCAACTTATTACCGAAGGAAATTGGAGCTGGCTGAGAAAAGAGAGAATGGAACAGCTTTGCTGGCAGAAGAAGAATTCTGGCTGGATTATTCCGATGATGAAGCATCGAACGTCGAGATCGCCCATTTGTGCTTAGTCGGAGATGACCAGTCAGACGATTCTGACACTGATGAGAATGAGGTATATTCTGAATTTGACTACAACTTTATTACCTCCCAGTTTAAAATCATGATTAATGCTTTATCTGATTTGCGCTCTAAACTCTTATCTGAAAAGAATTTAAATTCTGAAAAGTCAGATTTAATTGAAAAGCTGAAAATTTCTTTGAAGATCATTCAAAAGAGTTGTATCGTCTTGAGCTTAAGCAGCAAAGAAAAATTTCAATCTGCAAGATGCTGAGAAGAAATTTTTTCTTAAAAGTCAGAAAACTTCTGAAAGTCGCTTTGTTGGTTCGTGCTATTATAGAAGACAATTTTTGAAGACCAAAGCGCCAATGATTACTAAGGGGGAGATTGTTAGGTCTGATTTTATAGTAATCATTGTATTTATAGGACTTGGTCAATACTGTGTTTAGGGCTGATTAGTATTGTATCTGACCAAGGGTATTTAAGTCCCTTTGGTCTTTGTTGGTTGTAAGTATCACACGCACATTAAAAAATCTGAATTTCTGTTTTGCGCTCCTATTGTCTCTCTCTCTACTTTCTCTCTCTAAGGATTTAGAGATTCTTGGACTCACAGCAGTTATCACAAGTTCTGAACTGATTTGTTCATAAACCATTTCTTCATCGAATGTGACGTTTACGCTCTCAACGACTGTCTTTGACTTCTTCAGATAAACACGATATGCAGTAGATGTCGAAGAATAACCAATGAAGATACCCTCATCCGCCTTATCACTGAATTTGTTCAGACTCTCTCTGTCATTAAGCACGAAACACTTACACCCAAATATGTGAAAATACTTGATTTTCGGTGTTATGTTGTTGATCAACGCATATGGAGTCTTTTGAAAACGGCGGTGTATCATGGACCGATTCTGAGTATGACAAGCAGTAGACACAGCTTCTACCCATAAAAATAGAGGTAAGTCATATTGGCTAAGCATAGTACGAGCTGCCTCGACTAGCGTCCGATTTCGCCTTTTGACTACTCCATTTTGTTCAGGCGTACGAGCAGCAGAGTATTGATATGAAATCCCGACCGATTCAAGATATTCTTCAACAGTCTTGTTTTTGAACTCTGTGCCATTGTCGGTTCTAAGAAGCTTGACTTGTTTCTGTAAATTCACCTGGGTCGTCTTCAGAAAATTAATGAGAACTTCGGGTGTCTCATCTTTTGATCATAGAAATTTGACCCACGTGTATCGCGAATAATCATCCACGATAACCAGCACGTATTTCTTTCCACCCAAGCTCTGCGTTCGCATTGGACCACACAAATCCATATGTAACAATTCTAACGGAGAGCTGGTACTTGGTTCAGGCTTCGGTTTATGCGGAGCTCTCTTCATCTTTCCTTTTTCACATGTTGCACATAAGTGTTCTTTTTCATATTTCAGCTCAAGAAGTCCATTGACTAAATTTCCACTGACTAGCTTGTTGATATAACGAAAGTTCAGGTGTGATAGTTGTTGGTGCCAAAGCCAACGTTGATGCATCGAGGCTTTTGTCAGTAGGCAAACCTAATTGTCATTCTGAACCTTTGAAATATTGATGGTATAGAGGTTTGTCTTTCGATTTCTGACTAAGAGTTCATTACCGTCTTCAGTACGAACCGAACATCTCTTAGCTTTGAAGTTGACCTCTAACCCTTTGTCGCAGAATTGACCAATGCTAAACAAGTTGTGCCCTAAGCCTTCGACATAACTCACCTTCCTAATCGTTATGTTGTCTTGAATGATGTCACCATATCCTAAGATTGGTGAAAACTGGTCATTACCAAAACGCACATTGCTGCTGAATTTCTCTGTATAATTAGACAATAAAGCTTTCTGCCCGGTCATATGCTTGGAACAGCCGCTATCCAAGTACCACATATGTCGAGTCTGCAAGAGAAATCAGGAAATAATAATTTTAGGTACCCATTTAAAAGCGGGTCCTAACAGATTAACACAAGATTTTGGTATCCCTTTGAATATGGATCCTCTTTTCCTTTGAAAAATCTTTGAAAAATTAGATTTAGAAGAATAAACATGATAAGATCCAAACCAATCATTAGAAGTATGATGATAAGCAAAATCATTTCTCCGATAATGAAAAGATTTATTAGTAGTAGGAGATAATTGAATCAATTGTTTTATTGAATAACGCTTGTAAGAAGTTACAAGGTTTTGTTTAGGAGAAGCAAGTTGACCAACTACATCAGTATCACTACTATCAGATCTATTACATGAATTATCAAAAATTGATTCAGTTGTCTCATCATTCTTCCTTTTTGGTCACCATTCAGATCTTGCTTCCGACCGTTTCTTTCTTAAATCTGAAACAAAAGATTTAGATTGATTAGGAAAATCAGATTTCTGAGATTGATTTTTCTTTTGTTTACCAGTGTTAATCCATTTCTGTGATTGTTGTTTCTTATGTTTCTTACCCTTAGAATAATAATCAGCAGACACAGAAACTGATTCACCAACCTTAATTTATGATTCACCAGTTTTAAAACCACTTGATAAACTTTCTCCATTCATAAGAAAAGTAGAATGATCTGAAAGAGAATCATTAAAATCAAACATATCAATTTCCTCTATACACCCATCATCAGAATTGAGAAAATCATTTGCAGACGCAAATAAGTCATCAAAATTATCAGTCGAAGTTTGAGGTGCCTTTGAAACTTTAGAACACTTTGGTGATTTAGATTGAAAAACTGTGTTCTTTAAAACAGTAGAATATACACTTTGTTCAATATCTACCAAAAGTCTTTCATCAGATAAAACATTTTCAAGTTCAACTATTTTGCTTTCAAGAATGAGTGGAGGAACATAAACTTTTGCAATTGTAGGTTTTGCCTCCATCTCAGAAACAGAATAACTAGGAAAATAGTCATTTGAAAGAACTTTTGGTGTTTCAGAAAGATAACTATCATTTAACTTTTCATAGTTAAACGGTAGTTGCATTTTCTGAACAATCTTTCTTTTTTCAGTTTCCTTGGCCTCAACTTCTTCTGGTAATTTGGTAACAAATTTGGGTTTTAAATGAGTATATTTACCAGCAACAGCAAGAAAATCAAAATTATATAATGCTGGTTGTTTTCTGATGGCTTTCTTTAAGTAATGAGGGTTTTCATAACCAAGACCCCATTTGTCCTTAATATCAGCTTCATCATTAGGTGCATTAAGAAAAATAGTTTGATCTGTTTGAGCTCTTGCATAAAGTTTGGCTTCCAGACCATTTACCTTCTTATTTAAGAGCTTGTTTTCAACCTGCAATTTATAAACAGTTAGTGCAGATTCTTTCTTCTCAAAATCAGACTTAGAAAGTTTAGCTTCAAAATCAGAAATCTTCTTTTCAAAACAATCTACTTGAAGTTTAGAATCAGAAGCAGACTTGCGTAAATAATCAATTAGATCTTTGTTCCCAATAACGGACTTATTAAGCTCAAAGATCTTGTTGTTTCTTTTAGCAACTCTGTCTTTTTCCTTTTTTAGTTTTGTTTGTAAATCTTGAAGCTCAACCATCATGGCTTCCATTTTGGTTATGAAATCTTTTTCAGTTAAGTGCATTACCTCATCAACTGTTTCATCATCTGAATCGTCATATTTCACCTCTTTGCCCATTAAGCATAAGTGAGCAGCTTCTTCTCTTTCATCCTCCTCATCAGAATGGTCTAACCAGTATTCATCTTCAGCCATTAATGCTCTGCCAGCTTCTTGTTGTTTGGCCAAGAGCAATTTGTTCTGATAATACTCTGAGTTACGAAGCTTTGGCTTCCGACATTCTTTTGCATAATGTCCGAACTTGCCACAGTTGTAGCATTTGATCAGATCATTTGCAGTCGTCTTTTTAGTACTGGTGTAATCATTCACAAACTTCTTCTTTTCTTCAAGCTTTCTTTCCACATACCGGTTCTCTTCATATCGCTTTCCTTCAACTCTTTCTCCGTGCTCATGGTTCTTGGAGCTAGACGAAGAATATCTCTGTGAATTTGATCCCGGCTTCTTGTAGAATTTCTTTTGGAATGCTCGGGTCAGTAAAATCATTGTTTTCTTTAGACTTTCCCCGTCATCTCCATCAGATTCGGATTCTGATTCAGAACTGATAATCACTTTCTTATTTTTCTTCTTGTCTGTCTTTTCTTTCTTCTTCTCTCCGGCCACTAGTGCAATGGGATCTGCAACTTTCTCAATCTTCTTTTTCTCAATTCTTTTCTCTTCCACTTCTTCTTCAATCTGACGCAAAGTCTCGTAGATTTCATGAAGAGGTATGTCGCTCAAGTCCTTCATCTGCTTCATTCTCGGTCTATGTTTCTTCCATTCGGGTTGAAGAATGCTTAGGAACTTGACGTTGTTTTCTATTTGCTTCTTCTTCACTTTGTTCTTTGAAAGTTCATTCAGAAGAAGTACAAACCTCTCATACGTTTCCTCTAGGCTTTCATTTTCTTTCGCTTTGAATTCTTCGTAGATATTAATGCAGTTAGCCACTTTCATATGATTGCCTACTTTGGAACCCATCATCATCTTTTGTAACTGATCCCACATTTTCTTTGCATTTGCCTTGTAGCTATCAATCTTGATGTATATCTCATTCGGAATGCTCTGAAGTAGAAGGGATCTAGCTTGCTTATCTGCTTTAAACCGACTTTTCTGTTCCTCAGAATACTGTACATAATCCATTGGAACAGTTCTCGTCTTTTGTTCTCTGTCCTCATCACCATCCTCACTGTCAGATGATTTGTCATCAGGTACTTGGATAGTAGGTGGTATCATAGGACCTTCAGTAATTGAAAGCAGAATGTTTTCTCCATTTGCATGTCTATCTACAAAATCCAGAAATTTGTCCTTCCACTGCTCATATTCCCTTTTAAACAGAACCGGGGGCTTGACATCCGTACCAATAGAAAGAGCATATTTGGAAGTCATCTTGTCTGTACCTGTTTGAAAAAAATATACAATAAGAAACTAGAAACTGATCGTTAGTCCAAATATGAAATCACAAGAATATAGAAAATTCAGATGCTCAGAAATTTTGACTAAGTGTTGAAAACTCGCAAGTCACTATTTACTGAAAAACTCGCAGGCTTAAGCTTGCGTGTTTAAGAAACTAGGAAGCAAAGGGTTGCGTGTTTTGAGAACTCGCAGATCACTGTAACTCGCAGATCGTTGAAACTCGCAAGTGACTGTTCACTATGAAACTTGCTAACAATGACGTGCGCTTTTACTGAACTCGCAAGACACTACTTGCATGTTTGTAGAAAACTCGCTAATCACTTGAAACTCGCAAAGCTATGGAATGCGATAGACGTTGATGGCGCAAACCTCGAAACTCGTTAGCTGAAGATTCAAGAACTCGTTAGCTCGAAACTCGTTCGCTAGTCGAAACCCGTTAGCTGAAGTTCGCGTAAAACTTGAAACTCGCTAAACAAAGGTAGCGCGTTTCTCAGAACTCGCTAGTCAAAGATAGCGCGTTTCTCAGAACTCGCTAGTCGAAGATAGCGCGTTTCTCAGAACTCGCTAGTCGAAGATAGCGCGTTTCTCAGAACTCGCTAGTCGAAGATGGCGTGTTTCTCAAACTCGCTAGACAAATGTAGCGTGTTTCCATACTTAGAATTTTTTTCAAGAATTTCAAAAACTCGTATGGGTTTGCGCGTTTGTCAGATCGCGCAAAGCACTATTTGCACGTTTTCCTGTTAGCGCATTCTACAGACGAACTAGCGCGTTTCTTGGATCTTGCGCGTTCTTCAGAATATCGACCAAAAACTTAACTTTTTCCTCGATTTCTATTCAATTCTTCTCCACTCGATTTGAAACTTTGCACAGATCTTCTTAAACATAAATCGAACCAATTACAATGCAAAGATTACAAACAAAAACATTAAAAGTACAAGTTTGATCTATGTAACAGTGCTCAAAAAACTCGTGAACAAAACTTATACAAATCTCAAAAATTATGAACAATTACAGTGCTATTGACAAATTTGACTATACAGACTCGATCAATTGTACTTAACATACAAATCCTAATCGATTACAACTCAAAATTTGAACAAGAACTCAGAAACCGATCTGGACATTCACGAACACAGTGTCGAACATTTCTTTGATTTGATTTCATACTTTTGGATCTGCTCTGATACCAATTGTGTGTCCTAGATTCTAGATTCTAATCACAATCAAACAATCAAACAAACAATATAATCTCAATTACCTGTTTGATTTCAATTCAATTCAAACGATTACAACTGTTCTCGACTTTCTCTCTCTAGACTCCTCTTTCTCTCTCTCTAAAATTCTCTCTGAATTCTCAATTAGTCTGGACTACTCTAAAAACAGAAAATACAAGGTATTTATACCTACAAGAATTACAAAGAAAATAAAAATACAATTACATTGACTTTGACTTTATTAACAAAAGACTTTGACTTTCCACTAAGAGTTGACTTTCTCAGCTTTGACTTTCTTGAACTTTGACTTCAGTCTTTATGATCTTGTATCCAACATAATTCATGCTCAAACACATTATATACCACTTTCCTTTTAGGGAAGTTTTTGTTTGCCCCTATTTTTGGGGTGTCTTGGGTATAGGTGAGCCAACTGAAAAGGAGTCGGAGTTTTTATTAACAGAGTTACAAAATAGAGATGACTCTGCTCTAGCCACTTCAAGATGTGCACCACATCTACTATTGGTCCATAATTTTTTGTGGCCAATATTGAACAAGGCAGTGAGCTCATACCAACTGTTGTATTAACCCCACCCAGCCACTCACTTCTTCTCAAGAAGGAGTTGTTTCATCTTTTCTTGGGGAAGCAACACACAATCTATCTAGTCTTCATTTGGAAGACTTAAATATTGAACAAGAAGGAGATCTGCCCTACCTTCAAACTTCATTTGTACATATTAAGTCTATGGCAAATCTTGTTGTGTCCTAACAGATCCTACTTTTTGAACCTATTATTCATTCTAACACTAGCATTAACATACAGGGAATTTGTTTCCCTGTGATAACATTTATAGAGATTCCTTTGGTCTCTCAAGTATTTGATGGAAGTCCTGGGGGAGTGAACATCTCACAAGCTCCTTTCCAAGGTACATTTGTTGTACAAAGTGGTTATGTACCACTTACAAGCCAATCTTTCTTACAAGGATTGTCAACTGGACCATTAGTTGATCCAGGTATACCTTCTATCCAAAGAGGAGTTCAATTCTTTTATGGATATATGCAACTCTGAATTTGTGAAGATTAAGAGTAAACTAAATGAATTGATGGATGGATCCAAGTTGTAATGAAGGAGAATAAGGTGGAGTCCCTCAAACGGAAAATGGAGGATAGGTTGGATAAAGTTGATGATTCACACATCCTTTTGCAAGAAAATGTGTCCGAAGCCATAAAATCCATTCATGATTCTCTTTCCACAACCCTGGTATCAAAGTCTGTCTTTACTTCCTTTCAATTCTGCATTCTTCAAAACTTTGACAACCTGTCAAAGAAAATTATTAAAGCTACATATAAAGTCACTTCACAAGCCCAACCCCAACCCCAACCATCATCTGTAAATATTCCAGTAGATCCATCTACTACACCTATCCCTACAGTACCCAAGATCACTGTTTTACCAGCTTATAATAGGTATGTATTTAAAGTAGAGTTTGAGAACCTCAATGATAGATATGATATAGTAGGAAAGGATATCAGAGAGATGAAAGCCACAATAAAAGTATTGTCTGAAAGATGCAAGGCAACAACTGTGCAAAGAAAGAGAAAGTTTGATGATCATGAGGATCATGAACACCAAAAGGGGGAGAAGAAGTAGAGGAGAGAACATAGTGTTGTGGATGTTGATAGCAGTACAGGTGCAAATGTTCAGAGTTATAAGGTTCAGAATACTCAGAGAAGTGGTGGTGATGTAAGTATAGATGGAGGTGATGCAATAATTGATGGCAGTTTAAATAAGTGTATAGATTTAGTACTTTTCAGTCTAGAGAACAGATCTCAACATGCTTAGAGTTACATTCCTTAAATTTCTTTCATTCCTTCAGAACCATAGTTTGGTGATCTTTCAGTCTTTGAGAAGTTAAAGAAAATTATAGTTGGAGTATTTTATTCAGAAGAATTTGCAAGGGATATATTATGGAATTTTGGTCATCTCAGTAATTTTAAAGAGATTGCGGAAAGTTTACTTCTAGAGTATAACTTCAAGAAGCCTATATGATTCCTAATCTAGAGTTTAATTTCATGGAGGAACCGATTGTTGATAATATTATCAAAAAGGAGTTTTTGTTTGACAATCAAAATCAAAATGAAGATATTATTCACTATGATGTCTATCCAGAAGAGACAAATAGGAATTTATATCTAGTAAAAGGTGAGAAAGCAAGTTTGTTGGAGCATTGTGTTGATGGAATTCTGCCAAGTGAATTTCAGATGATGATGAGTGAGATGGTTCTAAGACTCAAGAAAAGTGATGAGGAGTTGAAAGTTAATAAGAAGATTGTGGAGGTTTTGGAATTTCAAAAGAAAGATTTTGCTCAGCTTTGTTATGCTTTGGTTAAAGTAAAGAAGAAATATGGCTTTGTACGTGAATTTTCAAGCATTGACTTTGGAAGACTAAAACTTGGAGATCAGATTTATTTGGTTAAATTCTTTGAAAGAGCAGATGAGGCATGGATAGAGTTGGAATTGAAAAGGATGTTGGGTATTTATATCAGAAACTTGACGCTATATGATTTTCAGCTTGTAATTGAATTCAGGATGAACAAGACAAATCTTAAAGAGCCACTCACTGATGTCAATCCATGTGCAAACTACGTTTGAAGGTATCTTAGGATACTTTCGGATGATGGTTATTTTTTCAATCATGATAATCAGAAGAAGAAACAACTTAGACTTTCAGAGATCCCCAAGTTTTATGATGTGACCTTGAAAGTATTTTTGGAGGATATGGAATGGAGATTACCAGTAGATGATGAACTGAGGCTAGTCAGAATAGTCACAGAAAACAATATTTTCATACGGCCAAAACGATTTCTCTAGTGATTCCATATTCACAGAAAGATAAACTTAAAAAGTTGTTACTTGTACACACATAAATACAAATGACAAGCAACAAAGATGGAAAAAAAATTAGCTTAGCAAGACCCAATCTCTCAACAACTATAGATTTACGCCTATCCCCGATAATGGCGCCAAAAACTTGATGTGGGCTAGATAATGTATCTGTACTACACCAAGTGGTAACACATGGAAGTATACATTTGTCAACACTATCGTCTTTCAATTAATAAATGGTAAGAACCAAGTATCACATTCCACAGGGATAGGTATCTTAAGTTCTAATATCTCGAGGTGAAAGACTAACTTCAGATGACGAATTTGAAGAAATTTTGTTGGTTTGAGTTATCACTACTGGACATAAAAGAATAATAAGGGAGCATGGGTGCAAGACTTTTGGTGAGAAATAAACACAAATTCCAATAGACCAATGTTGTAAAAATGCTACAACATAAAGTTAGCAATAACTAGTTCCAATATACATTTTAAGGAATAACCTATCAGGTTCAACCATTGTACTAACATCTGATCTTTAAAACCTGCATATCTTTATTTAATACTTGGACCAAAGAAGTAGTACCAAATGGTTTCCTTAAAATATATGGATAAAAAAATCTCTTTGTTAAAAATAACTTTCTCTTGTAGATTCTCATATCATCCAAGTTGATGTGCTCCAAGTGGCTCATCTTTGAGTCCACTACACTTTAACACTTTGCCAAGTGACCAACTTGTCGAGAATTAGTTATCTTTGAGAGCATAGGTAACAAATCTTAGTTAGCAACTTTGTGAAGTCTACTTCCTATGTCATTCAAATTGACGTGCATTCAAGTGACTTATCTCTAAGACCACGACACTTTAAAAGTTTTCAAAGTGATCAACTTGTCAAGAAGTGTGTTGTATTTTATAAGACTTAAAATGGAATAGTGGAACATCATTATTGCAAAACGATGTCCATTTTCCATCGGTTTAAAATCTCACCATTTGTCTCACACCCAAGCTATGTATTTTAGCTACTCATACTTGAAAATAAATTGCATAGAAAAGTAAATAACAATAGAAAGTAAAGGCATAATCTAAGAATGTAAATGCAAGACAAAAATTAAATTTCAAGAATACAAAATGCCAAAAGTAATACTTAAATTAAAAGAACTTGGAAGATTTATGAAACTAAATACTATATATGAAGCTACCTCATATGATGAACCAGAGCAGACTCACTTCTGCGTAATGGCCAAAGTGGAAGACAACATTTCAGAGCCCTCTAACTTTGAGACTCACGTATGCTCTATCTCTGATCACACTAATTCTGAACTAGAGATGAGTGTTCAAAAACTCTCTGAGGATTTTCTAAAACTTAAAAAGAAACTATTCGCTGAACAAGAGAAGAGGGAAAAGGCTCAAGAGGATTTTTCAAAAGAGAAAAAGAAATTTTTGAAGAGGAGAAAGAAAATATTTCGATAGAAAAGTCCAAGCTTGAAAGAATAAAGAAAATAGAGGAAAAGTCTTTTCTTGAAAGGAGTAAAGAACTTGAAAAGGCTCTGAATGAGAAGGAAAAGAAACTTAAATCATCTTAAAGTGACATGCTTAACTCAGTAGCACTTAAAAACTTTTTGTAGAGAGAGAGAGAGAGAGAGGTTTTGCATCAAAATTTTATATAAAGAGATTTTGATCAAAAATTAACAAGATAGAAAATATGTCCGCATAAAGATCAACTCTCAGATGGATACTCAAGAACTTGGGTTCAGTAATTTTGATCCTTTTATTGGGAACAAGAAGATATCTCTATCTTCAACTTTATGTATTGGATCAATCCAGAAACCAAACTATCCATCCCTGAGAGACCCATGTGTGTTTAAAAAGTTAAATACCTTTGAAGGATCAAAAGCCAAAAGATTGAAGTTCAAAAATGGTTCATATGGAGGTGTTCTCTAGACAAACCAAAAATGTTCAAAAGTCAGAACATCAAGAGTCTAACCCTGAATCATTGGTCAAGGATCCAGAACAAGTCTAGAACACCGATTTACACAAAGTTTTCAACTTTGATTCATTTAAGTCTCAAACTCCTGCCATCTCTGAGTCAAGTACCTCTGGAACCAAAGAATCATGTGAGAGTGTACTTAATCCGGAGGTTATTGAATTTGTTCCTATTTTACAGATGAAAAGCTTAAAGTTATTTTTGAAAAATGTTTAAGAAAAATGTTGGAACAAAGTCACAAACCTTTATCTCTGAATCTGAGAAAGTAATTACTTACACTATCAAAGATTTAAAACCAATATTTCAAAGAGATAAATATGGATATGGTGTCTACAAATCAGAACCTATCTCTGATAAGTATAAGAAGGATTTTCTTGACTCTGACTCTGACTCTGAATCGGATGAAGAGTTAACTGATGAAACTCCAGAGATAGTTGTTGATGGAACAATAAGTCTAAATCTTGAAACAAGTATTCTGAATAAATAAATTTCAAATCAAAAGCAAATTCCAAAGGTTCTCATATGTCCTGATTTTTGTAGAAATGTGTCTAAAGGCCAAGTCATCTCTGGAACTTAAAAAACAAATGCTAAAGAAGTCTAGAACAGAAGAGTGCAACGAATTTCAAAACCTTATCCATTCAAACCCAAAAAGTTTAATCCTGAACAAAAAGCTAAAGGAATCTTTATTGATAATTCTGATCTTTTTGGAACAGTGAGAAGTCCAAGAAGGAAGGAAATATGGGATGAAAAAGGATCTCATCAAGAGAAAAGAGCCGATCAAAATAATGCATCTAGACTAGATAGGAAGGTTCCAAAAACCTCTAATTCTAGTAAAGAAGCTAGAAATAAGGATAATGTTTCTGATTTTATGAATACAAAAAGAGTTTTTAAGCAAACATCTCAATGCTCTCACTCATGCAAATGTTTAGATCTCTTGCTAAAACATAAGAAACATTTCTTAAGCAATAAATGTACCATTTCTAAGTCCATGCCTAGACATGCCAAATCCAAGACCTAGAAGGTACATAAACCTTAATCTAGTAAACCAAAGATTTCAAAGAAAGTACCACAAGCTAACCAGAAAAGACCCACAATGAGATGGGTACCTAAAAATCCTTAATTTGTCTTGCACAACCAAAATACGCAGGTATGGTACCTAGATTCAGGATGTTCAAGGCACATGACTGGAGACAAAAGGTTGTTTATCTCATTCAAGGAGAAAAATGGAGGTTATGTATCGTTTAGTGATGACAGACTAGGAACAATTAAGGACTATGGTGTACTTGCTAAAGGCAATATTTTTGTTTCCATGGTTGCTTATGTTGATGTGCTAAAGCACAATCTTCTCAGCATAGGTAAACTTTGTGGCAAAGGATTTGATGTCAAATTTTAGAAGAAGTATTCCACACTTCTAACCAGTATTGTTCAAGAACTGCTAAGAGCAGACAGAAAAGAAAACTTATACTTGATGAACTGTCTTCCAAAGTAAGTACATAGACCATCTGTCTTGTCTCAGAATGTAGAAGCCTATTTATGGCACAACAAGTTTTCCCATCTAAATTTTTCTAATCTTGACAAACCAGCTAAGCTTAATCTTGTAACAGGTATGCTAAATTTGAAATTTGAGAAGGATCATCTTTGTCCTGCTTGTGAAATCGGTAAGCTCAAAAGAGTTTCACACATGACAAAGACTGATGCTTCATGCTCTAGAGCTTTGCATATGCTTCATGTGGACCTATGTGGTCCTATCTCTACTGAAAGCTTATCTAGAAAGAAATATATTCTAGTACTAATTGATGAATTTTCTATATATACTTGGATAACGTCTATAAGGAATAAATTTGTAGTCCTAGAGACGCATCATGTTACTCAAGAAGATTCAGGTTCTGCTACAATCAAGGATACTAAATTGAAGAATCCCAAAATTGCTGAAAACTTGGTCAATGAAGGCATCTCTCAAAACTTCTCTGTAGCTAGAACCGCACAACAAAATGGTGTAGTTGAAAATAGGAACAAAACCTTGGTTGAAGTTGCCAGAACCATGCTAGCAACATTTGATCTACCTATCTCTTTCTGGACAAAAGCAATATCCACTGCTTGTTTTACCCAAAATAGATTTATCATGCCAGAACCATGCTAGCAACTCCTCACTCTTTATAGACTAATCAGCCAAAGAAATCCTAATGGAAATTCTTTCATGTTTTTGGTTACAGGTGCTTCATACTAAATGATAGAGACCATCTTGGTAAATTTGACAAGAAGGCAGATGAAGGCACATTCCTTGGATATTCTTTGAACTCCAAAACCTTCGGAGTCTTCAACAAGAGAACAAAGATGGTTCTTGAAAGCACCAATGTGTCTTTTGATGACAAGACACAACCTTCTGAATATTCATGTTTAAGACTCAAACATAACCAAAAGACTTCTGATTCCTCATGTACCAAGTCCAGAGAATCAGAACTCAATTTACACTTTGAAGACATCTTCGTTGATGATAATATCTCTGATAGTTCAACCATAGATACTTCTGACCATGTCTCTACAGAGGAACCACAAGCTATAGGTATAACTCTTTATGGTCCCTCTAATGCTTCACCTCTTATTACTTCTATTTCTATAGGTCCATAACCAACTTCATCACATGGACATCAATCTGAGGCGGAACAAGAAGAGACATCATCACCAACTCAGAACTCAAATTTTGAAATACCGCAAACATAACTAGATGAGATGACTTAGAATGTTCCTGTAATACAATCCCCTATGACAAGATGGACAAAATATCATCCTCTACACCAAATAATTGGTGATCCTTCTGATGGTGTCAAGACTAGATCTGCAACTACCAATGAATGATTCTTCATGAATTTTCTAAGCATGGTAGAACCCAAGGAGGTTTCTAAAGCATTCCAAGATCCTAGTTGGATCAATGCCATGGAAGCAAAACTAGTGCAATTTGAAGAACAACAAGGTATGGTCTCTGGTTCCTTTATCTAAAGACAAAATTGCTATAGGAACCAAGTGGGAGTTCAAAAACAAGAAGGATGAGGATGGCATTGTAGTCGAAAATAACTTCGGGCTAGTTGCTATGGGATATTGTCAAGAAGAAGTCATAGACTTTGATGAAACTTTTGCTCCAGTTGCAAGGCTTGAAACAATGAGAATATTCTTAGCTTCTACAACTCACAAAGGTTTCAATGTTTATCAAATGGATGTTAAATCTGAAATTCTGAATGGTAAATTACAAGAGGAAGTATATGTCTAGCAACCACCTAGGTTTGAGAGTTCTAAGTACCTAGAACATGTCTACCTTCTGGACAAAGCTCTGTATGGCCTTAAACAAGTACCTAGATCATGGTATGACACACTCTCAAACTTTCTGGTCACAAGTGAGTTTGAAAGAGGTACCTTTGATACTACTTTGTTTATAAAGAGGCACAAAAATGAGTTTCTTTTAGTACAAATATATGTGGATGACATTATTTTTGGTTCCACTAACCCAAAATATTGTGACAAGTTTTCAAAATTGATGAAGAGTGAGTTTGAAATGAGCATGAAAGGAGAATTAACCTTCTTCCTAAACTCAAGAAGGGATTTTTATAAACCAAGCCAAATATGTTTTTGATATTTTGAAGAAATATAAGCTTCATGACTCAACTCCCATGAAAACACAAATGACCACTGGTTCAAAGCTTGACTATGACCTCTCTGGAAAGTCAATGGATGTCAAGAATTATAAAGGCATGATTGGGTCACTTCTATACTTAACAGTTAGTATACCATATATAATGTTTGTTACCTGTCTATATGCTAGATTCCAAGCAAATCCTAAGGAATCTCACTTGTCTGATGTAAAAAGAGTCTTTAGATACCTTAAAGGCACTCAATTCTTGGGCCACTGGTATCCAAAGTACTCCGGTTTTGAACTTATAGTCTATACAGATGCATACCATGCAGGATGTAAGCTTGATAGAAAAAGCACCTCTGGAACTTTCCATCTACTTGGTGACAAACTAGTGAGTTGGACATCCAAAAAACAGAACTGTGTATCAACTTCTACAGCAAAAGTAAAATATTTAACTGCTTCTAGTTGTTGTTCACAACTCATCTAGATGAAAACTCAACTGATATACTATGGCTTTGAGTTTGGGAAAATTCCTATTCTTTGTGACTCCATAAGTGTCATTGCCATCTCTACAAACCCATTGCAGCATTCCAAAACAATGCATATTGATGTGGGGTACCATTTTATTAAGACCATGTTGAGAAAGGTACTATCAAAACGTACTTCGTCTCAACTGATTACAGGCTTGCTGATCTATTCATCATGAAAAGAGATTCAATTTCCTGATCAACAAATTGAGAATGCTCAATATGTCTACTTAATCTCAACTTTCGAAAACTAGAGCTTCCGGTTATACTATCCTGAGCTTTTGAAAACCAATTCCTGAGGTCTATGATAGTATCAACCTTGAATTTCTTATATATGAGTATTAGGTATGTTCTTAATGATGATCAGAGTCTCTAGTTGTATTATCCAGTCATTGTAGTCTTAGTTGAGTTGTTTGGTCTAAGTCCATAATCATAGCTTCTAGATCTATAGTCCAGAGCCTTTGGAAGACAATATGGGTAGTTTTCCACCAAATTACTCGTCTAACCAGAGCTTCTACTCCTATAGTCAAGAGCTTTTACAAATTTTGAAAGCTACTTTATGCTTGATTGATCTATTATTTAGTAAGCATAATTCAAGGGGGAACTTCCTTTGATAAAATTAAGGGGGATCAAGCCTATTTCATATCATTAATCCATATAGAGGTATGTATTTCTACACTCTTAAGAAGATGTGAATTTTCAAGAGGATAAAACCTCTTCTGGTTTTAAACACTGAATTAATTCATTAACTCAATATTTGACAGTTAGAGTTTTTGGAAATCTAAATTGTATCCAGATCTACTGGGAATCTAAACTGTATCTGGAGCTTCTGGAAAATAGAATCTTTGACTTTTTTATATTTTCACAAATCAGAAGTTGCACTTTCAAATGTGTTTCAGGGATCTTTGTGTTCTTAAGTCCAGAATGAGCATATGAACATCCACAGGTTGTGTTCATTATGATTTTCCATCTATTGTTCATGGTGCGGGTCTTATACCAAGGTGACCATCATGTCTCTATAATAATCCCTTGGTGACGGTTTTGTGACGTGCCTATTTTCTTGGAAATCACCGGCCACGTGTCATTTAACTGTGGTAAATGTCAGAAACGGTTCAAAACCGGTCCGTTCAAATAGCGTTTGGGGTAAAACCACTTGAGTGCCTTCTTGAATATAAAATATCATTCACCGCTCTAATTTCATTTTTACACTTTCAATAATTCTCTCCTTAAACTCTTGCACTCAAGCAATTCTTCTTCATCTTATTCATCTCCAAAACCTGCAAATGGCATCTCTAGACCATTCAGTTCAATCAAGCCACATTTACTCCACCAGAGAAGAAAACAATGAAATTGTCTACTTGCCCTTTAAAGCCAACAATCACATGATTGATCTAAACCTTGACAAATATGAATTAACACTAATCAAAAAGAGACTCTCTCTTGACCTGACTTATCCTTTTGGAGCTAATATAACACAACGACTTATTTTTTGAGTGAGGGAAGCCAGAGCATTGGTCAAGCATATAGGCGAGAACAAGATGGGTTCGTTGTCCAACGACCATCCATAGGATCAATCAGAATGTGAGAGTGCAGTGCCTTTGGTCGTTTGCAGAATTACCTAATGAATGTCTCCTAGCGCCAGGACTGGGGGCCGGTAGAAGCAGACACAAATTGGTTGCATCTTGTTCGTCTGTGTTTATTAAGCTTTCAGCGCCATGAAACTCTTGGTGGAAATCATCAACGCTATAATGTTTTTAATAACGGATCACGGTTTATGTCATCTCCGAGGACGGTGTAGTTGGTAAACACCCTTCCTGGGTCCTTTAAATTGGTCTACAGTGTCATTGTAGAGAATCCTTAAATGTGAACTCAAGTACGCTCTGATCCTAATAGACAACAAGTTTCTCATGAAATACGTTCAACGGTGGTGGTATAGTAGTGAGTATGACCCACGTTCTAAAGGAATCATTGGCACCATTGATGCAGGGATGACCAAGATTGCACAATAAGGATCTTTATAGACAGAACTAGGAGGGTTCTTTTTCTTTTTACCACTACTGACCTGGAAATTGATGCATACGAAGAACCACTAACCTTAGTGTACCTTGTTAGATTTTTGATTTTTTGGGCTACAGGGTAGAAATCACTCAAGTAAGTGAACTTAAACGGAAATGCCTACCCCCATCTAGAACTTTTTGATCAGTGTTCTAAACCGAACCCTAACTTGCAAAATAGGGAATATGGACCGAGAAAATTAAAACATACTCACTATTATGTATGGTCTTTTCTTCAATGCCACCTTCGACTATGCACAAATAATTTGGAATGAGTTATACACTGCGATGAACAAGAAGAACACATCCATAGCTAAGCAGAAGACTCTTGCCTATGTCATGTTTCCCAAGTTCCTTGCTCTGTTCATCCGGGGAACAATTGCAAAAAAAAAATCACTCCTAAGAGGAGTCAAAGCACCCTTTTGTATAATGAACTCCCATAAACCTACTTTGCTTCCAGAGGGGCATCCATAAGCAATAAGAGTCCCCAGAAGCTGCTCATGTACTTGGAAACAATATCCCCCACCTTAATCTCTTACGGACGTTCACACCCGCCTCTAGAACTAGAGGTAGGAACCCCGAAAGCATAAGTTCAGAGCCTAGTGAGGGTGTGGTGAGGAAGAACAAGGAGAAAGTGATATCCCTGAGTGTTCTATACCCATCGAGTCAGAGAAGAAAGATGATGAGAGTGAGAGAGAAGATGCCCCAAGAGGAACACATGTGTACTTCCCAACCTCGTCATCCAGTGCAACCTCATCTTCTGAACCTGATGATCAAGCATCAAGGTTCATTGAACAAGGACCATACCATCCGAACAAAGCCAGTCTAACCATCCAGAGACCACTCTTCAGATCTTTAGACTGTACAAAGCTACGTAAGCCCAACTTCTAGATAAGTCCTCCCAAAATGACTTGCCCATTGAAAATATAAGTGTTCATTTTCCCCAGAACACGCTACGACCTACACAGACTGATGCCTCTATGGATCATGTAGATAAAGGTGTTTTTCTCAAGTCCATGGGCTTACACCAATTTAGTGCCTGAGACTACCTATCAGAGAGGCAACGAGACTTACTTCTTGCACAAGGCCTCGAGTTGCTTGGCTTCAACTGTGGTAATCACATCTATTTAATCTTTCCGACTCTGATGATGACATGGATGACAAGCCAGAACATCTGTAGAGTCTTCTTCCAGAAGTAATCAAGGATCGGATATAAGTCCTTCCAGACCCAACATCAATACAGGTCTGAACGAAGGCATCTCTAGAACTGAGATCAACTTTGAAGCATGTGTTGAGACCAAGGTTACCCCTCCATCTAACTATGTAACAAAGTCCGAGTTCCAAGACTTTGCCAACACAATTCAGAGTTCCATAGATGAAGTAAAACTCTTAATACACCGGACAGAGGCCGCTTCCTCTCCAAACCCTAAACTTCAATCAATCAAGCCTTTGTCTCCTAGTTGGAAGCCAAGTTAGAGACACATGCTCAATCTCTAGAACAAATCAAGACTATGTTATCTAATAGACTTGCCTCCTTAGCCACTACATCTTCATCTTCATAAGTCTTTGTTTTGAAATGTTAAGTCTCAGAACTCTATGCTCAAGTCTCTACTCAAAGCGATTCCTTATCTGAAATTAAAGAGCTCATCCAAAGACAACCACAACCAGAGTCAAGTACCTCTGCACCCCATCCATATCAATACAAGACTTACACAACTTCATCGATTAGATTAGAACATTGATTTTTGAGTCTTTTTCATCATCATCATCATCTTCCATAACTGTGATCAATACTCCTCAACAAATCTCTTCAGACTTGGTAAATAGGTCTCAAGACGACTATTTTGTAGAAGATGACATAGATCTTTACCAAGTTTGTCACCAAAAGCAACCATCCAATATTTGTGGTGAAATCTATCCTTATTCACCATAATTGCAAAACAGATGCACAAATCAACCAGATCATGGAAGCAACTGAAGAACTCTGTGAAGCTGTTGAAAAGAAATTGCAAAGAATACCCTCAACACCCACTCCCTCTGAACCTATCCAAACGAAGAAGAAAATAAAGGAACCTGAAGCCTGTGTAGAGGAATCAACAAAGAAGCAAAGATTTGATGACCAAGAGAAGTAGATGGGGCCTCTAGTCACCAAAAGGGGGAGATAATGAACTTGGAATCCACCATCCCATCATCCACTCCAGAACCATCAGCTGCCGAACAAGACAAGTCCAAAGAACCAGAAGCAGTGAATGAACCAGAGGGGTCTTCAAAAAGGACCTCTACTGATGAAACCATTTTCAATAATGAAGTGATCGAGCTATCCAAGATATCTACCCCTGTAGTGTTATGACACAAAATGTCCTATATATGAAATTTTTGTAAAGGACTTTATAAGTGTGTTTGGGCCTTGTCATTATAGCATATTAGGTTTGGTCTTAAGAGTTGTACAAGGGATGTTGGGTAGTATAAATAAGATATTGTTTTTATTGTGCGTATGTAAGAATGTAATTACAATGTAGCCGTGTAAATGTTTGAGAGCTTCTAGAGAGAGAAACACCTTTCTCTCTCTAGATAGTTTGTGTAATTGTGTTTTGTGAATAAAATAAACATTGTTCCTCTCCCAATCAATCTCTTGTTCTTCATTATACATTGAATTAGTTGTAAATCTGGGCTAACTTGTGGTATCAGAGCCAAATTGAAGAAATTATTCATCGAATCGATTGATTTTGCAACTTTTTCAATGGGATAGTGCTTTGTCATATGAACAGTAACTTCTAAAATTCAAATTATTTGTTTTGGAGATTAATTGGATGATCTTTGATGTTTGGTTGATTCTATACCTATAGTCGAATTTGTTGGAATCAATCACCATGCTTAATTTCAACCAATTTGGAAGAATTGATCGATTCTTGAGATTTTTGGTTCGAAAAATGGAATACACTGAGTTGAGATCAAATTCGATGATTTAATGGTTTTGGAGAAGATCATCAAATAAAAATCTTATCAGAATCATTTTTCGAGCATGCTCACAAAGTTTCATCTAAAAATTTGAAGAATCATGAAAGCTATGGCAGATTTATGGTTCTAGACTCGACTTCTCGCAAGATCAAAAGAAGTCGCAAGTGCTTGAGGTTGACGCAAGCATCATCGGAGGTTGACGGAAGATTGATGCTTATCGTAAGATTTCTGAGAATTTTCTAAATGTACTAATCGCAAGTAACATGTTGTGACAAGCTCACTACTCATATCATTCGAGTTGCGACAAGTTACTTTGTGTATCGTTTAGTCTGCGTCAAGTGATGGTATTCGTAATCTTTGGCTTACGTCAAGTTACTTGTCGTGTCCTATTGTTTGCGATAAGTGGACTTGATAGGTCAAGCCCACTACGACAAGTGTAGTACTCGGATGAAGGCTTTTACGACAAGTAAGTTCACGCAAAACATGCCTTTTGACAAGTATGGAAGTCGCAGATAGGCACTTATGTCAAGTTAGAATTTGCCAAGAAGTGCATTGCAACAAGTGAAAAACTCGCATGAAGGCACTTGCTAGAAGTAGGTTCTCGCAAGCAGGATTTTGCGTCAAGTGGGATTCTCGGCTTATGCCACTTGCGACAAGTGTGCTACAATGATCAATGGTTTGCGACAAGTGAGTCTGTGACAAGTTCAAATCTTTTGGTCTGCAATAAGTTACTGCTCATGCCCTTTTTGCAACAAGTTTGCCCATTTCAGTTTGTTCATGAGATTTTTCGCGTACCGCATATGTGACATTACTCTCATTTTTCAGTTGGTCACATGTTTTTAGCAACTGATCATAATTTCACAGAGCTCATGCTTGTCAAAATATTCAGATATTGGGTGTTTGGATTCAATCTTTGATTAGATTGGATTATACTAGACGTTTGAGTATCTGCAATCATTATTCTAGAGTTTTTTTTTCATGATGCTAGATCTTTGAGTGCTCTTAATCATTCTTCTGACCTGATCAATCAGAATTGTGAGTGCTTGCAATCATTGTTTTGGTGCTTTGGTTGTGATTCATACTTTTGAGTGCTTATAATCATTCAGCTGATTTGTGAAGATTGGAGTTCTGGGTTTCTTCATTCAGTATTCTGGAAAGTGTTTTGAAAATTAGCATATTTCTTCAGTTGTTGAACAATATTATTGGTTATTTCTTCTAACCCTTGCCAAGTAGTGTTTGCCACAAGAAGCTTCCTTCTACAAGCTGATCAGAACAAGTTCTTAAGCTAAATTCCTATTCAACTCGCGGTTCAAAGACAGATTCTTTGTTATAAACTGAAGATGCACTGTGGTTTGTCACACAACTCGCACATTTCTTTCTTATAGGCATAACAAATATGTTGAGTTTCTACAGAAAAGCTGATTTTTGTGCACTCAGTCGGGGCTATTATACATTGAATCTGATTTTAAAGTTAAAACTATGAAGGATAAGAGCTTTATTT
Source organism: Arctium minus (assembly GCA_954870635.1). Taxonomy (NCBI): domain Eukaryota; kingdom Viridiplantae; phylum Streptophyta; class Magnoliopsida; order Asterales; family Asteraceae; genus Arctium; species Arctium minus. The sequence continues at coordinate 79,825,687 of OX941088.1, read as the reverse complement.
AAGGGGGAGCCTGAACTGTCTTGAAGGTGCGCAACACTAAAGTTTTCTAAAGAAATCAAGGGGGAGAAGAGATGAAGCTAAAGACGATGATTCCTTTACAAAACTTTTGGGTGAGAATGTTAGGACACAAAATGTCCTATATATGAAAGTTTTGTGTTGGACTTTATAAGTGTATTTAGGCCTTGTCATTATAGCATATTGGGCTTGGGCTTAAGAGTTGTACAAGGGATGGTGGGTAGTATAAATAAGATCTTGTTTGTAGTGTGTGTATGTAAGAAAGTAATCACAATGTAGTCGTGTAGATGTTTAAGAGTTTCTAGAGAGAGAAACTCCTTTATCTCTCTAGATAGTTTATGTAATTGTGTTTTATGAATAAAATCAACATTGTTCCTCTCCCAATCAATCTCTTGTTCTTCATTATATATTGAATTATTTGTAAATCTGGGTTCACATGTAGTAATTCTTGCATCTAACAGAGTTGAAGATCCAACATTTCTCGTCCCCACAGAGCAAATGCTTGAGCTAACAGTGCCAAATATTCCAAGGATGTCCGAAGATGTCTACATTCCAAAGCCACAACCAATAAAACCTTCAGTACTATCATCTGCCTATACCTCTATACCCATTCCAACTGCTCAAACCTCAACATACATAGTTGAAGTTCCAGTTTCAAGCTCTCAATAGACACACACAATTAACCCTGTTAGAACATATTTTATGTCATGTTTAGAAGTTTTATAAAGTAATCCTTGTATTTGTTATTTAGGCCTTGTATATAGGTTTGGGCTTTAATGTACAAGGGGCATGAGGTATATATAGAAATTATGTAGCCTACTTTAGGGTTAACCTTCTCATTTTGTAATCCTGAAATCAGCCATCATGTAGACATACGGCTAGAGTTTTCTCTCTAGCGTACTTTACATTTCCTTTGAATAAAAATACTGATTTCTATCCCTTAATCTCTTGTTCTTCATCAATCAACCCAATCATTGATCTCAATTGGACCTAACAAGTGGTATCAGAGCCAAACGACGAAATCTTTCATCGACGATTGAGAAATCAGATTGGTTTTGATAAGAACAGACTGTGAAAATTTCGATTTCTAGAACTTGTTGTTTGATTGATTATTATTTGTTGTTAAATTGATTCAGAGGTTATTGTAGATCAATTTTGAATCAATTACTTATATCAATTTCATTCTAGTAAGTCAGATTAGTCGATTTTGAGTTTATTTTGTTCGAAAATGTATATCACTATGGTTGGATCGATTTGTTACTTGGAGTTAAAATTAGTCTTGGTGATCAACTACAAATGTGATCAACAGTCATTTTCGAACCTTCGTTCAAAAGATCAACTCAAGAATCGATGTTTTAAAGATTTTGTTGAAGAAAGTCAAAAAATCGTTCCAGATCTAAAAGTTTTCGCAAGATTTGATGAAGAACTCGCAAATGGTAGAAGCATTCGCAGAAAGAAGATTTTGTGTGAAGATTTCGCAGAGAACATTGGACACAACAAAATTACAAGTGTGGATTTCGCAGGTAGTTGCATGCGAAAATTGAAGTTTTCTCAAGCTACTATGCATCTGTTGTGTGCGAATTCTAAGGATTCGCAGGCCACTTGGTTCAAAATGTCATAGTTTTCGCAGGTTATATGTATACGAAAAGTGGCTTCAAAAATTGAAAAATGTTCTTAAGTATAGAATTCGCAAGTAAGCGAATTGCGAAATTTGAGAATTCGCAAGACAGTGGTTAGCGAATTCTGAAGGATTCGTAAATGAATAGTCTGCAAAATGCGAGGATTCGCATACATGAGGCTTGCGAAAAGTAAGGTTTCACAATGCAAGCCTCTGCGAATCGTGGTGTCAGGATCTAATTCTTAACAAGAATAAAGAACTCAGAAACAATATTAAAGGAGTTTGCGGAATAACATTTTAATATTCAGAATATCAATGAAAACAGTAAATATGAATCACAACTTGTAAACTTTATTGAAAGATTAAAGTTACAAGATTTCAAGCAAAACCTCAATATTGATGAACAGACTCACCAATACGAATTCTACTTCTCTAGAACTAGGGTTCTAAACCTTAAGGTTGATTCTCTTTATGAAAGAAAAAACTCAGAATCAAAAAAAAATTAATTCTAAACTATTCTGACTAAGTCTATACATATACTAAAGATAAAAGATAATTACAAAATATAAAAGATCTTCAGTATAATCTTCCATAGTTATCTCCAAGACTTTCCATGATTATCTTCAGTCAATACATCTGTCATCCTTGCCATACGAAGCCTTCATCTCATAAGCAGCACTAACTTCATGAGCAGTATTAATATCATTCAGCAGTATTAACTTTGATCTGACAGTACTAACTCTAACAGTACTAACTCCATTGTACTGGCAGTAGTAACCATACTTAAGCAATTCTTTCAGTTCCCAACAATCTCCCCCTAACTTGACTTTTAGGAAGAGAAGTCAAGTTCTTTAGATGCTCCCAAAACTTCATTGTTCATATCCCTGTATCAGCATTCAACCCCAAACTTTGATTAATTGTTCTTTGGATCAAATACCTTGCCATAGCTGAATCTGGTGCACAACCAAGCTTTTTCTTTAACATAGCATGCAGCTTCAATCTGCTGTGGTTGTAAACTCTATCCACTAGGAAGTATTCTATGTGATTTGAATCCATAGTCAGTGCATATACTCCACTAGTTTCATATAGAGTCCAGTTGTTAACTTTTTGAAACACATTTCTGATAATATCCTTCACTTCTTCTGGCTTGAACAACATACATAGATACTCCATCACAAGTTTTGTGATTGGTATCCCTAGAGCTTTTAGTTGATCAACATACAATTTCATTCCTACTTCAAACATCTCCTCTAGATCAGATCTGGAACATGTTCTTACTATCTTTGCCCAAGTAGGATACACTTCAAATTTATCATCCTTCCTCTTCAGCCTGATGTACTCCTTTCCATCAACCTCCATAGTATCCCAGTGAATGATCTCTGGAGGCTTAACACCAACAGGTTCAATTGTTATAGGCTCAGGCACTTTGTCTATCACTACCATGTACAGCTTCACATCAGCAGTACTTGATGGTTCTTCCTGTTCAACAGACTTAGATGCTCCTTCTTCTTTAGCTTCTTTCTATTCTTTCTCAGCTTCTTCCACTCTAGGTTTCTTGGTTGGTGTTCTTCTTGCCATCATTTTAGTTCTTTTCAACTTCCTCAAACTATCACCTAGAATAGTTTCCTTACTTGGTGATTCTTGCTCATCAGGGAAAGGTTTTTGAATTTGAAGATCATGTCTTTCTTTCTTCTTCTTTTCTGCTTCAACTCTTGCTCTGTCATTTCCTTGTAACTTGGTCATCTCAGCTTCATATAAACCATTGATTTGTTCAAAAGACATCTTTGTGAACATTTCCTTTTTAACTCCCACAGCACCTTTCAGAAAATTAATCATCTTCTTTCTCTCTTGAGTGCCAAGGAAGGTCTGTGAAGGTTGTCTCTTCTTTGTACCCATTCTGATCATTCCAGGATTCTTTAGAGTTGTAGCTTTATTCTTTGCTATCTCAGTTGCCAAACTCTGTTGATAAACTTCATTTAACTCTGCAGCTAGAGCCTTAGCCATCTCTCTGTCTCTTTCCACTTAAACCTTTTCTTCTTGCTCAAGTTCAGCCTGAATCTTCTTGGCCAATGCTTCATCTGACTCAACCAACTTTTGCTTTTTAATTGGTTGATCAGATTCCACCATCTTAGCTTTGCCTTTGTCCTTGTTGTTTACTTTATCAGCACTAACTTTCTTGATAACTTCAACATTGTCTTTGATGACAACTCCTTTGGCCTTTGAAGTGACATTGTGAGTATCATGTTTAGCTTTGATTAATGCTTCAGCTGTCTCAAGTTCTAGCACATTGCTTCTAAGAAGGTCTGTTAATACCTCTTGAACCATTTCTGCTGCTTCATTCAATTCAGCAGTATTAACAGTTTCTGCTGCTTTGCTTGTTTCAGCAGCATTAACTGTTATTGTTGCTTGTTTTGTTTCATCTTCTTGTACAAATTCTGATTCTGTTTCTACTGCTTGCTCCCCCTCAAAATCAAATTTCTCCCCCTTATCTTTAGCATCTTCCATGTTTTCATCAGCTTCTGACTCCCCCTTTTTGGGAGCATCATCCACTGGTTTCCTTCTTCTGAGCACAAACTGTTTCCTTTTCTTTTTCTGAACCAATCTCTTCACCATTTTCTTCAAGTTGGTAATCTGTACTTGTTGAGACAGAATCACCATTTTCATCTCTTCTATGTCTTTGCCTTGCTTGATTACATCCATATTGATGTTGCCCATTGTTTCCAACAATTCATTATAGTCATAACTGTCCTCACCTCCTTTGGGTGTTTTTACCACCTTTGGAGGATCATTGGATCTTTTTGTAGTAGAGGTCTTCTGCCTAGCAGAATCACCTGCTACCCCCTTGGTTTCTTGGCACCTGGGATCTTTGGATGATTGCTCACCCAAAGTTGCCATGGGGAAGGTCTTATTGATGTTACCACTGGCCTCCTCTGTGCTAGTAGGAGTAGTGGCAGCCTTTGCACCCATATGCTCATTCATCTCCTCAGTGAGCACCTCCTTGGGGTTGGGAGACACCCCTGTGGTTTCCCTATAGATATTCTCTAATGGAGAATTCTCCATTAGAGGGCTTAAAGGCTTTGTGGGTTAAGGTACAAGAAGGGAAGGAGCCTTCTTTACCTTTTTCCTTATGTAGGTATTGGAGATTGGTGAAGTTGGTTTTTGAAGAAGGGACTGAGGGATTGATATATTGATTGAAGGTTGGGATTGGCTTTCAGTGGGATGGTCTAATGAGGGCCTTGACCTTGAAGCCATACCTTCTTCATTGTGGGACACCACCATCATTGTAGAGATTAATGGGGTGTCAACTCCTTCCGAGTCCAATGGAGATCTCTTCATATTTGAAAAGACCTTACCTTTGGGGATTTTAGGTACATATACCTCATCAAATTGAGGCATATCCGTCAATTCATTGGTTATAACTACCTGTACAAATCTTGGGTACATATAAAACTTCTTTTTGTTTCCCACGTTTGACACAAGGTCATTAAAAATCATTTTTGAAAAATTGTACTTTCTGGCAGTGGCCAAGCAAACCAAAGCATAAGCAATGGTACTACTGAACTCACTCCAGCCAGTAGTCTTTTTGGAAATACAATGCATAAGGGTATGAACAAGAAAACGCCATTGGGTATAAAATTTAGCTTTTGAGAATTTGAAAATACCCAATTGGCCTCCATACCCCATTCTTGAAAGATTAGAGAACAAGTCATCATTAGGAATAGAGGTAATACCTGCAACATCGTCTAGTCATAGACATATGCGAATCACCTCTTCAGAAACTGACAAGGGTTTGTCACACACCCTTGTCTTGATAACTTGCACACCATTTTCAGTAACAATGGTGGCATTTGCCCAGAATTGTCTCTGATGCTCTATGTAGATTGTTGAAGACACTATAAGAGCATACGCAATATGGCTTGTCTTGAGAAAATAGACTATCTGGTGAAATCCATCAGTATGCTTCGGCTTTTGTAGCATTGCAATCTCATTATGTTCATCAATGAACGCCATAGTTGCCATCGAGCTTGAGTATTCTGGACTGAAACACTTGGTGCTTGAGAGAAAAGGGTTAGAGAGCAGATGAATAGTAATCAAAGAGTCGTTATGAGCTTTTAGGCGGGCAAAGAGTGTATTTATACGATTCGGGACATAAGCATAATTAACCACTAGCAGTATTAACTAACTAGCAGTATTAACTGAGAGCAGTATTAACCACTAGCAGTATTAACTAACTAGCAGTATTAACCACTAGCAGTATTAACTAACTAGTAGTATTAACTGAGAGCAGTATTAACCACTAGCAGTATTAACTAACTAGCAGTATTAACTGAGAGCAGTATTAACCACTAGCAGTATTAACTAACTAGCAGTATTAACTGAGAGCAGTATTAACCACTAGCAGTATTAACTGCACTTACACTTTTTGAAGCTTGTGATGGTTTGAACAAGGCAGCATACTCCATGAGAAAGATGATTAGAAACTCCAAAAACAACCAAATAACAGGTATACAATCACTTTTTAAATATGAGCTCATTCAGAGTTGATCATGCCCACACTTGTGACCAAGAAAGTGAATCTTCCCACATCAAAAGCTTTGGTGAATAGATTAGCAAACTGATTGTCAGTATGAACTTTAGCAACTTGAATAAGCTTCTTTTCATTACAGTCTCTAATAAAGTGATACCTGATCTCAATGTGCTTTGTTTTGGAGTGCTTGACTGGATTGTTAACAATGCTTATAGCACTGCTATTATCAATGAAGATTGGAGTGTGAAGAAAGGTTACCCCATAGTCCAGCATCTGATTCTGAATCCATAGAACCTGAGAGCAGCAACTTGCAGCAGCAATGTACTCAGCTTCTATTGTAGATAAGGACACTGTGGTTTGCTTCTTACACTGCCAAGATACTAGTCTTGCACCTAAAAGCTGACATCCACCTGAAGTAGACTTTCTATCCATATTAGCACCACCCAAGTCACTGTCTGAATATGCAATCAAGTCAAAGTTGGATTCATAAGGATACCAAAGACCTAATCTAGGTTGCCCTCTTAAGTATCTGAAAATCCTCTTAACAGCTTGAAGATGTGATTGCTTTGGCTTGACTTGGAATCTGGCACACAGACACACTGGAAACATGATGTCTGGTCTTGAGGCTGTGTGATACATGAGAGATCCAATCATTGATCTATATAGATGGACATCAACATCCTCCCCCTCAAGATCAGCAATGATCTGTTTATGAGTCTCCATAGGTATGCTTGCTGGCTTTGAGTCTGTTAAACCATACTTATCCAGGATGTCTTTCACATACTTTGATTGACTTATAAAGATCCCATCTTTCTGCTGTTTCACTTGAAGCCCAAGGAAGAAGGTAAGTTCACCCATTGAACTCATTTTAAAGCTCTTGTGCATCAACTTTTCAAAGTCTCTACACATCTGATCTTGTGTGGATCCAAAGGTGATGTCATCCACATAGATCTGAACAAGTAGGATGTCCTTCTTACTCCTTTTAATGAAAAGGGTCTTGTCAATTATTCCCCTTTCAAACCCATTTTCTAAGAGATAGGTAGACAGAGTATCATACCATGCTCTTGGGGCTTGATGTAGACCATAAAGTACTTTCTTCAGTTTGTACACTCTGTCAGGATATAATGGATTTTCAAATCCAGGGGGCTTACAGACATATACATCTTCATCAATTATACCATATAGAAAGGCACTCTTCACATCCATTTGATATACCTTGAACTTCATGTATAAGGCATAGGCTAGAAATAGCCTAATTGCCTCTACCCTTGCAACTGGGGCAAACACTTCTTCATAATCTATGCCTTCTTCCTGAGTGTACCCTTGTGCCACAAGCCTTGAATTGTTCCTGATCACAATTCCTCTCTCATCCTTTTTATTCCTGAAAATCCATTTGGTGCCAATAGCTCTATGACCTTTTGGAAGGTCTACCAAGTCCCAAACTTCTTGCAATTTGAACTGCAGTAACTCTTCTTGCATAGCTTCTATCCAACTGGAGTCTTTCATTGCATCAAAAACCTTCTTAGGCTCAATCTGAGATAGAAAGCAAGAGAGTACTATGTGTTGCTGATCCTGCAGCTCTTGAAGTCTGCTTTGATTCCTTGTTATCATAGGAGAAGAGATGTCTCCTATCACCAGCTCTAGAGGATGGTTCTTTTGAGTTCTAGTCTGATGACTAGGTTCTTCATTGATTCCCACTTCTAAATTGGGCTCATTTAAGTCAGCTGAGGTGATCTCATCAGCTGCTTCTGGCTCTTCCTGCACTTGATTCTCCTCATCTCTTCTTTCTTCTTCACTCTGAATTGGTTCAGTCATAGTCTCTTTTTCACAGAAATCAACAGGTTCCATTGTAGGTATGGGAAAGATCACAGACTGAGGAATAATGTCTTGTACTTTTACATCCCCTGATCCTCCACTTCCTGAACCTGCATGATCATCACTACTGAAACCCAAAGATTTAGTTAGTGAATCAATGTCAAACAACCACTGAGGACCTGAACCAATAGTATTTGGTGTGTTCTCATTGCATTTGACATTGTCACTTTCCTCAATTATTCTAGAAGAAGAAGTAAATACTCTGTAAGCCTTACTCTGAGATGAGTAACCAACAAGAAAACCATCATCTGCCTTGCTATCAAACTTTCCTAAGTGAGTTTTGGTATTGACAATGGTACAAGGACACCCAAAAGGTTTGAAAAATCCAATAAATGGTTTTCTTTTATTTAAAAGCTCATATGGTGTCTTTTTTTTAGGCTTGACTACTAGAACTCTGTTCTGGACATAACAAGCAGTATTAACTGCTTCAGCCCAGAAAGTAATTGAAAGTTTTGAATCAGCTAACAGAGATCTAGCAGCCTCAATCAGTGTCCTATTCCTTCTCTCAACAACACCATTTTGTTGTGGAGTCCTAGGAGCACTGTATTGCCTCTCAATTCCTTTTTCCTCACAAAAGGTGTTTAGGTCATGATTTTTAAATTCAGTACCATTGTCTGACCTAGTGACTTTTACCTTTTGATTTGTTTGGTTTTCAATTCTTAGAATAAAGGATTTGATCAGTCCACTTGTCTCATCCTTAGTCCTTAGAAAATATACCCAAGTAAATCTAGAGTAATCATCAACAATAACTAAGCAGTATGATTTCTTGCCTATACTCATAACATTTGTAGGACCAAACAGATCCATATGCAACAACTGAAGAGAATTAGAAATAGTGTTCAACTCTTTGGACTTATGAGAAGTTTTGTGTTGTTTGCTTTGAGACAGGCAACACAATGATCATCACATGAAAAGACTTTTGAAGGCAAACCTCTTACAAGGTTGTTTTTAACAAGTTTATTCATTGTTTTAAAGTTCATGTGACACATCCTTCTGTGCCAAAGTGATGATTCATCCAAAGATGCTTTTGAACCAAGAAAGTTTAGGGATGAATCAGTTGAAACATTTTCCATATCTAAGCAATAGACATTATCCTTTCTGGGAGTTCTTAGTAGTATCATCTTTTCATCAACTACCTTGAATCCAGGAGCAAGGATAATGCATTCAGAATCTGTAAATAATATACTATGATTTTTGTCACAAACCTGTGATACACTTAACAGGTTGTACCTTAATTGCTCAACATAGAATACATCTTCAAATGTCATTTTACCTTTGGTTACATCACCCTTACCACTGATCTTACCTCCATCTAGAGTATTTCCAAAGGCAACATGTCCACCATCAATTTTCTTGAAATTCTTGAGGCAAGACATGTTCCCTGTCATGTGCCTAGAGCAACCACTATCAACATGCCAGATGCTCTTCCCCTTGAGCTGCTGCTTGCCCTGCACATAAGATAAAACAGTTAGTATTGATTGGGAACCCAAGCCAAAGTGGTCTTGGGTCTCCCTTTCTCATCAAAGTATTTACATTCCTTTTTGATGAGATTTTTAAACTCAGAGCACTCTTTACTAGAGTACTTTGTCAAGATGATTGGCTTAGCAGTACAAACATTAGAAGCAGTACTAACCTTAGAAGTACTAACAGAGTTAGCAGTATTAACATTAGAAGAAGTACTAACAATGTTAGTTTTAGCAGTACTAATACTCTTAGCAGCACTAACATTGGTAGCAGTAGTATTGCTTCTAGCAGCACTATCATTGTCAGCAGTACTATTTGTGGTAGCAGTACTAACAGTTTTAGTGCTTTTAGGAATCCACATTTTGACACTCTCCTTAACAATCTTTTTCTTCATGTGGCTTTTAGATTTAACAGATTTCTTAGCCACGTGGTTCCTTTCATTCTTCCTATAACCAAAGGGTTTTTGCACAGATCTTTGAAAATTCATCCTTTGGTTCATAGGATTGAAATAACGGTATTTAGCAATATGATTAAGCTTTCCACAAATAAAACAAGGTTTTGGTCTATTGATTTTACTCAGATCAATCCCTTGTTTTTGTGCCCACTGATTATTCCAGTTTCTTTGATTACCCCTCCTTTTATCATGTTTTAGGGGCTCAGATTTAGTACAAGCACACAGTTTGCAAGGAACAGGATTCACATCTGTGGTCTGCTTGTAATGGACCTTACTAGACTTTCCCTCAGTCTTCTCTATGTCCTTAGATTTTACCCAAATCTTTCCACAACCCTCATTGGTAATAATATGATTCTCTAGAGGAATCTCACCACTCACATTGTTCTCCTTACTCTTACCAACCTATTTCTCGGTCTTGTCCTCAACAACTACCTCATCTAAGGGATCTATCACAATGGCTCCCTCAGACAAGTCCTTCCTATCTTTGGTTTCTAGCAAGTCTGATGTAGGAGGGATATAGTTGTTGTTGTATGGTGGTGGTGTGATATTGTACCCAATTCCTCTTCTCAGCTTGTCATGAATCTGAGTTTGTAGTAAAGAGTCCATTGCTTTAGAAGCATTGGAAAACTTTTCTACATCTAGCTTAACTTTGGCTAGCTCCTCTCTCAACTTTTGACTCTCCTCTTTAGACTTTGTCAGTTGGAGTTCTAGATCCTTTTTCTCCCACTTCCAGTAGTTTGTGTCATATGAGTGTTGAAGTTCATTGGCTTGGAAACCTTTAATTTGTTCCTCAAACCTCTCAACAATTCTCACATAGTCTTTTATATCTTTTGCTAACCTCTTAAGGTCATCACTCATATTCTGGTTGTGATCCCTGTACCTTTTAACAGTGTCTATACAAGTTTTAGAACAGAGATTAGAACTTACCTCAGTTGGGAGATCAGATACCTCTTCCATGAGAGCTTGATTTTGAATAGCCTCTTCTGCTTGATCACTCCAGTCAAACCCCATTCCTTGTTGAGAAACAAGGGCTTGAGCAGAGTTTCTGTTCTGGTTGAAGCTACCAGTCCGAGCTTGATGGTGGTTGTTGTTGTGAGACACTCCACTTCTGCATTCTCTGGCAAAGTGTCCCTTCAGATGACATGTATCACACTCTACCTTTGATTTGTCAAAACCTGCTCCATCTTCTCTTCTTTGGGAGAAGTTATTCCTCCCAGTCCTCTTGATGAACTTCTTTACCCTCATGGAAAGCATGGCCATCTGCCATTTAATATCCATCTCTTCAAGATCATCAGGATGAAGTTGTTCCAAGTCATCATTGATTAAAGAAGAGTTTCCATGGCTGGACAGAAAGGATTCAAAAACAGATTCAGTGCCTTTTTCTTGATTTGCTCCATTAGCAGCATTAACTGATTCAGGGTTAGCAGTAGAATCAATTGATGCTGATAGGAGTGCAGCATTATGAACATATCCAGAAGGCTTCTTCTTTGCCTCCACCTCAGATTCAAACACTCTAAGATCATTGTACAGATCATCAAGTTCTTTTTCCTCTAGTTGTTCATTCTGTCTGAATGAAACAGTCTACATGGTCCATTCATCTCCAAGGGACCTTAAGAACTTTATTTTTACATCATCTTGATCAATCTGTACTCCCATAGTAGCTAGTTCACCAATCATCTTGTTAAACCTGTCAAAAGATTGAGTCATGGACTCATTCTTAGTTGACATAAAATTTTCATACAATTGCTTCAGTATTGCCTTCTGATTTCTCTTGGTACTTTTGGTACCAGAGAATCTTTTCTCTAGAGCATTCCAAAGCATCTGTGCATCTGTGCAATTGCAGAATTGGTGTTGATATTCATTGGGAATAGCCAAGAGCAGTGTGCTCAAGGCTTTCATCTCTGTCTGCCTTATCTTCTTTTCTGCATCTGTCTTTGGTGGTGTTCTATTTCCATCTGCACCAATTTTTCCTTCATCAGATGGTCCATTCTCAATGATGTCCCACATAGAGTAATCTGTGAGGAGAATGTATTCCTTGATCCTTATCTTCCACATGTCAAACTCATTAAATCTGAGCATTGGAACCTTTAAGACAAGAGTACTGTTTGATTCAACTGTTTTTTCCATGATGAATGAAGGTTTCTGAGAATACTTGCTCTGATACCACTTGTCAGGATCTAATTCTTAACAAGAATAAAGAACTCAGAAACAATATTAAAGGAGTTTGCGGAATAACACTTTAATATTCAGAATATCAATGAAAACAGTAAATATGAATCACAACTTGTAAACTTTATTGAAAGATTAAAGTTACAAGATTTCAAGCAAAACCTCAATATTGATGAACATACTCACCAATACGAATTCTACTTCTCTAGAACTAGGGTTCTAAACCTTGAGGTTGATTCTCTTTATGAAAGCAAAAAATCAGAATAAAAAAAAAATTAATTCTAAACTATTCTGACTAAGTCTATACATATACTAAAGATAAAAGATAATTACAAAATATAAAAGATCTTCAGTATAATCTTCCATAGTTATCTCCAAAACTTTCCATGATTATCTTCAGTCAATACATCTGTCATCCTTGCCATACGAAGCCTTCATCTCATAAGCAGCACTAACTTCATGAGCAATATTAATATCATTCAGCAGTATTAACTTTGATCTGGCAGTACTAACTCCAGCAGTACTAACTCCATTGTACTGGCAGTAGTAACCATACTTAAGCAATTCTTTCAGTTCCCAACACGTGGTTTAAGCTTAATGCATCTTGTGAATTGTGCTTCATGGTGAATAGTGATCTACGAATTTTGATGCTTTTTGAGAATTCTGACTGTTCTAAACCCATACTGATACAAGTTTGCCCTGTTGGTGAGCTTTATTCGCGTAATGAATATCTTTAGCAACTGATCTATATTTCACGAGGGCTCATGTTCTGCAAAAAGATTTTTAGATTCTTGATTTCATGATTTGGTCTCTGCTTGGATTGAGCTAGCAGCCTAAGCATATGCAATCATCAGTCTGGAAAGCTTCTTGAGTTGTTAGACCGTTGAGAGCACTTTATCATTCTTCTTACTTGATCACTCAGTAGTGTGAGCGACTGCAATCATTGTTCTACACTCTGGTTGTGCTTCAGAATCCTGAGTGCTTATAGTCATCCAGTTGATTCGTGAAGAAAAGAGTTTTGGGTTTGATTATTCAGAATTCTGGAAAGCAGTCAGAAATTGAGTACCTTTCATCAGGTGTTGAACATTTCTTGCCTTCTACCCTTGCCTTGTAGTGTTGCTACCGAATGCTACTGCCCGTAAGCTTATCAGATGAAGTTTTTAAGCTGAATTCTAATTCAACTCATGGTTCACAGACAGATCAGATGTTATATACTGAAGATGCACTTGGGTGTCACTCCATAATCCACACATATCATTCTTGTGGGCATTAAGGAATGTGTTGGATTTACTAGAGGAAAAAGTTGTCTTTATGTGCACTCAGTCGAGGTTATGGTCTACATCAGATCTGATATTTCAGTTGATACTTCAAGGATAAGAGCTACTTTCTAGGGGGAGCAAGAGGAGCTTTGAAGTTTATGCAACATTAAGTTTTATAAAGAAATCAAGGGGGAGAAGAGCTGAAGCTAGAGCTGATTAGAGAAGGATTACTTTACAAAACTTAGGGTAAGAATGTTAGAACATATTTTATGTTCTGTTTAGAAGTTTTATAAAGTAATCCTTGTATTTGTTATTTGGGCCTTGTATATGGGTTTGGGATTTAATGTACAAGGGACATGGGGTATATATAGGAATTATGTAGCCTAGTTTAGGGTTAACCTTTTCATTTTGTAATCCTGAAATCAGCCATCATGTAGACATACGGCTAGAGTTTTCTCTCTAGTGTAGTTTACATTTCCTTTGAATAAAACTACTGATTTCTATCCCTTAATCTCTTGTTCTTCATCAATCAACCCAATCATTGATCTCAATTGGACCTAACACTTCCACCCAATCCTTGTAATCCACCCGAAGGTAGAGTTACTATGGGTGTTCCGGCTGGGTCACTAAGTCCTCCAGCTATATCCGAAGAATGTAGACATGTCCTAGACAAAGATATAGTATCATCGAGTGGCTCTAGACGTTGTGCACTTAAAGAGGTCGAGTACTAGGGCAGTTGTCCTCTTAGTTCAATACCGGAACTCTCTAAGTTAGAGACAGGTAGAATATGTGTTGATTCCCCGTGAGAATATGAAACCAACTTCTGTTCAGAGATTTAGGAGTGGCTAGGTGCGGTGTTCAGTTGCGTCGCTAGGTCCACGACGGCTTCTTCAATACCCTGTCCTAATAAATGAGACTGGGTAGCATATGTGGCTACCTGGCTGACACTGGCTTGGGGTAGGTCAATCTGAGATGGTTGCCTTATCACACGTATACCCTCACAATCATTTTTTTCTTTTTCTTTCCCTCTCTCTATGAATAGTTTCATTTTCAACTAAGTCTTCCTCCACTCTCCTTATATCTCTAGATGAGGATTGGTCATTGTCATCATCAGAGTCAGATGACTCGTCATTTGACTTTGGCGATGCAAGTTCGGATTTAGTTTGGAAGGCTGATTGGTCTCTGGCAGCATCAGATTCGTTGTGAGAAGATGAATGGACATGATCGGTCTCAGTCGTGGTGGCGGATGTAGAATGGGTAGTGACGGTCTAAGTCGCGGTGTCCTCCTCCAGAATCTGAGGGTCTGCTTGAGGTGGGGTAGGTGGTCTACGTGAAGTACTAGCCTTGCTTTGTAACATGGCACCGCCCTCGACATTTCTCCTCACCAAATTTTCTCTCTACAAACCCTGTCTGGGAGCCCCAGCTCTCCGGACTCTCCCACTTCTCGTACATAGACCCTCATACCGCTCAGGTATTGCTCTCTAGGGAGGTCCTTCTAGTTCTGGATGGACCAAAATAGCATCTATGTTGTGTGTACGCTTATACTCTATCACACTCGGTGTCGTGGAACGTGATAGGCTAGTAAGCCATCCTGAATTCGCCTCATTTCAATGTTGGCGATTTCGACTCTACTATGAATTCTATGAGTAGATTTGTGAGGTTTGTTGATCCAAACTCTCTTAGTGATTTGATAAAGACCCTCTTCTATACTTAGTTAAAATTACGTTTAATAATATGTATTAGTGATTCATTATCAGCGATCAGACTGAGTCTGTTCAGTTATCACTGATGATCTTTCTTGTAAACATTCATATGTATTAGTTTTTCACTATCAGCGTTTAAATACTAAGTATGTTCAGTATCGCTGATAGTTTCTGATGTAAACAGTTAGACGTAATCCCTAAAGAGAAGTTTCACGTCAACAAATGTTCATAGATGAATCAAAGACAAAGCTGCTGAACAAAGACAAGTCTACTAGTGACCTAATGCGGATATCAACGAAGCAAAGACGACTCTACTCATACGCGAAGAAATCTGAGGAAAAGCTTCAGCGATAGCTGAACTTCTTTGTATCTCTGAAGGAAGAGATACTCAGTGATCAATGATCACTTAGCTTATGCCTTAAGTATCTTTTGTCTTTCCCCTGCACACCCAGTACGACGTGTCAGAACGGACATACCTCTGCCACAAATCATACAACATTTCTGTCAACTACACTGTTCATGATACGGCCGAAAGCATGTCTCCTAAAGTCAGACTCTCTCAGCCAATCGATGAATGACACGTGTAAAGTGCTCTGCCATGCATTTAATGCATGGGGTATAAATAGAAAGATTACAACTCTATCTGAGAGTTGCCCTAAAGCCTTCATCTTTCTAAAACATAGAAACCCTTGTTTTCTATACCTCTAAAAATATCCCATTCTCTACATTCTTGTGCAACCATCTTAGTGTCTTCTTAAGTTTGTTTAGATTGAGTTCTACTTAATCTTATTTCGTAACAGACTTGTAAATTGTGTTTGATTTATCAATAAACAATTTATTAAACTTTAAATTATGTGTTTGTATTCAACCCCCCCCCCCCTTCTACAAACTTGTTAAGCACCTTCGGGACCAACAAGTGGTATCAGAGCAGATTGTTTAAATCAAATAAACAAGATCTTGCTTTATTCTCTTCCTTGCTATTTTAAAATGGCACTTAACACAAACACAAACTATTATGATAATGGTTCACTCTCTAAACCTCCTCGATTTAGCAAAGATAACTTTGCTCTCTGGAAAAATCGAATGATGCTATTTCTAGAAGGTGTAGATCCTACTATACCTTATTACGTAGCAAATGGACCCTATGAACCTTTCCAAATCATAGTTGTCGTTCCAGCTACTACCACCACTTATGTTGTCCCTGAACGTTATGCTATTAAGGAAATACGACAATGGAGTGATGAAGACAAAAAGAAGGTTGGTCTAGATGCAAAGGCAAAAACCATTATCTCTATGGCCTTGCCTGATGAAGCCTTCCATTCCATCATGCATCTTAAATCATCCAAAGAAATGTGGGACACTATATGTGTTCAATATGAGAGCACCACTAAAATCCAAGAAACTCGAAAGATTAACTTGGTAAGACAGTATGAAAGTTTTATCGCTGGTAAGAACGAATCTCTATCTGATGTTCACCAGAGGTTTAACTGCTTAATCATTGATCTTAGAACTGTTGGTAGGACCTATTATAATTCTGAGATCTTAACCAAACTCTTAGAATGACTTCCTGAAAGCTGGGACAGTTATTCAATATGTCTCAAGCTGACAAAAGACAATTCTCTTTCTCTCAGCACCTTGTATGGAATATTGCTCAACTATGAGCAATCAAATCTCCTAAAGAAGAATCTCGTAAAGGATTCTAAAACCTCCAAAAGCACTCCTGTTGCTTTAGTCTCCTCAGAGATTATTCCATCTCAGCGATCTACTCTCACTATCATTGAGTTAGATTCTAACACTGAGGAATTATCAGACACTGATCTTTCAGAGTTTGATGAGTCCTTAGCACTCTTGACAAACTCTTTTAAGTGATTTGCAAGAAAGCGCAATTTCAGAAGAAATAAGCCTCTCTCTATAACTGACAAGCCAAAATCAACCCCTGTTGATAAGGCTACTGCTACTTGCTATAACTATGAAAATATTGGACATTTTTCAAGTGAGTGCAGGTCAAAGAAAGTCTTCCAACCTTCTACCTACAAAAGATCCAGCGATAGCAAATACCTGAAGCTCAAGGAGAAATATCAAAAGTTGAAAAACTTTAAGTGAAAAGGTAAAGGTCTCATCGCTGAAGAACATGACTGGGCTGAATCAGAAGAATCAAGTTCTGACGAAGAAGATGTCGCTAATCTTTGTCTTATGGCTGAGATTAAAGAAGAAGTGGAAGAACAAACTGGGACTTCTATGAGCTATATATATCATCTCAAGTATCTATCTCAACTAATCCCTCTCTATCTGAAGCAGAGAGAAGTCCCGTTGTTGATATACTGACGATTGATCTATACAATGCTCTAAACGGCAAAACTCTAGCTGAAAATAAAAACACTGATTTAACTTAACAGCTAGAAAAATGTCATGAAAAGAACAGAGAACTGACTCTTCTAGAGGAAAGTTTGAAAGATCAAGTCATTGTTAATGAAATCATCAGCATAGAACGCGAATAAGCCATTGCTTCTTTAAAAGCAGAAAAGGCAACTGTTGAAGGATGGTGCAAATCCTCGACAAAAATCACTGAGATTATAAGTGCTCAGATCCCTGCCAGTGATAGAACTGGCCTTGGTTTTTGGAAACCACAGGATGAACCTAAAGAAGACAGTTCCATGCTTAAGTTTGGAATGTTTGTCTCTTCTATCCCTGACACTTCTTATGCTCAGTTCTCATCTTCATCTTCTTCTAATCCAATACCTGAGATAATATCAAAAGTTTCTAAGCCTGCAGATAAAGGAAAATCCATTTTCCTTCCTCGGAAGGCCACCAAGAAAGCAAAGCTGAAAGTTCCTTCTAAACCTTCAGCAAATCGATGCTCCAACTCTAAAATAGAAATCTTTAATCTCTGTCCTCCAAAGCTGAAGATTGATCTTAAGCCTAAGAGATCTGAAGAAATGAAAATTCCTCCTAAATCTCATGCTAAAGGCATTCTTGGATTTGGCCCTACTCATCTTAAATTCTCAAAACCTACTACTCATGGTCCTAAAATCACATTCAAATATAGAAAATGTTATCACTGTGGATTTACTGACCATATTGCTAGCAAATGTCCAACTACCACTAAAGCTGATAAAACAGCTAAAGTGAAGATGAATGCCTCCAAGGCTGAGAAGGTCATCAAAGCTGAGAAATTGACCAAGGTGAAGAATACCACTAAGGTTAAGAAATTAACGAAAGTGAAGGTTACCACTGAAGCCGAATCTTCAACTACCGTGAAGATTGTTGAAACTTCCATCTCCACTAACCCAAATGGACCCATTGAAAGTGGGTACCAAACAAAGCTTAATCTTCTTTATGTTTGCAGGGATCAAAGGGCATCTGGTATCTTGATAGTGGATGCTCTCGTCACATGACAGGACAAAAAGACCTGCTCACTGAATAAAAGGAAGAGAAAGGTCCCTCAGTGACCTTTGGTGGAAATGGAAAATGATATACCCGAGGGTTTGGTGTCCTTAGCAATGGGACAACTACCTTCAGAAGAGTCGCCTACGTAGACGGAATGAAGCACAATCTTTTGAGCATCAGTCAGCTATGTGACAAAGACTATGAAGTTCACTTTACCAAGAAAGCATGTTCAGTGTTCAATAAGAAAGGAAAACTTGCTCTCAGTGGTTACTGTATGGAAAATGTCTATGTAATAGATATGGACTCTACTACCACTAAAAACGTATGTTTTCTATCTAAAGTCTCATCTGATGTCAACTGGCTTTGACATAAACGACTCTCTCGTCTGAATTTCAAAACCCTGAATTCTCTCTCTTCTAAGAAACTGATCTCTGGTCTTCCTAAGCACTCATATGCTAAGGAATCTCTATGTTCAGCATGTGAAAAAGGAAAGCAGACCAAAGCTAGTTTCAAATCTAAACAAGTCTCTTCAGTGACAAGTCCTCTTCAACTCTTGCATATGGATTTGTTTGGCCCTGTCAACATTCAATCCATAGCTGGAAGAAATATACCCTTGTCATTATAGACGAATACTCTCGCTACACCTGGGTTATCTTTCTTCACTGCAAAAGTGATACTATTAGATCAATGCTCAGTGATTCTCATCTTCCTACTCAATTTTGGTCTGAAGCTGTCAACACTGCATGTTTTACTCAAAACAGATCGCTGATAGTACAGCGATTTGGAAAGATAGCTTATGAACTTTTTCATGGAAGAAAACCCTCTATCAGTTTTCTTCATATCTTTGGTTGTAAGTGCTTCATTCTTAACAACAAAGATTCACTTGGAAAGTTCGACCCAAAAGCTGACGACGGAATATTTCTTGGAGATTCCTCCATCTCCAAAGCCTACAGAGTTTTCAACAAGAGAAGACAAACTGTAGAAGAAACCATTCATGTCACCTTTAATGAATCTCGTTCAGCGAATTCTAAACCTATCGCTGACAACGAAAAGCTAAATACTTGGATGTTTTCTCATTACAGAGAAACAAAACCTTTCTTCTCAAACCATCAGCACACAGATCCTCCAGTTGCTGATGATGATCCAAACATCATACCTCCTAACGCTGAATCCACCTCATGGGTTTTAGCTGAACCTCTAAACACACTACTTCCATCAGATCCATCTTCGTCTGAAAACCGCTCTGAAAACAATAGTATGTCTGACACTCAACAATTAATAGTTGATGAACCTAAGGCTTCCTCATTGATGAACATTCCTATTGTTGATTCAACTCTTGAAATGAGCGATCATGCTCCTGCTCAGCGATGGACCAGAGATCACCCCATAGATCAAATTCTTGGTGATCCTAATACAGGTATTCAAACTCGAAGAAGTTCAGGTAATATTTGTCTCTTTGTCTACTTTATTTCTTTAATAGATCCAAAGAAGCCTGATGATGCCCTCAGGGATCCTAACTGGGTCAGCGTTATGCAAGAAGAGCTGACTGAGTTTACTCGTAATAAAGTTTGGAATCTCATTCCTAGACTATCTGATAAAACTGTTATAGGCACCAAATGTGTGTTTAGAAACAAATTAGATGAACATGGAACTGTAACCCGTAACAAGGCTAGACTTGTTGCTCAGGGATACAGACAAGAGGAAGACATAGACTATGATGAAACCTTTGCTTCTATGGATAGACTCGAAGAAATTCGACTCTTCTTAGCTTATGCGGTTTACAAAGACTTCATTGTATATCAAATGGATGTAAAATCAGCGTTCCTAAATGGAAAACTGAATGAAGAAGTCTATGTAGAACAACCCCCAGGGTTCTATGACCCTAAGCATCCAAATTATGTTTATAAATTGGATAAGGCTCTCTATGATCTAAAACAAGCCCCTCGTGCTTGGTATGACACTCTCTCATCTTTTCTTATCTCTGAAAATTTTGAACGAGGAAAAATTGATAATACCTTGTTTTTCAGAAAGATAAAAGGTCATATTATCCTTGTGCAAATATATGTCGATGACATAATATTTGGTTCTACTAACCCATCTCTATGTACTCGATTCACTGATAGAATGAAGAAAGAATACAAGATGAGTATGATGGGAGAACTACCATACTTTCTTGGTCTTCAGATTAAACAATCAGAAAAGGTACTTTTATCAACCAAGGTAAGTATGTTAAAGATATATTGAAGAAGTTTGATTTAACTCAAACTTCAGCGATGAAAACTCCTATGGCACCTCCTCTGACATTAAACAATGATCCATCTGGAAAACCATTAAATGTCACTTCCTATAGAGGAATGATAGGCTCCCTGATGTATCTTACAGCAAGCCGACCTGACATCGTGTACTCTACCTGTTTATGTGAACGCTATCAATCTGAACCCAAGGAATCCCATTTGATCGTTGTCAAACGAATTTTCAGATATCTGAAAGGAACTCCTAACCTCGGTCTTTGGTACCCCAAAGACACAGGGTTTGATCTAATTGGATATTCAAATAGTGATTTTGCAGGTTGTAAACTCGATAGAAAGAGCACCACTAGTGGATGTCAACTTCTAGCAGGAAAGCTGGTAAGTTGGACAAGCAAAAAGCAAAATTCAGTGTCCACTTCAACAGCTGAAGCTGAATACGTAGCCACTGGAAGTTGTTGTGTTCAAGTCTTATGGATGAGAAATCAATTGTTAGACTATGACCTTCAGCTATCAAAAATTCCAATCTATTGCGACAGCACTAGTGCTATCGCTATAGCAAATAATCTAGTACTACATTCAAAGACAAAACACATAGAGATCAGATATCATTTTATCAGAGATCATGTGATTAATGGTGATATTGAACTTCACTTTATCCCCACTGACTATCAGCTCGCTGATTTATTCACCAAACCTCTTGATGAGACAAGATTCAACTTTCTCATCAGTGAACTTGGAATGCTGAATCTTGAAGATTGATTCCTCATCCTTCACGCATTATGTCAGTAATTCTAAGTTCCCCTTTATCACTTAATCTCTGAATAAATCTCTGACTCTCAGTTATGTTCTCTCACTCTCATTTACTGAATGTTCATTCAGTAAGACGTTTTGTTTTCAAAAATTCAAACTTTAATCACTGATTATTCTTTAAATGATTAAACGTTTTTTGATAAACAAAATCTATCACTAACATTTCTCATCAGTGATCCTGTTTGAAAAGAAAATCAATCTCTGAAATTTTATCAGAGGTTCCTTCAAAAAGAAAACCTATCTCTGGCTTTTCTTTAGAGATAATTACAACAAGAACAATCAAAACGTTTTTTTATGACGTCATTTGAATCGACAATCCACGACATGCCTTTTTCTCTGACACGTTCGTCCGTTGCCCTTCTATCCAATCAACTTCGTAAAACGTGTCCATGTCATGATAAGCATTTGTTTTCCCGCCTCACTCATTCTCTCTCTCTCCTCAGATAAAAAGAATGCCTTTTTCATTATTATCTTTTTACGCCTTCTGAAACACTTCTCAAGAAAGAAAAACTCTCTCAAGGCATTAAAGCTAACAAAAACCATTCAAATCTTTGAATATTTATCTTCTCAAGATCAACAGGTTTTTGACTCTCATCTTCTTAACTTCTTCTTAAAATCCAGCATTATTCTTTATCATGGATTTTACAAGTTTTTCTCAACACTAAAATCATCTCTTTTTGATTTTATCTTGTCTAAAAACTTTTGGTTTTTTACACGTTCTTTCTTCTTCACAAAGAACATTGTTTTACTCTGGAAATAACTTGGTTTTTCCTATGTTTCTTTCTAAATATAGAAACTAGTAAAAGTTTTATTTATTTTTGGACTCTAAACCTTTCCCTCTATTCTACGTCTTTCTATATTCATAAATGGCCCAAGAAACTCTTATTGCTTCAAAGAACGTCAAATTCGCCATCACTGAATCAGAGGTCCCCAAGAACAACCATCTTGCCAGGATGGACTTCGATGCTGGCAAATACCCACACTTGGTGGAGGCAGCTGCATTTCTAAAGCAGTCGTGTCTGGCTTATGCTCTCACTGTGGTCCCAACTCCTTCAAAAACTCTTCTGCAACAGTTTTGGTTCATCGCTGATGAAACCACCATCACCAACAAAAAGGGTGAAGTGGTCCCAGCTATTTCCTTCAGCACTGACTTGGGATCAAACAAGCTCACTGTTTACAGTCTCAGGAAGGCACTTCGACTCCCTGACAAAACAAAAGCTGGATTTGATGCCCTCCCCACTGACGCTGAACTCATCCAGTTCTTGGATGACATGGAATACTTTTGGGAGAATAAACCTCTCTTCACAATACCCAACAACCTCCTAACGAAGATCCAGAAGGCACACATGCCTTCTCAACTCAACTTCATTTTCTCACATATTATTCAAAGCATGAGTGGGAAAATTGGCTCCCTGGATCAGGCGAGCAAAGTTCAGCTCTAGATGGGCTATTCAGTCATCGCTGGCAAACATTTCGACTACGCTGGCGCTATCTTTGATGACCTTAAGTCAAAGATAGAGAAGACGGAGAGGGATCCCAAGATCCCGTATATACACTTTATCTGTGCGTACTTACAGTTTCTCTACCCTGAAACATACCCAACTGATCACGATGGATCTTTTTCAAAAGTGGGTCAGCGATCGCTCGAGGTCAATCCGGTCGCCAATGAGGTAAGTATCTCAACTCTACGCACCCTCCTCTCTATAATTCTTCATCTTCACCGGCCATGCAGGAGGTTCCTTCTCCTGCTAACCCTGCCATTACCACCTCTCACAAACGACTAAGGAGACCGCCACTACTGGTTCAATGCCTGAAGTAGTTTCTCAATAAACTACTTTGGATGTTTTTGTGAGTATCTCCTCCACATTTTCAGCAGCCATCACATCATCCGTGCCAGCGATAACAATCGCTGCCACAACAACAGTGACGTCACTCATCATCTTAGTTCTTCAACAACCACCTGGGGTAACTTCCACTATCCAAACTTCTTCTATCCCCATTACTCATCCTTCTATTTCTTTGGTCTCTAATCCTCCATCTCTTTCACAGCAAACTCAGTTTGTACCAATAGGACCTGATAATCAAACGTTTGAGAAATCTATGTAATTCTACAACATGTTTGAAAACTCAGGTACTCCTAAAACCCTAAACACCACTCCCATCTCACCATATAAGCCTGAGCATCGTTGTGATTATCCGCTAACCTTACTTACAGGTCCTACTTTGGCTACTGTTGACGTTCACGTCAACACACTTGCTGAAAAAGTGGAGTCTCTCACCACCTCTGTCAACGAATCCACTGGTGCTGTGAATCTCGCTGGTGAAGAGCTACAGAAGTTGACTGATGCCTCCTCCTCCAAAGTTGACTCTTCTCAGCTCACAGTTGTTCAGGAGGACATCGTCAAGATCAAAGAAGACCTTGTCAGGACTCAGTAATAGGTCTCTTATTCAGGGATTGCAGAACAACCTCAGCGATAACTTTAAGGACCTTTCTCTTAAGGTTGACTCCTGCACATCCATGCTTCAGCAAATACTCCTCAAGCTGAATGAACCAGCTCCAACGCCAACACCTTCCTTTACAGAGAATGATCGTACATCTCTGAATGTAGCCGTTGAATTTATTCATCAGACTACTTCAGACATTCCTGTCATTGAGGGTCGTCTCGAGCGTTTGGAGGTTGAAGTCCGATCACTGGAAACTGCAAAAGCTACACCTTCCACCGCTAACCTCCCCCACGCTGATAATGACAAAGAGGGCAAGAAAGAGCTTAATGAAGAAAATCTTAAGGAATATGTTGTTGCACCCAAAGTCTAGACGGAAGAACCTCCCTCTCATGTTGAGGGGGAGAAGGTTGCTGACAAAGCCCCTCCATCTTCTTTACTCGATCAAGTGCTAGTAGAAGAAGAAGAAGAGGAGGACGAAGAAGATGATGAAGATCTTGATGCAGAATCAAGAGATAGAGCAACAAACTGATGATGATGACGACGATGACGAATACCAATCTCTTTGCTTCTCAGCGGCGAA
Organism: Arctium minus; assembly: GCA_954870635.1. Taxonomy (NCBI): domain Eukaryota; kingdom Viridiplantae; phylum Streptophyta; class Magnoliopsida; order Asterales; family Asteraceae; genus Arctium; species Arctium minus. Next base: position 79,801,131 of record OX941088.1, on the reverse strand, counting down.
CGTGTCATTAGCGACAGCTTCTAAAGGAGTTGTCACAGCAGGGGGAGAGGTGAAACTTCTTCAGGCACCCATTCCCAAGGCAAGCAAAAGGGTATAGCTGCTGAGGGAAACCTGAACACAGTCTCACATTCTGAGGGGGAGAATCCTTCTCAGGTATGTCTTTCTATTGTACCCATATCTTTCTATACCTACCAAACCCATGTCTCTCTCTAAGCCTTTATCTCTCTCTTCATATACACTAACTCCTTTTTTCACTTATTGACAAGACAGTTCTCTCCCCTGCTTAAGGGAACCGAACTACAAATAATCCCAGTTGTTAAAGCTGAAGAATAAATAATCCCAATCTCATTTAGTGAGATTGATGAACAAGAAGAAGAAGAAGCTCTGCTCCAACCAGGAAGAACCTCCAGACCAGCTCATTGGTCAGAGGAAGAACTGAACAGAAGAACAGAGATGATCTCTCATCTAGAGAGACAACGGCTAACAATACTTCTTCAAACTCCATCTACAGAGCTTGACTTCCTGACTGAAGCTAAAATTGAAGAATCTATCAGAGCTGAGAAACTGATCGTAGAATGTCAAAAAGATGCAAATCTATCTCTCAAGATTCAGTGCTCTCAGGTCAAAGACAAGAAACTAAAGAAAAATCCAGTGGAAGTTCAAGCTGTTCTCTTAAAAGAAATTGAAGAGGAGCGCTCAAGAGAACAAGAGGTCAGCGATAAAACAGTCGAATGGTGTAAGCAAAAGGTCGACTATCACTTTGATACAATGAAGATAACAGCCGTTGTCATCTCTAGAAGAAAAAAGAAGGATTGAACTTCAGTAACCATGGAGATAATCAGAGAGGATGCAATCTCAAAGGCCATGTTCGTTTCAAAGATTGAAAGTTTTGGCTACTTGGAATGGCTAGAGTTCAAAGATGCGCTGAAGAAATCCAAGTCAACCTACAGAGGCTATGTCGAAGGCATCCTAGAAGCTCTCAACAACAGAGTCACTGCAGTGTTAAAAATACCATCTGCTCTTCCTCCTAAGCCAAGGAAAATCAAAAGAAAGCCTTCTTCTTCCTCCTCTGAAAACGTCGTTGCCATCAGAAATGACACCTCCATCAAATTCTCAAAGGAAGCATTGTTCGGTCCTCCTTCTGATCTCTCAATTCTAGACCTATCCCTTCCTCCTGGTGGACCATATATTCCAGGGCAAGTACTTAATGATCCACATGGAATCTTCTTCAGAGATGATGAAGGGGTACTCAGATTTCAAAGAGTCTCTGAGATTCCCATATGCCCCCTGAGTCATCTCAAAGATCTTTTGTGTCTATTGTGCGACTTCTCTACAACAGCTGAATCGATCAAGACAATTATTCGTCAGAATCAGCAGATCGAAGGCAAAGAGGAGAAGAAGTACCTAACTATATGATAAAGGTTCTAAAATCCTATCTATATAGCTGATAGATTAGTCTCTCAATTCTTGTAATCTATTAGTTATACTTAAAGCAGTTAGTTCTTCACTTGTACTTTATATTTTCATATCGTGTAATTCTTTCTTTGAATTAATGAAAATTTCAGTGAAATACTTAACCCTATCAGTACTGTAAAAGATCCCTCAAAATAGTAATCAGGACATGTATGTTATGAGTCCTGATTATTCCTCATTTTGAAATATAAAGTAAATTTCTTCAGTTACTTTGTCATTATCAAATAGGGGGAGATTGTTGATCCAAACTCTCTCAGTGATTTGATAAAGACGCTCTTCTATACTTAGTGAAAATTACATTTAATAATATGTATTAGTGTTTCATCATCAGCGATCAGACTGAGTCTGTTCAGTTATCACTGATGAACTTTCTTGTAAACATTCATATGTATTTGTTTTTCACTATCAGCGGTTAAATACTAAGTTTGTTCAGTATCACTGATAGTTTCTGGTGTAAACAGTTAGACGTAATCCCTAAAGACAAGTTTCGCGTCAACAGATGTTCATAGTTGAATCAAAGACAAAGCTGCTGAACAAAGACAAGTCTACTAGTGACCTAATGTGGATATCAGCGAAGCAAAGACGACTCTACTCATACGCGAAGAAACCTGAGGAAAAGCTTCAGCGATAGCTGAACTTCTTTGTATCTCTGAAGGAAGAGATACTCAGTGATCAATGATCACTTAGCTTATGCCTCAAGTCTCTTTTGTCTTTCCCCTGCACACCCAGTACGACGTGTCAGAACGGACATACCTCTGCCACAAATCGTACAACATTTCTGTCAACTACACTATTCATGATACGGCCGAAAGCATGTCTCCTAAAGTCAGACTCTCTCAGCCAATCAATGAAGGACACGTGTAAAGTGCTCTGCCATGCATTTAATGCATGGGGTATAAATAGAAAGATTACAACTCTATCTGAGAATTGCTATAAAACCTTCATCTTTCTCAAACATAGAAACCCTTGTTTTCTATACTTCTAAAAATCTCCCATTCTCTATATTCTTGTGCAACCATCTTAGAGTCTTCTTAAGTTTGTTTAGATTGAGTTCTACTTAATCTTATTCCGTAACAGACTTGTAAATTGTCTTTGATTTATCAATAAACAATTTATTAAACTTTAAATTATGCGTTTGTATTCAACCCCCCCCCTTCTACAAACTTGTTAAGGACCTTCAGGACCAACAAGGGCATACCGGATGTGAGGGTCGATGACCAATAGTGGGATAGATCTCTATGTAGCTTCGAATGAGTAGCTGTAGAAACCGCATAAAAGGTATGAAATTTCGTCGTTAGTTGGTTGCGCTGTCTCGGACTTTCTAATCTAGCTCGAAGCAGAGAATGTCGGCATAGTCTACATGGCGGTGGAAGGAGAAACCGTGAAAAAGTCGCAGAAAGATGACACTATTCTAATCGATGCCCTTGGTGATGGCAGATAGGCTCCTATTGAGAAGAGTGAAGAGCGTGTACCATAGTGGCATTAAGTGCCGACGGTTGAAGGAAGAAGGGAATGGTAGAGGTACCGCATATCCCAATGAGTGTATGTATACGCACAATGTGGCATCTGAGACGATTGGATCGAAATTTTCTTTACCTGGTATGGAGTTAGCAGTGGGTAGGCGGAGAAAATGTCAGAAGAGATCCCGAATGATGAGTATTTGTGTGTTATCTATGTGAGCCTCAAGGTGTCTTCTTCTTCGATGTGAGTGACAGATCACCAGAACTGCTGGAGATATGGCTGAGGAGCATCAACTATTGCGGTGAGAACATATGAGAGAGGGTGGCATCAGAGAAATTCAACAACCACCTGGTGCTGGCATTGGATTGTAGCAATGTCCAGGTGGTAGTTGTTCGGTGTGAGGGAGAGGAACTGATCTGGATGAATTAGCTCGTTGTCGGCGGCGGGATAAATTACTTGAGCGAGATTATGAGCCATTGTACCTGTAAAGATAAGAGAGTTAGCTTTAGGTACAGTTTGAGGCAAGAGTCTGTTATTGCCAACTGAATAGATAATAATAACAGAGGAAGGACTCGGGTACCAAAAACCCTAATTCGACAACTACCTGGTTTGAGAACCGGGAGTCAGTGGTGAGATGGATGTCGATGGGGCGGCGGTGACTACAGGGGTTTGGTCGATCAATTCCACATAGGGTCCAAAAAAAATATAATACGATGTAAACCAAGTGAAATCGACGTACCAGGGATTCGATTAGGTCTAGAGAAAGAGATCAACGAGACAGAGAGATTGAGCACTGAGAGAGAGAGTGACTGAATGAGAGGGATGGAGAAGCCCGAGGCTGAATGAATCCGGTCGCCCAGGACTTGGGTTTATATCTCGGTCAAGGGGTTTCTTGAATTAGTTGGGCCAACTTATGTCGGTCACCGGGTTCTGGGTTATACTGGTTTCCCGGTTAATCCCGGGAGTTTAAATTTTTTTTTGAACAAATAAAAGAAACTTAAAAACAATACAATAAACGAATTAGGATTAACGAAAATTAAAAGAATAGAAAAAATAACAACTAAAAGACATTACAGGAAATAATTAAACCTCAAAAAAAACATAAAACGGAAACTTTTGCACAGATTAAAAAAAAGTTATGCTCCCCCTTGAATGAAAAACTCTTTCCATAGTTTGAAATTCCACCCCTTAAAGTGTCCTTTATCAGAGAAAGAATATCTTTCCAGTGGAAACACAAGAGACACTTACCTGCTCCCCCTCAAATGAATAACGATAAAACTTACAGGTATCCACGTGGTGTGGCTCCCCCTTAACACATGAGAAAATAGTTAACTATACCAGAAATAACGTAGGCTATAAGCAATTGAAGTAACTACCATGAAGACAAGTATGACATAATGAAACGAAAACAAAGGAATTAAGCGATGAGTGTGGACTTAAGCATCCAGAGAGAAGTCACTAGAGCATTAAGTCACAGTCATGCGTTTTTGAATAGAACTCGTACAGGTCTGTAGAAAGGGTCAAACATTCAAGATTAAGCATACCTAGCTTGGACACTAGATATTGAAAGCGTTTTTCATCCAAGGCTTTGGTAAATAGGTCAGCTATCTGATGTTCTTTATTAACAAAGTAGATTTCAATTGTACCTCTTTCGACATGATCCTTGATGAAATGGTAGTGAACGTCTATGTGCTTCGTCTTCGTGTGTTGGACATGATTGCTTGATATGGCAATGGTGATCTTTGAGTCAAAGTAAATGGGGATCTTCGAGTAGTGGAACCCATAGTCCCTGATATGGTTTGCGTCCAAATCACCTGCGAACAGCAACTGGCAGCTGCTACATACTCTGCCTCAGCGGTATAGGTTGAGACGTAGTTCTGTTTCTTCAATCCCCAGTTGACAAGTCGATCTGCTAAGAACTGTACATGTCCCGACGTACTTTTCTGATCCATTAATTTTCCGGCATGGTCAGCGTCTCAATAAGTTGTCAGCTCAAAACCTGTCTCTTTCAGGTACCACAAGCCAAGATCAGCAGTACCTTTTAAATAACAAAATATACGTTTAACAACAATTAAATGAGACTCTTTTGGTTTTGACTGAAATCTTGCACATAAGAATGTCGAAAACATAATGTCAGGCCTACTTGTCGTCAAGTACATCAGGAAACCAATCATACCCCTATAGGTCTTAGCATCCACATCCTTTCCTTCAGAATCGGAGTGTAGCTTAGTACATATAGACATGGGCGTTTTCATGGGTGCATAATTTTCCATCTGGTATTTCCGAAGAATATCCCATATGTACTTAGATTGATTTATGAAAATTCCTGTTGAAAGTTGTTTAACTTGAAGACCCAGGAAAAAATTCATTTGACCCATCATACTCATTTGAAAATGCTTACTCATTAGGACTGAAAAGTTATGACAATATTTAGGGTTTGTTGAGCCAAAGATTATATCATCGACATAAATTTGTACAAGAATGATATCATGATTTTATTTTTTAATAAACAGAGTAGTATCAATCTTACTTTTGGAAAATACAGCTTTAATTATAAAGGATGAGAGTGCATCATACCAGGCTCGTGGTGCTTGCTTAAGACCATTCAAGGCCTTGTCAAGAATGTAGACGTGATGTGGTTTGTCAGAACTCACGAAGCCTTCGGGTTGCGATACATACACTTCTTCCTTGAGAACGCCGTTGAGAAATGCGGTCTTCACATCCATTTGAAACACTATGAAATTTCTGTGAGCGGCGTAGGCAAGGAACATTCAAACCGCTTCAATGTGAGCAACCGGTGCGAACATCTAATCGTAATCAATTCCTTCCTGCTGGCGATAACCTTTGGCTACCAGACGCGCTTTGTTTCATATCACAATTCCATCTTCATCCTTTTTATTCTTGAAGACCCTTTTCGTCCCGATCACCGTCTTGTTCTTTGGCCTGGGAAGGAGTTGCTACACTTTGAGACTCTCAAATTGATTAAGCTCCTCTTGCATGGCTATCTGTTGGATCATAAATTGTATTCAAGATTAAAGTTAAAGTTAAGGGTTTAAATTGCAATTGTGTTAAAGTTAATTAGAGGGTCTAATTTATAATAAGTTAATAGTTATTAGTAGTTGGGCCCAAGCCCATTAGGCATTAGGCCAAAGTATAAATAGGTTTTATTATTTAGTTTTTAGAGGATACCTAATAATCATAATAAGAGATTAAAAGTAGCCGTACGTATTTTCTCTGTAATCGTATTCAAGGTATCAAGAACACACACAAGGTTTTCACTGTTTAATCAAGGATTGTGGTATGTTATTCTGATTCATTAATCTCTTGATTTATATTGTGTTGTGTGTTAATCTATCAACTAGATTATATGGGTTTAACAAGTGGTATCAGAGCCACAAGAATCAAGTTTTTTTTGGATTATACTGTTCATCGATTTCACTGTTCATTGACATCTTACTGTGCGATAATCGATTCCTCGAATTTATGTGTTTTTATGCTATTGAACGTTATTTGATTGGTTAATTGCATTGTAAATCATCTATTGATTGGTTGTTTGATAATTTTTGGATCTGAGTTAATATAACTATCGATACTGGCTCTTTCAAATTGAATGATAAAAAGTGAGCTTTAATCATTGTTTGCATCTGGGTATTGGTCGATATATGATTGTGGACTCAAAAGTTTGAATCTTTTGCATTCATTTTATGTGTTTGTTGTGATTTCTGGGTTAATTATCGTCGTTCTGGGTCGACCTTCAAGAACATACCGGTCGCAAATACCGGTCGTTATTTAATTACACTTATCCTTTCGACGGATACCGGTCGCAAATACCGGTCGTTACATTATCCGGTCGACCGCATCACATCGGTCAGTCCATACCGGTCATACTTTGATCCGGTCGATATTTTATCCGGTCTCTACAGTATCCCGGTCGCTACAGTACCCCGGTCGCGAAATTTTTTTTTCTTTTTTTTTCCTTTTGTGCCACTTCTTACTCGCGCAAAACTCAGTTTGCGCGACCAATACCTCGCGCAAATCTCTCTTCGCGCCACTGCCTATTCACGCAAAGCTTCTCTGTCCTTAGCAAATATCTCACTGTTGCGCCAGATTTTCTGTGATTAACTTCTGTTTTATACTGTTTGCGATATCTGCACTTAAATTATTTTCGGAAATTTATTTTTCTGAAAATTTTTACGTGTAGCTTTTATCTAATACTTGATTCTAACGATCTCATCTAGTTGATTCTCTTGGATTGTGATAAGTTTGATTTCTAACCATAATGCTAAAGATGTCTGAAGGTTATAGCCTTGATTTTGACAAGATGACTCTTTCTGAAGCAAAAGCAAATGTTAACGTTTTGTTGGACAGTTGTCAAGATATACAAGCATGGTCTTTGATTGTGAAAAAGAGATTAAAAGGCTCAAATCCGAGATGTTTCCTCTTAAAGCTAAGAACAAGGATTTAAAGATTCAGAACTCATCTCTTCTTACTCAGATCAATGTTTTAAAAGAAAAGTCAGAGGACTCAGAGAAAGATTTTATTTGCTCAGAATGCATTAATGATTCTAAAATTAATTTTGCAGGAATTATTGAGAAAGAAAGAAAATAATTTGCTAAGAAATTCTCTGATTTCTCAAGAAAAGTCTTGGAAGAGAAGAAATCATTAGAGCTTAAATGTGTTAAGCTTTCTCAACAAGTTTCAGACATTGGGAAAGTTATCATTATGGAGAGAGACAAGGTTGAGAATGAGAAGAAGAAAGTTGAGCAAAAGGATGTAAATAAAGACTTTTCTAAAGAAAAAAAAGATCTAGAGACTGAGATAGCTAAGCTGACAAGAGAGTTATCTGAGCTATCAACAATCATTCTGAAGGAAAAGAAGACGAATTATGAATTGCAAAAGAAGTTTGATCTGATTGCAAAGGAAAGAAACAGTTTGTCTTCAAAGATAAAGGAACTTGAAGAGATCGTATTCAAAGTGAAGCTAACCGAGCACAAGACGCCAGAGTCAATAGCTCAATAACCAAGAGATGATCAAACTGATTCAGATTGTTCACTCAAAAAGGCTTCAAGTTCACATTTTTCAAATGTTTTCTATAATCCTTTCTGTGATTTAGATGATGATCTTACTTCTAAATCTACAGATCATATTCGTCCTTCTAACCTTTTCTATGACAAAAATGTTGATGGTTCAGGTAACTTCACGAAGGACAAGTCTTGGAAGAAAAGGTTCTGGAGAAGGGAAGATGAAGAAAAAGAAAGAGGAAATTGGATCTGGAGAGTTAAAGGATCTCCAGAAGAAAAGAAGAAAGAAGAATCATTTGTGCATACATCAAATGCTAAATGGAATTATGCTTCTAAAGGTAAAACTTTTGGCAAACCTGATCTGGTTTACACTATCAATCAACTGATCAGGTTACCACAAAAGAAAATTATTTGTTCCTACTGTGGCTCAAATGATTTTGTAAGAAAAGATTATGTGAATAACTGGTATGGTTCTTATTTTATATCTCCCACTAGAACTGCAACTAACCCATTAGGACCCAAATACCAGGGGGTACCAAAAGTTAAATCTGTGTTGCAGGCACCCAAGGTTTAAGAGGGAGAAAGAACGAAGGCTTCTAAGTAAATCAGCTTAGAACCCGTACCTCAATGAAAAGATGACTTCTAATTACTACAGATCAGGACTCTTGCCTCATTGTAAAAAAGTGGACTTCTAAGTACAACAGCTTAGGACTCGATCTTCAATGACAAGAATGTTGACTTCTAGACAATACAGTCTAGGACTCGGACTTCAATGTCAAAGAGTTTGACTTCTGAATTTACTTTAATCCTAGTAATTCAGAACTCTGTTTCATGATTAAGGATTATGCACATATTAAGGGGGAGCTTAATATTTCTACAGATATATTTTTCTGATTTAACTGACTTTTTACAGGCATCAAGGAGGAGGATATCTGAGTTTTGTCAAGGATACTTCTTTAAACATATTCATTTCAGGGGGAGTTAAGGATTCTGATTTACAAGTATAACTTTCTAATCGTTACACTCTATCACTTGTTGGAAGATAAACAACTTTCACTTGTGGAAAATGATTTCTTAAATGTTCAAACCACTTCCTATTCTTCAAAGATTTTCATGAATTGTGAAGTGTGATTTTAAATGATTTTTGGGAGCTTAATTGTCAAAGAGCTTAAATGCCAACCTCTTTTTAGTTTGAGGGGGAGAATTACATTGTCAAACATCTTATGTTTTGACTTCTCCAAATTTTTATTCTTCATGTTTGTATTCCTTTGTGCTTTCATGTACAAAAGACTGTTGAACAACACGTTCTTTTAGGAAAATACAAGGTATTCAGTGTGAGAGCTTAACAGAAATTCCATGGATTCACGATAACCAGTGTTTCCTACCCAAGAAGTATTCCCTGAGTGATTGAGGGGAGAGGGGTCAAAAGATTTGAGTGTCGGTGTGTGAAGAGGTAAAATGAAAAAGAGATATTGGTTAGAAGTGAGATCTAAATGATTAAAAGAAAGAGGGTGAGAAAACAGAGTAAAAGAATATCAGACTCTGCACCAAACTTCTTTCTGAGTCGGGCAACCACATTATCTGTTGTTTCACATTTCTTCGTGAATGACATTGAAAAAGGTACCTAGCCCATGCCATCTCTTGCATACAACCCCACCAGCTACTCATTCTTTTCTCAAAAAGAGAATGTTTCACATTTTATGGGGAAGCAGCACATATGCTATTGGTTCTTCATTTGGAAGATACTAATATTGAAAAAGAAGGAAAGTTGCCCCACCTTCGACCTTTTCTCATGCACATTGAGTCTTTGTATAATTTGTTGTTGTCTCAAGAAGTTTACATACTTTGAGCCTATATTGAAAAACAATCATCTGTGCTTAAGTCTTTCATACACATGCACAAGCACACAGAAATTTGTTTTCTGTCAGAACGTTTATAGATAACCATGTGTTATTCGATGATTGAATGGAAGTCCTGGGGAGCCAACATCAAAACCAGCTCCTTATATAGTAACTTTGTGTTACTCAGTAACTTTGTGTTACTGACAGGCATTTTAACTGAGTCATTTGTTGATTTAGGGTTACACCTATTAAACTATTTGAATTTGAAAAGATTCTAATGGTTACTTCTTTTTATTTGAATCTGCATAGATTGAAATAATCACTTTCTCCATTTGGAGAGACTGCTCTTATTTCCACACATGGATCTATACATGAAGACGGTGCTAAATTGAAGTCTATAATATCAAGGGAGAGATTGTTCTGATATGTTTTGATGATGCTGATTCTCACCACTCATCAAAAAGGGCGAGAATAATATAAAGGGAGAATATACAAAAGGGGAGAATATAATCTGAAGACTGCTGAAGATTTCAAAGAATTCAAAGTGTTTGAACTTATTTGAAGTTTATTTGAAGTCTGACTGAAGATGATCGTCAGAGACACTAAGACACTTCATTTGAAGGTGATTTGAAGATGAAGACTATGTAAAGATACAAGTTTTGAAGTTGGCAATGTTATATCAGATACAGGTTTCAAACGTCATATCCAAAGATATCTGAAGTTTTCATGAAAAGTGAAGACCCGAAGACTATTGCCAAAAAAAATTAAATCTTGACTCCAAAAGGGGAGATTCTTGTATCATAAATTGTATTCAAGATTAAAGTTAAAGTTAAGGGTTTAAATTGCAATTGTGTTAAAGTTAATTAGAGGGTCTAATTTATAATAAGTTAATAGTTATTAGTAGTTGGGCCCAAGCCCATTAGGCATTAGGCCTAAGTATAAATAGGTTTTATTATTTAGTTTTTAGAGGATACCTAATAATCATAATAAGAGATTAAAAGTATTCGTACGTATTTTCTCTGTAATCGTATTCAAGGTATCAAGAACACACACAAGGTTTTCACTGTTTAATCAAGGATTGTGGTATGTTATTCTGATTCATTAATCTCTTGATTTATATTGTGTTGTGTGTTAATATATCAACTAGATTATTTGGGTTTAACACTATCACCCAGTCTGGATCATTTCGTGCTTCGGTGATGGTTGAAGGTTCGATATGGCTAAGGAACGAAGAGAAGAGGCAGTCATTTGCAGTTGCAGATCTTGTCTGAACAGGTGCGTTGGGGTTACCGATGATCTGGTGTAGGGGTAAGCTTGGGTCTACTTGGTGGTATGTGTTAGAGGTTGATATGTCTGTTGAGAAGTGTCGGGGTCTACATAACCACCTGGGGGTAGATCTTGAACTATTTTGAGTGACGACGACCTATGAAGCGGAAGCTCTGGTGCTGGTGTCGTATGAGTAGCGGATGATGACTTAGCAATAGATATGTCTGGAATAGTTTTCGGGATTGTCGGAGATGGAGCTTCAGGAATAGCTTCAGCAGGGGTCAGTTCAAGAGTTTCTATTATTGCCGGTGCTTCAAAAGTAGCTTCAATAGTCGGTGCGGGATCACTCGAGCTTGGTGACTCTGATTCAGTGACAGTAGGAGTGGCAGCATCAGACGAGGTTGATTCATTTGATGTGTATGGGCCAGTGAGTTGTCGCGTCCTATACTTGATCAACTGCAATCCTGTTACATGATAGATCATTAGACATCGAATTAAAATATTCATCATAGAAATGCTCAAAAAGTAAATCCAAATCTGAAATATGGGCTTGTGACGTAGACGCTTGATTTGAATTTACTGGAGATTGTGTAGATCCTGGACGAAGTAGTCCAGAAGCTAGCACACCAGTTAAAGCGGGTTCTGAATTGAGGTGTTCAGAATCCATGTTAGTAGTCTCATCAAAAGTCACATTCACACTCTCAACAACGGTGTTCGTCCGTTTGTTGTAGACTCTGTAGGCTTCGGCTAGAGATCAGTAGCCAATGAACACTCCTTTGTCCGCCTTTGGGCTGAGCTTTCCGAGTTCATCCTTGTCGTTCAATACAAAGCATGTGCACCCGAATGCATGGAAATACTTGATATTAGGGACACGATTGTTAATGACCTCGTATGTTGTCTTGTTGAACCGCTTGTTGATGATAGAACGATTTTGCGGGTAGCATGCAGTTGTAACTGCCTCTGCCCATAAGAAAAGCGGGTGTTAGGACTGGGATAACATCGTGCATACGGATTCCACAAGAGTTCGGTTGTGTCGCTCTACTACCCCGTTTTGCTGAGGAGTACAAGCAGCTGAGAAGTTGTGGGTGATGCCCACTGAATTAAGATAGCCTTCAAGCACTTTATTCTTGAACTCTGTGTCGTTATCCGTCCTGATGGTCTGAACTGATTGATTGAGATTGACTTGAACGCTCTTTAGATGTGAGATGATCAGTTCAGGGGTCTCATCCATGGATCGAAGGAATATGACCCACGTGTATCGAAAGAAATCGTCAACCATGACCAGAGCGTACTTCTTATGGTTGATACTATGAACGCGCATCGATCCACGAAAATCCATGTGAATGAGTTCGAGGGACCGTGATGTACTAGGAGCGGCCTTAGGCTTGTGTGAAGCCTTCTTCATCTTACACATATCACATGCAGCACATAGGGGATTCTTTTCAAACTTGAGATCTGGCATGCCTTTCACGTGTCCATCGAGCACCAACTTGTTGATGATCTTGAAGTTCGACTGCGAGAGTCTATGATGCCATAACCAACTTTGTTCGGTTGAAGCTTTTGACATCAAACAAACTTCCTTTTCTGCTTTCATATATGAGAGGTCAATCATGTAGAGATTGGTGCAACGCGTTCCAGCTAGCAATTCTTTTCCATCTTCAGTCTGGATGTTGCATCATTTGGCTTTGAAGTTGACCTCCAGATTCTTGTCGCAGAATTGACCGATGCTGAATAAGTTCCATCTTCAGTCTGGATGTTGCATCATTTGGCTTTGAAGTTGACCTCCAGATTCTTGTGGCAGAATTGACCGATGCTGAATAAGTTATGACTAAGACCTTCGACGTAGGACACCTTCTTGATGGTGAGGTTGTCCTTAACAATGTCTCCGTATCCAAGATTGGAGAGTAGTGAACATTCCCAAAACGTATACTCCCACAAAATTTCTCGGTGAAGTTCGTGAGAAACTCCTTTCTTCCAATCATGTGTTTGGAGCAGCCTGAATCTAAATACCACACATGACCATTCTGCAAAACAAGTTAATTCTTTTTAGGTACCCATTCGTAAATGGGTCCTTTGGGGTTAGGAGGAATACCCGTTTGGACTTGGGTCTGTTTTTGCGACGTGGTGCATCAAACATGGAACGATAATTAAAGACATGATAAAAACCAAACCAATCAGATGCATATCGACGATCAACAAAATCATTCAATCCACAGTTGAAACAACAAACACAATCATGAGACAGTTGAAATAATTGTTGAATTGAATAAACCTTCAAAGGGAACAATCCATTACGTTCAACCAAGGTGTCAGGATCAAAATTCAAAACAAGAATTTAAATAACACTCAGAAACTTTTGTTAAAGAAGTTGCGGAATAACACTTTAACAATAATCAATGAAATAGTGTATGAACTCAAATCACAAGTTACATTGAATTAACTTAATGATTACAACCAAAGCCTCAATCTGTTGAACAGGCTCAACAGACGTTCAATACTTCTCTAATGAAAGGATCACTAACAATCTTGAGGCTAATTATCTCTTTTAAAACAAAAGACGTATGTATCTCTGTATATAATAATCTACGACTTCTATACTATATATACAAAAAAGATTACAATATAATTACGAAAGAAACGTTGATCTTCAGTATCCATTCCATAATTATCTTCATCTCCTTCACTTTCGCACAAATCATCCTTATCAAACATTAGCAACATTAATCTTCCAGCAGTACTAACATACTAGCAGTAGTTTCCATCTTGCAGTACTAACTCTTTAAGCAGTACTAACTATTCTTCTAGTAGTATTAACCTTTCAAGCAGTATTAATACTATTAGCAGTAGTAATTTCTTCAAGTAGCAGTACTAATGTTTTCAGCAGTAGTAATCTTCAATACTTAGCAGCGCTATCCAGACTTAGTCTATTTCAGACCCAACAATCTCCCCCTAACTTAACTTTTTAAAGCAAGAAGTTAAGTTCTTCAAAATAGAAACCTCATGATGCTTTCAAAACTACTGCTCAAATTCCTAGATTGGGATCCAAACCTACACTTTGATTGATTGTTCTTTTAATCACAATTCTGTCCATTTCTGAACCTGTAGGGCCGACCAACTTAGCTTTCAGTATCCCTTGCAACTTTACTTTGCTGCGGTCATACACCTTATCAACCAGATAGTACTCATGAAAGCTTTTATTAATGGTTAGAACATATACTCCAGATCTTTCAATAAGCATCCAGTGATCAATGCTTTTAAATCCTTCTCTGTGCACGTCTTTGATAAGATATTCAACTTTGGCAGGGTCAAACATCATGCAAAAATATTCCAGAGCCATCTTTGTTATGCTCATCCTTGCTCCTTTTAACAAGTCACCATAGAGATTCAATCCAACCTTGTACATTTCTTCCAAATCAGATCTGGAACAACTTCTGATTATCTTACCCCAGGTTGAATAAACCTCAAACTTGTCACCCATTCTTTTGATTCTGAAGTATTCTTTGCCTTTATCCATCAAAGTATCCCAATGAATGATCTCTGGGGCTTTCACTGAGATAGGATCCGCTTTCAATGGTTATTCATTTGTCACAGTCATATACAAGTCAAACTGCTCATCAGATTGTCTTGACTGTTTTGAAGAGTGTTGACATGATTGCTCTTGACTCTGCTCTTGATTTTAAACATGCTCTACTTGTTTCTGTTGCTCTTGTTGTTTATACTGCTCATGTTGTTTCTGCTCTGTCTCACCTTCCTCACTTCTAGGCCTTTTTTCCTTTCTCTTTGTAGCAATTGATTTCATTTTCTTGACAGCTTCAATCTTCTGAGCTAGGGTCTCTTCTTTCTTCACTTCTATCTTTTCTTTAGTTGGTGTGCCTTCTTCACTGTCAAGAAAAGGTTGTTGAATGTTCAGATCATGTCTTTCTTTCATCTTTCTTTCAACTTCAACCCTCTGATTGAAGTCTCCTTGCAGCTTGGCCATCTCCTTTTTGTATAAGTCTTCTATCCTACTGAAAGGCATTTTTGTAAACATCCCTTCAGGAACTCCAACAGATCCTTTCAAGAAGTTTATCATCTTTCTTCTTTCCTGTGCAGCTAGAAACGTCTTTGAAGGTTGTCTTTTCTTTGAAGAATGCCTTTGTCTGGTTGCTTTCATTGTAACCCTCTTCGCAGCAGTCTTCAAACTTTTCTGATATTCTTCATTAAGCCTTGTTGCCAAATCTCTTGCAATCTTTCTGTCTTTGGCCTTTTGAATATCATCCTCCTTTTCAAACTCCTTTTTAAACTGTGCATTTAAATTCTTTGCCAATTCTGCATCCAAATCTATTAGCTTTTGCTTCTTTAATGGTTTCATAGGCTCAACCATCTTCTCTTTCCCTTTCTTCTTGGCCTCTGACACACAGACCTCTTCCTTTTTGTTCTCTAAGTCTCCTTCTTTAATCACCACTCCCTTAGCCTTTTGAGTGGCCTTAGGAGTGTCATTCTTTGCCTTCACCAGAGTCTCTGCAATCTCTATTTCTTCTATAGACATTCCAGTCTCTGCTGCTGCTTTTTCTGTTTCTACTGCTTTAGCAGTTTCTACTGTTGGTTCAGTAGTTACTGCTTCTGCTTCAGTTTCTGCTTCTTTCACTGTTTCTACTGCTTTAGCAGTTTCTACTGCTGGTTCAGTTTCTGCTTCTTTCTCTGTTTCTACTGCTTTGGCAGTTTCTGCTGCTGCTTTCACACTTTGATCTTCCTCGACCTTCTTTTCAGCTTCACCACTAATCTCCCCCTCAAATTTGAATTCCATTCCAACTGAGCTTTCCTTCTCAACTTCATTTTGATTCTCCCCCTTTTTGGAAGCATCATGAGCACTTCCCATGTTCTTCAAGACATATTAATTTCTCTTCTTTTTGTGTACCAAACTGAGTACCATCTTCTTGAGTTTGGTTATCTGCACTCGTTGAGAAGTGATCACTTTTCTCAAATCCTTTATCTCCAAGCCCTGATTGATTACATCTAAGTTCTCATTGCCAATGGTTTCCATCAATTCATCATAGTTATATTTGTCCTCACCTCCTTTAGGTGTGTTGACCACCCTTGAAGGATCATGGGATCTTTTAGTAGAGGCCTTCTGCCTAGTAGAAGCACCTACTACCCCCTTGGTTTCTTGGCACCTGGGACCCTTAGATGATTTCTCATCCAAAGTTGTCGTGGGGAAGGTCTTAGTCATGTTCACACTGTCCTGATCCACACCTTGTGCAGAATCAGTAGTGTGAGCCTTGCTGACCACATGCTCATCCTTCTCCTTAGAGAGCACCTTCTTGGGGTTGGGAGACACCCCTGTGGATTCCCTTTGGATATTCTCTAATGGAGAATGCTCTATCAGAGGGCTTGTAGGCTTTTGGGGTGTAGGTACATGAAGGGAAGGAACCTTTTGTACCTTTTTCCTTGCATATTTTTGAGTGATTGGGGGATTTGCTTATCAACAGTGGTCTGAGGAATATTTGAAGTGAATGGTGTGGGTAGGTCATCAGTGGGTTGGTCAGATATGGGTTGTGACCCTGATGCCTCACCATGTGTGTGGGACACAACCATCATTGTAGAGAACAATGATGTGTCTTTTCCAGAAAAGTCCTTACTAGGCCTTCTCATATTGGAAAACACCTTCCCTTTGGGAGGCTTAGGTACATACACCTCTTTAAAAGAGGGTAAATCCGTCAATTCCTTATGTAGTACTTCTTGTACAAACCTTGGATACATATAAAATCTTTTGGTTTTGGTTTTGGTTTTGGTATCCAGGTTTGACAGCAAATCATTTAAGATCATTTGTGAAAAATTGAATTGTCTAGAGGTAGCTAAGCAGACAAGAGCATAAGCTATTGTACTGCTAAACTCACTCCATCCAGTTGTCTTGCGAGATATACAATGTTGAAGAGTATGAACAAAGAATCTACACTGAGTTGAAAATTTTCTTTTGTAAAACTTGTAAACCTCAGTAGGACCTTCATACCCCATTCTACCAATTTCTTGAAACAGATCTTCTTTTGAAAGAGTAGAAATACCTGAGGCATCATCTAGACGTAGATGAGTGCGAATGCAGCCTTCTATGATTGTGATAGGTTTATCAAAGACCCTTGAATGAATAACCTGATTGCCATCAACATTCTGAATGGAAGCATTTGCCCAGAACTGTCGCATGTGCTCCACATAGATGGTAGGATTTACCATTAGCGCATAAGCAATATGTGATTGGGATAAGAACTCCACAATTTCATGAAAACCTTCAACTTGTTTGGGTTTTTGTAACATTGAAAGCTCATTGTGGTCATCAACGAAATCAAGTTCTGCCATCTTTCTGATCGATGCTAGGGTTCGAAACACAACAAGGGTGTACACACTGGTAATCAAGAATGCTAGAGAGAAAGAGAGAGGATGAGAGCTTAATGGAAATTCAAAGAGTCGTTTGGGTTTTGGCGGTCAGTGAGGGTATTTATAGGTTAAGGATTTCAGTTAAAAGCAGTACTATGTACCCTAGCAGCATTAACAAACCCGCAGTATTAACCCATATAAGCAGTAGTAACACATACCAGCAGCATTAACACAGACTAGCAGTATTAACACATACCAGCAGTATTAACACTGTCTGGTAGTAGAAATAAGGAAAGCAGTGGCAACTTTGCACTGGTAGTATAAACTACCTAGCAGTAGTAACCATACTTAACCATATTTCAATTGTCAGTAGGAATAATAGTGACAGCAGTATTAATTTAACCAGAAGTACCAAGTACCTAATCAGCAAAGCAATCTGAAACACTTAAACACAAATGGTTAGCAGCACCATGCACAATGAAATATGAGAAAATAAGTAGTAAAGAATCTATACATAAATGGTACATAAAGAAAATCAAAAGAGGCTTATGCAGTGTTTATCATGCCTACACTTGTAAGCAAGAATGTGAATCTACCCACATCAAAAGCTTTGGTGAATAGGTCAGCAAATTGGTTACTTGTGTGTACTTTCAAAACCTGAATTAACTTATTTTCATTGTAATCTCTAATAAAATGGTACCTAATTTCTATATGCTTGGTTTTTGAGTGCTTCACTGGATTATTAACTATGCTTATAGCACTGTTGTTATCTATGAAGATGGGACTGTTAAGAAAACTAATACCATAGTCCAACATCTGGTTCTGAATCCATAGCACTTGTGAGCAACAGCTTGCAGCAGCTATAGTTGTAGATGTGGACACTGTGGTTTGCTTTTTACACTGCCAGAAAACTATCCTTGCACCCAAAAACTGACATCCTCCTGATGTAGACTTTCTATCCAAGTTTGCACCACCCAAATCACTATCAGAATATGCAAGCAGATCAAATGGTGAGTCATAAGGATACCAAAGACCCAACCTAGGTTGTCCTTTGAGATATCTGAAGATCCTTTTAACTACTTGAAAGTGAGATTGCTTAGGCCTCACTTGAAATCTGGCACACACACATACAGCAAACATAATGTCTGGTCTTGAAGCTGTTAGATACATGAGGGATCCTATCATAGATCTATAATGATGAACATCCACATCCTCCCCCTCAAGATCTGCAGTGATTTGTTTGTGTGTTTCCATAGGTGTGCTTGCAGGCTTTGCTTCTGAAAATCCAAACTTTGTAAGGATATCCTGCACATACTTGGATTGACTTATGAAAATGCCATCTTCCTTCTGTTTAACCTGTAGCCCAAGGAAGAATGTGAGTTCACCCATAGAGCTCATCTTGAATCTTTTGTGCATCAACTTCTCAAACTCCTTGCACATATAGGCTTTTGTGGAGCCAAAAATGATATCATCCACATAGATTTGAACAAGCAGGATGTCCTTCTTCTTCTTTTGAATAAAAAGGCTCCTGTCAATGATTCCCCTTTCAAAACCATTTTCCAAGAGATAGGTAGACAGAGTGTCATACCATGCTCTTGGTGCTTGATGTAGCCCATAGAGTGCCTTCTTTAGTTTGTATACTTTATCAGGAAAGTTAGGATTCTCAAACCCTGGAGGTTGACAAACATACACCTCTTCATCGATTTTCCCATATTGAAATGCACTCTTAACATCCATCTGAAATACTCTGAACTTCATGAAAGAAGCATAGGCTAGAAACAGCCGAATTCCCTCAATTCTGGCTACTGGTGCAAACACTTTTTTATAATATATCCCCTCTTCTTGTGTGTACCCTTGTGCCACAGTCTGGCCTTATATTTATCACTATCCCTCTCTCATCTTTCTTATTCCTGAAAACCCATTTAGTGCCAACTGCCCTTTGTCCTTGTGGAAAGTCAACCAGATCCCACACATTTTGCAGCTCAAACTGCAGCAGTTCTTCTTGCATTTCTTCTATCCAGCTTGGGTCTTTCATTGCATCATATGCCTTCTTGGGTTCAATCTGAGATAGAAAACAAGATAACAAACCTGACTGCAAGTCTTTCAATCCTCCTAACTTACTTTGATGCCTTGTGATCCTGGGGGAATTGATATCACCAATCACCAACTGAGGAGGATGATTCTTCTGAGTTCTTGTTTGATGAACAACCTCCTCATTAATATTTGCATCAAGATTGGAGTCATTCTTTTCAGGAGTGTTTCCACCAAAAACTGAAGAGTTTTCATCATCAGTATCATCCTCTTTTTCACCTTTATTCTCTTCATCACTTTTATCATCTTCATCCTATGCTGGATCATAATCCTCTGATTCTGAATCATCTTTCTTTTCTTGTTGACAAAATTCAGCAGGATACACTATAGGTATAGGGAACAGCACAAACTCTTGTCTCTGTGCTTGTACCTTTTCTGAACCTGTTCCTGCAATTTGCACATTACTAAAACCCAAAAATTAGTGAGTGAATCAATGTCAAATAGCCAATCAGGACCTGTACCAATTTGATTTGGTGTGTTCTCATTGCATTTGACATTGTCACTTTCCTCTATAATCCTGGAAGAACTGTTGAAAACTCTATATGCCTTGCTCTGAGAGGAGTATCCAACAAGAAATCCATCCTCAGCTTTGCTTTCAAACTTGCCTAAATGAGATTTGGTATTGAGAGTTGTGCAAGGACACCCAAAAGGTTTGAAAAATCCAATAAAAGGTTTCTTATTTTTGAAAAGTTCATAAGGTGTCTTTCCTTGGGTTTTAACTACTAGAACTCTGTTTTAGACATAACAAGCAGTATTAACTACTTCTGCCCAGAAAGTAATGGGTAGCTTTGAATCTGCCAACAGAGATCTAGCAGCCTCAATCAATGTCCTATTTCTCCTCTCTGCAACACCATTTTGTTGAGGAGTCCTAGGAGCACTGAATTGTCTCTCAATACCTTTAGTCTCACAAAAGTTGTTTAAATCACTGTTTTTAAACTCAGTTCCATTATCAGATTTGATGACTTTAACTCTTAGATTTGTTTGGTTTTCAATCCTAAGGACAAAGGATTTGATCAGTCCACTTGTCTCATCCTTAGTCCTTAGAAAATATACCCTAGTAAATCTAGAGAAGTCATCAACAATGACTAAGCAATAGGATTTCTTACCAATACTCATCACATTTGTAGGACAAAAAAGATCCATATGCAATAATTGAAGGGGTGAAGAGATTGTGTTTATTTCTTTGGACTTATGAGAAGTTTTGTGTTGTTTCCCTTTAAGACATGCAACACAATGATCATCACATGAAAACACTTTTTGAGGCAAACCTCTCACAAGGTTGTTTTTCACAAGTTTGTTCATAGTTTTAAAATTAATGTGACACATCCTTCTGTGCCAAAGAGATTATTCTTCTAAAGAAGCTTTTGAAAACAGACAGTTTAGAGATGAATCAGATGCAACACTCTCTAAGTCCAAGCAATAAACATTATCCTTTCTAGGAGTTCTAAGTAGTATCATATTTTCATCAACTACCTTGAATCCTGGAGCAAAGATAATACATTCAGTATCACTAAATAATATACTATGTTTCTTGTCACAGACATGTGATACACTTAACAGGTTGTATCTCAATTGTTCAACATAGTAGACATCTTCAAAAGTCATCTTACCTTTTGAAACCATACCTTTACCACTTATCTTACCTCCTGCTGGATTGTCACCAAAAGCAACACGTCCTCCATCAAACCTTTTGAAATTTTGAAGGCAGGACATGTTACCTGTCATGTACCTAGAGCAACCACTATCTACATGCCAAATACTATTCCCCTTGAGCTGTTGGTTGCCCTGCACATAGGATAAAACAGTTAGTGTCTTGAGGGAACCCAAGCAAAATGGTCTTGGGTTGCCCTTTCTCATCAACATACTCATATTCATTTAGCTTAGTCTTGATGAGATGATCAGAGTTAGGAATCTGATGGCTGGAATACTTTATCTTAATTATAGTATTGTCAGTATTAACACTGGTAGCAGTACTATCCTTGTTAGCAGTACTAACTTGGTCAGCAGTACTAACTTTCTTAGCAGTACTAACTTTATTAGCAGTACTAACTTGGTCAGCAGTAGTATTGCTATCAGCAGCACTATTTCTGTTAGTAGTACTATTTGAGGTAGCAGTACTAACAGGTTTAATGCCATTTGGAACCCAAATCTTGACAAAGTTGTTTGCTTTCCTATTCTTTGAGTTACTCCTTGATTTTCTTCGAGTATTTTCTTTTGCTTCAACTTATTCTGAATATGAGTTTTTACAGTACCATTTTTCATTGGTGCTGTTCTCACATTATCAGCCATGTGGTTCCTTGATTGTTTTGATTTCTTCCTATAACCAACAGAATTTCGTGTTTGTCTTTGAAAAGTAATTCTTTGGTTAACAGGATTGAAATAACAGTGTTTGGCTAAATGATTCAACTGTCCACAAATAAAACAAGGCTTTGGTCTATTGATTTTGCTCAGATCAATTCCTTGTTTTTGAGCCCACTGGTTATTTCTGTTTCTCTGATCTCCCCTAATTTTATCATGTTGATGGGGTTTGTTCTGTTGACAAGTACAGGGATTTACAACAGTAGTTTGCATATAGTGAACTCCCTGTACCTTTTCCTTCTCTGTCTTAGAGGTCTCAGCTTTCTCACTCTTGACAAATGGTTTACCCCCCTTCTCATTTGTAAGAATATGGTTTTCTAAGGGAATTTCTTTCTGGTCTTCCTTATTCTTATCCTTAGTGTTCTCTTCTTCAGACTCTTCTTCAATCACTACATTGTCCAGTGGATCTACCTCTGTGGCTCCTGTAGGTAAGTCCTTCATATCTTGTCTTTCTAAGAGGTCTGAGGTGGGTGGAATATAATTGTTATTGTAAGGTGGAGGGGTGTTGTTGTAGCCTATACCTCTCTTCAGTTTGTCATGAACTTGAGATTTGAGTAAAGTGTCCATTGCTTTAGAAGCATTGGAAAATTTCTCAATGTCTAATTTGGCCTTCTCAAATTCACTCCTAACTTTCTCACATTCTTCTCTGGCCTTTTCTAGCTTAATCTCTAACTCCTTCTTTTCCCACTTCCAATAGTTGTGATCATATGAATGTTGAAGTTCATTGGCCTGATATGCCTTAATTTGTTCTTTAAAATTCACAATGATCAAATTAGACTCTCTCCTATGTTTCTCCAACCTTTTAAGATCATCACACATGCTCTGATTGTGATCCCTGTACTTTTTAACAGTTTCAAGACAGGATTTAGAGCAAAATTTAGATTTTACCTCTGTGGGGATTGTTGTGCTTGAAGACTCTGAAACCTCATCCATCAATGCTTGATTCTGAATTGCCTCATCTGCTTGATCACTCCAATCAAATCCTATTCCATCTTGTGAGACAAGTGCTTGAGATGAATTCCTGTTGTTGTTGTAGTTTGTGGACTTTGATTGTTGATTGTTGCTTCCATGCTGTTGAGAGATTCCTCCTCTGCATTCTCTTGCAAAGTTCCCTAGTTTATGACACTTGTAGCATTCCACCTTGGATTTGTCAAATCCAGCACCATCTTCTCTTCTCATGGCAAAGTTGTTTCTTCCTGTTCTTTTAATGAATATTTTGATTCCCATTGTGAGCATTGCCATTTGCCATTTGATGTCCATCTCTTCAAGATCATCAACATTAATCTGCTCCAGATCATCATTGATAAGAGAAGATTTAGCATGACTAGCAAGGAAGGCTTCCAAAACAGAATCATTGGGTTCATCCTATTTTAAGCCATAAGCAGCACTAACTGATTCTGTATTAGCAGAAGAATCAGTAGTAGATGATAGAAGAGCAACATTGTGAGAATATCCATATGGCTTCTTCTTTGATTCAACCTCTGCTTCAAACACCCTGAGATCATTGTAGAGGTCATCAAGTTCCTTATCCTCCAGATTATCATTCTGCCTGAACGATACTGTATACATTATCCATTCTTCACCAAGAGATCTTAGAAATTTTCGGTTGACATCATCCTGGTCTATCTTGACACCAACATGAAAGGTTTGAGTCATAGACTCATTCTTTGTAGACATAAAATTTTCATATTGTTGCTTGATAATTGCTTTCTGATTTCTCTTAGTGCTTTTGGTATCTGAAAATCTCTTTTCCAAATCATTCCACAAGATTTTGGCATCAGCATAGTTGCAAAACTGATGTTGATATTCATCAGGAATTGCCAAGAGCAGAGTGCTCAAGGCTTTCATCTCAGTCTGCCTCATCTTTCTTTCTCCATCAGTCTTTGGTGGAGGTCTCTTGCCATCTTCTCCAATCTCTCCTACATTGGAAGGACCATTCTCAATGATGTCCCACATTGAGTAGTCTGTAAGAAGAATGTACTGCCTGATCCTGATTTTCCACATGTCAAACTCATTAGGTTTGAGCATGGGAACCTTTGAAACAAGAACACTCTCATGTGATCCGTCCATGATGATTATTGATTTCTGAGTTCCTTGGCTCTGATACCACTTGTCAGGATCGAAATTCAAAACAAGAATTTAAATAACACTCAGAAACTTTTGTTAAAGAAGTTGCGGAATAACACTTTAACAATAATCAATGAACAGTGTATGAACTCAAATCACAAGTTATATTGAATTAACTTAATGATTACAACCAAAGCCTCAATCTGTTGAACAGGCTCAACAGACGTTCAATACTTCTCTAATGAAAGGATCACTAACAATCTTGAGGCTAATTATCTCTTTTAAAACAAAAGACGTATGTATCTCTGTATATAATAATCTACGACTTCTATACTATATATACAAAACAGATTACAATATAATTACGAAAGAAACGTTGATCTTCAGTATCCATTCCATAATTATCTTCATCTCCTTGTCTTTCGCACAAATCATCCTTATCAAACATTAGCAACATTAATCTTCCAACAGTACTAACATACTAGCAGTAGTTTCCATCTTGCAGTACTAACTCTTTAAGCAGTACTAACTATCCTTCTAGCAGTACTAACCTTTCAAGAAGTATTAATACTACTAGCAGTAGTAATTTCTTCAAGTAGCAGTACTAATGTTTTCAGCAGTAGTAATCTTCAATACTTAGCAGCACTATCCAGACTTAGTCTATTTCAGACCCAACACAAGGTATTGGAATTTAAAACATCATGATTGTTATTGTTTTACCTAGAATTCAAAACTTGATTAACTCATTCCATCTTCGTTGTGCTCTCCTTAGACTTCTTAGCTACCCACTCATATTTGACTGATTTCTTTCAACCAAAAGTATCTGAAATACCGTTAAACTCACAGTCAAAAGATTTGAGATTTGAGAATTTTCTCTTGTTAGAGCGACTGGTCTTTTTCTTCTTTTGTAAACGACTTTTTGATTTAGTTTTAGAAGATTTGTTCACATAAGTGTTTTGAGGGGCTGATTAGGAACACTCACCCTTGTAAAAATTTACCGAAGCCTCATAAGTGGAATTCGGAAAATCAACATGACTTGGAAGTGTAGGATTGATATCAAACTGGTCTAACTGTTATCTGTGCACACCTCAGAATTCAAGAAGATTGAAAAATCCATTTCCTCATTAGATGTTCCATTATCACTTGTAGGAGTCGAAAAACTGGATTGATTTGAGCTTTTCAAAGGATCATTTATGGAAGCATTTTGAAAATCAGAATGGTGATCATCTGTGAAATACTTCAACTTAGGCTTTTTTCCTTTATCAGAAGAATTTGGTGAATAATCACCCAAAAAACCTTTATAGGAAGAGGTGCCTAAGGGTGGATAGGAGCTTTCTGACAGATTAATTTTCTCACCTTGGAGTATGTCAAGCTTAGCTTGAAGCTCAGCTTTGTGAAGTTGCTTTTTCATCAAATTTGCTGCCAAGGCAGACAGTTGAGAAGTAAGCTTGTTTATCTTTGTCTGAAGATATTCCTTTTCCTCCTTAGATCTAGATTCCCTTTGATTGGAATTGAGGCACTCAAGTTGGGATAATAAGTCTTGTTTTTCCTTTTGAAAATTAGTTCTTTCCTGTTAAAATGACTCTTCGAGCTGAACAATTTTCTTTTCTAAAATCAGAGGTGGAACATAGATCTTGTGATTGATCGATTCCTCCTTAAGTTCAATGGGTTTTAAATTGAGTTCAGCCTGAGAATAGCTTCGAAAATAGTCATTCGACAGAAAAGTGGGTTTAGCATTGTTATATGATGCATTCAATGAGTCAAACACAAAAGGAAGTTGCATTGTGACAGTATTTTTCCTTCTCAAAGTTTCTAGTTCCGGATCCTCATTATCAAGTGGCTTGGTCCATCTGATTTTGTACTCTGGGTAAGTTTTTTTCAATCCCAAAAATTCGAAAGCATATAAAGTGGGTACCTTGGTCACGGGATTTTTCAGATAGTGTGGGTTATCATAACCGAGACCCATCTCTGTATTAAGGAACTTGAATTCTTTAGGTGCGTTCAGATGAATTATTTGATCTGTTTGACCAATTTTATAAAGTTTCGGTTCAAAATCCGTTAACTTGTCAGTTAACCTTTTATTTTCATTTTTACAAGAAACACTTTTACTAATAATCTCAATTCTCTCATTTTCTGACATACGAAGCTTGTAGGTAAGTTCATCTACTTTGGTCTTTAACTCTTTACATTCCTTTGAAAAACTCTCACACTCTTCCTTTAGATTTGAAATTTTGCACAAGTTTCCAGCATGTTCTATACTTTGTTTTTCAAGTTTTTCAGATTGTGATGACACACGAGTTTCCAAAGTGGAGATGAGATGAGAATTTTCTATTATGGTTTGCTTGTAGGAGTCTAACTTTTTCACCGTGATTTGCATCTGATAAATTAAGATTTTATGGATAGCAGAACATACCTGACAGGTGGAATCGCTATCATCGTCATATGTATCAGACTGTGTCGAGTGCTTACCCATGAAACACATGTGAGCTTCGGCATCATCTTCATCTTCATCTTCATCTTCATCAGTCAGGTTGGGCCAATGGTCATCTTCAGCAAGAAGAGTTTTACCATCTTCCATTTGTTTGGCCATCAACATCTTAGCTTTGTAGTATTCTGAGTTAGGAATGACTGGCTTACGGCATTCTTTGTCAAAGTGTCCCAACCGACCACAGTTATAACATTTGATCGGCTCGTCCTTTGCTTTTTCATCATGATTCTTCTCGACCTTCTTTCCTTCATCGAACCATCTCTTACCTTTATACTTTTCCTTATGATCATGTCACTTGTGAGGAGTAGTGGAGTACCTCTGATTGTTTGATGATGGCTTTTTGAAGAATTTATTTTTCTGAAAGGCTTGAGACAAGAACATCACAGCTTCTTTAATCTGAGTATATTCTGGATCCGAATCACTGTCAGTGTCTTCTGGTTCAGAATCACTTTTCACTGGTTCCTTTTCAAGGGTGCGACTGAAATATCAATCCCTTTTGTCTGAGACGAGTGCTAAGGGATCAGCCACCGGTTTTTCGTCTGCCTTTTGACTTCCTATCAGTTCAAGAACTTCATCTTCATCATGTAGAAGCATTTCAAACAGTTCGTGTAGGGGAACTTTCTCTAGGGTTTGAGTGTGACGGATATGAGAGACAAACGTCTTCCATTCCGGCTGGAGGTTGTTCATGAACTTAATGTTGTTCTCGGTGTTGGACTTACTGATGTTGTTTTTAAGCAGATCGTTAAAAATTGGTTAAACCGTTCGTATGTTTCCGTGAGCGACTCGCCTTTTCTCGCCTTGAAGCTGTCATATCAGGAAATGCAGCTAGTGATCTTCAGCTGAGTGCTTATTCGGTTGCCCATCATCATTTTCTCAATATGGTCCCACATTCCTTTCGCAGTAGCCTTGTAGCTGTCGACGCTTGCGTATATGTCGTTAGGCAAGCTTAGGAGAATGTAGGTCTTTGCATACTTTTCTGCGTCATGCCGTTTCTTTTCTGGACCAGTAAACTCATCACCTATTTTTGGGAGTCGATGGTCTTGTCGACCTTCGTTTTCGTCTCCAGGCAGGACTTTCGTAGGCCAGGTTTATGTCCCCTCTTTCAGACACAAGAGGATTTCATCATAGTCAGGTTTTGCTTCGATGAAATTCATGAATCAATCGTGCCATTGTGGGTATTCTCCCCGATAGAGTACTAAAGGTTTAACATCTGAACCAATGGCTAGAGTGTCTCTAGAATTCATCTTTTATGCACTGTTGTGATCGTTAAGCAATGTATTTGATCCGAAAAAGATAGTCTTAAACCGAAGGAAAAGGACTAAGTTTTTAGTTGTTAGGACGCAAGGACCTGGGAAGCACCCAGGAGACGCAAGGACCCGAGAGTTGCAAGAACCCGAGAAAGCGAGGACCCGGGAAAGGATGATGCTTCAGAAACTTTGTTCCGGGAAAGGTAGTATCGGGAAACCTTGAACCCGGGAAACTTTGTTCCGAGAAAGCAAGGTACTGCGAAAGGCAGAGAATGATGGAACCAAGACTTTGCAATATCGGGAAACTAGATCCCGGGATATCGAAGAGTTTCTGGGTTCGAGTTCTTCGACAAAATCGGCGATAAACCCAAAATTCGACAAACAGATTATTTTTAATGAAAAACTAATCGACAATCAGGATTAGAGAACCAAACCCAGATCGAATTTACTAAAATCAACAAAAACACTTAAACCACAACTTATGATTATGAACAACACATTGGAAAGAAAATAATGTCGATTATCCAAGGTAAGTTGATGGCGGCGATTACCACA
Organism: Arctium minus; assembly: GCA_954870635.1. Taxonomy (NCBI): domain Eukaryota; kingdom Viridiplantae; phylum Streptophyta; class Magnoliopsida; order Asterales; family Asteraceae; genus Arctium; species Arctium minus. The sequence continues at coordinate 79,772,915 of OX941088.1, read as the reverse complement.
GAAATCGACACAAAACAATCCTTTCTAAAACCAAAATTTGAACACATAATTAACTTATTGAACACAAATGTAGAATCAAATCACTAGATAAACAACTAGAACTCAAGTAGATCGATTAAGATTAACACAATATAGCGATTGAGAGAGGCAAAAATTGATAAACAAAAACCGATAAAAATAAGGGTTTTAGACAAACCTTTTGGATCAAAAATCTTGTCTCTTTGCTCTGATGCCAATTGTAGATCCCAGAAACAGTGCAATCACATATAATAATATTCAATAAACAATAAGGATAGAATCACAACTGCTGGTCATAGGATTAGATTTATCAATCAAGGGTTTAAGGTTTACAAGGAAAATTTATGAGTAATACGAGTAAACCTTCTAATGACCATTAACTTAGAAAATAGGTTAAGCTAACAAATATATAACAACACATTACACGCCTAAGATTGAGGCCCAATAACAAAGAATAAATAAATTACAATTTATACCCCCAACTTCTATTCAACACAAAACACACCCTAACAATGGGTTTCATTTGGCTTCCAAGCTTGAAGAGCTGAATATCTCCATTCTTGGGGTATTTCTCACCCATAATCCTCTGGAAAGTAGCACTCAGGAATCGAACGTAAGGGACAACTCTTTCCCTTTTTTTTGGTGAGTCAAGAAAGAAGATCATCAAAGATGATTTTGGCAAAGTCGATCTTCCTCCCATGGATTACTGAGTATCCAATGTCCATGGCCATGCGTCTTGCTTGATCAAAGTCGCCTATATTTCCACCCATGCATGGAATGAAGTGTGAGAAGAAGAAGTACCACTGAGCAGACATGCGGTTATTCTCAACTTTTGTTAGTGTCTTCACTGGGACACCATTATTCATCGTCCAGTCATAGTTGATCTCATCAAAGAAAGTGATGATTTCAGCATTGGTTGAAGTGGGTTCATAGACCTTAGCCCTTGGTAGATCTAGCAACTTTGAAAGTAGCCAAGTCGAATGTTCCCTTGCCTTCATCGGTCATGAAGGAGATCTTTGTCACTTCTTGGCCTTTGTCGTTTATTAATTGGACAACCTCAGCAATGAACCAACTGCTAAAGGTATGATATTATTCACGGAGCGGTAACTGTCAGCACATGTTTGATGAAGCAATTCTTCAGAAAGTTGGCTGCATCTAAAAAGTGTTCTTTGCCCATGGGGATGTCAAGGAGGGCCAGATGGTTGTTTACCTTGAAGGCAATGTCCTCGATTTGTAAGTGCACAAAGGTAGCAACTTTCATTTATGGATAGTTAGGAAGGACAAAATGGGTAAAAAAAATGAGGGTGGTAGATACACAAGAATCCCCCAAACTAGGAATCCATATTCGGGTTCCTAATCTATACACCCCATCTGACCCTATGGTCAGTGTCTTGATTTGCCCTACCATTCGTTCCTTCTTAATATTTTCTTCTAATAGGGATTCTTCTGTGTGTCCCGTATTTAATCTATCAAGTTCACCTTGATATTCATTTGCGTAGCCCGAACTTTGATTGGTTCAGACCCTTCCTTCCTACTTAATGCATCGGCGACCACGTTCGCCTTACCCGGATGGTAATGGATCTCACAGTCATAGTCCTTGAGCAATTCCATCCACCTCCTTTGTCTCATGTTGTCAGGATCGAAATTCAAAACAAGAATTTAAATAAACACTCAGAAACTTTTCTTAAAGAAGTTGCGGAGTGACACTTTAACAATAATCAATGAAACAGTATATGAATCAAATCACAAGTTATATTGAATTAACTTAATGATTACAACCAAAGCCTCAATCTGTTGAACAGACTCAACAGACGTTCAAAACTTCTCTAATGAAAGGATTACTAACAATCTTGAGGCTAATTCTCTCTAAAACAAGAATACGTATGTATATGTATCTCTAAGACTTCTAAACTATATATACAAAACAGATTACAAGATAATTATTAAAATAACAATGATCTTCAGTTTTCATTATATAATTATCTTCATCTCCTTGTCTTTCGCACAAATCATCCTTATCAACATTAGCAGCATTAATCTTCCAGCAGTATCTTTATCTTCAGCAGTACTAACATACTAGCAGTAGTTTCCATCTTGCAGTACTAACTATTTTTCTAACAGTACTAACCTTTCAAGCAGTATTAATACTACTAGCAGTAGTAATTTCTTCAAGTAATAGTACTAATGTCTTCAGCAGTAGTAATCTTCAATATTTAGCAGCACTATCCAGACTTAGCATATTTCAGACCCAACAATTTCCCCCTAACTTAAATTTTGTAAACAAGAAGTTAAGTTCGTCAGCATAAAGGTCTTCATGATGCTTTCAAAATTTCTGCTCAGATTCCTAGATCAGGATTCAATCCCATACTTTGATTGATGGTTCTTTTAATCACAAATCTGGCCATTTCTGAACCTGTAGGGCAAACCAACTTAGCTTTCAGCATCCTTTGCAACTTTACTTTGTTGTGGTCATACACCTTATCAACCATGTAATACTCATGAAAGCTTTTATCAATGGTTAGGACATAGACTCCAGATCTTTCAATAAGCATCCAGTGATCAATGCTTTTAAATCCATTTTCATGACGCACATCTTTGATAAGATATTCAACCTTAACAGGGTCAAACATCATGAACAAATATTCCATAGCCATCTTTGTTAGGCTCATCCCTGCTCCTTTCAACAAATCACCATACATTTGTAGTCCAACCTTGTACATTTCTTCTAAATCAGCTCTGCTACAGCTTCTGATTATCTTACCCCAGGTTGAATAAACCTCAAACTTGTCACCCATTCTTTTGATTCTGAAATATTCTTTGCCTTTATCCATCAAGGTATCCCACTGAATGATCTCTGGAGCTTTCATTGAGATAGGATCTGCTTTCACTGGTTCTTCATCTGTCACAGTCATATACAAACCAAACTGTTCATCAGATTGTCTTGGCTGTTCTGAAGGATGTTGACTTGATTGCTCTTTACTCTGCTCTTGAGTTTGAACATGCTCTTCTTGTTTCTGCTCTGTCTCCCCTTCCTCAGTTCTAGGCCTTTTTGCCTTTTTCTTTGGAGCAATTGACTTCATTCTCTTAATAGCTCCAATCTTTCGAGCTAAAGTATCTTTCTTCTTGACTTCTATCTTTTCTTTTGTAGGAGTGCCTTCTTCACTGTCAGGGAAAGGCTGTTGAATGTTCAGATCATGTCTTTCTTTCATCTTCCTTTCAAATTCAACCCTCTTACTGAAGTCTCCTTGAAGCTTGGCCATCTCCTTCTTGTATAAGTCTTCTATTCTGCCAAAAGACATTTTGGTAAACATCCCTTCAGGAACTCCAATGGATCCTTTCAGGACATTTATCATTTTTTTTCTTTCTTGAGTAACTAGAAAGGTCTTTGAAGGCTGTCTTTTCTTTGAAGCTTTCATTGTAACCTTCCTTGCAGCCAGTTTCAAGCTCTTCTGATATTCTTCATTGAGTCTTTTTGCCAAATCTAATGCAATCTTTCTGTCTTTGGCTTTTTGAATTTCATTCTCCTTTTCAAGTTCCTTTTCAAACTGTATATTTAACTCCTTTGCCAATTTTGCATCCAAATCAATTTGCTTCCTCTTCTTCAATGATTTCACAGGCTCAACCATCTTCTCTTTGCCTTTCTTCTTGGCCTCTGACATACTAACCTCTTTATTTTTCTTCTCTAAGACTCCTTCTTTTATCACCACTCCTTTAGCCTTTAGAGTGGCCTTAGGAGTGTCATTCTTCGCCTTTACCAAAGTCTCAGCAATCTCTAATTCTTCTATTGACATTCCAGTTTCTGCTGCTGATTTCTCTGTTTCTACTGTTGCATCAGTTTCTACTGCTGGTTCAGTAGTTACTCCTGCTTTTTCTGTTTCTGCTGCTTTTGCTGTTTCTGCTTCAACCTTCTCTTCAGCTTTACCACTAATCTCCCCCTCAAATTTGTATTCCATTCCAGCTGAGCTTTCCTTCTCAACTTCAGTTTGATTCTCCCCCTTTTTGGAAGCATCATGATCACTTCTCCTTTGCTTCAAGATAAACTGGATTCTCTTCTTTTTGTGCACTAATTTCAACACCAACTTCTTGAGTTTGTCTATCTTGCTTTGTTGAGAAATGATCACCTTTTTCAACTCATTTATCTCTGAACCCTGTTTGAGTACATCCAGGTTGACATTACCAATTGTTTCCATCAATTCCTCATAGTTATATCTATCCTCACCTCCTTTAGGTGTGTTGAGCACCCTTGAAGGATCCTTGGATCTTTTAGTAGAGGCCTTCTACCTAGCAGAAGCACCTACTACCCCCTTGGTTTCTTGGCACCTGGGACCCTTAGATGATTTCGCATCCAAAGTTGACGTGGGGAAGGTCTTAGTTATATTCACACTGTCCTGATCCACACCTTGTGCAGAATCAGTAGGGTGAGCCTTGCTGCCCACATGCTCATCCTTCTCCTTAGAGAGCACCTTCTTGGGGTTAGGAGACACCCCCTGTGGATTCCCTTTGGATATTCTCTGATGGAGAATGCTCCATCAGAGGGCTTGTAGGCTTTTGGGGTGTAGGTACATGAAGGGAAGGAACCTTCTGTACCTTTTTCCTTGCATATGTTTGAGTGATTGGGGGAATTGGCTTATCAACAGGAAGGTGGGGATGAATATTTGAAGTGGATGGTGTGGGTAGGTCATCAGGGGGGTGGTCAGATATGGGTTGTGACCCTGATGCCTCACCATGTGGGTGGGACACAACCATCATTGTAGAGAACAATGGTCTGTCTTTTCCAGAAAAGTCCTTACTAAGCCTTTTCATGTTGGAAAATACCTTCCCTTTGGGAGGTTTAGGTACATACACCTCTGTAAAAGAGGGTAAATCCGTCAATTCCTTATTTAGTACTTCTTGTACAAACCTTGGATACATATAAAATCTTTTGGTTTTGGTTTTGGTATCCAGGTTTGACAGCAAATCATTTAAGATCATTTGTGAAAAATTAAACTGTCTGGAGGTAGCTAAGCAGACAAGAGCATAAGCTATTGTACTGCTAAACTCACTCCATCTAGTTGTCTTGCGAGATAGACAATGTTGAAGAGTATGAACAAAGAATCTCCACTGAGGTGAAAATTTGCTTTTGAAAAACTTGTAAACCTCAGTAGGACCTTCATACCCCATTCGGCCAATTTCTTGGAAGAGATCGTCCTTTGAAAGAGTAGTAATACCTGAGGCATCATCTAGACATAGATGAGTGCGAATGCAGGCTTCTGTTATTGAGATAGGTTTATCACAGACCCTGGAGTGAATGACCTGATTGCCATCAACATTCTGAATGGAAGCATTGGCCCATAACTGTCGCATGTGCTCCACATAGATGGTGGGATTCACCATTAGCGCATAGACAATATGTGATTGTGATAAGAAGTCCACAATTTCATGAAAACCCTCAGCTTGTTTGGGTTTTTGCAGCATTGCCAGTTCATTGTGATCATCAATGAAATCCAATCCTGCCATCGTTTTGATCGAGTCTTGGGTTCGAATCAACACTAGGGTTTACGCACTGGGAAGCAAGAATTTTAGAGAGAGAGAATGAAAACTCGCTGGAAATTCAAAGAGCCGTTTGGGTTTTGGCGGTCAGAGAGGGTATTTATAGGTGAAAGATTTCAGTTAAAAGCAGTACTAAGTACCCTAGCAGCATTAACAAACCCGCAGTATTAACCCATATAAGCAGTAGTAACACATGTCAGCAGTATTAACACAGACTAGCAGTATTAACACATACAAGCAGTATTAACACTGTCTGGCAGTAGAAATAAGGGAAGTAGTAGTAACTTTGCACTGGCAGTATAACCTACCTAGCAGTAGTAACCATACTTAACCATATTTGAACTGTCAGCAGGAGTAATAGTGAGAGTAGTATTAACTTAACCAGAAGTACCCAGTATCTGATCAGCAAGGTAATCTGAAACACTTAAACACAAATGGTTAGCAGCACCATGCACAATAAAATATGAGAAAGTAAGCATTAAAGAATCTATACATAAATGGTACATAAAGAAAATCACAAGAGGCTTATTCAGTGTTTATCATGCCTACACTTGTGACCAAGAATGTGAATCTACCCATATCAAAACCTTTGGTGAATATCTCAGCAAATTGGTTACTAGTGTGTACCTTCAAAACCTGAATTAACTTCTTTTCATTGCAATCTCTAATAAAATGGTACCTGATTTATATATGCTCGGTTTTTGAATGCTTCACTGATTATTAACAATGCTTATAGCACTGTTGTTATCAATGAAGATGGGAGTGTGAAGAAAAGGAATACCATAGTCCAACATCTGATTCTGAATCCATAGCACCTGTGAGCAGCAGCTTGCAGCAGCTATATACTCTACTTCTGTTGTAGATGTGGACATTGTGGTTAGCTTTTTACACTGCCATGAAACTAGTCTTGCACCCAAAAACTAACATCCTCCTGATGTAGACTTTCTATCCAAATTTGCACCACCCAAATCACTATTAGAATATGCAAGTAGATCAAATGGTGAGTCATGAGGATACCAAAGACCCAACCTAGGTTGTCCTTTGAGATTACTGAAGATCCTTTTGACTGCTTGAAAGTGAGATTGCTTAGGCCTCACTTGAAATCTGGCACACACACATACAGCAAACATAATGTCTGGTCTTGAAGTTGTTAGATACATGAGGGAGCCTATCATGGATCTATAATGATGAGCATCCACATCCTCCCCCTCAAGATCTGCAGTGATCTGTTTGTGTGTTTCCATAGGTGTGCTTGAAGGCTTTGCTTCTGAAAATCCAAACTTTGTAAGTATACCCTGCACATACTTGGATTGACTTATGAAAATTCCATCTTTCTTATGTTTAACCTGTAGCCCAAGAAAGAATGTGAGTTCACCCATATAGCTCATCTTGAATATTTTGTGCATCAGCTCCTCAAACTCCTTGCACATATAATCTTTTATGGATCCAAAGATGATATCATCCACATAGATTTGAACAAGCAGGATGTCCTTCTTCTTCCTTTTAATGAAAACGGTCTTGTCAATGATTCCCCTTTCAAATGCATTTTCCAAGAGATAGGTAGACAGAGTGTCATACCATGCTCTTGGTGCTTGATGTAGCCCATAGAGTGCCTTCTTTAATTTGTATACTTTGTTAGGAAAGTTAGGATTCTCAAACCCTGGAGGCTGACGAACATGCACTTCTTCATCAATTTTCCCATATAGGAATGCACTCTTAACATCCATCTGAAATACTCTGAACTGCATGAAAGAAGTATAGGCTAGAAACAGTCTAATTGCCTCAATTCTGGCAACTAGTGCAAACACTTCTTCATAGTCTATCCCCTCTTCTTGTGTATACCCTTGTGCCACAAGTCTGTCCTTATTCTTTATCACTAAACCTCTCTCATCTTTCTTATTCCTGAAAACCCATTTAGTTCCAATTGCTCTTTGTCCTTGTGGAAGGTCAACTAGAGCCCACACATTTTGCAGCTCAAACTGCAGCAGCTCCTCTTGCATTGCTTCTATCCAGCTTGGTTCTTTCATTGCATCACAGGCCTTCTTGGGTTCAATCTGAGATAGAAAACAAGATAACAATCCTGACTACAAGTCTTTCAATCCTCCTAACTTACTTTGATGCCTTGTGATCCTGGGATAATTGATATCACCTATCACCAACTGAGGAGGATGATTCTTATGAGTTCTTGTTTGATGGGCAGCCTCCTCATTAATATTTTCATCCAGATTAGAGTCATTCTTTTCAGGAGTGTTCCCACCAAATACTGAAGAATTTTCTTCATCAGTATCATCATCTGACAATGTAGGCATTTCAGGACCTGTGTTTCCTGAATCTGAAGGATGAGCATCCTCTTTTTCACCTTTATCCTCTTCATCACCTTGAGTATCTTCATTCTGTTCTGGTTCAGAATCATCTGTTTCTGAATCATCCTTCTTTTCTTGTTGACAAAATTCAATAGGGTCCACTGTAGGTGTAAGGAACAACACAAACTCTGGTTTCTGTTCTTATGCCTTTTCTGAACTTGTTCCTGCAATTTGCACATTACTAAAACCCAAAGAATTAGTTAGTGAATCAATGTCAAACAGCCAATCAGGACCTGTACCAATCAAATTTGGTGTGTTCTCATTGCATTTGACATTGTCACTTTCCTCTATAATCCTGGAAGAACTATTGAATACTCTATATGCCTTACTCTAAGAGGAGTATCCAACAAGAAATCCATCCACAACTTTGCTTTCAAACTTGCCTAAATGAGACTTGGTATTGAGGATTGTGCAAGGACACCCAAAAGGTTTGAAAAATCCAATAAAAGGTTTCTTCTTTTTGAAAAGTTCATAAAGTGTCTTTCCTTGAGATTTGACTACTAGAACTCTGTTTTGGACATAACAAGCAGTATTAACTGCTTTTGCCCAGAAAGTAATGGGTAATTTTGAATCTGCCAACAGAGATCTAGCAGCCTCAATCAATGTCCTTTCTCCTCTCAGCAACACCATTCTGTTGAGGAGTCCTAGGAGCACTGAATTGTCTCTCAATACCTTTAGTCTCACAAAAGTTGTTTAAGTCACTGTTTTTAAATTCAGTTCCATTATCGGATCTGATGACTTTAACTCTTAGATTTGTTTGGTTTTCAATCCTAAGGACAAAGGATTTGATCAGTCCACTTGTCTTATCCTTAGTCCTTAGAAAATATACCCAAGTAAATCTAGAGAAGTCATCAACAATGACTAAGCAATAGGATTTCTTACCAATACTCATCACATTTGTAAGACCAAAAAGATCCATATGCAATAACTGAAGGGGTGAAGAGATTGTGTTTATTTCTTTGGACTTATGAGAAGTTTTGTGTTGCTTGCCTTTAAGACATGCAACACAATGATCATCACATGAAAACACTTTTTGAGGCAAACCTCTCACAAGGTTGTTTTTCACAAGTTTGTTCATAGTTTTAAAATTCATGTGACACATCCTTCTGTGCCAAAGAGATGATTCATCTAAAGAAGCTTTTGAAAACAGACAATTAAGTGATGAATCAGATGAAACACTCTCTAAGTCCAAACAATAAACATTGTCCTTTCTAGGAGTTCTAAGTAGTATCATATTTTCATCAACTACCTTGAATCCTGGAGCTAGGATAATACATTCAGTATCACTAAATAATATACTATGTTTCTTGTCACAGACCTGTGATACACTTAACAGGTTGTATCTCAATTGCTCAACATAGTAAACATCTTCAAAGGTCATCTTACCTTTTGAAACCATACCTTTGCCACTTATCTTATCTTCTTCTGGATTGTCACCAAAAGCAACACGTCCTCCATCAAACCTTTTCAAATTTTGAAGGCAGTCCATGTTACCTGTCATATGCCTAGAGCAACCACTATCTACATGCCAAATGCTCCTCCTCTTGAGATGTTGGTTGCCCTGCACATAAAATAAAACAGTTAGTGTTTTGAGGGAACCCAAGCCAAAGTGGTCTTGGGTTGCCCTTTCTCATCAACATACTCATAATCATTAAGCTTAGTCTTGATGAGATGATCAGAATCAGGAATCTCATAGCTGGAATACTTTGTCTTAATTATAGGCTTGTCAGTATTAACACTGATAGCAGTACTATCCTTGTTAACAGTATTAACTTGGTCAGCAGCACTAACTTTGTTAGCAGCACTAACCTCATTAGCAGTAATAACTTGGTCAGCAGTAATAAGTCTGGTAGTAGTACTAACTTTATTAACAGTACTAACTAGGTCAGCAGTAGTATTGCTATCAGCAACACTATTTCTGTTAGCAGTACTATTTGAGGTAGCAGTACTAATAGGTTTAGTTTCTTTTGGAACCCAAAATAATACAGAGTTGTTTGTTTTCCTATTCTTTGAGTTACTCCTTGATTTGCTTGGAATATCTTCTTTTGTTTTAGCAAACTTATTCTGAATATGAGATTTTGCAGAACCAGTTATCATTGGTGTTGTTCTCACATTCTCTGCCATGTGGTTCCTTGATCTTATTGATTGCTTCCTATAACCCACAGAATTTTGTATTTTTCTTTGAAAAATAATTCTTTGGTTAACAGGATTGAAATAACAGTGTTTGTCTAAATGATTCAACTTGCCACAAATAAAACAAGGCTTTGGTCTATTGATTTTGCTTAGATCAATTCCTTGTTTTAGAGCCCACTGGTTATTTATGTTTCTCTGATTTCCCCTTATTTTATCATGTTGATGGGGCTTGATCTGTTGACAAGTACAGGGATTTACAACAGTAGTTTTCATATAGTGATCTCCCTGTACCTTTTCCTTCCCTTTCCTAGAGGTCTCAGCTTTCTCACTCTTAACAGTCTCTTCCCCAATCTTAGACTTCTCTACTTTCTCACTCTTGACAAATGGTTTACCTCCCCTTTCATTTGTAAGAATATGGTTTTCTAAGGGAATTTCTTTCTGGTCTTCCTTATTCTTATCCTCATTGTTCTCTTCTTCAGATTCTACCTCAACCACTACAGTGTCTAGTGGATCTACCTTTGTGGCTCCTGCAGGTAAGTCATTCTTATCTTGCCTTTCTAAGAGGTCTGAAATGGGTGGAATATAGTTGTTGTTGTAAGGTGGAGGGGTGTTATTATATCCTATACCTCTCTTCAGTTTGTCATGAACTTGATATTTGAGTAAAGTGTCCATTGCTTTAGAGGCATTGGAAAATTTCTCAATGTCTAATTTGGCCTTCTCAAATTCACTTCTGACTTTCTCACATTCTTCTCTAGCCTTCTCTAGCTTAATCTCTAACTCCTTCTTCTCCCACTTCCAATAGTTGTGTTCATATGAATGTTGAAGTTCATTGGCCTGATATGCCTTAATTTGTTCTTCAAAATTCACAATGATCAAATTAGACTCTCTCCTATGTTTCTCTAGTCTTTTAAGATCATCACACATGCTCTGATTGTGATCCCTATACTTCTTAACAGTTTCAAGACAGGCTTTAGAGAAAAGTTTATATTTTACCTCTGTGGGAATTGCAGTCCTTGAAGACTCTGAAACATCAGCCATCAATGCTTGATTCTGGATTGCCTCATGAGCTTGATCACTCCAATCAAATCCCATTCCATCTTGTGAGACAAGTGCTTGAGATGAGTTGTAGTTTGTGGACTTTGATTGTTGATCGCTGCTACCATGCTGTTGAGAGATTCCTCCTCTGCATTATCTTGCAAAGTGCCCCAGTTTATGACACCTGTAGCACTCCACCTTGGATTTGTCAAATCCAGCACCATCTTCTCTTCTCATGGAAAAGTTGTTTCTTCCACTTCTTTTAATGAATCTTTTGATTCTCATTGTGAGCATTGCCATTTGATGTCCATCTCTTTAAGATCATCAACATTAATCTGCTCAAGATCATCATTGATAAGAGAAGATTTAGCATGACTAGCAAGAAAGGCTTCCAAAACAGAATCATTGGGTCCATCCTATTTTGAGCCATAAGCAGCACTAACTGGTTCTATATTAGCATAAGAATCAGTAGTGGATAATAAAAGAGCAGCATTGTGAGAGTATCCAGATGGCTTCTTCTTAGATTCAACTTCTGCTTCAAACACCCTGAGATCATTGTAGAGATCATCAAGTTCCTTATCCTCCAGATTATCATTCTGCCTGAATGATACTGTATACATTACCCATTCTTCACCAAGAGATCTTAGAAACTTTATGTTGACATCATCCTGGTCCATCTTGACACCAACAGTGGCCAATTCTCCAATCAACTTGTTGAATCTATCAAAGGTTTGAGTCATAGACTCATTCTTTGTAGACATAAAGTTTTCATATTGTTGCTTGAGAATTGCTTTCTGATTTCTCTTAGTGCTTTTGGTACCTGAAAATCTATTTTCCAAAGCATTTCACAAGATTTTGGCATCAGCACAGTTGCAAAATTGATGTTGGTATTCATTAGGAATTGCCAAGAGTAGAGTGCTCAAGGATTTCATCTCAGTCTGCCTCATCTTTCTTTCTACATCAGTCTTTGGTGGAGGTCTCTTGCCATCTGCTCCAATCTCTCCTACATTGGAGGGACCATTCTCAATGATGTCCCACATTGAGTAGTCTGTAAGAAGGATATACTGCCTGATCCTGATTTTCCACATGTCAAACTCATTGGGTTTGATCATGGGAACCTTTGAAACAAGAACACTGTCGTGTGATCCGTCCATGATGATTATTGATTTTTGAGTTTCTTGGCTCTGATACCACTTGTCAGGATCGAAATTCAAAACAAGAATTTAAATAAACACTCAGAAACTTTTGTTAAAGAAGTTGTGGAATGACACTTTAACAATAATCAATGAAACAGTATATGAATCAAATCAAAAGTTATATTGAATTAACTTAATGATTACAACCAAAGCCTCAATCTGTTGAACAGACTCAACAGACGTTCAAAACTTCTCTAATGAAAGGATTACTAACAATCTTGAGGCTAATTCTCTCTAAAACAAGAATATGTATGTATATGTATCTCTAAGACTTCTAAACTATATATACAAAACAGATTACAAGATAATTATTAAAATAACAATGATCTTCAGTTTTCATTCCATAATTATCTTCATCTCCTTGTCTTTCGCACAAATCATCCTTATCAACACTAGCAGCATTAATCTTCCAGCAGTATCTTTATCTTCAGCAGTACTAACATACTAGCAGTAGTTTCCATCTTGCAGTACTAACTCTTCAAGCAGTACTAACTATTTTTCTAGCAGTACTAACCTTTCAAGCAGTATTAATACTACTAGCAGTAGTAATTTCTTCAAGTAGTAGTACTAATGTCTTCAGCAATAGTAATCTTCAATATTTAGAAGCACTATCCCGACTTAGTATATTTCAGACCCAACACATGTTTAACTCCTTCTGGTCGAACAAGTATTTCAGACTTTTATGATCGGTATAAATCATACACTTGGTACCGTACAAATAGTATCTCCATATCTTTAGCACGAAAACCACCGCCGCTAATTCCATGTCGTGGGTAGGATATTTCTTCTCGTGCTCCTATAACTGGCATGAAGCATAAGCAATAACCTTGTCGCGTTGCATCAACACACATCCTAGTCCCATCTTCGACGCGTCACTATACATGACAAAATCTTCAGTTCCCTCTGGCAGGGATAACACGGGGGCACTGCTCAGCCTTTCCTTAAGCGTTTGGAAGGCTTCTTCTTGTTTTTCTCCCCCTAATTGAACTTTTTCGCTTTTTGTGTCAATTTCGTCAATGGAGTAACTATCTTGGAGAAGTCCTGGATGAACCTCCGATAATAGCCCGCTAAACCCAAGAAATTGCGTATCTCAGAGGCAGACTTAGGAGATTTCTAATTCGTAATTGCCTCAATTTTGATTAGGTCTACTTTGATGCCCTCTGCGTTCACTACGTGGCCTAGAAACTGAACTTCTTGTATCCATAATTCGCATTTAGAGAACTTTGCGTAAAGTTGCTCCTTTGCTAATAATTCCAGAATTGTTCTCAGATGTTTTTCGTGCTCCTTTTAGCTCCTTGAGTAGATAAGAATGTCGTCTATGAAGACTATAATAAACTTATCTAGGTAAGGCCCGCAAACTCGATTCATTAAATCCATGAATGTCGCATGTGCATTCGTTAAGTCGAATGGCATTACTACGAATTCATAGTGTCCATATCGAGTCATGAACGCGGTTTTTGGTATATCTTCTTCTCTTACCCTCAACTGATGATACCCTGATCTCAAGTCGATCTTCGAGAAGTGGCTAGCCCCTTGAATTTGATCGAAAAGATCGTCAATCCTTGGCAAAGGGTATCTATTCTTTATCGTGATCTTATTGAGCTCACGATAATTGATGCACATTCTCATTGTGTCATCCTTCTTTTTCACGAACAATATCGGTGCTCCCTAAGGTGATGAGCTTGGTCTGATAAAACCATTTTCCAAGAGTTCCCGCAGTTGTTTCATCAACTCTTGCATCTACGTTGGGTCAATCGGTATGGTGCCCTAGTGATTGGTACCGCTCCTGGTACCAAATCGATCTTAAATTCTACCTGGCGTTCTGGTGGAATTCCTGGTAACTCCTCCGGGAACACCTCTGGGTACTCTCTCACCACTGGTACCTCATGTATCTTCTTCTTCTCTAGCTTTGCGTCGATTGCGTAAGCAAGGAATGTTGCACAACCTTTCCGTAGATATTTGTTTGCCTTAATCGCCTTGATCACCCTTATGGCAGTCTTCATTCGGTCCCCATAAACATAGACTGATTCTCCTTCTGGGGTCTGGATCTTAATCATATTCTGGTTGCAAACAATTTGGGCATTGTTGTTAGACAACCAGTCCATTCCTAACACTACGTCGAAACCACCCAATCCCATGGACATAAGTCTTACAGGCAACTTCTTACCGTCTATACAGATCGTGCATCCACAAATTACTTCATCTACCTTAACTTGACCACCATCTGCAGTTTCTACTATATAGCTCTTTGCAAGCCTATTAGCGTCTCTATTCAAGTAGTGACGGAAAGAAGTAGGGACAAAACTACCATTCACACTCGAATCAAATAATACATGCGCGTAGACATCATTAATAGGGAACATACCAGATATGACGTCTGGGGTTTCCCTTGTTTCTTCCAAGGTCATGTTGTATGCTCGGTCGCCCCTCTTTGTCGGCTCCTTCTTCTTTGCTAACTCTTTCCCTAATCCTTCTCCTAAAGCTTAATTGATGTTCCTTGTCCCCTTCTGCAACTTGGGACATTCAAACCTCAGATGTCATGTATCTCCACATTCATTGCATGTCTTTTTCTCGAGATTCCCTCACGGTATGACCCGGCTTCCCACAACAATAGTAAGTCACTTCCCGCTCTACACTCCCCTTCGTGCTTCCTATTGTACTTCTTACATGTGGGGATGAAGAATCCATCATTCTGGTTTCTAGTTGAAGTTTGCGTTCCTCTCACCTTCTTTACCACCTTGCTCGATCCTTCCCATTTTCTCTTGAAATCTCTCATTTCTCCAGTTGACTTCACATTATTCTCTTTGGCCACCGTTGCCATCTCCACCGCATGAACAAATGTGGTCGACTTCATCATGTCCACGTATTGTTTTATCTCTAACCTTAGACCATCCTTAAATCGGTCTATCTTCCATTGTTCGGCCGCTACTTGATAACTGGCGAATTTGGCATTCTCCAGGAATCTATTTACGTACTCCTGAACTGATAGTGAACCTTGCTCCAGCCTCAGGAATTTTGATTCCAACTTCTTCACCTCTGACTGTGTGATGTACTTATACATCATCATACTCTTCATTTTCTCCCAAGTCAAGGTAGCAACACCCTCTTCTCCTTGGATCGCGCATTCAGTCTCCCACCAGTGGAGTGTCGAATCCAAGAGGGTAGTAGCATCATAAGTCACCTTATGCTCCTCCAAGAACTTGCAAATTTTAAAACATCTCTGCATTTTGGTTATCCAGTTCATTAGAACAATTGGGCCTTCTGTGCCCCCAAATTCCTTTGGGCGAGTGTCGTTGAATGTCTTAAAGGTGCATGCTTTCTTCTTCACTTGATACTCTCTCTTATCGTACATTCCTCCTGTCGCTTGTGGTTCTTTTTCCCATTCCTTCGGTGAGTTAACCATGTCCCTAACCGATGATTCCACTCTCTCAGTGGTCTGGGGATTGTTCACTGGTCTCTCCTTTTGAGTGTTGGCTTCTTGCTCCTCTTCTAGGTCCTTGAATCGGTCGCCTAACATGGCTTTCAACATGTTTGGGAGAGTATTTTGGAGGATTTGAGTCATTCGCTCCATCATCACATCTTCCGTGAAAATGTTTTCACCCCTCCCGACTCCTCGACCTCTCCCTTGGCTTCCTCGTGCAGTTGAATTTTCAACCACAGACGAGGTAGCACTTAAACTTGTGGTTAAATTTTGATCGCTTCTATGACCTCATCCTTGAACTGCATGTGGTGGCAAGTTGTCAACACCCTCTCCAAGGATAGTAGTCCTCCTTGTTCCACATGAAACTATACTAATACAATAGTGATTTCTTTTACATCGTTTTAAGAGAATCTATCATATAAAGCTACTTGTGTCAATTTTGACACCACATACATATGTATGGGTCTATGATCCCAAACATCTCTCTAATAGTCACAATATTTATCTTACTAGACCATAGGACTTTCTAGCCTACACCTCGGTAGAACTATCATCAGTCTAACCCTCACCCTTAAGGATCACATGGAACTTACGTGCACGTAACTTATGCATTTACTCTACCACTTTGTAACCATATAAGTCCATTTTATTTTAACTGTTATAGTTAAACACCTCTGGACTTAAACCATAATTAGTTCCTCACCTCATGAAGATCCTCTATAATGGATACTATGTCACACGTCGCTTTGAAGTCTAACTTAATAGCAAAATAAAGCAACTCCATAAGAATTATATAATCATTCCTCCAGTACTAATTCATAGTACTTTTCCCTAGTTTAAGTTTAGGCTAAAATAAGATCTTAACCTAATTCTCCTAAACTAAAGCTCTGATACCAACTTGTAACACCCCAATTTTTTTTGTTGGCCAAATGAAGTGTTACATCTCCCAAAAATACATCATTAATTAGCCTAACAAAATAAATACTCCAATTATAAATCCAAAATGTTACCGGAAGTCTAAACATCAAAAAAACAACCATAAAAGTTAACTCATCCCATACTGGGTAACTAAATCAACCCAAATGAAATAAATTACATCGTAACAAGTAAAGTATAGAATCCTAGGTGAGTCCCTAGCCTTTATCGACTCCAGAACCTCCTACTCCTGAGATGTATACTATATTCAGCTAAATAACTCAGTGAGTTCACGGTTTGTATGCAATCACACACCTTAACCATAAAATTGCCAAATAGATAGTGACATGCAACATATATGCAACCCATTGAGATTTCTCAACTCCACTCCGTTAGGTAGGGACCTTCCATGTCACAGGCATTACCTGGGCGTGTAGGTTCACAAAGAACTAACCGCCCATCACGGGTTGTGTCTCTCCTAAATGTGACATATCGAGCCGATATCCCATACCCCGGTTAACGCACCATGTTAACCCCAAACCCAAATCATATGCATGCAATTTATGTTAAATGAATATAACAAAATTATCATGCTTGCACCATAAGTTAAAATTAAATGCACATAAATCACCAATTATAAATAACGTGCAATTAATACCTCAACAAAACATACATATAAAATATCACACCTCATACATGTAAAAATAATTTATACGTATGTATACATCCCAGTGAAATCTCGTGAGAGACTCACCTGATAATGTCGGTTCGTTAGAATTTCTCTCCAAATAACAACCTACAATTATAGACGCAATAATACCCATTAACGTCTATATTTTCTCCAAAAGTCAACTTAAAAGTCAACTAACGATTAACATCCGTCAACCCTTAATTATACTCCTAATTGTCCACTAAAATTTTGTAATTAATCAACCCCAATTTGTTTGGGTCAAATCATTAACATCACGACATCTCGATGACCCGATAAATAATAAAAATTCCTTAATAATATGGAGTTACTCCTTTTATAATTAAATAATACCAAAATATATATATATATATATGATTAAATATATACATTTTAGTAATTTATTTAATTAATAAATCCTTACCAAAATTAAATTAATTAATCTCAACCAATTAATTAATTTACACCAATCTCTTTGGACTTTTTAAAATAAAAGAAATCATTTTAAACCTATTTGGACCCCTACAAAGCCCACCAGATCAGGCCCATAACTCCCTAATCAGCCCAACAGCCACCTCCTACCGGAAAGTCGCCAGAGCACGTCGCCGGCGCCGGCGAACGTCGCTTTTCCGGCAAGTTCGTCACTTTTCCGGCGAGCTCATTGTTTTGGACCGTGTGGCTTCGTTTCTCATCCGTTTTCAGCGATTTTTTTCCTAAATTTTAGTTTTTCCATTGCTCATCTTTTTAGAAACAAAAATCGCATGAAAACTTTAAGTTTTGAGGCAGATACTTATATTTAAAGTTTCGGTTTTTACCGAAAACGATAATTTCTATGTTTTGATCGATTTAACAATATTTCGGTTATCCAATCGGCTTCAAAACGTATCTGGGTTTACCTTTACCCATTCCTAACATCTCCATGAAGTTATTTTCTAGTTCTATAGAGAATACATACCTTAACTCGGTAAATCGCTACCGAAAACGAACCAACTTCGAAAGCTTCGAGACTTCTCCTCGTGGCACCGTTCGTCAAGATTCCGGCACCGACTCTCCCCAAAATGCCTACAACGAAAACACAAAAAAATTCCAACCGACCCACTATATTTATAGTCGGATTTTTCCACCGAAATATGGAATGAGAAATCGACATTATTACTATTAATCCCTTCCATATTTCATTTTTCAAGATTGGCAAAACCGGCCCCTCGTCACTATTATTTCACGATTTAGCCTCAAGAATTGAATTGTTTCATTAATCCAATTCAGTTATTTTTAAATGATTATTTCTGCATTAATATCCACCAAAAATAAAAGATTTCAATATATTTCTTTTATTTTTATAAAATCTTCTAAAATTCAAAAATCTCCATAAAATAAATACTTTAATTTAATTTTAATAATATTCAAATTTTGCAAAATTTTGGATGTTACAGAATTTGTGGAAATTCCTCCAACCACTGTAGCATTTGAAAATCACTGTAGCATTTGAAAATGTGTTATCCTTGACAGTAGCATTGCAAACTCATCATTTATAAAATCCAAGAGACCCACTAAAACAAACAGTATTACACAGATCCTATATCTAACAGAAGTGATGGTAGTATTAATGCACAGAGAAGATGGTGAGAAATTGATTATACGGAGTTTGCACAGAGAAGACGATGGTAGTATTATTGCACAAATACAGATCGATAGAAACTTGTACATATGGAGAAATCGAAATGGAGAAGACAGAGAGAGACAGAGAGAGAGAGAGCAGATTGAGAGGATAAGAGACAGAGACAGAGAGAGAGCAGATTGAGAGGACAAGAGAGAGAGAGAGAGAGATGGAAAAGACGAGAGATGAGAGAGAGGGAGAGAGAGATAACATGGTTCTTGCTTCAATGGAGAAGACGAGATGGAGAAACGAGTTTGTTGTACGTTGTATTCAAAAGAGTAGGGTTTTAGTTTGGGGTAAAGGGTAAGTTTGGAATTATAAAAATATGAGATTCCATTCCATTGAAATACTTGGTCTTTATGATGGAATGTTAAAATCCTCCATGTATGGAATTTGTTGCAATTCAAAGATTTCATCCATTGAAAAGCTTGAACCAAACAAAGGAATGGAATCTGGTCAATGGAATTCAATATTCCAATTCCACCATATTCCATCATATTCTACGAACCAAACGCCCCCTTAGTTTCTCATATTTTTTTTGGATTTCATGATTTTTGTTTTGTTTGTTTGATAAATTCCAACTAGAATCTTTTTGTTGAGTCATGATTTGGGTTTGTTCTATTAGATGATCTCTGAAATGCTTTTCCTATTGATTTTGTGTTTTTTAGTTGGATCACGGACCGGTCCTAACTCCCGGTTTGTGTCCATCCATATTATCTATAGTGCACCTATAAACTTAAAGTCATCAAATTACGGGTGAATTTTTGTAACATCCCGATTTTCAGATAACACCCAAAAATTATAGAAAATAATCAAATTAAAATATAGTGTATAGTCGAGGGGGGGCTTTATGTATTTACAAGAACTTAGTTATAATTAATGAATCTTGTCCTAATATTTAAGGATATGTTATGTAAATTTATATTGAAAATAAATGGAACATGGGTGTTTTCAAGAGTTTGATACGTGTCATCCAATTGATGATAATTGATGAGACGTGGCTATAATCCTTCTAAATCGGGGCAACTAATTTGGTTGGTTTTTAAGATATTTAAATCAACAATTTTTTTTTTGGTGCAAGTATACTTCTTTTAAGTCGAGCAAAATCCAGAAAATATTCACAATATAGCGTTTGAATATTTAGAGCTAAAAGTCGATGGTTAGAAGGTGAGAAATCATGACCGAGTATAATGATTTATATGGGATAACTTCGATGCTCGACAAAAACTTGAAGCAGCAAGGCCATTGAGGCAATCGATCGGTTAAGTTTCGTTGTGAGTCTCGGTTGATCGTGTGTTACGTCTCATTAAGGTATGAATTTCATTTCTTTTGAATCGTGGGCAACTAGTTGTTGTAGTTGACTCTTCCGAAAGGTGGTTCACCGCCTTGTGATTGATCAACCGAAAATGATTAACAAATGTGAAACTTTACACACACATACACATTGATTTTGGTTTATTGAATCAATTGTTTGAACATTTTGATGTTTTATTAAAATGTGTCTCGTATGAGATTGTTTATGAAAAATGTGAAGTATATAGACTATAACTTCTATGATCGTCATTTGGGTAAGTGGCATTTGTTTAGTTTTCGTTGATTTTAGAATAACCCAATAAATGGGCACATTATTTGGGATGCCTTCTATGGCGGCTTTGTTGTCATGGCGTCCTGTAGATGATGGTTGATAGCGGAAAATCGTATAGGTCCACAAAGTGGCCACTATGTTGCCATAGTGGCGGTGCAAGTGCACACCGGACACTATGATCGCTACAAGTAATAAAGTGATAGAGTACCGAGATCGTTTCCACAGGGACTAGTCAACTAAGAATCAGAGACTTTTTCATGAACTTCTAGTGCTTGGTTGAGTTTTGAGAACAAAATCAATATTTGTGGGTTTTAAGAAACTAAACAACGATTAAACGGAATTAACAGTATTAAAGGCAGGATGTGGGTACAAGCATTAACTAAGACTGATGTAGTAACAACTTGGTCAGAAACAAAATGACACACGACAGCCTAAAAAACCTTTTTCTCTCGAAAATAAGTTTCCTCGGAACGTGGCCACGTTGCACCCACTTTGTCACCACGTTGGCCAACTCAAGACTTGCCGACTTAACTAAGTAAACCTCTAAGGATTTCAGTTCCACCAGTATAGATATAGACGCCCAAATCTCTTTGTCACACCCATATCGACCGACATTTGAACCTTAGTTAAAATCATGCAAAAACCCGTATCTCTACGTGGTTATAAAAGACTTTCTCAAATCTTATTTGCATCACTCAAGCCGTATTTCAGATCTGCCCCTCTCGAGGTCTAAGATCTAATATTAACACTAACAAATGATCGGCTTGTCCGCGTTGAGTTGAAGTCCCGACTTGAGTGACCAAGTCTAAGAGTTAGCAAAGATGGCAACACCCAAGTGTTGTCTACTAGTCTTAGCCTTGGCTCATACCCACACCCAAAGGGGTGTTTAGCTCATAATAACAGTAAAAGACATGAGAGAAGAAGGAGAAAACATAAAGTGCATAAATAACTTAAAGGGCTGCTGCCAACGTGGTGACAAGGTGGCCACTTTGGCAACAGCTATTACAAAGAAATTAAAATTAAATGCAACTAAATTACAAGCTTTAAAGAGATACTAGAAATTAAATGCTAAGCTCCAGGGGTATTGAATGCTCCTGGAAGTTGTTGATCTCAAATGGTTCCTCTAAGCTCCAATTTATAGCCCAAGGAAGAAGAAATGTTGATGTGACCAAACATAACAAGTAGTCTTTAAGGAAGAGTATAGCACCTTCCTTTGACTTACATCTCTTGTCCTCTTCCTTGTTTATTCTTGTGAAAGTGCAGAAAATTCTTTTCATTTCTTCAAAAGGCAATCTTTCCAAGAATGGCTAAATTTTATCCATTAATTTTCAGCCATCTTCCCAACGTGGTGGCAATATGGCCACCTTCTGCACAAAAAGTTAGTAAAACCACAATTTTTGCATTCTTGAGATTTCATCACAATGTTTGAACAACTAGACCAAACGAAAGGGGAAAGGGACAAAATGGGAGAAAATATGGTAAAACGAATACGAAAAGAGAGGAATTAACTCTCAATATTTGAGAGTTATCACACCCCCAAACTTGAGTAATTACTTATCCTCAAGTAAAAAGAAAAGAAATGAAAGAAAAAGAAACTCGACTGATGACTAAAAAGGGCTTGACAACTTGCTTTTGAACGGAGAACTCATACCGAACAAAATTCGACGCTCCCTGACTTGAATGAAATATTATTGTTTGACAAGGATACCGCCTTCTTTCATGCTTCCCATCAATTTGACCTTAATCAATAGGGCTTGTGTATTTGGGTTTTCAATTTAAATTTCTCGCAATAACCCCCAAACTTGTCTTTTTTTTTTTGTACGGCCCTATTTTTCTTTGGTTCTTGACTATTTATTCTTTGTATTGTCTTAACCATTTAACTTTTAACTGATCCCATTTGGATTTATTTTTCTTTCTTTGCTTGCTGCCAAAATGGTGACAAGGTGGCCACTTTGGCTTTGGGTTATCAAAAAAAAGTTTTTAACAGCCTTCACCCCCCAAACTGGAACCATCAATGTCCTCATTGAAAAAAAACGTAAGACATTAGGATTTGTAACAATTGCGAAGCTTGGTTTCAAATGGAAAAGTGTTTGGGCTAAATGAAAAGAAGGCCTAAATCACGTTAAAGCCAAAGAATGGTAACAATCCAGAATGTGGTCCTGCAAAACAGATGAATAATAAGCGAGAAATACAAGAAACCAGGAATCATCATGTTTAAGCAATCGAAGAGTATGTGAAGTAGCACAATGTCACATCCTAAAACGAGTTCGAATAAAAAAAAATACCACAAATCCCAAAAGATAACGAACAAAACAAGTTCAAACATACGTGATGAAATATCGAGAATGTTTACGGCTTACCCACCGTGGCAGAAGGGTCAGCCTCGGACACCGTGGTGGCATGCAGAACGGTAGATGAAGGGGCGGTGGTGCTTATGGTAGAAACCGACGGCGAAAATCGATGGTGTGGTGGTCGAAGCTTCCACCGCCGACTGTCGGTGACTCCTCCGTGTATTCATAAATGGGTACACACCAATTTCTTTTTTTTTCTTTTTTTTCTTTTTTTTTCTTTTTTTTTCTTTTTTTTTCAAGTTACATCTTTTTAAATCAAGACCTCTTTTATCCTCCAGATTGTTTGGCCATATCTGAATTCTGAAAATTGACCTGCACAATAAACCAAAAATAAAGGGTTTAAAATAATAAAGGACAAAGGCTCTAAAAAAACAAAAGGCAAAAAGGGGCATTGATTAAACTGTGATGGCTGAGATATGCATGGAAAAACCAGTGGACAAAAAGGAATATTTTAAGCCATGCAGAAAAGAAATTTTAAAACAGATCTGGAAATTAAATTTCACAGATTTTTCCAACAGCTCAGTCCCCAACGTGGCCACAAAGTGGCCACTTTGCATAACTCCGAAAATTTTCAATTTTTTTTTTTTTTTGCAACAAAAATTGAAATGGCTAAAACTAAAAAGGACTGGGAAAAAAATATTTTATTAAAAGGCTATTTCTAGCCTTCTCGATACTCAACAAGAGGTTTTAAAGGATGACGACACACCATTAGACAAAAAATGTTTTTTCTTGTGTTTATGGTGGCTCAATCTTACATCTTTCAAACACGGTTTCCCTCTTATTGGTGGTTGGATTTTCTTTGGACTCTCAAACTGAAGCTCATTTTCGCTCTCTTCTTCAAACTTCTCACCACATCCACATATTTCAATATCTACACCTAGGTCTTCACTCAACAGATTAATGGCCGAACAATCTTCCACTTCATCATGGAACTTGAGGGACTTGAAAACGTTAAATGTCACTTGTTGATCATTTACCCTCATAGTTAACTCACCCTTTTGGACGTCGATCAAAGTTCTACCCGTGGCAAGAAATGGTCGTCCTAAAATGATGGGGACGTTCTTATCGGCTTCATAGTCTAAGACTAAAAAGTCGGCCGGGAAAATGAATTTGTCAACTTGGACCAAAATGTCTTCAATTTTTCCTTTAGGATAAGCCAACGATCGATCCGCTAATTGTAAAGTAACAGTCGTGGATCAGACTTCTCCAATTCCTAATTTATTAAAAACCGAAAGTGGCATGAGATTTATGCTTGCCCCAAGGTCACAAAGGGCATGACCCACCTCTTTTCCTCCTATTGAACACGGGATGGTAAAGCTTCCCAGGTCTTTGAGTTTGGGAGGAATTTTACATGTGAGCAAAGCACTACATTCCTTCGTTAGAGCCACCGTTTCATACTCACTTAACCTCCTTTTCTTGTTGAGAATGTCCTTTAAAAATTTAACATAACTCGGCATTTGCTCAAGAGCCTCTACCAAAGGTATGTTAATGTGCAATTGTTTGAAAACATCCAAAAAAAATTTGAATTGCACATCGTCATTCTTGTTCTTCATTCTACCGGGAAAAGGGAGGTTTCTTAAGTCCAAATTTGCTTGGTTTGAATTTGCCCTTATGGGTTGTGAAGTAGGCACCATCTCACCACTTTGGTGAGGCTGTGATGATGGCAGAACAGTCCGTGAAGGACCTGCAACATTCTGTCCCGAAGGTGGGCACGTTCCAGCCACGTTGGCTGGAAACAAGGATGGGAAGTTTTCTTTGTCAAAAGCATGTGTGGTGTCTTCTTGCACAACGGTATCAACTAAGATTTCCTTACTGGGTTTGGATGCTCTTGTTTCACTTCTTAAAGTCACGTCCTTAACGTGTTCCTTTCCCTTAGGGGTCTCGGTGTCACTAGGTAAAGTGCCCACTTGTCTTCCTTTCAACTCAGCGGCAAATTGCCCCAATTGAGTCTCAAAACCTCTCAAAGTTGCATTGGTTTGGTTTATAAAACCTTTGAGTAAAGATTCAAGTGAACTATTACTCTCCGATGCATTTTGTTGTCTCGGTACATACGGTTGTGAGGATTGCCCACTTTGGTACGTATGAGACGGTCCTTGTTGAAATCCCGGGGGAGTTGGTGGTCGGTTTTGAACTTGATGAACCCCGGGGGATTGAAGTCCTTGATTTCCCGACCATGAGAAGTTCGGGTGGTTTCTCCAATTTGGGTTGTAAGTTGGAGAAAATGGGCTATTCCTAGAATGGTTTCCTACATAGTTAACCGAAGCGGGATTACCGGGACAACACTCAAAAGCATGACTCTCACCACAAAATACACACGATTCATTTATGGCTTGGACTTGGTTTTTTTCTCCATTTAAGTTCATGTTATTTTTTACCAAGTTAATTAAAGCTATAATTTGTGCGTTTAAGGCGGTGATGGCATCAATTTCGTGAACACCCGATGCATTCTTAGGAGCAAGAGCGCGTGGGTTTGACCAATCGGTGTTATTGTTGGCCACTTTCTCCAAAATGTCATATCCTTCGTTATAAGTTTTAGAGGTGAAAGCGCCACCGGCCGTAGCATCAAGAATAATTTTAGCGGAATTAATGAGTCCATTATAAAATGTCTCTAATTGGATGCAATAAGGGATTCCATGATGAGGACATTTTCTAATTAAGTCTTTGAATCTCTCCCATGCATCCGAAACCGCTTCTTCCTCCTCTTGTCGAAACATCAAGATTTCATTTCTAAACTTCACATTTCTAGTTGGAGGAAAATACTTTTTTAGAAATTTTTCGGCCAAACTTGTCCAACTATCAATGGAGTGAGGAGGTTGAGAATTTAGCCAAGTTTTGGCTCTATCTCTCAATGTGTAAGAGAAGAGCGTAAGCCGTAGGGCTTCTGTCGTAACACCTTGAATGCGAAAATGATCCGTCATTTCTAAAAATGATTTTAAATGTGAGTGCGGATCTTCCGACGGTAACCCTCCAAATTGACCCATTGCTGGATCATTTGAAACATTACCGGTTTTAGTTCAAAAGTTTGTGCCGCAATGTTAGGCCTAAGAATACCCGATTTTAATTGATCAAATTCGGGTGTTGCATAGTCCCGTATTCCCCGTTCTTTATCGTCGGCAATTCTTATGGTTGTTTCATTAGGTGGTGGTGGAGGATCTCCACCATTTCCAGCCATGTTTTGATTTTGCCGACCTCTTCTTCGTCTTTTAACGGTTCTTTCAATTTCGGGGTCAAGAGGTACAAGTTCACCGTGTTGTAGCCTTGGCATACAACACGTAAAATACTAAAA
Source organism: Arctium minus (assembly GCA_954870635.1). Taxonomy (NCBI): domain Eukaryota; kingdom Viridiplantae; phylum Streptophyta; class Magnoliopsida; order Asterales; family Asteraceae; genus Arctium; species Arctium minus. Next base: position 79,746,738 of record OX941088.1, on the reverse strand, counting down.
ATAAAAGACACAAGCAACTCAGACTCGAATGAAAAGTCAATATCTTAGGATTTAAAATCGCGTTAGTCCCCGGCAACGGCGCCAAAAACTTGATAGCGGAAAATCGTATAGGTCCACAAAGTGGCCACTATGTTGCCACAGTGGCGGTGCAAGTGCACACCGGACACTATGATCGCTACAAGTAATAAAGTGGTAGAGTACCGAGATCGTTTCCACAGAGACTAGTCAACTAAGAATCAGAGACTTTTTCATGAACTTCTAGTGCTTGGTTGAGTTTTGAGAACAAAATCAATATTTGTGGGTTTTAAGCAACTAAACAACGATTAAACGGAATTAACAGTATTAAAGGCAGGATGTGGGTACAAGCATTAACTAAGACTGATGTAGTAACAACTTGGTCAGAAACAAAATGACACACGACAGCCTTAAAAACCTTTTTCTCTCGAAAATAAGTTTCCTCGGAACGTGGCCACGTTGCACCCACTTTGTCACCACGTTGGCCAACTCAAGACTTGCCGACTTAACTAAGTAAACCTCTAAGGATTTCAATTCCACCAGTATAGATATAGACGCCCAAATCTCTTTGTCACACCCATATCGACCGACATTTGAACCTTAGTTAAAATCATGCAAAAACCCGTATCTCTACGTGGTTATAAAAGACTTTCTCAAGTCTTCTTTGCATCACTCAAGCCGTATTTCAGATCTGCCCCTCTCGAGGTCTAAGATCTAATATTAACACTAACACGTGATAGGCTTGTCCGCGTTGAGTTGAAGTCCCGACTTGAGTGACCAAGTCTAAGAGTTAGCAAAGATGGCAACACCCAAGTGTTGCCTACTAGTCTTAGCCTTGGCTCATACCCACACCCAAAGGGGTGTTTAGCTCATAATAACAGTAAAAGACATGAGAGAAGAAGGAGAAAACATAAAGTGCATAAATAACTTAAAGGGTTGCTGCCAACGTGGTGACAAGGTGGCCACTTTGGCAACAGCTATTACAAAGAAATTAAAATTAAATGCAACTAAATTACAAGCTTTAAAGAGAGACTAGAAATTAAATGCTAAGCTCCAGGGGTATTGAATGCTCCTGGAAGTTGTTGATCTCAAATGGTTCCTCCAAGCTCCAATTTATATCCCAAGGAAGAAGAAATGTTGATGTGACCAAACATAAAAAGTAGCCTTTAAGGAAGAGTATAGCACCTTCCTTTGACTTACATCTTTTGTCCTCTTCCTTATTTATTCTTGTGAAAGTGCAGAAAATTCTTTTCATTTCTTCAAAAGGCAATCTTTCCAAGAATGGCTAAATTTTATCCATTAATTTTCAGCCATCTTCCCAACGTGGTGGCAAGGTGGCCACCTTCTGCACAAAAAGTTAGTAAAACCACAATTTTTGCATTCTTGAGATTTCATCACAATGTTTGAACAACTAGACCAAACGAAAGGGGAAGGGACAAAATGGGAGAAAATATGGTAAAACGAATACGAAAAGAGAGGAATTAACTCTCAATATTTGAGAGTTATCAATGGTCCACCAGAGTTAAGCCTATGTGGCTTACGTGAACCCACTCTTGGGGGACTTGGCTGACTTTGTTGGCTCCAGGGCGGATGAATCGATTCTAGAATTTTACCCACAGAATATGTGACTGTGGTTAAATTCACGGGGGACTCGTTGTGTGTGCCCGTATGCCGACCCAGTTCGTGTGGTTGATCACCGCACGAATAGAACAGGAATTGACGGACTATATTGATATTACGTTTTGAAGTTAAAATGTGAACCGTTCTTGAAATTCTTGAAATTCTTGTCTTTTAAAATTATTGAACATTTCTTTTGCTATGAACTTGAATTTCAAGAACATTCTTCGAATGAATTTTTAAGTCTTCCGCTTCGTTATCGATGTTTTCATTATTATTTACGAATTTATATTACAATCCATTCACTAAGCCATGTGCTCAGCCGTGTTTTTGTTTTCTGACACGGCAGGTTCGAAGTGACGATTATGGGGACGGGACTTGAGATCGAGCGTGATATTTTGGAGTTCTTAGACTTGCCTTATTATATAAACGTTATAAGTTTATAAACACTTTTTGAAGTGTAAGATCTTGGATTGTAATATATGTTTGGAGTTTATTAATTAGTAGCTCTAAATTAGTTGTGTATTATGTTAAGTCTCGTTCGTGACATCACTCGTTCTGGACCACGGGGACGAGGGATGTCACAATTTTATTGAGGAATAAGAAGAGTTGAAATTTTGTAAATGGGACTTTTTACTTTTTCATTTTATCGATAATAAACATCAATATATAATTTTTATTAGTGCCTTGCACATGAGTGACCCAGCTAGAAGGATTAATTTAACTAAATTTAGGCCACACGGTTTTTAGATTCTAGGTTTCCTGATATTTGAGCAATATTATTTTACGGAAATTTGGATCCAAGAAAATCAATCCATGTTTTTTGTTTTTGAATTCTTTGACAGATACAATCATTACCACGAAGATTCTTTAAGATAGATAAAACTCATTTCTCGCATGGTTAAGTAAATTGATAGTTAGGATTCCAGAGACGTTCAAGAACAATTCTTTTGTGTGAATTGTTGTAACTTGAACAATGGAACTAGCTTGAACTCAATCCAACAAGCTTGGAACATCACCGACACTATTAGTCAAAATGGGAACCAATATGTTTGTTAACATGGTAATGAGAGGTAAAGATAACGAATGACATCCTTTTTATTGTGTAGGTAATTATGCATTTTGTAAGGGTCGGTGGCAGTTACAATATCGTATTTCAAGTGATTTACGGTCCCAAAAATGATAACAATAAATCACGTGCAACTGACCCGTTACAACAAATGTGGAATAACGAGATCTAAATATTGTATATTTTGGTCTATTGATTCATACCGATCCACAAGCGTAAATATAACAGTTATCGAATATACGATAAAATATAACGAAACAGCAAATAAATCGAGACAACAATATTTAACGTGGTTCCACTATCAGTGTGATAGTGTACATCCACAGGGAGAGAGAGATCTTTATATTACCAACCGGGAGAAATTACAACGTGTTTACGAGATCCTTGGATCAACAAATCAGCTAACCAAATGTTCCCCCAAAACAAGATATATATAAATATATATCAATGATATATATATATATATCAACAAAGAGGAACAAGGAAGAAGAAGAAGAAAAATAGAAAGAATACTTCTATTTTTGTTGGTGTATTTTTGGGAGAATGGATGCATGTATTTATAGGGATAGAATGGTGCAAGAAGACAAATGGTATGGGTTGGCATCTAGTTGGCATCCAATATATCTTCCATATTTCCCATGCAAAAAGAAAAACCAAGTCAAGTAAACTTCCAAAAATATGTGGCTTAAATTAATCCACATATCCAAGCTTTAAACACTTATACATTGTGTTTGGTGAGTTGCACAGCACCAATAAAACTTATCTGATTTAAGTTTTTCAACACTCCACCATGATGTGCAAATCACCCGACGAAACCAAAGCACGAACCAATCCCCTGAATACGGACAAATTGCTGATAGAGATTGACACGAGGTAACAGAATGCATTTTGATCGTGACGAGCTTCGGCTCGGCCATCACCCGTCAAAAACAAAAGCAAAAATCCTCAAGTGAGCAATCTCAATAAACGAACGAGTTAAGCAACCTAAAAACATGTACCAAGTAATATCTCCCCAAAGATGTCGCTATGTCATCTGTAGTAATATTCTCATCTCCCCCACAAGGTGCCAAACGACACTAACACAATCTGAGCTGGATCTAACACAATCTGAGTTGGATCAAATTCGAGCAATGCTCGAATGCGGCTGGCGGTAACGACTTGGTGAACATATCTGCAGCATTATCTTCAGATAATATTTTCTTCAAGTACAAAACCTTTGCGTCGTGTAAAGCTACCAGAAATGCATCACGCACATTAATGTGCTTTGTTCGAGAACTGAACGTCAAATTTGTTGCCAAGTGAATAGCACTCTGGCTATCACAATTAATACGAACAGTAGTCTGCTTCAGGCCCAAACCATACAAGAGTTCATGTAAATGAACTGCTCTCGGCCGCTGCAATAAGTTCAGCTTCGGTAGTCGATAATGCAACAACAGACTGTAATCGAGATCTCTAACTGACAGCTGTTCCACCTAATGTAAAAACATAACCAGAGGTGGATTTCCAACTGACACGATCACCTGCGTAATCTGAATCGCAGTAACCAAGAATATCACAGTTGTTTTGCATACCATAAATCAGGCCGTGAGTTTCCGTACCTTTCAAGTAACGAAATACAGTTTTCACTGCATTCCAATGTGACTTACCCGGGTTTGATAGAAACCGACTAATTACACCAACGGAATGTGCAAGATCGGGATGGGTGCATACCATAGCATACATGAGGCTCCCGACTGCACTGGCATACGGAATCTTTGCCATCTCAGCCTTTCCAATATCGTCTACCGGACAATCGTCTTTTGTAATCTTGATGTGTCTTGGAAGTGGCGTAGACACCGACTTTGCTCCATCAAGATTAAACCGCTTCAAAATCTTCTGAATATAGCCCTTCTGTGTTAACCTGAGAGTACGAGACTTTTTGTCTCGAACAATTTCCATGCCGAGAATAACACGAGCTTCACCGAGATCCTTCATTTCAAATTCTGATTTCAACCTATCTTTCAAACGGTTGATTTCAAAACGATCCCTGCAAGCTATCAGCATGTCATCAACATAAAGAAGTAGATAAATAGAAACGCCACCGCTTGATCTATGATAAACACAAGCGTCTTTCTCACTACGCTCAAAACCCAACGAGAGCATAAATAAATCAAACTTCTTGTACCATTGTCGAGGCGATTGTTTAAGTCCATACAGGGACTTTTTCAATTTACAGACCCAATCAGGTTTGTTGTCGGAGATGAAACCTTCCGGTTGCTTCATGTAGATGGTTTCTTCAAGATCTCCGTGCAGAAAAGTTGTTTTCACATCTAACTGTTCGAGCTCCATATCAAGAATTTCCACAAGGGCCAGAAGGACCCGGATAGATGTGTGTCGAACCACAGGCGCGAAGATATCGTCATACTCGATACCCTTCCGCTGTGCAAAGCCTTTCGCAACCAGGCGAGCTTTATAACGCTTATCGTCTTTGACTTTATAGACCCATTTGCAGCCAATTGCATGACTGCCTTTCGGTAATGGACAAAGCTCCTAAGTGTTATTTTTAGATAGAGCTTCCATTTCCTCATGCATAGCTCCTAACCACTTATCACAGTGGCTTGAAGCTAGGGCCTCCGAATAATCAAACGGCTCATCCTGTACAACATACAAAGCATACTCTAGCTGGTCAGTAAAACTCATATTTGCAAAATCCCAATCACCATACCTATTAGGAGGACGGATAGTTCTCTGGCTCTGCCTCACAGGTACTGCTACTGGAATTGTATCGCCTTGACCTCCACCATCATTCAGAATTTCTTCCTGAACTGAGCTAACTGGATCAGAAGTAGATGTATCTGGTGGACTAACATCTTCTTCAGATTCTGATCCCAAAGTAAAACCACGAGCAGATGAGTTGGGTACAATAGGACTGACAATTATCTCATCTCCATCGGCTGTTGGAGAAACAAAAGAGATAATTTCCGGTTCTGGAGCAGGTTATCGATTATGATTAGACTTAAACATAATCGACTTATCGAAGGTCACATGTCGAGAGTGAATCACCTTTCGGGTGACCGGGTTTCAGATTCGGTAACCCTTGATTCCATCTGTATAGCCGAGTAGGAATCCCTTGGTGGCTCTGTGATCTAACTTGTCCTGAACTGTCACATGAATATACACATGACATCCAAATACACGTATGTATTTCAAACAGATACAACCCTTAACCCTCCAAATTTCTTCTGGAATTTTCCCCCCAATGGCTGAACACGGTAACCGATTCACAATGTGTACAGCAGTGTGAAGTGATTCAGCCCAAAACATTTTAGGGAAACCAGATGTAACTAACATACATCGGACTTTTTCTAACAAGGTCCTATTCATCCGCTCGGCGACTCCGTTTGATTGCGGATCGCCAGGTGTGGTGTGGTGTCGGTGAATACCTCTACGTGAAAAAAAGTCTTTAAAGTTACCACTAGTGTATTCACCACCATTGTCAGATCTAAGCACTTTTAATTTTCTACCAGTCTCGACTTCGACTAGTGCTAACCAAGTTTTGAATATTTCAAAAACATCTTACTTTAACTTAATCACATACACCCAAAGTTTGTGCGAGAAATCATCAATAAAAGTAACATAGTACTTACTTCCACTGAGGGATTGTGTCGAAGATGGTCCCCAGACGTCTGTATGAACGTAATCGATGATCCCTTTGGTGTTGTGTTTTCCAACACCAAAAGAAACACGCGTCTGCTTACCCGAGACACATTCTGAACAAAAGTCCAGACTCGTAGGCGTGCCAACTACAATGAGTTTCCGCTTGCGCAGAATCTCCAAATTCTTCTCTGAAGTGTGTCCCAACCTAAGATGCCACAAACGCGTAGCATCTAAGTTTTTCGAACTATCCGCGACACACGCATCAGAGCTGAATGTTTCGCCTACCAGATGAAACAGGTTATTTTCTGCCTACTCACCTTTCATCACAACAAAGTTCCCTCTGGAGATGCGCATACTCCCTTTCTCTATTCGAATCTTACAGCCAAGTTTGGACAGTTGTCCAACAGAAATCAAAGAACGAGTCATAGACGGTACAAATTTAACATTTGATAAAGTTCGAATAGTACCGTCAAACATTTTGATTCTGACTGAACCGATGCCCTGAGTGACACACGATGTACTGTTTCCCATATAAATATGGTTACCTTCGAACTCCTCGAAAGTAGTGAAACAGTCCCGAAATGGTGTCATATGGCACGAAGCTCCGGTATCCAACACCCAACGCCTGTCGCCTTGTGGTGCAGTAACCGTTGCTGAGAAGGCTGTATCTTTTTCGGCTGTAACTGCTGAAGATGCTGCTTTGGTCTTGTCCTTGTTTTTCAAACTCGGACAATCTCTGACCCAATGACCTGGTTTGTGACAATAATTACAATTGCCACGTTGCTTAGATTTCCCGCGATGACCAAGTTTACGAGAGTGGGAGCGGCCACGAGTTCTTCCCCTGAGCTGATCGTCTTGGTCTCTTTCGGCAAATAGACCATGACTGTTGTGGTTGTTCTCCCGCGAACTGTTACCGATTTTCATCTGAATTCTCTGTTCTTCACAGATCATCCCTGCTTTCACGTCAGACAAAGATATGGAATCTCTTCCATAAATAAAACTGTTAGTGAACTGGGAATATTTTTCGGGAAGTGAATACAACAGAATCAAGGCGAGTGCCTCATTATCTGTGGCAAAAATAGAATCTGTTGCCTTCAACTTCATGATGATGTTTTCGAATTCAGTCATGTGGGACTGAATGGTAGTGTCTTCCTTCATTTTGAAGAACAGGCACGACCTCATCAATAACAGTCGGTTAGTCAAAGTTTTCTTGAGATAAAGATTCTCAAGTCTTTTCCAAATCCCTGCGGCTGTCTTTTCAGAAACGATTTTAGAAATTACATTTGGACCCATAGCCATTTGTAAGGTAGTGAAGGCCCAAGCCTCCATTTCCTTAGCTTCTAAGGTGGACATGTCCGGATTTATTTCTTCCGGAGCAAAGACTACGGGATGAACATCGTTTTTCCTAAGTGTTGTTGCTGTAGTAAACTGCCATTTACCAAAATCACCCTCCCCGTTTCATTTTTCTATTCTAATCTCAGCCCCCGATAATTTAAAAGAACCTTTTTGATAAACATTTGGGTCCGAGTTGGAAACGGAACCGGCGAATGGATTTCCTGAATCAACAGACATTTTTAACGAGCACTTATCGTGCGACTAAAAATATACAATGTAAGACAAATTTAGATCTAGAAGCTCTGATACCAATTGTAAAGGTCGGTGGCAGTTACAATATCGTATTTCAAGTGATTTACGGTCCCAAAAATGATAACAATAAATCACGTGCAACTGACCCGTTACAACAAATGCGGAATAACGAGATCTAAATATTGTATATTTTGGTCTATTGATTCATACCGATCCACAAGCGTAAATATAGCAGTTATCGAATATACAATAAAATATAACGAAACAGCAAATAAATCGAGACAACAATATTTAACGTGGTTCCACTATCAGTGTGATAGTGTACATCCACAGGGAGAGAGAGATCTTTATATTACCAACCGGGAGAAATTACAACGTGTTTACGAGATCCTTGGATCAACAAATCAGCTAACCAAATGTTCCCCCAAAACAAGAAATATATAAATATATATCAATGATATATATATATATATATATATATATATATATATATATATCAACAAAGAGGAACAAGGAAGAAGAAGAAAAAAAATAGAAAGAATACTTCTATTTTTGTTGGTGTATTTTTGGGAGAATTGATGCATGTATTTATAGGGATAGAATGGTGCAAGAAGACAAATGGTATGGGTTGGCATCTAGTTGGCCTCTAGTTGGCATCCAATATATCTTCCATATTTCCCATGCAAAAAGAAAAACCAAGTCAAGTAAACTTCCAAAAATATGTGGCTTAAATTAATCCACATATCCAAGCTTTAAACACTTGTACATTGTGTTTGGTGAGTTGCACAACACCAATAAAACTTATCTGATTTAAGTTTTTCAACACATTTGGGGAGTATGTTCATGAAGGGGCATGCAAGCAGTAGGCTACTCAACTTTTGTTTAGGAAGTTATTATGCCAAGGATGATATGTATATGTACACGTTAAGATATTATATGTTCTCCAAGCTAAAATATTTGTTTTTGCCGTGTCTAAACTACCATATTCAATATTTTAAATCTAGATTGTTAATAGATATGTTTTGAAGAATAATGCATAGAAACTCAGATTTTCGTTTAAAGATACAATATCAACTATTGTGAATTATATTTTTAGATTTTAGCTAAAGCAAAAGAATCATATCCAATCATCTTCAAATAAAGTATTTCATCTAAAAAAACGATACAAAATTTAATAAATATTAATTATATTCGACCTCAAAATATATGTATTTTTTTCGGACATCATCTATACTAGCTCTTATTTAGACTTGGATGATCTAGAATATGATAATAGATGAAGTGAAGTTGAATGGAAAGCAGTAACACAAGGCAATTTGGAAGACCGGTTTGAAATCTTAATCCATGTATAACACGAATGATCATAAAATTACTGCCTAAACGACTTTTTAGGCTTAATAGTCATTGAATACTCTTGGTTGTTGGCACCTTGTTTCATAATGACAATATCAATCTCTTAAACATGTTGGTTTGTTACATTTTATTTTCACATTTTACATTATATTATAATTATTATCAATATATCTTACTTACACACAGGCTGGCAGATCATTTATTTGTTGTTGTGTCTCTGGTCACATCATGTGAAGGGCTAACCATACTTGATGCTGATGAAGATATATATGCAAGACCGAAGATGCATAAAAAGTATTGTTGTGTCTTATTTAGTTTAATAAAAAGTATTGTTGTGTCTTAACAAAATATACATTTTGTTAAGCAATGAATAAAAGTTGTGTCTTATTTAGTTTAATATCTTTTCATATTCAATTAATTACTTTTTTATATGGTTGTTAATTATAAATTCTATCGCATGTGCAACTACTTTAGAATCGTTTTAATAAATTTGGTTGCAAAACAAGCTTTAAAAATCAATGCATTACATTATATTTCATTAGTTAATTAATGAATTACGTTTTACTTAACTTTCTTACATATATCTTAACAATAAATCTTCTTCACTGTGTGTAACGTACTAGGTAATGAAGTGACATTAAGAAAATGAAATATGTGTTAAATTTTGAAATGTGGTGAGTTTTGTTATCCAAGGTTAATGAGAAGATGAAAAATATTATAAACGATGTGTGTATATATTGGATGTTTTTTTGTGGCAACTCGTAAGGTTGACTAATTTTAACTCTTTGTAACAACTATAATGTTATGGCTTCGAGACATAACCATTGAGTTCTAAATATCATAACAACAAAATTATTACTGGTATATCTCAAACTATTTGTAACAACAAAAGATTATACAAATTAACCACTAAAAATATATTCATTGTTTTACATGATATCTCATTAATTGTTTACTAAGGAATTACACTATATCTTAACCTGGTCCAAGATTTTCTTAAAAACTTGATTAATACTGTGCAACGTGCGATGCTGACACTAGTGCTAATTAACGAATAGGATCCCTTGTTTTTCTTTTTCTGGGTGAACGTGTTATTTAACCATGGTACCAATTATTTTGTTATAAACGAATCATTACACTTGTTACAATGCATTAACATATGCTAGAATGAAATAATCTAATTATTGTAATTGTATTAATATCGTTCTAAAGAAACCATTAGTAATGATTTTTTTTTTTGGAAAGGGTATTCTGAGCCTATGGCCCAGACTAATCCCTGGCAATTAGGGTCTTTGGCCCAACTGCTAAAACGTGCAGCCCTGAGATTATCCTCAGTGGCCACAAGTGCTGCTAGTGGGGTAATGATTTTTAATGGATAAAAAGTAAATTTAGATTTTAAAACTTGTAAAACCATAGGCGTCAGGACCTGATCATTCAATCCATATCACCTGAATCTTTTAAACACAATAATTATAAATTCAAAATCTGTTGGTAACAAAATGCCGGAATTCACCAAAAACCCAACCAAACGAACCAAATCATTGTGAAGAAGAATCAAACGATAACGTTGTCAACTTATGAGAAGTAAAAGACAGGTCAAATCACATGTGATTTACGACTCTAGAAATATGTTGGTCATACAACTTACCCTTGTGGACCTGTTGAAATTAAATCACATATGATTTACTACTATAAAATCACATGTGACTTGGTATTAATTGCAGTCCACGTAAGTTGATTGTCTACTCGTTTGAACCTGTCACATATAGTATATAATTATATACTGGAATCTTTATATATATTAAAACAACAACCAAGGTGAATGATGTGGCATCATGTGGTTTGAGTATTGGGGTATTGGTGAATTGTGGTTGATTTGAGATATCCCACATTGGTGAGAGATTGAAATATTGGAATAGAGTGTCATGTATAAAAGAGAAGGATATGATGCTATTGTGTCAACTCATGAGTTTGAGTTATAAAGTTATCTTATTAGGATGACACTATTTTTATAAAACAAATTTCATTATATAAAATCAACTAATCATCAATTTCTTTATGTTTATATATATATATATATATATATATGTATATATATATATTAAAGCAAAAACCAAGGTGAATGATGTGGTATCATGTGAATATTATAATAACAATCTTTATATATATTAAAACAACAACCAAGGTGAATGATGTGACATCATGTGGTTTGATTATTGGGGTATTGATGAATTGTGGTTGATTTGAGATATCCCACATTGGTGAGAGATTGAAATATTGCAATAGAGTGGCATGTATAAAAGAGAAGGATATGATGCTATTGTGTCAACTCATGAGTTTGAGTTATAAAGTTATCTTATTAGGATGACACTATTTTTATAAAACAAATTTTATTATATAAAATCAATTAATCATCAATTTCTTTATGTTTATATATATATATATATATATATATATATATATATATATATATATATATATTAAAGCAAAAACCAAGGTGAATGATGTGGTATCATGTGAATATTATAATAACAATCTTTATATATATTAAAACAACAACCAAGGTGAATGATGTGGCATCATGTGGTTTGAGTATTGGGGTATTGATGAATTGTGGTTGATTTGAAATATCCCTCATTGGTGAGAGATTGAAATATTGCAATAGATATGATGTTATTGTGTCAACTCATTAGTTTGGGTCATAAAGTTATCTTATTTGGATGACGCTATTTTTATAAAACAAATCTTATTATATAAAATCAATTAATCATCAATATCTTTATGTTTATTTATATCTTTATATATATAAAAACAAAAACCAAGAGAAATGACATGGCACAATGTGGATTGAGAAATCTAAAATATTGGATTGTGGTTAACTTTGGTCATCCCACATTGATAGAATAATGAAATGTTAGAACATGAAGTTGATTATAAAAAGAGAAGAATGCCAACATTTTTTATATGACCTATGATTTGTTTTAATCTATTTTGGATTAAAGAGTTTATTTTTAGTTACAAATTTGTTGATGTTAAATATATATTATATATTGTATTACAACTATCTTTATTTTTATACATCTTTACATATATAAAAGCAAAAACCAAGAGAAATGACATGGCACAATGTGGATTGAGAATTTTAAAATATTGGATTATGGTTAACTTTGGTCATCCCACATTGATAGAATAAAGCAAAAACCAAGAGAAATGACATGGCATAATGTGGATTGAGAATTTTAAAATATTGGATTGTGGTTAACTTTGGTCACCCCACATCGATAGAATAATGAAATGTTGGAACATGAAGTTGATTATAAAAAGAGAAGAATTCCAACTTTTTTGACATGACCTATGATTTGTTTTAATCCATTTTGGATTAAAGAATTTATTTTTAGTTACAAATTTGTTGATGTTGAATATATATTATATATTGTATTACAACTATCTTTATCTTTAAATATATAAAAGCAAAAACCAAGATAAATGACATGGTACAATGTGGATTGAGAATTCTAAAATATTGGATTGTGGTTAACTTTGGCTATCCTACATTGATAGAAAGATGAAATGTTGGAACATGAAGATGATTATAAAAGGAAAAGTATGCCAACTTTTTTTTACATGATTTATGATTTGTTTTAATCCATTTTGGATTAAAGAGTTGATTTTTAGTTACAAATTTATTGGTGTTGATATATATTGTATTACAACTAATAAGATACACTTATTTCATTTAATTTGTTTATTTTTTATATCTTTTTGTCTTTGTATACATAAAATGAAAAACAAGACAAAATGACATATCATGATGTGGATTAAGAAATCTAATATATATATATATATATATATATATATATATATATATAAGTAAAATTACCCAAGAGAAATGACACGCCTCAAATAAGAATCATCAATATATATATATATATATATATATATATATTTATATTTATATAAAAGAAAGAACCATAGAGAATGATATGACATTGTGAGATTTGAGTACTGTAGGTACCTATAAGAAACGAGGACATTTGGATTTGATATGAGATACGAGTATTCTCAAATACTTCTATATTCTGGTGGTGTTTTACACATCTCACATTGATGAGTGACTATAAGATTGGAGAATGAAGATATACCTGTAGAAACACAAAGATTTAGATTTTGATAAATTAAAGGATTACTTGGCTAAATATTCTTTTTGGCCGACCCCTATTTTTGTTAAAAATACCCATTTATATAAGCAAATAAATCGATAGACAAATGTATACAAATCATCATATTTCATCAATTTATACAATATTATCAATGTTGAACCTTGATGTCTTTTTATTTTCTCACAAGTCACAAGAAGATTTAAGTATTCTCAAATCTTGAATTGTGATGTTATTTGGTTATCCCACATTGATAGAAAGAAAATAAATTTGGAAGAATGGATGAGTATGTAAAAGTTGAATGAGATGTCTTATTTGATTGTCCCACATCGACATAAAGACAATAGATTTGGAAAAAGATGTTAGTATATAAAAGCTGGATGAAATGTCTTATTTATTTATCCCACATCGGTAAAAAAAAGATAGATTTGAAAGAAGAGGTTAGTATATAAAAGGTGCATGAGTTGTCTTATTTGGCTAATCCACATCAACGTAAAGATAATAAATTTGGAAGATGAGGTAAACAAAAGAAAAGGCGGATAAGATGACTTACAAGTTTAAAAGTTTGTGGCAACTTATGTGGTTGTCTCATTTTAGTCGACCTCTTTCGCTAAAAATCAAATTTTATAAAATATTAATCTTTATGTGACTTTATTTATATAAAAAAGAACAACCATAAATAATGAGATGACATTGTGAGATTTCAGTATTCTAAAATATTGCATTGTGTTGTAGTTCAATATCCCACCTTGATGCAAGGTGCAAGATTGGAGAATGAAGATGACTGTAAGAAACAAGGGTTGATTTTGATAATCAAAATTTTAGTTGGATAAATATGTTTTACCTCACGATTGAAATCCCATAATAAATTAGCAAGAAAGTAGGATTTGGAAGAGAGGGTTGATATTGGTTGTCAACTCTCATTTTCCAAAAAAAATTATATATATATATATATATATATATATATATATATATATATATATATATATAATTAACCACTCATTGAAACACATCAATTATTTTATATTGTATTCAATTAACTGTTAACTGGCGAATTATGTTTTATATATCTTATCTCGATACATATATTTCCTGAAATAATTATCGCCACAACTGATGATGTGGCCTAACCAAGTTCGAGTATTATTAAACGTTAAATTATGGTTTGGTTAAATTATCCCACATTACTATGAAGATGATAAAATTTAAAAATAGATGGTTATATATGAGTATAAGTTGGCTTGAAAAATTTAAAAATAGGTTTGACTAAATATATTGGCCAACAATAATTTTTCAAAAAATCTATACATCTACTTTAGGCCTTAAGTTTAAAACTTAATGTCAACATGTTTGTTAGAATGTTTTTATTATATGTCACCTTATATATAAACTCAAGAGCATCAAACGAACTTTTGGAACGAATCAAGTTGTATATCATATTAGCGCATTATAAGTTTGAGTCATTAAAATAATAAGCAACATTTTTTAAGTTCAAACTTCAAAATTATCAAACTCAAATTTGAGTCAGACGGTGATTCCTCAAAACTTTCGTAACAACAATAATGATATGGGTGTATGACATGTTGTTTCATTCTAAATAACATAACAAAAAAGTTAATGTCAATACGTGTCAAACTCTTCGTAACAATAAAAGGTTATCGATACGTGAAAATAAACCACTTATGTAAATACATTCTTCATTTTAAATTGTATCTCATTAATTATTAAGTAAGAAATTATGTTCTATTTTAACTCGGTTAAGTACTTCTTTAAAAAAAATTATCGCTACCGTGCAACGCACGGGGTTGCCACTAGTTTATAATAGTGTAAAAAAGTTGAAACTGTCTAATCATAGGCAAAGGTGCCAAGCCGGCAATGCCTTATAATTATAAAACCAAATATAAAATCCCAAAGTTAAACAATGCCTAAACGACGAACACATATCCATCTATTTAGTTAATTTCGGGTATATATGTATATATATATATTCTTCATTCCTTCGACGCCATTGATTTCACCATCTGCACCAGATTCATCTGAATCGCCTTTTTTTATTTATAGTTGGAGACTTGTTTCAAGCTTTCTTCCAATTAATTTGAGATCACACATACGAGCACGCAGTTACTGTTTGTGAAATTGGAGGATTCATCCATGGCAGGCCATCATGATCGCAATCCATTCAGTAACGACGATGATATCAATCCCTTCTCTGTATGCATTCTCTCTCTCTCTATATATATATATAGATATATATTTATATGCATGTAGGGGCAGGTTCAAACGATCGAGAAGCTAAACATTTTGCAAGGCGAAATGTGTGATATTATATATATATATATGATACACAAGCTTAAGCATATATGATTAAACACATGTTACATTGGTAATACATAGACGTTTAATCATATATAAAACACACTCATATGCCGTGTAATCATATATGATATCACACTTCTCGCCTTCTCGCAAAATGTTTAACTTCTCGCATGATCCATCCACTATGCATGTAAATGTGTATCAGTATATCTGTATGTATATATATATATACATGAATTTGATGTATATATGCATGTGTCGAGATGAGCTAAAAACCTAGATTAGTATGATCACTAACAGAGTCGTTTCAATCGTTTTGGAGGCCTTAATCAAGACTATTTGATCAATATGACGAATAATAAATAAAAACTAAATATAAAGTTTATACCACATATATAGGGTCAGTTTCATGTGAAACACTAAGTAAATGGAAAACCGAAAAACTACAGAAAAAACAGATGAAAAAATATATCAATATGGATGTCAAATTAACGAGAAAAATATGATCGATTTTTAGAGGCCCCATTGCTCCGTATCTAAGACCAAAAATACTAAAACTGGTGGGACCCTTGACACTAAAAAAAATTCAACTTCAATCATACTTCAATAAAAAACACCAAATCTTCTAAAACCATATAAAAAAACATTTTTCATTATTATTAAATATTTTTCATTATTATTAATAATATTATTACAAATAATATAATGATATTATAAAAAAAATTAAAAATAGATTAGTGGTGGGTCATCCCCTTTTTGAAGGGTGAATAGTATGACACCAAATTTGGTGTTTTCTTCTTGAAAAAAAATTGAAACTGCAAAAAATTTTGGTGTTTGAAGTATGGTTGGATTTCACCATACTGCAAATCACCATACTTGCAATATGGTTGAAGATACTCTAACGATAAAACATGATCCTCGACGGCCTTGATGATTAATATATGGAGTGAATTGAAGCTTAAAATCAAAAATTGATTAACTTAATAACTTCTTAATGAAATGAAATGCTTGTAAAAATTTCATATATTCGCAACAATGGATCAAGGACGAGATCATGTCGCAAACCCTATTTTGTTATTTATAAGTAAACAATTCTAACAAATTAATGAAATGAATAAAAAGAAAAATAGAAAAATAAGTTTTATTATATTATTAAATATCTTAATGTTATAACTAATATTGAAATGTTCATAATTTGGTTATAATTTTTATTTCGAAGTAATTGTAAATAATTGTTCGAGATGCCCTAACATTTTGCAATGACTGTAAGGCGTAATCAAATTTAGGTTGAAATAAACCAAAACAAATCATACAAGCCCATTACATATCATCCAAAGGTTGGGTATGTAAGAGGCATAGATGACCAAATTGGGGTTGGGCCCGGTATCGGTTACACTTTTTTTTTATGGAATCTCACGATTTGGTCGGGGACCGGTTACAAAATCATTTTCGGAACTGGTTATGTTTTGTAACACCCCAAAATTGGGATAAACAAAAATTCCCAAAATTGGAAATGTGGTATATAAATGTCAAGACACGAGTCTTCCAAAAAATGGAACAATGCGCGCCTGTTTAATTACAATTTTATAATTTAACGGTAATAGACAACAACCTTTTAATCTAATCCCTAATAAGAAATAAGATTACAAATGGTTGTCATCCAAAGCTCAAAATAAAGGTCTTCAAGTGTGGCGTCCCAAAAATTGCTCCCAAGCTCAAACCTATAGTTCCACTAGCCTTTCTTGGGGGTCACGCCACTAGAACCTGAGATACACATCTACATCAAACAAATATTAGACCAAAAGAGCATTAGTGAGTTTGAACATAAGCATATCATAGTAAAATAAATGGATTAGAAGTCAAAAGGATCCATAAGAGGAATCAATAGGGGAGACCCAAAACACCAAACAAGTTTCACCTCAAGAGTCGATATACCTTGGTGTTCACTCTCACAAGCAACACCCCAAAGGCCCGACACATTCGAGGACTACCTCCAAGGCATTACCCCAAATGTCGGAGATCTAGGCACATACCTCCAAGGTGGCGCCCAAGATTACATCCTCCTAGTAGCTACTTGCGGTTCATCCAATTTCCAATATATCATCGTATAAATCTTACTCCAAGCAAAATATACATAATATTAACACGTGTATGCTTGTGGTCCAACCACCCTATTCAACTTGATAGGAATTTATCATAATGATCAATACCCTCAATTTGGTCCAATAGGCATGTAGTTCCACATAGAATATCCCCAAGTAATAAGATTACACATTAAGTCCATTAAAACGTAAGGTCCTAAACAAGGAGCATGGCTAGATCACAAAGTCTCATATTAGGTCAAAACCTCAAATTAATTAGGTCAAAATTCTAAAATATGTATATTCTACGTATAGAACCCATCAACAAGATAATCTCGTTAATATTCCCAAATACTTCCAAACATATATAACTAATGTTATCAATGTACCACATAAATGATTTATACCAAAGTTCCATAATCTCCCAACAAAAGAAAATATGATTTTTTTTTTTGTTAAATAAGAGTGATGTGAGGAAATAAAGCATAAGATGGTAATGGAATGAACATTAAGACATGTATCTCATTTTGTAAAAGTTAGAAAACTCACAATCTAGGTTTTTAGATAAAACCTAGAAAAATATCAAAACACTAGAAATTGTTGATGAAGATGAGTTGATGGTTGTATGGCTTGAGGAACTTCACTAGATATTCCCAAAGTAGGTTTGATGCTTAATAAATGCTTCTAATCAACCCCAACCAAGAAATTAATGAATAGAGGGTTACTAGGGTTCCAAATCGTCTTTAATGCTCTCCCAAAACGACCTAGAACCGATTTATAGAAATGAAATGGGATAAAATCGGGTAGGAGGGGTTTTATACCTCTAGGTGGTCACAGGCGACTGTGTATTGTGACTTTTCCCTGGGCATTGTCGTTTGACATGGTCGCTGAGTTCCTCCCCCTTTCGGTACAACCCCAGCGACAGGGACGGGCGATTGTGCCCTTGTCACAGTCGCGGGTCACAACCGTGCCGGGTGTATCGCGACTCCTTTAGCCCCCGCGATTATGACATGTGACTGTGACACTTGACACAATTGCGGGAATTATCGCCCCAAGCTCCCCCAATGCTCGATTTTTCCTATGCCTCGACTATTCACACGCTCAAGTTGCAAATGTTTGATCCTTGTTGAGGCTCGGTGATCCAAATACTTAAATCATGCCTTAATCATTATGGAAATAGAGATATAGATTTAAATGAAACTTACCAAGGTTTTCTGGGTGTTACGATCCTCCCCACCTAGACTAGGATTTCGTCCTCTAAATCAAGCCTTATGCGAATAAGTGGGGATAACGCCTCTTCATGTCTCCTTCGGCCTCCCAAGTCACATTAGCACCACGGTGGTGCTTCCATTGAACCTTGATCATGATCACCTCCTTATGGCGAAGTCTCTTCGATTTCGTTTCCAATATAGCTTCAGGCTCCTCTATGCAATGGTTGTCGTTGTCCACTCGAATTTCGGACAAAGGGATGTCACTTTCTTCCTCGGCCATACACTTTCGTAGGTAGTACACGTGGAATGTAGGATGGATGTCATCCATTTCCGGTATCAAATCTAACTTGTAGGCTTGAAATTCGATCTTTTCCAAGATGGTAAAGGGTATAAGGAAATGGGAACTAAGCTTCATGCGCTTTCCAAGACGGATGATCTCTTTCCATGGAGACACTTTCAACATAAACCGACGTGGAATTTGACCGGTCTTCGCTTCTTATCCGCATAACTCTTATGTCGGTCTTGAGCCGCCTTCAAGCGTCCTCGGATTTCTTTCACCTTGTCCATCGTTTCTTGTACAATCTTCAGTCCGGTGAACTGTTTCTCTCCCGCCTCAAACCAACAAACCGGCGTTCTACACTTCTGACCATACAATGCT
Source organism: Arctium minus (assembly GCA_954870635.1). Lineage (NCBI taxonomy): Eukaryota > Viridiplantae > Streptophyta > Magnoliopsida > Asterales > Asteraceae > Arctium > Arctium minus. The sequence continues at coordinate 79,727,038 of OX941088.1, read as the reverse complement.
TCGAACGGTGCCATCCTAATGCTCAAGTGATAGCTATTATTGTAGGCGAATTCTAAGGGTAGGTGTGAATCCCAAATTCTCCCAAAATCGATAACACACGATCTCAGCATATCTTCGAGGGTCTGAATGGTCCTTTCACTTTGCCCATCCGTCTGAGGGTGGTAGGTTGTGCTCAACTTGACCTTTGTACCCAACTCCTTCTGTAGACCATCCCAGAACTTGGAAGTGAACCGGCTATCCCTATCCAAGACGATAGATAATGGAACACCATGTCTCGATACCACTTCATCAATGTAGAGCTTGGCTAATTTGTCTATTGCCAACGTCTCTCACATGGCTAAGAAGTGTGCACTCTTCGTAAGTCGGTCCACCACTACCTAAATTGTATCATAACCCCTCAAAGTCTTTGGTAATTTGGTGACGAAATCCATTGTAATATGTTCCCACTTCCATTTCAGAATTGTCAAGGGTTGTAAACTCGCGTAAGGCTTTTGGTGTTTCGCCTTGACTTGAAGGCAAGTGACGCATCTCTCCATGTAGTTGGTCACATCAAGCTTCATCACCGGCCACCAATAGTGCAACTTGAGATCTCTATACATCTTCGTGCTACCGGGGTGTATGGAATACTTGGACTTGTGGGCTTCTTCCAAGAGTAATTCACGGTTCCCTCCCAACTTCGGTACCCATATCCGGCCTTGGAATAATTTGAGGCCATGACCATCTTCCGTCAACAATTCCCGTTGCTTTACCATAACCTCGGCCTTGAGGTTTCCCTCCTGGAGTGCTTCCATTTGACAAATTTTGAGATTCTCTACCAAACTTCATACCACATCGATTCTAGTGAATGACAATTTGACTCCACTTCCATGACTTTTTTGGCTCAAAGCGTCCGCCACTACGTTAGCTTTACCAGGCTGGTTAAGTAACTCACAGTCATAATCCTTCAACAGCTCTAACCACCTTCTTTGTCGCAGATTGAGTTATTTTTTATCAAAAATGTACTTCAAGCTTTTATGATCGGTCATTTAGTCCCATAAAGATAGTGGCGCCATAGCTTCAACGCAAACACCACTGCCGCTAACTCCAATTCATGAGTTGGATAATTCTTTTCATGGTTTTTGAGTTGTCGTGATGCGTAGGCTATCACTTTTCCTCTTTGCATCAAGACACACCCAAGTCCCATTTTGGAGGTGTCTCTATATACCACAAAGTCTTCCGTCCCCTCAGGCAAAGACAAAATCGGTGCCTCACACAACTTCTTCTTGAGGGTTCGGAACGCTTGCTCTTGAGTCTCGGACCATACGAATTGACATTCTTTCGGGTCAAGGTTGTAAGTGGCGAAGCAATCTTTGAGAAGTCCTGGATAAACCTCCGGTAGTAACCGGCCAGTCCCAAGAAGCTCTTAATCTCAGTTGGGCTTGTTGGCGGCTCCCAATCCATCATGGCCTATATCTTTGTCGCACCTTCACTCCATTCTTGAAAACCACGTGTCCCAAGAATTGGACCTCTTGGAGCCAAAACTCGCACTTCGAGAATTTAGTGAACAACTTCTCCTTCCGAAGCACTTCTAACACTTCCCGCAAGTGTCGGCCATGTTCGGCCTCATTCCTCGAGTAGACCAAGATATCGTCGACGAAGACTATCACCGACTTATCTATGAAAGGGCGGCACACTTGATTCATTAAGTCCATAAACACAACTGAAGCATTCGTCAAGCCAAAGAGCATCACCAAGAACTCATAGTGGTTGTACCTTTTCCGGAAATCCATCTTTGGAATGTCGTCCTTCTTCACCCTTACTTGATGATATCCGAACCATAAGTCGATCTTTGAGAAGCATCCTGCGCCTTGTAGTTGGTCGAAGAGATCGTCGATTCGAGGAAGTGGATACTTGTTCTTCACCGTGACTTTTTTTAGCTCTCGGTAGTCTATCACATCCGCATGGACCCATCTTTCTTCTTCACAAACAAAACTGGAGCTCCACATGGCGATGAACTCGGTCCTATAAACCCCTTCTCTAAAAGTTCTTGTAATTGGGTCATCATTTCTTGCATTTCCGTCGGCGCTAGGCAATAAGGAACACGGGCAATCGGTGCAGCTCCCGGGGTGAGGTCTATGTGGAACTCTACTTGACGCTCCGGCGGTAGGCCGGGTAGATCCTCCGTAAAGACGTCCAGGTAATCACACACCACTTCCATATCCTCAACCCTTCTCTTTTCCAACTTAGCATCCACCACATAAGCCAAATATGAAGAGTATCCATTGGCTAAGCACTTGCACGCCTTTAGTGATGAGATAATTGAGGAGGACCTCTTACCCTTTTTCTCCATAGACGGTCATCACATCACCACTCGCCAAAGGTACCCTGATCTTCTTCTTAGAACAAAAGATGTCCACGTTGTTCTTACTCAACCAATCCATGTCTACCACTACATCAAAGCCTCTTATTGTCATAGACAACATATCTACTTCAAAGGGATTCCCATCAATTTCCAAAGTGCAACCAACAAAACAATCTTGAATTAATACTTGCTCTCCATTAGCTAATTCTACTATCAAAGCATCAGACAGTGGGCACATGGGAGTGGCAAATTGTTTGCAAAAAGTACATGACACAAACGAGCGGTTCTCGCCTGAATCAAATAAAACACGGGCAGTTAGAGAGTTCACTAGAAACGTACCCGACACTACATCAGCGGTCTCTCTTGCCTCTTCCGCAGTCATCTGGAAAGCTCAGTTCGGTGCCCTTGGTAGATTCTCCTTCTTTGATGCCTTCCCACTTGAAACTCCCCGGTTGCTTCTCATCAATTTTGGACACTCCCTCTTCACTTGCCCCAGTTCGTGGCACTCAAAACACACCAGCCCCCGGATAGGCAATCTTGGCTCACGTGGTCCTTTTTCCCACACTTGAAGCATTCAGTGGGATTTGAGAATGGTCTTGTGTTGCATGGGCTGTAGTGTTTGCTTTTGCATTTATGGCACCATCTGGACTCACGTCGGGTCTCTAAGTTCCTTTGCTTCGAGAATGGTCTAAATTGTCGAGTGGGCCCGGTTGGCCCTTCCCACTTCCTCTTATCTCCAGTTTGACCTATCTCTTCTCACCGTTGGGCAAGGTCATCCTCTACGAGTTGGGATTCTTCAATAGCTTCTTGCAAGGTTGCCACTTTGGCATTTCTCACTGTCGTCTTCATCTCGGTCGGCAATCCCCTTTGGTAAGCTTTAATTCTCATCTTCTCATCGGTGGCCAAGTGCTCCACCAAACTCAGCTTCTCTACAAATTGTCTAGAGTACTCGGCAATTGTCAGGTTTCCCTTCTTCAAACTCCTGAACTCTTCCTCTATCCGGTCAAGAGCCCTTTCATTGCAGTATTTATCTATCACTTTCTTCTTAAATATTGGCCACGTAAGTTGGGCCAAAACCCCCAGAGTGAGAGTCGTCCGGGTGAGGTTCCACCAACTCAATGTTTCACCGCTAAACATCTTGGTTGAAAACTTGACCTTCTGTGAGTCATCGCACTCACCGGCCTCGAATGCCATCTCTAATTAATCCAGTTCATGCAGGCGACTGGATTGGTGGTTCCGGAAAATTCCGGTGGCTTGTTGCACAAGAAGGTTTTATAAGAACAACCTCTCACTCTCTCTCTTCTTCTTTCACCGCCTATTGCCTGCTCTTCGGTCCCAATCACATTCAACACTCCTCTTGAGTCATTCACGGCGTTCTTGGCAACGTTCCTCCAGTAGCTTCAGTTGCTCGCATCACGTTCCTCCAGTAGCTTCATAAACTTTTCATCTCGTTTATCCATGGCAGAATTCATCATCTACATAAGGCTAGCCATCATGACCGATTGAGGGTCCGCTTCTTGTATAACCGGGTTATCGGTCTCTAGGTTCACTCGTGGAACCACATCAAGAACGTCCCTTAGCATAGTGGGAATCAGAGGGACGGTTTGGTTGCCCGCTAGAATAGCTCGCCTTAAAGTTCCCGGGCAGTCACGCTTGCCTCATTACCATCTTCTGGAGCCACAACTCGACTCCTTGTATTTACCATTGTGAACTGTCACATATGATAAAGATCATACCGGTTAATTCTTTAATAGATCAGCGGTTCAATACGTACTACTACAATGATTAATCATCATAATAACAATTTCAAGTATGTTTACGTAACCATAAATTCATAACAACAGTGGCCAAGTGAAATTTTGAACGTATTATACACAAGAATTCTTGTTGTCATCATCATGACTCTCATTCAATGCATTTCCGTAATCCTAATACTCTCCCCACCTAGGAAAATTCTACCCAAGTGGACAGTGATACCACTAACATGTACAACTTAAGTCTAGGCATACTAGAGTTAATACCTAGTTGTCTTAAACTAAAGCTCTTATACCAACTTGTAACACCCCAAAAATTGAGATAAAACAAAATTTTCCAAAATTGGAAATGTCGTATATAAACGTCAAGGCACGAGCCTTCCCAAAAAGGAAACAATGCATGCCTGTTTAATTACAAGTTTGTAACTTAACAGTAAGAAACAACAACCTCTTAATCTAATCCCTAATAAGAAATAGGATTACAAATGGTTGTCATCCAAAGCTCAAAATAAAGGTCTTCAAGTGTGGCGTCCCAAAAATTGCTCCCAAGCTCACACCTATAATTCCACTAGCCTTTCTTGGCGGCCACGTCATTAGAACCTGAGATACACATCTACACCAAACAAATGTTAGGCCAAAAGATAGTGAGTTTGAACATAAGCATATCATAGTAAAATAAATGAATTAGAAGTCATAAGGATCCATAAGAGGAATCAATGGGGGAGACCCAAAACACCAAACAAGTTTCACCTTAAGAGTCGATATACCTTGGTGTTCACTCTCACAAGCAACACCCCAAAGGTCTGACACATTCGAGGACTACCTCCAAGGCATTATCCCAAATGGCGGAGATCTAGGCACATACATCCAAGGTGGCGCCCAAGATTACATCCTCCTAGTGCCTACTTGCGGTTCATCCAATTTCCAATATATCATCATATAAATCTTACTCCAAGCAAAATATACATAATATTAACATGTGTACGCTTGTGGTCCAACCACCCTATTCAACTTGATAGAAATTTATCATAATGATCAATACCCTTAATTTGGTCCAATAGGCATGTAGTTCCACATAGAATATCCCCAAGTTATAAGATTACACATTAAGTCCATTGAAACGTAAGGTCCCTAAACAAGGAGCATGGCTAGATCACAAAGTCTCATATTACGTCAAAACCTCAAATTAGGCCAAAACCCTAAAATATGTATATTCTACGTATAGAACCCATCAACAAGATAATCTCATCAATATTCCCAAATACTTCCAAACATAACTAATGTTATCAATGTACCACATAAATGATTTATACCAAAGTTCCATAATCTCCCAACATAAGAAAATATGATTTTTTTGTTAAATAAGAGTGATGTGAGGAAATAAAGCATAAGATGGTAATGGAATGCACATTAAGACATGTATCTCATTTTGTGAAAGTTAGAAAACTCACAATCTAGGTTTTTGGATAAAACCTAGAAAAGTATCAAAACCCTATGTAGGGCCAAGTGTTGCCAGCCGGTAATAGCCGAAGGCAAAAAAAGGGGGGAGATAGAGAAGAGGAGATTCATAAACTGATGGTGAAGATGAGTTGATGGTTGTATGGATTGAGGATCTTCACTAGATGTTCCCAAAGTAGGTTTGATGCTCAATAAATGCTTCCAATCAACCCCAACCAAGAAATTAATGAAGAGAGGGTTGCTAGGGTTCCAAATTGTCTTTAATGCTCTCCCAAAACGACCTAGAACCGATTTGTAGAAATGAAATGGGATAAAATCAGGTAGGAGGGATTTTATACCTCCAGGTGGTCGCGGGCGACTATGCCTTGCGACTTTCCCCTAGGCATTGTCGCTTGGCATGGTCGTTGTTGGTCCCGAAGGTGCTTAACAAGTTTGTAGAAGGGGGGGGGTTGAATACAAACACAGAAATTAAAGTTTAATAAATTGTTTATTGATAAATCAAAATACAATTTACAAGTTTGTTGCGGAATAAGATTAAGACAGACTCAATCTAAACAAACTTAAGAAACACTAAGATGGTTGCACAAGAAATTCAGAGAATGGGGGGTTTTTAGAGAGATAGAAAACAAGGGTTTCTATTTTGGAGTTCAAAGGATTGAGCACTCCTTCAGATGAAGGAGTGAGCTTCCTATTTATACCCTATGCATTAAATGCATGGCAGGATACTTTACACGTGGCATTCATAGATTGGCTTTGGTAGTCTCACTTTTGGAGACATGCTTTTGGCCACTTTATGAACAGTGTAGTTGACAGAGTTGGTGTACGATTTGTGGCAGGGACTTGTCCGTTCTGACACATCGTACTGGTTGTGCAAGGTAAGACAAAAGAAAACTTGAGGCATAAGCTTTGTGATCGTTGATCGCTGAGTATCTCTTCTTCCAGAGATAAAGAAGTTCAGCTATCGCTGAAGCTTTTCCTCAGGCTTCTTCGCGTAAGTAGATGTCTGGTCTTCGCTGATATCCGCATCAGGTCACTAGTAGACTTATCTATTGTTCAGTGGCTTCGTCTTCGATTCAGCTATGAACTATGTTGACGCGAGACTTGTCTTCAGGGATTACGTTAACTGTGTTACATAGGAAACTATCAGTGATAACTGAACAGACTCAGTTTGATCGCTGAAAGTGAAACACTAATACATATTAAATGTTTACAGAAAGGTCATCAGCGATAACTGAACAGACTCAGTCTGATCGCTGATGATGAAACACTAATACATATAATAACGTAATTTTCACTAAGTATAAAAGAGGGTCGTTATCAAATCACTGAGAGAGTTTGGATCAACAATCTCCCCCTATTTGATAATGACAAAGTAACAAAAGAAAATTACTTTTTAATTCAAAATATAGGAATAAAAAGGACTCATAGAATGCATGTCCCAATTACTATTTTGAGGGATCTTTTACAGTACTGATAGGGTTAAGTACATCACTGCAATTTTCATTTAATTCAGGGATTGAATTACAAGATATGAAAATCATAAGTACAAGTGACTAACTAACTACTGTAAGTATAACTAACAGATTTCAGATAAGAAAACTAATCTATCAGCTATAAGAAGATTTGGGAGGATTGATCATATACTCAGGTATTTCTTCTCCTTTCTGTCTTCGTTCCAAAGATTCTTGACTGATAATTTCTTTAATTTTTTCAGCAGCAGGGAAGAAGTCACACCATAAGCATAAGAGATCCTTGAGATGATTCAGAGGACAGATAGGAATCTCAGAGATTCTTTGAAATCTGAGTTCCTCATCATCATCTCTGAAGAATATTCCATAAGGCTTGTCGATTACTTGACCAGCTTGGAAGGGACCACCAGGAGGCAGAGATAAGTCCAGAACTGAAAGATCAGGAGGAGGACCAAACAGTGCATCTCTTGAAAATTTGATAGAAGTTTCATTCCTGATGATGGCGACATCTTCAGAGGAGGAGGACCCAATTTTTCTCTTGAGTTTCAAAGATTTGGGAGGAAGAGGAGATGGCAGCTTTAGTACAGAAACGACTCTATTTATGAGGGCTTCAAGGAGTCCTTCAACGTAGCCTCTGTATGTAGATTTGGATTTCTTCAGCGCATCCCAGAACTCTAACCATTCCGTAAATCCGAAGCTTTCAAGTTTTGATACGTACATTGCTTTTTGGGTTCCATCCTCTCTGGTAATCTCCATGGTCACTGAGAGTTGATCTTTCTTCTTGCGACCAGAGATAGTCACGGCTGATATTGGAAGAAGATCAGAACGATAATCCATCTTTTGTTTGCACCATTCGATAGACTTATCGTTGATCTCTTGTTCTTTGAAGCGTTCCTCTTCAATTTCTTTCAGTAGTGCTGCTTGAACTTCCACAGGTTTGCTTTTCAGCTTTTTGTCCTTAACTTGAGAGGATTGAATCTTTAAAGCGAGTTGGGCATCTCGTTTGCATTCAGCGATCAGCTTCTCAGCTTTGGCAGATTCTTCTCTTTCAGCGTCAGTGAGGAAGTCGAGCTCTGTGGATATTTGAAGAGGGATTTTCAGCCGTTGACTTTCTAGTTGAGCGATCATTTCAACTCTTTTCTTCACCACTTCCTCTGACCAATGAGATGGTCGAGAGGGCCTTCCTGGATGGACCAGGGAATCTTCTTCTTCTTCTTCATCAATCTCAGCGATAGAGATTGGGATTATTTCTTCAGCGATAGTCGCTGGTATTATTTGTAGTTCAGAACCCTTAAGCAGGGGTGAGAACTGTCTGGTTAGAAAAAGAAGGAAAGAAGGGATAAGTGTATTTTTAGAACGAGAGAGATAAAGGCTAGAAAGACATAGGGGTTTGGAAAGAGTAGAAAAGTGGTACAATTGAAAGACATACCTGAGAAGGATGCTCCCCCTCAGATTGTGATCCAGTCCTCAAGCATTTTTCAGCGATTGGTTGCTTGTCTTTGCTTTGCGAAGGAACACTTGAAGATGTATCACCTCTCACCCCTGTTTTGACAACCTCTTGCGAAGTTGTCCCTGATACGACGTTCGGCTTAGAGAACCACATAGATTGGTCTTCATCGTCGTCGTCGTCATCGGAGGGCTGATCCTTTTCTTGATCATCAAGATCTAGATCATCTTCCTCTTCATCGTCTTCTTCTTCATCCTCTTCAAAGAGAATGGAGTGAATCGATGAGAATTCTTTTGCCTTCTCCCCCTCAGATTGAGAGGGAGGTTCCTTAGCTTCCCCAGCAGCAATAGAGGTTTCTTCAGTTTTCTCCCCCACTTTGTCATTATCAGCGGTAGGGGATTGTTCAGCTGCTGGAGTAGCTGTTGAAGCTTTGAGCACTTGAACGTCAGCCTCCAGACGCTTAACTCGGTCTTCAACCGCAGGTATGTCGCATGTGGCATCATGAATGAATTCCACAGCGATGTTGAGGTTGGTACGATCATCTTCAGTGAAGGAGGGAGGCAGCGCTGGAGCTGGTTCATTCACTTTCTGTAGAACTTGCTGAAGAAGGGACGTGCAGAGGTCAACTTTGGAAGAGAGACCCTGAACTTCAGCTGTAAGAGACTCAAATCGTCCTTGAAAGAGTCGAGAGGACTCTCTGAGTTGGACGACTTGTTCTTCAAGAGCTGAAAGTTGAGAGTTCTCAGCTTTCGATGAGCAAGTGGCGGTCAACTTCTTCAGCTCCTCACCAGCCTGATTGACGGCGTTGGTGGTTTCATTGATGGTGTTGGTGAGAGCATCCACCTTTTCTCCTAGACTGTTGACATGCGTGTCAACAGTCGCCAAGCTAGGACCTGAAAATAATGTTAGTTCAGATATGGGCTTATTTGGAGAGGGGGGTAGAGAAGTGTTTAGGAGTATAGGTGTACCTGACGTATCAAACATTTTGTAGAACTGCATAGATTCCTCAAAAGTTTGATGCTCAGGTCCTATAGGGAAAGAAGAGGTGGCAGGTTCAGAGACCAAATGAGGAGAGAAGGGAAGAGTTTTGGGGATAGAAGTAGGGATGGGGTTAATCTCAGGGAATGAGATAGTAGGTGGGGTTACTGATGATGTGACAGCGAGTGAGATCGCTGACACGGCAGTATGAGTGACTGCTGAAGTTGTGGAGGAAAGACCCACAAAAGCATCTAAGGTAGCTTGTTGAGAAGCTCCCTCAGGTATAGTACTAGAAGGTGTACTTTCCTTAGTCTTTTTGGCCTTTTTGGAAGGACCAATTGGACTAGCTGATGGTCTTTTAGAAGTAGTGGTAGCGACAGGGATAGCAGACGAAGGAACCGTCTGCGTGGTCGCTGAATGTGAAGAAGAATGGAGAGAGAGACGAGAGCGAAGGAGAGAGATACTTACCTCGTCGGCGAGTGGCTTGACCTCCAGTGATCGTTGACCAACCCTGGCAAAGGTGCCATCATCTTTGGTAGGATAGGTGTTGGGATAGAGGAACTTGATGTACGTACATATGAAACGTACGTACGAGATCTTGGGATCTCGTTCAGGCTTCTCTAATCTCGACCTCAGATCTTCAAAGATGGCTGTGGCGTAGTCAAAGTTTTGACCAGCGATAACGGAGTATGCCATCTGCAGTTGTGTTTTGCTGGCTTGATCCAGCGAACCACTCTTCCCACTCATGCACTGAATTATGTGCGAGAAGATAAAGTTCAGTTGTGATGGCATCTGAGCTTTAAGAATCTTGGTGAGCTTCTTGTTAGGAATAGACGATCTTGGTTTGTTTTCCCAACAATAGCCCATTGCGTCCAGGAAGAATATCAGCTCATCATCAGTGGGGAGTGCGTCGAATCCACTCTTTGGTTTGTCAGGGAATCTTAAGGATTTCCTGAGGCTAAGAGCGGTCATGCTCCCTGGCCCTAATTCCGTGCTGAACGAGATAGCAGGGACTCGTTCGCCTTTCCTGTTGGTAAGTTCAGTTGCATCAGCAGTGAACCAGAACTGCTGAAGTAGAGTCTTGGAGGGCTTAGGATCCACAGTGATCGCGTAAGCTATGCAGGACTGCTTGAGGAAATTAGCAGCTTCCACCAGATGTGGGTATTTGTCAGCTTTGAAGTCGAGTCTGGCCAAATGATTACATTTAGTAATCTCAACTTCAGTGAGAGCGAATCGTACATGCTTGGAAGCAACGATTGAAGACTGTGTCATTTCTGTTATGGAAAGAGGCATAATAGAAGAAATGATTTAGATTAAAAATAATATGATTACCAGTTTCCATAGAAGAAGGGAAACTGGAAAATTATCAAGTTATTTTTAAGAAAAAAAAATAGTGTTCTGGGTAGAAAGAATGAAGAACACTTTAAAACCAAAAGGTTTTTATTTAAAAACATAAAATCAGAAGGAATGATCTTTAGTTTTAAAAAACATTTTATAAAATCCATGGAAAGCGATTAGGATTTTAAAAGAATAAAAAGCATATGAACAAAGCATATAAACATGAAATAAACCTGTGTATCTTGAAGAAAAAGAGTTGCAGATTCAATATTCAGGATTTACTTGCTTGAGTGTTCTTGAGAGAATGTTTCTTGCTTTGAAAGTTTTGAAAGCGTAAACCGTATAAAGGAGAGAAGAATTCCTTTTATACGAAGAGAGAGAAGAGAGATAAGAGAGAGAATGAAGCGGGAAAAGAAATCATCATGACATTGACACGTTCCACGAAGTTGATTGGATAGGAGGGCAACGGACGAACGTGTCAGAAAAGGCATGTCGTGGATTGTCGGTTCAAATGACGTCATAGAGGAGAGAGACTGTTCATTTGTCCGTTCAAATGATCACTGAAGAAAAGTCAGTGATAGATTTTCCTTTTTAAAAGTATCCCTGATTGTAAAGATAGGGATATATTTTCCTTTTAAAAGATCACTGATTGGAAATATCAGTGATTAATGTATTTTAAAAAAAAGCTTTATCATTTGAAGAAAGTTCAGTGATTAAAGTTTATATTTTGAAGAAAAACATCTTTGAGGGAGAGAGAACATACCTGAGAGTCAGAATGTTTATCAGAGAGAATGATGAGGGGAACTTTTGATTACTGACACAATACATGAACGCTGAAGAATTATTCTTCGAGGTTCAGCATTCCAAGCTCACTGATGAGAAAGTTGAACCTTGTCTCATCAAGAGGTTTGGTGAAAATATCAGCAAGCTGAAAGTCAGTAGGGATAAAGTGAAGTTCAATATCACCATTCATCACATGATCTCTGATAAAATGATATCTGATCTCTATGTGTTTTGTCTTTGAATGTAGCACTGGATTATTTGCTATAGCGATAGCACTAGTGCTGTCGCAATAGATAGGAATCTTTGACAGCTGAAGGTCATAATCTAATAGTTGATTTCTCATCCATAGGATTTGTGAACAACAGCTTCCAGCGGCTACGTATTCAGCTTCAGCTGTGGAAGTGGACACAGAATTTTGCTTCTTGCTTGTCCAGCTTACTAGCTTTCCTCCCAAGAGTTGACATCCACCAGTGGTACTTTTTCTGTCAAGTTTACAGCCTGCAAAATCACTATCAGAATAACCAGTTAGATCGAACCCTGAGTCTTTGGGATACCAAAGACCGAGGTTAGGAGTTCCTTTCAGATATCTGAAAATTCGCTTTACAGCGATCAGATGGGATTCCTTGGGTTCAGATTGATAGCGTGCACATAAACAAGTAGAGTACATGATGTCAGGTCGGCTTGCTGTAAGATACAACAATGAGCCTATCATTCCTCTATAGGCAGTGACATTAACAGGTTTTCCAGATGGATCCTTGTTAAGTGTCAGTGGTGGTGCCATAGGAGTTTTCATCGCTGAAGTTTGTGTTAAATCAAACTTCTTCAGCATGTCTTTAACATACTTACCTTGGCAGATAAAAGTACCTTTGTCAGATTGTTTAATCTGAAGACCAAGAAAATATGTCAGCTCACCCATCATACTCATTTTATATTCTTTCTTCATTCTTTCAGCGAAGCGAGTACATAGAGATGGGTTAGTAGAACCAAATATTATGTCATCGACATATATTTGTACAAGAATTATATGACCTTTTATCTTCCTGAAAAATAACGTATTATCAATCTTGCCACGTTCAAAATTTTCAGAGATAAGAAAAGATGAGAGAGTGTCATACCAAGCACGAGGGGCTTGTTTTAAACCATAGAGAGCCTTATCCAATTTATAAACATAATTTGGATGCTTAGGGTCATAGAACCCTGGTGGTTGTTCTACATAAACTTCTTCATTCAGTTTTCCATTCAGAAAAGCTGATTTTACGTCCATTTGATAAACGATGAAGTCTTTATAGACTGCATAAGCTAAGAATAGTCGAATTGCTTCGAGCCTGGCCACAGGGGCAAAGGTTTCATCATAGTCTATGCCTTCCTCTTGTCTGTATCCCTGAGCAACAAGTCGAGCCTTGTTGCGGGTTACAGTTCCATGTTCATCCAACTTGTTTCTAAACACCCATTTGGTGCCTATTACAGTTTTATCAGATGGTCTAGGAACGAGATTCCAAACTTTGTTTCGAGAGAATTCAGTCAGCTCTTCTTGCATAGCGCTGACCCAGTTTGGATCTCTGAGGGCATCATCAGTCTTCTTTGGTTCTATTAAGGAGAGAAAGTTTACAAAGAGACAGATATTACCTGAGCTTCGTCGTGTCTGAATACCTGCATCTGGATTACCAAGAATTTGATCTATGGGGTGATCTCTGGTCCATCGCTGAGCAGGAGCAAGATTGCTTATTTCAGCGATAGGATCAACAATAGGAGCAGTCACTGATGAAGATGCTTGAGGTTCATCAGCTAGTAATTGTTGAACATTAGATACACCAATACTTTCAGAAGGGTTTTCAGACGTAGATGGATTTGATGGTAGAAGTGTGTTTAGAGGTTCAGCTGAAATCCATGAGTTGGATTCAGCGGTGGGAGGTATGATACTTGGTTCTTCATCAGCAGCTGGAGTTTCAGTGTGCTGTTGGTTTGAGAAGAAAGGTTCAGTTCCTTTATAGTGAGAGATCATCCAAGTATTCAGTTCTTCATTGTCAGCGATTGGTTTAGAGTTCGCTGAGCGCGTTTCATCAAACGTGACATGAATGGTTTCTTCTACGGTTTGTCTTCTTTTGTTGAAAACTCTGTAGGCTTTTGAGATGGAGGAATATCCTAAAAATATTCCATCATCGGCTTTTGGGTCAAACTTTCCAAGTTGATCTTTGTTGTTTAAGATAAAGCACTGACAACCAAAGATATGAAGAAAGCTGATAGAAGGCTTCCTTCCAAGAAAGAGTTCATAAGCTGTCTTCCCAAATCGCTTTATTATCAGCGATCTGTTTTGAGTAAAACATGCAGTGTTTACAGCTTCTGCCCAAAATTGAGTAGGGAGGTGAGAATCGCTGAGCATTGATCTAGCAGCTTCTATGATCGTTCTGTTTCTTCTTTCAGCGACTCCATTTTGCTGAGGTGTTCTTACTGAAGAGAAGTTGTGAGAGATTCCCTTGTTCTCAAAGAAATTGTTCAGGGAACTATTTTTGAATTCAGTTCCATGATCACTCCTTATTGATCGAACAGTAAGATTATTCAGCACTTCCATCTTTTTGACAAAAGATATTAGTTCTTCTGGAGTATCATTCTTGCAGCGAAGAAAGATAACCCAGGTGTAGCGAGAATATTCATCTACAATGACAAGCGTATATTTCTTTCCAGCTATTGATTGGATATTGACAGGGCCAAATAGATCCATATGCAAGAGCTGAAGAGGACTTGTTACTGAGGAAACTTGTTTCGACTTGAAACTAGCTCTTGTTTGTTTTCCTTTTTCACATGCTGAGCAGAGAGATTCTTTAGCATATGAGTGCTGAGGAAGACCAGAAACCATTCCTTAGATGAGAGAGAATTCAGGGTTTTGAAGTTTAGATGAGAGAGCCTTTTATGCCATAGCCAGTTGACATCAGAAGAGGCCTTAGAGAGAAAACATAAGTTATCAGTGATAGTAGAGTCCATATCTATTACATAGACATTTTCTCTTCTATAACCACTGAGAGCAAGTTTTCCTTTTTCATCTACCACTGAACATGCTTTCTTAGAAAAGCGAACTTCGTAGTCTTTGTCACATAGCTGACTGATGCTTAGAAGATTGTGCTTCAGTCCATCTACATAAGCGACTCTTCGAAAGGTAGTTGTCCCATTGCTGAGGACACCAAACCCTCGGGTAAATCCTTTTCCATTTCCACCAAAGGTCACAGAGGGACCTTTCTCTTCCTTGTATTCAGTGAGCAGGTCTCTTTGTCCAGTCATATGACGAGAACATCCGCTATCGAGATACCAGATGCCCTTTGATCCCTGCATACATAAGGAAGATTAAGCTTTGTTTGGTACCCACTTTTCAATGGGTCCTTCAGAGTTAGTGGATAAGGAAGATTCAGCTTCAGTGGTAATCTTCACTTTGGTTAATTTCTTAACCTTAGTGGTATTTTTCTTCACTTTGGCTGTTTTATCAGCTTCGGTGGTATTTGGACACTTGCTCGCAATATGGTCAGTGAATCCACAGTGATAACATTTTCTATATCTGATGGTGGATTTATAACCAAAAGGTTTTGAAAACTTAAGATGAGCAGGTCCAGCTCCAAGAATACCTTTAGCACGAGATCTGGGAGGAATTTTTATTTCTTCAGATTTCACGGGCTTTAGATCAACCTTCAGCTTTGGAGGACAGATATCAAAGATTTCTGTCACTGAGCTAAAAGGTTTATCCACTGAAGGTTTGGAAGGAACTTTCAGTTTGGTTTTCTTGGAAGCCTTCTGAGGAGGGAGAATAGACTTTCCTTTATCTGCAGGCTTAGATCTTGCAGATATCTCCTCAGGGATGGGATTAGAAGAAGAACAGGGATAGAATTGATTATAAGAAGTGTCAAAGAAAGATGTGACAAAAGTTCCAAACTTAAGCGAGGAACTTTCTTCTTTAGGATCATCCTGTGGTGTCCAAAAACCAAGACCAGTTTTATCACTTTCAGGAGTTTGAGCATTTATTATCTCAGAGATCTTTGTTGATGATTTGCACCATTTTTCAACATGAGCCTTTTCTGCTTTTAGAGCAGCGATGGCTTGTTCGTGTTCAATGCTGATGATTTCATTTATAATGACTTGATCTTTTAGCTTTTCTTCTAAAAGATTTAGTTCACTGATCTTTTCATGACATTTCTCTAGCTCTTGTGTTAAATAAACATTTTTATTTTCAGCTTGAGTTTTGTCGTTTAGAGCATTATAAAGGTCAATCGTCAGCACATCAACAGCGCGACTTCTCTCAGCTTCAGGCAGAGAGGGATTTGTAGAGATGGATACCTGAGATGATATGTAGCTCATAGAAGGTTCAGATGGTTCTTCTACTTCTTCTTTAATCTCAGCCATGAGGCAAAGATTAGCGACTTCTTCTTCATCAGAAGACGATTCTTCTGATTCAGCCCAGTCATGTTCTTCAGCGATGAGACCTTTACCTTTTTGCTGAAAGCTTTTCAGCTTTTGATATTTGTTTTTCAGCTTATGGTATTTGTCATCACTGGATCTTCTTGAGGTAGAAGGTTTGAAGACCTTTTTAGACCTGCACTCACTAGCAAAATGTCCAATTTTTTCGCAGTTATAGCAAGTGGCTGTAGCCTTATCAACCGGAGTTGATTTTGGCTTTTCAGTAAGAGAGAGAGGTTTACTTCTTCGGAAGTTACTCTTTCTTGCAAATCTCTTAAAAGAGTTTGTCAAGAGTGCTAAGGACTCATTAAACTCTGAAAGATCAGGGTCTGATAAATCCTCAGATTCAGAATCTAACTCAGTGATGGTTAGAGTAGATCGCTGGGATGGAATTATCTCTGATGAGACTAAAGCAACAGCAGTGCTTTTGGAGTCTTTAGAATCTTTTACAAGATTCTTCTTCAGGAGATTAGATTGCTCATAGTTGAGCAATATTCCATACAGAGTGCTTAGAGAGAGAGTATGTAAGTCCTTTGTCAGCTTAAGACATATTGAATAACTGTCCCAGCTTTCAGGAAGACTTTCCAAGAATTTTGTTAGGACCTCAGAATTAGAATAGGTCCTTCCAACAGTTCTTAGGTCAATGATCAGGCAGTTAAACCGCTGATGAATGTCAGAAAGAGATTCATTCTTACCAGCGATAAAACTTTCATACTGTCTTACCAAGTTAATCTTTCGGGTCTCTTGGATTTCAGTGGTGCCCTCATATTGAACACATATGGTTTCCCACATTTCTTTAGAAGTTTTTAGATGCATGATGGAATGGAAAACTTCATCAGGCAGAGCCATTGATATAATGGTCTTTGCTCTTGCATCTATGCCTACCTTCTTTTTATCTTCATCACTCCACTGTCTTATTTCCTTAACGACATATCGTTCAGGGACAGCTTCAGTGGTGGCAGTAGCAGGAACAGCAGCTATAATTCTAACAGGTTCATAGGGTCCGTTTTCTATATATTCAGGTATAGTAGGATCCGCACCTTCAAGAAATAGCATCATTCGATTTTTCCATAGAGAAAAGTTATCTCTGCTAAATCGAGGAGGTTTAGAAAGTGAACCATTATCATAGTAATTTGTGTTTGTGTTTAGTGCCATTTTAGAATAGCAAGGAAGAGTATACAGCAAGATCTTGTTTATTAGATTAAACAAACCGCTCTGATACCACTTGTTGGTCCCGAAGGTGCTTAACAAGTTTGTAGAAGGGGGGGGGGTTGAATACAAACACAGAAATTAAAGTTTAATAAATTGTTTATTGATAAATCAAAATACAATTTACAAGTTTGTTGCGGAATAAGATTAAGACAGACTCAATCTAAACAAACTTAAGAAACACTAAGATGGTTGCACAAGAAATTCAGAGAATGGGGGGTTTTTAGAGAGATAGAAAACAAGGGTTTCTATTTTGGAGTTCAAAGGATTGAGCACTCCTTCAGATGAAGGAGTGAGCTTCCTATTTATACCCTATGCATTAAATGCATGGCAGGATACTTTACACGTGGCATTCATAGATTGGCTTTGGTAGTCTCACTTTTGGAGACATGCTTTTGGCCACTTTATGAACAGTGTAGTTGACAGAGTTGGTGTACGATTTGTGGCAGGGACTTGTCCGTTCTGACACATCGTACTGGTTGTGCAAGGTAAGACAAAAGAAAACTTGAGGCATAAGCTTTGTGATCGTTGATCGCTGAGTATCTCTTCTTCCAGAGATAAAGAAGTTCAGCTATCGCTGAAGCTTTTCCTCAGGCTTCTTCGCGTAAGTAGATGTCTGGTCTTCGCTGATATCCGCATCAGGTCACTAGTAGACTTATCTATTGTTCAGTGGCTTCGTCTTCGATTCAGCTATGAACTATGTTGACGCGAGACTTGTCTTCAGGGATTACGTTAACTGTGTTACATAGGAAACTATCAGTGATAACTGAACAGACTCAGTTTGATCGCTGAAAGTGAAACACTAATACATATTAAATGTTTACAGAAAGGTCATCAGCGATAACTGAACAGACTCAGTCTGATCGCTGATGATGAAACACTAATACATATAATAACGTAATTTTCACTAAGTATAAAAGAGGGTCGTTATCAAATCACTGAGAGAGTTTGGATCAACAGTCGTTGAGTTCCTCCCCCTTTGGGTACAATCCCAACAACAGTGATGGGCGATTGTGCCCTTGTCACAGTCGTGGATCACAACCGCGCTGGGTGTACTATAACTCCTTTAGCCCCCACGATTATGACATGCGACTGTGATACTAGTCACAGTTGCGGGCATTGTCGCCCTAAGCTCCCCCGATGCTCGATATTTCCTATGCCTCGACTATTCACACGCTCGAGTTGCAAATGTTTGATCCTTGTTGAGGCTCAGTGATCCAAATACTTAAAGCATGCCTTAATCATTATGGAAATAGAGATATAGATTTAAATGAAACTTACCAAGGTTTCCCGGATGTTACATGTTTAAACCTTTTTTTTTAAATAAGCTTTGTAAGTAATAATACAAGTTTTTTTAAGAATTTTACTACATTTTTTCAAAAAAAAAACAATAATTAAGTTTTCAAGTTTCTTTTGAGTTTTTCAATTTTTAAAGTTTTTTAGACTTTTATCTACTTAAATATATTACTTAAAGTGTATTTCAATCATAAATTTCATAATTGTAATGGTGGTAGTGGTAGTAGCGATGGACAGTGGTGATCATTAAAACAAATGTCATATTAGAGTTAATATCAAATGATGATAGATTAGTAATTGTTTAGGACGCGTTTGGTTTGCGGGATTGAAATGGAATGGATTGGATTTCAAGGAGGAATTTGGATTTGGGGGGATTTGAAATCCCTTCATGTGTTTTGTTTGTAGGATTTGTAATGAATTTCAAATCCATTCATTTACAAGCCTGTCTGGTTTGTAGGATTTGGATTTTGATTGAGTTTTTTATTTTATTTTTATTATTTGTTTGTTTTATAAAGAATTTATTTTTATTGGTAAACGTCGAATTTGGATCGATACAATTTGAAGTATGGATCACACTTTACAATCCATCGGATTTGGATTTCAAATCTAGGCCCAATGTCAAGGATTTTCAAATCCATCATATGAGAGATTTTTAAATGGTCAACGGATTTGAAATCCGGTCAACGAAATCCTTTCCTGCAAACCAAACGCAGGATTGGAATGGATTTGAAATCCAAATCCCTCCAAATCCATTCCAATCCCGCAAACCAAACTCGCCCATAGTTTCTATCTCATCATTGTCCCATTTTGTTCCTCAAACATTGGTGGAACAAAAAAAGCTTTTGTTTATCTCATGTCGCGACAAATATGGAATATCATGTCTCATGTCGTCCCAAACATGTGATTGTGGGTTTTGTCCTATCTTATTCTATTCAATTCAGTCCCATATAACAAACGCAGTCTAAATAGGATATACTAAACTATCAGTTGGTTTCGTATTGTTTATATCAATCTAAATTCAATCTAAAAAGTATTACCCTCTCCCTCCAAAAAGTCTAATACTTATTTATATGGAGTTTTCTTAAAAAGATGTAACATTTTAAGATTTTGTTTAATTATCAACAAAATAAACTTACATACACTTCTTATTTTTTGTTACTTAAATCGAACCCTTACCTTCAAAAATTAAAAAAAGTATCGGATACCAATAAATCAATGACCTTTTTGTATTTCTTTAGATTGATCTCTAGAAAACCGCCTTTTTTTTGCAAATAGTTATGATTATAATTTAAAAGTTTTATTTATTTATTTTGTGTTTTATTCAATGTTCTAAAAAACTCGCCGCACAGTCGCTATGGCGTGCCATGGCACCAAGGCTTGTGTGTCACGCCACGTTAAGCCCATGGCATGTCATGGCCTAATGCGCGATTATTGTAATGAGATATTTGATTTTCTTTACGTTTTTAATGTCTTATTTACAAGTTTTTTATATATGCAACCTAATTTAACTTCCCTATTACTATTGACTCACTGAGTAACACTACAAAACATACGTTTTTATATATAATATTATATATGAAATAGAAATTTGACGCCATAAGTCACGCCTTGAAAACGTCATGGCTTCGCCGTGGCTCCTAAGGCTTGAGGCTTGGCCTCGTCGCCACGTCACGCCTCACGCCATTTAGAACCTTGGTTTTATTAAGACAAAATGATAAAATTATGAGTGAATGACACTTTTGTTCCTTTGGTTTGCCCAAAATTGGAATTTGTTCTCTAAAACAACTATCTATACTGATAGTCTCTAACTTTTCAATTTCATTATACTCAGTTTCCTGAAGTTAACACCGTTAGTTAACAACCGTTATGAAAAACAAATCAATCTTTGAACAAACTACAAAGAACAAAAGTGTAATTTAATGTAAAATTAATTGTGATTCACATCTTCTTTTTAAGTTTCTTTATTAAAAATATTTTATATATTCAGTCACAATAAATTTCTTAAATTATACTAGATATTAAATAAAAATCTTTATATTTATTTCCAAAAACTATTAAATTGAAAAAATGACTTTTTTGTTATAAATCAAATTTAGAACAACAATGGAAATCAAGAGAAAGTTCAAATATATGTTGGGTTGCGTATTTGAAATATGCAAGCAAAATATTGGAAGTTAAATACGGTTAACATGTGATAGTTATATATTAAAATTTGTTCGTCAAGATACATAATTTTTTTGTTATGAAAAACATAATCATGTTTTAAAAGTTAAAATCTTGTGAGATGTTATTAAATTGAATTATCAAATAATTGTGTATAAGCTACAACAATTAATTGATATAGTAATCAAAATATTATTAAATACGTAATAACTTGAAGGATTTCATCTGGTTCTTAGAATAAAAAGGAAAAAGAAAAAAAAAGTTAATATATTGTAACTTTCTGTATTTTTGGACATCAAACGTTTTCTTTATAGTTGCTCATATAGTTAACCGTTATTCTTGTATGATTTGGCAGTTGTTTTTCTTAATTGTTTGAAAAAACGGTGTAATTTTAATATTTATAACAGTTGTATATGTCCAAAATGGTACAAATTTTTGGATTTCTATTTTCTTATTAATTTAATTATTTGTAGTTGGACTATATATTAATTATCTCACATTAACCGTACGTAATTTTTAATAACTTTAATGTACAACCGGAAAGATATATGAACTTCTTTTGATTTCCTTTGTTTTTCTAAACTTGGAATTCTCTAATGTAAAAGCAAGGTTCTAAATGGCGTGAGGCGCGGCGTGGCGGCGAGGCCTAGCCTCAAGCCTTAGGAGCCACGGCGAAGCCATGGCGTTTTCAAGGCGTGAATTATGACGTCGTTTTTCTAATTCATATATGATATTATATATAAAAACATATGTTTTGTAGTGTTACTCAATGAGTCAATAGTAATAAGCAACTTAAATTATGTTATATATTAAAAAACTTGCAAATAAAACATTGAAAACATAAAGAAATATCAAATATTGCATTACGAAACTGTGCATTAAGCCATGGCGTGCCACGGGCTTAACGTGGCGTGAGACACAAGCCTTGGTGTCATGGCGCGCCATGGCGGCTGTGCGACGAGTTTTTTAGAACATTGTGTAAAAGTTATTTTGTCAATTTAATAGCTTTTTAAATAAATACTAGGCATATACCCGCGCGATGCAGCGGAATGTAAGTAAATAACGAACAATTAATGCTACTTCCTTATAGACATGTCATCAACAATCAACCATGACCTATGAATCACAATTTATGAAACCCTAAACCCATAAAGATATTCAATAATTAGTTTATATTACAATTATTGACAAAAAAAATTATAATGATATAATTTATAATAAAAATGAAACGTATTTTACGATTATGTATTTTTAATGTGCTAACGGTGGAAAAAAATAAAACGTATGGATAGAAAACAAACCAGTTCGTAGATATTCATGATATTTAATAGTACAGTTAAATTAAAAAATATTCAATATCGGGCTCGTTTTGAAGATATTGACGAGACGATTATAATAGTATAATTTGTAGAAAAAGAAACATATTTTTTCATTGCATTTTTGTTCATATACGATTATTTGTGTTAATATGATAATGGTGTAAAATGAAAAATGAAAAAAATAAGGGATATAAAATGAATTAAATAAGTAACTGTAAGGGTGACAAATGTAACATTATAAGGGTGATAAGTGTTATTGTATAAAAGCTTTGGGTAATAAGTGTTATTGTATAAAAGCTTAGGGTGATAAGTGTTATTGTACAAAAGTTTGTACAATAACCGTAATAGTTTTTTTTATATAGTAGTAGAGATATAATTCGTAGATATTCATGATATTTAATAGTACGGTTAAATTTAAAAATATTTAATATTGGGCTTGTTTTCAAAGTATTGACGAGACGATTATAATGGTATAATTTGTAAAAAAGAAACGTATTTTTTCATTGTATTTTTGTTTATATACGACTATTTGTGTTAAAATAATAAGGGTGTAAAATGAAAAATGAAAAAACAAGGGATAGAAAGTAAATTAAATAATTAATTGTAAGGGTGATAAATATAAAATTTAACTTTAATAGCTTTCCAAAAACTGTTTTCCAATAACTAATTTTTTTCAATAACCGTTTAAGAATTTTAATATATAGTATAGATATAGATAAAGATTTTTATGTGATATGTATTTTAATTTAAGAAATTTGATTTGTGATTGAATATATAAAATATTTTTAATAACTTTAAGTACAACCAGAAAGATATATGGACTTCTTTTGATTTCCTTTGTTTTTCTAAACATGGAATTCTCTAATGTAAAAGTCATTTTGTCAATTTAGTAGCTTTTTAAATAAATATAAAGATTTTTATGTAATATGTACTTTAATTTAAAAAATTTGATTTGTGATTGAATATATAAAATATTTTTGATAAAGAATTTAAAAAAATTACAATTAACTTTAGAGTGAATTACACATCTCGTCTCCGTAGTTTGCCCAAAACGATTGCTAACTTGTTATGTTAAATCCAGGGACCCTGAGTGTTATGAGATTAAAAAGTTAGGGACTATTAGTGTAGATAGTTCGATTTAGAGACCAATAGGGGCAGACCTATATATGTCGGAGCAGACTCCCGTGCACCCATTCAACTTATTTTCGCAAGTAGGGGTTTTTTAGATATGAAATGTGCGCACGCTAAACTCTGAAGATGTGTTTCCAATTATTAGAAAATACTAGAAGTGTACTCGCTCAATGCAACGAAATACATTACGATTTTAATGTTTCATTTTATTTTTTGTTTTTTTGTCGATTTACAGTACGACTTTGGATGGTTTTGAGAGAATGATAAGGTTTTTTTTATAAATTTGTTTAATTTAGGCTTAATAATATAATGTTTTTTATATAAAAAAAATTAAGTATTTTGTTAGAATTCAATGATTATTTTATATATTTTAATGACATCTAGAAAAAATAAACAATTACATATTTAATAATATAATTAAAACAAATTTATAGTAATATAATATATTAATTAAATGATGATACATGGAAAAATCTGCATAAAAGGAATGTCCTGTACAATACAAATTGTTGAGTGTTAGAAACATGCAGTAGTAATATGTATCTTGTGCTTTGATACTTGTAAATTAAGAGATTTTTAAAATTTTGCATAAAATGATGGTAACTTGTGCCTAATAATTTGTATTTAAGAGTTTTTTATCCGTGCTTTATAATATAGTATAGATAATAAACATCAACCAAAAACTTTTAAAAATCCCTCAAAACTGTAGAATTCGACTAAAACGATTTTATGGACCTTTTACCTACCTTAAAAGTGCACCACCTTGTAGATCCATCACCAAGAACTAAATCCAAATTTTAAACAACCAAACGGTGTGTAACTCCTCAATAACTGGCTCTAAATTAATTTTGATGGCAGAACCATCACAACATCCACGGGGTCCCACCCAGCTCCAGGCTATCAACTCTTGCTCCTGAACCTGCAGTTGCCTACGGTCATGCTGTCGCAAATAACAATTCTCTTGATACGCCTGCGGTAATTATATTTCGTTATTTTATTTATATTTAATTCTTATTTTCAGACATGACAATCATATTTATGGATTGCAAAATAATGCAAATTTCCATGTTTTACTGAGTTAAAATAATTATATGAGTAAATTACATTTTTGGTGTTTGTGATAGTCACCCATTATTAAATTTGTTCCTTCTTTCAAACTAATTACAATTTTGATCACTGTGGTTGTCATTTTATTTTACTTTTGGTCCTCTGACGAATTTTAGTTAGAAATCTTAGTTTAAATTAAGGGTATTTTGGACATTTTATATTTTATTTGACTTTTTCATTTTGTGTTTTATTGGATTATATAATAAATTACAATTAGTCCCTATGGTTTGTCTTTTTTTTTCCTTTTCTTTTCTTTTCTATCTTTTTAAAAAATTTAATTTATACCCTTATTATATTAATTAATGATAATGTAACTAAAGACACATTAAAAATACGTATTTGATTTTGTAAATGACACCATTAGAAAAGTCTTATCGAAACATTTAAAATAAGTTAAATATTAATTAAACATTTTTATATTTTTATGCAATTTATCTGATATATATATATATATATCTGCAAATTCGTCTACACTAATAAAAAACACTTTCTATTTTAAGTTGTCTATAAAAAATTCGTCTACACTAATAAAACACACTTTCTATTTCAAATTACAAATCCTTACATAAAATCCAAATATATCGAAAACATTACACCAAACCAAACAAGCCCTTATTGCTTTGTTTAATCTAAAATGCATGATCATGAACCATGCATACTTCACCTTATAAATCATTATTTTATGATCTACTGATTCATTAAAATAAAGAAAATGTGTAGTTATTAGTTGGTTATTTATTTATCATTATGATAAATTTAAGTTTATATTTTGAAAATAATAATAATTGTATTATAGGTTTATTTTTCATCCACATTAATTAAATAGATAGTGAAAAACGATACATTTTTTATTAATAGACAATTATATTTGGATTTTCTTTTCTTACATAAATAAAGAAAACGATAGATTTCTTAAACACAATTGAAAATAGAAAAAAAATTTGGATTAGTGTAGATGGATTTGCAGATATATATCAAATAAATTGCATAAAAATTTAAAAATATTCAATACTTAACTTATTTTAAAGTTATCTACAAAATTTTCTAATGGCGTAATTTATAAAATAAAATATGTATTTTAAATGTATTGTTAGTTAAAATTATCATTAATTAATTAATATCATAAGAATATGCAATGGAAAATGAAAAAAGACAGGAAAGAAAAGAAAAGAGAAGAGAAAAAGATAAACTAGTAGGACTATAATTGTAATTTACTATATAATCTAATAAAACAAAAAATGAAAAAGACAAAGAAAAGTTAAAAGGACCAAAATACCCTTAATTTAAACTAATCTTTCTAACTAAAATTGGTCAGAGGGATCAAAAGTGAAACAAAATGGCAACCACAATGACCAAAATTGTAATTAATTTAAAAGAAAGACCAAACTTGATAATGAATGGTAACCACAAGGACCAAAAATGTAATTTACTCTAATTGTATTGATTATGCTTAAAAACTATTTAATTATTAAGTAAACTATCTTCTTTGTGGTTTGTTAAAATTTGTAATTTTCATTCATTTGTTTTAGAAATTACGATCTTTGTCCTTATGATTTGCAATTCATTGTTGTTTTTTTTCCTTGAGGCTAAATACGTTTGTGGTTTAGTGTAAGTATGAGAGATGAAATCATCAATGAATAACTACATAAACAGAAACAACAATAAGTTGTAAACCACATGAATGAAAACATCAATGAATTGTAAATCATAAAGACAAAAACTGTAATTTCAAAAATATAAGGATGAAAAAAGAACAAAAAATAGTTTATAAATGATTTTATAATATTTGATCAACACCTAAGTTCTTTTTATCAAACATTTTATCTAATCAAGTGTTGTATTTTAATAGGAATAAATTACTTATTCTTTTGAATGTAGAAATTAAAGAAAAAACAAAAAGAGTTGGAAGCTATGGAGGCTGAATTGAACAAGAGGGAAGAGGTAATTTAAAGCATATGTTTGACCTTCAAAAGGTCAATGACAAGCTCGACATTGTTAAAAAAATTATAAGTTGGGTCGTCTTTCTTATGAAAAAACACTTTGTGTGATTATTTTCGACTTATACATGAAAACAGACTTTTTTATTCCAAAAATCTTATATCCATTACTGTTATTGCTAATAATATAGATTAATCGTCTTTAACTGAATGCAGATCCTCAGACGAAAAGAAGAGGCACTAGTGAGATGTATGTACATTATTAGCTTTTTGTTATTATGTGTTAACTTGGTTTTTTTGGACCCTAAAATTGAGAAGATGGAAACTCGAACCCAAGGTTTTTTATAAATAAACAAAAATCCCTCTTTTACGAAACTGTTTGGAGAACTAATATATTGAAGTAATGACTATGGATTTTGCATATGAAGATGCCTTTTTTTTTCTTGGGTAGCCGGGGCTGTCATTGAAAATAAGAATTGGCCTCCATTTTACCCCATTGTTCGTCATGATATTGCTGGTGATATACCGATCCGCCTTCAACGAATACAATATGTTGCATATGCCACATTAGTAGGTACATTAACGTGCTTGATCTTTTTGTTATTATAACGCTTAGATAAAACCAAATTTTTATATGATTGTATTACTGTTATTGCAGGAGTGTCGATTTCTCTTTTTTGGAATCTTCTAACGACTATAGCAATATTCACAAGTGTAAAAGGTTAGCTTTTGATACCAGTAATAATTTAAATATGATTTTGCATTAAACTATTTCACAAATTTTCCGTCTTGATCCTTTGTTCCAGCCGATGGCATTGCGTTCTTCTTCTCCGTCGTCTACTTTTTGTTAGGACCCCCGGGAGCCTTTTACTTTTGGTATCGTCCGTTGTATCGTGCTTTTAGGTAAGCATGTTTTCGTCACAAATATTTATTGATATGTTACAATAAACAAAATAATCCACCAATACATTTGTGAGAACATGTGGAACTTCAATAGATAATTTCCAAAAGAGCACTTTAGGAGAGAAGAGAAGTTTCAACTTATATTGATAAGAAAATGGTCTAAGTCTAGTCGATATGGGACTCCAACATCCCCCTCCAATGGAGTTGAGACAGTACATATTATCTCATAGTGTCGAGTGGCTAGAGTGCTAGATTTTGTCTGATACCAAGTGAGAATATGTGGAAACCCATTAGACTACCTTACAAAAGATCCGTTTAGTAGAGAATGGATGTTTCTACATATATTGAGGAGAAATGATCTAATTCTTAACGATATAGGACTCCAACAACAATGACAGATTGTGTTGTAAAGACAAGTACTTCTTTTACAAATTATTTTCCCCGATGCTTCATTGTTTCTCCATATTTTTCTGAAGTATTTTTTCATATACAGAACGGACAACGGTACAAGCTTTGGCTGTTTTTTCTTCAACTATGCTGTGAGTATCTTGCATTGCTTCAACTTTATATTTTCATCACAATTGTGAGTAGTGACTCAATTTCAACTCGTGCCAACAGTATCACATCGTATTCTTTAGCTTCGCCGCAGTTGGTCCTCGTATATTATTCGCTGGACTACACTTTGCGTGAGTTACTCATTTTAGTTTACAAATTCATATGTTTTCTTCTTTGTTTGTAATGGAAAAAATGGAAATGAGCTCAATATTTCTTGTTACAGGGGGATCTTGAATGCAATGAAACTCATCGGCCCCCATCCCGCAGTTGGGGTAAATTTGGAGTTTCACAAATTTTCTCAAACTCTGACCCTTTTTGTCTTTGTAAAATAACACTCAAATGGTTTTATTTTGCAGATTCTAAGCTTCATCGGATTTGGATTCTTTGCGGTTGAGGTAATTCTAAGCATATGGGTTATACAACAAGTCTATCGACAATTCCGAGGGAGTGGCAAATCAATTTCATCATCACTAGCACTTTGAGTCAATGATAATCAAGTACCGACTTTTTGACCAGACATGGCTTTGCAACCAAAACAATACTCGATCTATCTTCATTTGATAGATTGTTTATTTTTTCTTAAAAACTAGTACTGTTATTTTTCTATTTAGAAAACTTGTTCTATTAAAAACTAATAACTATCTATGGTTTTTTGTCTTAGTTTCAAGAAACATATCATTATGATCGATAATCACCAAACATCTGTCTTATTATTTATACTTTTTTACAGGATCGATAAGGAATCCTATTCTCATAATGTATCATACTTCTATTTGTCTAGAATGTGTCCCTGAAATAATAATATTAATCAATTTATAAATAAAAATATATATATATATATTGTAATACAATAATGAAGGTTTTAATAAATACAACCGTTCTACTACTTATAAAACTTACTTTCGAGTAAAATAAACTTTTAGTTTTATTATTATATTGTTAGAAGTGTACTCGCGCAATGCAACGAGATACATCACGATTTTAATGTTTCATTTTATTTTTTGTTTTTTTATCGATTTACAGTACGATTTTGGATGATTTTGAGATATTGATAATTATTTTTTTTAATTTAGGCTTAATAATATAATGTTTTTTATATAAAAAAATAAAGTATTTTGTTAGAATTCAATGATTATCTTATATATTTTAAATTATTTATATTTAAATTGAGATTTTAATCCTGTTTTGATTATGTTTATCAGTTAATTATGAATTCAAACATATAGTTTTAGAAATTTGTACTCTTGCATCATGACATTTAATCTTGAATTTTAAGTAACGTGTATCAATAAACAATGCGTAAAAACTTGCTTTTAAAGATTTCTTCGATAGTTTAATAATAATGTAATTTATTTTAGCTTTAATAATGTAATGTTTTTTTTATAAAATAAATATTAAATATTCTGTTAGATTTTCTTAATTTTATTTTAGATTTTTTATATTTAAAATTTAATTTTTATCCTGTATTTAATTATGCGAAAAATGATTTTAGGGGAGTTGAAGTGAGAAGTGATTTTAGGGAAGTTAAAGTGGTTAGAGATAAAGATTGAAAATTAATAAATAACATTAAATGTAGTACATAAAGCTTTAATTGTTGTTTTTAAAAGATTTTAAATAATTAACATTAAATAGCAGTATATTAAGATTGAACAATTGTTTTTAAGAGTTTTTTTTATAAATGTTTTATACTATAGTAATAGATTGACTAGTCATGTACCCGTGCAATGATACAGAAAAAAAAAAACATTTCGCAAAGAAATTTTGAATGACATATTGCCATTCATCAAGTCATCTCCTTATCTTTCATGAGCCTTGAACTTCATGATATTGAGGTCGTACATTTCCATTACACAAACCTCTTTAAAATAATAATTGACTAAGGGCCGTTTACAAAACCCTTAGAGGCCAGTTAGCACTTACCAGATCACTTACCTTACATGCATTACAAAGATCAACAATTAATCTTACCCAGTAAGACACATAACAAGGACCAACAAATCTTACCCGGTAAATAAGAGAGAATAATCTTACCCGGTAAGTTCGTAACAGATAAAAGACGTTTACCATAATCCATTTTGACGGCTAAATATGTTATCCAACAATGTAAGTAAGGATGATGAATATTGCCGATAAGCACTTACCCGGTGTTTGGTAAAAAAAACCCATACGATTTTGTATCCTCAAATGGTTAAGTTTTTGTAATATTATACTATTGGATATGATGTCAAGATAATAATGTAAAAAACAATTAAAGCAAGTGATGAGGTTGGTATTTGATTCACAAGAAATACACAAGTTCTTTTAACCAAAATGCTTTAACCTTGGAAAACAATTCGAGTTGATACTCGGCAAAAATACAAACTTGCACTGTTGGAATTGTATGATGGTTATGGGTAGCATATAAGTTGAAGCTTGAAATGGAGGATGGTTAAGTTAGGTGTCTTTTGTTTTATAAGAGGTTTGAAGTCTAAAGTCTTATTATAGTTATGATTAATAAGAGGTGGTGTGTAAAAAGGTCTGAACGATTCAGACTTAAGAGTCGTTAAGAGGGTTTTTAAAAAAAATAAACAACCCCTTACGCTGTGTTCTCGAAACTCATTTAACGAAGGAAAGGAAAGGAAAGGGAGGGAAAGGGGAGGAAAGTAAAAAAATCTCGTGTTCTCGAAACTTTTTAGGAGAGAAAGGAAAGGAAACGGAAGGAAAGAATTGATAACTTTCCTTCCAAACCTTTCCTCCCAAATGTGGGAGGAAAGGGAAGGAAAGAAATTAAAATAATTACTAAAATTATTAAAATTACAAAACTACCCAATCTTTCATTATAAAGAATATATTTTTATAAGGGTATATTTGTAAAATTGACATCTTTCCTTTCATTTCTCTCCTGTTCAAGAACATGAAAAACTATTTTCTTTCCTTTTCTTTCCTTCCATCTCGAGAACACAAATGAAAAAATTATTTTTCTTCCCTTTCTTTTCCCTTCCTTTCTTTTCCATCCATTTCTTTTCTTTTCTTTTCTCCCCAGATTAGAGAACATAGCGTTAGTTTGTATATCTACAAATAGCCTAACAAAAAGTAGTCATTCAGATGAGGAATGATATACGTTGCAACAATCGAAGATTATTTGGATATGCACAAATTTTCCTATTTCTTTTCCCTATTTTTATTTTCTGTCACTTTTTTCTTTAACTCGTTCTGCCAAACTATAAATGAAAGATTGAATAAAATAAAACATACTCTAAAAACTGAAATTATGATACAACAAATATTGAATCAAGTCTTTGGGCTTCAGCATGTTGTATAATCATACAAGAAAAATACAAGTAACTAAACAGTAAAGCGGGAAAGAGAAATGTATAAAATTGCAATCATAGGGAAGGGTAGAAAAAGAGACCTCTAAATGTGGTTTTGGGAGTCATACCTTCTCAAGTCCTAATCTAGAACCTCATGACAATACCCAGCTTTAGAAACAAAAAGCCCTCCTAATCTGAAGTTGTACTATAGACACTATCAATGGTACTTTCACCAATAAAACCAATGGATTATATTGAACACTTGATTACAAGTTATATTTATATTGCTTCACTTTCTTCTTATTTTATCATCTTCTCAAATGTTTGTGGGATTGTAACCAACAACCCTCGAGTCGGCCCACACCGTCCTATTTGAAACCAAACAACAACAACTTAGAGGATAATGAACCATATTGTGAGCCAGTGAAAATGCAATAATAAGAAATAAAATGGTATAGGAGAAACACAACTAAGTAACAGACACAATGTAGACTACAAGATCATGCTTATAACAAAACATTGAAAGGGAGAGTGCCATTGTGGTTGAAACTTTACCTCAAGTCTTAATGTAGCACTGGATATTTTGGTTTGAAACCAGTTGTGAACCAATTAACACCCCTAGCAAAATGTAAAATCTGATTGGCTTTGCACCTGGACTTTGAGGATTTCTTCTCGATAGGAAGAGGATGACCAGACCAAAAAAATAACAGTTGGGTTGAGATGTAACAATAATCGTTGTTGGGACAGATCGAAGATGGTTGAAGAAGTTGTCATCGGAGAAAAGGATGGACTGTTGGTCCCGAAGGTGCTTAACAAGTTTGTAGAAGGGGGGGGGTTGAATACAAACACAGAAATTAAAGTTTAATAAATTGTTTATTGATAAATCAAAATACAATTTACAAGTTTGTTGCGGAATAAGATTAAGACAGACTCAATCTAAACAAACTTAAGAAACACTAAGATGGTTGCACAAGAAATTCAGAGAATGGGGATTTTTAGAGAGATAGAAAACAAGGGTTTCTATTTTGGAGTTCAAGGATTGAGCACACCTTCAGATGAAGGGGTGAGCTTCCTATTTATACCCTATGCATTAAATGCATGGCAGGGTACTTTACACGTGGCATTCATAGATTGGCTTTGGTAGTCTCACTTTTGGAGACATGCTTTTGGCCGCTTTATGAACAGTGTAGTTGACAGAGTTGGTGTACGATTTGTGGCAGAGACGTGTCCGTTCTGACACATCGTACTGGTTGTGCAAGGTAAGACAAAAGAAAACTTGAGGCATAAGCTTTGTGATCGTTGATCGCTGAGTATCTCTATTTTCAGAGATAAAGAAGTTCAGCTATCGCTGAAGCTTTTCCTCAGGCTTCTTCGCGTAAGTAGATGTCTGATCTTCGCTGATATCCGCATCAGGTCACTAGTAGACTTATCTATTGTTCAGTGGCTTCGTCTTCGATTCAGCTATGAACTATGTTGACGCGAGACTTGTCTTCAGGGATTACGTTAACTGTGTTACATAGGAAACGATCAGTGATGACTGAACAGACTCAGTTTGATCGCTGAAAGTGAAACACATACATATTAATGTTTACAGAAAGGTCATCAGCGATAACTGAACAGACTCAGTCTGATCGCTGATGATAAAACACTAATACATATAATAACGTAATTTTCACTAAGTATAAAAGAGGGTCGTTATCAAATCACTGAGAGAGTTTGGATCAACAATCTCCCCCTATTTGATAATGACAAAGTAACAAAAGAAAATTACTTTGAATCAAAATATAGGAATAAAAAGGACTCATAGAATGCATGTCCCAATTACTATTTTGAGGGATCTTTTACAGTACTGATAGGGTTAAGTACATCACTGCTATTTTCATTTAATTCAGGGATGGAATTACAAGATATGAAAAACATTACAAGTGAGCAACTAACTACTGTAAGTATAACTAACAGATTACAGAGAAGGAAACTAATCTATCAGCTATTAAAAGAAGATTTGGGAGGATTGATCATATACTCAGGTATTTCTTCTCCTTTCTGTCTTCGTTCCAAAGATTCTTTACTGATAATCTCTTTAATTTCTTCAGCAGCAGGGAAGAAGTCACACCATAAGCATAAGAGATCCTTGAGATGATTCAGAGGACAGATAGGAATCTCAGAGATTCTTTGAAATCTGAGTTCCTCATCATCATCTCTGAAGAATATTCCATAAGGATTGTTGATTACTTGACCAGCTTGGAAAGGACCACCAGGAGGCAGAGATAAGTCCAGAACTGAAAGATCAGGAGGAGGACCAAACAGTGCATCTCTTGAAAATTTGATAGAAGTTTCATTCCTGATGATGGCGACATCTTCAGAGGAGGAGGACCCAATTTTTCTCTTGAGTTTCAAAGATTTGGGAGGAAGAGGAGATGGCAGCTTTAGTACAGAAACGACTCTATTTATGAGGGCTTCAAGAAGTCCTTCAACGTAGCCTCTGTATGTAGATTTGGATTTCTTCAGCGCATCCCAGAACTCTAACCATTCCGTAAATCCGAAGCTCTCCAGTTTTGATACGTACATTGCTTTTTGGGTTCCATCCTCTCTGGTAATCTCCATGGTCACTGAGAGTTGATCTTTCTTCTTGCGACCAGAGATAGTCACGGCTGATATTGGAAGAGGATCAGAACGATAATCCATCTTTTGTTTGCACCATTCGATAGACTTATCGTTGATCTCTTGTTCTTTGAAGCGTTCCTCTTCAATTTCTTTCAGTAGTGCTGCTTGAACTTCCACAGGTCTGCTTTTCAGCTTTTTGTCCTTAACTTGAGAGGATTGAATCTTTAAAGCGAGTTGGGCATCTCGTTTGCATTCAGCGATCAGCTTCTCAGCTTTGGCAGATTCTTCTCTTTCAGCGTCAGTGAGGAAGTCGAGCTCTGTGGATGTTTGAAGAGGGATTTTCAGCCGTTGACTTTCTAGTTGAGCGATCATTTCAACTCTTTTCTTTACCACTTCCTCTGACCAATGAGATGGTCGAGAGGGCCTTCCTGGATGGACCAGGGAATCTTCTTCTTCTTCTTCATCAATCTCAGCGATAGAGATTGGGATTATTTCTTCAGCTATAGCAGCTGGAATTATTTGTAGTTCAGAACCCTTAAGCAGGGGTGAGAACTGTCTGGTTAGAAAAAGAAGGAAAGAAGGGATAAGTGTATTTTTAGAACGAGAGAAATAAAGGCTAGAAAGGAATAGGGGTTTGGAAAGAGTAGGAGAGTGGTACAATTGAAAGACATACCTGAGACGGATGCTCCCCCTCAGATTGTGATCCAGTCCTCAAGCATTCTTCAGCGATCGGTTGCTTGTCTTTGCTTTGCGAAGGAACACTTGAAGATGTATCACCTCTCACCCCTGTTTTGACAACCTCTTGCGAAGTTGTCCCTGATACGACGTTCGGCTTAGAGAACCACAGAGATTGGTCTTCATCGTCGTCGTCGTCATCGGAGGGCTGATCCTTTTCTTGATCATCAAGATCTAGATCATCTTCCTCTTCATCGTCTTCTTCCTCATCCTCTTCAAAGAGAATGGAGTGAATTGATGATTCTTTTACCTTCTCCCCCTCAGATTGAGAGGGAGGTTCCTTTGGAGTCTTAGCTTCCCCAGCAGCAGCAATAGAAGTTTCTTCAGTTTTCTCCCCCACTTTGTCATTATCAGCGGTAGGGGATTGTTCAGCTGCTGGAGTAGCTGTTGAAGCTTTTAGCACTTGAACATCAGCCTCCAGACGCTTAATCCGGTCTTCAACCGCAGGGATGTCGCATGTGGCATCATGAATGAATTCCACAGCGATGTTGAGGTTGGTACGATCATCTTCAGTGAAGGAGGGAGGCAGCGCTGGAGCTGGTGCATTCACTTTCTGTAGAATTTGCTGAAGAAGGGACGTGCAGAGGTCAACCTTTGAAGAGAGACCCTGAACTTCAGCGGTAAGAGACTCAAATCGCCCTTGAAAGAGTCGAGAGGACTCTCTGAGTTGGACGACTTGTTCTTCAACAGCTGAAAGTTGGGAGTTCTCAGCTTTAGATGAGCAAGTGGTGGTTAACTTCTTCAGCTCCTCACCAGCCTGATTTACGGCGCTGGTGGTTTCATTGATGGTGTTGGTGAGTGCGTCCACGTTTTCTCCTAGACTGTTGACATGCGTGTCAACAGACGCCAAGCTAGGACCTGAAAATAATGTTAGTTCAGATATGGGCTTATTTGGAGAGGGGGGGAGAGAAGTGTTTAGGATTATAGGTGTACCTGACGTATCAAACATTTTGTAGAACTGCATAGATTCCTCAAAAGTTTGATGCTCAGGTCCTATAGGGAAAGAAGAGGTGGCGGGTTCAGAGACCAAGTGAGGAGAGAAGGGAAGAGTTTTGGGGATAGAAGTAGGGATGGGGTTAATCTCAGTGAATGAGATAGTAGGTGGGGTCACTGATGATGTGACAGCGAGTGAGATCGCTGACACGGCAGTATGAGTGACTTCTGAAGTTGTGGAGGAAAGACCCACAAAAGCATCTAAGGTAGCTTGTTGAGAAGCTCCCTCAGGTATAGTACTAGAGGGTGTACTTTCCTTAGTCTTTTTGGCCTTTTTGGAAGAACCAATCGGACCAGCTGATGGTCGTTTAGAAGTAGTGGTAGCGACAGGGATAGCAAACGAAGGAACCGTCTGCGTGGTCGCTGAAGATGAAGAAGAATGGAGAGAGAGACGAGAGCGAAGGAGAGAGATACTTACCTCGTCGGCGAGTGGCTTGACCTCCAGTGATCGTTGACCTACCCTGGCAAAGGTGCCATCATCTTTGGTGGGATAGGTGTTGGGATAGAGGAACTTGATATACGTACATATGAAACGTACGTATGAGATCTTGGGATCTCGTTCAGGCTTCTCTATTCTCGACCTCAGATCTTCAAAGATGGTTGTGGCGTAGTCAAAGTTTTGACCAGCGATAACGGAGTAGGCCATCTGCAGTTGTGTTTTGCTGGCTTGATCCAGCGAACCACTCTTCCCACTCATGCACTGAATTATGTGCGAGAAGATAAAGTTCAGTTGTGATGGCATCTGAGCTTTTAGGATCTTGGTGAGCTTCTTGTTGGGAATAGAAGATCTTGGTTTGTTTTCCCAACAATAGCCCATTGCGTCCAGGAATGATATCAGCTCATCATCAGTGGGGAGTGCGTCGAACCCACTCTTTGGTTTGTCAGGGAATCTTAAAGATTTCCTGAGGCTAAGAGCGGTCATACTCCCTGGCCCTAATTCCGTGCTGAACGAGATAGCAGGGACTCGTTCGCCTTTCCTGTTGGTAAGTTCAGTTGCATCAGCAGTGAACCAGAACTGCTGAAGTAGAGTCTTGGAGGGCTTAGGATCCACAGTGATCGCGTAAGCTATGCATGACTGCTTGAGGAAATCAGCAGCTTCCACCAGATGTGGGTATTTGTCAGCTTTGAAGTCGAGTCTGGCCAAATGATTACATTTAGTAATCTCAACTTCAGTGAGAGCGAATCGTACATGCTTGGAAGCAACGATTGAAGACTGTGTCATTTCTGTTATGGAAAGAGGCATAATAGAAGAAATGATTTAGATTAAAAATAATATGATTACCAGTTTCCATAGAAGAAGGGAAACTGGAAAACTATCAAGTTATTTTTAGGAGAAAAATAGTGTTCTGGGTAGAAAGAAGGAAGAACACTTTAAAACCAAAAGGTTTTTATTTAAAAACATAAAATCAGAAAGAATGATCTTTAGTTTTTTTTTTTTTTTTAAAAAAACGTTTTATAAAATCCATAGAGAGCGAGTAGGATTTTAAAAAGAATAAACAGCATACGAACAAAGCATATAAATATGAAATAAACCTGTGTATCTTGAAGAAAAAGAGTTGCAGATTCAATATTCTGGGTTTACTTGCTTGAGTGTTCTTGAGAGAATGCTTCTTGCTTTGAAAGTTTTGAAAGCGTAAACCGTATAAAGGAGAAAAGAATTCCTTTTATACGAAGAGAGAAGAGAGAGAATGAAGCGGGAAAAAGAAATCATCATGACATTGACACGTTCCACGAAGTTGATTGGATAGAAGGGCAACGGACGAACGTGTCAGAAAAGGCATGTCGTGGATTGTCGGTTCAAATGACGTCATAGAAGAGAGAGACTGTACATTTGTCCGTTTTTGAAATGATCACTGAAGAAAAGTCAGCGATAGATTTTCCTTTTTAAAAGTATCCCTTTTAGAAAAGAGGGATAGTTTTTCCTTTTAAAGGATCACTGACTAGAAATATCAGTGATTAATGTATTTTTCAAAAAGCTTTTAATCATTTGAAGAAAGTTCAGTGATTAAAGTTTATTTAAAAAAAATCTTTGAAGAAAAGGAGAAAACATACCTGAGAGTCAGAATGTTTATCAGAGAGAATGATGAGAGGGGAACTTTTGATTACTAACATACTACATGAACGCTGAAGAATTATTCTTCGAGGTTCAGCATTCCAAGCTCACTGATGAGAAAGTTGAACCTTGTCTCATCGAGAGGTTTGGTGAATATATCAGCAAGTTGAAAGTCAGTAGGGATAAAGTGAAGTTCAATATCACCATTCATCACATGATCTCTGATAAAGTGATATCTGATCTCTATGTGTTTTGTCTTTGAATGTAGCACTGGATTATTTGCTATAGCGATAGCACTAGTGCTGTCGCAATAGATAGGAATCTTTGACAGCTGAAGGTCATAATCTAATAGTTGATTTCTCATCCATAAGATTTGAGAACAACAGCTTCCAGCGGCTACGTATTCAGCTTCAGCTGTGGAAGTGGACACATAATTTTGCTTCTTGCTTGTCCAGCTTACCAGCTTTCCTCCCAAGAGTTGACATCCACCAGTGGTACTTTTTCTGTCAAGTTTACAGCCTGCAAAATCACTATCAGAATAACCAGTTAGATCGAACCCTGAGTCTTTGGGATACCAAAGACCGAGGTTAGGAGTTCCTTTCAGATATCTGAAAATTCGCTTTACAGCGATCAGATGGGATTCCTTGGGTTCAGATTGATAGCGTGCACATAAACAAGTAGAGTACATGATGTCAGGTCGGCTTGCTGTAAGATACAGCAATGAGCCTATCATTCCTCTATAGGTAGTGACATTAACAGGTTTTCCAGATGGATCCTTGTTAAGTATCAGCGGTGGTGCCATAGGAGTTTTCATCGCTGAAGTTTGTGTGAGTTCAAACTTCTTTAGCATATCTTTAACATACTTACCTTGGCAGATAAAAGTACCTTTGTCAGATTGTTTAATCTGAAGACCAAGAAAATATGTCAGCTCACCCATCATACTCATTTTATATTCTTTCTTCATTCTTTCAGCAAAGCGAGTACAAAGAGATGGGTTAGTAGAACCAAATATGATGTCATCGACATATATTTGTACAAGAATTATATGACCTTTTATCTTCCTGAAAAATAACGTATTATCAATCTTGCCACGTTCAAAATTTTCAGAGATAAGAAAAGATGAGAGAGTGTCATACCAAGCACGAGGGGCTTGTTTTAGACCATAGAGAGCCTTATCCAATTTATAAACATAATTTGGATGCTTAGGGTCATAGAACCCTGGTGGTTGTTCTACATAAACTTCTTCATTCAGCTTTCCATTCAGAAAAGCTGATTTTACGTCCATTTGATAAACGATGAAGTCTTTATAGACTGCATAAGCTAAGAATAGTCGAATTGCTTCGAGCCTGGCCACAGGGGCAAAGGTTTCATCATAGTCTATGCCTTCCTCTTGTCTGTATCCCTGAGCAACAAGTCGAGCCTTGTTGCGGGTTACAGTTCCATGTTCATCTAACTTGTTTCTAAACACCCATTTGGTGCCTATTACAGTTTTATCAGATGGTCTAGGAACGAGATTCCAAACTTTGTTTCTAGAAAATTCAGTCAGCTCTTCTTGCATAGCGCTGACCCAGTTTGGATCTCTGAGGGCATCATCAGTCTTCTTTGGTTCTATTAAAGAGAGAAAGTTTACAAAGAGATAGATATTACCTGAGCTTCGTCGTGTCTGAATACCTGCATCTGGATCACCGAGAATTTGATCTATTGGGTGATCTCTTGTCCATCGCTGAGCAGGAGCATGATTGCTTAACTCAGAGGTTGGATCAACAATTGGAATGTTTACTGATGAGGATGTTTGAGGTTCATCAGCAATTAACTGTTGAGTAGGTTCACTAGAGAGGTTTCCAGATGAAGGCAGATTTGATGGAGGTAATGTGTTTAGAGGTTCAGCTGAAACCCATGAGGTGGATTCAGCGGTGGGAGGTATGATACTTGGTTCTTCATCAGCAATTGGAGTTTCAGTGTGCTGATGGTTTGAGAAAGGTTCAGTTTCTCTATAGTGAGAGATCATCCAAGTATTCAGTTCTTCATTGTCAGCGATTGGTTTAGAGTTCGCTGAGCGCGTTTCATCAAACGTGACATGAATGGTTTCTTCTACGGTTTGTCTTCTTTTGTTGAAAACTCTGTAGGCTTTGGAGATGGAGGAATATCCTAAAAATATTCCATCATCGGCTTTTGGGTCGAACTTTCCAAGTTGATCTTTGTTGTTTAAGATAAAGCATTGACAACCAAAGATATGAAGAAAGCTGATAGAAGGCTTCCTTCCAAGAAAGAGTTCATAAGCTGTCTTCCCAAATCGCTTTATTATCAGCGATCTGTTTTGAGTAAAACATGCAGTGTTTACAGCTTCTGCCCAAAATTGAGTAGGGAGGTGAGAATCGCTGAGCATTGATCTAGCAGCTTCTATGATCGTTCTGTTTCTTCTTTCAGCGACTCCATTTTGCTGAGGTGTTCTTACTGAGGAGAAGTTGTGAGAGATTCCCTTGTTCTCAAAGAAATTGTTCAGGGAACTATTTTTGAATTCAGTTCCATGATCACTTCTTATTGATCGAACAGTAAGATTATTCAGCACTTCCATCTTTTTGACGAAAGATATTAGTTCTTCTGGAGTATCACTCTTGCAGCGAAGAAAGATAACCCAGGTGTAGCGAGAATATTCATCTACAATGACAAGCGTATATTTCTTTCCAGCTATTGATTGGATATTGACAGGGCCAAATAGATCCATATGCAAGAGCTGAAGAGGACTTGTCACTGAGGAAACTTGTTTCGACTTGAAACTAGCTTTTGTTTGTTTTCCTTTTTCACATGCTGAGCAGAGAGATTCTTTAGCATATGAGTGCTGAGGAAGACCAGAAACCAGTTCCTTAGATGAGAGAGAATTCAGGGTTTTGAAGTTTAGATGAGAGAGCCTTTTATGCCATAGCCAGTTGACATCAGAAGAGGCCTTAGAGAGAAAACAAAAGTTTTCAGTGATAGCAGAGTCCATATCTATTACATAGATGTTGGGAACTGAAGATTCTACTAAGTGTAGTTACTACTGCTAGTACAAGTGTAGTTACTACTGCCAGAACAAGTTGAAGATTAATACTGCTAAGTGTTACTACTGCTAGTAGAATTACTACTGCTAGTTAAAGTTAGTACTGCTTGAACAAAGTTAGTACTGCTTAGCTAGTTAGTACTGCTAGTAGTTAGTACTGCTTGAAGTTAATGCTGCTAGTTGAAGTTAATGCTGCTGAGCATTATTAGTGCTGCTAAAGAGATACGGATGGAAAGTACTACAGCTGGATATACTGAAGATATACTTAGAAGATATACATGGAAGATATACTGAAGATTTGTTTATTCTTTGTAATTATCTTTTTATCAGTATATGTATAGAATGTTTAGAATAGATAGATATAACTTTAGTTTTTCATTCTTTAAGAAAAAAAAATAACCTCAAGGCATAGATCCTAATTCTAGAGAAGTAGAATTCGTATTGGTGAGCCTGTTCATCAATATTGAGGTTGAGTGTGTAATCTTGTAACTTTAAGCATTCAATACAAGTTTACTGTTTGATAATTATATACTGTGTTTGATTACTGTTTTATCAAATATCAAAGTGTTTTTCCGCAACTTCTTTGATATTAGTTTCTGAGTATTAATTCTTGTTAAGAATTCGATCCTGGCAAGTGGTATCAGAGCCAAATTCTCTCAGAAACAGTTATTCATCATGGAAAATCTTACAGAATCAAGCAGTACTCTGGTCTCAAAAGTTCCAATGCTCAGATCCAATGAATTTGACATGTGGAAAATCAGAATCAAGCAATATATTCTCCTCACAGATTACTCTATGTGGGACATCATTGAGAATGGCCCATCTGATGGAGGAAAGATTGGTGAAGATGGCAAAAGAACTCCTCCAAAGACAGATACAGACAGGAAATCAAGACAGACAGAGATGAAAGCCTTGAGCACACTGCTCTTGGCCATTCCAAATGAGTATCAACACCAATTCTGCAATTGTACTGATGCACAGATGCTCTGGAATGATCTAGAGAAGAGATTCTCAGGTACTAAAAGTACCAAGAGAAATCAAAAGGCAATCTTAAAACAACAGTATGAAAACTTCATCTCAACTAAGAATGAGTCCATGACTCAAACTTTTGACAGGTTTAATAAACTAATTGGTGAACTAGCTACTATGGGAGTACAGATTGATCAAGATGATGTGAACAGAAAGTTCTTAAGGTCCCTTGGAGATGAATGGATCATGTACACTGTGTCATTCAGACAGAATGATCAGTTGGAAGACAAAGAACTTGATGATCTGTACAATGATCTTAGAGTATTTGAAGCTGAGGTGGAGGCAAAGAAGAAGCCTTCTGGATATGTTCATAATGCTGCACTCCTATCAGCATCAATTGATTCTACTGCTAACCCTGAATCAGTTAATGCTGCTAATGGATCAAATTTAGATAAAGGCACTGATTATGTATTTGAAGCTCTTCTTTCTAATCATGGAAATTCTTCTTTGATCAATGATGACTTAGAACAACTGCATCCTGATGATCTGGAAGAGATGGATATTAAATGGCAGATGGCCATGCTCTCCATGAGGGTTAAAAAGTTTATAAAGAGGACTGGAAGAAACAACTTCTCACAAAGAAGAGAAGATGGAGCAGGGTTTGATAAATCAAAGGTAGAATGCTACAAATGTCATCTGAAGGGACATTTTGCTAGAGAATGCAGAAGTGGAATGTCTCACAACAACAACCATCAACAAGTTCAATCTGGAAGCTTCAATAACAACAGAAACTCTGCTCAAGCCCTTGTTTCTCAACAAGGAATGGGGTTTGATTGGAGTGATCAAGCAGAAGAAGCTATTCAGAATCAAGCTCTTATGGCTAAAGTATCTGATCTTCCATCTGAGGTAAGTTCTAATCTCTGCAATAAAACTTGCATAGACACTGTTAAAAGGTACAGGGATCACAATCAGAAGATGAGTGATGACCTGAAGAGACTAGAAAAGGATATAAAAGACTATGTGAGGATAGTAGAGAGATTTGAAGATCAAATCAAAGGTTTTCAAGCCAATGAACTACAACACTCATATGACACTAATTACTGGAAGTGGGAGAAAAAGGATTTAGAACTTAAACTGACTAAATCTAAAGAGGAGAGTGAAAAACTGAAAGAGGAGTTAACCAAGGTTAAGCTTGATGTAGAAAAGTTTTCCAATGCTTCTAAAGCAATGGACTCCTTACTGCAAAATCAGATTCATGATAAGTTGAGAAGAGGAATTGGGTATAATGCCACACCTCCACCATATAACAACAATTACATTCCTCCTACTTCAGACCTATTAGACACCAAAGATAGGAAGGAATTGCATGAGGGAGCCACTGAAATAGATCCCTTAGATGAGGTAATTGTTGAGGATAAGACTGAGAAAGAGGTTGGCAAGAGTAAGGAGAACAAGGTGAGTGGTGAGATTTCTATAGAAAACAACATTATCACCAATGAGGATTGTGGAAGGGCTTGGATCAAATCCAAGAACATAGAGAAGACAGAGGAAAAGTTTGGTAAGGTCCATTATAAACAGACCACAGTTGTGAATCCAGGTCCTTGCAAACAGTGTGCTTGTAAGAAGAATGAGCCCCAAAAACAGGACAAAAAGAGGGGAAATCAAAGAAACTGGAATAATCAATGGGCACATAAACAAGGGGTTGATCTGAGTAAAATCAATAGACCAAAACCTTGTTTTATCTGTGGCAAATTGAATCATCTTGCAAAATTCTGTTATTTCAATCCTATAAACCAAAGAATGAATTTCCAAAGATCCATGCAAAAACCCTTTGGTTATAAGAAAATTGAAAAGAATCATGTGGCTAAGAAAACTGTTAAAACTAAAAGCCACATGAAGAAAAAGTATTCTGTTAAAGAAAGTGTCAATATGTGGATTCCTAAAAGCACTAAAACTGTTAGTACTGCTATCACAAGTAGTGCTGCTGACAATGATAGTGCTGCTAGAAGTAATACTACTGCTAACAATGTTAATGCTGCTAACAAGGTTAGTACTGCTACACCTGTTAATACTGCTAACTCTGTTAGTACTTCTAAGGTTAGTACTGCTTCTAATGTTGATTCTGCTAAGCCAACCATATTGACAAAGTACTCTAATAAAGAGTGCTCTGAGTTTAAAAACCTCATTAAAAAGGAATGTAAATACTTTGATGAGAAAGGAAGACCCAAGATCACTTTGGCTTGGGTCCCCAATCATACTAATTGATTTATTTAATGTGCAGGGCAACCAACAGCTCAAGGGAAAGAGCATATGGCATGTTGATAGTGGTTGCTCTAGGCACATGACTGGCAACATGTCATGCCTTCAGGATTTCAAGCAAATTAATGGAGGACATGTTGCATTTGGAGACAATCTTACTGGTGGTAAGATAAGTGGAAAAGGTAATGTCACCAAAGGTAAGATGACATTTGAGGATGTCTACTATGTTGATCAATTAAAGTACAACCTGTTAAGTGTATCACAGGTTTGTGACAAACAACATAGTATATTATTTACTAACACTGAGTGTATGATTCTTGCTCCAGGGTTCAAGGTAGTTGATGAAAACATGATACTACTTAGAACTCCAAGAAAAGACAATGTTTACTGTCTTGATTTGGACAATGTCAATAGTGATTCATCTTTAAATTGTCTTGTTTCAAAAGCTTCTATAGATGAATCCTCCCTTTGGCACAGAAGGATGTGTCACATGAATTTCAAGACTATGAACAATCTTGTTAAAAATAACCTTGTAAGAGGTTTACCTTCAAAAGTCTTTTCATGTGATGATCATTGTGTTGCTTGTCTTAAAGGCAAACAACACAAAACTTCTCATAAGACCAAAGAGTTAAATTCTGTTTCTTCTTGTCTCCAGTTATTGCATATGGATCTGTTTGGTCCTACAAATGTTATGAGTATAGGAAAGAAATCTTACTGCTTGGTTATTGTTGATGATTACTCCAGATTTACTTGGGTATATTTTCTAAGGACTAAGGATGAAACAAGTGGTCTTATCAAATCCTTTATTCTAAGAATTGAAAACCAAACTAATCAAAGAGTAAAAGTCATTAGATCAGATAATGGAACTGAATTTAAAAATCATGATCTAAACACCTTTTGTGAAGGAAAAGGTATTGAGAGACAATATAGTGCTCCTAGGACTCCTCAACAGAATGGTGTTGCTGAAAGGAGAAATAGGACACTAATAGAGGCTGCTAGATCTCTGTTGGCTGATTCAAAATTGCCAATTACATTCTGGGCTGAAGCAGTTAATACTGCTTGTTATGTCCAAAACAGAGTTCTAGTGGTCAAGCAAAAGAACAAGACCCCATATGAGCTTTTAAATCAAAGAAAACCTTTTATTGGTTTCTTCAAACCGTTTGGGTGTCCTTGTACAATTCTAAATACCAAATCTCACTTAGGTAAGTTTGATAGCAAAGCAGATGATGGATTTCTTGTTGGATATTCATCTCAGAGTAGGGCCTACAGAGTTTTTAACTCTTCTTCTAGAATA
This sequence comes from Arctium minus, assembly GCA_954870635.1. NCBI lineage: Eukaryota > Viridiplantae > Streptophyta > Magnoliopsida > Asterales > Asteraceae > Arctium > Arctium minus. The sequence goes on along the minus strand of OX941088.1, from coordinate 79,682,179 downwards.
ATTGAAGAAAGTGACAATGTCAAATGCAATGAGAACACACCAAATCCTGTTGGGTCTGGACCTCAATGGCTATTTGACATTGATTCACTAACTAACTCTTTTGGTTTCAGTAATGAGTATACAGGAACAGATGGTGGAGAATCAGAGATCACACAAGTTCAAGAAAGTATATCTAAATCTGTGATTTTTCCCATACCCACAGTAAATGAAGACTGTGAAAAGGAATCATTTACTGAACCAAGTCAGAGTGAAGAAGACACTAGAGATGAGGAGACTCAAGAATCAGAAGTGACATCTGAAACCACTTCAGTTGAGTTGCATGACTCTAATCTAGAGGCTGGACTGAATGAAGAACCTAGTCATAACACAAGAGTTCAAAAGAATCATCCTCCACAGCTGGTAATAGGAGATATCTCTTCTCCTATGATGACTAGACATCAAAGCAGGCTTCAAGAAATGAAAGATCAACAGCATACAGTCCTTTCTTGTTTTCTATCCCAGCTTGAGCCTAAAAAGGCACATGATGCTATGAAAGAATCTAGCTGGATAGAAGCAATGCAAGAAGAACTGTTACAATTCAAGCTACAAGATGTATGGGATCTAGTAGACCTTCCTAAAGGTCACAGAGCAATTGGCACAAAGTGGATTTTCAGAAACAAGAGAGATGAAAGAGGTATTGTTATAAGAAACAAAGCAAGGCTGGTAGCTCAAGGCTACACTCAAGAAGAGGGCATAGATTATGAAGAAGTTTTTGCACCTGTAGCTAGGATAGAAGCAATCAGACTATTCCTAGCCTATGCTTCTTACATGAACTTCAAAGTCTACCAAATGGATGTAAAAAGTGCTTTTCTCTATGGGTCAATTGAAGAAGAAGTATATGTCTGCCAACCACCAGGGTTTGAAAACCCAAGCTATCCAGACAGAGTATACAAATTAAAGAAAGCACTTTATGGACTACATCAAGCCCCAAGAGCATGGTATGACACCCTGTCATCCTATCTCTTGGAAAATGACTTTGAAAGAGGAGTCATTGATAAGACTCTATTTATCAAAAGAAAGAAGAAGGATATCTTGCTGGTCCAAATATATGTTGATGACATTATTTTTGGTTCTACAAGAAACAACATGTGCAAGGAGTTTGAGGATTTAATGCATCAAAGGTTCAAAATGAGTTCCATGGGGGAACTTACTTTCTTCCTTGGACTCCAAGTTCAACAGAAGTCAGATGGCATTTTTATATGTCAATCCAAGTATGTGCAGGATATTCTAACCAAGTTTGGTTTCTCAGAATCAAAACCTGCCAGCACACCTATGGAAACACACAAGCAGATCACAGCAGATCTTGAGGGGGAGGATATGGATGTGCATCTTTATAGATCCATGATTGGCTCTCTCATGTATCTCACAGCATCAAGGCCAGATATTATGTTTCCAGTCTGTGTATGTGCAAGATTTCAAGTTAGGCCAAAGCAATCTCACTTTCAAGCTGTTAAGAGGATATTCAGATATCTCAAAGGGCAACCCAGATTGGGACTTTGGTATCCTCATAACTCACCTTTTGACCTAATAGCATACTCAGACAGTGATCTAGGTGGGGCAAACTTGGACAGAAAATCTACTTCTGGAGGATGTCAGTTTTTGGGTGCTAGACTAGTCTCATGGCAGTGCAAGAAACAAACCACAGTATCCACATCTACAACAGAGGCAGAGTACATAGCAGCTGCAAGTTGCTGTTCTCAAGTCTTATGGATTCAGAATCAAATGTTGGATTATGGGGTAACCTTTCTACACACTCCAATTTTTATTGACAACAGCAGTGCTATTAGCATTGTAAATAATCCAGTCAAGCACTCAAAGACAAAGCACATTGAAATCAGGTATCACTTTATAAGAGATTGTAATGAAAAGAAACTTATTCAAGTTGTCAAAGTTCACACTGATAATCAGTTTGCTGATCTATTCACTAAAGCTTTTGATGTGGGTAGATTCACTTTCTTGGTAACAAGTGTGGGAATGATAAACTCTGAATAATCTTCTTCTCAAAAAGTGGTTTTATACCTGTATATTTTTATTCTTGGTGTTACTAATCTTCTTTTCAGGATATGCATAGCAGTACTCAGTATTTAGCAAGTTTAAAAGGAGTTAGTTCAGTTAATACTGCTCGTGGTTAATACTGCTCGTGGTTAATACTGCTTTCAGTTAATACTGCTCGTGGTTAATACTGCTTTCAGTTAATACTGCTCGTGGTTAATACTGCTCGCAGTTAATACTGCTAGTTCAGTTAATACTGCTCGTGGTTAATACTGCTCGCAGTTAATACTGCTAGTTCAGTTAATACTGCTCGTGGTTAATACTGCTCGTGGTTAATACTGCTTTCAGTTAATACTGCTCGTGGTTAATACTGCTCGCGGTTAATACTGCTAGTTAGTTAATACTGCTCTAGGTTACTACTGCTTATATTCCGAATACTATAAATACTTTTTGCCCGCCTAAAAGTTCATAACGACTCTTTGCATACTGTTCTCTTGCGCTCAAAACCTTTTCTCTCTCAAGTTCGTAGTTTTCAGGCAAGTTTTCACTAAGACCAATGGCATCCATGACATTCATCGACGAGCACAACGAGATTGCGATGCTACAAAAGCCAAAGCAAGCTTCAGGATTTCATCAGATTGTGAATTTCCTCAAGTCAAGTCACATTGCTCATGCTCTTACTGTCTCACCTACAATCTACATTGAGCACCAAAGGCAGTTCTGGGCTAATGCAACCATTGTTGTGGAAAATGGTGTGCAAATGATCAAAACAAGAATCTGTGATCACTCACTTACAGTTACTGAAGAAGTCATTCGCATCAGTCTACGTCTAGACGATGCCTCTGGTATAATGTCTATCTCTAATGATGAACTGTTTACTAATCTTACTAGAATGGGGTATGGAGGCTCATTGGGTGTTTTCAAATTCTCAAAAGCAAAGTTTTCACCCCAATGGCGTTTTCTTGTTCATACCCTGATGCATTGCATCTCCAAAAAGACCACTGGATGGAGTGAGTTCAGCAGTCCAATTGCATATGCTTTGGTATGCTTGGCTACATCCAGAAGGTACAATTTCTCAAAGATGATTTTCAATGATCTTGTATCAAATATGGGAAACAAAAAGAGTTTCTTTATGTATCCCAGATTTGTTCAGGAAGTAATTAACCATGAATTGACGGATATACCTCAACCTGTTGGGGTATATGTACCTAAACCCCCAAAAGGCAAGGTTTTCTCAAATATGAGAAGATCTGCTGGGGACTCGGAAGGAGTTGACACCCCATTGTTCTCTACAATGATGGTGGTGTCCCAAACCACTGAAGGTATGGCAGCAGGGTCAAGGCCCTCATTAGACCATCCCACTGCTAGCCAAGCCCAACCTTCTCACTCAAAAACAATTCCCCAGTCCATTCTTACAAAACCAACCTCTCCAATTACCCAAACTTATCAAAGAAAACAGGTAAAGAAGGCTCCTTCCCTTATTGTACCATCACCCACACAGCCTTTAAGCCCTCTAAGGGAGAATTCTCCCCTAGAGAATATCCAAAGGGAAACCACAAGGGTGTCTCCCAACCCAAAGGAGGTGCTCTCTGAGGAGGAGGTAGAGCATATGGGTGATGAGGCTGCCACTACTCCTGCTAACACAGAGGAGGAAAGTGGTAACATCAATAAGACCTCCCCCATGGCAACTTTGAATGAGCAATCATTTGAAGGTCCCTGGTGCCAAGAAACCACAGGGGTGGATAGTGCTTCTGCTAGGCAGAAGACTTCCACTACTAAAAGATCCAATGATCCTTCAATAGGGGGTAACACTCCTGGAGAAGGTGAGGACAGATATAACTATGATGAATTGATGGAGACAATGGGCAACATCAACATGGATGTACTCAAACAAGGCAAAGATATTGAAGAGCTAAAACTCATTGTACTGTCACAACAAGAACAAATCATCAAGTTGAAGCAAATGGTAAGGAAACTGATTCTGCAAAAGAAGAAGAAACAATTTGTGCTCAGAAGGAGGGAACCAGTGACTGATGCTCCCAAAAAGGGGGAGTCAGAAGCTGATGCCAAAGCTAAGGGGGAGCAAGAGGAAAAACATATTGTTGAGGGGGAAAATGAGCCAGCAGCAGAAACCATTAATACTGCCAGTTCAAGTAAAGCAGCAGAAATGGTTAATACTGCTGAGCTAAAAGAAGCAGCAGAACAAGTAAAAGAGGTCCTTACAGAGCTTAAGGTTGCAGAAACACTCATCAAAGCAAAACATGATACTCCCAAGGTCATCTCAAAGGCCAAAGGAGTTGTCATAAAAGAAAGAGGTGATGCAGCAAAGAACTCTAGCATTGAGAAGGAGATGGGTAAAGATAAAGGTAAGGCAAAGTTAGTTGAATCTGATCAACCAATCAAGAAGCAAAGGTTGGTTGAATCAGATGAAGCCTTAGCAAGGAAAATGCAGAAGGAGATGGAAAAAGAAGAAAGAGCTCAGGTGGAGAAGGACAGGGAAATAGCAAAGGCTTTAGCTACTGAGCTAAATAAAGCCTATCAAAAGGGGCTTGAAACTGAAAAGGCTAAACAAAGGGCTATAAGTCTGAGAAAAGCTATGATGGCTAATACAAGTGCAAAGAAAAGAAGACCTTCACAAACTTACCTTGCCACTCAGGAAAGAAACAAAATGATAACTTTCTTGAGGAGTGCAATTGGGGTAAAGAAAGAAATGTTTGTGAAGATGAGTTTTGATCAGATCAGAGAGCTCTATGAAAAAGAAATGGGGAATCTGAAGAGCAATGAAAAGAAAAGAGTAGAGTTTGAAAAGAAGGCCAAGGAGAGTAATGATATAGATATGAATCAACCATTTCCTGAAAGTGAAGAGGGAACTCCTATCAAAGAAATGGCAAGGGAAAAGGAAGAAAAGAAGAAGGAAGCTACTCTAGTAAAGGTTCAAAAGACTTTGAAAAGAACCAAGATGATGGCCAAAAGAAAGAAAGATAAGAAGCCTAGAATAGAAGAAGAACAAAATGTTGCTGAAGAAGAAGGGGCACCTGAGTCATCAAGCCAGCAAGGGTCATCAATCAAAGATGATGTAAGCTTATATATGGTAGTGATGGACAAAGTGCCTGAACCAATTTCTGCAGAACCTGTTGGAGTTAAGCCACCCGAGATCATTCACTGGGATGTACTGACAATGGATGGGAAAGATTACATCAGACTCAAGAGGAAGGGTGATAAGTATGAAGTATTCAACACTTGGGTCAAGATTGTCAGAACATGCTCTAGATCTGATATAGAAGAGATGTTTGACATAGGAATTAAGCTGTATGCAGATCATCTGAATACTCCAGGAATTTCTCTTACAAAACTGGTGTTGGAGTATCTATGCATGATGTTCAAACCTGAAGAAGTGGACCAGGTCATCAAGAGTGTGTTTAAAGAAGTCACAAGTTGGACTCTATATGAAACTAGTGGAGTATATGCAGTGACTTTGGATAGAAATCACACAGAATACTTCCTAGTGGATAGAGTATATAATCACACCAGACTGAAGGTTCATGCCATGCTAAAGAAGAAGTTGGGTTGTGCACCAAATTCAGAAATGGCCAAGTATCTAATTCAGAGGATAATCAATCAGAGTTTGGGACTGAATCCAGACTTAGGAGCATGATCTTGGAAGTTTTGGGAGCATTAAAAAGAGCATCTGGAAGAATATCTGAAGAACTTGACTTCTCTTCTAAAAGTCAAGTTAGGGGGAGATTGTTGGGAACTGAAGATTCTACTAAGTGTAGTTACTACTGCTAGTACAAGTGTAGTTACTACTGCCAGAACAAGTTGAAGATTAATACTGCTAAGTGTTACTACTGCTAGTAGAATTACTACTGCTAGTTAAAGTTAGTACTGCTTGAACAAAGTTAGTACTGCTTAGCTAGTTAGTACTGCTAGTAGTTAGTACTGCTTGAAGTTAATGCTGCTAGTTGAAGTTAATGCTGCTGAGCATTATTAGTGCTGCTAAAGAGATACGGATGGAAAGTACTACAGCTGGATATACTGAAGATATACTTAGAAGATATACATGGAAGATATACTGAAGATTTGTTTATTCTTTGTAATTATCTTTTTATCAGTATATGTATAGAATGTTTAGAATAGATAGATATAACTTTAGTTTTTCATTCTTTAAGAAAAAAAAATAACCTCAAGGCATAGATCCTAATTCTAGAGAAGTAGAATTCGTATTGGTGAGCCTGTTCATCAATATTGAGGTTGAGTGTGTAATCTTGTAACTTTAAGCATTCAATACAAGTTTACTGTTTGATAATTATATACTGTGTTTGATTACTGTTTTATCAAATATCAAAGTGTTTTTCCGCAACTTCTTTGATATTAGTTTCTGAGTATTAATTCTTGTTAAGAATTCGATCCTGGCAATACATAGACATTTTCTCTTCTATAACCACTGAGAGCAAGTTTTCCTTTTTCATCTACCACTGAACATGCTTTCTTAGAAAAGCGAACTTCGTAGTCTTTGTCACATAGCTGACTGATGCTTAGAAGATTGTGCTTCAGTCCATCTACATAAGCGACTCTTCGAAAGGTAGTTGTCCCATTGCTGAGGACACCAAACCCACGGGTAAATCCTTTTCCATTTCCACCAAAGGTAACAGAGGGGCCTTTCTCTTCCTTGTATTCAGTGAGCAGGTTTTTTTGTCCAGTCATATGACGAGAACATCCGCTATCGAGATACCAAATGCCCTTTGATCCCTGCATACATAAGAAAGATTAAGCTTTGTTTGGTACCCACTTTTCAATGGGTCCTTCAGAGTTAGTGGATAAGGAAGATTCAGCAGTCTTCACCGCTGATGAAGATTCAGCTTCAGTGGTAATCTTCACTTTGGTTAATTTCTTAACCTTAGTGGTATTTTTCACTTTGGTGACTTTATTTGCCTTAGAGGCATTTTTCTTCACTTTGGCTGTTTTATCAGCTTCGGTGGTATTTGGACACTTGCTCGCAATATGGTCAGTGAATCCACAGTGATAACATTTTCTATATCTGATGGTGGTTTTATAACCAAAAGGTTTTGAAAACTTAAGATGAGCAGGTCCAGCTCCAAGAATGCCTTTAGCACGAGATCTGGGAGGAATTTTTATTTCTTCAGATTTCACGGGCTTTAGATCAACCTTCAGCTTTGGAGGACAGATATCAAAGATTTCTGTCACTGAGCTAGAAGGTTTATCCACTGAAGGTTTGGAGGGAACTTTCAGTTTGGTTTTCTTGGAAGCCTTCTGAGGGAGAGTAGACTTTCCTTTATCTGCAGGCTTAGATCTTGCAGATATCTCCTCAGGGATGGGATTAGAAGAAGAACAGGGATAGAATTGTTTATAAGAAGTGTCAAAGAAAGATGTGACAAAAGTTCCAAACTTAAGCGAGGAACTTTCTTCTTTAGGATCATCCTGTGGTGTCCAAAAACCAAGACCAGTTTTATCACTTTCAGGAGTTTGAGCATTTATTATCTCAGAGATCTTTGTTGATGATTTGCACCATTTTTCAACATGAGCCTTTTCTGCTTTTAGAGCAGCGATGGCTTGTTCGCGTTCAATGCTGATGATTTCATTTATAATGACTTGATCTTTTAGCTTTTCTTCTAAAAGATTTAGTTCACTGATCTTTTCATGACATTTCTCTAGCTCTTGTGTTAAATAAACATTTTTATTTTCAGCTTGAGTTTTGTCATTTAGAGCATTATAAAGGTCAATCGTCAGCACATCAACAGCGCGACTTCTCTCAGCTTCAGGCAGAGAGGGATTTGTTGAGATAGATACCTGAGATGATATGTAGCTCATAGAAGGTTCAGATGGTTCTTCTACTTCTTCTTTAATCTCAGACATGAGGCAAAGATTAGCGACTTCTTCTTCATCAGAAGATGATTCTTCTGATTCAGCCCAGTCATGTTCTTCAGCGATGAGACCTTTACCTTTTTGCTGATAGCTTTTCAGCTTTTGATATTTGTTCTTCAGCTTATGGTATTTGTCATCACTGGATCTTCTTGAGGTAGAAGGTTTGAAGACCTTTTTAGACCTGCACTCACTAGCAAAATGTCCAATTTTTTCGCAGTTATAGCAAGTGGCTGTAGCCTTATCAACCGGAGTTGATTTTGGCTTTTCAGTAAGAGAGAGAGGTTTACTTCTTCGGAAGTTACTCTTTCTTGCAAATCTCTTAAAAGAGTTTGTCAAGAGTGCTAAGGACTCATTAAACTCTGAAAGATCAGGGTCTGATAAATCCTCATATTCAGAATCTAACTCAGTGATGGTGAGAGTAGATCGCTGGGATGGAATTATCTCTGATGAGACTAAAGCAACAGCAGTGCTTTTGGAGTCTTTAGAATCTTTTACAAGATTCTTCTTCAGGAGATTAGATTGCTCATAGTTGAGCAATATTCCATACAGAGTGCTAAGAGAGAGAGTATGTAAGTCTTTTGTCAGCTTAAGACATATTGAATAACTGTCCCAGCTTTCAGGAAGACTTTCCAAGAATTTTGTTAGGACCTCAGAATTAGAATAGGTCCTTCCAACAGTTCTTAGGTCAATGATCAGGCAGTTAAACCGCTGATGAATGTCAGAAAGAGATTCATTCTTACCAGCGATAAAACTTTCATACTGTCTTACCAAGTTAATCTTTCGGGTCTCTTGGATTTCAGTGGTGCCCTCATATTGAACACATATGGTTTCCCACATTTCTTTAGAAGTTTTTAGATGCATGATGGAATGGAAAACTTCATCAGGCAGAGCCATTGATATAATGGTCTTTGCTCTTGCATCTATGCCTACCTTCTTTTTATCTTCATCACTCCACTGTCTTATTTCCTTAACGACATATCGTTCAGGGACAGCTTCAGTGGTGGCAGTAGCGGGAACCGCAGCTATAATTCTAACAGGTTCATAGGGTCCGTTTTCTATATATTCAGGTATAGTAGGATCCGCACCTTCAAGAAATAGCATCATTCGATTTTTCCATAGAGAAAAGTTATCTCTGCTAAATCGAGGAGGTTTAGAAAGTGAACCATTATCATAGTAGTTTGTGTTTGTGTTTAGTGCCATTTTAGAATAGCAAGGAAAAGTATACAGCAAGATCTTGTTTATTAGATTTAAACAAACTGCTCTGATACCACTTGTTGGTCCCGAAGGTGCTTAACAAGTTTGTAGAAGGGGGGGGGGTTGAATACAAACACAGAAATTAAAGTTTAATAAATTGTTTATTGATAAATCAAAATACAATTTACAAGTTTGTTGCGGAATAAGATTAAGACAGACTCAATCTAAACAAACTTAAGAAACACTAAGATGGTTGCACAAGAAATTCAGAGAATGGGGATTTTTAGAGAGATAGAAAACAAAGGTTTCTATTTTGGAGTTCAAGGATTGAGCACACCTTCAGATGAAGGGGTGAGCTTCCTATTTATACCCTATGCATTAAATGCATGGCAGGGTACTTTACACGTGGCATTCATAGATTGGCTTTGGTAGTCTCACTTTTGGAGACATGCTTTTGGCCGCTTTATGAACAGTGTAGTTGACAGAGTTGGTGTACGATTTGTGGCAGAGACGTGTCCGTTCTGACACATCGTACTGGTTGTGCAAGGTAAGACAAAAGAAAACTTGAGGCATAAGCTTTGTGATCGTTGATCGCTGAGTATCTCTATTTTCAGAGATAAAGAAGTTCAGCTATCGCTGAAGCTTTTCCTCAGGCTTCTTCGCGTAAGTAGATGTCTGATCTTCGCTGATATCCGCATCAGGTCACTAGTAGACTTATCTATTGTTCAGTGGCTTCGTCTTCGATTCAGCTATGAACTATGTTGACGCGAGACTTGTCTTCAGGGATTACGTTAACTGTGTTACATAGGAAACGATCAGTGATGACTGAACAGACTCAGTTTGATCGCTGAAAGTGAAACACATGCATATTAATGTTTACAGAAAGGTCATCAGCGATAACTGAACAGACTCAGTCTGATCGCTGATGATAAAACACTAATACATATAATAACGTAATTTTCACTAAGTATAAAAGAGGGTCGTTATCAAATCACTGAGAGAGTTTGGATCAACATGGACAGTAGTGAATATTGTTGCCGAAGACGAAGTTGGAGCCGGTTTTGATCTTTGTAAATCAAATGGATTGGGGAGAGGAAGGATGTGGAAGGGGTGGGGGAGGATACGGTGGGTGGGGGTGGGTGGGGAAGGGTCAAAGGTCAAATGGGTGAAAAGGCTGAATGAAGTGGACATTTGTCTTTACCTAAATGGTGTTTTAACAAATATTTTTAATTAATAGGTAAATTGACCAATTTATCCTTGATTTAACAGATGGATTTTAACGGTGTTAGCGACAGGGACCCAACTCATAACAAAATGCAATCCACGAGGATCCCTGGTGTACTTATTTCAAAATAGGGACTATATCCAAATAGTTAGTGTTTTCGTTTGAACATTCCTCTCTCTCTCTCTCTCTCTCTCTCTATATATATATATATATATATATATATATATATATATATATATGGAGAGGTTCATTTGAGAAATGCTAAATGTATGAGAAATAGAGAAATGATCATAGCCCTTTATCTGGTCAACATTTGTGGCTTTGACTGTGAAGCACCGGATAATTCCTTGTGTGATCTGTAGAAGATAGAGGGGTAGTTTCGTAAAATACGCGGGACGAGTTCATATGTGAACCTATGTGATTCATATATGAACTATACGTTCATATTTGAATCAGTTAATTAGTTCATATGTGAATCTGTTAATTAGTTCAACTGATTCCCATATGAACTTACAGTTAATTAGTTCATATATAAGGTTCATATATGAATCAATTAAAAGATTTTATATGTGAATTGCATTGGTTCATATATGAATCAGTTAAAAGAGTTCATATGTGAGTTGCACTGGTTCACATATGAACATATAGTTCATATATGAACTCAGCCCATGTATTGGTAAAAATTACGAAACTATCTTTCTATTTTTGGAATAGCCGCAACTTTTGACCAGTCAAAACCGCAATTGTTGACCAGTCAAAGACGCAATATTTGACCATACGAAAGGGTAAGATTATTTCTCCATTTCTCATATATTTTACCATTTCTCAAATGAACCTAAGCTTTTATATATATATATATATTGAATCTAAACATTTATTATCTTTTTTTAACACAACTAGAAGCGTATTCGCGCAATGCAGCGAGATACATCACAATTTTATTTTTTGTTTTTTTGTCGATTTACAATACGATTTTGGATGGTTTTAAGAATGTGATAGTGTTTTTTTTTATAAATTTGTTTAATTTAGGCTTAATAATATAACATTTTTTATATAAAAAAATATTTTGTTAGAATTAAATGATTATCTTATATATTTTAGAGTGAATTGTGGATTGGGTCCCTGTGGTTTAGTGATTTCTTTGACCATGGTCCTCATTCTATGTTTATTGTGGATTTGGTCCTTATGGTATTCAATTTATTTTGGTCATGGTCCTTCTGACTAACACTTCCATTAACTTTGTTAAATCAAGAACCATTTTAGTCATTTTGCCTATTTTTTGTCCTTTTTTGATAAGAAAAATATAAACAATATTTTTATACACACATGCACACACACATGTATATAAATATATATATATATATATACATATATATATAACGATATTAAAATAAATAAAATAAGACATTATTGTATGATTTAATTGTTTATTTTTTTTAAATTAATTATATTAAATACGATTTAATTTTATTATTTTATTGTAATTGTGAAAAAAGATATAGTTTTATTGTTTTAATGTAATTAAAATTTCAATTTAAACAAATCAGATCATAAAACTATATCTTATTTATTTAGATTGAATAAAATCAAATATGATTTTATGATTTGATTTACTGAATTAAAATTTTAATTAAGTTAGAGACGATTTAATTATATTGTTCTTTTACTATCATTGCAACAAACAAACTTATTGTTGATATTTTAACACCAAAAATCATTGAAAACCGTTGAGAAATGAACTATAAGTTTATCATATTGTTTTTCAGTCAAAAAAACTCAAAATCAATTTTCATATTGTTTTTAGTATGATAAAATTATAGTTCATTTCTCAACGGTTTTCAATGATTTTTGGTATTAAAATATCAACAATAAGCTTGTTTGTTGCAATGATAGTAAAAGAACAATATAATTAAATCGTCTCTAACTTAATTAAAATTTTAATTCAGTAAATCAAATCATAAAACCATATTTTATTTTATTCGATCTAAATAAATAAGATATAGTTTTATGATCTGATTTGTTTAAATTGAAATTTTAATTACATTAAAACAATAAAACAATATCTTTTTTCACAATTACAATAAAATAATAAAATTAAATCGTATTTAATATAATTAATTTTAAAAAAATTAAACAATTAAATTATACAATAATGTCTTATTTTATTTATTTTAATATCGTTATATATATATATATATACATGTGTGTATGCATGTGTGTTTGTGTGTATAAAAATATTGTTTATATTTTTCTTATCAAAAAAGGACAAAAAATAGACAAAATGACTAAAATGATCCTTGATTTAACAAAGTTAATGGAGTGTTAGTCAGAAGAACCATGACCAAAATAAATTGAATACCACAAGGACCAAATCCACAATAAACATAGAATGAGGACTATGGTCAAAGAAATCACTAAACCACATGGACCAAATCCACAATTCACTCTATATTTTAATATAAAAAATAACCAATTACATATTTAATAATATAATTAAAACAAATTTATAGTAATATAATATATTAATTAATAGTGATATATGGAAATGTCTGCATAAAAGGAAGACCCTGCACATACCAAATTGGTAGGTGTTAGAAGTCTGCAGTAGTAATATGTATCTTGTTCTTTGATACTTGTAAATTAAGAGATTTTTAAAATTTTGCATAAAATGATGGTACTTTGTGCCTAATAATTTGTATTCAAAAGTTTTTTATCCGTGTTTTATAGTATAGTATAGATAATACTAATATACAATGCATTGTTATTCTATCCATATATTGTTTTCTTAAAATACTTTTACTTTTTTGAAATATAGAAATCAAACGAAAATATAAAAAAATAAATAAATAAAAGTTAAAATGAAGAAAACAATTTTTTTTGTTCTTTTTCTAATGCCAACAAGAAGTCGTCCATTTCAAAGTTCTTGCCTTTCTACTGTCCCCTTTGTCCTTTTTCATTCGCATTCTTAAACAAGCCTCACAGGCCTAAAGTTTCAATCTATCTCCACGCCTTTAATCTTAACCCACAATTCAAGGATCCCCCCTTTTGGTTCTTGATCGACTTCTCTTCAAATTGGCGTTGATGGCTGGTCGTTTTGATCCTAATCCGTTTGACGAAGGAGATGAAGTTAATCCCTTTGCTGTAAGTTATAAATTTCTTCGAATTAACTTGTTGGGTATCATGTAATGCTTGTTTATTGCAGTTTCTTTGGGTGTGTTGGATTATTTGAGTTCATACTGTTTATGCTTCAGGCTAGGGTTTGTTTCGTTATTTCGTTTGCTTCATAACTTTTTTTTAATTTTGCTTCGAGATTAACTTGGTTTGTGATTGAACGAGTTTGATTTCCTTTTTAGTTGTTTCGTTGATTTCAATTGCTGGATCTGGTTTAGTTTCGTCTGCTTGATCTGCAACTACTTGAACATACACAACATATAGATACAAATATATATATATATATATTATGGGTAAATGTGTGTTTATATGTTTATGTGTGTAGAACAACCCCCCCCCCCAAAAAAAAAACCAAAAAAAAAGAAAAAAGAAAAAAAAGAAAAACCCAGGACACCCTAATAACCATTCATCCATACGATACAAGTAATTGAAGATGTTTCGTGGTTTATGCACATGTGCATACCGACAAATTACTTGTATGCGGACATACCGTACGGATGAACGGCTATTAGGGTGTTCCTTAGTTTTTTTTATCTTTTGCGGTTTTCCCCTGAACTTAACTGTATATATAATATATGTATATGTATATACATGTTGGAATTGTAATATTTGGTGCTTGGAATTGATTTGTGAAGTTCTTAACTGTTTAGATGCATATGTTAATTTGGGGTTCATAGAGGTTTTAATAGCAATGCAGCCTTTGTGCTGATGATTATCATTTTACATAAAATTCAAAAGGGGAAACAGAATATGAATTACAAGAATTTTGCCTCAAAATCATGGATCTATGTAGTACAATACTTTCCGTTTTAGGCGGTCCCAAAAAAAATGCATCTTTTCCTTTCCTTTCTTAGAAAGATTTCAATTTTCCATTTAGTGATCATTGCAAGATACATCGACATTGATTTTGGTCCACAATTTGTCAAGTTTGTCTTAGTAAAGGGCATTTTAGATATTTGATTATTAGTCAAAAGGCTCTCATTAAACCACATGCGAATCAAGTGTTGCATCTTTTTGGGCCGGGGGAAATCGGTATTGTGTCCGAATTATATGAAGTAAGTGAAATTATTTATCACACTTTTCGAAAGTCGGGGGTCTTCATGGAAACAACTGCTATACTCTTTGGGGTAGAGATCATGTATGCATACATCTTACCATCTCTATACGCCACCTCCGAGTGGGATATACCGGGTTTGTTTGGTTTGGTTTTACATGTCGATAGAGTTTGGTTTTCGCTTGAGCTTTCTTTGATGGAAGGTATAATCGTACATGGTTATCATTTATCTTTGTTGACCTATGTGACGTGTCGGTCTATTGTCATTATTTCGTTTCGTCTGCTTGCGATTGTTGGTATTAGCTGGTTCAATATTTCCATTGTTTCCACATAATCAGGATAACCAAGCTGCGGGGAAAGGAGCTGGAAAGACAAACTTTGGTGGAGGCCCCTTCTACACGACAGTAAGTCTAATGCCTTGTCATTGTCCGTATAAAAACTCGACTGCACTTCTGATTTCACGTGAATGAAGGATTTTTAATGTTATTTTGACCTTGCTATGGTGTAGTGCTTTATTGCTAGTTGTTATATACCTTCTAAATATCCACAATAAAACAAACATAGTTTACGAAATATGTACGTATTACACTTTTTATTTAACCGAAAGACAAATTTACCCTTAATGATAGGGGCAATCTCACACACACACACACACACACACACACACACACACACACTCTTACTCTCTCCATCTCATCAACCCTAAAATATTCGTGTATCATAATTAAGGATAAAATTGCAATTTTAGTAAATTATAACTATCTATTTTTAAGTGGACGCTTATTTTGGGACAAACTTAAAATAGAAACGTGGACTTAATTTGGGTCTGTGGGAGTATGTGAGTTGGGTTATGGCTGTCGAATCTGGGAGTCAAATATTTTTTGTATGCAAATATTTGTTCTCCATTGTGGTTATGGGTTAGAGGCTCATCGCTAACAACATTATGTGTATTTTCAACCGTTTAAACAAACAATTTGAAAATTCTGCAGTCTTGAACCGACTCAAAAGGCTGTATAAATGCAAAGCTCATATGAGTTACCTGCGTACGTTTTCAATGTACCTACTAGTTAATTTTTTTCTTAATTTTTTGGTTCTATATCCACCATGTGCTAGTCTTTCACCATTCACAAAAACAATCGCTCTACTCTTTAGGGTAGAGGCCAGGTTTGTGTACATCCCACCCCCCATACCCTACTTTCGAGTGGGAATTACCGGCAGAGCCGGATCCATGATTTTTGGCAGTGGTATCATAAAATAATTATTGTAATATAAAATAAATAAAAAATTAATTATTAAATAAAAATCAAATATAAAATGAATATTTAGGTCATAAAAAATTTGATACACTAGTTTCTTTTTCAAAAAATTATCTCATAAAACTTAAAAAGTAATCGGTTGGTGGTGTATTTCCAGTTTTCCATTTGGCGATTCTACATGATCGGATCTAGATACAACATATTAACCTCAAATATAAACAAATTAATCATAAAGTCTAACGAGTTAGCCTCAAATATAAATTAATTAACCTACATAATTAGCCCCAAATTAACAAATTAAACCTAAAATTTAAAAATTAACCTCAAATTAACTTTAAACAAATAACTCTAAAAGTCTAAAGAGTTGTGATCAACTATACACAAAGTAACCCTAAAGAGTTGGTTAACATCATTGCATTAGTATAAAAAATTAACCTAATAAGAAATTTGTATTCACGTTAAACTTTATAAAAAATAAATTCACCTTATTATTCACGTTAAATTTTATTAGAAATTTACAAGAAGGATTAACAACAACCATCAAGGCAAATGTGTATTTAATGGAGGTTAATGTTGCATTTATCAAACACGCATGCCATTAATGTTAAAATATGTTATTTTTTATTTGTTTTAACGTTAAAAATATAACTAATTTAAAAAACATTCGCTCATTTTGAGACTTTTTTAACGTTGTAATTTGTAAAAAAAATACGTATCTTATTATTCATTTTAGCTAATAATTAATTAATTAAAATGAGAAGCATATATAATGAAAAATGAAAAAAAAGAAGGGAAGTGAATTACAAATGCTAAAATCTTTAAATGGTCAAAAAAGTAACTTATCTCCAACCATATTTCGAAAGTTGTGCCACCCTCGGGTTTTTATTTCTTATTTTTTCCATATAAACCATTCAAGTTTTAATGCTCATGCTTTCATCCAAAAAAAACTTATGATTTCACACTTAAGGACCTAAAAAAATTACACTTGCCTTCTAAATTTTTATGGTATCACAGGCAACCACATCCCTAAACATGGGTCCATCCCTATTTACCGGGTCAGTTTGGTTTGGTTTATATGAGTTGCTTTGCATTTGGCTTAGTTGTATGCTTCATTTGGATACATCATGTAAATGATTAGATTCTAGTCTTTCCTTGTGTCGTCTTCACCAAAATATCATCATAAATTTGTACCATGTAACTTTTTTTTTGGTTATGGGGTTGGTTTTGGATTTTCCTATACATTTGTGTGTTATTGTGTTTTGCAGAGTGTTCCTTCGGCTGCAAACTCCAGGCTTTCACCTCTTCCGCATGAACCTGCAGATTTCTATGATCGGAGTGCCCCAGTTGACATTCCTCTTGATTCTGCTGCGGTAAGTTCAACCGTTAGATTTTGTGAATTCATTGGTGGATATTGAGCCTGCTTCAGATTGTACCTTGGCCAGTTATATGACCGGATGCTAATTTTTTTTATATCATCTTTTTCGGAATATAATGCGTTTTATACACGAGATAAATCGGGACAGGACATAACAAAAACCTGTTCCATGTTTGGCACGACATTAGACCAGGATAGAACGGGACTGATTGGGAAAAAAATGCATTTTTTTTGTCCCACCAAAGTAGGTGGAACAAGAATTAGGAAGGTGAGACAAGATTGATAAATTACTAAAATACCCATGTCAAATTAAAACCCCAAAACCTTCCATAAAATTTTCACCCACCTACCTCACTCTCGCCCGTCATGTCCAGTACTGTCTGCCTACCAAACGCACCCTAAAAGGGGCCAGACTCTATTGGTTCGATACGATCTTGAATGTAGGCAAATTGTTCAACCACACATACATCGATTTATTAGTTCCTGAAATTTATATTATGTATGTATGTGATTGTTGATCCTAACTTACCCTGTACTACTAAATTTGTTGAAGGATCTGAAGAAGAAAGAGAGAGAACTGCAAACTAGGGAAGCTGATTTGAGGAAGAGAGAAGATGTACTTATCTTCTTTACTTTTAATTTATTACAAGTAATTACTTCTGCTTATCGGTTGACCAAAAAAAGGTAATACTTTACTTTGCAGATAGTAAAACGCAAAGAAGAGGCAGCAGCACGAGGTACCACATGCTTGTTATATCTTTATCCCATTTTGTTTACCATTAGTTGTTCTAATCGATTGGGCATATTTACAAAGAAATATCTGTTGACCGCCAACCACCACCGATCTGAACCACAATCGTTGGATTTCGATTTCAAAAGTTTCAAAAAGGGTATTTTGGTCATTTACTAATATTTCATTCCAATTCCAAAGCTACATTATCTGAACCAAACAGATAATACCAATTCCTTTAACAGATTCCATTCCAACATCTGTCCACCAAACAAGTGGTAAAGCCTGATAACATTCCATTCCAATTCCTTCAAAGTCAAATTCCTTTGACATATTCCATTCCATCCAAAAACGGCGAACCAAACGCCACCTAATTCTCATTTCCAATGTTACTCTCAAACAGAAAGTAAACAGCCTGACATTTTCAATATGTAGTTTTTATTTTAAATTAACGGTAGAATAACCAACTGACCCTCTTTTCGTTTCAGCTGGCATTGTTCTTGAGGAGAAGAACTGGCCACCATTTTTCCCTATTATTCATCATGATATTGCAAATGAGATACCAATCCATCTACAGAAATTGCAGTATGTTGCATTCACGACGTACTTGGGTATGTGTTTATTTTCTTATTCTACATAGATGATTCACATATGCATGAATTTTTTACATACTTATTCCTTGGTTTTAAAGTAAATTACGTTTTTAGTCCCTGTGGTTTGTTAAAAATTGCTGATTTCGTCCTTGTAGTTTTGAAATTGTGGTTTTCGTCCCTATGATTTGCAATTTATTTCTATTTTCATCCCTGCGGCTAAATACTACTTTTAAGTAAGGGACTAAAATAGAAATGAATTGTAAACCATAGGGACAAAAAAAGCAACAAAGTTTAAATCATAAGGACAAAAACGATAATGAATTATAAACCATTGAGATGAAAATCGTAATTTCAAAATCACAGGAACGGAAATAGAAATTTTTAACAAACCACAGGGACTAAAAACGTAATTTACTCTTGGTTTCGGGAACACCAGATTAAGCAGCTGCATACATGTTTTGATTTGCTTCTAAGCAAAGTATTAAGCATCGTGCATGCTTAAGCAATGATAAGGGATCAAGGGGCAATAAGGGGATTAAGCAGCTTTTAAGGCCATGTTTGGTAAACATAAGCTAACTTTTTTTTTTCCTTTATCGAGAAATCCCCGTTTGGTTGGCCATAACTAGCTTTTTGAAAAGCCTCTTCAACTCTTCAGGGGATTTTACCCACTTTTTTTTTTCTTCCAATTATCCCCCTAATATCTTTCTAATTAATTTTTCAACATGTTCTTTAATGTCATTTTACATTTTCATCTAGCTTATTAGCTAGTTTTTACAAAACATCACTAGTTTATCAACTCGCTTATAAGCTAACGGCTAGCTTTTCAGCCAACAACTAGCTTATCATATCCGCAGGTTTGCCAAACAATGCCTATGTGGATTAATTGTGCATATATACACATTTATATTTACATATAACAAACGGTCTGCGTTCTAGAAGGTCTGTTGATTGCTTAGCTCTAGTAAGGTTTTAAAAGTATAAGCGATGCAAATAGCCGTCTCTAATAATATATATACAATTTTATGGCGAGCAGGATTAGTTCTTTGTCTTCTTTGGAATATTATAGCGACAACAACAGCATGGATTAAAGGAGAAGGTTTGTGTGAATTAGCTTTCTTTCTAGCCTCTAGTCTCTTTTACTTATGGAACTATTATCAAAGAATTATTGTAATTAACTTGTTTGTGCTACAGACCCAAAGATCTGGTTTCTCGCTCTTATCTACTTCATATCAGGGGTCCCGCTTGCCTATGTGCTGTGGTACCGGCCACTTTATCGTGCTTTTAGGTAAATTCTTGGGCTCTCTTTGGGCTTGTTATATTTATAGGGAAAATTACATGAAAATGCAACGTACTTTGGTCTAAATGTTTGGGATATCACATCTGAGATACCAAAATGAAGGTTTACGTTACACAAAATAAGAATCGGACCAAAGTACGTTACATTTTCATGCAATTTAGTTATTTACCTTTATATATGACCATGAAACATGTCGGAGTGCCTGCGATTGTGGGGTAACTTCGTCTGGTATTAGAGAAGGCCTCAAGAAAGGATCTCTTGAATCGAAAATGTTGTATTTTGATATATGGGTGATAGTATACAATAATATGACTTTAGTGTTGGTCCTGTTGGATATGGAGCCTAATTCGGATGGTAAACAAGGGGGAATCCCAGCCAAATTTTCCAAAACACAAGATTTCGTAGTTTTTTTTTTTTGCGTTTATCTTGCTATATGTATTTTATATGTATACTATACATACATATATACATGTACATATACGCATACATAGATGTGCATATAAAACTATAAATACATAGATACGTGTATATATTTACATACATGTATGTAGATGCACATGTATATCGGTATATGTGTGTAGGCAAAGGATCGTGTGAGAAGTTGAGGTTAACATGAGAAGCGTGAGAAGTGGATCTGAACCGTTGATCACTTTTAATCAAATGCCCTCCCATGAATTGCGACTTAGAAGAGAATTGATCCGGTGTATCTTATCTCGGTGCATCTCATCCTATTGTACATCCATTTCTCATCCAATGGTTGATAACCATTTCTCACGCTTCTCACATTAACCTCAACTTCTCACCGGAACCCAACCCTATGTGTGTATGTGTATATATATACATGTATATGCATGAATGTGTGTGCAAATATTCTTTCCAAAAAATTGTGTATGTATGTGTATGTGTGTATACATATGGGGATGTCTTCAATGTATTTGTATTACAATAAAATACATGCAATATAGTAAAATCCTAACATTGCCGCCTGGGGTCTTCATGGAATCAACTGCTCCACTCTTTGAGGTAGAGGTCAGGTCTGCGTACATGATACCCTCGGGCCCACCTCAGGTGGGATATACCGGGCTCGTTTTGTTTGGTTTGGTTTTATACCTAACAAAGTCCATTCTCTTTAACATTTTCAGGAGTGAAAGTGCGTTCAAGTTCAGTTGGTTTTTCCTATTTTACTTGGTAAGCTTTGTCAACATCATTATGATCTTGTATTTGCCGTCACCTTCTCATCAGTTTTTCCGTGGCTTTTGTCATGTATTATGCAGGTTCACATAGCCTTCGTCGTCTTTGCCGCAGTTGCTCCTCCGGTTGTCTTCAAAGGAAAATCTCTCACGTAAGCTCCCTTTATCCCCACTCAAATCTTTCCTACCTTACAAGTTTGAGATCTTTAGCACCTTCGATTCTTATACACACATTATTTTATCTGCATTTGATGTTTCACTTTTGACTCCCCTTAAAAACAGAGGTATCCTACCAGCCGTTGATCTTGTAGGCGATCATGCTTTGGTTGGGGTAAGTTTTTTCTTGATGGAAAGTGTTTTTTTTGTCCCATTGACCAAACTATTTTCATGTAGGGTTTTTTTTTTGGTATAAGAATATGCGAAACCCCTTTGAATTCTCTCTAAAAGAACCCTTATAGAGAGGGGGAAGTTCCTACATACTTCCTCCGTCCCACATTTCTATTTTAGTTTCTACCAAGAAACAAGTGTCCATTTTCAAAAGTAAGCTTCTACTTTCTAATTCTACCCAAGTATGAGATGGAAAATTCATTACCCCCTGATTGTTAATAGTAAAATTGCCTAAAAGGCGTCATAATTACACATCTTTAAAACTACAATGTCTTTTTCATTGTGGACATTTTTTTTTTGGGACGGAGGGAGTATATACATGCTTGATGGTCTGTGTCTAGCCGATGTGGGACTCCAACACGCCTCTTCAAACGTAGACGAAAGAGTGTGTCGAGTCTCTACGCGGTGCATGACCTGACTCTGATACTATGTTAGAATATGTGGAACCCCTTTGAATTCATTCTCTCTGTAACGTCCTTATAGAGAACGAGAAGTTTCTAAATATATACAAGTTTGATGGTTTATGTCTAGCCGATGTGGGATGCCATGCTAATCACATCCATTTTGTTTAGATCTTCTACTTCGTTGGATTCGGCTTGTTCTGTCTAGAATCATTGCTCAGCATCTGGGTTATTCAGGTTAGCATTATCTTCACTATCCCATCTTAGGGGCTGTTTGGCAATTGCTGAATGGTTTGGTGCAGAATGATTAAGAGACTTTTATGATATAGTGTAAAATAAAATATGATTGTTTGGTAATTGTTCATAATGAAATCAGGGCGCTTAATGGTTAGGGCGCTTAATGGTTAAGGGAGGTCCAGGATACAAAATCATTCAGAGGGTTTTGGAACCATTAAGAGACAATTTTTTTTTTTTGCCAAACAAGATTCACCTCTTAGCGATTCAAAGGTTGCCTCTTAATGGATCCATTAAGAGGTAAACAAACAGCCCCTTAACCTCGGATTTTTTGCAAGCCTTGGGTCTTTGGGGCTCCTCCCCATATGTCACCTGTTCAAGTCCCGCCAAGGCCATTGGGGATTTTTCTAGCTGTTCTCCGGGGACACATGGGATTAGTCTGAGGTGCACGCAAGCTGACTCAGACACCCGCGTTTAACAAAAAGAAAAAAAAAATTGGAAACGGAAAAGCGGTTCTAAAACTTGATGTTATGCTTCTCTCATCTTGCAGCAAGTATACATGTATTTCCGAGGAAGTGGGCATGCTGCCGAGATGAAACGTGAAGTTGCCAGAAGCGCTGTACGAGCAGCAATATGAGCGTATCATTATATTTTTTACTTGCCCGAATACCATTTTCGCAGTTTTTATTTATTTATTTTTTCCGGTTTTTTGCCATGTGAACGATTTGGTTTTTTTCAAAGGTATAGAAAGATGGTGGTGGTTGTCTTTGTAAATTTGTTATTTGCTCACTTGGGATGGCGATTCTTGTTTGTCGGCTTCCTGGTTCAAAAGCATATGGCCTTTGTCGGTGGCCGAATAAGATTTAAAAAAAACGGTGACACCATTTTACCATAGGAATAAAAACTATAGAAATCTTGTTGAAATTTTCTTATCAGTAAAAAATCAATGATAAAAAAAACATATCTTTATTAATAAAGGTCACAACTTTATTAATAAAGATTACAACTTTATGAAAAAAGATAACTGACTTTATTAATGAAGATCGTTAAAAGCAATAAATATGTCTATTAATTAGATGTAGTACCAAACCAAGTTAGGTCAATCGATTCCATCCTTCGTGATAGACTCGTTATAAGAAAGGGGTAGAAGCAGATTGTTCACTTAGTGAACGAAAATTAAATACACGACAGAAAAACGTAACACCAACTGGGAAATGAACGGTGATTGTGAAAAAAAACTGTACGGATTAGAATCCTGTTGTTAAAGATTTTGGCGATACTCCCAAATGTTGAGTCTGACGATCGCTTAGCCCCTGAATTTGATGCAGAATCATTAAACAGTAACAACTATAGTATTTAATCATTTAACGCAAAGATGAGACATAATGTGGTAGAAAAAAAATGTAAAAACAGAGAGATTGATAGTTAGTAGAGAGAGAGCAGATTTGTTCTGTTTGTGTGTGTTTTCAATGAAGGAGACACATATTTATACTAGGAGGATGATCAAATAATCATCTGATCACATCCTCTCACTTTCTCCCCAAGAACGGGAATGGAGTTGGAGTTTGAGATTAAGTCTCCAACTGATTTCGAGTTTAATAAAAAACGTGTTTATTGGTTTAAAATTCAAATCTGGTCAATTTCAAATAACTGGTTAAATAACATTTTTAAAGTAACCAATGATCTATAATAAATCGATCTACAAAAAACAAACTCGGGAGCTCGGGGCGAGGCTCCTCAACTCCGATGTGGTCGTGCGAAGTGCGCCTCCTCGCGCCACTCCGCGAATTCTGCGCTCGCGACTTCGGCCCGTACGTTCGCATGCATTGCACTTCTTTGAAACCCCCACTATAAGCCCATCATTTCAGTCAAGGCACTCTTGAGAGAATATGCCTATAAACCAAAGTTTCTTTTATATATCTACCAATGTCACTATGGTGTCAGTGTCACTGAGATTAAATCATGTTTGATGTAAATATGCAACAAGAAATCAATTCAAAAGTATCATTAGGATTTAAACTTTGAATCTTGTGACCACTTCGACTTCTTCACACACATCATCTTTTGTCTTTGCATTCTCACTGAGCGTGAATGTGGTCATGCGATAAATCTTGTTTCATGACCTTTTAGAAGAGAAACAATAACTCTCCATTTGAAGCGGCACTACCTCTCAGTCATATAGGCAAAATTTTATAACATTTTAGTTGCTAAGGTGCCTCTAAATTTTGTTAAGAGATTGAACTCATCCTTATTCTCGACAAAGACGTACTATCATGTACCTTACACGGATCTATCAGTTGATAGTACATTTTATCGATTAAGTGACTTGTTATTACCCATTAAACATGAGAGATAGGACTAAATCCAAGTTGGGTTTCCATCACTAACCGATTCTACGTGGTTTCAGACCCATGTATCTGGTAGTTGATCCTACTAAGTCTCTCGTCAGAGGTTGGGTCAACGGATCTGCCAAGTTTCCACACGACTTGACATACACAATACTAATGGTAGGATTATCGATCAGTTGTTGCACATAATTATGTCGAAGACCTATATGTCGTGACTTCCCAGTATACACAACATTGTACACTTCTGACAATGTGGCCACACTGTCACAATACATGGGAATTGAGGGAGTTGGTCGAGGCCACAAATGGATACTGTTAATGCCAAAAATCGTCCAAAGGAAGATCTAAGGTCGGTGTGGAGCTTTAACAACTAAAGTAAGAGATCTATCGACAAATCGTACGACAGATAATAAAAGTAAATAAGACACAGAGAATTTGGTGACGCGGAAAACCCCGTCGAGGGAAAAAACCGCAGACGATAGCAGAGATCGTCAAGTGCACTATGGACATGCTGAGCCTAAATGTTGTATTCAAGATTAAAAGGGTTAAAGTGTAATTGTTGTAAAGTTGCATTTGTAGTTTGTGACAAAGTTAAGGGTGTTTGACTTTCCTATTTTACTTTGAGTTGTAAGGTCAACTAGTTTGACCAAGTATAAATAGTTTATGTCTTTGTAAATCTTGTAACCACGTAGAAGATACACAGACACAAACAGATTGAGAGATCTTTGTTAGAGAGAGAAAGTCATTGTTCATACTGTGAGAATTCATTGTAAACCTATTGTAATCTTTGTGAGATCAATGAATATGACTTGTGACTACAAAGTGTGTGTAATCTGATTAAGTGCTTGAATCTGGGAACAACATTTGGTATCAGAGCAGATCATATCATCATAAATCAATTTTTTTTTTCGAAAAAATGAAGAACTCGCATGTATACTGTTTCTAGATTGATTTTGTAATTTTGTGTTGTAATTGTCAAGTTTTTGATTGTATTGCTATCGTATGATGTATCAGAACACTTTTCATTTAGATTGTAATAGCAATTGCACTGTAATTCGAGTTCAATTTCTCAAATTTGTAAGTTTTGAAGTTTGACTGTTTCACGTACTGAGTTTGAATCAAGATCATGGATTCAATTGATTTTTGATCAAATTGTTGCTGAAGTTTTGTTCGAAATATCATTTAGATCGATTCCTCAAAGTTTGGTTGCAATTGAAGATGCATACAATTGAAATCTGATCATTTTTGGGTCGAAAACTTGAAGAACTCGCAAGATCTGAACATTTCACATAGATTATCGCAGAACTCGCATGGCTCTTTGAATTGGTGTTAGTGAAATTTCAAAGTACATAATTCGTATAAGGCATGATGCGAAAAGTCAAGAATTCGCACATAGCATCGTGAGAAAAGTGAGCAACTCGCATCTCAAGTCAAGCAAAAAGCTACCGTTCCTTCTCAGTTATATGCGAAAAGCTTAGGATTTCGCAAGATGAAGTTTGTTTGAAATTTTTTCTAAGTGTGGATTTCACATAATATTCTGCGAAAAGTGAATTTTCTGAATTTTTCCAAGTCCAGAATTCGCATAACATTTCTCTGCGAAAAGCTTTGCTGTCTTGAATTTTTCTAAGGGAGGATTTCTCATACCTCTTCGTGTGAAAAGCGAAGAATTCTCATCCCTTAGTGTGCGAAAAGCAAGGATTTCTCATCCTTCAACGTGCGAAAAGTTCAGGATTCTCATCTTCAGTCTGCGAATTGTGATCTTTTGCGAAAAGCTTCTTCACTTAACGTGCGAAAAGTGTAGAATTCGCTCAGTGCCTTGAGAATTCTATAGTTAGAATATTTTTGGAATTTTTTCTGAAATTTTTTCTGAAATTTTTTCAAGTTTGGTTTCAAGCCAAGATTTCTGATTTTCTGACTAACAATCATTTCAAGCTCTTATTTTACAGATCTTAAGATGTCACAAGGATACAATTATGAATTTGGACAGATGAACATCTCTGAAGCTAAAGCTAATCTGAAGCGTCTTGCTGGACAGTTGTCAATTTACACGAAGATGGCTAATAAGTGTTCAAGAGAAAATACAAAGATTAAAGCTGAGAAAGCTGAATTGGAAAATAAAGTCTCTGTTCTTGAATTCGAAATAAAAGATCTAAAAAGCAAATCTGAAATCCTAGATCTTAAAGCTGAAAGAGACAGACTGAAAGAGAAAGTGTTTAGCCTGGAAGTTGAAGTAAATGTGCTAAAAGAGGAAGTCTGTCAAGTAAAAGACAACTCCATTGTGCAAGATGGGTTGAAAAAGCTTGAAGAGGACAGAAAAGTTTTGGAAAGAACAAATATTGATTTAAAAAAAGAAGATTTTAGACCTGGAAGCTAAAATTGTCAAATTCAAACAAGAAGACTCAGTCAGGAAGAGTGAGAATATAGCCAAAGATTTAGAATCTGCAAGTGCAAAGCTACAAAAGAAGATATCAGTCCTGGAAAAACATATTTCTAAAGACAGAAAAGAGATTGAAAAAGAAAGAAAATCTTTTGCTCAAAAGTTCTCTAATTTTTCAAGAAAATCATTTGAAGAGAAGAAGGTTGTTGAACTTAAATGTGCTAAGCTTTCTCAACAAGTGTCAGACTTTGAGAAAGTGATCATCATGGAAAGAGATAAATTTGAGAAAGAAAAGAAGAAAGTTGAGCAGAAGAATGTTGGTGTGTTTAAAAAAATATTTGATAAGAGAAACTCTATGGAGAAAGATTTTGAAGATGAAAGAATTTTTTTTAGACGGAGATAAAGAAGCTTACAAGGAAATTATCTGAGCTATCAACTACAACAATGAAAGAGAAGAATGCGAAGTCTGAATTGCATAAGAAGTTTGACCTGCTTTCAAAGGAAAGAAACAGTTTCTCTGCAAAGATAACTGAACTTGAAGAAATCATGTTCAAGGTGAAATTGACTAAAAAGAAGACGCTAGAATCAATTGTTCAATCACCGAGAGATGATTTAGCTGAATCAGAATGCTCATTCAAAACAGCTTCAAGTTCATACCATACACATGTTTCTTCCAAAATGTTAGTAAAATCGAAAGATGAGATTCGTCCTTCTAACCTTTTCTATGATAGAAATGTTGATGGTCCAGGTAAATCTAAAAAGTCACATGGCAAAGAAAATATGGTTTGGAGAAGAAAATGATCCTCAGATGAGAAGAAGGATCATAAATCATTTGTGCATACACCAAGTGCCAAAAAGAAAATGCTCCGAAAGGTAAATCTTTTGGCAAACCTGATATTTATACCGTCCATCAACTGATCAGGTTAGCACAAAAGAAAATCATTTGTTCTTACTGTGGTTCAAATGATTTTGTAAGTAAAAAATATGTGAATTGCTAGTATGGTTCTTATTACATTACTCCTAATAGAACTGCAACTAACAGATCTGGACCCAAATACCAGTGGGTACCAAAAGCTACTTAATCTGTTTTGCAGGCACCTCATGTCTAGGGGGAGTGAGAGCATAGGCTTCTGAATAATTCAGTTCAGAACCCGTTCTTCAATGTTAAGAAGTATGGCTCTTGAATAATTCAATTTAAGACCCGATCTTCAATGATAAAGATTTTGTACACCGACACATAAAAGATGATCAATTTTCAAGGGGGAGTACATTTTATTACTTCTGATAAATTTGTGAATGCAAATTTTTAGGGGGAGTTTGACTTCTGATTATATCAGATCAGGACTCGGTTTTCAAAGACTTTTAAAGACGATGCAAATTTTAAGGGGGAGCTTATATTTTTTGTTTTTTTTACTGATAAATTTTCTGATTTTTCAGGGGGAGCTTATCAGAACTATCATAATTGAAGAGGAAGAATTTTTATTTTTAGGGGGAGAAATTGGAAATTATGATGCTTATCATTTTTGAATTTTTATAGATATCTAGGGGGAGCATATCTGAATTTTGCCAACCTGTTCTTAACTAAAAAGGGAGTTTGAAATTTAATTGATATATTTTTAAGGGGGAGAAACGAGAAATGAGATTAATTGTTATATTCATATTGTTCCCTACTAATGATTTGACTTTTTACAAATATTAAGGGGAAGAATATCTGTTGTTTTGTCAAGGGGGAGCTTACTAGATTAAATTTTGTTTTCCTATTCTTAATTGAAGGGGAAGATAACCTTTATTTTTAGGGGGAGATAAGAATCTCACATCCATGGTAAGTATTATTGATTCTTAATCTCAACATATTTGAAAGAAAGATAACTTTCAAGTATGTAAATTGTTTTTCTAAATTTTCAAACCACTTCTTGTTCTCAAATGATTTTATGAATTTAGAAGTGTGATTTTAAATGATTTTTGTGTTGGAACTTTAATGCTTAACTGACCATGTGTTTTCAAAGATTAATAATTGTGTATTATTTTTTCTATATACTGTCAAGTATTATCACACACCGGTTCAGTATTTTCATTTGACTTTGTTATTACCATGTCTCTAAATGACAAATTTTTCGATGGTAATACTTCCGTTTGAATTTCAATGTTGATTGAGTATCAGACATATTTTCTATATTTTGTGCGTTCATTGCCAATATGTTTATATTTTTTCATAGAACAAATTCCAGTTCTTTGATACCCCAATCTGTTTTTCATGATAGTTGATTTGATTGAAGCAGTGTCAGATTCTTAAAACAACTTTCTTGATTTCATTTCATTCACTCAATTTCTTGTTTTGAGAGATCTTCAATGTTTAAAATCTCACATATAAATGATATTTCTTTGGAGCTTACATTCATTTGACATTGTTATCATATTTTGTGCTTAACTGTTAAAGTTAAATTGTTGAGCAACACTACTCTTCATAGGACAAAATTTCACGGAATTCTTGTGAGTGCTAAACAGAACTTCCATGGATTCACATTAACTTGTGTTTCCTACCCAAGAAGTTATCCTCGAGTGATTGATGGGAGAGGGGTCAAAATCAGAGAGTGGGTGTGTGATGAGGTAAAATGGAAAAGAGATATTGGTTAGAAGCGAGCTTAAATGTTAAAAAGAAAGAGAGTGTGAGATTAGAGTTAAAAGAATATGAAAACTCTGCGCCGACTTTTTCTGAGCCAGGCAACCACATAATCTGTTGGTTCACATTCTTTGGTGACCTTCATTGAAACAGGCACTAGCACATGCCAACTCTTGAATTAAACCCCACTAGCTACTCATTTTTTTCTTAACAAAAGGTTGTTTCATATTTTAATGGGGATGCAACACATTTGCTATCTGATCTTCATTTGGAAGA
This sequence comes from Arctium minus, assembly GCA_954870635.1. Taxonomy (NCBI): domain Eukaryota; kingdom Viridiplantae; phylum Streptophyta; class Magnoliopsida; order Asterales; family Asteraceae; genus Arctium; species Arctium minus. Next base: position 79,652,537 of record OX941088.1, on the reverse strand, counting down.
TTTGGATATTGAAAAAGAAGGAAAGTTACCCCACCTTCGAACCTCTTTCATGCACATTGAGTCCATGCAATACTCTTGTTGTCTCAATGGTTTACATATTTTTGAGCCTGATAAAGCAATCTTTATGCTTAATTCTTTCATACACAAGCACATTCACATAGAAAATTCGTTTTTCTATCAAAACGTTCATAGAATTAACATGTGTTATTCGATGATTGAATGGAAGACCTAGGGAGTGAACATCACTAAAGATCCTTGTACAGTACATCCGTTGTACTAAGTGGCTTTGTGCTACTTACATGCATATTAACTGTATCATTTGTTGATTCAGGTTTACATCTTAATTATCTGAATTTGAAAAGATTCGGATAAATACATTTTATGAATTGACGGATACATGCTCAAATCAGATTAGATGGAGATATTCTCTTAAGGGGAGATTGTTGATTATCATTTCGGAGGAGGTTGTTGATTATCATTTCGGAGGAGATTGTTTCTACATCATGATGTGCTTTCATTTTGCTATATGGGGGAGATGTTATTAAAGACGATGCTGAAATTGCACATGTTTTGATGATTCTGATATCTCATCATTCATCAAAAAGGGGGAGATAATTCAAAGTTCAATTTCAGAAGAAAGCAAAGTCAAGTGAAAGTTAAAAAGGGAAGAAGTTTAAAATGTTTCAAAGTCAGATTTCTATTGGTTTTTATCAAAAAAAGGGGAGAGATTTTTCAGAGTTAAAGTTCAACTGAAAGATAGAGATGACAAAGTGTCAAAGCAAGATATTTGATAAAGAAATTTCCAAGTTTAAAGCAAATATGAAGATAATTTCTGAGAGATAGATATGTATTTTCTGCCAAACGGGAAGATTGAAGAAGATGTCAAGTTTTTGAAGTATCATAGGTTGTTCAAAGTGACTAAGCTTGAAAAGTTTTGAAGCTGTGAAAGACTTTATGAGAGAAAAATTTTCTCTCTCTAGAAGACATGATCTCTCAAAAACGGCTACATTATGAATAATGAATCTAATTACTAAAACCCTAAACATATAACCATTTATACCTCCCCAACTCACTTGTTCTAACCTAAAGCCCAAGCCCATTTACATTAAAGCCCATTTACAATAATAAAGCCCAATACAAATATAAATTGTAGACCCTTTACAAAACTTTCCAAACTTTGACATTTTATGTCCTAACAATCTCCCCCTAAAGTTTTGTAAAGGAACCATCATCTTTGAAGCGCCAACTCTTCTCCCCCTTGATTTCTTTGAAAAACTTTAGTGTTGCACACCTTCTTGATAGCTCAGGCTCCCCCTTGAATGAAGCTCTTATCCTTCAAAGTTTCAACTTTAAAAAACCAGATTCGATGTGTACAATACCCTCGACTGAGTGCACTAAAGACAACTTTTATCTCTAAAAACTCAACACATTCGTTACGCCCACAAGAAAGAAATGTGCGAGTTTACGTGACAACCACAGTGCATCTTCAGTTTATAACATGGAATCTATCATTGAACCGCGAGTTGAATAGGAGTTCAGCTTAAGAACTTTTACTGATCAACTTGTAGAAGGAAGCAACTTGTAGCAAGCACTACTCGGCAAGGGTTAGAAGAACCAAACAACAATTGTCGAGAAAACCCAAACGAGAAAATTCCGAAACAGATACAAAAATATTCCTTGAAGAATTTGTATCGATGATCACACGGTCAAAGCGCAAAATAAAAACTGGATAATACACTCTTTGGATCAATAAACGATTCTCGATAATTGCAAAATAAAATCCGATAACAATCTTCAAAATTTCAGACGGCATGATCACTTGTCAAAAAATTTAACACTTAAGTTCAAAATCTGAATGTAAACGGTTAAGCCCAAATTTTTTTTTTTATTATATACGGCCCAACAATCAAAAGCCATCAAATGTTTAATCCCGAAACATAGACTTGGATCTCTCGACGTATTAAAGCAAACCTGAATCGATTGGAAGCCCAAAAAAAAATTGGACCCGGATGTGATGGTCAATTATCGGATCAAATGCAATCCCGTTTCACTAGAGAGTGAAGTCCCGGATACCAATCTCTACACCCAGATGGCAAAGAAGTTTAATTCCTGGGTGGAGATGCAAAGCCGCCGGCCACAATTGACATTGCAAACCACAAATTTTAAACACCACCGACCCACAATGAACACAATTGAAATTTAACTATCACCGGCTACAATTTGAATTAGCAGCCGCTAAGCAAATTAATTCCACCACCGCCATTATATTTTTGCTTCCAATCACTTTTGATATTGAAATCACAAAACTGCCGCCATCAATAACTTGCAGTCGCCGGCCTCATGGATTTATCTCCATCAACCCATTACTTTGATGCCACCATCCCATGATGAAGAAAACTACCAATAAAAAATTGATAGGGGTCGCCGATTACAAGTTCGTGGTTTAAACCACAGACACACTAAATTGATCTAACCAATCACAATTAATATTATAACTCTAATACTTGCTGCTACCATTCTTCAAATAAAAACCCACTTTCTTTTAGCAGCAAATCACAATTGACATCAAATAAAAATTATGGATGTCATTGGATTAATTGTAAACAATAACCGTCATTCTCATTTAGTCTTCCACGACCAAAACAAATGATGAATATGGTAGCCAAACTTCACCAAATCAGATCCAAATCAACAGATTACCAAAAACCTTGGGCTGTAAAACACGAACTGTTGTAAAATCGATCGAATCAAAGAAAAAATTCTTCGATCCGGCTCTGATACCACATATAGATCCCAGATTTAACAACAATTCATGAATCAATAAGAATAACAAGATGAGATTGGGAGAGAGTACCTTTTATTCACATTGAATGTAAAACTATGAACTCAAACCTAGAGAGAGAAAGATTTTCTCTCTCTAGAAGACATGATCTCTCAAAAACGGCTACATTATGAATAATGAATCTAATTACTAAAACCCTAAACATATAACCATTTATACCTCCCCAACTCACTTGTTCTAACCTAAAGCCCAAGCCCATTTACATTAAAGCCCATTTATAATAATAAAGCCCAATACAAATATAAATTGTAGACCCTTTACAAAACTTTCCAAACTTTGACATTTTATGTCCTAACAAGTTCCAATCCCAATCCCAACGACATAAGCTCTGCTGTTGTTAGCCACGACCACTTGTTTTCCGGCTCTTGCCGGACCATACTCAACAAACTTGGATCTAGAGTCACAAACGTGAACCGTGGCTCTAGAAACCAAAAACAACCTCCTATGCCTGCCATCACTCTGGTTGAAACTTCAACAATCATATCGATCACATCTATATGAAAATTAGCCACAAGATTTTCAATGCCATCAACCAGTCGTGGGCTAGAATTCCTCTGTTTACATTCTCGGGCATAATGTCTTGTCTCCCCGTAGACATGACATTTCCCAACTCTCTTGAAGCGCTGCCCTGAATTTAATTGGTGTCCAAATCTCTTAAAACTCTTCTTTTGTGGACCCAGATTCCACTTCTTGCTAGAACCTTGAGTCTCTCCCTTGCCTTTGTTGTTACCATCCTACACGCTATTAGCACTCAACATAGACTTGCCTCTTTTGTGCCGATTACGATTCTCTTCCTCGATCCTTAAGTGTTTGAGCAGGTCATCCAAAGAGTAGTCTTCAGATTTGTGCATCATCCTTTTTGCTAAATCCTTCCAAGATGGGGGCAAGTTATCAATCACCGCCCCTACTTGGAAGATTTCAGGACGAGTTGTGGAAAGCACCCTTAGTTTGTTTGCAAAGACCTAAAGCTCATGAATCTGCTCCAGGATTGGTTTGTCATCAGTCATTTGAAAACGTAAGTATTCAGACACAAGATATTTATTGGTGCCTTCTTCTTCTGTCTTATACTTGAATTCAAGGGTTTTTCATAACTCCGTCAGATTAGTAATCGGGGAGTATAAGTCATAGAGTTTGTCAGATAGGGCTTTCTTAATATGTCCGCTGGCTAAGGATTCCTCCTCCTTGCGTATTATCCTTAACTTCTCTAATTCGGCTATTTTAGCCAGGGGGAGTACAAGTCATATATTCTATCATATAGGGCATTCCTAATGTGTCCCCAGGCCAATGATTCCACCTGCTTGCGGATTAGCTTTAGCTTCTCCAATTCGGCTATTTTAGCCCTATCTGGCTCTTTCCCTGCTTCAGGGATCCGATTGGCAGGGATAGGCTGTAGGTTCGGGTCCATCACGTGATAGAGTTTGATAACCATCAGCATGAACTTAACCTTTTCAGCCCAACGAGTGTAGTTACACCCGTCAAACCGGTCAAGTTTCACGATTTATTGATTCATGACACGAATGTTGGAAGAACTTCCGAAATCCATTTCAAAACCTTTAAGATTATTCAATTTTTCTTATCAGTAAAAAATTCAATGATAAAAAAATCGATGCTATCCTTCGCGATAGACTCGTTATAAGAAAGGGGTAGAAGCAGATTTTCCACTTACTGAATGAAAAATTAAATACACGATTGAAAAACGTAACACCAACCTGGAAATGAACAACGATTGTGAAAAAAAACTACACAGATTAGAATCCCGTCCTTAAAGGTTTTGGTGATACTTCTGAATGTTGTGAGCCTGACGATCTCTTAGCCCCATGATTTGATGCAGAATCGTTAAACACTAACAACGATAGTGTTTAGTCATTTAATGCAAAGATGAGACAGAATGTGGTAGAAAAAAAGTAGAAACAAAGAGATCTATAGTGAGTAAAGAGAGAGAGAGAGAGAGAGAGAGAGAGTGAGTGAGAGAGAGAGAGAGAACAAATTCGTTCTGTTTGTGCGTGTTTTCAATGAAGGAGGAGACACCTATTTATACTAGGTGGATGAAGAGATAATCATCTGATCACATCCCCTCACCTTTTCCCCCAAGAATAGGGAATGAAGTTGAAGTTGGAGACTAAGTCTCTAACTGATTTTCGAGTTTAATAAAAAACGTGTTTATTTGTTTAAAATTGAAATATGCTCATCCTGCGAAGTGCAAAGTGCGCCTCCTTGTGCCCACGGCCTCGGCCACACACGTGCACACGCGTGCATTGCGCTTCTTTGAAACCCCCACCATACGCCCATTATTTCTTTCAAGGCCCACTTGAGAGAATCTATATATATATATATATATATATATATATATATATATATATATATATATAGAGAGAGAGAGAGAGAGAGAGAGAGAGAGAGAGAGAGAGAGAGAGAGAGAGGTAGGTAGGTTATTTTGTTAACCAATAAAATGTTATTAACTATGTTAACCATCATTGACCAATAAGAAAACTTCAAAATCTTTGGTTGATTAAACTCATTAATTAAACGCTTAAGGGTAGAGTTGGTATTTCATGTAGTTTTTTAGCCTTATTAATGAGTTACATAAATTATCATTCATGAACAATAATAATATGAACATTCAAACATATGAACATTTATGAACAATAATAATTTGAACATTCAAACATATGAACGTTCATGAACAATAATAATGTATGTCAATGAACATTCACGAACAATAGTAATATTAACATTCAAACATATGAACATTCATTAACATCCAACGTACGTCGGTTTCGATTTTGATTGAGAGTAATTAATGAGCCAAGTTTTATGTTTCAAAATATTGGTGAAATATTTTCCCAAAAATACCCTTTTTCACATTGGTTCAATATATTGGTCATTTAAATAAAACACTTTAAATTCATATTAATTAAATTAAATCTCATCCATCTAATCTCATCATCAATGGTGAGGATTGGTTCACAAAGTTAATAACAATTACAAGGTTAACAAAACAACTCAACCCGATATATATATATATATATATATATATATATATATATATATATATATATATATAAAAGAAGGATTAGGAGAGAGTGAAGAGAGGCCTCCATGGCCATTTATCTATTTTCTTAGAGTTTTGATTTTTTTTAATTATATTGACCTATTAAATGGGAAACTTTTCAATTTATTTTTGGTTTTTTATTTTACTTATCTATTATAACATATATTTTCTACCAATCAAAATAGTATATCTCACTACAATTAAATAAAGTTGTTAAGTTTTATTTATTTATTTATTATTATTATTCAAACATATATTATTATTGAATTTTTTTTCTTCTATTTTACATTATCTAAAAATAATAGTAAGCTATAACAATGATAATAAATCAAAACTTTTATAAATTTACATGAATTAAATAATTAATATATAAAAAAATATTTAATAGAGTATTTTTTTTTATTTAAGTATTTTTTTGTTTTTCTTATTAATCTAACAATGGTTATAAATCAAAAATTTATTAAATAAATATATTTATTTTTACTTATTTTATTTTATTAAGGTAACAATGATTATAAATGAAAACTATTATTTGAAAAATTAGGTGTTTTTTATTATTTTATTTTTTATTTTTTATTTTCACATATATTTTTATGTTTATTTACATTTTTAAAATAAAATATATTGACTTTAGTCTTTTTGTTATTTTAGTAAGGTACCAATTATTTTGATGATGGAATCATTGTTCCAATTTATTTAATAAAATTAATTTGAATGTTTTCATTAATTATTATTGGGAAATTAATTAAAATGCCCGTATTTCAATCTCGTATTACCTAAATGCCCAAAATCTCGACGGTTTTGCCGAAATACCCAATTTGGCCGGGATTTCACTGTTCATCCCGGGATTTCACTATTCATCCCAGGGTTAGTCCAGGATTTCACTATTCATCCCGGGGTTAGTCCGGGATTTCACTATTCATCCCGGGGTTAACCTAATTTATCTATCAATCTCATCGTTCATTGTTAATCGTAAGTCCATTGTATTGATCCCGGGGTTAGGCCGGGATTTCACTATTCATCCCGGCCAAATTGGGTATTTTGGCAAAACTGTCGAGATTTTGGGCATTTAGGTAATACGAGATTGAAATACGGGCATTTTAATTAATTTCCCATTATTATTTATAAAATACTTACGACAACCATTATACATAACATTAATTAAAAAATAGTGATTACACATATTATTATTTACATAACATCAATATTGCATATTATTTAAAAAAAACGTCAATATTAAATAGTTATAATTCTTAATGGAAAAAGCTTATTATAACCTATCAATAAAAAAAAATCAAAAACATGAGAAAAAGAAAATTATGTTTTAGATGTTTAGAGGATGCCACCTCATTCTTGGTGGTTCTTCCTTTAATATATATATATATATATATAGATAGATATAAATAAAGATATAGATTGATGATTGATTGATTATTCTTATTGTGCAAGTTAAAAAATAGAGTAATATGAAATAAAAATAAATAAATAAACTTGGATGTAACCGAATAATATGAATGGTCTAACTAATAAAAATAGAGTTTGGATTTTTTTAATTATATTGACCTATTAAATAAGAAACTTCTCAATTTCTTTTTGATTTTTTATTTTACTTAACTATTATTACCTATATTTTCTACTAATCAAAATAGTATATCTCACATTTTTAGTTACAATTAAATAAAATTGTTAAGTTTTATTTATTTATTATTATTCAAACATATATTATTATTGATTTTTATTCTCTTTTACATTATCTAAAAATAATAGTAAGCTAACAATCATCAATTTTTATATATATTAAAGGAAAACCCATGGTGATGAGGTGACATCTCCTCATGCTTAGAATCACTTCTCTCTTTTTTCTCAAATTTCTCATTTTTTGTAATTTTTAATATTTTTTTAATCTATTTAATTGATTTCATAATGTGATTCATTTATTAGGGTCAATATTTAAAACATAAGTTTTGCAACTTTTCATTCACCCTTTAAACCTTTCATCTATTATCAATCAAATTATCAAATACATGTTACAATCAAAATGGTAGACAAGTTATTCGGGTTTTTTTTGTTGAGTTGGTTAACAATCGTGTGTGGATCTATTTGCATGATCTATCCAATTGTAAGCTATAATTAGATGTTCCGTTAAAATGAAAGCCATTGTTCTTCCTATAATTACATGTTCCGTTAAAATGGAAGTTACTGTTCTTCCTCTACAAATTTTCCAAGTAACAACTTTTATGTTTTATTTTATGTTCTATACGAGTTATATATTTTTGTTGATGTTTGTGTATATGTTTTCTTCAAAATTTGTTTTTTTTGCTTGACTGTGTTTTTGTAAAATGTTTAGTATGTATTGTTGTTGATGTTTGTGTATATGTTTTCTTCAAAAATTGTTTTTTTTTGCTCGACCGTGTTTTGCTTATATTATTGTAGTTTCTCAAGTTCTATTTTTTTGTTTTCTGATTACAACAATCAAATTCTAAAGTATATGATTTATATGGGCTTTTTAGTAGATGAGTTATTTGTGTTTTTTCTTTGTTGATTTTGTATTAGTATATCTATGTCTTTATGTATATATCTATTATATTCATTAAATAAACAACCACATCCAATGATGTGGTACAATAGTGTAGTAGGAATTGTGGCTATGAATTTTCTCAAAATTTTGATTTTCTAAAATGTTTAATATGTAAATGACTTCTTCACCCATAAATGAAAGATGTGTATTTCATTATTAGAGTGCTTTTTTTTTTTTTTGTAATATTCATGAGTTTAACCTATGACTATTTATTTGGTCTTTCCTCTAAATTCTTCCTAATTCTCTCTTTTTAAAATTGAAACACTTGAAATTCACTTGGTATAGATGAAGAGGAGGGCAAATGGCACTTGAGGAGTAGAATGGAAGAAGTCAATTGAATAGTAGGTGAATCAAAGAATTCCCAATGCAGAAGAAAAATACCTTCAATCACTAAAATCCCGAACATGTACGTAACCATTATCTTCTTCAAGGAAAGCAAATTTTTTCTAATGGAGCCAACAAGTTCATGTAATCTTTCTGTTATGTATTTTTCCAATGTGATTGATTAAAGTTGTTGATATGTATATAAAGAAATATGCAAGTAAATGTCACATCTATATCTTTATTATTATATTTATTAAAGAAATAACCACATCCAATGATGTGGTACAATAGTGTAGTACCATAAGCCATTGATGTGGCATCATGGTAAAGCCAGTATTCTTGGTAACAATTTTCACAGTTTTTTGAATTTTTTGTAAAATATTTAATACGTTAAATGACTTTTCTACCCCTAGAAAAAAAAGTATGTCTCATGGTGGGGGGCATTTTCGTAATTTTTATTGAACAATTTATACTGTAACTCCAAACTTTTGATCTATCGTAACGCCTTACCGGCTTCCTCTCTTCTTCACCATCTCTAAATTTCTCAATTTCTTTTGTTGGATAAATCAATTTCTTATAGGTTTTGAAGAAGAAAAAAATTCTTCACTGTCAATGTTATCGGATACATGAGATTACCATCAAAAGCATCTTTAGAAGGATAAAGTTCTTGATAATCATTGTATTTTGATTTATCTATCGTTGATTTAAGGTGATGATAGGTTGAAAAGGTAAAAGCAGCAATTGCTTGAAGATGTCAAATTTCCTATATTTTAGACTCCCTAAAAGCATACGTTTCACATCCTTTCATAGTCTCTGTTATTTCCTCTCGAAGTGTCCATCGACTTAACTCACGACTGATAAATTAGTTCTTCTCTCCTCTCCAAGCATCACACTCGGTCACCGATTTCATTTCCAGAAGCGTCACACTCAGTCACCGATTTCACTTCCAAGATCCTTCTCAAGACGATCAAAGATCAATCAATATGGGTAACTGAGGTATTTTTTTTATTTTACTGTTCTGTCTTATTAGAAGAGGCATAAACAAATGTATTTTTACTTTCGATATGCTAATTTATTGTCCATAGGGTTTTGAGAGAATTCTTGAAATTTAGGAGAATGTTCGGTTGAATTATGCAAATTTGGATCTCTTCTTTATTTGATGTGGTAGGTGTCAAATATTTTAGGTCTTTGAACTCAATTAGGTTGCAAGATTATTTAATTTACTAAGTATGTACTAAAATATTTTACATCTATAACACTCCAGAGACATTCATTGTATTAGTGTACAAAATTAATTTACATCTAAAACACCACTAATACATTCATTGTATTAGAACATCTCTAACAACTAATCAATTACATTTGACGCTAATATATTATGTATTTTTTCACAACAATAATTCATAACCGCACAACGCGCGGTGTACCCACTAGTTTGCATATAAACTAGAGTTTCTTTTATATCTCTACCAATGTGGGATGGAAAATTTTCCAACCTCACATTTAATTTCCAACAAAATCTTTAACAAAATTATACCCCCTATGTCTTAAATTAATTGTCTACATTTTTATTTTAGTTTGTTCTTAAATAAATGTCCACTTTCGAAAGTAAAGTTTTTATTTTCATATTCTATCCTTAATTATAAGATGGAGAAAGTTACGTACTCTCTCTATTGTCAAGGGTAAAAAAATGTTATTTTGTTGTTTAAAAAGTGTAATAATTACATATTTTTAAAACTTTGTGACATTTTCATTATAACCATTTATTTTGGGACAGAGGGAGTAATAGAATTTTTGGTTGGGTTGCATTTGGTAGTGAAGGTCATTGGTTTAATGCTTTCCTCAAATAACTTTTTTTATAAACTACAAATTTGGTGCCTGTGATTTGGTGGCAATAACACGACCGGATTTGATCCCTCCTTTTAGTAGCTGTTAAAAAAATCAGTTAAATAAGGAGTGTTATAGACTTCTTTTTAGAACAAAATCTACAAAAATCTAAAATTAAAAAATTATGGCACGAAATTTGCTATAAAATAGATTTAAACCTTAAGTCAACGTCTTTGACCAACTCAACCATTGTAAACTTTTGTTATAGGTTTGGGCTGCGTTTGGTACATGGGACGGGATAAATGAGATGTTATGTTTGCAACTGTAAAGACCAAACAATTGTATGACTAAAATATGTTGTTGAAATATATAAGTTAAAGAAACATAAGTTATTAATTAATACTTAATTCGCACATCTCTAGGTCTAAAATCTAATATTAACACTTACAAGTGATTGGCTTGTCTGCGTTTAAGTTAAAGTCCTGACTCAAGTGACCAAGTCTAAGAGTTAGCCATGATTGCAACATATTAGTGTTGCCTACAAGTCTTAGATTTTGTTGGGGTTTACTTTTTTATTGTATTAAAGTTGAGGGACTTCTTTGTAAATACCTTGTGGTATAAATTGTTTTTTTCATGTTAGATCTATAGTAGAGATTATTGTTAGCTCCACTCACATTGTATAGAAGTATTGAAAAATAGGCTAAGCATGAGAATCGCAGAAGTCTGCCGCTGAACACTCAAGTACACCACAGAAGGTGCAAAGCTCAGAGGTTGCTCCGCAGAAGATCTACCCGAAGTCAAACCTGATGATGATACTCAGATCACAGAGCCTCTGTGATCACTCACAGAGCCTCTATGAAGGCTAACCTCTAGAAATCAATGTTGAAGCTTTTCTAAGAGTTCAAGACAAGACCACGTGCCAAGCACGTGAGACCTGCTGTACGAAGATCCGCATGATCAAGTAATGGGCGTCCCACGATGTTTACTTTACAGGTGGCATTCAATTTATGGAATGTCAGTTTCTGTCTTGTACTAAGGGGTGCATCCTTTTGTTATATTAAGGAGCACCACCTTAGAGCACAAAAAATGAGAGTACACACAAAATAGTAGTCTGTATAATCCTTGAGCATTTTTGCACACACCAGTGCGTGTTCTTGGTGTTCTTGAGTAATCAATGAAACAGTTCTTTGAGTAACTTTCTTGTAATATTTTACTTCCTGTTCATTAATTACTTGTGTGTTTACTACCTTGCATGTTCAATCTTTTCTACACATATTAAACGCTTCCGCACTCTATTTATTTAATCTGTGTGTAGTAAAAGGTTAAATCAAGTTAAAGAACATCACAACTGGGTTCAACAATTGGTATTAGAGCAGTCTTTGATTTTCAATATCATAGGATCCTGTTCTATACTTGTTTCCAGTACTCAAGGTAGTAGTTTGAGTCTGTTCTTCGTTCCAAACTCCATTCACAGTCACACTCTATTTTTCTGAAGCTATATCAACCTGTTTGGTATAGTAACAGGTACAAGTGTGTTCTTCATTCAAAGACAGATTCAAAGCTAGTTGGTTGATCATCTGCTCTTACTAATTCATATTCTCATCATTTCAAAAACCTTTACTGTTATACTCTTTCTGATTCGTGCCATACCTTGTTCTCCTCTCTAAAACTAAAATGGCAAACACTGTCAACTACTTCAGTGCTGGATCTCAGTCCAAACCTCCCACTCTTCTAAGGGATGAATATCCTCAGTGGAAGATCAGGATGGTACACTTCCTTGAAGGTGTGGATCCTGGTCTGGTTGAATTTCTTCACAATCCTCCTTTCATCCCAATGACAACTGTTCCTCGTGTTCCTGCCACTGCCAATACTCCTGAAATTCCTGAATATCAACACCCCAAACCTGTCCTTGAATGGAGTGAAGAAGAAAAGGCACAACATGAGCTTGCAAAGAAAGCCAAAAGACTAATCATAATGGCTATCCCAAATGATATCTTTCAATCTCTTGACTCATGTGAAACTTCAAAGGACCTATGGTTAGAGCTAGAGAAACAACTTGAGGGTGGTGCCAAAACCCTCAAGAACAACAGAGCCCTATGCATAAATGAGTATTTTGCATTCAAAGCTCTGCCGGGTGAATCCATTCAAAGCACCTACAACAGATACAACTCTTTGATAAACAAGTGTAAGAGGTATGGCATCCACAGAACCTCTGAAGAAAACAATGTCAGATTTCTACAGAGCCTGAATGATGAATGGCTTCATCTAACCATGTCCATGCAAGCCACATTGGATCTTGATGTTTGGTCCATATCTGATCTCTTTGGAATACTGATTAGCCAAGAGAACAGAATTTCCAAACTATCAACCTCTGTCGGAGGTCCTCTGGCTCTTGTGGGAAGTGCCTCAGAAGGCAAAGATAAGGGAAAGAAGGATAAGGCAGCTGAGGAGGCATAGAAGAAGAAGAAGAAGAAGGTACTTGTGGCACAGAGTGAAAGTGAAGAAAATTCTGAGGAGGAAATTGACATGGCTGCTCTGGCCAAAACACTTGCACTAATGACCCGACAGTTCAATCGTGGTCTCAAGAAGAAGCCGGAGTACAGAGAAAGAGAAGAAAGAGATGACAGAAGCAGAGGATATGGTGAGGCAAAAAGAAAGGAGTGGTCTGAAGAACCAAGGCAAGAAGAAAGGAGTGGACAGAAGTCAGACGGCAGAGCTGGTGACAAATTCCCGAAGCAAACTGAAGGCTGCTTCAAATGCGGGAAACCAGGCCACTATGCAGCAGAGTGCAGGTCCTCTGCCAACACAGGGAAACCCACAAGGGACGCTGCCTTCTATAAAAAGAAAGCAGAGTACTACACTCAGAAATCCCTAATGGCAGAACAAGAGAACCTTGTAACCGATGAATCATCTGATGAAGAAAACAACGCACTCTTCTGTGGAATGGCTGAAGTCCACTCTTCTGACAACGAGAGTGAGGTATCCACTTCTAACTCTTGCAACTCAGACTTTGAAAACAAACTTCTTAAATACAAAATGACCTTCTAGCTTATAAAAACACATGCTCAGATCTTGAGAAAAAGCTTGCCTTCTTTGAAAGAGAAACTAGGCTTCTCACAGAAGAGAAGGATAAGCTTTACCTTGAAAACAAAACTCTTACCTCTGAGCATATTTCAACAAAAAGGGGTTTCAAGGATAAAATCACAAATCTCGACAAAGCCTTGAAAGAAAAGGTCAAAGAGCTAAAGAAATGTGAGAGTGATCGTTTAAATGCCATTTCTTTGAAAAACTTTTTTCAAAAAGAAAGAGAAGTTCTTCATCAAGATCTGTTTGACAGAGATCTCCAAATTAAGAGGTATCAGGATGCTCAAAAAGTTCATGAAAAGGTTAACACCCAGATAGGCAGAAGAGGATTAGGGTTCGAGGATATTGACCCTTACACAAGAAACAATAGAAACAAATCTTTATCAAACATCTTCTGCCCTGGACAATTTTTAAAACCAAGCTTTCCAAACCTCTTATCCACATTTAAGAGACGCAGAATCTCTGAAGGACCACATCTGAGGAAACCTCTGCAGATGGCAAATGTATGGTATGAAAACAATGATTTACCATCTGCACCTTCATCAAAAGGAAAATCTATACCAAAGAAATATCTGTCTAAAAAATAGATAGGGGTCTTCAGATTTGGCCACCCAGAAACGGAAACTCAAATGGCTTTTGTGTGCATGATGATTCCTGAAAAGGAACTATCCTCTGAAGCACCAGAGTTTGTACCTGCCTCTGTGGAAGAAAAACTGTTTAAAAGGTTTTTAGAAAATGACTTGAAGAAAACTTATGAAAATCATTTTCTCAACCATCCTGATTTAACCTCTGAAATAAGAGAAATCTTTGAACAAGATCTACAAAACTGCCTTAATGTTCCTACGGTCATTTCGTGTATTTCAAAAAGTCTAAATACTTCAGAGGACACCAATGGACAAAGCAAGGTACTTACAGAAGGTCAGGATCTTATTCACAGAGACTTTCTCGATTCAGACTCTGAGTCAGAATCAGAGTCTTCTGTCGACAATGGGACAAGTTCTGTGGAACTTGAGTAATCCCCTGTGGTCCAGGGAAGAGTAAACTTACCTCTGGAATTCTTAATAGAACAGTTCTTCCCAAAAGGAAAACCACAGGTGTACCTATCTGTCTTGATTTCCTGGACATGTGCTTGCAAGCAAAGACTTCTCTTGAGCTTGAAAAATCTAAAAAGAACAAGATCCCTCATGCTTCAAGAGCTCAAAGACCATTAAAATCTTTTCAAGAAAAATTCACTTGGCAACAGAAGAATAAATGGCCTAAAATTGATAAACTTGATGCTTCTGTTGCAGTGAAAGCAAGGAAAGAAGATCAAGGGAGAGTACAACCAAAGAGACACTCAAGAAGAGTTTTTGAAAAAACTCAACCTAGATTAGACAAAGCTTTCTGTAAAGAGAAACCCAGATCTAAAATGGGTTGTAGTAAAATTTGCTCTGTACCCTCCTTTGACAAATTTAATGAAATTTTCAAGAAGTTTGGCTCAAATGTTCCTTATTGTAAATGCTTTGATCTTATGCATTCTTTGAATCAACATTTCTCGAGGCCCTCCTGTCTTATATCTCACCCCAAGTCCAAGAATGCAAAATTCAAGGGTGAGAAGAGACAATCTGGTACCTCTGCAAATGAGGACAAATCCAAAACCAAAGATGTTAAGGCATCTTCAAAGTCTCCTAACAAAAATGGACCCATTTGGAAATGGGTACCTAAATCTCTCTAATCTGTTCACAGGAGAAACAACATGTGCCTATCTGGTACCTAGACTCCGGGTGGGGTGCTCAAGACACATGACTGGCGACAGAGGGTTGCTTTCCTCCTACAAAGAAAAACATGGAGGAGGATCTGTGACTTTTGGAGATAACAAAAAGGGACAAATAAAAGGCTATGGAGTCATTGCCAAAGGAGACATCGATGTCAACAGAGTTGCCTATGTGGATGGCCTCAAGCACAACCTTCTGAGTGTAAGTCAACTCTGTGACAATGGACTCGATGTAATGTTCAAAAGACAGTACTGTTCTCTGTTGAAGGAAGATACAACCACAGAGCTTCTGCGAGCCAAAAGACGAGGTGATTTATACCTCATGGAATTTAAATCAACTAACAGAGAAGAAAAGCTCTGCTTAGTCTCAAGTAAGAATGAAGAAGCTTGGCTCTGGCACAACAAGTTCTGTCATCTAAACATTCACACACTTGACAAACTTGTGAAACTAGAACTTGTAAGTGGTCTACCAAGTATTAGATTTGACAAGGATCATCTATGCTCAGCTTGTGAGATGGGCAAACTCAAAAGGGCTGCCCACAAAACCAAGTCCGACATATCTTGCACCAGACCTCTGCAGATGCTTCATGTTGACCTCTGTGGTCCTATTTCTGTGCACAGTCTTGGTGGCAAGAAGTACATCCTTGTACTCATAGATGAATTCTCTAGATATACTTGGGTTGAATTTGTTCGAAATAAATCAGATGTTCCTGAAGTACTAATCAATCTTATCAAGAGAATACAAGTTCTTTATGACTGCAGGGTACAGAGAATCCGAAGTGACAATGGGACAGAGTTTAAGAATTCAACCATTGAAGCCTACCTTTCGACAGAAGGCATATCACAGAACTTCTCTGCTGCAAGGACTCCACAACAAAACGGTGTTGTTGAACGAAAGAACAGAACACTAGTGGAAGCCGCAAGAACTATGCTCACTGCTTCAGGGCTCTCTATTTCTTTCTGGGCAGAAGCCATTTCAACCGCATGCTTCACCCAAAATCGATCCTTGATCGTGAAGAGACATGCAAAGACACCATATCACTTACTACACCAGAGGAAGACAAACATTAAGTACTTCCATGTCTTTGGCTGCAGATGCTTTGTACTGAACGACAGAGATCAGATAGGGAAATTTAGTCCCAAAGCCGATGAAGCCAAATTTGTTGGCTATTCATCAAACTTCAAGGCATACAAAATCTATGTACTCAAATCCAAGCATATACTCAAAAGTATTAATGTTTCATTTGATGATTCTTTTCAGGTGACTTCTGAGCAAATCAACTCAGGACTCAAACTTCAAGATGAAGATTCTGGTGGATCATCAAGAACAAATGATCTTCATCATCTGTTTGAAGAGATATTCAATGATGATGGACCCTCTGAAGGTGAGCACAGAGCCTCTGAAGCCGAACCCTCTGAGGACCAAACAGGTACTTCTCTAACTGGTCCTAGCAATGCTTCACCCTCTTCCAGTAATGCTGCAGGTGCAACCATCAAGGGGGAGCACTCAGAGGACAATGCGAATCAAGGCCCCAAGCTCAGTCAAAATCATGGTCATCTTCAAAATCTTTCTGAAGGGTCAACACCAGATCAAGGATCTGCAGAGGTCTCTACCTCAATTCATGATGAACAACCAAGTCCTATGGCAAGTACGAATGATCAATTCCTCTCAACAGAGAATGATCTAAATCAAGGTGAACATGCTCCTGAGCTAACCACAGAAGTTTCAAATGATCACCTGCCTCGAATGATCAAATGGACCAGAAGTCACCCACAGAGCCAAATTATTGGTGACGCTTCTGACAAGGTCCAAACTCGATCGAGTACTGCAAATTTTTGTTACTATACAAATTTTGTGAGTATCATTGAACCCAAAAAGATATCTGAAGCTCTTGAAGACCCAAAGTAGTTAGAAGTTATGCAAGATGAGCTTCTGCAGTTTGAAAGAAACGAAGTATGGACCCTAGTGCCTCTGTCGAAAGGCAAAACCGCAATAGGGACCAAATGGGTCTTCAGGAACAAAAAGGATGAACACGGTGTGGTGATCAGAAACAAAGCAAGACTGGTGGCCAAGGGATACTGTCAAGAGGAAGGCATTGACTATGAAGAAACCTTTGCCCCTGTGGCACGACTCGAAGCAATAAAAATCTTTCTTGCCTTCGCAGCCCACAGAGGTTTCAAAGTATATCAAATGGATGTCAAGTCAGCCTTTCTGAATGGGCAGATTCAAGAAGAAGTATATGTCCAACAACCACCAGGGTTTGAGAACTCTAAGTACCCAAATCACGTCTACTTTCTGGACAAGGCTCTGTATGGACTAAAACAAGCCCCCAGAGCATGGTACGATAGACTTTCAAACTTCCTCCTTGCAAACGGTTTCGAAAGAGGTACTACTGATACGACTTTATTCTATAAGAAGAGAAAAGGTGAGATTCTGCTTGTACAAATTTATGTTGATGACATTATTTTTGGGTCTACAAATGATTTATATTGCAAAAAGTTCGAGTCATTGATGAAAAGTGAGTTTGAAATGAGCATGATGGGAGAACTCACATTCTTCTTATGATTGCAAGTCAAACACACCACAGAGGGTATTCTCATAAACCAATCAAAATATGTCTCTGACATACTTGAAAAATACAAGCTCTCTGACTCTTCACCAATGAAAACTCCTATGGTCACTGGATCCAAGCTCTACGCAGATCCAGAGGGCAAATCTGTGGAGTGTAAACTCTACAGAGGGATGATAGGATCTCTGCTATACTTAACCGCGAGTAGACCTGATATAATGTTTACCACATGTCTATGTGCAAGATTTCAAGCTAACCCCAAAGAATCTCATCTTCATGCTGTCAAGAGGATCTTCAGATACCTAAAAGGGACCAAAAATCTTGGTCTCTGGTATCCGGAGAACTCTGGCTTTAATCTCATGGCTTATACAGATTCAGATTACGGAGGATGCAAGCTCGACAGGAAGAGTACCTCTGGGAGTTGCCAATTCCTAGGAGGGAAACTGGTAAGTTGGACTTCCAAGAAACAGAACTGTGTTTCGACCTCTACGGCAGAAGCATAATATGTTGCTGCTGCAAGTTGCTGTTCACAAGTTCTGTGGATGAGGACCCAACTTAGAGACTATGGATTTGATATCGAAAAAATCCCCATCCTCTGTGACTCCAAAAGTGCCATTGCGATCTCTGCCAATCCTGTGCAGCACTCTAAGACCAAACATATCGATATCAGGTATCACTTTCTGAAACATCATGTGGAGCATGGGACAATAGAGATGTACTTTGTGCCCACAGACTATCAACTTGCCGACCTTTTCACAAAGGCATTGGATGAGAAAAGATTCACTTTTCTAGTTGGCAAAATTGGTATGCTCAACATGAGTTGACCACAGAGCCTCTGTACCCCTGCACATAGCCTCTGTTGTACATATTTGTATGTAACTTATTTCTTGTTTGTAAATACTCTCTTCGGCTTTCTTTATTATATTATTTTCTGCGAATCTATGTCTTGTGCAAATCTTATCTTTATATGATCCAAGCATAGTTGAAGGGGGAGCAGAACTAACCATCAAAGACCAATCGTGACTAGTCAAGGGGGAGCAAGACAGTTCTGCGCAACAGACTACAGAGTGAGGTTAGTCCATCTGAACCAAGGGTCAAAACTCTTTCTCGATCACTATAACCTCAGAAAGATCCCACTTTGTACTAATTTTTTCTGTCAAAACTTTGAAATGATCAAATCTTTGAAAATCTTTCCTAAAAAGGAAAATTTTGGTCTCAGAACCTCTGAGGTCGACCACAGAGCCTCTGTGATCTATCACAGAGTCTTTGCACCTCTAAACTGAGGGTGCTTGACCAAATGCACTTTAAAAGGAACTCGATCATTTCATCGCACTTTTCTCCCTCTTAAAAAGCTCTTCTGATAACCTTGCATATGACCTCAGAAGTCTCTTACCCACAGAGCTTCTGTCATTCCCATCTCCTGAGAAATTCAGGTCATGTGCTGCGGGTTATTTTTTGAAACTCACTGTCACATGAGAATAGAAAATGCCAGGCGCGTGAGAATAGGGTGGCGCACGTCCTAGATCGTGCACCGCCATCATCTGACGTGGCAATATTTGATTGGTTCGTAACCTGTACCGTCGTTTTTTAAAAACGGCTTCTTATCCGTTACCACTCATCACGGATTTGAAAATTTTATCTTTTACCGCTCATTCTTTTTACCCTCTATCTTCATATATAAACCCCTCTCATACCCCAAATTTCTTTTTACCTGCTATCTTCTCTCCTTCAAGAATCCCTTTGCAAAGAATTCTCATCCTCCATTTCTTTCCATGGCTTCTCCCTCATCTTCCTCCAAGAACTCTAATGAATCCAAGAAATCAAACTACTCTCATCACTCGATGGCTCAAAAGGCTGATTTAGACTCCGTCGACCAAGACCATGTGCTTACCAGCAGAATGTTATCCTTCACCAGACATGACTATCACTTGACCCAAATGAACAATAAACCAAACAACCATTTTGTCACCCTAAATCCCTTTGGTTTTCCCACTGAAGCTGCACCATTGATTCAACTCCTCAAGAATCATTTCCTGGTTAGAGCCCTAACGTTGAAACGAGATGACATTCCAGAATCCTACATCCAACAGTTTTGGCTAAGTGCCCGCCATGCCAAGATGGACAAATATGGACACTGCATCATTGGCTATGCAACCCATCCATCAACTGTAAAAACTCTGGACTTAGGGATCAATCGTAGGAAACTCTCCGATGTATTTGGACTTCCCACCAAATCTGATCTCAACCTGCGTAAATTCTCAGAGGAGTCCACAGAGGAAGAGATACTAGAGTTTCTGAGGTTCATTGGCTACGCAGTTCCAATCTCCAAAAGAACAAACTTTAGACGACATAATCTACCCCCTCTGTGGAACGTACTTTTCTCTATTCTGAACCGTTGCCTAACATCGAAGGTTGGAAGCCCGGATAAATCAAGCCATACAATCTTGGCTATAATGTATGGGATTTACTACGATCTCCCACTGGACTACGCTGGACTAATTTTCAGGGAGATCCAAAATGCTGTGATTTCCAAACAGCAGGACCAAGACAGAGGGACAGAACCAAAGAACGATGTGTTTGGACGTTTTCTAGGACTGCTTCTAGGCGATGACTTGATAGGAGAAGGAAAGCTACCAGCAGAGGATAAGACAATCAAACTCTATGAGATGAAGTCTCATAAACCCACCACCATCAAAACAGGATATCCAGAAGCCAGACCTCTGTCAACAAAGATGTTGACTTATTTGGGTAGTAAAGAAGACGTTAGGGAATATATACGAGGGAACAGGACACCAGAGCCATGTCCTATAACCCCCCCTCGCGTAGGATTCAAAATAGGAGCCATTGTAGTTTACTTGAGAGAAGAGGGAGTACGAACAGAAGTTGAAGACGCTGAGGCTAAAGTGAGTAAGAAAGAGAGCCCATTAGTTAGAGGGAAGGGGAGTGAGAGAAAGACGAAAAAGAAAAACAAGAAAAAGAGAGTCGCAGAGGTAGAGACTCCGAAATCCTTGGCAGCTGAAGAGAAAGCCACAGAAGAAACTGCAGAGATCAGAGTCTCTGAGAAAAAGAAAAGAAAATTGAGGACGCTTGCCGAAAAAGAACAAATATTGGAAGCCCTCAAACAGAAAAGGATAGATCTGGATGAATACCTTGCTGCAAGAACCGAACCTGCAGAGGGTCAGACAAAGCCCCTGCAGAAGGCAAGAAGAGTCCTAGTCCTTGAAGAGTCCCCTAAGGATAAACCTCAGAGCCCAATCAAGTAGCCTCTGCAATAGCACGAGAGGTTTCTCTCCAATACTCTGGAGGATTAGGGGAAACCATGGAAATGGAAATAGATGATGTGACAGGAAGCTCACAGAGCGAAGATGAAGAAGAAGAACCAAGTAAAAAATCGTTGGAGGAGAGGGAAACAAAAGATGCCTTTGGAACACCACCAAAACCAACTCCCTGTGCAACCCACACTTCTACCCCTGCAGTTCTAGCGCAGAGGGGTATTGAAACAGGACCGCACAGTCCGAACCCTGACCAAGCCATCCGGGCAGAGGATATTCCTTCATCCTCTGTACCACCATCCGGGGAAACCAAAACCACCTCACCCTCTCAAAAGGTTGAGAGTGTTGCTCTACGTGTCCATTCGCCCCAGGACACACCTCTTCCACACACAGAGGTATTCGTTACCTCTGTCACACACAAGAGTGATACCCAAACCACCTCAGAGTTGGTGGTGAAAGCACACGATAATTCTGTGGCTCTAGAACACCCACAGGATCCATTCAACATAAGTCTTAAGGGAGTCTCTGAACCCTCCCCCAAAGAATGTGTTGACAGAACTTCCATAGGTGCTTCCTCTATGGAACATCGAGGATTGGAAGGAAATCCTCCAGAGCTCAACATAAAAACAGGCTCTGAAGGTGCTAAAGACTCGTTGGCCAAATCTGGAACATGTGTTGTTCCAGAGGTTACCTCTGACACCTTTGTCACAAAGGGCGAGTTTAAAGCCTTTGCTGACATGGTGCTCACAAAACTTGACGAGTTGCAAAGCTCTATCTCCAGAGAGTCCCAAGCCAACTCTCAAATCCTTGCAGAGACTCTAAAAGCCAATACTGAAGCTCTGCAAGCCCTCAATACAAACTGCACGAAAAGGGCTGATCTTCAAGCTTGTGGACAAGCCATCATTGCACACTCCAATCAGATTCAAATTCTAGGGGATCTTTGCACAGAAGAGTTCCCAAAATATGCTACGCAAGGAGTTCAGACTGGAGTGAATGAAATGGGCCGACTCAGAGAGGAAATAAAGGACATAACTTGCAGTGTTATGGTCCTCTTTCACACACAGGCATCAACCTCTGCCCCAGACCCCTCTGCGTTTGCAACAAAAGCTGACTTGGAAGCCATGGGAAATCAGTTTCTGCAAAACCAAAACCTCCTTCGATCCAACTTCAACGACCAAGGAAAGAAGGTGGCAGCAGACTTGAAGAAAACCATAGCCACATTTTGGTTTAAGTCTGATGTGGAAATCAACGCCCTATCATTGGCTGCAGAGGATGCCCTACAGAAGATCAACAAACACGCTGATGAACACCTCTGCAAGAGGAAGAAGCGAAAGGCCCCTGCCACTTGTCATGAGGAGGCCTCACAGAAGAGGGCTCACCATGATGATCAGGACCCAGATGCCTCTGGCCCTGGCCATCATGAGGGGGAGAAGGCCTTAACACCAAAAGCACCTGTCATCTCTGCCACTCCTCTTCAAGCCCTACCCTTACAAAGACCATCTTCAGAGGCACACAAAACACAGAATCTCATGCCCAGTGCCTCTGAGGACCCAATACCGTCTTCTCCAATTGTCCAAGGAACAACCTCTACAGGATCTCAGAAAGGGAAGGTTAGCGTGGGCTCTGAACAGATCGCAGAAGGACTCGCAAAGTTTGTAGAACCCTCAAGTCCTGAACTCATGCCAACTGCACCCGCACCAGCTGTACAGTTTCAAAGCCTTGATCCAGTAAACGCTGGAGATACTTCAGAGACCTCTCCACGGAAGAAAGATCAAAACCTCACTAAACCTGACAAGAAAAATCCCTCAGAAAAGTCCTCAGAGCAGAAACATCAAGAGGACAGAGTCAAAGAGATAGTTCAATCGATGGACGCCATGAGAGTTCCAATCCTAAGGCCTCCACCGAAAGAACTTAAATTTCAAGAGAACATTCATACCTATCTTTACAGCGCAGAGCCCGAAGTTGTCTTCTTAGCACCAAATCTGCATCCCTTAATCAAATAAGACATCAGAAGACACTTCGAGCAAACTGCACTAGAAAGGGATGAAGTGTTTTCCACAGAAGATATCAAAACCGTGATGAGGATCTCTCTGCACTCCTTCGCCAATAAGTCAATCATGTATGCAAAATACTTAGTTGAGAGAAAAGATGGGAAGCAATACACGTTCACAGATGCAGACTTGAAGAACCTCTGTGCCTACGATCTTCCTCAACTACATGCCTTCACAGAGCAAAGACTTGAAAAGCATAAGGAGTACATGATAGCGAATGGCAGGATCAAGGAAGTGATGCGCGAACATGTAAAATATCACAGCAAAATGGACTTCGAGGTAGCTTTACAACTCGGAGTCGAGAAGCTGTCGATCACCAAACCTAATGAACAATTCCCCGGAATCGAGAACGTTTCTTCCAACTCCTTAATCACAGAGCCTGAGTTCAGATTCATCTACAGAGACGATGATGGGCTTAAAAGGATGTATCGGCCAAATCAAAGTCACAAGTATTCAAACAATACTCTGCAGAAGATAAAGAATACGATTATGAGGAAGAAAGGCTCTGAGTTTGTGCAAGCGGGACCTGCAGAGACAATGATCGGACAGATTGATGCACAACTGAAGTATAGGGAACTCATTCTATCGATGAGAAAAACTCTAGCTGAAAGCTTTACCAACCCGATAAATGATTTTCCTCAATGACTTCTGTAATCTTTTGTTGTTCATTCATGTATTTCGATGCTTAATGTAATTGCCTTTTGGCATTTTTCTTTTACGAATGAATATCACTTTTCAGAGGTTGAGTTCCTTTCACCTCTTTTGCTTCTAGCTTAGCCATCGTTCTAAATTCCAATTTTTTATTTTTCAATACTTAGGGGGAGATTGTTAGCTCCACTCACATTGTATAAAAGTATTGAAAAATAGGCTAAGCATGGGAATCGTAGAAGTCTGCCGCTAAACACTCAAGTACACCACAGAAGGTGCAAAGCTCAGAGGTTGCTCCGCAGAAGATCTACCTGAAGTCAAACCTGATGATGATACTCAGATCACAAAGCCTTTGTGATCACTCACAGAGCCTCTGTGAAGGCTAACCTCTGGAAATCAATGTTGAAGCTTTTCTAAGAGTTCAAGACAAGACCACGTGCCAAGCACGTGAGACCTGCTGTACGAAGATCCGCATGATCAAGTAATAGGCGTCCCATGATGTTTACTTTATAGGTGGCATTCAATTTATGGAATGTCAGTTTCTGTCTTGTACTAAGGGGTGCATCCTTCTGTTATATTAAGGAGCACCACCTTAGAGCACAAAAAATGAGAGTACACACAAAATAGTAGTCTGTATAATCCTTGAGCATTTTTGCACACACCAGTGCGTGTTCTTGGTGTTCTTGAGTAATCAATGAAACAGTTCTTTGAGTAACTTTCTTGTAATACTTTACTTCCTGTTCATTAATTACTTGTGTGTTTACTACCTTGCATGTTCAATCTTTTCTACACATATTAAACGCTTCCGCACTCTATTTATTTAATCTTTGTGTAGTAAAAGGTTAAATCAAGTTAAAGAACATCACAACTGGGATCAACAATTATCATTTTCATTGTGCTTATCAAGTGAACGTACTGTAATCATCTTTCTCTCTAATACACATATGACTTGTGATTCTCCATTGTTGATCTTGTAATCCCTTCCATTTCTAAACCCTAATATAAGATATAAATGTTCTCTTGATGATTTCCTAGTGATTGGTTTCTCAAATTTCGGATTTGATAGTTTTGGTAAATTAGGTCAAAATTGGGATTTTGGTCAAGATTGGGATTTTGATGTAAAATGTTTGGGGATTGATTCTTAATGGTTGAATGGGTATATTCATGGTTGGAAACTTGTGAATATAGGTTTTGGAAGGTTTTGCTTGTGGATTCAACTGTTCTTCAAAGGAGCTCAAGTTGGGGTAAAATCTAGATTTAGCCTAAATCTAGCAAGGTGAGTTCAAGTTGATTTGTGACAACAGGGTACATGCCAAAATTATTATTTTAAAGTGTTTATATGTTTTACATGAAATTATTAACTGTTGAGTTATTTGATAAATTTTGATTATTTGAAGTGTCTAACTTTATAAACTTGTAAAATACCCACATTTGGGATTTTGGACATTTTGATAAATAAATCATATTTTGGTATCTTAATGATTTATTTTATGGAAGTAGATTTTGAGTATAGATGTATTTCTTTTTGTGTTTTGGAGAAATGCATGATCTTTGTGTTATGGGACGTTTTGAAAGGATAAATGTTATAAACTCATTTGGAAAACGATTTGTCCCAATCTAAACTACGTTGGAGTTAATTATATGTTTTGGAGCATGGGTTTACATAAGTACGGGTTGTTTATGTTTGATTTCATTTTATGATTTTCAACGTTGGGTCTTTGGATTTGTTGAGCTTATGGCTTGGTTTGGATTTTGTTGGGTTTTGAGGACACTTGTCCGCTTTTAATAACTCAATGTAGAGCGTTTGGTTATGATTTGCATTTACTGCATCTTAGTTGAGAATTACATGTTTTGAATGCATTATTTCATTCGTTTTGAGTCATGTAATGGTTTAGTTAGTGCAATGGATCAATAGGCACGGTATTCCTATGTCCCCGTTTTGGACATTTGGTTCACCACTTGGCACGGAATAGGCATTGGGTCACCATGATAAGTAAGGTGTGGACCTATACGGTCGGGCAGCGTCTCATGGGCAGTAAGGTGTAATTCCCTTGTGTATAAGTTCCCCTGTTTTGGAACTTTCAGGAATAGACTTAGAGGAGTTGACTTGATGTTTTCGAGTGATAGACTCAGAGGAGTTGACTTGATGTTTTCGAGTGATAAACTTAGAGGAGTTGAGCTCAGTGGGTTTTTATATGTGTAACCCACATGTTTTGATTTCCTACATAATTATGTGACCTACTTTTGTGTTCCGTCACGTACAATGTAATCGGGTCTTCTCCATCACCGATAGGTGTTGTTTTGGTTTTGGAGTTTTATAATACATGTTTTCGGTGACGTTTAAGTATGGGTATTTATCCATGTTTTAAGGTTTTGAATATTGAAACTCATCTGAGCTATTGGGATGTTTTGGAAGTTGGAGTTATCTACGTTTTCAGTGTTTGATCATTATAATGTCAGTTATGTTTTACGTGCGCTTTGGGTTTTGGCTTTATTTAAAGAGGCGTTTGTTTTATGATTTTAATCACGAAAAGGGTGAATGATGAAAAGGATATTGTTTTAAGATTTAATGTATTTCATTTTGGTTGCTTTCAAATTAAATGTATTGCATTTTGGAAATCATGATTTTAAATAACATTCTTAAAGTTACTGCTTTATATATCTCCAATGAAAACTCTTGAGCTCACTAGGCGTTAAGCCTAACCTTTTTATTTGTCGGTATATGCATCAGGTTTCAGTTGGGGTTTGGTTCTAGCAGTGCTACGAGGAGTTGAGCATTAGATTTACACGAGAGTAAGTAGTGTGGTGAAGTCTTCCGCAGTTGGAGATAGTGACTGTTATTGGGTTTTAGTAGCACCCGTCCTTATTATAGACTGTTTCCATAGAACGAAATATGTGTATTGAAGTTAAATATTATTTGTGATTGTAGATGAATTAATTATCGATGTATTTAGAAAATTTTAAATTAGTTGCTATTTCCGGATTTAAGGGTGTTACATGAAGTGACCAGATCCACGCCAAAATTCGTCCACAAGCGTAAGGACTGCTCGTCCTCGGGACCCCCAGTAGATCCCCATACGGGCCCCCCATGTCTATGTCGTTCCCGTGTGTAGGAAAACATATTCCAAACACACGGTTCAACCATCCCTGATGGTTATATGTGACCTTGGCCAATACTCAATCGAATACCACGTCACAATAAATCTTAATCATAAAAGTGAAAAGTTAATAAGGCTCATAGCAACATCTTACAGCGATATCAAGGATGAAGATTTAACAAGATTAACGATAAGCATATTAAGCAATGTAACATAATCCATTTTCAGTTCGAAGATATATTTACATAGTTTGAAAATAAGGGAACTCACCTGTTTGGGGAAACTCGGCACACACACGAACACTAGCCTTGCAAAGATCAAAGTCCTACATTCCAATTTAATAGCAATTATAGTTTCTGATAAGGTTCACAAGTCTACTAAAGTCCCAACCTGTGTGTCCTGTTTCTAGTTCTAATCACAAACAATTCAATACAAACAACAAGATTACAAACCTGTTTTGATTTCACAATTTCAATGATTACAAATCTCTCTCTGTAACTCGCTTTCTCTTTCTAGCTGTCTCTCTCTAAAGTCCGCGTATAAGATCACTTACAACAACTTCTACTAACAAAACCAACCCCTAGTCATATACCTACTAACAAGGAAACTTAAAGTACAAGAGTTGACTTTGACTATTATTAGAAATAACTTTGACTTTCTAACGAGAGTTCACTTTCCAGCTTTGACTCTTTATCTTAAGTTGACTTGATCTTGTATCCAACATAAACATGCTCTAACAATCTCCCCCTTTGGATTCAAGATCACTGTTGAAAGATTTTGCAATTCAGTCTTCTCTCTTAAGCTCTGTCAGATGCAATCTCTCCCTTTGTGTATAAAGAACAAACGATCTCTCCTTTTCTTTAACACACCTTGTAATCTTCCCAAGTCCGTCTTAGAAGAACATAACAATCTCCCCCACATATGATAGACAAGATCTTCAACAATCTTTCCAATACTATCACATCATTCTTTCAGACTTCGAAAAGAAATTATCTTCAGATTCAGCTCGGATTGCTTTAGCAAATAATTTTCAAAGAAAATTTCCTCAAAATCAGCACATCTTCAGAAATTCTTTGATCTTTGCTTATACACTCTTCCAAACTTCCAAACTTTGATATTTTGTCTTCTTCAAATCTTTACTTTGAATTTTCCGACTTGGACATTTCTGTAAATGATCTCCCCCTTTTTGATGAAATGAGCATCGATATCATCAAAACTTTCAGCAAGAAATGTCTTTGAATGTCTGACCACTGATCTATGTACGAGCCTCTGATTCGTCGATGCGTAACCATGTATTCATCTAGATCTTTACAAATCCAGACAAAATATATGTGAAACACCTGAATCAATGAATGAATCAGTTAAAATGCCTGTCAGTAACACGAAGTTACTGTGTGTAACCAATACACATTGGAAAGGAGCTTTTATGATGTTCACTCCCCCAGGGCTTCCATTCAATCATTGAAACACCACAAAGGCAATTTCTATGAACGTTATGACAAAGAAACAAATTCCTTGTGTGTTCGTGCAAGTGATAAAAAGAATTAAACACGTGATGATTGCTTTTAGGCTCAACATTGTGTAAACCACTGAGACAACAGTAGTATAAACACAGACGCAATATGCATGATTGAAGTGCGAAGGTGGGGCATAATTCCTTCTTTTCAATATCCATATTTTCCAAATGAAAATCAGATAGCATATATGCTGCTTCCCCTTAGAAAATATGAAACATTTTTTTTTAGAAGAAAATGAATGGTTGATGGGGTTTTGATCAAGAGTTGGCATAGGCTAGTTGCCTGTTTCAATAATGTTCACCAAAAAAATTGTGAAACACTAGAAATGTGGCTACCTGACTCAGAAAGTAGTTGGTGCAGAGTTCTGTAACACCCTAAAAATCAGAGTAAATTAAAACCTGGAAAATCTGGCAACATGACATTCGTATTGATATAAACCTCCCATAAAGGGGATCAGTCCTTAAGACTTTACAAAACCTGTACAAATTTAGGGTTTATCAACAAACTAATCTAGACACCTACATCAAGATTACATCCGTTGACAATCCATAATTCACCAAAAGAATGGGACTTAACAAATGCCCAGATACAATACTAGTCATCTCAAAATGCCTCGAGACCAAACCCGTCTCTCAAAACCCCGGCAACCCACCGCTAAGGGAAACATGTTATACACATCATTTGAGAAAAGTGTTAGGCTTAAAGCCTAGTGAGAACATACAGTTCATAAATCTCAAGAGATATAATCAAATGCATAAAAGTAAATCTTTTCAAAGGTTTAGTTATGAAAAAATACAGTTCTTTGATAATAAACGGATAACCGGTCCAAAACACATCTTCCGATGACGGGGATTACCTGATTTACCAAGGATTATAGTGGAACACAAAGTAAGCCACAAATCCGAGTTATGAGCTAAATACATGGAACCATGGCCACGAACGCTTCGGTCCGTACTACGATGTGAGGGAGGCCCCCAAGGAACCAGTCATACTCGTTCGTTAGACTACATTTGACCCATGGCTAGTAACCGGTCTCACAGAACCATACCAAGTGCCCCCGAGGATCAAATGTATCTAACTACAACAGAAGGGGCATATCCTTCTCAGCCATAAGCCGACTCGATACCTAGGGATCCACTAGTATAGTCATGACTTGTCACAATATTTCATGTGACCAACAAAGCTAGATAAATAGCTTTCAACACATTTATATTTCAAAATGTCGTTTTCAAGACCAATTGCTGGTAAGAAAGATAATCATAAAACCAGTTTATATACATTCTTTCAAATAAGCCACACACAATGGGCAAGTAAAACATTCTTTTACTTCAACCAGATGGAACCCATCATTTTAGTCAAAAGCGTTTCGGGAACCCTATAATATCTCAAAACCCCAAGTTACATCAAAATGTAATAAACGGACAATCCGAAAACGTAGATATATATATATAGGAGTTAAAAACACAATCTTTGACATATATAACAGTTTAGAAAAGTTAGTAGGAACTCACCTCAGATTCCTTCTTCCTAACGAATGCTACCTATGACAACGCCGAAAGAATCGGTAAGTCGAAACATAGATAAATCTCCCACTTCCTGACAAAAACTCAAAGATAACAGAAGCTAACAGCAAAACCTAGTCCGGTCGAAGGCACACTACCGGTCGAAGGCATACCGGTCGAATGACACACTACCGGTCGAAAGGCATACCGGTCGAATGCATCCCACCGGTCTAATACATACCAGTCGAGTGCATTCTTCCGGTCGAACGCATCTTCCGGTCGAATGCATTCTTCCGGTCGAATGCAACCTACCGGTCGAATGCAACACCGGTCCTTAGCATGTCCGGTCGTCTTGTTCACCAAGAACACGCTGGAGATGCTGAACCCAGATCCAAATCGAAAAATACTCAGATATCGAAATGGAACGGTTAAAAACCTTCACAACGAGATTCTACACGGCTAAAAACATTCAGATCAAAGCATTAAGCTAGATTCGTACCTTGATTTGTCCGAATCGATCGAACTCTTTTCACCTGCTTTTCACTCTCTCTCTGACTTCAAAAAGGAGAACTGAGATATTTAACAAAATATCTAACTTGATTTGTATATATATAACCCAAGTTACATTTAACCCCCCTGAAGTTTGGGTAACGGTCAACTTTTCACCCAACCCCGAAATTCAGGGTGTTACAATCCTCCCCAAATGGGGAATGATTTCGTCCCCGAAATCCAACTATACCGAAAAGATGAGGATATCTACGCTTCATATCCCCTTCCGCTTCCCAAGTCACATTTGCTCCCCGGTGATGCTTCCATTGCACCATGACCAAATAGACTTCTTTGTGACGCAACTTCTTACACTTTCTCTCTAAGATGGCTCCGGGTTCTTCCACACAACGGTTACCTTCATCTACTCTTAACTCTGAAAGGGGAATGACGTTGTCTTCTACCACCAAACATTTCCGGAGGTAGCAAACATGAAACGTGTTGTGTATTTTGCTCAACTCCGGTGGCAGTTCCAACTGGTAGGCTTGCAAACCCACCCGCTTAAGCACTTTGAAAGGTCCGAGGAAACGGGGACTCAACTTCCCACGTTTTCCGAACCGTATAATGCCCTTCCACGACGACACCTTAAGCATAACGCGATCGCCAACTTGGAATTCCATCGGTCGCCTCTTCTTATCGGCATAGCTTTTCTGTCGATCCTGAGCCGCTTTCATTCTTTCACAAATGCACTTGACCTTATCGGCAGTCTCTTGCATGATTTCAGGTCCGGCGAACTGCTTTTCTCCCGCTTCAAGCCAATACACGGGAGTCCGACACTTTCGCCCATACAATGCCTCAAAAGGTGCCATTCCAATACTCGAGTGGTAGCTATTGTTGTAAGCAAACTCCACCAAAGGTAGGTGAGAGTCCCAAATACCCCCGAAATCGATGACACAAGACCTCAACATGTCTTCCAAGGTTTGGATCGTTCGCTGGCTCTTCCCGTCGGTTTGCGCATGGTAAGCCGTACTCAACATCACTCGAGTACCAAGTTCTTTCTGAAACCCAGCCCAGAAGTTCGAAGTGAACTGACTGTCGTGATCTGAATCGATCGACAATGGTATACCATGCCTCGAGACCACCTCATCGATATAAAGCTTTGCCAACTTATCCACCGGTAAAGTCTCGCGCATAGGCAAGAAGTGAGCGCTCTTTGTTAATCTATCAACTATCACCCAAATGGTATCGTGACCTCGAAGAGTTTTAGGCAACTTCGTCACGAAGTCCATGGTGATATGCTCCCACTTCCACTCGAGAATCTCTAAAGACTGAAGACTCCCATACGGTCGCTGATGTTCGGCCTTAACTTGCGAACACGTCACACAACGCTCAACGTAACGCGCCACGTCAAGTTTCATTACCGGCCACCAATAGTGCAGCTTCAAGTCCCTGTACATCTTTGTACTGCCCGGATGATTGAAATACTTGGACTTGTAAGCATCCTCTAGCAACAGATCACGGTTACCCCCAATCTTGGGCACCCGCACACGACCGCTGAACAGTTTCACTCCACGGCTATCTTCCGTTAAAAGCAAACGTTGTTTTGTCATGACTTCATCTTTTAGATTCTCTTCTAACAGTGCTTCCACCTATGATGTCTTGGAGGGGTCTACTTTCACTCTGACCCGAGTGACTACGTGACCCAGAAACTGTACTTCTTTAAGCCAAAAGTTGCACTTGGAAAACTTGGCGTACAACCTTTATTTTCTCAACACTTCCAGAACTTCACGTAAATGTTGCTCGTGCTCTGACTCACTCTTGGAGTACACGAGTATGTCATCAATGAATACAATGACCGACTTGTCGAGGAATGGTCGACACACTCTATTCATCAAGTCCATAAACACAGCTGGTGCGTTCGTCAGGCCAAAAGGCATCACGAGAAACTCGTAATGACCGTAACGCGTTCTGAAAGCTGTCTTCGGAACATCTTCTTCTCTTACCTTCACTTGGTGATAACCAGAACGTAAGTCGATTTTAGAAAAAACAACCCGCTCCTTGAAGTTGATCGAACAAGTCGTCTATTCTCGGAAGTGGATATCTGTTCTTTACTGTATCTTTGTTCAACTCACGATAGTCGATGCACATTCTCATTGTGCCATCTTTCTTCTTTACAAACAAGACCGGAGCTCCCCAAGGTGACGAACTCGGTCTTATAAAGCCCTTCTCCAAAACCTCTTTGAGTTGTGCCATCATTTCTTCCATCTCTGACGGCGCCAAACGGTAAGGAGCTTTAGCAATTGGTGCTGCTCCAGGCACAAGATCAATCCGAAACTCTACCTGACGATCGGGTGGTAACCCGGGCAAGTCGTCCGGAAAGACATCTGGAAACTCACGCATGATCTTCACATCTTCCAGCTTTGATTTCTCTTACTTGGCATCGATCACATAGGCTAGGAAAGACGAACATCCCTTTACTAAGCACTTGTGTGCCTTTGCCATTGTGATTATTGCCACTTCACCTTTTCTTTTTTCACCATAGATGACAACGACTTCGCCAGAGGGGTTGGGAAGTCGAATCAACTTCTTGGAACATACGATCTCGGCATGATTGTTTGAAAACCAATCCATGCCGACCACAACATTGAAACCCCCGATTAACATCGGTAGTAGATCGATCGAGAATTCTCTCCCTTCGATACTAAGAGTACACTGCTTCAGAACATCGTGGATTAGAACTTGACTACTATTGGCTATTTCTACCACTAATGCATCCTCAAGACTAGTAGTGGGCATAGAAATTTTCTGGCGGAACAATTCAGATACGAAAGAGAAACTGGCACCTGTATCAAATAAAATACGAGCAGGTACAGAGTTTATAAGAAAAGTACTCGATACCACATCAGCAGATGCCTTGGCCTCATCGGCCGTCATCTGAAATGCTCGATTCGGAACCCTCGGAGGGTTCTCCTTCTTTGTCGCCATGCTACCCATCTTGAGCTTCGGGCAATCTCTCTTCATATGCCCCGGTGCCTTACACTCGAAGCAGACCATCCCCGCGACAGAACAGTCGCGGGCGGTGTGATCATTCTTACCACACTTGAAGCAGAATCTAGAAGTGGGGTTACAGTTACCATGGTGCTTGGTTTGACACTTCGGGTACCACCTTGCTTCTTGGTAACCGCTGAAGCTGCGGTTTCCGACAAAAGGTCGGGTCCGCTTGGGAGGTACATAACTGCTCTTCCACTTTCTCTTATCAGACACCACTACTGCTTTCTCAGTTTTGCTTCTCGCGAACATCTCTTCCATGAACTGAGCTTCCTCGACCATCTCTCGGAGGTTAGAAGCTTTGGAATTATGGACCATAGATTGCATGTCCGCGGGTAAGCCATTGAGATAAGCCTTCATCTTGTCTTTCTCTGTTGGGGCAGCGTGCCCCACCAGTCCAAGCTTTTCCATGAACTGACGGGTATACTCCCTCACCGTCAGGCTTTCCTTTGCCAGAGACCGGAATTCTTTCTCAATTCGGTCCATTGTTCTTTCATTGCAGAACTCTTCGAACAACTTTTTCTTGAACTCGGCCCAAGACAACTGAGACAACACCGCAGGAGATAGGGTGGATTGGATGACATTCCACCATATGAGCGCAGTATCCCTCAGCAGTTGGGTACCGAACCGCACTCTCTGATCATCTCCGCATTCGGAAGAGCCAAAAACTTGCTCAACCGCTCGGATCCATTTCACACACACGGCCGGGTCATCAGAACCAAAGAACTCTGGCGGTCCGCAACCCAGAAAGGACTTGTAGGAACAACTTTTCCTATTTCCCGGAGCACCAACAATCCTGCGTTCCTCAGCCCTGACCCCTGTACCAGTGCCTCCAGAATCCGCTACAATGTTCTCCATAACCATCTCACTTCTCCGATTGTTCACATCGCGGTCCTCAATTACTTTCAGCATAAACTCTTGCTGCTTTGCCATCTCTTCCCTCATTGCCAACATCACGCTGGCCATCAACTCGGACTGGGGATTAGCATCCCCGATGACTGGGTGGGACGAAGCCAGGTCTACTCGCGGAATGACCACTGGCCCCCCACCTAGCCTTTGCTGAATAGGTGGTCGCACAACAACCTCAACTCCCTCTGGATGACCAGCGGTAGAGTTTGTCGCTTCTAGACCATCAACACGCGTACATGGTCTTCCGCGCGTACCTACCATACTGAACTGCTACATAGAGCAGAGAAAGAGATAAGGGAGAGGTAGGAAAACATGAAGGAAAACGTACTACCACATTACCAATTGTCATATAAATAGCAAATCAAGCACTCTTACGTACAATATCCTCATAATAACATTAGCTAAGTGAAATTATGAACATATAACACATAACGGTTCTTGTCACCACCACTACAACGCCTGATAAACGTACTTTCCGTCGACTCTAAGACTAACCCAACTTAGAATTTTTACCCAACTCACGAATCAATACTTAGCATACTCAGTCTAAGTCTAGACATCTTACATTCATGCCTAGTTCGCTTAAACTAGGGCTCTGATACCAACTTGTAACACCCTAAAAATCAGAGTAAATTAAAACCTGGAAAATCTGGCAACATGACATTCGTATTGATATAAACCTCCCATAAAGGGGATCAGTCCTTAAGACTTTACAAAACCTGTACAGATTTAGGGTTTATCAACAAACTAATCTAGACACCTACATCAAGATTACATCCGTTGACAATCCATAATTCACCAAAAGAATGGGACTTAACAAATGTCCAGATACAATACTAGTCATCTCAAAATGCCTCGAGACCAAACCCGTCTCTCAAAACCCCGGCAACCCACCGCTAAGGGAAACATGTTATACACATCATTTGAGAAAAAGTGTTAGGCTTAAAGCCTAGTGAGAACACACAGTTCATAAATCTCAAGAGATATAATCAAATGCATCAAAGTAAATCTTTTCAATGGTTTAGTTATGTAAAATACAGTTCTTTGATAATAAACGGACAACCGGCCCAAAACACATCTTCCGATGACGGGCATTACCCGATTTACCAAGGATTATAGTGGAACACAAAGTAAGCCACAAATCTGAGTTATGAGC
This sequence comes from Arctium minus, assembly GCA_954870635.1. Taxonomy (NCBI): domain Eukaryota; kingdom Viridiplantae; phylum Streptophyta; class Magnoliopsida; order Asterales; family Asteraceae; genus Arctium; species Arctium minus. The sequence continues at coordinate 79,616,820 of OX941088.1, read as the reverse complement.
TAAATACATGGAACCATGGCCACGAACGCTTCAGTCCATACTACGATGTGAGGGAGGCCCCCAAGGAACCAGTCATACTCGTTCGTTAGACTACATTTGACCCATGGCTAGTAACCGGTCTCACATAACCGTACCAAGTGCCCCCGAGGATCAAATGTATCTAACTACAACAGAAGGCGCATATCCTTCTCAGCCATAAGCCGACTCGATACCTAAGGATCCACTAGTATAGTCATGACTTGTCACAATATTTCATGTGACCAACAAAGCTAGATAAATAGCTTTCAACACATTTATATTTCAAAATATCGTTTTCAAGACCAACTGCTGGTAAGAAAGATAATCATAAAACCAGTTTATATACATTCTTTCAAATAAGCCACACACACTGGGCAAGTAAAACATTCTTTTACTTCAACAAGATGGAACCCATCATTTTAGTCAAAAGCGTTTTGGGAACCCTATAATATCTCAAAACCCCAAGTTACATCAAAATGTAATAAACGGACAATCCGAAAACGTAGAGAGATATATATAAGAGTTAAAAACACAATCTTTGACATATATAACAGTTTAGAAAAGTTAGTAGGAACTCACCTCAGATTCCTTCTTCCTAACGAATGCTACCTATGACAACGCCGAAAGAATCGGTAAGTCGAAACATAGATAAATCTCCCACTTCCTGACTAAAACTCAAAGATAACAACAAAACCTAGTCCGGTCGAAGGCACACTACCGGTCGAAGGCATACCGGTCTAATGACACACTACCGGTCGAAAGGCATACCGGTCGAATGCATCCCACCGGTCGAATACATACCAGTCGAGTGCATTCTTCCGGTCGAACACATCTTCCGGTCGAATGCATTCTTCCGGTCGAATGCAACCTACCGGTCGAATGCAACACCGATCCTTAGCATGTCCGGTCGTCTTGTTCACCAAGAACACGCCGGAGATGCTGAACCCAGATCCAAATCAAAAAATACTCAGATATCGAAATGGAACGGTTAAAAACCTTCCCAACGAGATTCTACACGGCTAAAAACATTCAGATCAAAGCATTAAGCTAGATTCGTACCTTGATTTGTCCGAATCGATCGAACTCTTTTCACCTGCTTTTCACTCTCTCTGACTTCAAAAAGGAGAACTGAGATATTTAACAAAATATCTAACTTGATTTGTATATATATAACCCAAGTTACATTTAACCCCCCTGAACTTTGGGTAACGGTCAACTTTTCACCCAACCCCGAAATTCAGGGTGTTACAATCCTCCCCAAATGGGGAATGATTTCGTCCCCGAAATCCAACTATACCGAAAAGATAAGGATATCTACGCTTCATATCCCCTTCCGCTTCCCAAGTCACATTTGCTCCCCGGTGATGCTTCCATTGCACCATGACCAAATTGACTTCTTTGTGACGCAACTTCTTAGACTTTCTCTCTAAGATGGCTCCGGGTTCTGCCACACAATGGTTACCTTCATCTACCCTTAACTCTGAAAGGGAAATGACGTTGTCTTCTACCGCCAAACATTTCCGGAGGTAGCAAACATGAAACATGTTGTGTATTCTGCTCAACTCCGGTGGCAGTTCCAACTGGTAGGCTTGCAAACCCACCCGCTTAAGCACTTTGAAAGGTCCGAGGAAACGGGGACTCAACTTCCCACGTTTTCCGAACCGTATAATGCCCTTCCACGATGAGACCTTAAGCATAACGCGATCGCCAACTTGGAATTCCATCGGTCGCCTCTTCTTATCGGCATAGCTTTTCTGTCGATCCTGAGCCGCTTTCATTCTTTCACGAATGCATTTGACCTTATCGGCAGTCTCTTGCATGATTTCAGGTCCGGCGAACTGCTTTTCTCCCGCTTCAAGCCAATACACGGGAGTCCGACACTTTCGCCCATACAATGCCTCAAAAGGTGCCATTCCAATACTCGAGTGGTAGCTATTGTTGTAAGCAAACTCCACCAAAGGTAGGTGAGAGTCCCAAATACCCCCGAAATCGATGACACAAGACCTCAACATGTCTTCCAAGGTTTAGATCGTTCGCTCGCTCTTCCCGTCGGTTTGCGGATGGTAAGCCGTACTCAACTTCACTCGAGTACCAAGTTCTTTCTGAAACCCATCCCAGAAGTTCGAAGTGAACTGACTGTCGCGATCCGAATCGATCGACAATGGTATACCATGCCTCAAGACCACCTCATCGATATAAAGCTTTGCCAACTTATCCATCGGTAAAGTCTCGCGCATAGGCAAGAAGTGAACGCTCTTTGTTAATCTATCAACTATCACCCAAATGGTATCGTGACCTCGAAGAGTTTTAGGCAACTTCGTCACGAAGTCCATGGTGATATGCTCCCACTTCCACTCGAGAATCTCTAAAGACTGAAGACTCCCATACGGTCGTTGATGTTCGGCCTTAACTTGCGAACACGTCACACAACGCTCAACGTAACGCGCCACGTCAAGTTTCATTACCGGCCACCAATAGTGCAGCTTCAAGTCCCTGTACATCTTTGTACTCCCCGGATGAATGAAATACTTGGACTTGTGAGCATCCTCTAGCAACAGATCACAGTTACCCCCAATCTTGGGCACCCGCACACGACCGCTAAACAGTTTCACTCCACGGCTATCTTCCGTTAAGAGCAAACGTTGTTTTGTCATGACTTCATCTTTTAGATTCTCTTCTAACAGTGCTTCCACCTATGATGTCTTGATCTTCTCAACAAGACTAGACACTAGCTCGATTCTCGAATGGGTAGTCCAAATACTTCCGCTATAGTCCTTCCGACTTAACGCATCGGCCACCACGTTCGCCTTACCGGGATGGTAAAGCAATTCACAGTTGTAATCTTTAAGCAACTCGAGCCATCGCCTTTGCCTCATATTCAGCTCTTTCTGATCAAAGACATATTTCAGGCTCTTGTGGTACGTGTATAGAGTGCATTTCGTGACGTAGAGGTAATGTCGCCAAAGTTTCAAAGCGAACACCACCGCCGCTAACTCCAGATCATGGGTTGGATAATTCTTCTCGTGTATTTTAAGCTGCCTCGAGGCATAAGCGATCACCTTGCCTCGCTGCATCAACACACAACCCAGTCCCATCTTTGAAGCGTCGCTGTAAACCACGAAATCTTTCGACCCTTCAGGTAACGTCAAGATTGGAGCTTCACACAACTTCTTTTGAAGAATCCGGAATGCCTTCTCTTGGGTTTCGGTCCATTCAAACTTCACATTCTTCCAAGTCAGAACTGTCAAGGAAGAAGCGATCTTTGAAAAGTCTTGGATAAATCTCCGGTAGTATCCCGCCAGACCCAAGAAACTTCGGCTCTCGGACGGACTCTAAGGAGGCTCCCAATTCGTCATAGCTTCAATCTTGGAGGGGTCTACTTTCACTCCGACCCGAGTGACTACGTGACCCAGAAACTGTACTTCTTTAAGCCAAAAGTTGCACTTGGAAAACTTAGCGTACAACCTTTCTTTTCTCAACACTTCCAGAACTTCACGTAAATGTTGCTCGTGCTCTGACTCACTCTTGGAGTACACGAGTATGTCATCAATGAATACAATGACCGACTTGTCGAGGAATGGTCGACACACTCTATTCATCAAGTCCATAAACACAGCTGGTGCGTTCGTCAGGCCAAAAGGCATCACGAGAAACTCGTAATGACCGTAACGCGTTCTGAAAGCTGTCTTCGGAACATCTTCTTCTCTTACCTTCACTTGGTGATAACCAGAACGTAAGTCGATTTTAGAAAAAACAAACCGCTCCTTGAAGTTGATCGAACAAGTTGTATATTCTCGGAAGTGGATATCTGTTCTTTACTGTATCTTTGTTCAACTCACGATAGTCGATGCACATTCTCATTGTGCCATCTTTCTTCTTTACAAACAAGACCGGAGCTCCCCAAGGTGACAAACTCGGTCTTATAAAGCCCTTCTCCAAAAGCTCTTTGACTTGTGCCATCATTTCTTCCATCTCTGACGGCGCCAAACGGTAAGGAGCTTTAGCAATTGGTGCTGCTCCAGGCACAAGATCAATCCGAAACTATACCTGACGATCGGGTGGTAACCCAGGCAAGTCGTCCGGAAAGACATCTGGAAACTCACGCATGATATTCACATCTTCCAGCTTTGATTTCTCTAACTTGGCATCGATCACATAGGCTAGGAAAGACGAACATCCCTTTACTAAGCACTTGTGTGCCTTTGCCATTGTGATTATTGCCATTTCACCTTTTCTTTTTTCACCATAGATGACAACGACTTCGCCAGAGGGGTTGGGAAGTCGAATCAACTTCTTGGAACATACGATCTCGGCATGATTGTTTGACAACCAATCCATGCCGACCACAACATTGAAACCCCCGATTAACATCGGTAGTAGATCGATCGAGAATTCTCTCCCTTCGATACTAAGAGTACACTGCTTCAGAACATCGTGGATCAGAACTTGACTACTATCGGCTATTTCTACCACTAATGCATCCTCAAGACTAGTAGTGGGCATAGAAATTTTCTGGCGGAACAATTCAGATACGAAAGAGAAACTGGCACCTGTATCGAATAAAATACGAGCAGGTACAGAGTTTATAAGAAAAGTACTCGATACCACATCAGCGGATGCTTTGGCCTCATCGGCTGTCATCTGAAATGCTCGATTCGAAACCCTCGGAGGGTTCTCCTTCTTTGACGCCACGCTACCCATCTTGAGCTTCGGGCAATCTCTCTTTATATGCCCCGGTGCCTTACACTCGAAGCAGACCATCCCCGCGACAGAACAGTCGCGGGCGGTGTGATCATTCTTACCACACTTGAAGCAGAAACTAGAAGTGGGGTTACAGTTACCATGGTGCTTGGTTCGACACTTCGGGCACTACCTTGCTTCTTGGTAACCGCTGAAGCTGCGGTTTCCGACAAAAGGTCGGGTCCGCTTGGGAGGTACATAACTGCTCTTCCACTTTCTCTTATCAGACACCACTACTGCTTTCTCAGTTTTGCTTCTCGCGAACATCTCTTCCATGAACTGAGCTTCCTCGACCATCTCTCGGAGGTTAGAAGCTTTGGAATTATGGACCATAGATTGCATGTCCGCGGGTAAGCCATTGAGATAAGCCTTCATCTTGTCTTTCTCTGTTGGGGCAGCGTGCCCCACCAGTCCAAGCTTTTCCATGAACTGACGGGTATACTCCCTCACCGTCAGGCTTCCCTTTGCCAGAGACCGGAATTCTTTCTCAATTCGGTCCATTGTTCTTTCATTGCAGAACTCTTCGAACAACTTTTTCTTGTAATCGGCCCAAGACAACTGAGACAACACCGCAGGAGATAGGGTGGATTGGATGACATTCCACCATATGAGCGCACTATCCCTCAGCAGTTGGGTACCGAACCGCACTCTCTGATCATCTCCGCATTCGGAAGAGCCAAAAACTTGCTCAACCGCTCGGATCCATTTCACACACACGGCCGGGTCATCAGAACCAAAGAACTCTGGCGGTCCGCAACCCAGAAAGGCTTTGTAGGAACAATTTTTCCTATTTCCCGGAGCACCAACAATCCTGCGTTCCTCAGCCCTGACCCCTGTACCAGTGCCTCCAGAATCCGCTACAATGTTCTCCATAACCATCTCACTTCTCCGATTGTTCACATCGCGGTCCTCAATTACTTTCAGCATAAACTCTTGTTGCTTTGCCATCTCTTCCCTCATTGCCAACATCACGCTGGCCATCAACTCGGACTGGGGATTAGCATCCCCGATGACTGGGTGGGACGAAGCCAGGTCTACTCGTGGAATGACCTCTGGCCACCCGCCTAGCCTTTGCTGAACAGGTGGTCGCACAACAACCTCAACTCCCTCCGGATGACCAGCAGTAGAGGTTGTCGCTTCTAGACCATCAACACGCGTACATGGTCTTCCGCGCGTACCTACCATACTGAACTGCTACATAGAGCAGAGAAATAGATAAGGGAGAGGTAGGAAAACATGAAGGAAAACGTACTACCACATTACCAATTGTCATATTAACAGCAAATCAAGTACTCTTACGTACAATATCCTCATAATAACATTAGCTAAGTGAAATTATGAACATATAACACATAACGGTTCTTGTCACCACCACTACAACGCCTGATAAACGTACTTTCCGTCGACTCTAAGACTAACCCAACTTAGAATTTTTACCCAACTCACGAATCAATACTTAGCATACTCAGTCTAAGTCTAGACATCTTACATTCATGCCTAGTTCGCTTAAACTAGGGCTCTGATACCAACTTGTAACACCCTAAAAATCAGAGTAAATTAAAACCTGGAAAATCTGGCAACATGACATTCGTATTGATATAAACCTCCCATAAAGGGGATCAGTCCTTAAGACTTTACAAAACCTGTACAGATTTAGGGTTTATCAACAAACTAATCTAGACACCTACATCAAGATTACATCCGTTGACAATCCATAATTCACCAAAAGAATGGGACTTAACAAATGCCCAGATACAATACTAGTCATCTCAAAATGCCTCGAGACCAAACCCGTCTCTCAAAACCCCGGCAATCCACCGCTAAGGGAAACCTGTTATACACATCATTTGAGAAAAAGTGTTAGGCTTAAAGCCTAGTGAGAACACACAGTTCATAAATCTCAAGAGATATAATCAAATGCATCAAAGTAAATCTTTTCAAAGGTTTAGTTATGCAAAATACAGTTCTTTGATAATAAACGGACAACCGGTCCAAAACACATCTTCCGATGACGGGCATTACCCGATTTACCAAGGATTATAGTGGAACACAAAGTAAGCCACAAATCCGAGTTATGAGCTAAATACATGGAACCATGGCCACGAACGCTTCAGTCCATACTACGATGTGAGGGAGGCCCCCAAGGAACCAGTCATACTCGTTCGTTAGACTACATTTGACCCATGGCTAGTAACCGGTCTCACATAACCGTACCAAGTGCCCCCGAGGATCAAATGTATCTAACTACAACAGAAGGGGAATATCCTTCTCAGCCATAAGCCGACTCGATACCTAGGGATCCACTAGTATAGTCATGACTTGTCACAATATTTCATGTGACCAACAAAGCTAGATAAATAGCTTTCAACACATTTATATTTCAAAATGTCGTTTTCAAGACCAACTGCTGGTAAGAAAGATAATCATAAAACCAGTTTATATACATTCTTTCAAATAAGCCACACACACTGGGCAAGTAAAACATTCTTTTACTTCAACAAGATGGAACCCATCATTTTAGTCAAAAGCGTTTTGGGAACTCTAAAATATCTCAAAACCCCAAGTTACATCAAAATGTAATAAACGGACAATCCGAAAACGTAGAGAGATATATATAGGAGTTAAAAACACAATCTTTGACATATATAACAGTTTAGAAAAGTTAGTAGGAACTCACCTCAGATTCCTTCTTCCTAACGAATGCTACCTATGACAACATCGAAAGAATCGGTAAGTTGAAACATAGATAAATCTCCCACTTCCTGACTAAAACTCAAAGATAACATAAGCTAACAGCAAAACCTAGTCCGGTCGAAGGCACACTACCAGTCGAAGGCATACCGGTCGAATGACACACTACCGGTCGAAAGACACACTATCGATCGAAAGGCATACCGGTCGAATGCATCCCACCGGTCGAATACATACCGGTCGAGTGCATTCTTCCGGTCGAACGCATCTTCCGGTCGAACGCATCTTCTGGTCGAATGCATTCTTCCGGTCGAACGCAACCTACCGGTCGAATGCAACACCGGTCCTTAGCATGTCCGGTCGTCTTGTTCACCAAGAACATGTCGGAGATGCTGAACCCAGATCCAAATCGAAAAATACTCAGATCTCGAAATGGAACGGTTAAAAACCTTCACAACGAGATTCTACACGGCTAGAAACATTCACATCAAAGCATTAAGCTAGATTCGTACATTGATTTGTCTGAATCGATCGAACCCTTTTCACCTGGTTTTCACTCTCTCTCTGACTTCAAAAAGGAGAACTGAGATATTTAACAAAATATCTAACTTGATTTGTATATATATAACCCAAGTTATATTTAACCCCCCTGAACTTTGGGTAACGGTCAATTTTTCACCCAACCCCTAAATTCAGGGTGTTACAAGTTCTGATATTCTTTTAACTCTGTTCTCACACCCTCTTTCTTTTTTAATCATGAAGCTCACTTCTAACCAAACTCTCATTTCCATTTTATCTCATCATACATCCCACACTCATTTCTTTTGACTCCTTACACTCAATCACTAAAGATTAACTTCTTGGGTAGAAATCACTAGTTAACGTGATTTCATAGAAGTTAATTTAAGTCCTAGCACAATGATCCCGTATTTTCCTAGAAAGCATGTGTTGCTTAGAAATGTTTAGCTTATATCAGTTAAAGCTCAAAAGTACATGTCAGATGAATGTATGCTCATAAGATATAATCATGAAGTTTTGAGCATTTGAAACATTGAAGTACTTTCAAACAGGTAAATTGAATGAATGAACGTAAATGCAAGAGACTTGTTTGAAAATCTGACATTGTATGAAAATGATCAAATAGAAATGATATAGCAATTCAGGCTTATGGTCAACAATAATAGAAAATGTCTATACGATTCAAAATATAGACAAGTCTTGAAATGAACGTTTCAAAATGAAATGACGCTAAAAAATATTGAAGTACAAAAGGGGTGTCTTACCATCGAAAATATGTTTCAATATGAGACATGGTAAGAACATTTTGAACAAAAATTCAAACCGGTGTGTGTGAATACTTGAAAGTATATGGAAAAGACAATACGCAAGTAATTATCTTTGGAAACACATGGTTTGTTTAAACATTTAAGTACTTTAAAATGAAAACATTTAAAATCACACTTCCAAATTATGAAATTTGTTTAAGAATCGGGAAGTGGTTTGAACATTTCAGAACATGTTTTCTATATCTGAAAGTTGTCCTTCTTTCAGATACACTTGAGATTAAGATAAGAAATTAACCTTTACGGGCAATCTTAGATCTCATGAAGTCATGCTAGAAGTCATAAAGTTATGAACTTGTAAGCATCTCTCGTTCTGCAAAAGTCTTAAAGTCATGTCAAAGTCAAATTTATTCATAGAAATTAAAGACATAAAGCAGTAAAACAGTTAATAGTACGAGTTCTGATCAGAAGTAATCAGAAGTCATAATTCTTTACTCCCCCTGAAATTATGCATCAGGAAAAAAAATTATCAGTGAAAGATATATGCTTTAACTCCCCCTCAAATGTTGATCATCATATCTGTCGGATGCATAAAATTTCAGATAAACATGTACTCCCCCTTTAATGTTGATTTCCTCATTTGAGTATCGGAGTACAATTTCTCATATTTAAGGTCTTTTGATCATTGAAGTGCGGGTCTTGAACTGTTGTATTCAAGAGCCATTATTCTCTAATCAGCCTTTACTTGACATTCCTGTAACACAGATTCATCCTTTTTCTTTGGTATCCATTTGTATTTGGATCCAACAGTGTTAGTACATGATTTTGGCACCCATTTAAACTTGGGCCCGCTTTGCTTTTGAAAATCATATGAAGAATTAGAACGATAAGAGTATACATGATATGTGCCAAACCAAACATCAGAATATTTCCGAGAAGCATAATCATGTCTATTATAATTGGAAAACTTTCTAGTAGACAAAGATAACTGGAATAATTACTGTCTTGAATATTTCTTGTAAGAATTTACAAGTTTTGATTTAGGATTAGCAACATCCACAATTACATCATCTTTACTAGTAGTATTCTTATTACATCCAGTACTAGAAAATGATTTAGCATTCTCATCTATCTTCTGCTTTGGTAGCCAAGATGATTTAACTCCAAGCTTTTTCTTTCTCAGATCTGAAACATTTGACATTTTAAAGTTAGAACTGTGAGAATTGATAAAATGCTTCTTCTTTGGCTTACCAGTGGTAATCGGTTTTTGTGAATGCCCAGATTTCTTCTTCTTACCTCTGGCAGTCTTAGTATTCACAGAAACTGGTTTATCAACTTTCATTGATGTTTCACCTTTTTCATACACACTTGGTAATCCACAAAAAATAACAACAAAAAGCGAATGATCAGGAAGTTGGGCATTAAAATCAAATTGATCAATACAATCATCTAAAACACCATCAGAGTTTAGAAAATCAAACCCTTCATCAAGTAAACCAAACATATCATCAGATTTTGAAGCCTTGAATAATTTAGAAAAATCAGTATATTTGAACACAGTAGAAAATACAGTTTGTTCTAAGTCCATCAAAATCCTTTCTTCTGTGAGAGTATTCTCGAGTTCAGAAATTTTACTTTCCAACACGAGAGGAGGAACGTAAAGCTTACCTTCGATAGACGTAGCCTCCATTTCTTTTACAGAATAAGTTTCAAAATAGTCATTTGAAAGAGATTTTGATTTATCAGAACTATAACTACTATTCAACTTCTCATAACGAAATGGAAGTTGGAATTTAGTTGTGTTCTTTCTTTTCTCGGTTTCCTTGGCTTCATCATCTTCAGACAGTCTAGTCCACCAAACTTTAAGGTCAGGGTATCATGATGATAGACTTAAAAATGTAAAATCATAAAGTGTAGGCACTTCTGATATACCCTTTTCAAGGTAGTGTGGATTCTCATAACCGAGTCCCCAACACTCTTTATTCTCTTTGGGTTTGTTTAGATGAATGGTTTGTTTAGTTTGACCCAATGTGTATAACTTCCTTTCCAAAGCATTTACTTTTTCAAGTAAAGATTTTTTTTGTCTGTAAGCGAAGAATACATTTTAGTAAGCTCAGTTGAATCAAATTCACACTGTCTATATTTTTAATTTGTTTCAGCTAACTCTTTAAGAATTATAGTCTTTTCTTTAGCGCTGGTATCAATATTTTTTATGTAAAGTCTCAATCAATACTTTATTCTCAGTAATATCCTCGCTAAGTTTCTGTATTGATTGGGTTTTGTCTTTGTTGATACCTCTTTCACGCTCAAGTTTTGACTCTAACTTTTGAAGTCTAATCATCATGACATTTATTTGATCTATAAAATTCGATTCAGTCATATCACATACCTCTTCAGGTTATTCTTCATCTGATTCAGCTTCAGCTTCTAGCTCAATCTTACCCATCAAGCACAGGTGTGTTGTCTCTTCCTTCTCTCCAGTCTCATTTTCCTGATCTAAATGATCGAGCCAGAACTCATCCTCTGCCAGTAATGCCTTTCCAGCCTCCAGTTTCTTGGGTAGAAGCATCTTGTTCTTATAGTACTCAGAGTTTCGGACTCTGGGTTGTCGGCAGTTCTTAGCAAAATGACCCAGTTTTCCACAGTTGTAGCATTTTGTGGATTCTGGTTGCTTTGTCTCTTCAGCTTTATACTTCCTTTCCTCTGGATTTTTCTCTTCCACTCTCTTTTCTTTAACTCTTTCCTTATGCTCAAAGTTCTTAGACCCAGAAGAGTATCTCTGACTGTTTGAGCTTGACTTTTTGTAAAACTTTTTCTGAATGGCTTTTGTCAGCATCAGCATAGCCTACTTCAAACTCTCACAATTATCTGAATCAGAGTTATCTTCACTCTCCGCCTCTTCAGATTCAAAAACTATCACCTTTTTCTTCTTCTTAAGGCTCACACTTTTCTTTTTCACTACCAGTGCAATCGGATCAACAACTGCCTTCTCAGTCTTTTTCTTTTCACCCATAATCTCATCAACCTCCTCTTCATTTTGTCTTAGAGTTTCATATACTTCATGAAGCGGTATTTCATTTAAATCCTTCATCTGCTTCATCTGACGAGTAAACCTCTTCCACTCAGGCTGGAGGATGCTGAGAAATTTGACATTCAGTTCTATCTGAGATTTATTGACCTTGTTCTTGCTTAACTCATTCAGCAAGGTCACAAACCTATCATAAGTAGCTTCCAGTGATTCTCCCTCTTTAGCCTTGAACTCTTCATAGTTATTTAGGTAGTTTGAGATTTTGAGCTGGTTCCCAACTTTTGAACCAAGCATCATCTTCTCCAGTTGATCCCACATCTCTTTCCCTGTAGCTTTGTAGCTGTCAATCTTCACATATATCTCATTAGGGATGCCTTGAAGAATGAAAGACTTCGCTAATTTATCAGCTCTTGATCTTTCTTTCTCCTTATCAGTGAACTCGTCAAACTTAAGTTGATATTCTATCTGCTCATTCCCAACCGTACGAGTCTTCATTGGAGGTGGCATAACTCCTTCCTCCAAAAATTTCTTGATAAGTTCACCCAATGTGTGTCTTTCTATGAAGTTCATGAACCGATCTTTCCACTGCTCATACTCTCCCTTGAAGAGTACTGGTGGCTTTGTGTCAGTTCCAATAGCAAGTTCTTCTCTGGAAGACATCCTGTTTTGAAAAAATATGCAATAAGAAACTTGAAACTGATCATTAGTCCAATCTAAAATAACAAGAATACTGAAATGAAATAGACAAGTGAATTTCTGAAAAACACAAGTCTAGAATTCGCAAAACATAAGAAAAATACACAGAATTCGCAAGATACATTGAAAAACACAAGAATTCGGAAAACAGGGCATGGAATTCGTAAGATTAAAAAAAATTGCACATAATTCGTAAGAAGTCGACAATTCGGAACACAGAGGTTAACGAATCCTCTACTTAGAGACTTTCAAAACACTTTTCGCAAGAAAGCAAGAATTCGTAGACTATGCGAATTCCAAAGAATTCGGAAGTGAGTCTATAACGAATTCTTAACTTAGAAGAATTTTGAAAGATTCTGCGAATTCTTCACAATTCGCAACACTCAGAGTAACGAATTCTTAACAATTCGGATCACTCTCAAATACGAATTCTGAGTTTCACGAATTCTGAACTTAGAAATTTTTCTGAATAAAATTCTTTGCGAATTCTGAACTTTTCGGAACTGAGACGTCTGCGAATTCTGTGCTTCAAAAAATATTTCAGGATTTAACATTTTGCGAGTTCTGAGGAATTCGCAACAGAGACAGATCCGAATTCTGAGCTTTTCGGAACAGACACGGATTCGAATTCTTGCTTTTCGTATCACAGAGTAATACGAATTCTGTCCTTGGGAAATTTTCAGAACATTCTAAATACGAATTCTAAGGAAATGACGAATTCTGAGGTGAATGCGAATTCTGAGGAGTTAGCAAGTTCTTCTAGCAAGTTCTTGAGGAGTTTAGCGAATACTTGAGATCTCGTTTCAAAAACCGACTCTGGACCGATCAAAACCTATCTAGAGCCAAAGTTTCGATCTGAAACTTTGACAGATCAACCACCTACGTATCTAGAATATATTTCTACCAACGAATTTCACTAAAACTCAACAAATAGAACATATTGATTCAATACAGTGCTCGACAGACTCGTAAACTCGAAAAATGACAAAATCACCAATTCACGATCAATTACAGTGCAATTGACAAATCTAATTATACAGACTCGATTGAAATCACTAGTCATACAAAACCTGATCAATTACAACTCCAAAAATGCACTAAAACTCATATTCAATTCTAACTTCGACGAACATAGTGTCAGACCTTTTTCTTGATTTGATTTCAAATTGGATCAAGCTCTGATACCAATTGTGTGTCATGTTTCTAGTTCTAATCACAAACAATTCAATACAAACAACAAGATTACAAACCTGTTTTGATTTCACAATTTCAACGATTACAAATCTCTCTCTGTAACTCTCTTTCTCTTTCTAGCTTTTTCTCTCTAATGTCCGCGTATAAGATCACTTACAACAACTTCTACTAACAAAACCAACCCCTAGTCATATACCTACTAACAAGGAAACTTAAAGTACAAGAGTTGACTTTCACTATTATTACAAATAACTTTGACTTTCTAACGAGAGTTGACTTTCCAGCTTTGACTTTTTATCTTCAGTTGACTTGATCTTGTATCCAACATAAACATGCTCTAACACAACCCTAAATAGAACAGAATCTCTCGAGAATACACGTTGGGTGGCCCGGTCCCAAGAACACCCCGATCGAAGGTTTACCCGGGAGATCCCGGTCGCCAACTCACCGGGTGACCCCGGTCGACACACCCCCGGGCAACCCCTGGCGATACAACCTCGGGTGACACAACCCCGGGCGAACCAGGTCAGGTACCTAGGGCGTTTGCAGCCCAGCTAACCCATCTACAAACGAGTTTATTGACAGATCGGAACTCACAGTCTCAATCTTACATCGATTAAACTAAAACATAAGGTTTAAGTAAACAAATCAAATCTCTAATCCCTTTCACTTAAGCCCCCCAACAAACCCCCTCCCAGTCCGATTCCATAATCCGATTCCAGGTCTTACCCTCCACATTTTCTACAACCACCACATAACAAGATCTCTACAAATTAAAGAAATAGCATTAGGGATTAGATTCTTACCTCCTTGAAGATACACTACCTAGATGCACTGATCCTTCCAACTATCAGCCTCTCAAGAAAGCGCACTTTCTTCTTCTTCCTTCCACAGCTCCGCATACAACGTATCCCCAAATGAGGACTAAGTTAGGGTTTTAGGCCCTAATAAGTCTACACTTTCACTTAGGCCCCCCAACTTTTTTATTTTCCTTTACTTACACCATTTCTAAATAATTTACAAATAATCCCAAAATTTGACGGGTGTTACAACACTTCCCCCTTTAGGAAAATCCCGTCCTCGGAATTTCCTTGTCAAACAGTTGCTGATATCTGGACATCATATCCGATTCTAATTCCCACGTCGCTTCCCGTCCTTTATGAAACTTCCATTGAACTTTCACTAGGTTGATATCCTTTGTCCTTAGTCGCTTAACCTTACGATCCACAATAGTCTCCGGTTCTTTGACGAAGTTCAACTTCTCATCCATCCGTATGTCTTGTAAAAGCACTGACATGTCCACATCTGCTAGACACTTCAGCAGGTTGGAGACGTGAAAAGTGTTATAGATACCCTTCAGCTTTTCAGGTAAATCCAACTTATACACTACTGCTCCGACACGTTCAATAATTTTAAACGGCCCAATAAATTGTGGGCTTAACTTCCCTTTCTTCCCAAAACGGATTACACCTTTCCAAGGTGATACCTTCAACATTACTCTATCGCCAATTTGGAATTCTATATCCTTTCTGCGTTTGTCTGCGTAACTCTTTTGACGGTCACGCGCCACCTTAAATCTTTCTCGCACTTGAACAATTTTATCCGCCGTCATCTGCACTAACTCTAGTCCGGCCAACTGTATCTCTCCCACCTCATTCCAACACAAGGGAGTTCGACATTTCCTTCCATAAAGCATCTCATAGGTAGCAGCTTTGATACTCTCATGATAGCTATTATTATAAGAAAATTCAATTAAGGGCAAGTGATTTTCCCATGAACCTTGGAAATCTAAGACGCATGCCCTCAACATATCCTCCAGGGTCTGAATAGTCCGCTCGCTCTGACCGTCGGTTTGAGGGTGATACGCTGTGCTCATCTTGATTTTCAGTCCCATCTCTCGTTGGAAACTCTTCCAAAAAGTAGAAGAGAATCGACTATCCCGGTCGGACACAATCGACAAAGGCACACCATGGCGGACGACAATCTCATCGATATACAACTTCGTGAGTCTTTCCATGGAATAGGTTTCCTTGATGGGCAAGAAATGCACCGATTTGGTAAGACGGTCCATAATGACCCAAATAACGTCGTAACCTTTCGGAGTTCTAGGAAATTTAGTCACAAAATCCATCGTGATTTGTTCCCATTTCCAAACGGGGATATCTAACGGTTGGAGTTTTCCGTACAGTCGTTGATGCTCCATTTTTACTTACAGACATGTCAGGCATCTTTCCACGTAATGGGCTATGTCCTTCTTCAGTCCCGACCACCAATAGACTAGCCTCAGATCTCCGTACATCTTGTTCGTTCCCGGGTGAATGGAATACTTCGACTTGTGAGCCTCCGCTAAGATGACCATCCTCAAATCTCCGAGTCTCGAAACCCAAATCCTTCCGCTGAAGCATTTCAAACCTCGACTATCCTCGACTAGCGAACTTGTAATTCCTACTATCCTTTCAGCTTTAATACTTTCGGACCTCAGGGCTTCTACTTGGAATTTCTTAATCTCGTCCAGAAGGGTTGGTGTTACCTCAGCTCTCGTAGTTATCATCATTAGGCTTTCGCTTCTTTCCTTCCGGCTCAGAGCATCTGCTACAACGTTGGCCTTTCCAGGATGATATTCGATCTTACAGTTATAATCAGTTAGTAACTCCATCCATCTTCGTTGACGCATAATCTATTCCTTCTGGTCAAACAAATGGCAAAGTCTTTTGTGATCCATGAAGATCTGACATTGCGTTCCATAAAGGTAGTGCCTCTAAATTTTTAATGTTGGGTCTGAAATATGCCAAGTCCAGATAGTACTGCTAAGTATTGAAGATTACTACTGCTGAAGACTTTAGTACTGCTACTTGAATATTACTACTACTAGAAGTATTACTACTGCTTGAAGGATTACTACTGCTAGTAGTTAGTACTGCTTGGAGAGTTAGTACTGCAAGTTAGAAGTTACTACTGCAAGCATGGTTAGTACTGCTATTGATAAGAAGATGCTACTGAAGATTAATGCTGCTTGTGATGATAAAGATGGATTGATTGCTTAAAGAGAAAGACAAAGATAATTATGGACTGGATGCTGAAGATCGACTTTAATCTAATAATTATCTTGTAATATGTTTTGTATATATAGTCTAGAAGTCTTTTGCTTATGATAGATAGAAACATAGAGATATAGAGATACATACATTTTTGTTTTAGAGAGAATTAGCCTCAGGATTCTTAGAAATCCTTTCTTTAGAGAAGTATTGAACGTCTGTTGAGCCTGTTCAACAGATTGAGGCTTTGGTTGTAATCATTAAGTTATTCAATATAACTTGTGATTTGATCTCATATACTGTTTCATTGATTTACTGTTAAAGTGTTTTTCCGCAACTTCTTTAACATAGTTTCTGAGTGTTTAGTTTAAATTCTTGTTTCGAATTTCGATCCTGACAAGTGGTATCAGAGCAGAGGAACTCAGAAATCAATAATCATCATGGACGGATCACACGACAGTGTTCTTGTTTCAAAGGTTTCCATGCTCAAACCTAATGAGTTTGACATGTGGAAAATCAGGATCAGGCAGTATATACTTCTTACAGACTACTCAATGTGGGACATCATTGAGAATGGTCCCTCCAATGAAGGAGAGATGGGAGCAGATGGCAAGAGACCTCCACCAAAGACTGATGGAGAAAGAAAGATGAGGTAGATTGAGATGAAAGCCTTGAGTATCAACATCAATTTTGCAACTATGTTGATGCCAAAATCCTGTGGAATGCTTTGGAGAAGAGATTTTCAGGCACCAAAAGCACTAAGAGAAATCAGAAAGCAATTCTCAAGCAACAATATGAAAATTTTATGTCTACAAAGAATGAGTCTATGACTCAAACCTTTGATAGGTTCAACAAGTTGATTAGAGAATGGGCCACTGTTGGTGTCAAGATGGACCAGGATGATGTCAACAGAAATATTCTAAGATCTCTTGGTGAAGAATGGGTAATGTATACTGTATCATTCAGACATAATGATAATCTGGAGGATAAGGAACTAGATGATCTCTACAATGATCTCAGGGTGTTTGAGTTGCGATAAACCTGTAAATTTGTGAAAGTCTTAATTTTTGATGGCTTAGTGTGAGTACATGCAAATTTTTCTATAATATTTTTAGAATTGCATTTTTCTTGAAGTTAATCGAAGTTCGCATGCGAGCACACTGAATAGATTGCTGGAAGTATTTGAAACTGAACATGTCTTAACTTGATATGCAATGAAACTTGTCTCCGTATCCAACAACATATGCTTGATTTCAACTGATTGATAAATCTGTGATATTTTACTGAGTATACTTTAATTTGTTTAGTGTTTAAAATTTTATATGTTCAGTTGTTTCAAAATTTATATTCAGTATAATTTTCTTTTTACACTGATGTCTTAATGTTTGTGTATCCATATTTTTGTCAAACTATTTGTGCATTTTTTGAGGGGGAGAGAACATCTGACTGCAAATTTGGCAACATTCTATTTTTGAGGGGGAGTGAATTTACCTGCTAAAATACTTCACGTGCTGATCAGAATTTAATCAGGTAAGTATTTCTGATAATTTTATGCAAATGCTGATCTGATTTTTTAAATTCTGTGCATTTGTGTAGGGGGAGTAAAAGGGATATTCAGGTAAAATTTCAATTTTATGTACTTTTTTTTTTAAAATGTTATTTTTTTTTAAAAGTTTTTTTTTCAGTGTTCTTTATTTTTTAGTTTAGTATAAATAGTGCTTGTACTGTTCACTTTACCTTTTTCTCGTGTTGCTAGTACAACTCCGACTACAACTGCTCCTCCAAGCTCATTTGAAGTTGGTCAGTCGTCAAGAGCACAAGCTGATGTTCCTCCTTCTGAACCTGTGATTCCTCCGACAATTCTAGAGGAAGGACCAACTTTGACTAGACAACAGAGACAAAGAAGTCTTCAACAAAGGTATATGGCTTCAAGGCAAAGATCTGCTTTTCTAGAAGATTCTCAGAGTAATATTCTCGTTTCTAGAAGAAGGCCGATCAACATTTATGCTATCCTTGGTGTTGAAAAGGAGTCAGAAGCATATCAGTATGAATACTTGATGCTCATCAAGTGCCAGCGCCGTAGAAACAATCTCGTTTCTTCTCCGCATCTAATTGTCCGAGTTATCAGCTTCACGATAAACAAGTTAGTCAATATCTGGTATCCGGAATTTGAAGTGGAAAGAAGAGATTGCAAGCGATATACTTTCTCAGAGGCAGATTTTACTGATCTTTCTATTGATGATATTGAGTTTTTATATGATCATTTCAGAAATCTTTATCATAGAACACAGGATGTTTCTCAAGCACTGTTTGTTATCAAAAGATTCATTCGACGACAAATAAGATTTTTCAGAGTATTTGATTTTCAGATGGCCGTTGAAAACTTTCAGCCAGTTGTAAATCTTCAAAGGCCCAATCGAAGCTTGCCAGACTTAGATTCTTATCCTTTATTCACCATTGTTTAAGATCCATATGGAGTTATCTACAAGAATGGCTCAAGTCAAAAGTGTTTCCTCAGATTTGAAGAAATTGGTCATTACTCTAATGGAACTTTAAAGGTGATCAAGCTTCAGTTGGAGCAACGTCTGAAAGAAGCTAAAAGAAGATTTTTGGAAACAAGAAGTAATGCATTTCTGATTGATAATGATGAAATTCGACTTCTCAAGAAGACATTGAATATAATTCATGAGAGATTGAATTTTCGCTCAACTCTAAGAAGCCTGGAAGTTTTAATTGGACTGAATAGACTTCGTCAAAGAGAGGAGCGTCAATGATTACTAAGGGGGAGATTGTTAATACTGTTTTTGTAGTAATCATTGTATTTATTATCAGTAGTCTTAACTTTGCTTATCTTGCTTATCTGTATTGGTTAAGACCTGAGGTATTTAAGTCCCTTAGGTGCTTTGGTGTTTGTAACTTTTGAACTCATTGAATATATCAGATTACTTTGGCGCTCTCATCTTTCTCTCTCTACTTTCTCTCTCTAAGATTTAGAGATCTTGGAATTACACGGGGTCATGTAGCAACCGGTGTCATGACCGGTGTTTAAACACAACAGTTATCGACCGAAGTTTTACAAGTACTGGAAACACTCCAATTGGCGCAAATCAATCTTTTGCGTAATTAACGAGTGGCGCAAGACCTGTTGACTGAATGAAACCGATTTTCAATTTACAGCCTTCGTTCTCTGACTGAATCACAATCATCGACCCACTAAACTTTTGAGCATACCATTGAAAAACAAAAGCCACCTTTGATTTCAACTTCGATTCCACTAAATTTTGCGTGAACAGTTGTTAGCTCAAACCTGAAATTTTTCGCAAAGAGAATGTGACGCAAAACATACTTTTCACAATGAACTGATAGCAAAAACTGCGACCTGTTTGTGACCGGAGAGTGTGAACAGTCTGTATGACCGGTGTGTACAGTGTGTGACCGGTGTGTGCAGTGTGTCCGACCAAGTGTGTGACCGGTGTGTGTGATCAACAACCGACCGGTGCTTAAACAAACCAGATATCGACCGGTGTTTGAATTCAATTTAGAACGCGCAGATCAAACAATTTATGAACTCGTAGATGCTTGGAATTGATTGGAACTCGCAAAGCACATAAACTTGTTGTGCGTGTTCTTCAAGAACTCGCAGACTGTTTGTGTGTTCTTCCCATCTGGTTCATCACTTTGATCCAAAAAGATCCAATCCTGCAAAATTGATTCTTGAAATCATATCAATACAATTGAAATTCAATCCCAAACACATTCTTAACAAATCAAACTATCTAGAGCTGACAAATTAAGTGCATTTTTCTAATTACAGTGCTCGACATTTTTAACAATCAGATCCAAGAAATTTCAAAATTGAAGATGACCTTGTGATTAATCCATGAAAATATATGAATAAGATCAAATCCATGATATCAAACGAATCCTGTGAACCATTTTTGCAAACTAAAATCAAGAAAATTTGAAACAACAGTGATCAATCTGTGTTCTTGAGAATTTTCAAGAAAATCGACTTTATGATCCAAAAATTCAGAAATGAATCCATCTTTTTCTGTGAAAAACTTTCTGAAATTGTTTGGTACGGCTCTGATACCAATCTATCAAGCACAATTCTCATAAAAGATATGACAATAAAGAACTAGAGAGAGAGTAGAGAGAGAAAGTAGATCTTGAATCACATATCATACGTCTAATGATTTACAATAGAGTTCTTCCAATTCTTACATGAAACTTCAAGACAATAAACCTATTTATACCACCTAATCTAACAAAGACTTACTAACTAAGGAAACTAATACAACTTTGACTTTGACAATACAGACTTTGACTTTGACATTGTTGACTTTACAACTTTGACTTTCTAATTAAATCTTGGATACAATATTTTGACTTAACACTAACTCTTGATGTAAAGCTCCCCAAAACCTCGACAAGAACCGACTATCACGATCGGAAACTATCGACAAGGGTATACCGTGTCTAGAGACCACTTCGTCTATGTAACGCTTCGCCAACTTATCCATTGGCAAAGTTTCCCGCATCGCTAGAAAGTGAAAACTATTCGTCAATAACCTAAATAGTATCGTTCCCTCTCAAGGTCTTTGGTAACTTGGTCACGAAATCCATGGTAATCTTGTCCCATTTCCACTCGGGGATTTCAAGTGACTGAAGGCTCCCATAGGGTCGTTGATGCTCGGCCTTTACTTGCGAACAAGTTACGCATCGCTCTACATAATGGGCCACATCCAATTTCATAATTGGCCACCAATAATGTAGTTTCAAATCCCGATACATCTTGGTGCTTCCCGGGTGGATAGAATACTTGGACTTATGCGCGTCCTCTAAGAGTAGCTCTCAGCAACCACCAAAATTCGGTACCCAGACTCGCCCGTTGAAGCATTTAATCCCTCGACTATCTTCGGTCAACAGTAACTTTTGCTTGGTCATCACTTCATCCTTAAGGTTTTCTTCCTTTAATGATTCGCTTTGTGACCCTTTGATCCTTTCCATGAGGCTCGACATTAATTCGATTCTTGCAAGCTTGGCTTGAAGTCTCCCGCTATACTCTTTTCGACTCAAGGCGTCGGCTACCATGTTTGCTTTACCCGGGTGGTAGAGCAATTCACAGTCGTAATCCTTAAGTAGTTCCAACCACCTTCTTTGCCTCATATTGAGTTCCTTCTGATCAAATACATACTTCAAGTTTTTGTGATCCGTGTACAAGGTACACTTTGTGCCGTATAGATAATGTCACCATAACTTTAGTGCGAACACTATCGCCGCCAGCTCCAAGTCGTGAGTAGGGTAGTTCTTCTCGTGTACCTTCAATTTTCTGGATGCGTAAGCGATCACTTTTCCCCTTTGCATGAGTACAAATCCAAGTCCCATCTTGGACGCATCGCTATAGACTACAAAATCCTCCGATCCCTCCGTCAAGGATAAGATCGGAGCCTGGCATAACTTCCTTTGCAATGTCCTGAATGCTTCCTCTTGCTCTTCAGTCCACACAAACTTTACATTATTCTTGGTCAACCTCGTCAACGAAGAAGCAACCTTGGAGAAGTCTTGTATGAACCTCCGATAATACCCCGCCAAGCCTAGGAAGCTTCAGATCTCGGATGGACTTTTGGGAGGTTCCCAATTCATCATAGCTTCAACCTTGGCCAGATCCACTTTCACTCCGTCTTTCGTAACTACGTGCCCCAAGAACTGCACTTCCTTCAACCAAAACTCATGTTATTCCCAGATTCAAGTTCTAAATGATCACAAACAACCAAGATGAGATTCTAAATCATATATCATTGAATCAAACAACAAAGATTACAAATTCACAACTTCCTCTCTCTAAACTCTCTCACTAGAAACATATTCAATTAGCTCTTCTCTAATCTGCTCTCTCTCTGATTCGTGTACATCTTATTTAAACAACAAGGAAATAAGGTATTTATACCCTTAACAAATACAAAAGAAACAATACACAATTACATTGACTTTGACTTTATTAACAAAAGACTTTGAATTTAAGTGAGAGTTGACTTTTAGCCTTTGACTTCTTGACTTTTGATCTTCAATCTTTATGATCTTGAATCCAACAAATATGTGCTCTAACAATCTCCCTCTTTGGATCAAGATCATTACTAAAAGATTTAGCAATGCGATCTTCTCTAATTAAGCTCGATTGAAATAACTCCCCCTTTGATTAACCTTTATATTCTCTTGTAATCTCTCTTTTGATACAAACATGATTTACAAACTCCCCCTTAACACAATGAAATTCTTCTTTGATAAGCTTTGTTCTTCAAAAACATTCAGCAATCTTCCCAACGTCTGATCTTCAAAAATAGTAACATTATCTCCCAAAGGTTGTAACCAAACCTTTTTTAGACATTGAAAGAAATTATCTTCATTTTCAGCTCTGAATGATTTATCCAACTTTCTTCAAATAAACTTTCTCCAAAATCTGCTTGCTTTCAAAATTCTTTGAACTTTCGCTTATCAACTTTGATTAAACATCAAATATGAAATATCTCTCTCCATATCCAATACAAACACTTCTTTCCGGACATTTCTTTCAACTTTAACATTACTTTGAATCACACATTTCTTTATCTTCTCCCCCTTTTTGATGATTAGAACATCGATATCATCAAAACTCTCTCCAAGAAATGTCGTTGAAAGTCTATCTGACCACTGATCTTTGATAATGAGCCTCTGATTCATTGCCAATTCGAACAAAGTATTCATCCAAATCTTTTCAAATCTAGACAAAATAAGAATGTAACACCTGAATCAACAAATGAATCAGTTAAAATGCCTGTCAGTAACACAAAGTCACTGTGTGTAACGAATATACAATATAAAGGAGCTTTTTGATGTTCACTCCCCCAGGGCTTCCATCCAATAATCGAAATACCACAAAGGCAATTTCTATGAATGTTATGACAAAGAAACAAATTCTTTGTGTGTTCGTGCATGTGTAGAAAGAATTAAGCACGAATAATTGCTTTTTAAGGCTCAACATAGTGTAAACCACTGAGACAACAGTAGATAAACACAGACTCAATGTGCATGATTGAAGTGCGAAGGTGGGGCAAACTTCCTTCTTTTTCAATATCCAGATTTTCCAAATGAAAACCAGATAGATTATATGTTGCGTCCCCTTGAAAATGTGAAACATTTTCTTTTTGAGAAGAAAATGAGTGGTTTGTGGAGTTTAAGCAAGAGTTGTCATGGGCTATTTGCCTGTTTCAATAACGTTCACCAAAGAATTGTGAAACGCTAGTAATGTGGCTGCCCGACTCATAAAGTAGTTGGTGCAGAGTTTGATATTCTTTTACTCTGATCTCACACCCTCTTTCTTTTAATCATTAAGTTCACTGCTAACCAAACTCTCTTTTCCATTTTACCTCATCACACCCACACTCATTTCTTTTAGACTCCTCACATTCAATCACTAAGGATTAACTTCTTGGGTAGGAAACACTGGTTAACGTGAATCCATAGAAGTTTAGTTAAGTCCTAGCACAAAGAACCCATGTAATCCTATGAAAGCATAATATTGCTCAATATGGTTTAACTTTAACAGTTAAAGTTCAAAATACAACTGCCAGATGTTTGTATGCTCAGAAAATAATCATGAAGATATGAGCATTTTGAACATTGAAGATATTTCAAACAAGTATATTGAATGAATGAACATGAATGCAAAAGACTTGTTTGAAAATCTGACATTGTATGAAAATGATCAAAAATGAAATGATATAACAATCAAGGCTTATGGTCATGAATAATGGATATTGTCTAAATGAAACAAAATATAGACATTCTTGAAATGACCATTTTGAAATGAAATGAAATGACGCTAAAAAAATCATTGAAGTACAAGCGGGGTGTCTTACCATCTAAAATATGTTTCAATATGAGACATGATAAGAACAATTTGAACAAAAATTCAAACCAGTGTGTATGAATACTTGAAAGTATATAGAAAAGACAATACACAAGTAATTATCTTTGGAAACACACGGTTTATAAGCATTTAAGCATAAAATAAAATGAAAACATTTAAAATCACACTTCCAATTCATGAAATATGTTTAAGAATCGGGAAGTGGTTTGAACATTTAATACATTTTTTCTATATCTGAAAGTTGTCCTTCTTTCAGATACAATTGAGATTAAGATAAGAAATTTACCTTTTTGCTCAATCTTAATTCACAGAAAGTCAGCTGTAGTCATTAAGATATGATCGTGTCAGCTTCTCTCATCCTACAAGAGTCTCAAAGTCTAGTCAAAGCAAATTTATTGACAAATTTATTCGAAAAGTAAAAAACAAACATAAAAGCAATAAAACTTTTAAAATACGAGTTCTGATCTGAAATAATCAGAAATCATAATCCTTTTACTTCCCCTGAAATTATGCATCTAAAATATGTCAGTTATAAAGCACATGATAGAAATCTACAACTCCTTTTGGAATGTAGTTCGTCATATATATCGGATGCAAAAATTTCAGAAAAAATATGTACTCCCCCTTGAAGGTTGATATCCTCATTGGATTCTCGGAGTACAATCCTCATATCAGCTCGGGAGTATCTATTTTTTTATCGTTGAAGTACGAGTCCTAAACTGTTATGTTTAGAAGTCAAACTTCGTTGAAATACGGGTTCTAAGCTGATTTACTTAGAAGCCTTTGTTCTTTTACTCCCCCTTGACTTGTGGTGCCTGCAACATAGAATCAGTTTTCGGCTTTGGTACCTACTGGTATTTGGGTCCATGTGTGTTAGTTGCAGTTCGAATGGGAGTAACTGAGTAAGAACCATACCAGTAATGATCACTAGCTTTATGAACAAAATCATAAGTACAACAATAACAACAATGCCTCTTTTTAGATAACCTGATCAATTGATCTCTCGAATAAGCAAGATCAGGTTTACCTTTCTTTTGGAAAACTTCGCATAAATTTTTTCCTTCCTCAAGATTTCCAAGACGTCCCGAAGGTGACGCGCATGGTCGACTTCATCCTTCGAGTAGATAAGAATGTCATCAATGAACACGATGACCGATTTATCTAGAAAGGGTCGGCCCACGCGGTTCATTAAGTCCATAAACACCGCTGGAGCGTTCGTCAATCCGAAGGGCATCACTAAGAACTCGTAGTGACCATAACGCGTCCTAAAAGCAGTTTTCGGAATGTCTTCCTCTTTGACTCTCACTTGATGATAACCCGAACGAAGATCGATCTTCGAAAAGCAACCCGCCCCTTGAAGTTGGTCGAATAAATCATCAATTCTAGGGAGTGGGTATTTATTCTTCACGATCACCTTGTTCAACTTCCTATAATCGATACACATCCGCATAGTACCGTCCTTCTTCTTCACAAATAAGACCGGTGCTCCCCAAAGCGAGGAACTCGGTCTTACGAACCCCTTCTCCATAAAATCTTGCAATTGGCTCATCATTTCCTTCATCTTTGACGGGGCCAAACGGTATAGAGATCGGGCTATAGGAGCCGCTCCCGGTGTCAGATCAATCTTGAACTCCACCTGACGGTCGGGTCGTAAACCAGGCAAGTCATCCGGGAATACGTCGAGAAACTCCCTCACTACCTCGACATCTTCTAGCTTCTTCTTCTCAAGTTTGGCATCTATCACATATGCCAAAAAGGATGAGCATCCTTTCGACAAACACTTTCGTGCCTTCGCCATGCTAATGATTGCAACTTCACCCTTTCGCCTCTCACCATACACGGTCACTGCATCACCATCCGAAGTCAGAATTCGGATCAACTTTTTAGCACATAGAATTTCCGCGTGGTTAGTCGACAACCAATCCATACCGATTACAACATCAAATCCTCCGATGATCATAGGCATTCAATCAATCGGAAATTCCCTTCCTTCGATTTCGATCTTGCAATTTCTTAGAACGTCTCGAACCACTACCTGATCACCATCCGCTAGCTCTACCACTAACGCATCTTCTAGACTAGTAGTGGGCATGGATAGTTTTGGGCAAAAAGAACTTGATACAAACGAAAAACTAGCTCCCGAGTCAAATAATACACGTGTAGGTACGGAGTTTAGGAGAAACGTACCCGACACTACGTCCCTTGATGCCTTCGCCTCCTCGGTGGTCATCTGAAAAGCTCTCCCTGTTGCTTTAGGAGTGTCCACCTTTTTTCCACCGCTAAAGTTCGTCTTTGACTTCGGGTATTCACTTCTGATATGGCCCGACTCTTTACACTCGAAACAAACTCGCCCTTTGATTGGACAGTCACGGAAGCTGTGGCCGAGCTTACCACATTCGAAACACGGTTCAGACCCCGAGTGGCAAGGGACGGTGTGCTTGCTTCAGCATTTTGATCACCACGGAGAATCCCGTGTAGGGCCATTCCCTCTTTGATTGTTGTTGAAGTGATTTGTCCTCTTTGAAGATGTGGGACCCCCTTCCCACTTCCTGTTCTCGACTACTCCTCTCCTCTCCACCTTATTCTAGACGTACGAGTCTTCCACAAGTTGCGCCTCTTCTATTGCCTCTCGAAGAGTAGAGGCCTTTGACACACGTACCATGTTCATCATCTCGGTAGGCAAACCCTTGATGTACGCCTTGATCTTCTCTTTCTCAGTGGGGACCAGATGTCCCACCAAGCCTAGTTTGTCCATAAACGATTTGTTGTATTCCTTCACCGACAAATTCCCTTTCCTCAAACCCCGGAACTCATCGATGATCCGATCCATAGCTCGTTCGTTACAAAATTCCTCCATAACCTTCTTCTTGAAGGTCTCCCAGCTCAATTTAGCCAACACGGTGGCTTCAATAGAAGTGGAATACACATTCCACCATGTGAGGGCGGCCCCTCTCAACATTTGGGATCCGAATACGGCTTTTTGACTTTCCCCACACTCGCTTGATCGGAAAGTCTGCTACATTTCTCTTATCCAGTTCATGCATGCTACCGGGTCATCTGTACCCTTGAATTCCGGAGGTCGGCATCCAAGGAATGCCTTGAAGGTACAAACCTTAGGCGGTTGCCTTACTTCGGGAGGTGGAGTTTCATTAGAAGGGACAACGGGTCCCGTACCTCCAGATCACGCCACTGTCTCAGGCCTACGGTGGTTGGCATCTCGATCATTCAAGAACTTCAAGAATGCTTCTTGCTGTTGAGCCATAGCTGCATTCATCGCTTGCATCATCCGCTCCATCATTCTAGTCTCCGGAGTTACTTCTTCCATGATCGGATGAGTTGCAGCTAGGGTACGTTGGGGTATTTGCTCCGGTCCTCCACCCAGCGTGTTTATAAAAGGTGGGGGTAAGTCATTATTCGTTACTCTCGGTTGATCGGCCGTAGATGCCGCCGTATCATGGCCTTTTGACTGATTACGCGTATTAACCATAGTCTGCCACACACACGAGAATATAGGTAAGATGAGGATGAACAGAAAGTACACAAGGAAACGTACTACCACCTTCATTAATTATCATAACAACGGAAAACAAGCATAATCATGTAAAACATCTTCATAATAGCGTTAGCTAGGCGAAATTATGAACATGCGATACATAAAAATTTTCATTCCCATGACCATAACTCTTAATTTGTGTAGCTTCCGTCGACTCTAAGACCATCTTATCTTAAGAGTTCTACCCAATCTCACACCATCATTGCCTAATTTCACAACTTAAGTCTAGGTACCTTACATCCATACCTAGTTCACTTAAACCTGGCTCTGATACAAACTTTTAACACCCTAAATTTTAGAGAAATAAAAATTCAAAATTTTGCAATATGACGGCTATAAATTGGTAAACCTGGGTATATATAAAAACCTGTTGAAAACAATCCCCAAAGTATCATCCCGATAGAACGGGGAAACAAGCTATAACCATTACAATTAATCAAATGAAGAATACACTAACAACCTAATAATCTAACTTAAATAAGAAAGATTAATATCGGGTGTTGCTATCCTTCCAAAATTGTGCCCACTAACCAAAATACCGGTCTATACATCTCCCAAAAAGACCGCTCTTGACCTCAAGCCATCCACTCAGTCCCGACGAACCCCACCGGAAACCTGACCTGTTATACATGTCATTTTAAGAAAAAGTGTTAGGCTAGAGCCTAGTGAGATCAAACATTTGCAGTTTAAATAATCAGAGGTAAGAGTGAGTAAAAGAGTTTCTTTTTGTACACCAATAATAATGGTAATAATAACAATAATGCTTTTTGAAATGTAGCAAGTACCTCTTGGGTTTACGGGGGAGACCCGCTTACTAACACAAATGACGGAACACAAAAGTAAGCCATTCGATGAGTCAGTAAAGCCAATACACAAATAAAGTACACGCAAGGGATGTCAGGCTCAGTGGCTTTAAACGTACACCTACAGAAACTCAAGTTTAACCCCGATGGGTCCTTACATCGAGCTCCTCATCCAATATCGTGATACTTGAGCACGAAGGACTTATAACCCATTCCGATGCCTAACGTGCCTCGACGTGGAAAACTAGTTGTCCCAACGCTGGAACAATGATATAACAACTTACGGAGTCGTGACTCCCAAATGCAACAAATAAGCCAATTAATGCTCATAAGACCCAACGAATATTCCAACAATCGAAAATATGCATAAAGGCGTAAATGATGATTTCTCCCCAAGACAATTCCCATTCTTTACCGAATGATCATTAGTTGAAACATAAATTACTGTTACAAGTCATACTCTTCAAAACATGATAAATTCCCAAATACAAACTTATCAGTAGTTAACCACAAGATTTATCATTTCTAAAAACCCATAAGTTATAAATGAATGGAACCATCTTTTGAAATACATTTTCCCCAAGTAAAGGTAAGTTAATAGAATCCTCAACAAGCTCATACAAGTACATTCTATGAAACTATCATAAACCCTAAAATCTCCAAAAGTTAGACTTGGTACAAAAACCCACAAATCAAGTATATAAAAAGGAGATGTTTAGGCATTTAAAACCCACATTTGACATGTATAATGTTTTATAAAAGTGTATGAACTCACCTTAGTAGTTTTCTTAAAAGAAAACCAGGCACTAGATATGAAGGAGATGAAGATGAAATGATGAACCACTTGAGAGCTTCCTATCAACACTTCCTAAAAGTGTTAAGGATCACCATTAATGACCTAGAATCACCATAAATGATGAAAGAGGTTTTAAGGAAGGAACACTTACTGATTTTAGCAGAGAGAATCACATCCAAACCCTAGAAGTCAGATAAAAATGACTGAAAATCACGACCACTTCTTTTTATACCCAGACCACCACTCGCGATTGTGACACGACGAGAGTGACACTTGTCACTCTCACGGGCAATGTCGCGCGGAACCAACTACCCGCGGTACAATTGGGGCGAGAGTGCCCCCTGCGATAGTGACCATGTCACAATCGTATGGCACAATCGTATGGCCTGTACCGTAAGTCCCAAACCTACGACGACTATGCCCTCACGATAGTGACACCCTGTCACTGTCGCGGGCAATGTCGCGAAAACCCACAAACTTTCAAAAAACTTGTATTTTCAGCCCACGATGCTCAAACAGACAAAATCTATATTTACTAACAATTCCCAACAATCATAAGGTTCTAAAATGAGGAAGAATAATACACGGTTCTCAGAATTCGAAGTGTTACACAAGGTCCCGGTTGGGGTATGGTTATAGTGACACTGTGTAGAGATAGGTGTTAGTTACATGCACAGGAGAGAATAACTTGGGTGAAGTCTTCCGGACATTTGGAGATAGTAATATTTTATGGGTTTAGTAGCACCCGTCCTTATTTTAGACCTTGTATAAGGTTTAAGTTGTGCCTATTAAAGGTAAACCTTAAATTCTTATTTTAGCTGATTCAATTATTGATGTAATTAGAAAATTTAAAATTAGTTGTTTTTTCCAAGTTTGAGGGTGTTACAAGTTGGTATCAGAGCTTAAGTTTGAGAGATGAGATTTAGGTGTTAATTTCGGATACCTAGACTCAAACTAGTGTCCTTCTAAGTGATGAAAGTGAGATTGTACAATTAGGCATCTGAAGATAGGATACTTTGAGGCCTACAAAGTCACTAGAACCGGGAATCATGACGAGGGTAGCAAGGATAGTCATGTATGGTATGTTCATAATTGCACCTAGCTAGTGTCATGGTGAACTTATATGTTACATGTGTGTGCTTGAATCGTCTTCATGTGATGACCGATAGGGTAGTGGATGAACTTCATAGGAGTAGTAGTTAGGAGAAGTTGATGTTAATACCCTTGTCACTTGGAGTGACGGTTAAGAATGATGAATACATTAAGTTGACCATTTTGCGTCAGGGCAATTTATTGAAGTAGAACATAGGCCTATTAAATCCACTTTATTTCAAGAAGAAATCGTGAGGTTAACCGGTATAGTTGCCCATCGTTATCTTAAGATGTTGAGCATACGGACGTCAGTAGTCAGATTGTTGGACTTGGTGAGCTCAGTCCTAAGATTTTGGGTCTCGACCAAATTTCATGCATGAAACTTGCTTTTAAAATAATTTGCATAAAGTATTTCATGCTTTCCCAAATTATCATGCGGGTCGTATTTTGAATATGTGGAATAACGTTTAACACGCACGAGATTTTAAACCATGAGTTTAAACATGCATAAAATTGTTTTATTGCACATGGTTGCAAACTTTGTTGAGATTTTATTTATCCCTGTTTTTGTCGAACACTATATTCGGATATTGTAGTATTTACGCTTTACCTTGTTTAGGGTCTCGGGAAAGTGTTAGAACATATTTTATGTTCTATTTTAGAAGTTTTATAAAGTAATCAACCTTATTGTATTTGGGCTTTGTATTGGGTTTCGGCTTGTAATGTTTACAAGGGTTATAGAAGTATAAATAGAAATCTTGTGTAATAGTTTTAGGTTAACCCTTTCATTATCAATGTAGCCGTATGATTGTTCTTGCTCTCTAGTAGATTAGTTTTTACTTGCTTTCAATAATCATTGATTTCTATCTCCTTGAATCTTTGTTATCTTCTCAATCAAACCAATCATTGATCTCAATTGGACTAACAATTGGTATCAAAGCCTAACAGAAATCATCTTTTCTGATCGATCTGAGATCTGGTTGTGTTTTTGAATGGAACAGTCTGTGAAAATCGATTTCTGTGATTGTTTGTGAAATTGTTTGGGTTTTATTGTTTAATTGATTCAATAGTTATAGTTAATCATTATAGAATCAATTGCTTGTAACAATTTCGATCCAGAAAGTCGAATCGATCGATTTTGAGTTCCTTTTGTTCGAAGTTTTTTGTTTACTGTGGTTGAATTGTTTTTGTGCTTGGAGTCGAAATTAGACTTAAAGATCAACTACAAATGTGCTTATTAGCATATTTCGAACTTGTGGATAAAGTATCAACTCAAGAATCGAAGGATTGAAGGTTTAATCGAAGTTTTTCAGAAAATATGTTCGAGATCCACGATTTTCGCAAGATCAGTGAAGAACTCGCAAAGAATGAAGTTTTCGCAGAATGAGAAGGTTTCGCAGAACATTGGACACAACAAAATTTTGAAGTGTGGAATTCGCAAGTGGCTATATTGTGAAAGATAAAGGATTCGCAAGTCACTGTGCTTTGTTGTGTGCGAATTCTAGAAGAATTCGCAGACCACTTGATTTTATTGTCTAAAGTTTCACAGGTTTCATGTATGCGAAAAGTGGCTTCAAAAATTCATGAAAAATGTTCTAAATATGGATTTCGCAGGTATGGGAACTGCAAAAGTTAAAGGATTCGCAGATGTGTGTCTTGAGAATTCTAAGGGATTCGTAGACATATATCTTGCGAAAGGCGAGGATTCGCATACAAGAGGCTTGCGAAAGTTGAAGTTTCGCAAGGCAAGCCTCTGCGAATTGTGGTATAGCTTAATGCATCTTGCGAATTATGCTCAAACATCTATAAGGATCTGCGAATTTTAATGGTTTGCGAAAGTTGGTGTTTATACTGAGAATTGTGACTGTTTTGAACCCTATTTCATACAAGTTTGCCCTGTTCATGTGCTTTTTACGCGGAATGCATATGTGACAGCTGGTTGGTCACATATCCTTAGCAACTGATCTATATTTCACGAGTGCTCATGATCTGCAAAGTTTTTCAGATTCTGGATTTGATGATTTGATCTCTGCTTGGATTGAGTTAGCTGCCTGAGCATCTGCAATCATCAATCTGGAAAGCTTCTTCAGTTGTTAGACCATTGAGATCACTTTATCATTCTTCTGACTTGATCACTCAGTAGTGTGAGCGACTGCAATCACTGTTCTGCACTTTGGTTGTGCTTCAGAATCCTGAGAGCTGATAATCATCCAGTTGCTTTGTGAAGAAAGGAGTTCTGAGTTTGATTGTTCAGTTTTCTGGAAACCAGTCAGAAAATGAGTACCTTTTATCAGTTGTTGAATATTTCTTGCCTTCTACCCTTGCATTGTAGTGTTGCTACCAGATGCTACCGCCCATATGCTTATCAGATGAAGTTCTTAAGCTGAATTCTTACATCAACTCATGGTTAATAGACAGATCAGATGTTATATATTGAAGATGCACTTGAGTGTCACTCCATAATCCACACAAATCATTCTTGTGGGCGTTAAGGAATGTGTTGGATTTACTAGAGGAAAAAGTTGTCTTTATGTGCACTCAGTCGGGTTTATTGTCTACATCAGATCTGACGTTTTAGTTGATACTTCAAGGATAAGAGCTACATTCTAGGGGGAGCAAGAGGAGCTTTGAAGTTTATGCAACACTAAGTTTTATAAATAAATCAAGGGGGAGAGGAGTTGAAGTTGAAGCTGATCAGAAAAATGGTTACTTTACAAAACTTATGGGGAGAATGTTAGAACATATTTTATGTTCTATTTTAGAATTTTTATAAAGTAATCAACCTTATTGTATTTGGGCTTTGTATTGGGTTTGGGCTTGTAATGTTTACAAGGGTTATGGGAGTATAAATAGAAATCTTGTGTAATAGTTTTAGGTTAACCCTTTCATTATCAATGTAGCCGTATGATTATTCTTGCTCTCTAGTAGATTAGTTTTTACTTGCTTTCAATAATCACTTATTTCTATCTCCTTAAATCCTTGTTATCTTCTCAATCAAACCAATCATTGATCTCAATTGGACTAACAGAAAGTAACTACGATTTATGACCTTGACATGGGATCTCCTTCACTTATGTTAAGGTTTTAAAGGAAAAAGTTATTTCCATGTTTTGGTGCTTGAGTTTTATTGGAAATTTTATTTCGTGTGAGTTTTGTTGGGTTTTATGGAGTATTATTTTACGATGTATTGCAACACATGAACGAACATTGAAATGCGTAGGTTAGATTCATTGCGTGTGTTGGTTTATGGCTTATTGAGAAATTTATTTCATGAGAGTTTTGTTGGTGGATGTTATCCCATATGTTGTTTTTAGAGTTTCAACATCGTGTGATTTCTCTTTTGAGTTTTATACAAGTATATTTCGTTGTACACTACTTATTATTTGAATCAATTTATACTTTTAGTGTGAGTAAACGTACAAGGACCTATGATGGTTCGTGTTGAATTGTTGCTTTGAGCATTCTTTGGTGGCTGATTTTACCGTTATTGTCTCATGCAATGTATTATATTGATTTGATGATATGCATGACTTTGTAGCCACTGTTTTTGGAAAAGAGCATTTCATTCATGCAGCCTAAAGTTTGAAATCGATTTAAATTCATTTACATTTGACCAAATCGCATGAACCTATCGTTTTACTAAGTTCGGGAAATAAACTGATGTATGTGGGTCTTGTTAGAAATTTTATTCCATGTCATTTTATTGTTAAAAGAGGGAACTTTGGAGCTTCAAATTGTGAATTTCCTCTTTTGGAGTTTGTTCAAACATTTGTTGCACAATGTTTTAGTGCAGAAAATTATTTTACATACACTGCATAAATTGATGCATGTTGGGACCATAGTGGTCCATTTGAAAAGTTGTTGCACCTCTTTTATTATTGTCATTATTAGCATGAGTAAAGATCAAATGCTTTTCGAAATGGTTTTATATGTGTGACAGTTGTGACCAATTTGCACAATTATCGAGTAAACAGTAGTGGAGTTTTTTACACGTACGATTAATTGTTATAAAGCCTTTACGTTTGAAAGTCTTGTAAAATTTCAAGTTGGCATAGTAGTTTGAAAAACCTTGAACTCACTAGGGATATAGATGTAAACCCTCTTGCGAAGGGAGTTGTAATTAAAGACTAGATGAGTCCTTGGGAACTGAAGCATCGGATGATCCGACTTGTGGTTAATTTTGAAATTTGATCTCAATCTTATGAGTCTATTTACGTGTGAATAATTGAAGTATTGGGTTTATGTACTCTCCTAATTATTCAAGTGTTGATCTTCTGTTCCAGTAAATGTTCGGGATAAAGCATTAGGTTGTTGCTTGCTAAAGGTTAGAATTGAATTTATGGGTGGTTGATAGACAACATGTAGGTGTTGGTGGTGTGCCATCTCAGTGGATCTTTCGGAGTAACCGAGATGTTGTGATTCGTTCGTAGAGATGTAAGAGTGGAATTTTAGTGCCATGTTAGGTGTCAACTTTAATTCGACAATGCAAATCTAGAATGAATATTTGACGTATACACCCATGTTTGCGGTATAGTCGTTTTGAGGATAGGTGTCAACAGTCGTTTTTTTTAGGACAGTAACCATGGGGGTGCTTCAGTGCACTTCCGATGGATCCTGTGTGTTTGCGATTTAAGTGGTAACCTTAAAGATATTAGATGTTATAAATTAAGTATCGATGATTAAGATTTTCTTGATATGGTAACGATTTATATCGACTTAATGTTCGATGTTAAGTATAGTTTGGGAGTTGCACAAATCGCCTGTGAATAAACCGACTCCCTGGAAAGCATATTGGCACGTCCCTGGAAGGAAGGCTCTGTCAACGAGGGAGAATTATTAAGGAATTTTGGGAATTCCTTGGGTTTGGTGTTGATTTTGGGTTTCAGATTCAAAATCATATTGAAGTAAGACGAATTGGTCAGAGAGAAGTTGAGGTCACAAATTACCTTGAGGAGTACGTGTCACCTAAGGTTGGGAGGCGACCGAGATCCTATGGTAGAAATTGCACCAATAAAGTTCGATGTTCACTCTAGTATGAGTGTAGCGTATCAAGGAGGATATTGGATGTGAAGGTCTTCATGAATATCAATATGGCAGTTGCATCAGGAAGTTATCAAGCTTTAGCTAATTGGATGAAGTGGATTAGAGACAATCCCTTGAGAAGGGAGAAGGTCGTTTTGGGAGAATGACATCTTTGAGGTCTACGATTAGTTTATTACCTTATTGGGGACCAAGGAAACCCAACAAGTGCTAAGGGGGTAATGAAATATCTGGGGTGAGAAATAGATTTCGAGGACAAAATCATTCTAAGGTTGGGAGGATTGTAACACCTGTAATTTTCGGTATACGTTTTTGCAACTTGTAAATGATGGGATTTATGTTAGGAAAACATTTCTTTGAGATCCTTAGAGTATCGGGAGTGTTCGCGTTGAAAAAGTTGGGTTTTGGGGCTTGGAAAGGGTCCGACTACAATGCCCGGCGACTAGGACAGTGTCACAGTCGTACAAGTTGGACAGAAGGCTGGTACACCCCAACGACGATTATAACACCCGAAAAATCCTATGTCCCATAGTGCATGTATTTGATCTGGGTTATCGTATAATTTCCTTCGTCGGTGCATGCCTTATTGTTGTACGCGAATGCTTTGACCTATTGTACTAACCCAGGTGCCATCCACACTTCGTGACCTAAGCTTGGGGCTCGGTACCCTTTCAGCGATAGTGACAGCGAGAGTTCCCTTGGGCACAATCGCCCTATCACAATCGCCTGGGCCAAAGATCCCGCGGTACATATTGGGCGAAAGTGACCCGGGAGAGTGACATATGTAATAATCGCTAAGTCACAATCGCCGGGGACCCCTCAGCCTCTCGGTACATTTTCGGCTAGAGTGTCGGCGAGAGTGCCCTTAGCACAATCTCCCACGTGTGCAACCTGATATAAAAACCATTCAATTGAGTTCAACTCATTGAAGGAGGTCACATACCCGATTTATTAGTGCATTGAAGGCGATTATGGGTCTCTACAACCCCCCTCCCCAATCTCCATTAAGTGCTACCTAGGGTTTGTCCTTGCATTGATTGAGCATTTATCCAAAGTGAACATTTAGGGGAAGTGTTCTAAGGATCCAAGCTTCAAGTCTCATCTTCCTCACTTTTCTAAGGTTTTACTATTTTCTAGGCTTTAATCAAAATCCTAGATTGTGAGTGTTCTAAATTTTTTTATAACTGAGATACATGTTCATACTTGCTTTATTATTGATTTTCTTTTCTATGAGAAAACTAGGGTTTCATCCATACCAGTTTATTTGACATAAATGATGTTTTGGGATTTGGAATGGAATTTCTTGAAAGGTAGAAATACAAGTATGATTGGGGATATGAATAAATTCTTCTTTATGGGCATGTGCATAAACAAATATGGTACACATCATATTATGTCTTGAGCGCCTCTTTGGTTAATGAGCATACATATTTAGGCTATGTGAATTACATTGGAATTGTATATATTTGTGTGATATATTATGCTTCAATGGTCGCAAAAGAGTTGAATGGATGAACCAAGTCAAATAGACACTAGAAGGACATAGTATTGGGTGCCACCGTGTTGGTATATACCTAGACCTCCATCATTTGGGGCAATGCCTTGTTGTACCCCCGAATGTACTGGGCCTTGTGGTGTCACTCATGGAAGTTGACACTAGGGTATCTCGTCTCTTGGGTGGAATTTGATTGGTGTTATGGGTCTCCCCCATTTATTCCGGTTATCGGTATAATCATTGGTAAAAGTTGCATAATTTTCACTCATGCATTTATTACTTGTCATTTAACCTCACTAGGCTTTTTGGCCTAACACTTATTTGGATGTTTGCGTGTATCTCAGGTTCTAGTGGTGTCGTGTCTAAGAAGGCTTAATGCATATTCGTGTGAGCTAGGGAAGTGCAAGTGGGTGCACTTTTTGTGAACACTTTTGTTGGATTATAAACGACACCCCTTTTGTAATCTTATTTCTATTTAAGAAATTAGATTAGTAGGTTGTTGTTTATTTTCCCTTACAATTACAAATTGTAACTAAACAGGTTTCTGTATTTCCCCATTTTTGGGAGGCTCATGTTATGGCATTTTTGTTATACCACATTTCCATTTTTGGAAATTTTTGTTGTTCCATTTTTTTAGGTGTTACAAGTTGGTATCAGAGCCGGGAGCCGGACTAGTGTGCCAGCGAGGATGTTGGGCTCCCAAGGGGGGTGGATTGTAAGATCCCACATTGGTTGGGGAGGGGAACGAAAGTTGCCTTACAAGGGACTGGATACTTCCTCTACCTGATGCATTTTAAAACCGTGAGTCCGGGTGTGTGGACAAAGCAGACAATATCTGGTACGGTTGGCCTGGGATGTTACAGATGGTATCAGAGCTTTACTTTAAGTGAACTATGTATTGGTTTAGCATATCTAGACTTAAGTTGTAAGCGTT
This sequence comes from Arctium minus, assembly GCA_954870635.1. Taxonomy (NCBI): domain Eukaryota; kingdom Viridiplantae; phylum Streptophyta; class Magnoliopsida; order Asterales; family Asteraceae; genus Arctium; species Arctium minus. The sequence goes on along the minus strand of OX941088.1, from coordinate 79,578,513 downwards.
AATGATAGGTTGTCCACCTTGGGGTAAGAGTCATGGGTAGGGAGAGCGTTAGGACTTACGGAATTATACAAATTAAGAGTCGTGATGGTGGTAACAAGAATCCTTGTGTATGATATGTTCATAATTTCACTTAGCTACTGCTATTATGAATGCATTGTTCCGTAAGCATGCTTGAATTGCTATTATTGTGATGATTGATGCGTGTATTAGTATGTACCATGAGCTCAACTCACCTAGTCTTTCTCTCAATATCATTTTCGTGCATGTATGGCAGATAACCATGGTGAATACCCAAAGCAAGTTACCAACACCACGAGAGGGTAACGTGGAGGACGAATCTACCACCGACCAACCTCCTTTGGTCACGACCACCGTGGGTCCTTCCATACCCACTGATTTGGGAGGGGCAGTCGAGAAAATCCCGCGTGTAAACATTTCCACTACCAAACTAATCATCGAGGAAGTGACCCTCGAAACCAGGATCTGAGACAGCATGATGCGAGCCATGAACTCGGCTATGGCACAACAACAAGAATTTTTTATGAAGCTTTTGGAAGATCGCGGCGCCAGCCACCGACGACCCGAAACGGTGGTGGAGAATGTAGTGGTTGGGTTGGGAGGTGTTGGAAATGGGGTCGGCATGGAAGAACTTGTGCTGACCGGAGAGAAGACGAGATACAAAGGATGCTCATACAAGACCTTTCTGGGGAGTAAACCGCCGGAATTTGGGGGTTCATCTAATACAGTCACATGCATGTACTAGATCAAGGAGGTAGAAATGGCCTTTGAGTCGAGCGAGTGCGATGATTCACAAAGGGTCAAATTCGCATCTCAACTTCTTAGAGGTGAGGCTTTGATTTGGTGGAATCTCACCTGATCCGTTCTCACACCCGAAGTTTTGGCCAAGTTGACTTGGCCGGTTTTCAAGCAAAAGATTTTGGACAAATACTGCAGCATGAGATCGTTGGACAAGATTGAACAAGAATTCAGAAGCATGAAGAAGGGGACGTTGTCTGTTACGAACTATTCAAAGTTTTTCATGGAAAAGATGAACCTTGTGGGACATCTGGCCCCCAATGAGCAGATCGAAAATCAAAGCTTATCAATGTGGGTTGTCGGCTGAGATGAGGACGATAGTGAGGAACGCAAGGGGAACGACACTACAAGAAGTAATAGAAGAGAAAATGGGAAGAGTCATATGGACCTACTCGCCAGTTCAAACCAGTTTTCGGAGGAAGGCGAGCCGACCCCCAACGAGAAGTGAGATGGTGCCACTAGTGCAAAAGCAAGCATAGTGGTTCGTGTAATCAAAGATCCTACTCGAGCCCTCCTAAGTGTGCCAAGTGTAAAAAGAAGGAACACACGACCCGTGATTGTCCCATCCGGGGACCCATTTGCTATGAGTGTCGTGAGCCGGGACACGTGAAGAGAGAGTGCCCGAAGTTGGTTGGGAGTAACCGCAGATTCCCTAGCGGGCCAACTCAAAAGAAAGAGAATCCACCAAGAGTACCAAGTCGAGCCTTTCAGATGACTGTCGATGAGGCGAGGGAGACTACCGATGTAGTATCGGGTACGTTCCTTGTAAAATCCTTGCATGCTCATGTTTTGTTCGACTTGGGTGCAAACCAATCATTTTATCGAATTCTTTTTGCTCGATGTTTTCCACTCCCATTAGTACCCTTCCCGATGCATTAGTGGTAGAAGTAGCCAACGGGGAACAAGTGTTGATTCAGGAATACTACCGTGATTGTGTCTTAGAGATAGATGGGAATTCTTTTAAGGTGAATCTTCTACCGATGTCAATTGGGGGTTTTGACGTAGTGATAGGCATGGATTGGTTGACCGAGAATTGCGCCGATATTATTTGCTCCAAGAAGATGATTAGAGTGCCGGTGGAAAGTGGCGGTGCAGTTACCATTTATGGAGAGAAGAGGAAAGTATATAGTTGAAGGCTCGTAAACACCTACCAAAGGGATGTTCGTCGTACTTAGCCTACATTGTGGATGCAAGGTTAGGGAAGAAGTCGGTAGAAGACGTGAAGATTGTTCGGGACTACCCGGACGTTTTTTCGGAGGACCTACCCGGGTTGCCACCAGAGTGCCAAGTGGAGATTCACATCGATCTCATTCCGGGAGAGGCCCTGATAGCCCATGCTCCCTATAGGTTAGCGCCGACGGAAATGCAAAAAATGATGTCCCAACTTCAAGAACTTCTAGAGAAAGGTTTCATCCGACCGAGTTCATCACCTTGGGGAACTCTGGTTCTGTTCGTGAAGAAGAAACATGGGTCATTGCGGATGGGCATTGACTACCGAGAGTTGAACAAGGTCACGGTGAAGAACAAGTACCCCCTTCCTCGAATCAACGATCTCTTCGACCAATTATAGAAGGAGCGGGATGGTTCTCAAAGATTGACTTGCCATAGGGATACCATCAGGTAAGAGTAAAGAAGGACGACATTCCGAAGACGGCCTTTCGAACAAGGTATGGACATTACGAGTTCCTGGTGATGCCATTCGGGTTGACGAATGCACCCGCCGTATTCATGGATTTGATGAATCGGGTATGTCGACCTTTCTTCGACAAGTCGGTGATAGTCTTCATCGACGACATCCTAATCTACTCGCAAGACGAGGTGGAGCATGGGAAGCATTTGAAAGAAGTTTTGGAAGTCCTTCGGAAGGAAAAATTATTCGCCAAATTCTCAAAATGCGAATTTTGGTTACCAGAGGTCCAATTCTTAGGCCACGTGGTGTCCAAATACGGAGTAAAGGTAGATCCAGCCAAGATTGAAGCAATGATGGGATGGGAACCGCCGACGATCCCGATAGAGATTCATAGTTTCTTGGGCTTAGTCGGGTACTATAGAAGATTTATCCAAGATTTCTCAAAATTCACTTCGCCGCTTACGTCATTGACAACGAAGAATGTCAAGTTTCTATGGATAGACACTCAAGAGCAAGCCTTCCGTACTCTCAAGAAGAAATTGTGTGAAACACCTATCTTGTCCCTACCCGAGGGATTAGACGACTTTGTAGTCTATAGCGACGCTTCCAAGATGGGTATCGGATGTGTACTAATGCAGAGGGGAAAAGTAATAGCTTACGCGTCTCGTCAACTAAAAGATCATGAGAAGAATTACCCGACCCACGACTTGGAGCTAGTGGCGGTGGTGTTTGCCTTAAAGTTGTGGCGTCACTACCTCTATAGGACGAAATGTACACTTTTTACCAATCACAAGAGTTTGAAATACATTTTTGATCAAAAGGAACTCAACATGCGACAAAGGAGGTGGCTAGAATTGTTGAAGGATTACGATTGTGAATTACTTTACCATCCCGGTAAGGCTAACGTGGTAGCGGATGCCTTGAGCCGAAGAAGTCACGGAAGCGGTGTCGTTTTGTCACTCACTAGAATTAACGTGGTGTCAAGCCTAGTTGAGAATCTCAAGACATTTCAAAGGGAAGCACTTCAAGAAGGGAATCTCAAGGCCAAAGTTATGGTGAAGCAACGGGATCTGTTGACGGACGACGGTCGTGGCCCAAAGTTATTCCAAGGTAGAGTATGGGTACCGAAGTTGGGTGGAACCCATGAACTTCTTCTTTAAGAAGCCCACAAATCCAAGTATTCCATACACCCCGGTAGAACGAAGATGTACAAAGATCTCAAGTTAAATTATTTGTGGCCGGTAATGAAGCTTGACGTGGAAAACTATGTGGAGAGATGTGTCACTTGCCTGCAAATCAAGGCGGAGCATCAAATACTGTACAGGAGCCTGCAACCCTTATTGATTCTAGAATGTAAATGGGAGCATATCATAATGGATTTCGTCACCAAACTACCAAAGGCTTTGAAGGGAGATGACAGGATTTGGGTAGTGGTGGACCGACTCACAAAAAGTGTACACTTCTTGGCGATGCGAGAGACGTTGCCAATGGACAAATTAGCCAAGCTATACATTGATGAAATAGTATCGAGGCATGGTGTTCCGTTATCTATCGTGTCAGATCAAGATAGCCGGTTTACTTCAAAGTTTTAGGACGGTCTACAAAAAGAATTGGGCACAAAGGTTAAGTTGAGCATGGCCTACCATCCCCAGACGGACGGACAAAGTGTGAGGACCATCCAGACTCTCGAAGATATGTTGAGATCGTGCGTTATCGATTTTGGGGAAAATTGAGACTCACATCTACCGTTGGTGGAGTTTGCCTACAACAATAACTACCATTCGAGCATCGGGATAGACCCATTTGAAGCTCTTTACGGCCGAAAACGTACGACCCCGACTTGTTGGCTCGAATTGGGGGAAAAAACAATTCGTCGGGCCAGAGATCGTTTAAGAAACCGCAGATAAAGTGAAAGAAATTCGATAGCATTTAAAAGCGGCTTAAGACCAATAAAAGAGTTTTGGGGACAAAAAGAGAAGATCGATCAAATTCCAGGTAGGAGACCGAGTGATGTTGAAAGTGTCTCCATGGAAAGGGATAATACTTTTTGGGAAACACGGGAATCTTAGTCCCTGGTTCCTTGGGCCCTTTGGCACATTGGAGAAAGTTGGACTCCAAGCTTACAGGTTGAACTTACCACAGGATATGGATGGAATACATCCTACTTTCCATGTGTGTTACCTTCGTAAGTGTCTAGTCGAAAAAGAGAATGTCATCCCTTTGACGGAAATCCGAGTGGACAATGGGAATCGTTGCGTGGAAGAGACGGAAGCAATCTTGGAGTCAAAGGCGAAGAAATTGCGACATAAGGACATAACCATGGTTAAAGTTCAATACAAACACCATCGCGGTGCTAACGTGACGTGGGAATCCGAGGGGGACATGAGAAGGAGATACCCTCACCTATTTACGCAAGGTTAGATTTTGGGTATGAAATCTCTTCTAAGGTGGGGAGGATTGTAACGCCCGTAAAATCCTATGTCCCATAATGTATGTATTTGATTTGGGTTATCGTATAATTTCCTTCGTCGGTGCATGCCTTATTGTTGTACGCGAATGCTTAGACCTATTGTACTAACCCAGGTACCATCCACACTTCACGGCCTAATTTTGGGGCTCGGTACCCCCTCGGCGATAGTGACGGCGAGAGTGCCGTTAGGCACAATTGCACTGTCACAATCGCCCGAGCCAAAGAGCGTGCGGTACATATTGGGCGAAAGTGACCCGTGAGAGTGACATATGTCACAATCGCTGAGTCACAATCTCCGGGGACCCCTCAGCCTCTCGGTACATTTTCGACGAGAGTGTCGGCGAGAGTGCCCTTGGCACAATCGCCCGCGCGTGCAGTTTGATATAAAAACCCTTCAATGGAGTTCATCTCATTAAAGGAGGTCACCTACCCGATTTATTGGAGCATTGAAGACGATTTAGGGTCTCTACAACCCCCTATATCCATTAAGTGCTACCTAGGGTTTGTTCTTGCATTGATTGAGCATTAATAGCACCAAAGTGAGCATTTAGGGGAAGTGTTATAAGGATCCAATCTTCAAGTCTATTCTTCCTCACTTTTCTAGGGTTTTAATATTTTCTAGTTTTTAATCAAAACCTACATTGTGAGTGTTCTAAACTCTTTTATAACTGAGATACATGTTCATACTTGCTTTATTATTTCTTTTCTTTGTTATGAGAAAACTAGGGTTTCATCCATACCAGTTTATTTGACATAAATGATGTTTTGGGATTTGGAATGGAATTTCTTGAAAGGTAGAAATACATGTATGATTGGGGATATGAACAAATTCTTCTTTATGGGCATGTGCATAAACAAATATGGTACATATCATATTATGTCTTGAGTACCTCTTTGGTTAATGAGGATACATATTTGGGCTATGTGACTTACATTGGTATCATATATATTTGTGTGAGCTATTATGCTTCAATGGTCACAAAAGAGTTGAATGGATGAACCAAGTCAAATAGACACTAGGAGGATATAGTCTTGGGTGCCACCGTTTTGGTATGTACTAGACCTCTGCCATTTGGGTCAATGCCTTGTTGTACCCCCTGATGTGTCGGGCCTTGTAGTGTCCCTCATGGAAGTTGACACTAGGGTATCTCGTCTCTTGGGTGGAATTTGATTGGTGTTATGGGTCTCCCCCATTTATTCTGGTTATGGGTATAATCATTGGTAAAAGCTCTGTAATTGTCACTCATGCATTTATTACTTGTCATTCAACCTCACTAGGCTTTTTGGCCTAACACTTATTTGGATGTTTATGTGTATCTCAAGTTCTAGTGGCGTCGTGTCTAAGAAATCCTAGTGCAGATTCGTGTGAGCTGGGGAAGTGCAAGTGGGTGCATTTTTCTGAACACTTTTGTTGGATTATAGACGACACTCCTTTTGTATTCTTATTTCTATTTAAGGAATTAGATTAGTAGGTTGTTGTTTATTTTCCCTTACAATTACAAACTGTAACTAAACAGTTTTCTGTATTTCCCCATTTTTGGGAGGCTCATGCTATGGCATTTTTGTTATACCACATTTCCATTTTTGGAAATTTTTGTTGTCCCATTTTTGGGGTGTTACAACTATGCCACTGGAAATGTCGCCAGGTGCGCCAAAGCAGTTTAAAGACACAATTTTCTGCTTTTGGTTCATTCCCTCTCCACCCAATCAATCCCAAACTCTCTCAAAACCTCTCAAGAACAACCCAACATCATCCTTTGAAGTTTTGGGGCATCTTTGACTCAAATCTTTGGGTATTATGGTGGTAAACCGTCATCAAGTTAAGGATTGGAAGCTAGGATCAAGAGTCTCCATCTTCATCTTCAACCTCAAGTTTCATTTAGGGTTTTATATCAAAACCTAAGTGTTTTTTGGAAAGATTTGCTTGTGGACTCAAGTTCCTTCAAGGAGGCTCAAGTTGGGGTAAAATCTAGATTTAGCTTAAATCTAGCAAGGTCTCGGTTGGGGAATGGTTCTAGCGACACTATGAAGAGATGAGTGCTAGTTACATGCACAGGAGAGAATAGCTTGGGTGAAGTCTTCCACACATTTGGAGATAGCAATATTTGATGGGTTTTGTAGCACCCGTCCTTATTTTAGACCTCGTATAAGGTTTTAGTTATATCTATTAAAGTTAAACCTTAAATTGTTATTTTAGGTGATTCAATTATTGATGTAATTAGAAAATTTTAAATTAGTTGTTCTTTCCAAGTTTGAGGGTATTACAATAATCATTTAGCTGATTTGTGAAGATTGGAGGTTTGGGTTTACTCATTCAGTGTTTTGGAAAATGGTTTGGAAATGAGCATACTTTTTTAGTTGTTGAACAATTGTTGATTGATTCTTCTAACCCTTGCAAGGTAGTGTTTGCTACAAGATGTTTTCCTCTACGAGTTGATCAGATCAAGTTCTTAAGTTGAACTCCTATTAAACTCGTGGTTCAAAGACGGATTCGTTGTTATAAACTGAAGATGCATTGTGGTTGTCACACAAACTCTCATTTTTCTTTCTTGTGGACGTAATAATGTGTTGAGTTTCTAGAGATAAAAGTTGTCTTTAGTGCACTCAGTCGAGGTTATTGAGCACATCGAATCTGGTTTTAAAGTTGAAATTTTGAAGGATAAGAGCTATAATCAAGGGGGAGCCTGAGTTATCTTGAAGATACGCAACTGTTAGTGTATAAAATTGTATCCAAGATTTAATGTGAAAAGTCAATGTATTGTAAAGTCAACATAGTCAATCTTAGTGTCTTGAGAGTTTCTCTGTTTAGAGTGTTTAGTGCTATGAGAGTTTCATTTCCTTGTATAAATAGGGTTTTGTGTTTTAAGAGTTAAAAAAGGGACTTCATATTGTAAGATCTATGATACATATGCTTTCTCTCTCTACTCACTCTCTCTCTAGAATTGTGATTGTCATATTCTTGAATTGATTGTGCTTGATTGATTGGGAAATTACAATTTCAATTGGTATCAGAGTGAAACCAAATCAAATTCAGAGAGATCACATTATCAGATTGAATCGATTTCTGAAAATTTCTTAATCGAGTTGAATTTTCATTGTTAAATCAAATTTTCTGTGATTAGTTGTTGTTTATTTGTGAAATTGGTTTTATTGTGTTCGAATACTATTTTAGAATGATTCTTGTTTAAATTCGATCACAGATTGATCACTAAATCGATGTCAATTTGTAAAATTTTGAGTTTCTTGAAAAATGTTCGATGATCACTGTATTTCAGATTGGTGCATTGTAATTCAAGTTTTTAGACATAATTATTGATTGGAAAGTGCTTAGAATTGAATTTCGATTATATTGGTGTATTTTTGAGATTCAATTTACAGGTTTTAGAATGATTTGTATCAAATTGGTGAGCAGAAGTATCGAACTGTTCTTGATCAAAAAAAATTTATTTGTTGTTTTTAATCTGAAATTGATAATAGAAAAGTGTTTGGAATTACTTTTCGATCATAGTGGTACATATCTTTAAATCGAATTGCAGATTAAAATGATTTTTAGATCGATGTGTGCCATTAAGTGAAGAACACGCTAAGATCTTGAAGAACACGGAAACAAATCCTGCAAGTTCATGAGAAACACTCAAGCAATGATCTGCGAGTTTCAAATCAAGTGTCAGAATTTGAAAAGATTCTAATTACTGAAAGAGACACTTTTGCCAAAGAGAGAAAAGTTCTTGAAGATAAAACTTATGAATTTCCCAAACAAATCTCTACTTTACAAGACTTACTTGAGAAAGAAAGAAAATATTTTCAAGAAAAGAAAAAGTCTTTTGAGCTTGAAAAGAAAAAAGATAAGAGAAATGTTGGGATTTTCAATGAAATTTATGATAAAACCAAGAACTTGGAAAAAGATTTTGAGCAAGAACGTTTAAAATTTGAATCTGAAATATCTAAGCTCATATCTATAATATATGTTCTATCATCAGATGTCCAAAAAGAACAAATGGAAAGATCTGATTTGAAACAAAAGTTTGATACACTTACTGCTGAAAGAAACATTTTGTCCAAAAAGATAAATGACTTGGAAGCTACAAACTGTAATTTGTCAGATAAATTTTCAGCTGATGTGATTGATCAATCACCTGTTGATAATTCAACAGAATCAGTCTGTTCTTTCAAAACAGCTTCAAGTTCTATTAATGAGAAAAATGTTTTGAAAAAGAAAAGTGTCAAATCACAAACTGTCAAATCAAATCAGATCAGACCATCAAATCTATTTTATGACAAATCTGTTGATGGTTCAGTAAGCTTTTATGTAAAATCTCTTGGAAAGCAATCTAAGAAAGAACAGATGGTCTGGAGAGTTAAAGGTTCTTCTACTAAAGAGAAGAAGAATGACAAAGTATATGCATCCACAACCAATGCCAACAAGAACAGTGTGCATAAAGGTAAATCTTTTGGTAATCCTGATATATTTTACTCTACTAATCACTTGATCAAGGTTGCTCAAAAGAAGATTTGATGTTCTTACTATGGAGCAAATGACTTTGTAAGTAATAATTTTGTCAATTACTGGTATGGTTCTTATTATGTAACCCCCACAAGAACTGCAACTAACACATCAGGACCTAGATACCAGTGGGTACCAAAAGCTAAAACTGTGTTGCAGGCACACAAGGTTTAAGGGGGAGCATAAAACTATGGCTTTTGAATAAAACAGTTCAAAACCCGGACTTAAGTGTCAAGATTATGGTTTCTGATTACAACAGATCAGGACCAGTTCTAAATATTTAAAATGAGGATATTATGGAAATATCCAGGGGGGGCTTATTTGACCTAAATCATTCTATCATGATTTGAGGGGGAGCTTAAAGGTAAACATTTTCTAATCTAGATCTCTGATTGTTTGAAAGAAGAACAACTTTCAAGCATGAAAAACGTTTTCTTAAATGTTCAAACCACTTCTCTATTCGCAAAAGATTTAATGAATTAAGAAGTGTGATTTTAAATGTTTTTCATTATTGAGCATTAATATTTAACTGACCGTGTGTTTCCAAAGATCAATACTTGTGTATTATCTTTTCTATATACTGCTAAGTATTCATACACACCGGTTCAGTACTTCATTTTGAATTTGTTATTACCATGTATCAAAAGTTTAATCTTTCTATGGTAATACTCCCAGTTGTTTTCAATGTTGTTTGAATCAAACATCATTTCATCATTACATGTGCTTTCATTGATATATGTTTATATTTTGTTCATATAAACATCCTACGTCTTTGATCCCTTAAAATTTTATTCTTCATAAATTTTGATCTGATTGATACATTGTCAGATTCTCAAAATAATTCTCTTGATTTCATTTCATGCATTCAATATCCTTGTTTTGAGAGATCTTCATTGTTCAAATGCTCAAATCTCATTCAGATTTTTAATGAGCATACTTTTTGACAATGTTATCATATTTGTGCTTAACTATTCAAGATAAATTGTTGAGCAACCATTCTTTTTAGGACTTACATGGGATCAATGTGAGAGCTTAAAAAGAACTTCCATGGATTCACGTTAGCCAGTGTTTCCTACCCCGGAAGTTATCCTAGAGTGATTGAGGGGTGAGGGGTCAAAATCAAAGAGTGGGGGAGATAACTCATCTGGTTGAGTTGTTCTCAGTGTGTGGAGCGGTAAAATGGAAAAGAGAGTTTGGTTAGAAGTGAGCATAATGATAAAAATAAAGAGGGTGTGAGATCAGAGTTAAAAGAATATAAAAACTCTACACCAAACACTTTCTGAGTCGGGAAGCCACAAATTTTGATTGGTTCACATTCTTTGGTGACCATCATTGAAAAAGGCTGTGAGCCCATGCCAACTCTTGCTATAACCCCACCAGCCACTAATTTCTTTCCCGATAAAGAAATGTTTCAATTTGTCTTGGGGACGCAGCACATATGCTATCTGGTCTTCACTCGGAAGATTTAGATATTGAAAAAGAAGAAAAGTTGCCCCACCTTCGCACCTCTTTCATGCACATTGAGTCCGTGTAATACTTGTTGCTGTCTAAACAATTTACACAATTTAAGCATGAAAAAGCTTGAGTAGCTTCAATCATTTCTACACTTGCACGAGCACACAAGGAATACGTTTTCTTGTTATAACATTCATAGAAAATTGCTTTGTGATTTTTCGATGATTGAATGGAAGTCCTAGGGGAGTGAACATCACAAAAGCTCCTTTCCAATGTACATCCGTTGTACAAAGTGGCTCCGTGCTACGTACAGGCAATACTAACTGTTTTATATGTTGATTCAGAGTTACAACTCATAATTTGTCTGAATTTGAAAAGATTCAGATGAATACATTCATGAATTGACGGCTCTGTATCAGATCAATTGGGGAAGAATGTTCCTACTTTGTCAAAGGCAGCTTCAAAAGAGTACAGATTGTCAATTTTTAAAGAAGGAGAATGATAGTTTATCACAAAGGGGGAGAATGTTTCTTAAAAGGGGATAGTCAAAGAACGTGATGAAATTGATGAGTTTTGATGATTTTGATTCTCATAATCATCAAAAAGGGGGAGAATTTACAAAGTTCAATTTCAAAGAAAAAAGAGATGTCAAAGTGAAAAGATTTGTGAAGAAGTTCAGGTTTTTCTAGTCAAATGAAGTTGGAAGAGATAATACAGAATTTTCAACTCAGATGAAAGTTTGTTTATTCAGAGATGATTCAAAGTCAAATCAGACAGATGATTCGAGGAAGTTTGTTTTCTGAAGATAATCCAGAGATCAGAGAGATGAAGATACGAGATCAAAGATTCCTCAAAAGTTGAAAGATTTATGAAGTTTCAAAAGTTTCAAGAATTCAGATTTGTGTTCAAGACTTGTTGACTTTCCAAAGATGCTAATTGTGAAAGACTTTTCAAGATTCTTTAAAGCATCAGAGACTAAAGACTGTCAGAGCTACAAAGTTTAAAGGTATCAGAGTCAAAGTTTGAAGAATCAAATCGCTGAAGACGGTTGTCAAATTTTTATTAAATTTTGAATACAAAGGGGGAGAATGTTAGTGTATAAAATTGTATCCAAGATTTAATGTGAAAAGTCAATGTATTGTAAAGTCAACATAGTCAATCTTAGTGTCTTGAGAGTTTCTCTGTTTAGAGTGTGTTTAGTGCTATGAAAGTTTCATTTCCTTGTATAAATAGGGTTTTGTGTTTTAAGAGTTAAAAAAAGGACTTCATATTGTAAGATCTATGATACATATGCTTTCTCTCTCTACTCTCTCTCTCTCTCTCTCTAGAATTGTGATTGTCATTTTCTTGAATTGATTATGCTTGATTGATTTGGAAATTACAATTTCAGCAACACTAAAGTTTTACAAAGACATGCATCAAGGGGGAGAAGAGTTGAAGCTAAAAGAGATGATTCCTTTAAATGTTAGGACATAAAATGTCCTTATATAAAAATTTTGTAAAGGCCTTTATGTTTTGTAATTAGGCTTTGTCATTAGCATTTTGGGTTTGTGCTTATTTGTATACAAGGGGTGATTGGGGGTATAAATAGGAACTTGTTTGAATTGTTTGCAAGTAAGATAGAAAAATGTAGTTGTGTATTTAGAGAGAGATTCTAGAGAGAGAAACTTCTTTGTCTCTCTAGATTGTGTGTAATGCAATCTTGTGAATAAAACAAACTTGTTTCTTTTCCAATCCATCTCTTGTTTCATCAAACATATATTGATTAAGTTGTAATATGTGGCCTAACTACTTATGTTTTATTGAAACTTTGAACAATTTATTTGACTTTATGATTTTGTTTTATTGAAACTTTAAACAATTTATTTGATTTATGGTTGTGTATTTGTCATGAAATCAAGTAGTTTAATCATTTTTATTTCATTTAAAATTTTAAACTTAAATGGGTCAACCCAAATTCAACCCATTTATTTAACATGTTAGGTTGAGAATCATAAACAGGTCAAATCCCTACCCCTAATAAACATGATAGCATTACCGTCGTAACGTCGTTAGTTAACTCGAAAATCCATCATATTTGTACGATAACCTAATTCCATCGCTTAAACTAAAAAAAAGATTTGCATTATAGGTAACCAACTTCGAATATATAATGTTGCATAACTTTTGAAGAACCATACTTGCAAACCTCATTAACTTTTTACCATATTCCTCCAACAGAGATATGTACCCTGAGTTTCTTAGTTGATATTGCATTCTTGAATTCATGGTCATATAAGAAAATATGTTGCAAAATAATGCAATACTTGCATAATTATTGTCATCATTTTAGTTTATAAATATGTCACTACAGCAATTTGGTAAGTAACACATTCAAAAATTTTAAAATTGTTACTTTATAAATATTAAATTCATAAAAATATGCATTCCAAGGATGTGAATCAACTACTTGTGAAATCTTGGCTATTTTGTCCAATTAAATGAAAAAGCGGCTATAAAGTGAATTAGGCGTCATAATAGCTATTTTGAACAATTTCCTGTATGATTTTGATATTTCCCTCTTTAGAAATGTGTTTGTTGGCTATGAAACATGAGTTCAATTATTTAATCGCATGATTCAATTCGAACAGGTAGAAATAGCTCAAAATCGAATAGATGAAATTAACGAAACATCAAAGGGATCATTATCAATACCATATATTTACTAAGATTAGAACAAAACAAGCATCCATCGAAGCTTATATTGTATATGTATATATACATACATACAGATGATAAGAACTTGTCGAATTGAAATCAATCTCTGAATCCTGATCCTCTCTCTAAAAACCGTGAGGAGTTGTTTGATGCCGAGATTTGAAGATGATTACGAACGGCCATTGAAGGAGAAGAAGGATGCGAGAGACTGAGCTAATCCTAACACGATTGCTACCTTCACTTGACCTCTTACTGGAATCGGACGACTGTTAGCAGATCGGAGGACGCTTCTGTCCTTCATCACCCTTGATCTCCTAACTCCGGCCATCTCAATAAACTATTATTTCGCGGCGGCGTACGGTGGCTCTTGGTGGCAAAATGAACTTTGGGAACGAGTGTGGTTGGTGATTACTGGTTTCGTAGTCTCTTATATATACAAGACTCTTTTGAACATGCCCCTGTTATGGGAGAAAATTACATAAATGCCCATATAATATAACTTTTGACGGATATATTACCTTCACCTTACTTTATTTCCCACTACCTTACTTTGTCTTGACCTTTATGTGTATATACACTTTTATCCTTTCAAAGATTTGTAGCCTTTTATTGTTGCAATAAATTTATTTTTTGAATTTTGTTTGTGAAATAAATTTAATTTAATTTCAAATTAATAAAGGTTAATATATCATAATGCAAATGAATAATTTTTTTTAATATTATACATTTACATATTTGTTGATCATTAAGTAATGTAAAAGCCTAAAGGGTATGATTTGTGTTACTTTCTTTACGTTTTCCAGAAATCTATACTATATTATAAAACACGGATAAAAAACTCTTAAATACAAATTGTTAGGCATAAGGTACCATCATTTTATGTAAGATTTTAAAAATCTCTTAATTTACAAGTATCAAAGCATAAGATACATATTACTGCTGCAGGCTTCTAACACCCACCAATTTGGTATGTGCAGAGCGTTCCTTTTATGCAGATCTTTCCATATATCACTATACTATAAATTTGTTTTAATTATATTATTAAATATGGAATTAGTTATTTTTTCTAGATATCATTAAAATATATAAGATAATCATTGAATTCTAACAAAATACTTAATTTTTTTATATAAAAAATGTTATATTATTAAGGCTAAATTAAACAAATTTATAAAAAATCATCATCACTTTCTTAAAACCATCCAAAATCATACTGTAAATCGACAAAAGAAACAAAAAATAAAATGAAACATTAAAATCGTGATTTATCTCGCTGCATTACGCAAGTACGCTTCCAGTATATAATTAAAAAAAGTCATATAGTTTAACATTTTTTTTTGATAAAATATATAAAAACAAAATATAATTTAGTTGGATTTTTATTTTCGGCAACTATCTTTCAAACTAGAGGTTTATAGGTAGAAAAGAATATCAATTTTAGTATTCATTTTTAATAGGAAAACTTGATGGATTTTTTATGATAATTTTTTTTTTAAAATAGACATTTTTAGAATATAGATTGTCAAATATATATATATTTTTTAATAACCTTTTGATAATAATTTTAAGAAAAAAATAATTTCCTAGAATAAAAATGGAAACAAAATGTAGTAAACTAGGGGTATTTTTGACCTTTCAATTGATACACTCATAAGTGGAATCTCGCCATCTTGGGTGGACATGAGAAGGAATGAAAATATGGTCATAAAAATCACGTGGAAATAACATTTGCAATGATGTTGGAGCCACCCCACTTTCAAATTTTATATAAAAAGGGAAAGGGACAAGTTGAGGGTATTTGGAAATTATTATTAAAATCATAATTTCATTTAACTTTTAATTTAGAATCTATAAAAGTTATGGTTTTGAGTTCTGACACGTTTCCTTTCTCACATAGTGATAAATTAATTTATATAATATATATTGAATAAACTGTATTTAATATTGTTTAAGAATTTGTACAGTAATTGCTTGTGTTTTATTGAGTAAACTACAAATTTGATTCCATGTGATTTGTTGTTTGTAACACTTTTGGTCCTTATAGTTTCAAAATTACAATTTTACTATTGTGGTATGCAAAAACGACCGGATTTGATCCTTCTCTCTAACAACCGTTAAAAGAATCCATTAAGTGAGAGGCATTATAGTCTTTTCCAGTTTTCTTTTATTTGTGCTTTAAAAAAATAAATCTAGTTAATACGTATGTTAAATTAATTAATAATTATACACACATATATATGGGGGGGAGGGTAAACAACTCCGTTAAATCCTCCAATTGCCATATATCTAAACCACCACCAATTACCACCATCACAAATCCAATAAACAAAGTATATACATTCAAAAACTTCAATCCACACAAATATTCAATATGTAAAGAACATCAACAAATTTATACAAGTTCTTTATGATTAAGAGATTATTGTAATTATTGTACTACAAAACAGATGCAAAAGCAAAAACATAAAGCTCATCCCTAAAATGAAAACCTAAAGTAAAATTCCTAAACTAAAACCCAGATTATGTTGTGAGATCGATTCTTTATTCACCGGCAGAAGTTGTTTCTAAAACTCAAACCCATACTTTGTACAAGAAAATAAAATCCTTAAACTCAAACCCATAATGGAATAAAACCCAAAACCTAAAATAAAATGCCTAAACTCAAACACAAAATGAAATCCCAAGTTTGTCCTATAACCAGACATTGAACCCTTAGATGTAGCTCTGCCATAGAGTTGAAGTACCTAAAATCGAAACCCCGGAGCTCAAAATTTGAAACCGGAATCTTGGACCTAGATCGTAATCATACCTGACCGAGGTTGAGGGGCTTGGACCACCGATCTCAAAAATCAAAACCCTGGTCGGAGATTTGAGTGGTGTTTGTTTGCTGAAGATGGCGGTGTTAGGATGTTAGTTATGATGGTGTTGTAGGTTTAAGGGAATAAGAAGTGGAGAAAAAAGGTGGGGGAGCCGAAGAAGGTGATCAGTGAGTGATTGGGGGTAAGGCGTTGGGGTTAACCGGTAATGAGGGCTGGTCTTGGATTTCTAGATCGTCGCAGATGGTCGTCGGTGTTGCATTCGAGATGGTTGCTGGTTGGGGGGGGGGGGGGTCTTAGAGGGTGCGTCGGAGAATGGGAACGATAAAGGGGAGGGGTACATATTAATCAAGTTACAATTTTGGCCCCTCTAATTTATTAATTAAGTTACAATTTTGGTTCCTCTAATTTACATATTTATTTACATTTTAAAGAAAAATACAATTAGAAGTAGAAAAAGACCAAACTACTCCTCACTTAACGGGAACGACCGTTAGAGGGGAGAGATCCAATCCGGTCATTTTTGCATATCAAAATGGTGAAACTGTAATTTCGAAACTATAGAAACCAAAAATGTTACAACAACAAACCATAGGGACCAAATTTGTAGTTTACTCTTTTATTTATTTATTTAATAGGTCGACGTGTTTGAGGTTGATTTTTGAGTTACATTGAATTAAGATATACCTTTGTGAGAGGTTCATCGAATCGGGCTTTTTCTTTGAATAAATAAATGGATTTAGAATTTAAAATTATAAATAAAATCATAATTTTCTTTTTTGGTTTCAAGTGGGAGAAAGGGATAGTTATCCGTTTATCCACTTTTTCATATTTGAATGTGGGTCCCGCCCGTTTTTAACACGATGAACTGATAATTGACCCATTAAAACATTATTAATTTTTTTAATAAAGATTTTGGGTGAAATTTTTATCGATTTTTTTAAAAAAATTATAAAATTGAGAAAGTTTTATATATTGTATGAAATTTTTTAAATTTGGACAACTCCCAAAATAGTTATTATGAGAGCGAAACATTTTTCTACCATATTCTCATAAGAAAATAAAGAAATAATATGTTATTACATATATAAAATATATTAATAATATAACTAATGTTATAATCTCCAAAATAGAGAAGATATTGGAGATGAACCTAATTCCTTTTGGGTATTTTAAGTTTTGATTTTCCGTTTTAAAAAATATATTGGAGATGCTCTTGTATATATACTAGTAAGGTATTCGCACGATGTTGCGGTTTGCATCTCGATTTAAAGTCGATAACATAAAATGTCAATCATGTTTCAATTTTGTCTCTTTTTGTCCATCCTCATGCTAGTTATATATCCGTAAAATGTAGCTGTGTAAATTTTGAATAGATGAAAGCAAATATACCTAATACAAATAGGTTTTTATTAAAATAAAATATATGTTGATTCATTTTATATTTTTATGTAGAATGTGAGATAGAATAAAAAGCATATTAATGTTAAGGTTGTGAAAAACAAGTTTCCATGTGTGAAAATGATTATAGTAGATGATGTTGTTATGGGGATCTTCCTCAAAGTCATCGGTTCTAGTTTTTCGAAGACTCTTGAGAGTAATCGAGATGCAAGCAATCTGGCCTAGACACCATGGTTACATTGCCATAATGTTAAAGTTTTTTAATTGGCTAATATAATACAAGTTGAGAATTTTATTCTTAGATGTGATGTGATTTTGAAGTTGAAGTTTGTAGTTTATGAGTAGAGGAATTCTTTTCAATGGTTTTCTCATATGCTAGCATTGCATCAAAGGATGAGAATATGCCAAAAAAGTGTTTCTCAATAAAGCATAATAATATTTACAATAAATACTTAAATGCATGCTTTTGATGTTAAACATGCCAATTTTTTTTTATAAAATGGGAATCAACTCATACAAATAATATTTTTCCATAAAAAAACACTATTTATATAGCTCTCTTTGAAAATGAAAAATAAAACAACAATTGTAGAATAGTTAACAAATTAAGTTTACAATAGACATGTATGTATATATAAGAATGTAACATCCGTAGTTTTATAAATATTTGGTATTTAGGAAATACAGCGACTATCATCGATTTCGGTATCAAATTTTGGGAAATTATTGTTCCATTGTATTTATTTTAATTTCGGGTTGGTTCGGGTCAAAATGGGATCAAAATCAGAGAAATATGGGCCTTAGGGAGGTCCAGGCGACTTCCCGTGCGGCCTAAGCCGCGGGAAAAGTCGCCCAAGCTACTTGTGTAGAGGCGTAGGTCGTGCAGCTCAAAAGGATTAGAATCAAGGGTCTAAGCGGCATGTCATAGGAAAGGCGCCAGTGTCCGGTTGAAGGCGTGTTGCATCGTGAGGCGGGAGACCAAGGAAGACGACATGGAGGGTGCCCCACTCGTGCATGGTATACATGCGTGTCTCTTGGAGTCGAGCGACTTAGGGGGCAGGCAATCTAGGCCAATGATGACCCGGGCTTCTGTTTGGTTAAAAAATATCAGATGCATGATTTCTCTTAGGCAACCTTCCCTATTTTCTTTCTCCTTTCTTTTCCTCTCAACTGTTTATGTATGTTAGAACCCTAGATCCGTTTTTGGGGTTTGTGGAAGACACATCTTGGTGATTTGAATCTCCAAAAAAGAGAAAGGTAAGATCAAAGTTACCCTAACCTAATCTAGGGTTTTGACCTCTTTACATCTACAACCTCTAATTTCTCTCTTGTGGTATATCTTTGATATTTTGGAAGTAAACGAAGTGTTTTGGGAGCTTTACACCCTAGATTGGGAGTTGACTCGAGGTTCTCAACCCTTCACCTAAGGAAGCTCAAGATTTGGGATAAAACCTAGGTTTAACCTAACCTAGCAAGGTGAGTTGAAGTTGCTTTGTGAAAACTTTATACATGCCAAAAATGTGTATTTTGGAGTCTTAAAGATGTTTACTTGATATTTATCAAATGTGGTTGATGAGATCTGCATCTTTGGTATATTTGCTTTATAAATCTTATGAAATGCCCATATTTGGGATTTTTGGACATTTTGATAAATAAACCAAAAATATGTGGAGATTTTGGAGATTTATTTCTCTTTGGGAATCCATTTGATGATTAAGACATTTTTAGTGTATTCGGTTTCATAAACCATTTGGAAAATACAAATTTTTGGAGATAGAAATAGTATGATTTCACTTGGAAGATGAAATCATACTTTTTTAAGAGTTAATAATCATACTTTTGGAGCATGTGTTTGCATAACCGTTGGTTAAATGTGTTTTATTGTTTATGATTATTTTTTATTGAATAGTCAATTGTGTTGTTGGGCTCAGGGGAAGACCTAGATTTTTTTCCAACGGCGACACCATTTGACTATAAGAAAAAAATATAGAGATATTTTCTCAAAATCAATATTGGTCTGGTGGTTAGTTCCTCATTTCTCAAATGTGAGGTCTCATGTTCGAGTCTTGTTATTACAAATTTTTTTAGAAATACTAGTGTTGGGCCCGTGCATTGCACGGGAGGATAAATTTTTTGTTGGAATATTGAACCGAGTTAAAATGAAACATAATTTCTCTGTTAACAGTTAATGAAATACAATGTGAAAAACGAATGTATTTTCATAAGTGGTTAACTTGCATATATTCTTAATCGTTTGTTGTTATGAGTTTGTGCAATAATATTTGTAATAGTTTTGTATTATATTATTTAAAACTCAAACGACATGTCTCACAACATATCACTATTATTGAAATAATTATAAATATGAACATACGTGTTTACAGATTTTGCAATTTTTCTGAAACCTCCTCGACAACACTTGACAATCACTTTGAACGTATAAATCTGTAGATTAATTAACAACATTCAACCCACATCAAATATGACAAAGAAAATAAATTATTTCTATCTTTTGTAACCGGCAACTCAACTGGTATAGTTCAAATTCACTCAGTACCACTTGAAAATTTATCTGACTATTGACTTCAAGACCTCATAGTATTAGTCGATAAAAATAAAGATATGTATATATATTTTAATCCCCTACTTCGAAAAATATGATTGTGGGTTTTGAAAAATATAAAAAAATCCTCAGTAAATAAAATAAAATATAAAAAAGTAGTTTTTCAAAAAAACAAAAATATAGTGGAATACCTTTTGTTCAGTTGCAGATTCCGCCATTGACACCCGACCGTTCGTCTTCTTCTTGTACTCGGATGATACATAGAGAAGCTATATATATATTTATAGTGAATGTAGAGAATATTTTAAAATCTTTTATTTTCATTTTCAATTTTACATTTAAATGTAAATATATTAAAAATATGGAAGAATATTTTTATATCTACATCGTTTCTATTTTATTTTCTTTACACTTGGTTAATTTGGAAAGTATTGCGGAATATTTTTAGTTTAAAGAATACGATAATTTATTAGTGTATCTTGTTATTTTTTATTTTTAATTCATATCAACTTTTTTTTTCTTCTTTTAATGCTCGTGAAAAAAAATACGTGTAGATTTTATATTAGCAAAAAAAAAACACGTGTAGATTTTATATTATGTTAATATAAAATACGTGTAGATTAAAATAGATTTTATATTAACAAAAAAAATACGAAAGAAAAAATAGTTTATATTACATCTCATTATGTAAAAAGATTTTATAAAATAAAATATGGAAAAAGATTTTATAAAATAAAATATGGAAAAATCATTATGAGATGTAATATAAAAAATACGGAAGAAAAAAGATTTTATATTACATCTCATTAATATAGATTTAAATGTAAAATCTACATTTAAAATAGATTATGCTAATATAAAATCTATTTTATAAAATCCTCCACCAAAAAAACAAATATTTATACTAATAAATGAGTATCCATTCCATAAATAGATGATTACGTGAGATACTGTGCTTGGAAAGGTTGTATCAAAGTATTAAGAAATTGTAAATTAAGTAATTGGCTTTAATTAGTTGTACCTTGTGCTTAAAATGTTGTAATTAAGAGTTTTTTATGTCGTTTTTATAATATAGTATAGATAAAAAATCTTAAATTAAAAGTTAACTTGGAAAATGACTCGACATGACTCGAACCCCGGGTGTGAAGTGGAAGAAAAGCCTTGCAAACCAACTGTACCAAGGGAAACTTGTGTACTTATTGTACTTTCAAAATATATACATGATGGCACACAACAAATTGATACGATGACACTTTTCACGACCCTATAATTGTTTACACTACGATGGGGGAACGAAATGGTGGAACGTGTCACTGTGTGCTCTACATTGGGTTCTCCCCTAGTTGAACTTTTGGCTCGGTTTTGACTCAAATGAGTTATGGGGGACAATCATCCAGTTTATTTTGCTCTATGTCGATCTTTTAGAATTATATGCAGTTATGTCATATTTATTTAAAATGTTACATGCTTTGAGTGCGTTGTCATTCATTTGGGGTTATGTATATTTAGACTTTAATGCAATAAATCCACGGGAATAAGAGTCAGTTTGTTAGTTTGAAAATGGGATTGTTACCCTTGTTTTATATATCGGCGTCCATACAAGCGATAGACCTAGAGTGGTTGAGCTTAATGCCTATACGAGCGATAAACCTAGAGTATTTGAGCTTGGTTGTGTCGGTATTGCGAAGAGAAACCCATGTGGGTTGGAATCTGAGACCGTAGCCGGTATTGCGGAGAGGAACCGTGCGGGTTGGACTCTAGGATCGTGTTGGTCTTACAGAGATGAACTCTTATGAGTCAGGCTCCAGGACTGTGGGTATTGCGAAGGTGATCTCTTGTTAAGTCGGACTCTGAGACCCTTGTTTTTTAGGCTTAGGCCAAGTAGAGTTCACACTAAGTCATCGGGGGTATTTTAGGGATGAATTCATGCGGAATCGGGCCTAAGGACCATTGGCTAGTAGGTGTATCTCTATGGTGTGTAAGTAGGCGTTAAGGTCGGGGTATTGCGGATATGAACTCGTATGGGTCGGGCTCCGGGACCTTAGGTATTGTGGTGGAAACTTGAGAGGATTTAGACACCGATACCATGATCTTAGGTCACTACTCGATAACATTGAATCATGGATTACTTTGTGTTTCGCCATAGTCAACGGAAGTGGGTCTCGTCGGTCACCGAAAGGTGTTGTTTTGGGTATTGAGTTTTATCGATGTTTTTTGTGACATTTTGAGTATGGGGTATTATTTATTAATTGTAATTTTGGTTATTGAGCCTTACCCATATTTTAATGTTTTGGATAATAGAGTTTTATCCAAGTTTCAGTATTTGAAAATTAAGCATTACTCATGTTTTGAGTGAGTATTGAGTTTTGGCCTCATGATAAATGGGTGTTTTGGTTAATGATATTTCATCACCAAAATGGTGGGGGGGGGGGGGGGGAAAGAGATTTCTTTTGTATTTAATACATTCCATTTTAGAGATTGTGATTTAAATAACATTATTTCAGTTTTACTATTTTACATCATAGAAAAACTCTTGAACTCACTAGGCGTAAGCCTAACCCTTTTTATTTGTCGGCATGTGCATCAGGTCCTTGTTGGGGTTTGGTATAGTGGCACTGTGATGAATTGAGTGCTAGTTAGAGACTCGATAAGGATCTTATTATTTGGTGACGTCTTCCACATTTGGAGATAGCGATTATTATTGGGTTCAGTTACACCCGACCTTCACCTAGTCTTTATGCAAGGCTTGATTTATAATAGATTGATATGAAATCTGATTCAAATCCAACATAGCACCCATAGGTTACCTGAAAGATGGTTATTGGTTCAAAGGACGTAAGGTGACCCTGCTTTTTCAGGGTAAGAAGGGGAAGAGAAAATGCCTCAAGAAAATGTTCGAGTACCAGGCGCTACGATGTCACATGGATAGTTCAATGTGCTCATCAATTTTCTATTCGAGGAAACTCAAGTATTGATTTATAGAAAGTGATATATCATTTATTTGATGTATTATTGGAAGTTTTAAATTAGTCGTTCTTACCAGAATTGAGGGTATTATATAGAACATGGTGCTCTTGGCCTAAGCCTCTTCGGCCGAGTCGATTACAGGTTTAAGTTTCCCTTCCTTCACCAACCCAACCAGGTAATCCAGGTTTTTGGCTTTCGGTCAAAAGAATCGAAATTTTGAGCAGGTGAGTTTCTTCATAATAGTAGTAAAAAATGCTTTGTACTAGCTACTTTTTTCAACCAGTCAAGATCAATACCAACTGTTTTTTCAAGCATGACTTTTACAATAGATATCAATCTATATAATCTAAAATTTGAATACATATTTAACATTCATTTATAATATTTTCAGCATTCAGAGATCTTGTAGTAGCGGAAAATCGTATAGGTCTACAGAAGTGGCCACCTGTATTGCCACGTGGCAGTGCAAGTGCCCACCGGACACTATGATCGCTATTAAGTAATAAAGTGGTAGAGTACCAATACCGTTTCCACAAGGACTAGTCAACTAAGAATCAGAGGCATTCATGAACTTCTAGTGCTCGTTTGAGTTTTAGGAACAATATCAATATTTGTGAGTTTTAATTATGCTAAAAAACGATTAAAGTAATCAAATATTTAAAGAGAGGATGTGGGTATAAGCATTAACTAAGACACATGTAGTAACATTATGGTGAGAAACAACTGAAACAAAACATCTATAAAAAACCCTTTCTCTCGAAAGTGAATTTCCACAGAAAGTGGCACTTGTACCTACAAAGTTGCCACTATTGCCGACTTAAGACTTGCCGATTTAACTAAGTAAACCTCTAAGGATTTCACTTCCACCAGTATGGATATAGATGCCTAAATATCTTTATGACACCTATATCGACCGACATTTTGAGCCTTAGTTAGAATCATGCAAAAACCCGTATCTCTACGTGGTTATAAAAGACTCTCTCAAATCTTCTTGCATCACTCAAGCCGTATTTTCGGATCCACCTATCTCTGGGTATAAGATCTAATATTAACACTTACAAGTGATCGGATTGTCCGCTTTGAGTTGAAGTGTCGACTCAAGTGACCAAGTCTAAGAGTTAGCAACGATGGCAACACCCAAGTGTTGCCTACTAGTCTTAGCCTTGGCTCATACCCACACCTAAAGGGGTGTGTAGTTCATGATAAAAGTAAAAGACATGGAAGAAGAAATCATAAACATAACTTGCATAAACGAAAGTAGAAAGTTGTCACCACTTATGTCACCACAGTGGTGATGTTGTTACAAGAAATTAAAATTACAAGAAAATTAAATGCAGCTACAACTAAGAACTTAATGAGAGAATATGAACTAAATGTTAAAGCTCTAGATATGAGAGACTTCTCCTGGAATTGATGATCTTGAATGGTTCCCCAAAGCCTCCTTTTATAGTGCTTTTGAAGAGAAAATGGTGACGTGACAAATCCTAAAAAGCTACTTTTAAGGAAGAGTGTTGAAGCTTCATTTAACTTTCGAATTTTGTCTTTTTCCTTCATTATTCTTGTGAAAGCTCAGGTTCTCCTTTCTTCTATTTCAAAAAGCACATTACCAAAATTGTCCAAAGCTTATCCAAAACTTCTAGCCCACTGTTCGCCAGTGTGGTGAACAAAGTGGCCACTTTGCTGCACAAAAGGTTAGAAAAACCGTATTTTTGCATCCTTGAAACTTCATCACAATGTTGGAACATATTAGACCAAATGAATGAGGAGAGGGGAAAATGGGCAAGAAAGTGGTAAAAATAAATGAGAAAAGAGAGGCAATAACTCTCAAGAATCGAGAGTTATCACCTTGCAATAAGGTCTACTAATCTAGCATTTTCAAAAATTAAGAGGGAGAGAAAAGGTCAATATACAACTAGAATATACTGGGTTGGTTTGGTTTTAATAAGATCAAAAAAAAAAATAATAAAGTTCTGCATGCTCAAAATGTGTGCAATGTTTTGTATAATAATAAAAGTTAAGCAATACCATCCAAAAATTTAAAAGAGGCAACACCATGCATCTCTATGAACTTCTGTTTTCGAATATTACAGGGGCATACTCCATAGGCCTAGTTGTGACTCAGGTTCTAAAGACAAATCCTATACATGAATGTCTCATAATGCAACACTACCACTTGTGACCGAGGTTCAATTTTTTTTTTTTCTCACACACTTTCGAAAGTCGGGTCTTCACCGACCCCCCCCCCCCACCAGACTCCATCCCGAGTGCGATATAGTGGGATAGTTTGGTTTGGTTTGGTGACCCTGGACCATATGTCTCAATCGAACACCAACTATTGTTAATCCAGAAACATGAAAATCAAAATTAATGTTGTTTATGGTGACTTGTATTTGTAGAGACATAATTTGTACATTTCTTTAGATTTGCCACGTTATGTTCGAAGAATGGACTTATATATATAAATCTATATATATAACGGTTTACGACTTTTATAATATAGTATAGATTCATACGTATTTATGATATTTTACCATATTATTAAATTAAAAAAATATCCAATAATGAACTTATTTTGAATGTATTGACGAGATAATTATAATGATATAATTTGTAACAAAAAACACATTTTTTTAATGTTTTTTAGTTAATCTATGATTATGTATTTTTAATATGATAAATATGTAATACGAAAAATCAAAACATAAGGAACATAAAACAAATTAATTCATATATATTCATGATATATAATAATATGATTAAATCCAAAAATATTCAATATGTTGCTCATTTTGAAGGCAATAATGAGACGATTATAAAGGTATAATTTGTAAAAGAAAGAAATGTATTTTTTAATGCATTTTAGTTCATATACGATTATTTATGTTAATATGTCATAGCGGAAAATCATATAGGTCCACAGAAGTGGCCACCTATGTTGCCACAGTGGCGGTGTAAATGCACATCGGACACTAGGATCGCTATAAGTAATAAAGTGGTAAAAATACCAAGATCGTATCCACAGAGATCAGACTTCAAAGTTCAAGTAGTAGGTCGAGAATACAATGGATTCAATTAGAGAAGAAGAAAATATATTTGAGCGAGATTGGTGTTTTTAACAATTAAGTAAAACAATTAATTTAAAGAAAAGGATTTGGGTGTAGGCTTTATCTAAGACATTTGTAGTAACCTAGTAGTCAGAAACAAAGTGTCACAAAAACATCTATAAAAATCCCTTTCTCTCGAAAGTGAATTTCCACAGAGAGTGACCACTTGTACCCACAAAGTCGCCACTATTTCCGACTCAAGACTTGCTGATTTAACTAAGTAGACCTCTAAGGATCTTAGTTCCACCAGTATGGATATAGATGCCCAAATCTCTTTGTGACATCTATATCGATGGACATTTTGAACCTTAGTTAAAATCATACAAAAACCCGTATCTCTACGTGGTTATAAAAGACTCTCAAATCTTCTTGCATCACTCAAGCCGTATTTCCAGATCCGTCCATCTCTGGATCTAAGATCTAATATTAACACTTACAAGTGATCGGCTTGTCCGTGTTGAGTTAGAGTCCCGACTCAAGTGACCAAGTCTAAGAGTTAGCAACGATATCAACACCGAAGTGCAGGGCCGGTCCAATGGTTTTGGATGCCCTGGGCGGAGACTAAAAAATATGCCCTCTAATGAACTAAGAATACAAATTTTTTAAAAGGGTTTGGAACCTAGTCAAACTAAGCGGCTCATCCTCATGCCGATTATTATTTTAAAAAAATTACAACGGGGGGACAAACCAAAACCCCGAACAACAAAATAATGATAACATAACCTAAAACGGTATCGTCGTGCATTTCGTGAAGCAAAATCATCAGTTAATTTATCATAGTCGACATTTTCTAAAAACTTACTTTCTATGCTCAAAATTGCTAACCCGTTAAGCCTTTCTTGACTCATGGTAGTCCGCAAATATGACTTCAAGAGCTTTAATTTTGAAAAACTTCTTTCGGCGGACGCTACCGTGACCGGTATTGTTAACAAAATTTACATATTCAAAGAAACATGAGGCTCATCAACAAGATTTGCATTAGCAACATTTTCATCAACAAGATTGTTAAGTCTAAATATTGTATCCAAGATTTAATAGGAAAGTCAAAGACGTAAAAGTCAACATTGTCAATGTCTTGTAAAAGTCAAAGCATGTTTTGCATTCCTTAGTGGTTAAGTTTTGTATTAGGTAGTTGTTATAAATAGGGATTTGGTTGTTGTAAGGTTTGGTAACAATGAATGAGAATTGTAAGCACGTTATTGTGAAATGAGATTGAAGAGATCAATGACTACTACTTACTCTCTCTACACTCTCTCTCTAGAATCTCTCTCTAGTTCTTGTTATATTTGAGTAATTGCTTGATTGTTTTGGGATTATATTGATTAACAATTGGTATCAGAGCTGAACCAAACTTTTTAGAAATGAATTGATCAAAGTTTGAATTGAAATCTGGAGTTTTTAGATCGAAAATTGAGATTTTCTGAAAATTTTCAAGAACTTGAGTTTGTTGAACTGTTAATTCGAATTGTGTTGAAAAATCGTTTTTAGTGCAAGAAAATGGAATTGTTGGATTCGATTTCAGTTTAGGATTGATTCTTGTATTGATTTCATTTCATAATTTGATCAAATTCGTTGTCAATTCTTGAATTTTGAATTTTCTTGAAATGTCGAACTCGAACTCTGTTCTTGATCGATTTGTGTGATTTGTTGATTTTAATCTGGAATTGATAGCAATTTTGTGTTTAGTAATGTTTTTAGATGATTCTGATCATTTTTTGAGATCAAATTTGCAGATTTGGATCGATTTGAGAAAGAAAGAGCCAAGATCCACGGTTTGCGCAAGTTCATACGGTTTGCGCAAGTTCATACGATTTGCGCAAGTTCATCTTCGAGTTCATAGACATTTGCGCAAGATTTTCCGGGCTTTGAAAGTTTCATTTGCGTTTCAAGGCTGTCACGCAAAGCATAGTTTGCGCATCCTTCGGCTCACGCAAAGTTCACTTTGCGCATCCTTCGGCTCACGCAAAGTTCACTTTGCGCATCCTTCGGTTCACGCAAAGCTACCTTGCACCATACGTGGATCACGAAAACTTCAATTTGCGCTTCAAGGCTATCACGCAAAGTTCACTTTGCGTTACAAGGCACTTACGCAAAGCTCAGTTTGCGTATTCTTCGGCTTACACAAACCTCATCTTGCGTTTCACTTGGCTTGCGCAAAGCTCTCTTTGCGCATTACACTGATAGCAAGAACCTTACTTTGCGCAACACTCAGATCACGCAACACTCGATCTTGCGCCTTTACACGTGTTGTTCAAATTTTAAATATTTTGTGCTAGATTTCAATTTGATCTGATTTTTGATTTTCTGATATATAGTTTGGAACGATCATTCATATCAGGCTGATTACTCATTAATCATGGGATTTTTTACAGATCTTGAAGAGAAGATTAGAAAGCTGGAATTAGAGAAAATTAATCTGGGTCATGCTGTTGATTTTCACATGCAAAAGTCAAGAGAGTATTTTGCTGAAATCATCTCATTGAAAGAAGAAATCAGTGCTTTAAAGAATATCAATGAAGATCTTCTGAAAAGATCTTCTGAGCAGAATGATGAGAAGATAAAGAAATTGGAATCTGAGAATGTTGAGCTTGGAAAGAATATATCTGATTTTGAAAAACAGCTTGCTGAAAATAAAGTTGATTTTGATACTGAAAAGAAAATTTTTTCAAAGAAGTTCTCAGATTTCTCAAAGAAATGTTTTGAAGAGAAAAAGTCAGTTGAGCTTAAATGCATAAAATTTTCTCAACAAATTTCCGATTTTGAGAAAATACTTATTTTGGAAAGAGAGAATTTTGCTAAGGAAAAGAAGGCCATATAACAGAAGAGTGTGGGATTCTTCAAAGAACTATTCGGCCAGAGAAACGATTCTGAGAAAGGATTTGAAGAAGAACGATGCATATTTGAAAATGAGATCAAAAAGATGACTGCCAAGCTATCTGAACTATCTGCTAATGCGCTGAAAGAGCAGAAGACGAAGTCTGAATTCTCGAAGAAGATTGACCAGCTTGTGAAAGAAAGAGACAATTTTGCTTCAAAGATCAAAGAGCTTGAGAAGTCTGCCTCAAGATCAAATCAGAAATCTGTCTCTTCACAAAGGTCAGTTAAATATTTTGATCAGATTCATCGAACTAACATTTTCTATGATAAATATTTAGATGGTTCAGGTACATATTCAAGAGGAAAAAGCTTCAAGAAAGAGAAACTGGTGTGGCAGAAGAAACCAGTTAAAGATGAGATGTCAGATGAGCTAAAAGGGAAGACATCATGTGTACATGTACACAAAGCAAAGAAGAACAAAGAGCATAAAGGTAAACCTGACCTTAAATACTCAAAAGACCAATTACTCAGGTTTTCAGGTAATAAATTTTATTGTTCTTACTACTGTACACATGATCATATCCACAAGACACATGATCATTACTGGTATGATTCTTACTCTGTGACCCCCACACGAACTGCAACTAACATTCATGGACCTAAATACCAGTGGGTACCAAAGAAGAAAACTGATTCTGTGTTGCAGGCACCTCAAGTCAAGGGGAGTAAGAGAACAAAGGCTTTTGAACACAGCAGTTCAAAACCCGGACTTCAAAGTTGAAAGACTATGGCTTCTAAGTACACAGCTTAGGACCCGTTCTTCAACAGAGTATGACTTCTAAACATAACAGTTTAGGACTCGGACCTCAGCGATCAAAAGACCTTACTCCTGTTTTTGCATCCGATGGATATGATGGTCTACATCCCAAGAGAATTGATCTGATCTCTATCCTATACTTTTTCACTGATAGATTTTACTGATATGATGGTCTACAATTCAAAAGGGAGTGTCTGATCTCTATCCTGTTTTAACTGACTTATTTCAGATGCCTAATTTATAGGAGGAGTAAAGGTGGTGACTTCTGATCACATGACAGATCAGGACCCATTTTTCAATATTCAAAGAAGGATATTATGCTAATATCCAGGGGGAGCTTAAAAGATTTAAATCATTCTTTCATGATTTAAGGGGGAGCTGAAAAGGTAAATATCTTCTGTCATAGATCTCTGATTGTTTGAAAGAAGAACAACTTTCGAACATGAAAAAACAGTTTCTTAAATGTTCAAACCACTTCTTATTCTCAAAAGATTTCATGAATTTAGAAGTGAGCTTTTAAATGTTTTTCAAATTTTGAGCTTAATGTTTAACTGACCGTGTGTTTCCAAAGATCAATACTTGTGTATTATCTTGTCCATATACTGTCAAGTATTCACACACACCGGTTCAGTATTTTATTTGAAATTGTTATTACCATGTCTCAAATTCGAATCAATTTTTCGATGGTAATACCCCCGTTTGAAACTCATTATTGTTGAGCATCAATCATCTTTTTCTAATCTTGCGCTTTCATTGAAAAATTGTTTATATTTGTTCATATAAACAAAATATCCAATTCTTTGATACCCTAACTATGTGATTTGATCTGAGTGATACATTGTCAGATTCTCAAAACAATTCTCTTGCTTTCATTTCATTCATTCAATATCTTTGTTTTGAGAATTCTTCAACGTTCAAATGCTCAAATTTTATTCATAATTTTAAATGAGAATACATTCTGACATTGTTATCTTTGTGCTTAATTGTTCAATTAAATTGTTGAGCAACCATGCTTTTTAGGAGTTACATGGGATTCATGTGTGTTCTTAAACAGAACTTCCATGGATTCACATAAACCAGTGTTTCCTACCCAGGAAGTTATCCTTGAATGATTGAGGGGTAAGGGGTCAAAATCAAAGAGTGGGGGAGATAACTCATCCGGTTGAGTTTTTCTCATTGCGTGGAGCGGAAAAATGGAAAAGAGAGTTTGGTTAGAAGTGAGCATAATGATAAAAAGAAAGAGGGTGTGAGAACAGAGTTAAAAGAATATCAGAACTTTGCACCTACCAATTTTTGAGCCGGGCAACCACATCTACTGATTGGTTCACATTCTTTGGTGACCATCATTGAAAAAGGCAGTGAGCCCATGCCAACTCTTGCATTCACCCCACCAGCCACTCATTTCTTTCTTAACAAAGAAATGCTTTATTTTCTTTGGGGACGCAACATATATGCTATCTAATCTTCAATCGGAAGATTTAGATATTGAAAAAGAAGGAAAGTTGCCCCACCTTCGCACCTCTTTCATGCACATTTAGTCCGTGTAATACATGTTGCTGTCTCAACAGTTTACACAATTTGAGCCAAATGAAACATAATCATTGTGCAAAAATTCTTTCATACACAAGCACGAGCACACAGAAAATCTGTTTTTCTGTCAGAACATTCATAGATAAACCTTGTGTTTTTCAATGATTGAATGGAAGTCCTGGGGAGTCATCATCAAACCAGCTCCTTAAATTGTATTCGTTGTACACAGTAACTTTGTGTTACTGACAGACATTCCTAACTGTTTCATTTGATGATTCAGGGTTACCACGTTCATTATGTCTGAATTTGAAAAGATTCGGATATATATATATTTCATGAATTGACGGCTCTCAGATCAAAGCGCGCCAACTGTGAAAGGTGAGATTGTTATTTGAATACAAAGGGGTGATCAAAGTCTGTGCTGAAATTGATGAAATTTTGATGATCATGATGCTCTCAATCATCAAAAAGGGGGGAATTTTGCAAAGATCAATTTCAAAGCTTTGAAGAATGGTCAAAGTTCAAAATGCTTCCGCTATTTCAAAGTCAAAAGATTCTGAAGAAAGATTGTCAAAAGTTAAATCAAGATGATCTATTAAAGTTTGTTTTTCTGAAGACAGTCCAGAGATCAAATAGATGAAGATACAGAATCAAAGTTGTTTCAAAGTTTAATGTCAAAGTTTCAAAGTTGTTTCAAAAAGTTTCAAGAATTCAGTTTCGCGTTCAAGGCATGTTGATTTTAAAAGCTTCAAAGTGCAAAAGACTTTCCAAGATTCTTCAAAGACTGAAAGAGTAAAGACTGTGAAAGCTGTTGGTCCCGAAGGTGCTTAACAAGTTTGTAGAAGGGGGGGGGGTTGAATACAAACACAGAAATTAAGGTTTAATAAATTGTTTATTGATAAATCAAAATACAATTTACAAGTTTGTTGCGGAATAAGATTAAGACAGACTCAATCTAAACAAACTTAAGAAACACTAAGATGGTTGCACAAGAAATTCAGAGAATGGGGGATTTAAGAGAGATAGAAAACAAGGGTTTCTATTATGGCGTTCAAGGATTGAGCACACCTTCAGATGAAGGGG
Source organism: Arctium minus (assembly GCA_954870635.1). NCBI lineage: Eukaryota > Viridiplantae > Streptophyta > Magnoliopsida > Asterales > Asteraceae > Arctium > Arctium minus. The sequence continues at coordinate 79,545,843 of OX941088.1, read as the reverse complement.
TAAGCTTCCTATTTATACCCTATGCATTAAATGCATGGCAGGGCACTTTACACGTGGCGTTCATAGATTGGCTTTGGGAGTCTTACTTTTGGAGACATGCTTTTGGCCGTTTTATGAACAGTGTAGTTGACAGAGTTGTTGTACGATTTGTGGCAGAGACGTGTCCGTTCTGACACATCGTACTGGTTGTGCAAGGTAAGACAAAAGAAAACTTGAGGCATAAGCTTTGTGATCGTTGATCGCTGAGTATCTCTTCTTCCAGAGATAAAGAAGTTCAGCTATCGCTGAAGCTTTTCCTCAGGCTTCTTCGCGTAAGTAGATTCGTCTGGTCTTCGCTGATATCCGCATCAGGTCACTAGTAGACTTATCTATTGTTCAGTGGCTTCGTCTTCGATTCAGCTATGAACTATGTTGACGTGAGACTTGTCTTCAGGGATTACGTTAACTGTGTTACATGGGAAACGATCAGCGATGACTGAACAGACTCAGTTTGATCGCTGAAAGTGAAACACTAACATATTAAATGTTTACAGAAAGGTCATCAGCGATAACTGAACAGACTCAGTCTGATCGCTGATGATGAAACACTAATACATATAATAACGTAATTTTCAGTAAGTATAAAAGAGGGTCGTTATCAAATCACTGAGAGAGTTTGGATCAACAATCTCCCCCTATTTGATAATGACAAAGTAACAAAAGAAAATTACTTTATGATTCAAAATATAGGAATAAAAAGGACTCATATAATGCATGTCCCAATTACTATTTTGAGGGATCTTTTACAGTACTGATAGGGTTAAGTACATCACTGCAATTTTCATTTAATTCAGGGATAGAATTACAAGATATGAAAATCATAAGTACAAGTGAGTAACTAACTACTGTAAGTATAACTAACAGATTACAGAGAAGGAAACTAATCTATCAGCTATTAAAAGAAGATTTAGGAGGATTGATCATATACTCAGGTATTTCTTCTCCTTTCTGTCTTCGTTCCAAAGATTCTTGACTGATAATTTCTTTAATTTTTTCAGCAGCAGGGAAGAAGTCACACCATAAGCATAAGAGATCCTTGAGATGATTCAGAGGACAGATAGGAATCTCAGAGATTCTTTGAAATCTGAGTTCCTCATCATCATCTCTGAATAATATTCCATAAGGATTGTCAATTACTTGACCAGCTTGGAAAGGACCACCAGAAGGCAGAGATAGATCCAGAACTGAAAGATCGGGAGAAGGACCAAACAGTGCATCTCTTGAAAATTTGATAGAAGTTTCATTCCTGATGATGGCGACGTCTTCAGAGGAGGAGGACCAAATTCTTCTCTTGAGTTTCAAAGATTTGGGAGGAAGAGGAGATGGCAGCTTCAGTACAGAGGTGACTCTATTTATGAGGGCTTCAAGAAGTCCTTCAACGTAGCCTCTGTATGTAGATTTGGATTTCTTCAGCGCATCCCAGAACTCCAACCATTCCGTAAATCCGAAGCTCTCAAGTTTGGATACGTACATTGCCTTTTGGGTTCCATCCTCTCTGGTAATCTCCATGGTCACTGAGAGTTGATCCTTCTTCTTGCGACCAGAGATAGTCACGGCTGATATTGGAAGAAGATCAGAACGATAGTCCATCTTCTGTCTACACCATTAGATAGATCTATCGTTGATCTCTTGTTCTTTGGAGCGTTCTTCTTCAATTTCTTTCAGCAGTGCAGCTTGAACTTCCACAGGTTTGCTTTTCAGCTTTTTGTCCTTGACTTGAGAGGATTGAATCTTTAAAGCGAGTTGGGCATCTCGTTTGCATTCAGCGATCAGTTTCTCAGCTTTGGCAGATTCTTCTAGTTCAGCTTTAGTGAGGAAGTCGAGCTCTGAGAAGGATGTTTGAAGAGGAATTTTCAGCCGTTGACTTTCTAGTTGAGCGATCATTTCAACTCTTTTCTTCACCACTTCCTCTGACCAATGAGATGGTCGAGAGGGCCTTCCTGGATGGATCAGGGAATCTTCTTCTTCTTCTTCATCAATCTCAGTGATAGAGATTGGGATTATTTCTTCAGCGATAGAAGCTGGAATTATTTGTAGTTCAGAACCCTTAAGCAGGGGTGAGAACTGTCTGGATAGAAAAAGAAGGAAAGAAGGGATAAGTGTATTTTTAGAAAGAGAGAGATAAAGGCTAGAAGGAAATAGGGGTTTGGAAAGAGTAGGAGAGTGGTACAATTGAAAGACATACCTGAGAAGGATGCTCCCCCTCAGATTGTGATCCAGTCCTCAAGCATTCTTCAGCGATCGGTTGTTTGTCTTTGCTTTGCGAAGGAACACTTGAAGATGTATCACCTCTCACCCCTGCTTTGACAACTTCTTACGAAGTTGTACCTGATGCAACGTTCGGCTTGGAGAACCACATAGATTGGTCTTCATCATCGTCGTCGTCATCGGAGGGCTGATCCTTTTCTTGATCATCAAGATCTAGATCATCTTCCTCTTCATCGTATTCTTCCTCATCCTCTTCAAAGAGAATAGAGTGAATAGATGAGGATTCTTTTGCCTTCTCCCCCTCAGATTGAGAGGGAGGTCCCTTTGGAGTCTTAGCTTCCCCAACAGCAGCAATAGAAGTTTCTTCAGCTTTCTCCCCCACTTTGTCATTATCAGCGGTAGGGGATTGTTCAGCTGCTGGAGTAGCTGTTGAAGCTTTTAGCACTTGGACGTCATCCTCTAGACGCTTAATCCGGTCTTCAACCGCAGGGATGTCGCACGTGGCTTCATGAATGAATTCCACAGCGATGTTGAGGTTGGTACGATCATCTTCAGTGAAGGAGGGAGGCAGCGCTGGCGCTGGTGCATTCACTTTCTGGAAAATTTGCTGAAGAAGGGACGTGCAGAGGTCAACCTTTGAAGAGAGACCCTGAACTTCAGCGGTAAGAGACTCAAGTCGCCCTTGAAAGAGTTGAGAGGACTCTCTGAGTTGGACGACTTGTTCTTCAACAGCTGAAAGTTGTGAGTTCTCAGCTTTAGATGAGCAAGTGGCGGTCAACTTCTTCAGCTCCTCACCAGCCTGATTGACGGCGCTGGTGGTTTCATTAATGGTGTTGGTGAGTGCGTCCACCTTTTCTCCCAGACTGTTGACATGCGTGTCAACAGACGCCAAGCTAGGACCTGAAAATAATGTTAGTTCAGATATGGGCTTATTTGGAGAGGGGGGGAGAGAAGTGTTTAGGATTATAGGTGTACCTGACGTATCAAACATTTTGTAGAACTGCATAGATTCCTCAAAAGTTTGATGTTCAGGTCCTATAGGGAAAGAAGAGGTAGCGGGTTCAGAGACCAAATGAGTAGAAAAAGGAAGAGTTTTGGGGATAGAAGTAGGGATGGGGTTAATCTCAGTGAATGAGATAGTAGGTGGGGTTACTGATGATGTGACAGCGAGCGAGATCGCTGACACGGCAGTATGAGTGACTGCTGAAGTTGTGGAGGAAAGACCCACAAATGCATCTAAGGTAGCTTGTTGAGATTCTCCCTCAGGTATAGTACTAGCGGGTGTACTTTCCTTAGTCTTTTTGGCCTTTTTGGAAGGACCAATCGGACTAGCTGATGGTCGTTTAGAAGTAGTGGTAGCGACAGGGATAGCAGACGAAGGAACTGTCTGCGTGGTCGCTGAAGATGAAGAAGAATGGAGAGAGAGAGACAAGAGCGAAGGAGAGAGATACTTACCTCGTCGGCGAGTGGCTTTACTTCCAGTGATCGTTGACCTACCCTGGCAAAGGTGCCATAATCTTTGGTGGGATAGGTGTTGGGATAGAGGAACTTGATGTACGTACATATGAAACGTACGTACGAGATCTTGGGATCTCGTTCAGGCTTCTCTAATCTCGACCTCAGGTCTTCAAAGATGGCTGTGGCGTAGTCAAAGTTTTGACCAGCGATAACGGAGTAGGCCATCTGCAGTTGTGTTTTGCTGGCTTGATCCAGTGAACCACTCTTCCCGCTCATGCACTGAATTATGTGCGAGAAGATAAAGTTCAGTTGTGATGGCATCTGAGCTTTGAGGATCTTGGTGAGCTTCTTGTTGGGAATAGAAGATCTTGGTTTGTTTTCCCAACAATAGCCCATTGCGTCTAGGAATGATATCAGCTCATCATCAGTGGGGAGTGCGTCGAACCCACTCTTTGGTTTGTCAGGGAGTCTTAAAGATTTCCTGAGGCTAAGAGCGGTCATGCTCCCTGGCCCCAATTCCGTGCTGAAAGAGATAGCAGGGACTCGTTCACCTTTCTTGTTGGTGAGTTCAGTTGCATCAGCAGTGAACCAGAACTGCTGGAGTAGAGTCTTGGAAGGCTTAGGATCCACAGTGATCGCGTAAGCTATACATGACTGCTTGAGGAATTCAGCAGCTTCCACCAGATGTGGGTATTTGTCAGCTTTGAACTCGAGTCTGGCCAAATGATTACATTTAGTAATCTCAACTTTAGTGAGAGCGAATCGTACATGCTTGGAAGCAACGATTGAAGACTGTGTCATTTCTGTTATGGAAAGAGGCATAATAGAAGAAATGATTTAGGAGTAGAAAAATAGTGTTCTGGGTAGAAAGAATGAAGAACACTTTAAAACCAAAAGGTTTTTATTAAAAAAACATAAAATCAGAAAGAATGATCTTTAGTTTTTGACAAAAAAAAAACGTTTTATAAAATCCATAGAAAACGAGCAGGATTTTAAAAAGAATAAAAAGCATAAGAACAAAGCACATAAACATGAAATAAACCTGTGTATCTTGAAGAAAAAGAGTTGCAGATTCAATATTCTGGGTTTACTTGCTTGAGTGTTCTTGAGAGAATGTTTCTTGCTTTGAAAGTTTTGAAAGCGTAAACCGTATAAAGGAGAGAAGAATTCCTTTTATACGAAGAGAGAGGAGAGAGAGAGAGTGAAGCGGGAAAAGAAAGGATCATCATGACATTGACACGTTCCACGAAGTTGATTGGATAGAAGGGCAACGGACGAACGTGTCAGAAAAGGCATGTCGTGGATTGTCGGTTCAAATGACGTCATAGAAGAGAGAGACTGTACATTTGTCCGTTTTGAAATGATCACTGAAGAAAGGTTAGTGATAGATTTGCGTTTTTAAAAGTATCCCTGATAGTAAAGATAGGGATAGATTTTCCTTTTAAAGGATCACTGACTAGAAATATCAGTGATTAATGTATTTTTCAAAAAGCTTTTAATCATTTGAAGAAAGTTCAGTGATTAAAGTTTATATTTTGAAGAAAAACATCTTTGAGGGAAAGGAGAGAACATAACTGAGAGTCAGAATGTTTATCAGAGAGAATGATGAGAGGGGAACTTTTGATTACTGACACAATACATGAACGCTGAAGAATTATTCTTCGAGGTTCAGCATTCCAAGCTCACTGATGAGAAAGTTGAACCTTGTCTCATCAAGAGGTTTGGTGAATATATCAGCAAGCTGAAAGTCAGTAGGGATAAAGTGAAGTTCAATATCACCATTCATCACATGATCTCTGATAAAGTGATATCTGATCTCTATGTGTTTTGTCTTTGAATGTAGCACTGGATTATTTGCTATAGCGATAGCACTAGTGCTGTCGCAATAGATAGGAATCTTTGACAGCTGAAGGTCATAATCTAATAGTTGATTTCTCATCCACAAGATTTGAGAACAACAGCTTCCAGCGGCTACGTATTCAACTTCAGCTGTGGAAGTGGACACAGAATTTTGCTTCTTGCTTGTCCAGCTTACCAGCTTTCCTCCCAAGAGTTGACATCCACCAGTGGTACTCTTTCTGTCGAGTTTACAGCCTGCAAAATCACTATCAGAATAACCAGTTAGATCGAACCCTGAGTCTTTGGGATACCAAAGACCGAGGTTAGGAGTTCCTTTCAGATATCTGAAAATTCGCTTTACAGCGATCAGATGGGATTCCTTGGGTTCAGATTGATAGCGTGCACATAAACAAGTAGAGTACATGATGTCAGGTCGGCTCGCTGTAAGATACAGCAATGAGCCTATCATTCCTCTATAGGCAGTGACATTAACAGGTTTTCCATATGGATCCTTGTTAAGTGTCAGCGGTGGTGCCATAGGAGTTTTCATCGCTGAAGTTTGTGTGAGATCAAACTTCTTTAGCATATCTTTAACATACTTACCTTGGCAGATAAAAGTACCTTTGTCAGATTGTTTAATCTGAAGACCAAGAAAATATGTCAGCTCACCCATCATACTCATTTTATATTCTTTCTTCATTCTTTCAGCGAAGCGAGTACATAGAGATGGGTTAGTAGAACCAAATATTATGTCATCGACATATATTTGTACAAGAATTATATGACCTTTTATCTTTCTGAAAAATAACGTATTATCAATCTTGCCACGTTCAAAATTTTCAGAGATAAGAAAAGATGAGAGAGTGTCATACCAAGCACGAGGGGCTTGTTTTAGACCATAGAGAGCCTTATCCAATTTATAAACATAATTTGGATGCTTAGGGTCATAGAACCCTGGTGGTTGTTCTACATAAACTTCTTCATTCAGCTTTCCATTCAGAAATGCTGATTTTACGTCCATTTGATAAACGATGAAGTCTTTATAGACTGCATAAGCTAAGAATAGTCGAATTGCTTCGAGCCTGGCCACAGGGGTAAAGGTTTCATCATAGTCTATGCCTTCCTCTTGTCTGTAGCCCTGAGCAACAAGTCGATCCTTGTTGCGGGTTACAGTTCCATGTTCATCTAACTTGTTTCTAAACACCCATTTGGTGCCTATCACAGTTTTATCAGATGGTCTAGGAACGAGATTCCAAACTTTGTTTCGAGAAAATTCAGTCAGCTCTTCTTGCATAGCGCTGACCCAGTTTGGATCTCTGAGGGCATCATCAGTCTTCTTTGGTTCTATTAAGGAGAGAAAGTTTACAAAGAGACAGATATTACCTGAGCTTCGTCGTGTCTGAATACCTGCATCTGGATCACCGAGAATTTGATCTATTGGGTGATCTCTTGTCCATCGCTGAGCAGGAGCATGATCGCTTAACTTAGAGGTTGGATCAACAATTGGGATGTTTACTGATGAGGACGTTTGAGGTTCATCAGCAATTAACTGTTGAGTACGTTCACTAGAGAGGTTTCCAGACGAAGGCAGATTTGATGGTGGTAATGTGTTTAGAGGTTCAGCTGAAACCCATGAGGTGGTTTCAGCGGTGGGAGGTATGATACTTGGTTCTTCATCAGCAGCTGGAGTTTCAGTGTGCTGATGGTTTGAGAAGAAAGGTTCAGTTCCTCTATAGTGAGAGAGCATCCAAGTATTCAGTTCTTCATTGTCAGCGATTGGTTTAGAGTTCGCTGAGCGCGTTTCATCAAACGTGACATGAATGGTTTCTTCTACGGTTTGTCTTCTCTTGTTGAAAACTCTGTAGGCTTTGGAGATGGAGGAATATCTTAGAAATATTCCATCATCGGCTTTTGGGTCGAACTTTCCAAGTTGATCTTTGTTGTTTAAGATAAAGCACTGACAACCAAAGATATGAAGAAAGCTGATAGAAGGCTTCCTTCCAAGAAAAAGTTCATAAGCTGTCTTCCCAAATCGCTTAATTATCAGCGATCTGTTTTGAGTAAAACATGCAGTGTTTACAGCTTCTGCCCAAAATTGAGTAGGGAGGTAAGAATCGCTGAGCATTGATCTAGCAGCTTCTATGATCGTTCTGTTTCTTCTTTCAGCGACTCCATTTTGCTGAGGTGTTCTTACTGAAGAGAAGTTGTGAGAGATTCCCTTGTTCTCAAAGAAATTGTCCAGGGAACTATTTTTGAATTCAGTTCCATGATCACTTCTTATTGAACGAACAGTAAGATTATTCAGCACTTCCATCTTTTTGACAAAAGATATTAGTTCTTCTGGAGTATCACTCTTACAGCGAAGAAAAATAACCCAGGTGTAGCGAGAATATTCATCTACAATGACAAGCGTATATTTCTTTCCAGCTATTGATTGGATGTTGACAGGGCCAAATAGATCCATATGCAAGAGCTGAAGAGGACTTGTTACTGAGGAAACTTGTTTCGACTTGAAACTAGCTTTTGTTTGTTTTCCTTTTTCACATGCTGAGCAGAGAGATTCTTTAGCATATGAGTGCTGAGGAAGACCAGAAACCAGTTCCTTAGATGAGAGAGAATTCAGGGTTTTGAAGTTTAGATGAGAGAGCCTTTTATGCCATAGCCAGTTGACATCAGAAGAGGCCTTAGAGAGAAAACATAAGTTTTCAGTGATAGTAGAGTCCATATCTATTACATAGACATTTTCTCTTCTATAACCACTGAGAGCAAGTTTTCCTTTTTCATCTACCACTGAACATGCTTTCTTAGAAAAGCGAACTTCGTAGTCTTTGTCACATAGCTGACTGATTCTTAGAAGATTGTGCTTCAGTCCATCTACATAAGCGACTCTTCGAAAGGTAGTTGTCCCATTACTGAGGACACCAAACCCTCGGGTAAATCCTTTTCCATTTCCACCAAAGGTAACAGAGGGGCCTCTCTCTTCCTTGTATTCAGTGAGCAGGTCTCTTTGTCCAGTCATATGACGAGAACATCCACTATCGAGATACCAGATGCCCTTTGATCCCTGCATACATAAGGAAGATTAAGCGTTGTTTGGTACCCACTTTTCAATGGGTCCTTAAGAGTTAGTGGATAAGGAAGATTTAGCAGTCTTCACAGCTGATGAAGATTCAGCTTCAGTGGTAATCTTCACTTTGGTTAATTTCTTAACCTTAGTGGTATTTTTCACTTTGGTTGATTTTTCAACCTTGGTGACTTGATTTGCCTTAGAGGCATTTTTCTTCACTTTAGCTGTTTTATCAGCTTTGGTGGTATTTGGACACTTGCTCGCAATATGGTCAGTAAATCCACAGTGATAACATTTTCTATATCTGATGGTGGTTTTATAACCAAAAGGTTTTGAAAACTTAAGATGAGCAGGTCCAGCTCCAAGAATGCCTTTAGCACGAGATCTGGGAGGAATTTTTATTTCTTCAGGTCTCATGGGCTTTAGATCAACCTTCAGCTTTGGAGGACAGATATCAAAGATTTCTGTCACTGAGCTAGAAGGTTTATCCACTGAAGGTTTGGAAGGAACTTTCAGTTTGATTTTCTTGGAAGCCTTCTGAGGAGGGAGAATAGACTTTCCTTTATCCGCAGGCTTAGATCTTGCAGATATCTCCTCAGGGATGGGATTTGAAGAAGAACAGGGATAGAATTGATTATAAGAAGTGTCAAAGAAAGATGTGACAAAAGTTCCAAACTTAAGCGAGGAACTTTCTTCTTTAGGATCATCTTGTGGTGTCCAAAAACCAAGACCAGTTCTATCACTTTCAGGAGTTTGAGCATTTATTATCTCAGAGATCTTTGTTGATGATTTGCACCATTTTTCAACATGAGCCTTTTCTGCTTTTAGAGCAGCGATGGCTTGTTCGCGTTCAATGCTGATGATTTCATTTATAATGACTTGATCTTTCAGCTTTTCTTCTAAAAGATTTAGTTCACTGATCTTTTCATGACATTTCTCTAGCTCTTGTGTTAAATAAACATTTTTATTTTCAGCTTAAGTTTTGTCGTTTAGAGCATTATAAAGGTCAATCGTCAGCACATCAACAGCGCGACTTCTCTCAGCTTCAGGCAGAGAGGGATTTGTAGAGATAGATACCTGAGATGATATGTAGCTCATAGAAGGTTCAGATGGTTCTTCTACTTCTTCTTTAATCTCAGCCATGAGGCAAAGATTAGCGACTTCTTCTTCATCAGAAGATGATTCTTCTGATTCAGCCCAGTCATGTTCTTCAGCGATGAGACATTTTCGCTGATAGCTTTTCAGCTTTTGATATTTGTTCTTCAGCTTATGGTATTTGTCATCACTGGATCTTCTTGAGGTTGAAGGTTTGAAGACCTTTTTCGACCTGCACTCACTAGCAAAATGTCCAATTTTTTCGCAGTTATAGCAAGTGGCTGTAGCCTTATCAACTGGAGTTGATTTTGGCTTTTCAGTAAGAGAGAGAGAGAGGTTTACTTCTTCGGAAGTTACTCTTTCTTGCAAATCTCTTAAAAGAGTTTGTCAAGAGTGCTAAGGACTCATTAAACTCTGAAAGATCAGGGTCTGATAAATCCTCAGATTCAGAATCTAACTCAGTGATAGTGAGAGTAGATCGCTGGGATGGAATTATCTCTGACGAGACTAAAGCAACAACAGTGCTTTTGGAGTCTTTAGAATCTTTTACAAGATTCTTCTTCAGGAGATTAGATTGCTCATAGTTGAGCAATATTCCATACAGAGTGCTTAGAGAGAGAGTATGTAAGTCTTTTGTCAGCTTAAGACATATTGAATAACTGTCCCAGCTTTCAGGAAGACTTTCCAAGAATTTTGTTAGGACCTCAGAATTAGAATAGGTCCTTCCAACAGTTCTTAGGTCAATGATCAGGCAGTTAAACCGCTGATGAATGTCAGAAAGAGATTCATTCTTACCAGCGATAAAACTTTCATACTGTCTTACCAAGTTAATCTTTCGGGTCTCTTGGATTTCAGTGGTGCCCTCATATTGAACACATATGGTTTCCCACATTTCTTTAGAAGTTTTTAGATGCATGATGGAATGGAAAACTTCATCAGGCAGAGCCATTGATATAATGGTCTTTGCTCTTGCATCTATGCCTACCTTCTTTTTATCTTCATCACTCCACTATCTTATTTCCTTAACGACATATCGTTCAGGGACAGCTTCAGTGGTGGCAGTAGCGGGAACCGCAGCTATAATTCTAACAGGTTCATAGGGTCCGTTTTCTATATATTCAGGTATAGTAGGATCCGCACCTTCAAGAAATAGCATCATTCGATTTTTCCATAGAGAAAAGTTATCTCTGCTAAATCGAGGAGGTTTAGAAAGTGAACCATTATCATAGTAGTTTGTGTTTGTGTTTAGTGCCATTTTAGAATAGCAAGGAAGAGTATACAGCAAGATCTTGTTTATTAGATTAAACAAACTGCTCTGATACCACTTGTTGGTCCCGAAGGTGCTTAACAAGTTTGTAGAAGGGGGGGGGGGTTGAATACAAACACAGAAATTAAGGTTTAATAAATTGTTTATTGATAAATCAAAATACAATTTACAAGTTTGTTGCGGAATAAGATTAAGACAGACTCAATCTAAACAAACTTAAGAAACACTAAGATGGTTGCACAAGAAATTCAAAGAATGGGGGATTTAAGAGAGATAGAAAACAAGGGTTTCTATTATGGAGTTCAAGGATTGAGCACACCTTCAGATGAAGGGGTGAGCTTCCTATTTATACCCTATGCATTAAATGCATGGTAGGGCACTTTACACGTGGCGTTCATAGATTGGCTTTGGGAGTCTTACTTTTGGAGACATGCTTTTGGCCGTTTTATGAACAGTGTAGTTGACAGAGTTGTTGTACGATTTGTGGCAGAGACGTGTCCGTTCTGACACATCGTACTGGTTGTGCAAGGTAAGACAAAAGAAAACTTGAGGCATAAGCTTTGTGATCGTTGATCGCTGAGTATCTCTTCTTCCAGAGATAAAAAAGTTCAGCTATCGCTGAAGCTTTTCCTCAGGCTTCTTCGCGTAAGTAGATTCGTCTGGTCTTCGCTGATATCCGCATCAGGTCACTAGTAGACTTATCTATTGTTCAGTGGCTTCGTCTTCGATTCAGCTATGAACTATGTTGACGCGAGACTTGTCTTCAGGGATTACGTTAACTGTGTTACATGGGAAACGATCAGCGATGACTGAACAGACTCAGTTTGATCGCTGAAAGTGAAACACTAACATATTAAATGTTTACAGAAAGGTCATCAGCGATAACTGAACAGACTCAGTCTGATCGCTGATGATGAAACACTAATACATATAATAACGTAATTTTCACTAAGTATAAAAGAGGGTCGTTATCAAATCACTGAGAGAGTTTGGATCAACAAAAGCTTCAATATTCAAAGTTAAAGAGACAAAAGCTGAAGAATCAAGAGTTGAAGATCAGTATCAAATTTTTATTAAATCTTGAATACAAAGCGGGAGATTGTTAAGTCTAAATATTGTATCCAAGATTTAATAGGAAAGTCAAAGATGTAAAAGTCAACATTGTAAATGTCTTGTAAAAGTCAAAGCATGTTTTGCATTCCTTAGTGGTTAAGTTTTGTATTAGGTAGTTGTTATAAATAGGGATTTGGTTGTTGTAAGGTTTGGTAACAATGAATGAGAATTGTAAGCACGTTATTGTGAAATGAGATTGAAGAGATCAATGACTACTACTTTCTCTCTGTACACTTTCTCTCTCTAGAATCTCTCTCTAGTTCTTGTTATATTTGAGTAATTGCTTGATTGTTTTGGGATTATATTGATTAACAAAGATTAGCATCAACATGTTCATCAACAACATTAGCATCAACAACATTTTCATCAACAAGATTAGCATCAACATTTTCATCAACAACATTCGCATCAATAACATTCTCATCAACAAGATTAGCATTAGAACTAGGACTTTCAATGGGTTTTTCTTGCCTAACAAAAAACTTATTTAATGACCCATGTAAAGATTGCGCAATTTCTTGTTGCTTTTTCTTTCTTTTTCTATTCTGAGCACCGAAAGGTTGTGATCTAGGAAGCATATTTAACCAAATTGATCAAAGTATCAAACAACCAATTGACCAAATACGAATAGGAAGATAATGATAAGCAGATTGATGAAATCAAATGGAGAAATTAAGGTTATATCCAAATAAGCAAATATCAAGCAACCAACTGACCAAATACGAATAGGCAGATAATGATAAGCAGATTGATGAAATCAAATGGAGAAATTAAGGTTATATCCAAATAAGCAAATACCAAGCAACCAACTGACCAACTGACCAACCAAGAAAACAAAATTCATTTATTTGATTAGAAATTTAGAATTAGAAGGAAAACACCTTAAGGCCCCCGAAGTGATGAACGATTGAAATTTGAAGGGCAGAAGGCGATTGTGACTGTGAGAACAGAAGGGCAAAACTGCAGAAGCAAGACCGTCGATAGCCAGAACAGAAGGGCAAGGCGCAAGCGATTGTGAGATTGACAGTCGACAGATTGTGTTTCTGAATCAGTGATCATTCGATTGAAGAATAGAAGAAGCTTGGGCTGTAAATTGTAATCAGTAATCACTCGATGTCTCGATTGAAGTTGAAGAACTCTATAATCGGTAATCGAATACTAATAATGTTGGGCTGTAATCGTGATGGGCGTTTGATTAATCGAGGAGGAGAAGCCGTTGCAGGTTCATTATTACTATTTTTTTTTTCCTAAAACGCAACCTACTAAAGGGGAAATGAGACTTGGGCTGTGATGCCCTGATGGGCTGTGATGCCCTGGGCGAAGGCCCATGTTGCCCAACCCTTGGGCCGCCCCTGGCGAAGTGTTGCCTACTAGTCTTAGATTTGGCTCGCACCCACACCCAAAGGGGTGTTTAGCTCATAATAAAAAGATAAGACATGATAGAAGAAGAATAATACATAAAGATTACTTGCATTAAAAAATAGACTACAAACTGTGGCCACTTATGTCGCCACAGTGGTGAACAACGCTAGAAATTAAATACTATAAGTAAATTACTACTACAACAATCTAAGAAAATAAAAGAGAATATATAAATGGCTGAATTATTCTACATTGTTGGAGATCTCCTTTAAATAACATTCCATGGCCTCTATTTATAGTGGAGGATGAAAAAGGTGGTGGAGGGTTTTACCCACAAAAACTTTCAATGAGTTCAAGCCTTCTTTGACCCAAAGGCTCCTTACCTTCTTCATCTACTATTTCATGAAAAGTCATATATTGCTTTATCTTCTTTAAGTTTTTTAGATAGGCATTTTTGGGCATGATATCTTTCCACCAAGATTTTGCTTTTGCTTTTTGTCTTCTCTTCATCCCCTTGGTTTCTAAAGCTTGACCTTTAGAAATGCCATTATGCAGCTGAAATAGACAGAATAATACATGCAAAAATGATATTTTTCAGTTTTCCTTGGATTTACGTCGTTCACCACAGTGGCGAACAAAGTGGCCACTTTCTACAGTCCAACATTTAACCCAAAAATGATGCATTCAACCATCAAAACACAAACTTTTATTCAGGATATTTTTCACTTCATCAGATGATTTTGTAAAATTGATTTTATATTCAGGATATTATTCACTAAGATTAATAAAATCAAACTCATACAAAGTTGGAACTTTGGAAAGAATTTCTTTAGATATGTAGGATTGTTATCCTAACCCATATTCTGGATTTTAATACTTGAATTCCTTCGATTTATTCAAATGAATAGTTTGATCTGTTTGACCTCGTTTGTAAAGTTTCTCTTCAATGTCTTTTAGTTTCTCAACAAGACTTGAATTAAATTTACGAACATACTCATCCTTTTCACTCTCTGATTTTTCAAATTTATCTGAGATTTCGGACAATTGCTTTTTCAAAGAATCTTTTTTCCTCTGCAAGTTTTTCCTTTTCATCTTTTAAAACATTTGCCCAAAAAAGGTTTTGAGCGCCTTCTTCATTGAAACGTAAAGTGTCTTGTGTTTCTTTTCTTGTAAATCTTGGAGTTTAAGCATCATGTTGCATTTGTTCCACAAAATCAAAATAAGAAAGATTGTTTACTTCTGATGCAAACTCTGAATAGCATGAATTTTGGTCATCATTGTTGGAGTTCTCCTCATCATACTTCTTTGTCACGAAACACAAATGAGCTTGTGCTACATCATCAACTCCATCATCTGTCAAATCAATTCAGTGGTCATCCTCTGCCATGAGTGCTTTTCCCCCTTCCTTCTGTTTGGACAAAAGCATTTTATTCTTGTAATAATCCGAATTTCTCATCAGCGACTTCCGGCAATCTCGATCATAGTGACCTGGCCTACCACAGCTGTAGCACTTTATCACAACATTTATATCCTTATCCTGTTCCCTCTTTCCTACAAAATTCTTGTTCTCAAACTTCTTTTCCTTATATTTCTTCTTTCCTTCAAACCTGTAACACCCTCAAATCTGGAAATAGCAACTAATTTAAATTTTCTAAATATATCGATAACTGAATCAACTACGACAACAATTTAAGGTTTAACTTCAATAAACACAATTCAATCCCTATACACGATCTATAATAGGTACGGATGTTACTAAAACCCAATAACAGTTACAGTCTCCAACTGCGGAAGACTTTACCAAACTACTCACCCTCGTGTAATCACTAGTGCTCATCTCTTCATAGAACCGCTAGAACAAAACCCCAACTGGAACCTGATGCACATGCCGACAAATAAAAAGGTTAGGCTTAACGCCTAGTGAGCTCAAGAGTTCTCATTAGACATATATAAAACAATAACTTTAAGAACGTTATCTAAATCGTGATTTCCAAAATGAAATACATTCAATCTGAAAGCAAGCAAAATGAAATACATTAAATCTGGAAACAATCTCCTTTTTATCATTTACCCTCTTTGTGATTGAAATCAGTAAACAAAACGTTTCTTCGAATATAAGTCCAAGACCCAAAACTCGCGTAATACATAACTGACATTTTAATAATCAAATAATGAAAATGTGGATAAACTCTCTCATCCAAAATATCCCAAAAAAAAATGGATAACGATCCATGCCCAAAACATCACCGAAAACATGGATTATAAAACTCCGTAACCAAAACAACATCCTGCGGTGACGGGGGATACCCGATTACATAGTATGTGACGGAACACAAAAGTAGGTCACATAACTATGTAGGAAAACAAAACATATGGGTTATACCCATAAAACATACCGAGCTCAACTCCTCTAAGTCTATTGCTCGAAAACATCAAGTCAACCCCTCTAGGTCTAGTTTTGAGAGTTCCAAAACGGGGAACCTAGTTCCAAAACGAAAATTTATGCACAAAGGGAATTACACCTTACTGTCCATGGGACGCTGCCCGACCATATAGGTCCACACCTTACTTACCATGGTGACCCGATGCCTATTCCGTGCCAAAGTGGTGAACTTATCCAAAACGGGACATAAAGAACACCGTGCCTATGGATCCATTGCACTAATTAAGACATTACATGACTCAAAACGAATGAACTAACGCATTCAAAACATGTAATTCATAAGATGCAGTAAATGCAAATCATAATCGAACGCTCTACATTGGGCTATTAAAATCGGACAAGTGTCCCCAAGACCCAACAAAATCCAAACCGAGCCATAAGCTCAACAATCCCAAAGACCCAACGTTGAAAATCATAAAATGAAATCAAACGTAAACAACCCACATTTATGTAAACCCATACTCAAAAATATATAATTAACTCCAACGTAGTTTAGTTTGGGACAAATCATTTTCCAAGTGAGTTTATATCGTTTACTCTTTTAAAACGTCCCATAACACAAAATTAAACACTTATCCAAGACGCACAACAAAATGCATTTATACCGAAACTCTACTTCATGAAATAAATCATTAAAATACCAAAGTGTATGATTTATTTGTCAAAATGCTCAAAATCCCAAACATGGGTGTTTTACGAAGTTTATACAACCAAACACTTCAAATAATCAAGATTCGCTAAATAACTCAACAATTGATAATTTCATGTAGAACATATAAACACTTTAAAATAAACATTTTGGCATGTACACCGTTTTCACAAATCAACTTGAACTCACCTTGATAGATTTAGGCTAAATCTAGATTTTACCCCAACTTGAGCTTTCTTGAAGAAACTTGGATCATCCGAGCCAAAACTTCCAAAAACCTAGATCCATATATTTCCAACCATAAATAATCATAATCAACCACAAAGAATCGCTACTCAAACTTTATGCATGAAGATCTCTACTTCTGTCAAAAACCCCAACTTTCGTAAATGAAGAAAAGAGAAGGTTACCTTACCCACAACTTGAATCCATTAACAAAGCACTTTAGGTCACCATAAGGAGACACAAACTTCCCATCTTCAAAATAGATAAAAGGGTTGGATGAAACCCCAAGAAGCTTGGTGGGGAAGATGAAAATGGAGGGTTATTGTTCCAACCTCTAAACTTGATAGATGATGAAGGAATCAAGTAATTTAAGGAGGAAAACCCTCAAAATAGGTTAGGATTCGTTCTTGAGGTTGGGGGTCAATTTGGGAGAGAAAAGGGGAAGAGATTTAGGGTTTTTGTGAGAAAATGAAGTATGGAGGCCAGTTTCCTCTTTTATCAGCGCAGAGTGGCTCCGCGCGGACGCTGGCGCAGATCAACTCGCGCGGAGGGTCACGTGGACCTCTGGAATCCAGACCCTCGCGCGGATCACGGCGTGGTTCAACCCGCGTGGAACACTGCCGCTATATATTCTGGGTGTTACATTCCTCCCAACCTTAAAAGAGATTTCGTCCTCGAAATCTGACCCCAAACAAAGACCCAACGTCGCATTAAGCTAGATCAATTGGCTCCCTATCCAAAAAGGAATGCTTTTACGATACCTTGCTTCATATACGAAACCGATTACATCCCGGTTAAGGTTGTTGCTTCCTCATAACAGGCCGCCACACACCCAATCTCAACGTTCGATATACCTTACAGATGACGGAAATAACATCGAGTCCTTATCGAATCATTTCTTATCATTAGGATCTATATTGCCTCCCAACCTTATGTTGCCCTTATCACCTCAAGAGCAACTTACGATCTTAATTAACCACTTCCACCAAGAATACCCCAAAGCGAATTTACCTTTAAATACTTTTAATCGTCCTTTATGGAGTGACGTTATATTATTTCCTTGCCTCCAAACACGACCATCGTTGCAGAAGGGGTCAAACCATCGCTTGCACATACTCCTTTTAATTCTTAGTACTCGCAACCATGCTGACCTTACTCGAGTGGTGCAGGAATCCTTATAAAACTGTTGAGCTGATCATCCATTGTTGTTATGGAATCGATACTTCCAATTCTGACGTATCAAGGTCTCCTCAATAATCGATTTCTACTTAAGGTCTACTTCGACAGTCTTACTACTTCCTCTAATAATCAATACCATAAAGGTTTATCGTCCTTTCCTTGACGAAATCCTTAGCACTAGATTAATCCGATCCAATCTTCAATAAATTGGTCCCTCAAACTGACACAAACACAACATGGGTAGATATCGGATTACCCTATACTCCACGATTACACAACTCCCGTAATGCATTCAAACATTGACTAGTAAATCAGCGGAAACCTTGTTGATTATAGAATTACCAATGATCGCCCCTTAATTGCCCGCTCCTACTATTCTTAAGGTTATCACTTAACTTGCAGCCACATAGGATACATCGAAAGTGCACAGAAGCGTCCCAACGGTCATTGCCCTAAAAATTGAGTGTCGACACCTAGCCTGGCACTAAAATTCCAATCTTGCATCATTAACAACGAATCACAATATTTCTTTTGTTCACGAAAACCCAATAAGACAGTACGCCATCAACATATAACATGGTGTCAAACGGATAAGTGACCCATCCAATCGAACTCATCCAGGTGCAGATAATCACACGAGACCTTATCCTGCAGGTTTACCGAAGCAGACAGATCACCCATTGATTAACTAAGGAGGCATAAATCTAATGCCTCCATTATCCATGCATGCATAGATCCAAAAACCGAAACCCAAGATTCAAGACTGACCACAAGTCAGATCATTCGACGCTTCAGTTCGGAAGGACTCCTCTAGTCCCTAATTTACAACTCTCTTCAAGGTAGGGTTTTAAATCTATAGCTCTAATGAGTTCAAGGTTTTCAACTAATATGCCAACTTAATATTGTATAAAACTTTCAAATGCAAAAGTTCCATAACATTTAATCGTACATGTAAAAATCTACTACCGTCTACTCGGTAGATGTGCAAAGTGATCACCAATGCCACGCATATAAAACTATTTCAAAATTCGCTTGATCAATACTCATGTTAATAATGACAATAACAAAAGATGCGCAACAAAGTTTTCAAATGAACTACCATGGTCCTAGCACGTATCAATTTACACTATGTATGTGAAAATAATTTTTTTTTGTACTAAAACATATGCAACAAATGTTTGTATAACTCCAAAAGGGACCTTCACAATTTCACTTCAAAATTCTTTCCTTTAAACCACAAAACGTCGTGGAATAAAATTTCCAACAAGGCCCATATACATCAGTTTATTCCCCAAAACTTAGTAAGACAATAGGGGTGTGTGATCTGGTTAAGCGCAAATAAATTTTAAATCGAGTTCAAACCTTGGGTCGCGCAGATAAAGTGCACTTGTCCAAAAAAATGGTCGTTACAGTGACAAGTATACCGATAGACCAAACTAATGCATTACGTGAAACTATAACAACCAAAATCAACAACTGAAGAAGGCATAAAACAGAAGTTCAACTCGAACCATTAAAGATCTTTTCCATGCATTACTCACGCAAAAGTGCAAATCAATTCAAATACCAAACAACGTACCACGACATACTTGCATAAAACTCAAAAGAGAAATCACATGATATTGAAACTTCCCAAAATAACATATAGGATAACATCTACTAACATAACTCTCAAGACGTCTCTTACAGTTGCGAAAATACATGTGCAAAACTTGCATCGGACACAATATTAAAAAAAACTCATAAATTAATGCACACCACAAAGCGGGTATACGCTCGGGTTCCCTATGCGACTCACAATGTCGTAAGATATAACTTCATAAAACTCGACATGATTTCTATAAAACTCAACGACACCCCAAAAAATCAAGTGGTGCCGAGATTTTTGTTCCCAATAATCAAATAGCGTAAAAAAAAGTCATGACTAAAATGTCATTACCCCAAAAACTTCCCTTTTATCGCATTTGTAAAGTAAATCGACGCTTTTTCAATAAAACTTGAATAAGACACGACGCTAAATAAACTCATAAACTTACACGCGACATAATTAAAACTTACGCATTTCAAAGTACACTCATGTGTAGCAAAACGTCATAAAATAACATTTCATAAAACTCCACAAAACTCACACGAAATGAAATTTCTAATAAAACTCGAATACCAAAACATGGGAATAACTTTTCATCTAAAATCTTAACATACGTGGAGGAGGTCCAATGTCAAGGTCATAAATTGCAGCTAATTGCCCGAGACTCTAAACAAGGTTGAATCGTAAATACTACGATATCCGAAAATATCATTCGATAAAACAAGGATAAAGAAAATCTCTGCCAAGTCTGCAATCATATGCAATAAAACAATTTTATGCATGTTTAAACTCATGGTTTAAAATCTTGTGTGTGCTAAACCTTTTTCCAAAATTTCACAATTCCACTCACTTTATGATTTGAAAATATGAGAAACAATTGATGCGAACTTATTTTAGAAACAAATTTCGTGCATGAATTTGGTCGGCACTCATCATCCCGAAATCACGTTCCTCATTTCCTCCGCCATACTATTGGCATCCGGATGCTTAAAACATCTTAAAGCAATAATAAAATGTTTCATCCGTTCACCTTACAATTTCTCCTCGAGTGACGTCGATTCCAAAAGTATGTTCTAACCCAACCAATCATTCCGACCCGAAACGGTCCACTTAATGCAATCATCATGCTTATTGTCATTCCAAGTGATGAATGTTAAAGTCATCAACTCCTTCTAATGGTTACCCAGTTAGAAACTTCTTCACTACCCCAACGGTCATCATACCAAGGCAGCACAAGCATTCACATGTAACATGTATGTTCACCGTACACTGGCCAGGTGCAATTATGAACGTACTGTACATGATCATCCTTGTTACACTCGACGTGATTCTCGTTCCCAGTGAATCCATCAACCTCAAAACATCGTATCTTAAGGTACCTAATGGTGCAACTTCACTTTCAATTACTTAAAATAACGCTAGTTTGAGTCTAGGCATCCAAAATCAATACCTAATTCTGTCAAACTTAAGCTCTGATACCAACTTGTAACACCCTAAAATTTGGAAATAGCAACTAATTTAAATTTTCTAAATACATCGATAACTGAATCAACTAGGACAACAATTTAAGGTTTAACTTTAATAAACACAATTCAATCCCTATACACGATCTATAATAGGTACGGATGTTACTAAAACCCAATAACAGTTACAGTCTCCAACTGCGGAAGACTTTACCAAACTACTCACCCTCGTCTAATCACTAGTGCTCATCTATTCATAGCACCGCTAGAACAAAACCCCAACTGGAACCTGATGCACATGCCGACAAATAAAAAGGTTAGGCTTAATGCCTAGTGAGCTCAAGAGTTCTCATTAGACATATATAAAACAATAACTTTAAGAACGTTATCTAAATCGTGATTTCCAAAATGAAATACATTCAATCTGAAAGCAAGCAAAATGAAATACATTAAATCTGGAAACAATCTCCTTATCATTTACCCTCTTTGTGATTGAAATCAGTAAACAAAACGTTTCTTCGAATATAAGTCCAAGACACAAAACTCGCGTAATACATAACTGACATTTTAATAATCAAATACTGAAAATGTGGATAAACTCTCTCATCCAAAATATCCCAAAAAAACATGGATAACGATCCATGCCCAAAACATCAACGAAAACATGGATTATAAAACTCCGTAACCAAAACAACACCTTGCGGTGACGGGGGAGAGCCGATTACGTAGTATGTGACGGAACACAAAAGCAGGTCACATAACTATGTAGGAAACCAAAACATATGGGTTATACCCATAAAACATACCGAGCTCAACTCCTCTAAGTCTATTGCTCGAAAACATCAAGCCAACCCCTCTAGGTCTATTCTTGAGAGTTCCAAAACGGGGAAGCCGGTTCCAAAACGGGAACTTATGCACAAAGGGAATTACACCTTACTGCCCATGGGACGTTGCCCAACCATATAGGTCCACACCTTACTTACCATGGTGACCCGATGTCTATTCCGTGCCAAAGTGGTGAACTTGTCCAAAATGAGATATAAAGAACATTGTGCCTATGGATCCATTGCAATAACTAAGACATTACATGACTCAAAACGAATGAACTAACGCATTCAAAACATGTAAATTTATAAAATGCAGTAAATGCAAATCATAACCAAACGCTCTACATTGGGCTATTAAAATCGGACAAGTGTCCTCAAGACCCAACAAAATCCAAACTGAGCCATAAGCTCAACAATCCCAAAGACCCAACGTTGAAAATCATAAAATGAAATCAAACGTAAACAACCCGCATTTATGTAAACCCATACTCAAAAATATATAATTAACTCCAACGTAGTTTAGATTGGGATAAATCATTTTCCAAGTGAGTTTATATCCTTTACTCCTTTAAAACATCCCATAACACAAAATTAAACACTTATCCAAGATGCAAAACAAAATGCATTTATACCGAAATTGTACTTCATGAAATAAATCATTAAAATACCAAAGTGTATGATATATTTGTCAAAATGCTCAAAATCCCAAACATGGGTGTTTTACGAAGTTTATAGAACCAAACACTTCAAATAATCAAGATTCGCTAAATAACTCAACAGTTGATAATTTCATGTAGAACATATAAACACTTTAAAATAAACATTTTGGCATGTACACCGTTTTCACAAATCAAATTGAACTTACATTGCTAGATTTATCTAAATCTAGATTTTACCCCAACTTAAACTTCCTTGAAGAAACTTGGATCCTCCGAGCCAAAACTTCCACAAACCTAGATCCATACATTTCCAACCATAAATAATCATAATCAACCACAAAGAATAGCTCCTCAAACTTTATACATGAAGATTTCTACTTATGTCAAAAACCCCAAATTCATAGATGAAGAAAAGAGAAGGTTACCTTACGCACAACTTGAATCCATTAACAAAGCACTTTTAGGTCACCATAAGAAGCCACAAACTTCCCATCTTCAAAATAGATAAAAGGGTTGGGTGAAACCCCAAGAAGCTTGGTGGGGAAGATGAAGATGGAGGGTTATGGTTCCAACCTCTAAACTTGCTAGATGATGAAGGAATCAAGTAATTTAAGGAGGAAAACCCTCAAAATAGGTTAGGGTTCGTTCTTGAGGTTGGGGTCGGTTTGGGAGAGAAAAGGGGAAGAGATTTAGGGTTTTTGTGAGAAAATGAAGTATGGAGGCTGATTTCCGCTTTTATCAGCGCACAGTGGCTCCACGCGGACGCTAGCACGAATCAACTCGCGCAGAGGATCATGCGGACCTCTGGAATCCAGACCCTCGTGCGGATCACGACACAGTTCAACCCACGCGGAAACTCGCGTGGAACACTGCCGCTATAGATTTTGGGGTGTTACAAAACCTGTCTTTATGTTTATAGTGTTTTGACCCAGAAGAGTATCTTTGACTGTTAGATGAAGGTTTCTTATAAAAAAACTTTCTGAAATGACTTAGTCGGTAAAAACCATTGCTTGTTGTAGGTCTTTCATTTCAGAGTCTGAATCACTACCAATCTCTACTTATATCAGAGTCACTCCTTTCCTTTTCTCTTCTTGAACTTCTAGATCTTCCTCTTGATGAATCTCTCTCTCTCTCTCTCTTCTCAACTATAAGTGTTAATGGGTGTGCAACAGATTTCTCAGTTTTATTTTTTCCTCCGATCATTTCCATCACTTCATCTTCATTTTGTTTCAGTGTCCCATACATTTCATGAAGATCAATATCATCCAATATTTTGTTGTGCTTGATGTAAGAAGCAAATCTCTTCCATTCTGGTTGGAGATTACTTAAGAACTTAACATTATTCTCTATCCTTGTCTTTTCAATGTTGTTCTTACTCAACTCATTCAGTAAACTTAAAAACCTTCATAGGTTTCTTCAAGTGTTTCCCCTTTTTTAGCCTTGAAATCCACATATCTTGTAAAACATTTAGTCTTCTTCAGCTAAGTTCCAACCTTAGTACCCATCATCAATTTCTCAATTTGCTCCTACATACCCTTTGAAGTCTTCTTATAACTATCAACACTTGTATAAATGTCATTAGGAATACCCTGCAGAAGAAATGACTTAGCCAATTGATCACCCTTAAGTATTCTCTTTTTCAGGGTAAAAAAACTTGGATTTATCTTTTGGTATTATTCGAGCTAGAACATTCTCACCAGGTATTTCAAGAGCTTCTGTGACAGGCTATTTCATTGGACCTTGTTTTATAGAAGCCATAATATCCTCTAAATAATCATGTCTCTCGATAAAGTCCAAAAATATGTCTTTCCATTGAGAATAATCACCTCTAAATAAACCAGGAGGTTTGGTGTCTGAACCAATTGCCATGGCTTCCCTTGAAGACATTGTTATAACCACTTGAATGATCATTGAAAACAGAGAATTGAAATAACCCAAATATAATCAAACCACAAAAAGTCAAAAGTCAAAGTCAAACTAACAAGATGTCGCACATAACTAGAACAACCAAGTCAACAAAATCAAATCAATCACCAAGTAAAAGATGTCGCACACCATTTGTGCGATATCCCCACAATATCGCACATCCTTTGTGCGATATTCTACTGTTGAGCAACAGAGTTGTGCGATATCCTGCAATATTGCACGTGCCTTGTGTGATATCTTACTAATGTCACACACACACTTTGTATGACTTTTTATTGTTCACAAATATGTCGAACAAGTCTTATGCGATAACCTTATGTTCACCCAAATGTCGAACACCTCTTGTGCCACATTTCTGAAGATGATCTGTGCGACATTTCTGAAGATCTTCATGTTGTTCAATAATTTGATTTCCAAAAGCAACCAAATCCACTCCAACTCTGTAACTAATGTCATTTTATACCCACACACACCTTTAGTAAAGAACTTTACTGTAACACCCATCAAATTTTTGGGATTATTTGTAAATTATTTAGAAATGGTGTAAGTAAAGGAAAATAAGAAAGTTGGGGGGTGAAAGTGTAGAATTATTAGGGCCTAAAACCCTAACTTAGTCCTCATTTGGGGATACGTTCTATGCAGCGCTGTGGAAGGAAGAAGAAGCAAGTGCGATTTCTTGAGAGGCTGAGATTTGGAAGGATCAGTGCATCTAGGGAGTGTATCTTCAAGGAGGTAAGAATCTAATTCCTAATGCTATTTCTTTTATTTGTAGAGATCTTGTTATGTGGTGGTTGTAGAAAATGTGGAGGGTAAGACCTGGAATCGGACTGGGAGGGGTTTGTTTGGGGGCTTAAGTGAAAGGGATTAGAGATTTGATTTGTTTAGTTAAACCTTATGTTTTAGTTTAATCAATGTAAGATTGAGACTGTGAGTTCCCATCTGTCAATAAACTCGTTCGTAGCTGGGTTAGCTGGGCTGCGAACGCCCTAGGTACCTGACCTAGTTCGCCCGGGGTTGTGTCGCCCGGGGTTGTGTCGTCTAGGGTCACCCGGGGTTATGTCGCCCGAGGTTGTATCGCTCGGGGTCGCTCGGGGGTGTGTCGACCGGGGTCACCCGATGAGTTGGCGACTGGGATCTCCCAGGTAAACCTTCGACCGGGTGTTCTTGGAATCGGTCCACCCAACGTGTATTCTTGAGAGATTCTATTCTATTTAGGGTTGGGACTTTAGCAGACTTGTGAACCTTATCAGGAACTATAATTGCTATTACATTGGAATGTAGGACTTTGATCTTTGCAAGGCTAGTGTTCGTGTGTGAGCCGAATTTCCCCAAACAAGTGAGTTCCGTTATTTTCAAACTATGTAAATATATCTTCGAACTGAAAATGGATTATGTTACATTGATTAATATGTTTATCGTTAATCCTGTTAAATCTTCATCCTTGATATCGCTGTAAGATGTTGCTATGTAAAGCCTTATTTACTTTTCACTTTTATGATTAAGATTTATTGTGATGTGGTATTCGATTGAGTATTGGCCAAGGTCACATATAACCATTGGGGATGGTTGAACCGTGTGTTTGGAATTTGTTTCCCTACACACGGGAACGACAACGACATGGTGGCCGTATGGGGATCTACTGGGGGCCCCGAGGACGAGTAGTCCTTACGCTTGTGGATGAATTTTGGCGTGGATCTGGTCACTTCATGTGACACAAAAGTTGTGAGATTAATCTTGATAATTAAATATGTTTTCTGTGTACTATAAAATGGACGAGGTTGGGAATTCACTAGACCTTCCGGTCTAATCCTCGTTTCCACTTTTCTTAAAACCCATTTTCAGGTAACAGGGTTGCTTCTGGATCTTCCAAAGGAAAGGAGAAATGTTAGGAGCTAAGATGTTGGAGAGTGAGCCTTAGAAGCGGCGTAGATTCAGTTTTTATTTTTATTAGTTTCTCGTTTGTAATAGACACGATGTTGGACCATGTTAATCCTTTCTTATCTAACCTTGTGCTGAGACCCGATTTTTGGGAGTTTACTTTCATTTAAATTGTTATGTTAAGCTTTGGGTTGTTACAATTGGTATATGATCCATAGTTTAAGCGATTTAAGTGACCTTTTTGGACCTAAACTTAAACTGTAAGTGGGACACAACCGAGAAATAGGATGTCGTAGGATTGCCGCTATAGGAGCATATGTGATGAGAGATAGGGACTAACATGTAAGGTAGATTTGGGATTACAACTGGCCAATGTAATTGCAAATTTATAGGTACATGTGTGTGTCTATGAATCTTGTTGCATATAGGATTGTTGAAATTAAAGTCTATCCTTGTGTTGTTTTAGTTATCGTCATGTCGGATCGAGCTTTGCGAAGTAGGGCAGTACCGGCTGGGGAGAATATGCCGGTAGATGGGGTTTGTGCTAAGATACCGAGAGGTCCTCTTGGGTGGCCGACCGCCTGAGGAAGGGGCCATGGTCGAGGGCGTGGTCCGGTAAGGACTACCCGAAAGGCTACGACTCAAGTTGAGGGAACCACTGCTGGAAATCGGGGAGGAGCTAATACGCGAAATACTCGCAGAGCGAGAAGTGCCGAGGTTCTGGCAGATAGGGAAACCTCGCACCAAGAGAGCTTGGTGACTGTGAGAGGGCAGGGGGCTGCAAGGGCTCACGGTCGGGGCCGAAATCAGGCCTTTGTGACTCACGAAACTTTTGCTGCAGAAATGGGAAAGCTTCAAGAGAACCTACTAGCGCTGCTGACTCATCAAGAGAGGTCAGTTTCGGGAAGCAGAGATAAGAGCGAGAGCAGAGAAGTTACAAAACTGTCAAGTCCACCGGCAACTGAAGTGGGGGGGGGGGGTCATTCCCCATCGGTGAACTTGGCGGCAGTCAAGATGACGGCAAAGGGATGTAGTTACAAGGAGTTTGCAGCCTGCAAGCCTCTTACGTACAAGGGAGAGTGTGACCCAGTGTTAGTAATGAAATGGATCAAAGAGATGGAACTGGTGTTTGCTACCAACAAATGCGCTGAGGAAGATAAGGTGACTTATGCTCTATCCATGCTACGGTCTGAAGCCACTTTATGGTGGGATGCAGAAACTGGTGGATTAGGGGTGGCTGCAGCAGAGGGTATGTCGGCACAATTCTACCCCCTGGAGGCAGTGAAGAAGCTACAGGAGGAATTTCTGGGATTGGAACAAAAGGACATGTCAGTAAGGGAGTACACTACTAAATTCATTGAGAAGTCTTGTTTTGCCAGATCGTATCTGCCGGACGAGGAGAGTAGAGTACAGCGTTTTATTTTTGGGCTGAGGATCAGTTTGCGGGAGTGGGTCTCTACAAGGGAACCAACTACCTTTCAGGCTGCCGTGCATGCTACTGAAATGACAGAGAAAGAAAAGAACCGCCAGATGACTGATAGAGTCGGTGACAAGAGAAAATGGGATGGGCCAACAATGGATTTGAGAAAGGAAAAGAATTCCAGAACAGAGCCGAGAGGGGGTCGGTGGTTTGGAGAGAAGCCTTGCAGGAAGTGTCACCGGGTACATCAGGGAGAATGTGGGTAGGGGGAAAGATCTTGTTTTCAGTGTGGAATGCCAGGGCACATGTCTAGAGACTGCCCGAACAAGAAAAGCTGCTATCAGTGCGGATCGCCAGATCATCTTCGGTCAGATTGCCCGCAAG
The DNA here is from genome assembly GCA_954870635.1 of Arctium minus. Lineage (NCBI taxonomy): Eukaryota > Viridiplantae > Streptophyta > Magnoliopsida > Asterales > Asteraceae > Arctium > Arctium minus. The sequence goes on along the minus strand of OX941088.1, from coordinate 79,517,754 downwards.
TCAAGCAGGGTGGACTAGTTTAAACTAGGGAGCGTGGGGGAGGAAAAAGGGAAGAAAAGAAGTGGGAGCCGGCTCGTCCAAAAGGGAGGGCCTTTAATATGACAGCAACGGAGGTGGAGGAGGTTCTGGATGTAGTCGTAGGTACGTTTCTGGTAAACTCTACTTGTGCTAGAGTATTGTTTGACTCAGGAGCGACTTGCTCTTTTATATCCCCCGCGTTTGCTTGGAGTTTGGGATTAAAGCCTAAGAGTTTAGGGCGAATGTTTGAGGTATAAACCTGCGATGCTAATCAAGTATCGATTAGGGAGGTGTTTGAGGGGTGTGTTATAGACATTGAAGGGAGTTTAGTACCAGTGGTGCTATACCCTATAGCGATGAGAGAGTTCGACGTGGTCCTTGGGATGGATTGGTCGGCTAGAAACGATGCTAGTATTGTCTGTAATAAGAAGATGATCCGTATGGTATTACCTGAAAAAGGGGTGGTAGTGATCTATGGGGATAGACGGGAGAGGAATTATAGTTTAATTTCCATGATCAAAGCAAATAAGAGTTTGAGAAAGGGTGTGGAGGATTCTTAGCGTATGTAGTAGATGCTAAGAAAGAGAAGGGTAGAATGGAGGAAGTTCGAGTAGTGAGTGAGTATACGGAAGTATTTCCGGAGGATTTGACAGATCTACCCCCTGATCGTCAAGTCGAATTTCGAATCGATCTGGTGCCTGGTGCCGCTCCGATCGTGCCTGCACCGTACAGATTAGCACCCTCAGAGATGAAAGAAAAATGATGTCGCAATTGCATGAATTGTTGGATAAAGGATTTATTAGGCCTAGCACTTCTCCCTGGGGAGCGTCAGGCCTCTTTGTTAAAAAGAAGGATGGATCTATGCGGATGTGCATAGATTACAGGGAGCACAACAAGTTGACAGTCAAGAATAAATATCCGATTCCAAGAATAGACGACTTATTCGATCAGCTTCAGGGAGCCAGTTTCTTCTCCAAGATTGATTTAAGGTCAGGATATCATCAACTCAAGGAGAAGGAAAAAGATATACCGAAAACAGCCTTCCGTACAAGGTATGGACATTACGAGTTCCTCGTAATGCCATTCGGGTTGACCAACGCTTCTGCAGCTTTCATGGACATGATGAACAGGGTGTGTCAACCTTACTTAGACAAATTTGTGATCGTGTTCATCGACGACATCTTAGTGTACTCGAAGACTGAGAAGGAGCACGAAGCACGTTTGCGAACAATTTTGGAGTTGTTGAAAAGAGAGAGACTCTATGAGAAATTTTCAAAGTGTGAGTTTTGGTTTCCAGAAGTGCAGTTCCTTGGGCACTTCGTATCCCAAGACGGAATCAAGGTGGACTCGACAAAAGTGGAAACGATTCGCGACTGGGAGGCACCGAAGACTTCGTCAGAACTCCGAAGTTTCTTAGGGTTGGCAGGATATTACCGGAAGTTTATGAAGGATTTATCTCGGATAACCACTCCACTGAATTCATTGACGAATAAGAATGTAAGGTTCGCATGGACGAAAGCTTAGAGGGAGGCCTTTCAGAAACTTAAGGACATGTTGAGTAGTGCTCCAATCCTGGCCTTGCCGGACCGCATGGAAGACTTTGTAGTATATAGCGATGCATCTAGGTTGGGCTTGGGATGCGTTCTTATGCAGCGGGGGAAGGTAATTGCTTATGCATCACGCCAGTTGAAGGATCACGAATCGCAATACCCTACTCACGATTTAGAGTTGTCCGTCGTGGTCTTCGCGTTAAATGTCAGGATCGAAATTCGAAACAAGAATTTAAACTAAACACTCAGAAACTATGTTAAAGAAGTTGCGGAAAAACACTTTAACAGTAAATCAATGAAACAGTATATGAGATCAAATCACAAGTTATATTGAATTAACTTAATGATTACAACCAAAGCCTCAATCTGTTGAACAGGATCAACAGACGTTCAATACTTCTCTAAAGAAAGGATTTCTAAGAATCTTGAGGCTAATTCTCTCTAAAACAAAAACGTATGTATCTCTATATCCCTATGTTTCTATCTATAATAAGCAAAAGACTTCTAGACTATATATACAAAACAAATTACAAGATAATTATTAGATTAAAGTTGATCTTCAACATCCAGTCCATAATTATCTTTGTCTTTCGCTTTAAGCAACCAATCCATCTTTATCATCATAAACAACATTAATTTTCAGTAGCATCTTCTTATCAATAGCAGTACTAACCATGCTTGCAGTAGTAACTGCCAACTTGCAGTACTAACTCTCCAAGCAGTACTAACTACTAGCAGTAGTAATCCTTCAAGCAGTAGTAATACTTCTAGCAGTAGTAATATTCAAGTAGCAGTACTAAAGTCTTCAGCAGTAGTAATCTACAATACTTAGCAGTACTATCTGGACTTGGCACATTTCAGACCCAACAATCTCCCCCTAACTTAACTTTTCAATTCAAGAAGTTAAGTTCTTCAGAATACAGTCTTCATGATGCTTTCAAAATAACTGTTCAGATTCCTAGATCAGGATTCAATCCCATACTTTGATTGATGGTTCTTTTAATCACAATTCTTGCCATTTATGAATCTTTAGGGCATACCAACTTTGCTTTCAACATCCTTTCCAGTTTTACTTTGTTGTGGTCATACACCTTATCAACTAAGTAGTATTCATGGAAGCTTTTGTCAATGGTTATGACATAGACTCTAGATCTTTCAAAGAGCATCCAATGATCAATGATCTTAAATCCATTTTCGTGATGCACATCTTTGATAAGATATTCAACCTTAACAGGGTCAAACATCATGCATAAATACTCCATGGCCATCTTTGTTATGCTCATCCCTGCTCCTTTCAGTAAGTCACCATATAATTTCAGACCAACCTTATACATCTCCTCCAAATCAACCCTGGTACAGCTTCTGATGATCTTTCCCCAAGTTGAGTAAACCTCATATTTGTCACCCATTCTCTTGATTATGAAGTACTCTGTTCTTTTATCCAAGAAAGTATCCCAATGGATGATTTCTGGAGCTTCCACTGAGATAGGATCAGCTTTAACTGGTTCTTCATCTGTCACTATCATATACAACTCAAGCTTCTCATCAGATTGTCTTGGTTGTTCTGAAGATTGTTGACTTGTTTGCTCTTGACCCTTCTCTTGAGTTTCAACTTGCTCTGCTCTTGATTCAACTTCCATTCTTTCACTTTCCTGCTCTTTCTCACCTTCCATAGTTCTTGGACTCTTTGCGTTTTTCTTGGGAGCAATTGACTTCATTCTTTTAATAGCTCCAATCTTTTGAGCTAAAGTCTCTTTCTTCTTTACTTCAATCTTTTCTTCTGTAGGAGTGCCTTCTTCACTGTCAGGGAAAGGCTGTTGAACTTTCAGATCATGTCTTTCTTTCATTTTCCTTTCAAATTCAACCCTTTGACTAAAGTCACCTTGAAGCTTGGTCATCTCCTTCTTGTACAAGTCTTCTATTCTGCTGAAGGACATTTTTGTAAACATTCCTTCAGGAACTCCAATAGATCATGTCAAGAAGTTGATCATCTTTCTTATTTCTTGAGTAGCCAGAAAGGTCTTTGAAGGCTGTCTTTTCTTTGAAGCTTTCATAGTAACCCTCTTCACAGCAGTTTTCAAGCTCTTCTGATATTCTTCATTGAGCCTTTTTGCCAACTCTAATGCAATATTTCTGTCTTTGGCTTTTTGGATTTCTTTCTCCTTTTCAAGTTCCTTTTCAAATTGTACATTTAGCTCTTTTGCCAACTCTGCATCCAAGTCAATTTGCTTCTGCTTCTTCACTGGTTTCTCAGGCTCAACCATCTTCTCTTTCCCTTTCTTCTTTGCATCTGACACACTGACCTTTGTCTTTTTCTTCTCTGATTCTCCTTCTTTGATCACCACTCCCTTAGTCTTTTGAGTGGCCTTAGGAGTGTCATTCTTTGCCTTCACCAAAGTTTCTGCAATATCTATTTCTTCTATAGTCATTTCAGTTTCTGTTGCTGACTGAGTTATTGCTGCTTTAACTGTTTCTGCTGCTTTCTCAGTTTCTGCTTCTTTCTCAGTTTCTGCTTCTTTCTTAGTTTCTGCTGCTTTCTCAGTTTCTGCTTCCTTCACTGTTTATGCTTCCTCCCCCTCAAACCGAAATTCCATGCCAACATGGCTTTCCTTCTCAAATTCAGCTTCTGGATTCTCCCCCTTTTTGGAAGCATCATGTGTACTTCTCCTTTTCTTTAAGATGAATTGATTTCTCCTCTTTTTATGCACCAAGTTAAGCACCATCTTCTTTAGTTTGGCTATCTGCTCCTGTTGAGAAATAATCACCTGTTTCATCTCCTTTATCTCCTTACCCTGATTGATGACATCTAGATTGACATTTCCAATGATTTCCATCAATTCATCATAGTTATATCTGTCCTCACCTCCTTTAGGTGTGTTGACCACCCTTGAAGGATCCTTGGATCTTGTAGTAGAGACCTTCTGCCTAGCAGAAGCACCTTCTACCCCCTTGGTTTCTTGGCACTTGGGTCCCTTAGATGATTGCTCATCCAAAGTTGCCGTGGGGAAGGTCTTAGTGATGTTCACACTGTCCTGATCCACACCTTGTGCAGAATCAGTAGTGTGAGCCTTACTGCCCATATGCTCATCCTTCTCCTTAGAGAGCACCTTCTTGGGGTTGGGAGACACCCCTGTGGATTCCCTTTGGATATTCTCTAATGGAGAAGATAGAGGAAGGGAAGGAACCTTCTGTTCCTTTTTCCTTACATATGTTTGAGTGATGGGGGAAATTGGCTTCACAACAGGGATCTGAGGAGGATCATTTGAAATGAGTGGTGTGGGTAGGTCATCAGTGGGTTGGTCAGATGTGGGCTGTGACCCTGATGCCTCACCAAGGGAATGAGACACACCCATCATTGTAGAGAACAATGGTGTGTCTTTTCCAGAAAAGTCCTTACTAGGCCTTTTCATGTTGGAGAACACCTTCCCTTTGGGAGGTTTAGGTACATACACCTCTTCAAAAGAGGGTAAATCCGTCAATTCCTGGTTTAGTACTTCTTGTACAAACCTTGGATACATATAAAATCTTTTGGTTTTGGTTTTGGTATCCAGGTTTGACAGCAAATCATTCAGAATCATTTGAGAGAAATTAAACTTTCTGGAGGTAGCTAGGCATACAAGAGCATAAGCTATTGTACTGCTAAACTCACTCCATCCAGTTGTTTTGCGAGAAATACAATCCTGAAGAGTATGAACAAAGAATCACCACTGAGGTGAAAATTTGCTCTTGAAGAACTTATAAACCTCAGTAGGACCTTCATACCCCATTCGACCAATTTCGAGAAATAGGTCTTCCTTTGGGAGAGTAGATATACCTTTGGCATCATCTAGACGTAGATGAGTGCGAATACAGGCTTCTGTGATTGTGATAGATTTATCACAGACCCTTGATTGAATGACCTGATTGCCATCAACAGTCTGAATGGATGCATTGGCCCAGAACTGTCTCATGTGTTCCACATAGATGGTGGGATTGACTTTGAGTGCATAAGCAATGTGGGATGCTTTCAGGAAATCCACAATTTCATCAAAACCCTCAGCTTGTTTGGGTTTCTGCAGCATTGCAAGCTCATTGTGATGGTCAACAAAATCCAGTCCTGCCATCGTTCTTGAGTTCGAATCAACACTAGGGTTTACGTACTGGGAAGCAAGAATTCGAGAGAGAGAGAGAGAGAGAGAGAGAGAGAGAGGATGAAAACTCGCTGGAAATTCAAAGAGCCGTTTGGATTTTGGCGGTCAGAGAGGGTATTTATAGGTGGAGGGTTTCAGTTAAAAGCAGTACTAAGTACCCTAGCAGCATTAACAAGCCCGCAATACTAACCCATATAAGCAGTAGTAACACATACCAGTAGCATTAGCACAGACTAGCAATATTAACACAGACTAGCAGTATTAACACATACTAGCAGTATTAACACATACCAGCAACATTAACAGTGTCTGACAGTAGAAATACGGAAAGCAGTAGTAACTTTGCAATGGCAGTATAAACTACCTAGCAGTAGTAACCATACTTAACCATATTTGAACTGTCAGCAGGATTAATAGTGAGAGCAGTATTAACTTAACCAGAAGTACAAGTTTCTAATCAGAAAGGTAATCTGAAACACTTAGACACAAATAGTTAGCAGCACCATGCACAATACAATATGAGAAAGTAAGCATGAAAGAAGCTATACAGAAATGGTACATAAAGAAAATCAAAAGAGGCTTATTCAGTGTTTATCATGCCTACACTTGTGACCAAGAATTTGAATCTATCCACATCAAAAGCTTTGGTGAATAGATCAGCAAATTGGTTACTAGTGTGTACCTTCAAAACCTGAATTAACTTCTTTTCATTGCAATCTCTAATAAAATGGTACCTGATTTCTATATGCTTGGTTTTTGAATGCTTCACTGGATTATTAACAATGCTTATAGCACTGTTGTTATCAATGAAAATGGGAGTGTGAAGAAAAGTAATACCATAGTCCAACATCTGATTCTGAATCCATAGCACCTGTGAGCAGCAGCTTGCAGCAACTATATACTCTGCTTCTGTTGTAGAGGTGGACACTATGGTTTGCTTTTTACACTGCCATGAAACTAGTCTTGCACCCAAAAACTGACATCCTCCTGATGTAGACTTTCTATCCAAGTTTGCACCACCCAAATCACTATTAGAATATGCCAGTAGATCAAATGGTGAGTCATGAGGATACCAAAGACCCAACCTAGGTTGTCCTTTGAGATATCTGAAGATCCTTTTGACTGCTTGAAAATGAGATTGCTTAGGTCTCACTTGAAATCTGGCACACACACATACAACAAACATAATGTCTGGCCTTGAAGCTGTTAGATACATGAGAGAGCCTATCATAGATCTATAATGATGAACATCCACATCCTCCCCCTCAAGATCTGCAGTGATCTGTTTGTGTGTTTCCATAGGTGTGCTTGCAGGCTTTGAATCTGAAAATCCAAACTTTGTAAGTATATCCTGCACATACTTGGATTGACTTATGAAAATGCCATCTTTCTTCTGTTTAACCTGTAGCCCAAGGAAGAATGTGAGTTCACCCATAGAGCTCATCTTGAATCTTTTGTGCATCAGCTCCTCAAACTCCTTGCATATATAATCTTTTGTGGATCCAAAGATGATATCATCCACATAGATTTGAACAAGCAGGATGTCCTTCTTCTTCCTTTTAATGAAATGTCAATGATTCCCCTTTCAAATGCATTTTCCAAGAGATAGGTAGACAGAGTGTCATGCCATGCTCTTGGTGCTTGATGTAGCCCATAGAGTGCTTTCTTTAATTTGTATACTTTGTCAGGAAAATTAGGATTCTCAAACCCTAGAGGCTGATAAACATACACTTCTTCATCAATTTTCCTATATAGGAATGCACTCTTAACATCCATCTGAAATACTCTGAACTGCATGAAAGAAGCATAGGCTAGAAACAGCCTAATTGCCTCAATTCTGGCTACTGGTGCAAACACTTCTTCATAATCTTTCCCCTCTTCTTGTGTATACCCTTGTGCCACAAGCCTGGCCTTATTCTTTATCACTATACCTCTCTCATCTTTCTTATTCCTGAAAACCCATTTAATTCCAATTGCCCTTTGTCCTTGTGGAAGGTCAACTAGATCCCACACATTTTGCAGCTCAAACTGCAACAGCTCCTCTTGCATTGCTTCTATCTAGCTTGGTTCTTTCATTGCATCATAGGCCTTCTTGGGTTCAATCTGAGATAGAAAATAAGATAACAAAACTGACTGCAAGTCTTTCAATCCTCCTAACTTACTTTGATGCCTTGTGATCCTGGGAGAATTGATATCACCAATCACCAACTGAGGAGGATGATTCTTCTGAGTTCTTGTTTGATGGGCATCCTCCTCATTAAGATTTGCATCAAGATTAGAGTCATTCTTTTCAGGAGTGTTCCCACCAAATACTGAAGAGTTTTCTTCATCAGTATCATCTTCTGACAATTTGGGCATTTCAGGACCTGTCTTTCCTGAACCTGATGGATGAGCATCCTCTTTATCACCTTTATCCTCTTCATCACCTTTATCCTCTTCATCACCTTTATCCTCTTCATGCTTTTCTGGTTCAGAATCTTCTGTTTCTGAATCATCCTTCTTTTCTTATTGGCAAAATTTAACAGGATCAACTGTAGGTATAGGGAACAACACAAACTCTGGTTTCTGTGCTTGTACCTTTTCTGAACTTGTTCCTGCAATTTGTACATTACTAAAACCCAAAGAATTAGTTAGTCAATCAATGTCAAATAGCCAATCAGGACCTGCACCAATTGGATTTGGTGTATTCTCATTGCATTTGACATTGTCACTTTCCTCTATAATCCTGGAAGAACTCTTGAATACTCTATATGCCTTACTCTGAGAGGAGTATCCAACAAGGAATCCATCCTCAGCTTTGCTTTCAAACATGCCTAAATGAGATTTGGTATTGAGGATTGTGCAAGGACATCCAAAAGGTTTGAAAAATCCAATAAAAAGTTTCTTCTTTTTGAAAAGTTCATAAGGTGTCTTACCTTGGGATTTGACAACTAGAACTCTGTTTTGGACATAACAAGCAGTATTAACTGCTTCTGCCCAAAAAGTAATGGGTAATTTTGAATCTGCCAACAGAGATCTAGCAGCCTCAATCAATGTCCTATTTCTCCTCTCAGCAACACCATTTTGTTGAGGAGTCTTAGGAGCACTGAATTGTCTCTCAATACCTTTAGTCTCACAAAAGTTGTTTAAGTCACTGTTTTTAAACTCAGTTCCATTATCAGATCTGATGACTTTAACTCTTAGATTTGTTTGGTTTTCAATCCTAAGGACAAAGGATTTGATCAGTCCACTTGTCTCATCTTTAGTCCTCAGAAAATATACCCAAGTGAATCTAGAGAAATCATCAACAATGACCAAGCAATAGGATTTCTTATCAATACTCATCACATTTGTAGGACCAAAGAGATCCATATGCAATAACTGAAGGGATGAGGAGATTGTGTTTATTTCTTTGGACTTATGAGAAGTTTTGTGCTGCTTGCCTTTAAGACATGCAACACAATGATCATCACATGAAAACAATTTCTGAGGCAAACCTCTCACAAGGTTGTTTTTCACAAGATTATTCATAGTTTTAAAGTTTATGTGACACATCCTTCTGTGCCAAAGAGATGATTCATCTAAGGAAGCTTTTGAAAACAGACAATTAAGTGATGAATCAGATGAAACACTCTCTAAGTCCAAACAATAAACATTATCCTTTCTAGGAGTTCTAAGTAGTATCATATTTTCATCAACTACCTTGAATCCTGGAGCAAGGAAAATACATTCAGTATCACTAAATAATATACTATGTTTCTTGTCACAAACCTGTGATATACTTAACAGGTTGTATCTCAATTGCTCAACATAGTAAACATCTTCAAAAGTTACCTTACCTTTTGAAACCATACCTTTACCACTTATCTTACCTCCTGCTGGATTTTCACCAAAAGCAACACGTCCTCCATCAAACCTTTTGAAAATTTGAAGGCAAGACATGTTACCTGTCATGTGCCTAGAGCAACCACTATCTACATGCCAAATGCTCTTCCCCTTGAGCTGTTGGTTACCCTGCACATAAGATAAAACAGTTAGCTTCTTGAGGGAACCCAAGCCAAAGTGGTCTTGGGTTTCCCTTTCTCATCAACATACTCATATTCATTAAGCTTAGTCTTGATGAGATGATCAGAGTCAGGAATCTCATGGCTGGAATACTTTGTCTTAATTATAGGCTTGTCAGTATTAACACTGATATCAGTACTATCCTTGTTAGCAGTATTAACTTGGTCAGCAACACTAACTTTGTTAGCAGTACTATCCTCATTAGCAATACTAACTTGGTCAGCAGTACTAACTTTATTAACAGTACTAACTTGGTCAGCAGTAGTATTGCTATCAGCAGCACTATTTCTGTTAGCAGTACTATTTGAGGTAGCAGTACTAAAAGGTTTAGTTTTTTTTGGGACCCAAATTAAGACACATTTGTTTGCTTTTCTATTCTTTGTGTTACTCCTTGATTTGCTTGGAATAGCTTCTTTTGTTTTAGCAAACTTATTCTGAATATAAGATTTTGCAGTACCAGTCTTCATTGGTGTTGTTCTCACATTCTCAGTCATGTGATTCCTTGATCTTCTTGATTGCTTCCTATAACCAACAGAATTTTGTATTTTTCTTTGAAAAGTAATTCTTTGGTTAACAGGATTGAAATAACAGTGTTTGTCTAAATGATTTAACTTGCCACAAATAAAACAAGGCTTTGGTCTATTGGTTTTGCTTAGATCAATTCCTTGTTTTTGAGCCCACTGGTTATTTCTGTTTCTCTGATTTCCCCTTATTTTATCATGTTGATGGGGCTTGTTCTGTTGACAAGTAAAGGGATTTACAACAGTAGTTTGCATATAGTGATCTCCCTGTACCTTTTCCTTCCCTTTCCTGGAGGTCTCAGCTTTCTCACTCTTAACAGTCTCTTCCCCAATCTTAGACTTCTCTACTTTCTCACTCTTGACAAATGGTTTACCTCCCCTTTCTTTTTTAAGAATATGGTTTTCTAAGGGAATTTCTTTCTGGTCCTCCTTATTCTTAACCTCATTGTTCTCTTCTTCAGATTCTGCCTCAACCACTACAGTGTCTAGTGCATCTAACTCTGTGGCTCGTGCAGGTAAGTCATTCTTATCTTGCCTTTCTAAGAGGTCTGAAGTGGGTGGAATATAGTTGTTGTTGTAAGGTGGAGGGGTGTTATTATATCCTATACCTCTCTCCAGTTTGTCATGAACTTGAGATTTGAGTAAGGTGTCCATTGCTTTAGAGGCATTGGAAAATTTCTCAATGTCTAATTTGGCCTTCTCAAATTCACTTCTGACTTTCTCACATTCTTCTCTAGCCTTCTCTACCTTAATCTCTAACTCCTTATTCTCCCACTTCCAATAGTTTTGATCATATGAATGTTGAAGTTCATTGGCCTGATATGCCTTAATTTGTTCTTCAAAATTCACAATGATCAAATTAGACTCTCTCCTATGTTTCTCCAACATTTTAAGATCATCACACATGCTCTGATTGTGATCCCTGTACTTCTTAACAGTTTCAAGACAGGCTTTAGAGCAAAGTTTAGATTTTACCTCTGTGGGAATTGCAGTGCTTGAAGACTCTAAAACCTCAGCCATCAATGCTTGATTCTGAATTACCTCATCTGCTTGATCACTCCAATCAAATCCCATTCCATCTTGTGAGACAAGTGCTTGAGATGGGTTCCAGTTGTTGTTGTAGTTGGTGGGCTTTGATTGTTGATTGTTGCTCCCATGCTGTTGAGAGATTCCTCCTCTGCATTCTCTTGCAAAGTGCCCTAGTTTATGACACTTGTAGCATTCCACTTTGGATTTGTCAAATCCAGCACCATCTTCTCTTCTCATGGCAAAGTTGTTTCTTCCAGTTCTTTTAATGAATCTTTTGATTCTCATGGTGAGCATTGCCATTTGCCACTTGATATCCATCTTTTCAAGGTCATCAACATTGATCTGCTCCAGATCATCATTAATAAGAGTAGATTTAGCATGGCTAGCAAGGAAAGCTTCCAAAACAGAATCATTGGATCCATCCTGTTTTAAGCCATAAGCAACACTAATAGATTCTGTGTTTGCAGAAGAATCAGTAGTAGATGATAAAAGAGCAGCATTGTGAGAGTATCCAGATGGCTTCTTCTTAGATTCAACTTCTGCATATCACCAAGTATCATGAGATGTGTGCTCATTGGCATCTTTTAGCATTGTGCACATTGGCATCTTCACATGAGTGTGCTCTTTGGCATCTTTTAAGCGTGTGCACATTGGCATCTTTTAATCAAAAAGTTCGGTAAGTAAAGAACATGCCGTAAACGTAATTTTCTATCTGACCCTATTGCAAGATTTGGGTCAGCCGCTCCCAGACCAGATGGCCTTAGGGGACTAGGTGTCAAGCACCCCTTGGAACTTACTTTCCCGGATCAGAAAGGCTACATCGACACATCCTAAACCCATTCATACCAGTAGAACGTGACTTTCGATCTGGTTCTATAGAAGGATTTGGGTTCGATGACTCCTAGACCAATTGACCTTAGGGGATCAGATGACAAGCATCCCACAGAACTTACTTTCCCAAACCAGAAAGGTCACAGGTACAAACTTTTAAACTAAGAGATTTTTGTATTTTATATATAGAATTATCATCTCAATCACTCAGTTCTACATCTAAGTGCTTAGCCCATATTTTCATTTCAATCTATAATTCTGATCATTTGGGTAGTCAAAGCAAAGTAAACTATAGATATTCCGAATCACATATCTTTAAAGCATAATCAAAAGCTTCAAACATGTTGCTGACTTTTCGACTTTTGTAAGACTTGAAAGTTGAACATATAAAACTTTAATATAAACAAAGCAACTTGAAAATTTATCCTCGACACACCTTTTATTCAACTGAAAGAAAACTGTAAAGCTTTTACTTTATAGAATAAAATTTGTAAAGATTTAAACTTTTAAATTCAACATGCCAAGTTTTGAAAGCAACAAATTAAAACGTTTTTCATCTAAAGCTTTTGTAAAGATATCAACAAGTTGATATTCAGTTGGGACAAAATATAATTCAATAGTACCTTCTTCCACATAATGCTTTATGAAATGGTACCGCATATCTATGTGTTTGGTCTTTGTGTGCTGAACCGGATTGACTGATATCGCGATCGCGGATTTGCTGTCACAATATATAGGCACTGTTTTGTACAACATCCCGTAATCCCAAAGTTGTGTCTTCATCCAAAGCACTTGAGCGCAACAACTAGCTGCGGCGATGTATTTTGCCTCTGCAGTTGAGATAGACACACAGTTCTGCTTCTTCGACGCCCAGCTTATCAGTCTATCACCCAAAAATTGAAGGTGACCTGATGTGCTTTTCCGGTCTAACTGATTTCCACCAAAATTTGCATCAGAATAAGCAATCAGTTTATAGTCAGAACTCTTAGGATACAACAAACCTAAGTATGGAGTTCCTTTGATATAGCGAAATATTTGTTTGACTGCCAACAGATGCGATTCTTTTGGTGTAGCTTGAAATCTGGCACATAAGCAGGTTGAAAACATTATATCCGGGCGACTTGCTGTTAAGTACATCAATGATCCGATCATTCCTCGATACATCTTGACATCCACAACTTTTCCATCTGGGTCTAATCCAATTTTGGCACCGTGAGCCATCGGCGTGTCGATTGAAGTAGATTTGTACATCTTGAATTTCTTCAAGATATCAAATACATACTTTGACTGATTGATGAATATTCCATCTGGAAGTTGTTTCACTTGTAGGCCGAGGAAGAAATTGATTTCTCCCATCATGCTCATCTGAAACCTGGAGGTCATAAGATCAGAAAACCAAGTACATAATGATTGATTAGTCGCACCAAATATAATATCATCTACGTATATTTGAACTAAGCAAATATCCAAGTTAGAATGATAAATAAAAAGAGTAGTATCGATAGATCCTTTGGTAAACCCTGATTTGATCAAGAAGGCTGACAACTCATCATACCACGCCCTCGGTGCTTGTTTCAGACCATACAATGCTTTATCAAGAAAATATACGTGATCAGGACAGTCTTTGTCAACAAACCCCTCTGGTTGAGATACATAGACTTCTTCTTTCAGTTTACCGTTGAGAAAGGCTGTCTTTACATCCATCTGATACACGGTAAAGTTTTGATAAGCAGCGAAAGCGAGAAACATACGGATAGCTTCTAATCGAGCAACTGGCGCGAAAGTTTCATCGTAGTCAATTCCTTCTTCTTGTCGGTATCCCTTGGCTACCAATCTAGCTTTGTTACGAACAACGATACCATCTTTGTCTTTCTTGTTCTTGAATATCCACTTTGTGCCAATTATGCTTTTTCCTTTAGGCCGTGGAACAAGTCTCCAAACTTTCAGTGCGTCAAATTGATTGAGCTCCTCTTGCATTGCTATAATCCAATCCGGATCCTCCAACGCTTCAGATACTTTGGTTGGTTCAATCTTTCTTAAAAAGAAAGTAAAGAGACATTCGTTGGGAGTTGCCGTCTTGGAACGTGTAGACACACTTGCTTGAGGATCACCAATAATTTGATGAATAGGATGAGATCTTGTCCATTTGGTGGTATGAGGGAGATGATCAACAACTTCTTGAACAACTTCAAGTTGTTGAGAGAGAGCTCCAGTAGCTTCTATGTCAAATGAAGAAACATCAACAGTTTCAACTGGAGGAGGACGTAGTTCAACAACTTCAGAATCAGACTCTGGAAATGTTGGTTGAACATTAGAAGTTTGTTCTTCATCTTGAACTTGTTCCTCTTGAACAGGTTGTTCTTGAACAGATTCTTCTTGAATAGATTGATCTTGGATTGGCTCAGTTTCTGATTGTGCCTGATCATGTTCAGTAATATTGTTTTGATTGACAGGAGGTACTGGAACAACATCAGTTTCAGAGATAGATGCAGCGGAATTTGGAGTAGATGTGATCACAGTTTCCTGATTCAAAACATTTGAAACATTTTCAGAGTTAGATTTAGGCACATCATCATAAAAATTCTCAAACAGAAAATCAAGATCAGAAAGATTAAGCAAGGAAGAAGAAGAATCCTGATTAGTCGATTGAAGTGCAGGTTCTGAACTATTTTATCCAGAAACTAAATTTCCTGTAGGTGCGGGTTCTGGATCTGATTGACCAGAAACCAAGTCGGCAGCTTCATCAAATTTGACATTGACACTCTTTATCACTTTTCTTGCAGAAGTAAGAAGGACTCGATAAGCTGCAGAGTTAGATGAATAACCAAGAAAAATACCCTCATCTGCCTTTGGACTAAACTTGTTGAGATTGTCTCTGTCATTCAGAACATAGCACTTACACCCAAATGACTTGAAATATTTGACATTCGGTTTGATACCGTTCATAAGCTTATATGGTGTTTTGTTGAATCGGCGATGCAGAATTGATCTGTTCTGAGTATGACAAGCAGTTGAGACAGCTTCAGCCCAATGAGACAAAGGAAGAACAGAATAAGCAAGCATTGATCTGGCAGCCTCGACAAGTGTTCGGTTTCTTTGTTCAACAACCCCATTCTGTTGCGGTGTCCGGGCAGCAGAAAATTGTTGTTGAATACCTTGGTCATCGTAGAAAACTTGAAGAGTGTTGTTCTTGAATTATGTGCCATTGTCGGATCTGACAACTTTGACTGCTTTTTGCTTGTTGGTCTGGATTGTTTTGATGAGGTTGATGAGAATGTCGGGAGTTTCATCTTTAGACTTGAGAAACTTAACCCATGTATACCTTGAGTAATCATCAACAACCACCAAGACATATCTTTTCTTTCCAATACTCTTTGTCTTCATCGGCCGCATACATCAACGTGAAGTAGATCAAGAATGTCCGAAGTGAAAGGTTCAGGCTTTGGCTTATGAGAAGCTTTCTTCATATTTCCTTTCTCACAATCTTGACAGAGGTGGTCTTTCTGAAAACGAAGTACTGGGAGACCTCTCACTGAATCAGTCTTGACAAGGCGATCCATGTATTTAAAGTTGAGATGAGCTAGTCGTCGGTGCCAAATCCAGCTTTCATGAACTGAAGCTTTAGATAGCAAACAAATGTCTGATGGGATTTTAACCTTGGAAAGATCAATGGTATACAAATTGGATCTTCTCTTTCCAACTAGTAAATCCCTGCCACTATCATTCTTCACAGCTACTCGTTTAGATTTGAAGCTGACTTCAAGATCTTTATCACAAAACTGTCCGATGCTGAATAAGTTGTGACTTAGGCCTTCGACATAGCTAACTCTCTTAACAGTTATATTACCTTGAACAAGATCACCATAACCTAGAATTGGAGCAGTCTCGCAGTTTCCAAACTTAACACGACCGCAACATTTTTCTTTAAAATTGGAAAGCAGTGATTTGTTGCCCGTCATGTGTTTGGAACACCCCGAATCCAGATACCATAAATGACTAAGTTGCACATACATAAACTACACAAATTTAGGTACCCATATGCTTATGGGTCCCTTCATGTTAGATTTGTGTCTTTTATTTTTCGAAAGTTTATTTTTCAAACACTCATGAATGTAATCATCAATAGAGGAAGAAACATAATCATAAGAATCAGAATTAGAAGAAGAATATGAGACATTCTTTGCAATGTGAATCATTTGCGGAATTGAATATTTTGTGTTTTTATTACAAAAGGCAAATGTATCCGAATGACAAAGATTCTCTACACATTTATCTCCTAACAATTCAAACTCTGCTGATTGTTGCTTAACCCTCCATATCAGCTTCGGTGACTTCTTTACAGTCCGATCTGAAACAGAAGAATCAGAAGAACTAGAATTTTCAGACAAGACATTATCCTGTTTCCTTGACTTCTTTGACCTTCTTCTTTTACGCTTTGTTTTATAATACTGATCATTTAGCGTCAAAGAATCATCAATAATTGAATTAGAAGAAGAAACTTTATCTAAGAAATCAGACTGAGCATTTGACATTGTAGAACTAGCCTTGGAGTGAGAATTTTCAAAAATGCACAAGTCAGAAGGAGGTTTGCGCGACCCTTTGGTGGCGCAAACTGAACTTTGCGCGACCAACGTCTGGCGCAAGTTGTCAGTTTGCGCTACCAATTGGTGGCACAAATGCACACTGTTTTTAAGATTTTGAGTATTTTCCTTGGAATCGATAGAAAATCCAGAAGTAATTTTGTCTTCAAAACTTGTTTTCATTATAAAAAGAAATAAACTGTTTTCTAAATCAGTTTGAAGACTTTGTTCTTCCAATTTATCTTCAAGATCAACTATCTTACCTTCTAACACTAATGGGGGAATGTATCTCTTAGAATCATAAGACACCGGAGATACATTTTCCTTATCAGTGTTATTTGCATATATATCAACAAATTCAGTTGGTAATGAAGATTTATTGGAAGAATTGATATTTAAAACATTTTTGAATTTTCTGGATTTCTTTGATTGGTCAGGAAAATACTTGGCATTTTCAGAAGTATAGACAAATGGCATTTCCATCCTCTTGTTTTTCATTCTTTTCTCATTTTCATCTTCTGAAAGTTGCTTTTCACTAGTCCAAAAGAATTTAAACTGAGGTGCATATCTTGCAAGACCTAGATGATCATATTCATATAAAGTAGGAACTTCTGTTTTAGCGTGATTTAAAAAATGCGGATTTTCAAAACCGAGTCCCCACTTTTCCTTTATAGATTCATCACTCATTGGTTTATTCATATAAATTGTTTGCTCAGTTTGTTCTCTCTTATATAATTTTCCTTCTAAAACAATTATTTTATCAGAAAGATTTTGATTTAAAGTGGTCAGTTCAGTCAAAGAATCACGATAAGTCTGATTTGAATTTTCTAACTCACCCAACTTCTTTTGAAATTTCTCTTTTTTATCTATTAAAATAGATTTTTCATCTTTCAGCGAAATTTGCAGTTTTTCAATCAAAACAGGCTTTTCTTGATTATCCAGCTTTTCAGATGTGAACTTTGAACATAAATCATGTAAAGCATTGATAATAACGTTCATTTGAGATAAAGTAAAATTATAATCAAACTCAGAAATTACCTTAGATTCATCTGTTGAGGTGACCTCTTCATCATCATCGCTCTTATCGTCTCCAATGAAACACATGGCAACAATTTCTTCATTCTCAGCTTCGTTGTCAGAATGGTCAAGCCAATACTCTTCCTCAGCAAGCAAAATAGTTCAATTTTCTCTTTTCTCTGCCAGTTCCAACTACTTTATGTAGAACGCAGAATCTTTGACCACCTTCACACGACACTCCTTAGCAATGTGTCCCGATTTTCCACAGTTAAAGCAGTTCATAATTTTCTTCTCTTCCTTTTTCGGCTCAGCCACTTTAACCGGTTCATACTTTGGGACATATGGCTTTGAAGGAGCCCCGGGTTCCACTTTCTCTGATCCGGATGTGAAGCGAAGGTTGTTTGAACCAGATCTGTGTTGGAACTTTTTCTGATAATGTTGAGTGAGAAGAATCATAGCTTTCTCTAAAGCCTCACCATCATCTTCTGTAGAACCATCATAAGCATTTTCTGATAAAGCTTGTTCTGCCAGTTGACTAGCCAAGAGAGCAATCGGATCAACAGTCTTTGGCTTATTCTTCTTTTCCATCTTAACTTTCTTTCCCAAAACCAGATTCTCATCAGAGATTAAGATCTCATACAGTTCTTGAATTAACATTGTGGAGATCCGAACATCATTCCTCATTCGGTGACAAGATTTGCTCCATTCCGGTTGAAGAGCATTCAGAAACTTCAGATTGGCTTCAAGTTCAGTCTTTGTCACCTTTATCTTGTACAGATCATTGATCACTGCCCAAAACCTATCAAACACGCTTTTCAGACTTTCTCCATCTTTAGATTTAAACTCCTCAAAGTTGTTCATGTACCGGGTCTGAAGCAGTTGAGTAGCCACAGCTGATCCAAGCATTATCTTTTCCAATTGAGTCCACATGAGCATAGGATTTTGCTTGAAACAGTCAATTCTGTTGTAGATGGAGTTTGGCAGTGCAAGAATTAGATTTGACTTTGCTTGACTATCAGCTTGATATCTTAAGAGCTCATCAGCATCATACTCTTTTATAGACTTTTCAACTCTTGTAGCCCGAGTAGTTGCAGTAGCTGGTATTTCTTTCATAAGTCTCTCCATAGGACCCTCAGTCAGAGATTTCATCATATTGTCACCATTTGGTTATCTCTCTATGAAGTTGATGAATCTGTCCTGCCATTGCTGAAACTCATTTATCAGTACCGGAGGGCGAGTATCGGACCCCAAAGACATCATTATGTCGTTCTTGTAAATCTGTGCTTGAAGAGACATCTTGAAAAATTCAGAAAATCAGAAAATTGCTAAGTCTGAACTTGAAGGCTGGCGCAAACAGAAGGTTTGCGTGAATAAAGAGTGACGCAAACACAAATTTGCGTGAGTAGAGGAAGACGCAAAGTGAACTTTGCGTGAGTCGTTGAAGACGCGAACCAAGCTTTGCGTGAGCAGTAGAAGACGCAAACCGAGCTTTGCGTGATGCGAATAAGACGCAAAGTGATCTTTGCGTTAGAAGCTGGTGACGCAAACTGGGCTTCTCGTAAGCTGATGAATACCAAAGTAGCTTTGCGTGATAGACTGATAAAGAGAACTTGTACTATGCGTGATACACAAGAGACGCAAACAATGATTCTCTTGATGCACTGGAGACGCAAAGTTAGCTTTGCGTGATGAACACAAAGCGAAAACCTGGATGAAAACCTGAAATACACTGGCACAAAGATTAGAACAACAAGAAACTAGCGCAAACAGATATGAACTCGCGCACACATATATGAACTCGCGCAACCTGTAGATCTAGCGCAGACCGAAGAAAATCAAGAAAAACTAACAAAATTCAATTATAGCCATGAAATTAATCCAACTAATTCATACAGAATTAAACGAAAACAAGATTATAACACTTTTCAATCAACAAAATCAATTAAAAACAAGAAAATTGAGATTTCTAAAATGGAACAATACGCTCAAAACGAGTTTTCAGAAAAACACTAAATCTCAAAATCGATGATCAAAACATGGTTTTCTTGCAAAATTATACGAATCAACAATGTTCTACAACCAAAAACGAATCCAAAGAAACAAATTTACAACACAATTCGACCTAAAAACAGTCCGAATTTGATGAAAAAGCAAAAAACGAGATTTTCTTGAAAAAAATCAAGAAAATCGATCAAATTTTTTGCTTTAATCCACAAATTCAGAAACTAAATTGAATTCTCTCAGTCCTCTCAAGATTCAGATTAGCTCTGATACCAATTGTAATTCCAAGATCTCTAAATCTTAGAGAGAGAAAGTAGAGAGAGAAAGATGAGAGCGCCAAAGTAATCTGATATATTCAATGAGTTCAAAAGTTACAAACACCAAAGCACCTAAGGGACTTAAATACCTCAGGTATTAACCAATACAGATAAGCAAGATAAGCAAAGTTAAGACTACTGATAATAAATACAATGATTACTACAAAAACAGTCTTAACACCCCGGTCAATTCACTTCAAGACACCGGTGGCTGAGTTGATTCTTAAATTTTGCAAGTTTTCAATTAAATTGATTTTCAATTTAAAGTTTTGCGCGAACTGTCTCTGGTGCAAATTAATTTTCGATTCAAAGTTTGCGCTAAACGTTACTGGCGCAAAGGATAGATTTGCGCCACCAGGTTAACAGGTTTGCGCCATTCAAATTGCAAATTCAATTTGATGTTCCAAGTGATGTAATTCACGTTTATCAAATAAAATTTTTCTATCTAACCTGTGATTTGAGGTTTCAATTGATTTGCATGTTTCATGGTTGCACATTAAACATAAATTGATTTGCAAACATCGATCGAGTTGAAGTGATCTGCAAAGTCTCTATCTGCGCGTTTCTAATTGACATGTTCTGCACATTTGGTACAAGTGTTCTGCAAGTTCAAGTTCAAGAAATTTGAGAGAAGTTTCAGCGCTTTGAGAGTCTCAGAGATAGAATTTTTCTGAGTTTATTTTTTGTGCTGATCTAAGTTTGACTTTCAGTCAAATTTTTCTGAATTGTTTGGGAACGATCATTATTATCAAGCTGTTTTCTCATTAAAGATGACATCTATGGGATATTTTGCTGAGCTTGAGGCGAAGGTTGCAAAGCTCAAACTAGAGAACGTAAATCTTGGTTATGTTGTTGATTTTCACTCGAAGAAGTCAAAAGAATATTATGCTGAAATCATCATACTGAAAGAAGAAGTTAGTGCATTAAAGACAAGTAATGAAGATCTTCTGAAAAAGACTTCTAGGTTGAATGATGAGAAAATACTGAGTTTGGAATCTGAGAACACAGAACTGAAGAGAAATATCTCAGATATGGAAAATCAAATGATTCAAATTCAGAAAGCATCCGTTGAAAGTTATGAAGAGCAGATTAAGAGTCTGAATGATGCTAATGCTGAGCTTCTAAAGAAAATATCTGATTTGGAGCAAAATCTTGCTAAAGACAAATCTGATTTTGAGAGTAAACAGAAAAAGTTTGCTAAGAAATTTTCAGAATTTTCCAGAAAGAGTGCTGATGAGAAGAAAGCAGTTGAGCTTAAATGCATAAAACTATCTCAACAAGTTTCTGATTTTGAGAAAGTACTTATCTTGGAAAGAGAGAAGTTTGCCAAAGAGAAGAAGGCATTGAACAAAAGAATGTGGGATTCTTCAAAGAAATATCCGGCCAGAGAAACGATGTTGAGAAGGGTTTTGAAGAAGAAAGAAGCATGTTTGAGACAGAGATTAAAAAGCTGACTGCCAAGTTATCTGAACTATCTGAGAATGCACTGAAAGAGCAAAAAGAAAAGTTTGAGTGTGAGACAAAGATTGACCTTCTTGTCAAATAAAGAGACAGTCTTGCTTCAAAGATTAAAGAACTTGAAAAGATAACATCAAGTTCAAATCAGAAAACTGTTTCTTCCAAGAGGTCAGTTAAATCTTCTGATTAGATTCGTAGTACTAATATTTTCTATGATAGAAATATAGATGGTTCAGGTACACATCGACGAAGAAGGAGATACAAGGAAGAGGAACTGGTCTGGAAGAAGATCCTGAAGGCATGCTGATTTCAGAGCTAGAGAAAGAGATTGCATCTTCTGAGCTAAAGAAGAAGACTGAATTGCTAAAATCTTTTTAGTAATGATCTTGATCCAAAGGGGGAGATTGTTAGACCACAGTCTCATTGGTTTCAAGATCATCCAAACTGAAGATCGCAATCTGAAGCTAAAGCCGGAACGTCGACTCTCGATATTAAAGTCTAATGTTTATTTGTAATAATGTCAATGTAATTGTTTGTTATTGTATTAGTTAAGTTAATATCTAGTTTGTTAGATATTAGTTAACATAGTTAGTTATTAGATTTAGTTTAGTTAGTTATATTATTTAGTTAGAAATAATATCTAGATATTAAATCTAGATATTATGGAAGTGTGTTAGACACACTTTAGATAAGATATTGTATCTCTGATATCTCTAAATTAGATCAGATCATAATTGACACACACAAACACACACAAAAAGGTGTAAATCAGAGAGAAAAACAGAGAACACATCTATAGCTTAAATCGATCAATCCTGTAACCGTTGTTATAATCAATACAAGTTGGTAATCGTTTGTGTTGTTGTTTCTATAAAACTTGATATAGTATTGTGTGGACCGACAATTGGTATCAGAGCCTGATTAAGATCAAAAATCAAGTTTTTTAAAGAAAACGACTCTGTGTTCTTGTTTGAAAATCGATTTCTAGATTTTGAGTGTTTTAAGTGTTAAAATCGATCAGGTTGTCATCGATTAGGTTGCTAGATCGAGTTGTGTTGATTTAATTTCAGTAAAAAGTTTAATCGAGTTCCATTTTGGTGATTTTGTGTTCTGAGTTCGAGTTACAAAAAGTTACTGTGCCATCGATTTTATTTTCAAAAAGTGATATTTATCGAGATCGGGTGGTCACAATCAGTTCTAGAAGTGATTTTAGACATATTGGTAGAGTTTGGTACTGCTAATAGACGAACAAACAAGTTTTTAGTTGATTTTCGAAGTACAGGTCGAACTTGCGCAAACCAGAGGACGAAGACACGCAAATCTCACTTTGCGTAATCCACTTTGCGCAACCAACAGGACACGCAAAGCTTACTTTGCGCAACCAACTACATACGTAAAGCTTACTTTGCGCAACTCAAGCAACACGCAAAGTCCACTTTGCGCATCCAACTTGAAACGCAAAGCTCACTTTGCGCAACCCGGTTGATACGCAAACCTCAGTTTGCGCAACCCGGTTGATACGCAAACCTCAGTTTGCGCAACCCGCTTGACACGCAAACCTCCATTTGCGCACGCAAACCTCCATTTGCGCACACAAACCTCGATACGCAAACCTTTCTTTGCTCCAATCCAGACTTAGAATTTTCTTCAAAATGACATCTAGAGAAGCCCTTGCAATCGGAACTGACACCAAGCCACCAGTTCTCTTTAAAGGAGAATACGAACAGTGGAAGGATCGGTTTCTGAACTTTGTTGACAGACATGAGCTGGGTGATTTCATCAGGAAATCTATAGAAGAAGGGGTTATGAAACCAGTCATGATGACTCGTTTGGTTGGAACCGTGCCAACTCAGGTTGAACTTAAGTATCATGAGCTAGAAGATGATAACCTCAGAAGAGTTAAAGGCGACAGATTAGCTAAGTCATACATTATACAAGGAATTCCAAATGAAATCTATATAAAGATTGACAGCTACAAGGCCTCCGACAAAGAAATGTCGGATCAACTTGAGAAGATGATGCTGGGTTCAAAGGTTGGGAATCAGCTTAAAATCTCCAACTGCCTAAATAATTATGAAGAATTTAGAGGCAGAGTGGGAGAATCTTTAGAATAAACTTATGACAGGTTTGTGACTTTGCTGAACGAACTAAGCAAGAATAAGGTCCACAAATCTCAAGTTGAGCTGAACATCAAATTCCTGAGTATTCTACAACCGGAATGGAAAAGATTTGTCAGACAGATGAAGCAGATCAAGAATCTAAATGAGATTCCACTTCATGAGGTGTATGAAACCCTTAGACAAAATGAAGAAGAGGTGGATGAAATTCTAGATGAGAAAAGGCAGAAAGGAAAGACAGTTGAAGACACAGTTGCTCTTGTTGTCAGGAAGAAGAAGAACAAGACGATTGTGTATGAATCAGAAGAAGATGAAGGCTATTCAAACTCTGACATGGATGAAAATGAACAACTGAAGCAAGCAATGATTCTGCTATCAAATGCTTTTCAGAAAAAGTTCTACACAAAGCCAAGTTCAAATAGTCAGAGATATTCTTCTGGTCCGAACAACTACATCCACAAGAAAAGGGTTGAAGGAAGTAGATATGAAGGAGAGAGATTTGAAGGGAAAAGAACAGATGAGAGGAAACCTGAAGAGAGAAGATATCAGTCTGAAGGAAAGAGAATAGAGGAGAGGAAACCGGAAGAGAGAAAGTTTAAAGATGAAGGATCCAGTCAGTCAGAACCACCAACGTGCTACAACTGTGGCAAAACAGGTCACTACGCCAGAGACTGCCGAAGGCCAAAAGTCAGAAACTCCGATTATTACAAGAACAAGATGCTTCTTGAAAAGCAACAGAAGGATGGTAAGGCACTGATGGCTGAAGATGAATACTGGCTTGATCATTCAGACGAGGAAGAAGAAGAAGAAGAAAGAGATGAAACCATCAACATGTGCTTGATGGGAAAGAAAGAATCAGATGCTGAAGCTGATTCAGATGATGAAGAAGAGGAGGTATGTGATTTATCGTATTCAGATTTCATGAATAAAATGCGTGCCATGATTTTAAAACAACAAGAATTAGAGTCAAATCTTGAGCGAGAAATGGGTGTTATAACTGACAAAAACCAACTGATACAGAAACTTAGCAATGAAACTGCTGAGAAGAAAGTATTGGTTGAGGTTTTACATAGAGATAATGACACCAACGCAAAGGAAAAGACAATAATTCTTAAAGAGAATTCTGAACTCAAGTCTAAACTGACAAAAAGTGAGATTGATATATATGAGCTTACAAAATTGCGTTCTTCATGTACCAAAGAAAACTTTTCTTTACTTGGTAAATTAAAAAGTTTGGAAGAGAAGTTGTACAAAATGGGTCAAACTGAACAGACTATTCATCTGAACAAACCCAAAGAGGAAATAGAGAGATGGGGAATCGGTTATAAGAATCCTCACTATCTTCAAAAAGGGATGTCTGAAGTGCCAGCACTTTATGATCATCTTTCTATGAAATTAGCTCGACGAATCCCTGAGTTTAAAACTTTCTGGACTAAACTATCAGAAAAGGATGAAGCCAACGAAACTAAAAAACGTTAGAAATCATCTAAAGTTCACCTTTTATTTTATTATGCGAAGATGAATAATAGTTATAATGAAAATCCAATATATCAAAAGAAAAAACTCTTTCAAGTGATTTCTTTCAAAGTTATTCTGAAAAAGAAATGGAGGCGAAGCCTATTCAAGGTAAACTATATGTCCCTTCTCTTGTTTTAGAAAGTAAAATTTCTGAACTCGAGAATTCTTTATCAGATGAAAGACTTTTGATGAATATTCAACAAAATGTTTTTTCAACTGTGTTCAAAAATGTTATTATTTCTAAGGCTTCAAACTCTGAGGATATGTTTGGTTTAGCAAATAAAGGGTTTGATTTTCTGAACGCTGATGGTGGTTTAGATGATTGTTCTAATCAATTTGACTTTAATGCAAAACTTCCTAACCATTCAACTTTTGTTAAGAAATCTTTAGGAAAAACCAGTATGCCTATTAACAGTGCAAAATCAACGAAAGTTGATAACTCAGTCTCTGTGAAAGCTAAACATGCTAAAGGTAAGAATATATCTCAGCATTCACAGAAACCGAACACTACTGGTAATCCGAAGAAGAAGCAATCGTTTGTTGCTCAACAGTCTAACTCAAGAGTTTCACATGTTTCAGATCTGAGCAAGCAAAGGACAGACGTTAAATCTCTGTGGCAACCGGAACAGAAGCTTGACAAGACCGTTAAATTGTTTTCTAGTGTTAATTGTAGTAAGACTTCGCCTAGTAAAGATGTCTTAATTGCTGATGTTGATATTTTGAACTCAAAACTTGCTGTTTCTCGTAAACAATATACAATGAAGCAATTATTTCAGTTATCTTTATCTGCTAGAAAGTCTTCTATTTATGATAAACATGTTTCTATCTCTTGTCAAGATTCTGAAGATTGGTTTGGCAATTATGATGTGCATTCATCTCATTCTAATTCTTCAAATGCATTTCAAAAGAAAAGAATACCTAATTTGAAATGGGTACCAAAATCTTGTGCTAACACAGTAGGACCCAAATTCCAGTGGGTACCTAAGGCTAAATCTGTGTTGCAGGCGCATCAAGTTTAAAAAGGGAGCTTACAGATATGACTTCTAGACAAATCAGTCTAGGACTCGTTCCTCAAAGAAACTAGGTTCTTGAATACAACAGTTCAAGACCCGCACTGCAAAGATAAAACGATGGTTTCTGAACACGTCTGTTCAGAACCCTTGCTTAAGAGAAATAATGGCTTTTGAACACATCAGTTCAAGACCCACTCTTCCATGCTCAAAAGTCTTAAATTTTGATTTATGACTATCTAAATCTCTTGTTTTGTTATTTCTCTTGTGCAGATCCGTCATATGTGGTACTTGGATAGCGGATGCTCCAAGCATATGACTGGACAAAAAGATATGTTGTCCAATTTTAAAGAGAAGTATTGTGGATCAGTCAGATTCGGCAACAACCAGTTTTCTCCAATAATGGGATACGGTGATGTACAACATGACAATGTCACGATAAAGAAGGTGAGCTATGTTGAAGGCTTACGACACAACCTGTTCAGTATTGGTCAGTTCTATGACAAAATCTTAGAGGTCAATTTCAAAGCCAAGACGTGTTCAGTTCGCACTGAAGAAGGATAGGAACTCTTGGTCGGCACAAGAAAGTCAGACCTCTACACAATTAACTTGGCAAAAATCCAGAACGACAAGCAGGTTTGTCTATTGACGAAAGCCTCGAAGCAACAAAGTTGGCTATGGCATCAAAGGCTCTCTCACCTCAACTTCAGGTACATCAACAATCTGGTTAAAGGAAAGCTCGTCAAAGGACTTCCAGCGCTCAAATATGAAAGAGAACATCTTTGTGCAGCATGTGAAAAGGGAAAGATGAAGAGGGCACCTCATAAACCAAAGCCTGAACCAAGTACAAGCGCTCCGTTAGAGTTATTGCATATGGACTTATGCGGTCCGATGCGAACTCAGAGTCTAGGCGGAAAGAAGTACATACTCGTGATCGTGGACGATTACTCGCGATACACATGGGTCAAGTTTCTACGTTCAAAGGATGAGACACCAGATGTTCTCATTACATTCCTAAAGACGACCCAGGTGAATCTGCAGAAACCGGTCAAGTTTCTACGAACAGACAACGACACAGAATTCAAGAACAACAAAGTTGAAGAATATCTCGAATCTGTTGGGATTTCACATCATTACTCTGCTGCTCGTACGCCTCAACAAAATGAAGTGGTCGAAAGAAGAAATCGTACGCTAGTCGAGGATGCTCGTACTATGCTAAGTCAATCAGACTTACCTCTATTCTTGTGGGCTGAAGTTGTATCGACCGCGTGTTATACACATAATCGCTCCATGATACATCGCATATTCAAGAAGACTTCTTATGCTTTAATCAACAACCGAACACCGACAATCAAATATTTCCATATATTTGGGTGTAAGTGTTTCGTGCTAAACGATAGGGAAAGTCTCAACAAGTTCAGTGCCAAGGCGGACGAAGGGATCTTCATTGGTTATTCCTCGACATCAACTGCATTCCGTGTTTATCTGAAGAAGTCAAAGACGGTGATTGAAAGCATCAACGTCACGTTTGATGAGAAGATGGCTTCCGAACAACACAGTTCAGAACCCATTATAACCGGAGTACTAGCTTCTGGGCAACTCAGTCCAGAACCTGTGTCTCAACAGAATAAATCAGATGAAGCATCAACGTCAACTAATAATATATCTGATTTAGACTTATTATTTGAATTGTTTTATGATGAATTTCTTGGATCTAATGTAAATAAATCTGTTATGGTTGACAGGATGGAAGACATAACGACTACTTATCCAACCAGATCAGATGTTCCTATTGAATCCAACCCCCCGATTCAACAAGAAGTTCCAATTCGAAAGCCGACTCCAACAGTTGAAGAAGTTCCATGTGATGAAGAGACAGAAGTAGCTGAACCAGTAGGATGTTCTGTACAGATCCATCCACAGCCGGAACAAGCTGTACCTGCTGAGCCTTCTGAACCTACCACTTCAACTGCAATCATAATTCCTCCTGAACAACCTGAAGAAGGTACAAGTGGATTTATAGATGATACAACTGACATACATTCATATAATCCACTACCTCATGAACATAAATGGACCAAAGAACACCCGATAAGCCAGATCATTGGCGATCCATCAAAACCGGTGCAAACTAGGTCAACATCAATGAATATGTGCATGCATGACTCCTTTCTGAGCAAGTTCGAGCCAACACGCGTATCAGAGGCACTTGCTGATCCAGAATGGGTGATCTCAATGCAAGAAGAGCTAAATCAGTTCGATGCACTTCAAGTCTGGAGACTCGTACCAAAGCCTCAAGGTAAAACAATAATAGGTACGAAATGGGTTTTCAAGATAAAGAAAGACGAAGATGGTACCGTTATCCGAAACAAGGCAAGACTAGTATCCAAAGGATACAGACAAGAGGAAGGAATCGACTATGACGAGACATATGCTCCTGTGGCGTGATTAGAGGCAATTAGAATGTTTCTAGCCTACGCAGCCCACAAGAACTTCACGGTCTTTCAAATGGACGTGAAGACAACATTCCTGAATGGAATTCTAAAGGAAAAAGTCTACGTCTCTCAGCCAGAAGGTTTTGTCAATCAAGAGAAGCCGAATCACGTCTACATTCTTGATAAAGCAATCTATGGTCTGAAACAAGCACCTCGAGCCTGATCATGCAGGTTGTATGTTAGACAGGAAGAGCACGTCAGGACATGTACAGTTCCTCGGAGACAAGCTCGTAAGTTGGGCATCAAAGAAGCAACTTTGTGTTTCAACCTCCACGACCGAAGCAGAATATGTAGCTGCTGCTAGCTGCTGTTCTCAGGTCTTATGGATGAGAACTCAATTGCGCGACTACGGTTTCCACTTCAACAAGATCCCGATATACTGTGACTCCAAGAGCGCCATCGCAATATCAGCGAATCCTGTTCAACACACCATGACTAAGCACATAGACGTCAGGTATCATTTTATTAAAGATCATGTTGAAAAAGGAATAATTAAACTTTTCTTTGTAAAAACTGATTATCAACTTGCCGATTTGTTTACCAAACCTTTAGACGAAAAGAGGTTTAACTTTCTTGTCTCTAAGCTTGGTATGCTAAATCTAAAGATTTAATCAGTAGTTACCTATCAAAGTTTTCTAAATTGTATACTTTTTCATCATTTCTTCATTCTTAACTCTGATTGATATCTTCACTTCTCTATTCTGTTTATGAACCAAGGGGGAGTATGAGAAGAAATTGACAAGTGGTCAATATTACTTCAAGGGGGAGCTCATAAAATTTTGCATGTACCTTTTAATGCCAAATTTTTTTTGTAATGCAAGAATTTAGGAGGAGCTCTTCAAGACAAAAGGGGAGTACGGATATGACTTCTGATTATTTCTGATCAGAACTCGTACTTTAAAAAGTTTTACTGTTTTTTGTCTTTTCAATTTAAGTGAATAAATTTTACTTTAAATTGACATAAGACTTTTGCAGAATTTTTGAGAGATGCTTACAAGTTCATATGTTTATGACTTTAAGCTTAGCTTCATGAGATGTAAGATCGCACGTTAAGGTATAATCCTTTATCTTAATCTCATAAATGGTTGAAAGAAGGATAACTTTCAATCATTTGAAATCATGTTCTTAAATGTTCAAATCACTTCCCGATTTTTCATCAGATTTTATATTTTGGGAGTGTACTTTAAATATTTTACATGAGCTTACAAGATAAGCTAAACCAGTTTGAGCAACATATTATTTATAGGATATACGGAATCATTGTGCTAGGAATTAACACAACTTCTATGGAATCACCTTAACCAGTGATTTCTACCCAAGAAGTTAATCCATAGTTATTGAGTGTGAGAAATCGAAAAGAAATGAGTGTGATTAGAGTGAGAAAATTGTTTAAAAAGAAAGAGCGTGTGAGAACAGAGTTAAAAGACTATCACAACTCTGCACCAACTTTTTCTGAGCCGGGTAGCCACATTACTAGTGTTTCACAATTCTTTGGTGATCATTATTGAAACAGGCAACTAGCCCATGCCAACTCTTGATCAAACCTCACCAACTACTCATTTTCTTCTCAACAAGAAAGTGTTTCACATTTTCAAAGGGGATGCAACACATTTGCTATCTGATTTTCATTTGGAAAATCTGGATATTGAAAAGAAGGAAGTCTGCCCCACCTTCGCACTTCAATCATGCACATTGAGTCTGTGTTTAACTTACTGTTGTCTCAGTGGTTTACACAAATTTTGAGCCTAATAAGCCATCATCAAGTGCTTAATTCTTTCTATCACAAGCACGAACACACAAGGAATTAGTTTCTTTGTCATAACGTTTATAGAAATTACGTTTGTGGTGTTTCGATGATTAAATGGAAGCCCTAGGGGAGTCAACATCAAACAGATCCTTTCCATTGTGTATTTGTTACACACAATGACTTAGTGTTACTGACATGCATGTTAACTGATTCATTAGTTGATTCAGGTGTTACACGACTAATTTGTCTGGATTTGCAAAGATCTAGATGAATATCTTATAAATTGACGAATCAAAGGCTCTAACTGAAGGACATTTCTTACAAAAAGTTTTGAAGAAGTCGTTGCACTTAACATCAAAAAGGGGGAGAATGACTACACAAGAAATGGCAAAGATCACATGTTTCAAGAATCACGTCCAAGATTGAAATCTTCAAAAGCAAGTATCCTGAAGACATGCTGATTTTAGAGCTAGAGAAAGAGATTGCATCTTCTGAGCTAAAGAAGAAGACTGAATTGCTAAAATCTTTTTAGTAATGATCTTGATCCAAAGGGGGAGATTGTTAGACCACAGTCTCATTGGATTCAAGATCATCCAAACTGAAGATCGCAATCTGAAGCTAAAGTCGGAACGTCGACTCTCGATATTAAAGTCTAATGTTTATTTGTAATAAATGTCAATGTAATTGTTTGTTATTGTATTAGTTAAGTTAATATCTACTTTTTTAGATATTAGTTAACTTAGTTAGTTATTAGATTTAGTTTAGTTAGTTATATTATTTAGTTAGAAATAATATCTAGATATTAAATCTAGATATTATGGAAGTGTGTTAGACACACTTTAGATAAGATATTGTATCTCTGATATCTCTCAATTAGATCAGATCATAATCGACACACACAAACACACACAAAAAGGTGTAAATCAGAGAGAAAAACAGAGAACACATCTATAGCTTAAATCGATCAATCATGTAACCGTTGTTATAATCAATACAGGTTGGTAATCGTTTGTGTTGTTGTTTCTATAAAACTTGAAATAGTATTGTGTGGACCGACAAAACCAGTTGAAGATGAGAAGAAAGCTGAGCTGAAAGGTAAGAAGTCATGTGTACATGCATCCAAAGCAAAGAAGAACAATGCGCGTAAAGGTAAACCTGATCATATCTACTCCTCGAGAGATCAATTAATCAGGTTATCAGGTAAGAAAAATTATTGTTCTTATTATCATACACATGATCATGTTCACAAAGCTAGTGATCATTACTAGTATGGTTCTTATTCCGTTACCCCCACAAGAACTGCAACTAACATTCATGGACCCAAATACCAGTGGGTACCAAAGCTGAAAACTGATTATGTGTTGCAGGCACCTCAAGTCAAGGGGGAGTAAGAGAACAATGGCTTCTAAGTACATCAACTTAGAACCCGTACTTCAATGGAGTTTAAATTCTAAACACAACAGTTTAGGACTCGTACTTTAGTGATCAAAAGACCTTACTCCGGTAATACTTTGCATCCGATAAGATATGACGGTCTACATTTCACAAGAGAGTTGTATTGATCTCTATCCGATAAGATTAGGACCCGTTCTTCAACGTGCAGACTTGGATATTTTTTTTGCAAATATCCAGGGGGAGCTTAAAAGACCTAAATCATTTTATCATGATTTGAGGGGGAGCTTAAAGGTAAATATCTTCTGATCTAGATCTCTGATTGTTTGAAAGAAGAACAACTTTCAAGCATGAAAAACGTTTTCTGAAATGTTCAAACCACTTATGGTTCTCAAAAGATTTTATGAATTTTGTAGTGTGATTTTAAATGTTTTTCAATTTTCGAGCTTTAATATTTAACTGACTGTGTGTTTCAAAAGATCAATACTTGCGTATTATCTTGTCTATATACTGTAAAGTATTCGCATACATCGGTTCAATACTTCATTTGAATTTGTTATTACCATCTCTCATAACGAAACAATTTTTCGATGGTAATACCCTCGTTTGAAATTCAATGTTGTTGAGCATCAATCATCATTTCTAAACTTGAGCGTTCATTGCCAAATTGTTTATATTTGTTCATATAAACAAATTATCCAATTATTTGATACCCTAACCATTTTATTTGATCTGATTGATACATTGTCAGATTCTCAAAACAATTCTTTTGATTTCATTTCATTCATTCAATATCTTTGTTTTGAGAATTCTTCAACGTTCAATTACTCAAATCTCATGAGCATACATTTTGACATTGTTATCATACACTTTGTGCTTAATTGTTCAGTTAAACTGTTGAGCAATCATTCTTTATAGGACTTACATGGGATTCATGTGTGAGCTTAAACAGAACTTCCATGGATTCACGTAAACCAGTGTTTCCTACCCAGGAAGTTATCCTAGAGTGATTGAGGGGTGAGGGATCATAAATCAAAGAGTGGGGGAGATAACTCATCCGGTTGAGTTTTTCTCATTGTGCTGAGCGGTAAAATGGAAAAGAGAGTTTGGTTAGAAGTGAGCTTTAATGTTAAAAAGAAAGAGGGTGTGAGAACAGAGTTAAATGAATATCAGAACTCTACACCAACCATTTTCTGAGTCGGCCAGCCACATCTTTTGATAGGTTCACATTCTTTGGTGACCATCATTGAAAAAGGCAGTGAGCCCATGCCAACTCTTGCAATTACCCCACCAACCACTCATTTCTTTCCTGAAAAAGAAATGTTTCATTTTCATTGGGGACGCAGCACATCTGCTATCTGATCTTCACTCGGAAGATTTAGATATTGAAAAAGAAGGAAAGTTGCCCCACCTTCGCACCTCTTTCATGCACATTGAGTCCGTGTAATATCTGTTGCTGTCTCAACAGTTTACACATTTGGAGTCTGAAAAAGCTTAAGTAGCTTCAATCATTCTACACTTGCACGAACACACAAGGAATATGTTTTCTTGTCATAAAATTCATAGAAAATTCCTTTGTGGTTTTTCGATGATTGAATGGAAGCCCTGAGGGAGTGATCATCACAAAAACTCCATTCCAATGTACATCCGTTGTACAAAGTGGCTCCGTACTACTTACAGGCATGCTAACTGTATCATTTGTTGATTCAGGGTTACATTGTTCATTATATCTGAATTTGAAAAGATTCGGATATATACATTTCATGAATTGACGGCTATTTAGATCAAAGGGTGGAGAATGTCAAATCATTATGAAGGGGAGATTGTTAATCATTACAAAGGGGGAAATCAAAGAAAGTGCTGAAATTGATGAAGTTTTGATGATCATGATGCTCACAATCATCAAAAAGGGGGAGAATTTTACAAAGATTCAATTTCAGATCAATTTCAAAGTCATGAAGAATGTTCAAAGTGAAAAAGACTTGTGGAGAAATCTAAAGAGTTCAAGGAAGTTCAAGTCAGATGAAAAGAAATCATTCCAAGATGATTTAAAGACAAATCAGATAGATGATTCGAGAAAGTTAGTTTTTCTGAAGACAGTCAAGATATCAGAGTGATGAAGATACAGTTTTGAAAGATTTCTCAGAGATGAAAAAAGTTTCAAAGTTCAAAGGAAGTTTCAAAGGATTTTCAAGAATTCTGTTTCGTGTTCAAGACATGTTGACTTTCAAAGATGCAAAGTGAAAAAGACTTTTTAAGACTCTTCAAAGACTGAAAGACTGAAGGTTGTTAAAGCTTCAAAGTTGAAAGTTGTCAGAGACAAAAGCTGAAGAATCAAGTGCTGAATACTAGTGTCAAATTTTTATTAAATCTTGAATACAAAGGGGAGATTGTTAAGTCAAAATATTGTATCCAAGATTTAATTAGAAAGTCAAAGTTGTAAAGTCAAGTATGTCAAAGTCAAAGTCTGTATTGTCAAAGTCAAAGTTGTCAAAGTTGTATTAGTTTCCTTAGTTAGTAAGTCTTTGTTAGATTAGGTGGTATAAATAGGTTTATTGTCTTGAAGTTTCATGTAAGAATTGGAAGAACTCTATTGTAAATCATTAGACGTATGATATGTGATTCAAGATCTACTTTCTCTCTCTAGTTCTTTATTGTCATATCTTTTATGAGAATTGTGCTTGATAGATTGAGAAATTACATTTACAGTTGGGCACACGAGTAAATTTGAGCACGATATATCACCCACAATCAGACGGACAAAGTGAAAGGACGATCCAAACGTTTGAAGACATGCTTAGAGCATGTGTGATCGACTTTCGAGGTAGTTGGGATACCCATCTACCTTTAGTGGAATTTGCGTACAACAATAGTTACCACTCCAGTCTCGGGATGGCACCGTTTGAAGCCTTGTATGGTCGGAAGTGTAGAACCCCCGTGTGTTGGCTAGAGGCGGGGGAGAAGCAATTGGCCGGCCCGGAAATTGTGCAAGAGACAACCGACAAAGTCAAATCAATTCGAGAACGGTTGAAAGCGGCACAAGATCGTCAGAAAAGTTACGCCAACAAAAAGAGAAGACCGGTGGAGTTCCAAGTGGGGGATCGGGTAATGTTAAAGGTGTCTCCTTGGAAAGGACTGATCCTGTTTGGGAAGCGTGGGAAGCTAAGTCCCCGTTTCCTTGGGCCGTTTACTATTCTCGAGCGCATCGGACTCCAAGCTAACAAATTGGATTTACCGCCGGAGATGGATGGGATTCACCCCACATTCCACGTGTGTTATTTATGGAAGTGATTAGCGGAAGAAGAAAGCGTCATACCTTTGTCCGAAATTCGAGTGGAGGATAACCATTGCATCGAAGATCCCAAGTCCATTTTGGAAAGGGTGATCAAGAAGCTCCGACATAAAGAGGTAGCGATGGTAAAGGTCCAATGGAAACACCACCGTGGCACTAATGGGACTTGGGAGGCGGAGGAAGACATAAGGCGTAGGTACCCTCATTTGTTTAGTTAGTAGGATTTCGGGGACGAAATCATTTCCAAGTTGGGAAGGATTGTAACACCCCGAATTCTAAGAACCGTGTATTATACTTCCTCATTTTGGAACCTTATGATTGTTGGGAATTGTTAGTAAATATAGATTTTGTCTGTTTTGA
Organism: Arctium minus; assembly: GCA_954870635.1. Classification (NCBI taxonomy): domain Eukaryota; kingdom Viridiplantae; phylum Streptophyta; class Magnoliopsida; order Asterales; family Asteraceae; genus Arctium; species Arctium minus. Next base: position 79,482,327 of record OX941088.1, on the reverse strand, counting down.
GCATCGTGGGCTGAAAATACAAGTTTTTGGAAAGTTTGTGGGTTTTCGCGACATTGCCCGCGACAGTGATAGGGTGTCACTATCGCGAGGGCATAGTCGCCGGAGGCTTGGGATTTACGGTACAGGCCACGCGATTGTATCCTGTGATTGTGACATGGTCACTATCGCATGGGGCACTCTCGTCCCAATTGTACCACGGGTGGTTGGTTCCGCGCGACATTGCTTGTGAGAGTGACAAGTTTCACTCTCGCCGTGTCACAATCGCGAGTGGTGGTCTGGGTATAAAAAGAAGAGGTCGCGATTTTCAGTCATTTTTATCTGATTTCTAGGGTTTGGATGCGATTCTCTCTGTTGAAATCAGTAAGTGTTCCCTCCTTAAAACCTCTTTCATCATTTATGGTGATTCTAGGTCATTAATGGTGATCCTTAACACTTTTAGGAAGTGTTGATAGGAAGCTCTCAAGTGGTTCATTATCTCCTTCATTTCTAGTGCTTGGTTTTCTTTTAAGAAAACTATTAAGGTGAGTTTATTCACTTTTATAAAACTTTATACATGTCAAATGTGGGTTTTAAATGCCTAAACATCTCTTTTTCAAATACTTGATTTGTGGGTTTTTGTACCAAGTTTAACTTTTGGAGATTTTAGGGTTTATCATAGTTTCATAGAATGTACTTGTATGAGCTTGTTGAGGATGCTATTAACTTGCCTTTGCTTGGGAAAAATGTATTTCAAAAGATGGTTCCATTCATGTATAACTTATGGATTTTTAGAAATGATAAATCTTGTGGTTAACTACTGATAAGTTTGTATTTGGGAATTTATCATGTTTTGAAGAGTATGACTTGTAACAGTTATTTATGTTTCAACTAATGATCGTTCGGTAAAGAATGGGAACTGTCTTGGGGAGAAATCATCGTTTACGCCTTTATGCATATTTTCGATTGTTGGAATATTCGTTGGGTCTTATGAGCATTAATTGGCTTATTTGTTGCATTTGGGAGTCATGACCCCGTAAGTTGTTATATCATTGTTTCGGCGTTGGGACGAGTAGTTTTCCACGTCAAGGCACGTTAGGCATCGGAATGGGTTATAATTCCTTCGTGCTCAAGTATCACGATATTGGATGAGGAGCTCGACGTAAGGACCCCTAGGGGTTGAACTTGAGTTTCCGTGGGTGTACGTTTAAAGCCACTGAGCCTGACATCCCTTGCGTGTACTTTATTTGTGTATTGGCTTTACTGACTCATCGAATAGCTTACTTTTGTGTTCCGTCATTTGTGTTAGTAAGCGGGTCTCCCCCGTAAACCCAAGAGGTACTTGCTACATTTCAAAAAGCATTATTGTTATTATTACCATTATTATTGGTGTACAAAAAGAAACTCTTTTACTCACTCTTACCTCTGATTATTTAAACTGCAAATGTTTGATCTCACTAGGCTCTAGTCTAACACTTTTTCTTAAAATGACATGTATAACAGGTCAGGTTTTCGGTGGGGTTCGTCGGGACTGAGTGGATGGCTTGAGGTCAAGAGCGGTCTTTTTGGGAGATGTATAGACCGATATTTTGGTTAGCGGACACACTTTTGGAAGGATAGCAACACCCGATATTAATCTTTCTTATTTAAGTTAGATTATTAGGTTGTTAGTGTATTCTTCATTTGATTAATTGTAATGGTTATAGCTTGTTTCCCCGTTCTATCGGGATGATACTTTGGGGATTGTTTGCAACAGGTTTTTATATATACCCAGGTTTACCAATTTATAGCCGTCATATTGCAAAATTTTCGAATTTTTATTTCTCTAAAATTTAGGGTGTTACACCTTGCTATATTTAAGCTAAATCTGTATTTTACCCCAACTTGAGCTTCCTTGAAGGAACTTGAATCCACAAGCAAATCTTTCCAAAAACCAATTAGGTTTTGGTGAAAACCTAGAAAACCCTAAATGAAACTTGAGCTTGAAGATGAAGATGAAGACTCTTGATCCTAGCTTCCAATCCTTAACTTGATGATGGTTTACCACCACAATACCCAAAGATTTGAGTCAAAGATGCCCCAAAACATCAAAGGATGATGTTGGGTTGTTCTTGAGAGGTTTTGAGAGAGTTTGGGGCTGATTGGGTGGAGAGGGAATGAACCAAAAGCAGAAAATCGCGTCTTTAAACTGCTCTGGCACACCTGGCGACATTGCCAGGAGACATTTCCAGTGGCATAGTCGTTGGGGTGTACCAGCCTTCTGTCCAACTTGTGTAACTGTGACAGTGCGACCATGACACTATTGTAGTCGGACCATTTCCAAGCCCTGAAAACCAGCTTTTTCAACGCCAAAACTCCCGATAATCTAAGGATCTCAAATCAATGTTTTCTTAACATAAATCCCATTATTTACAAGTTGCAAAAACGTTCGGGTGACGTTTACTTACCGAAAATTATGGATGTTACAATTATAGGCACTCAAAAGTCTAGATCACAACCAAAGGACCAGAACAATGATTGCAAACACTCACAATTCTGATTGATCAGGTCAAAAAAATGATTAAGAGCACTCAAAGGTCTAGCATCGTAAAAACAACTCCAGAATAATGATTGCAGATACTCAAACATCTAATCCAATCCAATCAAAGACTGAATCCAAACACCCAATATCTGAAAATCTTGACAAACATGAGTTCTGTGAATCTTGGTTAGTTGTATAGAAATATGTGGCAAACTGAAGATAAAAATGATGTCACATATGCTATAAGTGAGAATCCCATGAACATATTGTCCCCCTCCTGTAACTAAGCACGGGGGTCCCGTTAACAATAGGGAAAACTTGTCACAAAATTGAGCATGAACAGTAACTTGTCGCAAACCATTAGACATGAACTTGTCGCAGACTCACTTGTCGCAGACCATTGATCATTGTAGCACACTTATCGCAAGTGGCATAAACCGATAATCTCACTTGATGCAAAGGCCTGCTTGCGAGAACCTACTTGTCGCAAGCTCCTTTATACGAATTCCTCACTTGTCGCAAGTGCCTATCTGCGACTATCTCACTTGTCGCAATGGTCTAGATCCGTCAAGTCCACTTGTCGCAAACAACATGACACGACAAGTAACTTGACATAGACCAAAGCTTGCGAATTCCATCACTTGACGCAAGCAGAGAGATGCGCGAAGTAACTTGTTGCAAATCAGAGGATGCGAAGTCTGAGCTTGTCGTAATCTGTTACTTGCGATAACCATACTTAGAAAAATTTCAGAATTTCGCAATGAACAACAGTCTTGCATCAACCTCAGATGATGCTTGCGAGTTCTTCCTCAAGAACTTGCGACTTCTTTGGATCTTGCGAGAAGTCGAGTCTGGAACTAAGAATCTACCATAACTTCCTCGATTTTTCGAATTTTGAGATGAAACTTTGAACACATGTTCAAAAAACAATTCTGATCAACTTTGTAGTTGATGATCTTCTCTAGAAACCACTAAATCAATGAATTTGATCTCAACTCAATGTATTTTGTTTTTCGAACCAGAAAACTCAAAAATCGATAAATTTTTTCAAATTTGATGAAATCAAACATTGTGATTGATTCCAATAGATTCAACTCTAAGCATAGAACCAATCTAGCATCAAAGCTCGATAAATTAAGCTCTAATTTGAAGAAACTGAATTTCGGCAGACACTGTTCACACGACAAAGCACAGTTCCATTGAAAAGTTGCAAATTTTGATCGTTTCGATGAAAGATTTATTTGACTTGATACCACTTGTTATGACACGGATTACAACTTAATCAATGTATGATTGATGAAACAAAAGATGGATTGGAGAAAAACAAGTTTGGTTTATTCACAAGATTGCATTACACACAATCTAGAGAGAGAAAGAAGTTTCTCTCTCTAGAATCTCTCTAAACACACGACTACATTTTTCTATCTTACTTACAAACAATACAAACAAATTCCTATTTATATCCCCAATCACCCCTTGTAAACAAATAAGCACAAACCCAAAATGCTAATGACAAAGCCTAATTACAAAACATAAAGGCCTTTACAAAACTTTCGTATAAGGACATTTTATGTCCTAACAGAAACACAAAGTCAAACAAATTGTTCAAAGTTTCAAATAAGTTTCTAAGTAACTCGTGGGAGGGCGTCGTCGCTTCGGCCGTAGTTGTTCATGGAAGGGTGTCGGACGTCGGTGGTCAGCTAGGCTTTTGAGGAGTCAATAAGTCTTGTGAACGAAAGAGAAAGAATTTGGTTTGGTCAATGTGTCAAATTGTCAATGTGCCATCAATGTAATTAGGATTTAGGAAGCATATTTTTTTTCTATAAATTTTTTAATTATTAAACAAATATTAAATTATTAATTCTAAACTAAATAATGATAATTAATTAAAAATAAAATAAAATAATGTAGTATTTTAAATGGGTTGAAAACAAGTTGCAAATAGGTTGAGAACATGTTGAAATCAAGTTAAAAACAGGTCTGAAATTTCATCCCAACCCAACTCATTTACATAAATGGGTTAGGTGGGTTGACCCATTTAACTTAGGTGGGTTGAATATCTCAACCCAACCTGCTAATTTTGGGTTGGATTCGGGTTAGGTTGGCGGGTTGGGTCACTTTTTGCCACACCTAATGTTTATGAAAGTTGTTGTCGGATTGAAAACTAGCTACATTTTTTGTGGTGGTCGAATCTTCTTCGAGTGGTGGAAATCGATTGAGTAAAAGAAGCAATGTTAGAGGTAGTTCCAACCCTCCTATTACTCCAAGCACATATGAAGACTTCAAACACATCAAATTAATAAATAAAAATATAAATAATTAACCAACTGTAACACCGTATATTTTAGGTTTCTTGTTTTATCAATAACAAAGATTTTTGAGCAAGAAATGATTAAATAAAGAAAAAGAATATACATAGATGTGTGTACGTGTAGGATGTTGTGAAGAAAAAGAAAATACATTCAAATAACAAAGAATCCTTGAGGGCCAAAGGTGGCAGTTAGAATTTTCTGAAGGGGTTGAAGTGTCTGGCGATTGAAAACAGAGGGAGCTAAAATGGAAATATTTTAAATTTTGAATTAGGGAGAGAGATAATCCCCTTTTCTCTCCATTTTTTAATTATAAATTGCAATTGATAGTCCTCCACATTATCCATGAATCATAAAGTTGAGGCCTTTAAAAATCAAGAGAAATAGTGAGATAATCAAGAGAAGGATTGCAAGGTGAAAAAAGAGTTTTAAGGGTTCTTAAACTTCAAGAACAAAGTTAGAAGTTTATCATTTAAGGTATGATTCTTATGTAAGCTCTTTTCATTAATGTGGGTTTAGTATCATATAATGTTAAATGGATGAATGATGTAGAGAAATAAGCCTTAAGGCCATGCTAGTAATTAAATACGCAACCTTTATGTTGCTGCGAGAAATAAAAGTCAGAAACTTCCCTATTGTTGGTAGAATTTGTAACAAATTGCTCGTTTATCTAAACGAAGTGTGTGATAAGTTTCTGTAAAGCTTGAGGTGTTTACTACAATATTTGGCCACACGAGAGAAACCAAACTTTGGTTCTAAGTTGGCCAAAATCGTGAGTCTTTGAATGTCGTTGGATTTTTGATAGGATCAGTGCAATGATTTTATAAAAATAGAATAAATTTAAGTATACCTTTGTTAAGGCGAAATTTGACTTTCTGGAATCAGATAAGATATGTCTAAAGTTTCATTTAGATATTTTTTCTAAATCTGTCTAGAGATATAAGAAATTGTTGGGTCACCAAAGATTTGAAGATGACATCATGTTGGGTCCTCAAAGATTTGAAGGTGACTGTTAGGTCTTCAAGGATTTGGAGATTGTTGGGTCATCAAAGATCTTGAGGATGACCTACCGAATTTCATTTGCTACCTTTGAGACATCCTTTGTACTTAGATTATTTAAGGTTCTTTGTAATAGCTTAGTGGTAGCGAAAAATCGTATAGGTCCACAAAGTGGCCACTATGTTGCCACAGTGGCGGTGCAAGTGCACACCGGAGACTATGATCTCTACAAGTAATAAAGTGATAGAGTACCGAGATCGTTTCCACAGGGACTAGTCAACTAAGAACCAGAGAACTTTTCATGAACTTCTAGTGCTTGGTTGATTTTTGAGAACAATATCAATATTTTGTGAGCTTTAAGCAACTAAACAACGATTAAACGGAATTAACAGTTTTAAATATAAGATGTGGGTACAAGCATTGACTAAGACTAATGTAGTGACAACTTGGTTAGAAACAAAATGACACACGACAGCCTTAAAAACCCTTTTCTCTCGAAAATGAGCTTCCTCGGAACGTGGCCACGTTGTCCCCACTTTGTCACCACGTTGGCTATCTCAAGACTTGCCGACTTAACTAAGTAAACCTCTAAGGATTTCAGTTCCACCAGTATAGAGATGGACGACCAAATCTCTTTGTGACACCCATATCAACCAACATTTTACCCTTAGTTATAGTCATGCAAAAACCCGTATCTCTACGTGGTTATAAAAGACTTTCTCAAATCTTCCTTGCATCACTCAAGCCGTATTCGGATTTGCCCCTCTCGAGCTCTAAGATCTAATATTAACACTAACAAGTGATCGGCTTGTCCGCGTTGAGTTGAAGTCCCGACTCGAGTGACCAAGTCTAAGAGTTAGTAACGATGGCAACATCCAAGTGTTGCCTATTAGTCTTAGCCTTGGCTCATACCCACACCCAAAGGGGTGTTTAGCTCATAATAACAGTAAGAGACATGGGATAAGAAGGAGATAACATAAACATGACTTGCATAAATAACTAAAGAGTTGCTGCCAAGGTGGTGACAAGGTGGCCACTTGGCAACAGCTTTTACAAGGAAACTAAAAATTACAAAAATTAAATGCAATTAAACTACAAGCTTTAAAGAGAGACTAAAACTTAAATGCTAAGCTCCAGAAGTGTTGAATGCTCCTGGAAGTTGTTGTTTTTCAAATGGTTCCTCCAAGCCCTCATTTATAGCCCAAGGAAGAGAAAAGTGTAGATGTGACTATTCCTCAAAAGTAGCTTTTAAGGAAGAGTGTTGAACTTTCCTTGGACCTCCACTTTTTGTCCTCTTCCTTGAATATTCTAGTGAAAGATCAGAAAGCTCTTTTCATTTCCTCAAAAGTCAATCTTTCCCAAAATGGCTAAATCTTATCAACAAATTTTCAGCCCACGTCCAACGTGGCGACAAGGTGCCAGCAAGGTGGCCACTTTCTGCACAAAAGTTAGTGAAACCGAAATTTTTGCATTCTTAAGACTTCATCATCATGTTTGAACACTTAAGACCAAATGAAGGAGATGAGAGACAAAAAGGGTGAAAATGTGGTAAAACGAATAAAAAAAGAGAGGAATTAACTCTCAATATTTGAGAGTTATCACTTAGTCATGCTTTAAAAGGTCGGTGAAGACGAAGACCAAACGAAATCAACAAGAAGTAATTCCTCATATGCTGATCAAGACAAACTTCTAACCTTACTAAGCTACCTACTTGCCGAAGTACCTCTTCTCAATTGGCAGGTATCCTACCTGCTAATTTACCTCTCTTTAATCGGCATGCATTCTACCTACCGAATTAACATTTCATTTTCGGTGGGAACCTCTACTAGCCGAATTATCATAATTTGGATAGTCCCCCATTTTCCAACATCCTTCTGACAAAAAGGATGGAACATTCTATTGCACAGAAAATTTTCACCCAAGTTCTAAAATGTTGGAGACCTTCTCGAAAAGATTAGAAAAAGGATATGTACTAAATATATTTTATTAAGGTATTGTCTTATCAAGGTACAAAGGTCTACTTTGCTTCTTGATAAGTTACATCAAATATCTTATTCATATTGTAAGAAAATATTTGGCATCCAATACTAAGATGTCAAGTGTCCTCTGCATTTAATGCACAAGGTGGTATTTAAAGGTGAATAACTTCTCTATGCAAGCTACGCTTTTAGAAGAGAACTCAGTGCACTCAAGAAAGTTGGCAACCTCACTCTCTCATCCTCATAACTTTTAAATCTTTGTGCTTTTAAGTTGTGTTCTATGTTACTTTGTGAAAAGATTGTCAGAATAGTTTATCTGTTCTTTCTGCAACAATCTTTATAGTTTTTCTATGTGTAATTCTTGATAGTGATATCAATAAAAGAATTAAAATTAAGTGAAAATTTGTGTATTATATTCAACCCCCCCCCCCTTCTACAATACTTGTTTTACTTTCTTACTTACTTTTAGGACCAACAAGTGGTATCAGAGCAGTCAGTTTAATCTAATAAACTTGATCTGAAATGGCATCACCTTCATCCATGAAAGTTTATTCTTCTTCTCAAAACTCCTCTGCTACCTCACATAACAATGGCTCTATAACCAAACCCCCAAAGTTTAATCTCAATAACTTCTCTTTGTGGAAAATTCGTATGATACTCTTCTTGGAAGGAGTTGATAGCAGATTCATTACTGTTCTTTGTGAGGACCTATTGTCCCTAGAGTCTGGGCTCGCTTTGAGACCCAAAAGACTCGTTCTTATTCAAAAGATAAAGATATTGTTGTAGATGATTCTGATGATTCTTCGGATGAAGAACGAACTTGTACTACTGGCAGATACATACTAAAAAATCCTAAAAAATACAATGATGATGACAAGCGCCTTGTTGCTCTTGACACTAGATTAGAACCATCATTCCTCTCTCCCTCCCTGATGAGGTGTATCGCTCCTTGGTAAATCTTTCTACTGCCATGGAAATGTGGTCTACCTTATACATTCTTTATGAGGGAACAAATGAGGTTAAAAAGAGCAAAAAGATTTATCTTGTCAGAAAGTATGAGCTCTTTTCTCATGAAAAAGGATAATCTCTTTCTGACCACTACAACCATTTTAACAGCCTTCTCAACGACCTTAAGCTCTTGGGAAGAGTGTATGACAATGAGAAAGTTTTTTGCAAGTTTATGGATGGTCTTCCTGACTTTTGGGAAAACATTTATACTTGCATCAAGACAAGCAAGGATCTTGATCATATGCCTCTTACTGTTCTCCATGGATCTCTCTTTAACTATGAACAAACTATGATCCAATGGAAGATTGTCATTAAAGATATAAGAAGCTCATCGATGGCTCTTATGAGTGACTCTTCTAAGAAATCTGTGTATTCCTAGAATAACTTATCCCTCTAATTCTGATCATGAAAGTCTAGAGGAATCAAACACCAATCGAAAACATATATAAGTGATGCTGATGATGAAGGTGAGGAAAATTCCAGTGACTCTCATTTTTCTTCTAGAAAATCTAAGTTTGGCCGAAAATCTTCTTCTACCTCAAAATTCTCTTCCTCTCATAAAGCAAATGAGGAATGCTATGCTTGTGGCAAGAAATGCCACTTTGCCTCTGAGTGTAGGAGCAATTCTTTAGGAAAATCTAAAACTACCTTTTTCAACCAAAATTCCTCTAAGTTAAGAAGAATGAGACCTGACTTTGCCAACAGGTCTTACTCTCGAAAATTTTCCTCATCTTCTTTCAAAGAGAGTACCGACCGTGCTGAAAAATACAAGGCCAAATAGATGAGAGAGAAGGAGAGAAATGAAACCTTGCTCAAAAAGGGAAAAGGTCAAATGACTGAAACTCATGACTGGCTAGATGAACCAACTTCTGAAAGCAAGAAGGACATCTCTAACATTTTTCTTATGGCAAAAATAAATGATATGGAAGATCCTAAAAGTCATGCATCCTCCACCGCTTTAGTCTCTGTTGAGTACTCCTATTTTTCCTCTCAGGTACATTCCTTTCATTCTCTTATTGTTTCTGAAAAGGTTGAGGCCTTTGACTCCTTAACTATTGACTTCTAAAATGAAAATGATGTTAAGAAAAAGGCTTAAAATCTCTCTCCTCTCAACTTCAAATATGTATTTCTCAACTGAAGATTTTTTTGATAAAATCAAAGCTGAACTTGAAGATTTGAAAATCATTAATTTTGTTCTTGCAAAAGAGAAAAATAAGATGTTTAATCGTCTTAAGAAAGAGCAAGAATTTGTGAGAAAATAGACAAGCTCCTCTAAAAACCTTGAAAAGATTTTTCTAGATCAATTGTCCTATGATGACAAATCTAGTCTTGGATTTGCAAAAATAGATATTGATCCCTCTTTTGTTCAAGCTTCTTCTTCAAAACTTCCTTCCTTCTATGGGTCTACCGATTCTAACTCTAGTGAGTTCCATTCTTAGACTCTTCTGATTTTTCCAAAACTCTAAAATTTGGCATGTTCATCAACACCAAAGATTCTACTCCTCAGATTAAAAACGAGGAGGATCAAGGATCAAATGATCTTGTCAAGCGTATTCATGACCTTTTAAAATCTTTAAATCTTGATGAGGCTACCTCTTCTTCTCCCAAACCTTCAAAATTTCCTAAGAAAAATTTTCAACCTGCCTTAAAGAAGTTTGAAAATTTTTCTAACTTTGATAAAGGAAAATCAATAATTACTGACCTACCTTTAAAAAGAAAACTATCTTCTTCCTTTAAAAATGAACCTCCTGTTCTCCCGACAAAGATTATTCCCAGATCTATGAACTTGAAAAAGTCCAAATCCAAAGATAGTTCTACCTTTCCTCTCCCTTCCTCCAAAAAAGGAATATTTGGACCAAAACCTAACCTTTCACGTTCCACCTCTAAATCCTTCAAAGTCAATGTTAAAAATCAATGCAAGGATCTTGGTCAAAATTCAAAGAAAATTTTCATTTACCAAAAATATTATAATTGTGGTGACACCTTTCATCTAGCTATCCATCCTTGACATCTTTCAGACCCAAAAATCTCCCCCTAACTTAACTTTTCAAAACTGAGAAGTTAAGTTCTTCAGCATAAGGTCTTTATGATAATTTCAAAACTTTCTGTAATTTCTAGTTCTTCTTGATTCAGTTTCTGCTGTTATCTTCTTTTCTGTTTCTGATGTAGTTACTGCTTTGTTTCAGCTTCTTCACTTATCTCCCCGTCAAAATAAGATTTCATACAAACTTTAATTTTCTTCTTTTTCAGTACCAGCTTCTTGAAATGATCTATCTGCTAGTGATAAGAAGTGATCACCTTTTCATCTCTTTTATCTCCATAATTTGATTATGAACTTTCAGACTAATTGTACCAAGTGTATCCATCAATTCTTTGTAGTTAAACTGTCCTCACCTCCTTTAGGTGTGATTACCACCTTTGAAGGATCCTTGGATCTTTTAGTAGAGATCTTCTGCCTAGCAGAAGCACCTTCTACTCCCTTGGTTTCTTGGCACCTGGGACCTTTATATAATTTCTCATCTAAAGTTGCCATGGGGAAGGTCTTAGTAATGTTCACACTGTCCTGTCCTGCACTTTGTGCAAAGTCAGTAGTGTGAGCCTTACAACCCATATGCTCTTGCATCTCCTTATTGAGAACCTTCTTGAGGTTGGGAGACACCCCTTTGGTTTCCCTATTGATATTCTCTAAGGGAGAATTCTCCCTTAGAGGGCTTAAAGGCTTAGTGGGTGATGGTACAAGAAGGGAAGGAGCCTTCTTTACCTGTTTTCTTTACCTGTTTTATTGGTGAAGTTAGCTTATGAAGTAGAGACTGTGGGATAGATATAGAGTGGGAAGGTTGGGTTTGGCTAGCAGTGGGAATGTCTAATGAGGGCCTTGACCCTGCTGCCATACCTTCTTGTGGTTGGGACACCACCATCATTGTTGAGAACAATGAGGTGTCAACTCCTTCAGAGTCCCTAGCAGATCTTCTCATGTTTGAGAAAACCTTGCCTTTAGGGGGTTTAGGTACATATACCTCATCAAAGTGAAGTATGTCCGTCAATTCATTATTAAGTACTTCTTGTACAAACCTTGGATACAGATAAAAGCTTTTTGATTGATATCCAGGTTTGACATTAAAATCAATGAAGATCATTTTTAGGTATAGAAAACTTACATTAGCAGTAGTAACACTTATCAGCAGCATTAACACAGACTGGCAGTAGTAACACATACCAGCAGCATTAACACAGTCTGACAGTATTCACTGAACTAGAAGTACTAACTACCTTTCAGTATTAGCAACCTGAAACACTTACAGACACAAGGTTAGTAGTACCATATACCATAAAATTTTCAAAAGTTACTTTATCTTTTGAAACTATACCTTTTTCACTTTTCTTACCTTCTGCTGGATCAAAAGTAACATGTCCTCCATCAAATCTTTTAAATAATTTGAAGACAGTCCATGTTCCTTGTTATGTGCCAAGAGCAACCATTATCTTCATTCCAAATGCTCTTCCTCTTGAGCTTTTGGTTGCCCTGCACACTTGATAAATCAGTTAGTCTTTGAGGGAACCCAAGCCAAAGTGGTCTTGGGTTGTCCTTTCTCATTTATATAATCTGTCAGTTTGGTCTGGATGAGTTGTTTATAAATCTCATGGCTGGAATACTTTGTCAAGATTATAGGCTTTGCAACATTAATACTAGTAGAAGCACTATCCTTGTTAGCAGTAGTATTGGTTGCAACAGCACTATTTCTGTTAGCAGTACTATCTGGGATAGCAGTACTATCTGGGATAGCAGTACTAATAGGTTTCTTTACAATTGGAACCCAAACTTGAACAAAGTTGTTTGCTTTCTTTGTCTTTAAATTACTCCTTGGCTTATTTGAAGTATTTTTCTTTGTTTTAGCAAACGTGTTTTGAACATGAGACTTTCTAGGTGCTCTGTTCTCAGCCATTTGATTCCTTCCTTGCTTCCTATAACCAAAGGAGTTTTGAGTTTGTCTTTGAAAATTTACTCTTTGGTTTATAGGATTGAAATAACAGTATTTGGCAACATGATTAAGCTTTCCACAAATAAAACAAGGTTTTGGTCTATTGATTTTACTTAGATCAACCCCTTGTTTTTGTGCCCACTGGTTATTCCAATTTCTCTTATTTCCCCTTGGTTTATCATGTTTTTGGGACTCAGATTTATTGCAAGCACACTGTTTGCAAGGGACAGGATTCAGAACTGTGGTATGCTTATAATGGACCTTTTCAGACTTTCTCTCAGTCTTCTCTATGTCCTTAGATGTGACCCAAGTCTTTCCACATCCCTTATTGGTGATAATGTGATTTTCTAGAGGAATCTCACCACATACAGTGTTCTCCTTACTCTTATCATTAGAGTTCTCTTCTTCAGAGTCTGTTTCAACCACCACTTTTTCTAATGGATCTACCTTAGTGGCTCCGTCAGATAATTCCTTCCTATCCTTGGTCTCTAGCAAGTCTGATATAGGAGGAATGTAATTGTTGTTGTATGGTGGTGGTGTGGTGTTATAGCCTATTCCTCTTCTAAGTTTGTCATGGATTTGAGTTTGGAGCAAAGAGTCCATTGCTTTAGAAGCATTGGAAAATTTCTCAATATCCAGCTTGGCTTTCTCAAACTCACTCTTTATCTTTTCATTCTCCTCTTTAGACTTTTTCAGCTGAAGTTCTAGGTCATTCTTCTCCCACTTCCAGTAATTTGTATCATAAGAATGTTGAAGTTCATTGGCTTGGAAAACTTTAATCTGTTCCTCAAAGCTCTCAACTATTCTTACATAGTCTTTTATATCTCTTTCTAATCTTTTAAGATCATCACACATACCCTGATTGTGATCCCTGTACCTTTGAACAGTTTCAATACAGAATTTAGAGCAAAGATTAGATGTTACCTCAGTGGGAATGGCAGTGCTTGTCGATTCTGATTCTTTAGCAATGATAATTGATGTTGAATGAATGTTTCTGAGAATACTAGCTCTGATACCACTTGTCAGAATCGAATTCTCAACAAGAATTATGAATACTCAGAAACAATATCAAAGAAGTTGCGGAATAACACTTTGATATTCAATGTAACAGTAAACAAACAGTGAGTATGATTAACAACTTGTAAACTTGTATTGAATGATTAAAATCACAAGATTACACACTCAACCTCAATCTTGAAGAACAGACTCTTTCAAGACGAATTCTACTTCTCTAGAATTAGGAACTATGCCTTGAGGTTGATTTTCTCTCTAGAACAAAAACATAGAATAAAATAATAATTATCAAAAGTTATCTCTCTATTCTAAACAATACTGTATATATATACTGAAGACAAAAGATAATTACAATTAATACAATATCTCCAGAATATCTTCCATCATTATTTCTAAGCTTCCATGAATATCTTCAGTTTATCCAGATGTCATCCTTTCCATACGGATTTCCATCTCATAAGAAGTATTAATCATAAGCAGCATTAATACTCTGAGCAGTAGTAACTCCAGCAGTATTAATTTTGAAGAGCAGCACTAACTTTGTTCCAGCAGCATTAACTTCAACTGGCAGCATTAACCTCAGAAGTATTAACCTCAGAAGTATTAACTTCAGAAGTATTAACCTCAGAAGTATTAATCTCAAAAGTATTAACCAAGTTCTTCTAGCAGCATTAACTTCAACTCAGAAGTATTAACTTCAGAAGTAGTAACCATGTTGAACTAGCAATATTAACACATTCAACAGTAGTATCCATCCTTGACATCTTTCAGACCCAACAAAAGGATTGTCCAAAAGATCGTATTGAAAGAAAGAACGTTGATGATTCTTCCTCTTCCTCTTCCTCTTCCTCTTCCTCTTCCTCTTCTAACCCTACAGGACCCATCTCAAAATGGGTACCAAAGAAATGCTTTCTCTGTGATTGCGGGTGTTTGAGCATCAACAAATCTTATGAAGGAATTGTCATGGGATATTCTCTCTCTTCAAAGTCCTACCGAGTTTACAATCTTCGGAGATAATGTATTAATGAATCTATCCATGTGAAATTTGATGATCAAAAATCATAATTTCTTTCATGTGATGATAATGAATTAAATCGATGGATTTCATCATCTATTGGTGAAAGTCCTCAAAATCCTTCAACTAATTCTAATCCATTTGTTCCTTTCACTCCAAATCCCTCCCATCAAAATGGTGACATACCTATTTCCTCATCTTTGATACCCAATCTTCAAATAGTCATTTCCAAAGATCAAAATCCATCCTATCTTATTATTCCCCATTTTACTCAACCTGAATCTTTCTTCATCATTCCATTTCACACCAGCTGATCCCATCTCTCATCATATCACTTCTCCTTCTTCCATCATTCCTACTGATCTCCCATCTTCCTCTCAACCTCAGAAAATGTTGCCACAAGCTACTAAGTGAACAAAAAAAATCATCCTATTGACCAAATCATTTATGATCCACAAGCTGGATTTCAAACCTAAAGAGGGGTAGGAAATATTTGTCTCTATGTGAATTTCCTATCCATCTTTGAACCAAAAGGAATTGAAGAAGCTCAGGCCGATCCATGTTGGATAACAGCCATGCAAGAAGCACTCTCTCATTTTGAGAGAAATAAAGTATGGAGAATTGTTCTTGAAGAAGTCTATGTGAAACATCCACATGGATTTGAAGATCCATCTCATTCTGACTATGTATATAAATTGGACAAAACTCTCTATGGCCTCAAGGGAGCCTGGTATGATACTTTGTCCAATTTTCTTCTAGAAAACAATCTTGAAGTAAAATCGACAACATCTTGTTTGTTGGGTCAGAAATATGTCAAGTATGGTTAATGCTGCTACTTACAATTTAGTACTGCTAGTTAAAGATTACTACTGCTAGTAGAATTACTACTGCTTGAAGAGTTAGTACTGCTAGAAGAATAGTTAGTACTGCTTGGAGAGTTAGTACTGCTAGTAGTTAGTAATTCTTGAAGATTACTACTGCAAGAGGAGAGTTAATACTGCAAGCATGTTAATACTGCTGAGGATTGAAGATTAATGTTGCTGGATAAGGATGAAGTTAATACTGCTTATGAAGATAAGGATGCTTGAAGCAAAAGAATAGGAGCTGGAGATAGAGATGAAGATAATTATGGAATGAAGATCAATTTTGTTTTGATAATTATCTTGTAATTAATTCTGTATATATAGTCTAGAAGTCTTTGATAGAAATACAGTTTTTGATATATGTTTGTTTTAGAGAGAATTAACCTCAAGGTTCTTAGAAGTCCTTTCAATAGAGAAGTATTGAACGTCTGTTGAGTCTGTTCAACAGATTGAGGTTTTGTTTGTAATCATTAAGTTAATCAATATAACTTGTGATTTACATTCTGATACTGTTCCATTGATTTATTGTTAAAGTGTTTTTCCGCGACTTCTTTAACATAGTTTCTGAGTGTGTGTTAAATTCTTGTTTAAATTTCGATCCTGACAAGTGGTATCAGAGCCTTCAACTCAAAAATCAAAAATCATCATGGACAGATCTCTTGAAAGTGTTCTTGTTTCAAAGGTCCCCATGCTCAAACCCAATGAGTTTGACATGTGGAAAATCAGAATCAGGCAGTACATTCTTCTTACAAACTACTCAATGTGGGATATCATTGAGAATGGTCCCTCTGATGGAGGAAAGATGGACGTAGATGGCAAGAGACCTCCACCAAAGACTGATGGAGAAAGAAAGATGAGGCAGATAGAGATGAAAGCCTTGAGCACTCTGCTCTTGGCAATTCCTAGTGAGTATCAACATCAATTCTGCAACTATTCTGATGCTCAAATTTTGTGGAATGCATTGGAGAAGAGATTTTCAGGTACGAAAAGCACTAAGAGGAATCAGAAGGCAATTCTCAAACAACAATATGAGAATTTTATGTCTACAAAGAATGAGTCCATGACTCAAACCTTTGATAGATTCAACAAGTTGATTGGAGAGTTGGCCACTGTTGGTGTCAAGATGGACCAGGATGATGTCAACAGAAAATTTCTAAGATCTCTTGGTGAAGAATGGGTGATGTACACTGTATCCTTTAGACAGAATGATAATTTGGAGGATAAGGAGTTTGATGATCTTTACAATCATCTAAGGGTATTTGAAGCAGAAGTTGAATCTAAGAAAAGGCCATCTGGATATTCTCATAATGTTGCCCTCCTATCATCCACTACTGATTCTACTGCTAATACAGAATCAGTTAGTACTTCTTATGGCTCAAAACAGGATGGGTCCAATGATTCTGTTTTGGAAGCATTCCTTGCTAGTCATGCTAAATCTGCTCTTATCAATGATGATTTGGAGCAGATTAATGTAGATGACCTTGAAGAGATGGATATCAAGTGGCAGATGGCAATGCTCACCATGAGAGTCAAAAGATTCATCAAAAGAACAGGTAGAAACAATTTTGCCATGAAAAGAGAATATGGTGTTGGATTTGATAAATCCAAGGTGGAATGCTACAAATGCCATAATCTGGGACACTTTGCCAGAGAGTGCAGAGGAGGAACTGCTCAACAGCATGGAAGCAATAATCATCAACCAAAGTCCACTAACTATAGCAGGAATTCATCTCAGGCTCTTGTATCACAAGAAGGAATGGGCTTTGGTTGGAGTGATAAAGTTGAGGAGGCCATTCAGAACCAAGCATTGATGGCAGAAGTTTCAGAGTCATCAAGCACTGCTCTTCCCACAGAGGTAAAATCTAACCTTTGCTCTAAAACATGTCTTGAAATTGTTAAAAGTACAGGGATCACAATCAGAGCATGTGTGATGACCTTAAAAGGTTAGAGAAAGATAGAAGAGAGTATGTTGTGATTGTTGAGAAGTTTGAAGAACAAATAAAGGCATATCAAGCTAATGAACTTCAACATTCATATGATCTCAACTACTGGAAGTGGGAGAAGAATCAGTTAGAGATTGAGCTAGAAAAGTCTAGAGAGGAGTGTGAAAAGGTTAAGAGTGAATTTGAAAAGGCCAAACTAGATATTGAGAAATATTCCAATGCTTCTAAAGCAATGGACTCTTTACTTAAATCTCAAATTCATGACAAACTAAAGAGAGGAATAGGCTACAACAACACCCCTCCACCATACAACAATAACTACATTCCTCCCACCTTAGATCTCTTAGAAAGACAGGATAAGAATGACTTACCTGCAGGAGCCACATAATTAGATCCTTTAGACAAAGTAGTGGTTGAGGAAGACTCTAAAAAAGAAGACTCTGAGAGTAAGAATGAGGAAGACCATAAATATACTCCCTTAGAAAACCACATTCTGACAAATGAGAAGGAAGGTAAACCATTTATCAAAAGTGATAAAGTGGATATGACCAAGACAGTGAAAGAGACTGTTAAGAGTGAGAAAGTTGAGACCTCCAGGAAAGGAAAGGAAAAGGTATAGGGAATTCACTACATGCAAACCTCTGTTATAAAACCCTGTACTTGTCAACAGAACAAGCCCCATAAACATGATAAAAGAAGGGGAAATCAGAGAAATAGAAATAATCAGTGGGCTCAAAAACAGGGAATTGATCTAAGCAAAATCAATAGACCAAAGACCTGTTTTATCTGTGGCAAATTGAATCATCTTGCCAAATACTATTATTTCAATCCTATTAACCAAAGAGTTACTTTTCAAAGACAAACAAACAATTCTTTTGGTTATAGGAATCAATCAAGAAATCACATGGCTGCTAATATGAGAACAGTACCAATGAAAACTGGGACTGTAAAATCTCATATTCAGAATAAGTTTGCTAAATCAAAAGGAAATACTCCAAGAAAGTCAAGGAGTAACTCACAGAACAAGAAAGCAAACACCTCTGTCAAGATTTGGGTTCCAAAAGTCAAGAAATTTGTTAGTACTACTACCTCAAATATTATTGCTAACAGAAATAGTGCTACTGATAACAATAGTACTGCTAATCAAGTTAGTACTGCTAACCAAGTTAGTACTGCTAACCAAGTTAGTACTGTTAACAAGGATAGTGCTGCTACCAGTGTTAATGCTGCCAAGCCCATAATTTTGACAAAGTATTCCAGCCTTAAGATTCCTAAATCTGATCATCTCATCCAGACTAAGACTACTGATTATAAATATGTTGATGAGAAAGGGCAACCCAAGACCACTTTGGCTTGAGTTCCCTCCAGAAACTAACTGTTTTATCATATGTGCAGGGCAACCAACAGCTCAAGAAGAAGAGCATCTGGCATGTAGATAGTGGTTGCTCTAGGCACATGACAGGTAACATGGCCTGCCTTCAAGACTTCAAAAAATTTGATGGAGGACATGTTGCTTTTGGTGACAATCCAGCAGGTGGTAAGATCAGTGGAAAAGGTATGGTATCAAAAGGTAAGATGTCCTTTGAAGATGTGTACTATGTTGAGCAATTGAGATACAACATGTTAAGTGTATCACAGGTCTGTGACAAGCAACAAAGTATATTATTTACAGAGACTGAATGTATTATCCTTGCTCCTGGATTCAAGGTAGTTGATGAAAATATGATACTACTTAGAACTCCTAGGAAGGATAATGTTTATTGTTTGGACTTAGAGAATGTATCATCTGATTCATCATTAAACTGTCTATTTTCAAAATCTTCTGTAGATGAATCATCTCTTTGGCACAGAAGGATGTGTCACATGAATTTTAAAACAATGAACATTCTTGTGAAAAACAACCTTCTAAGAGGTTTACCTCAAAAAGTGTTTTCATGTGATGATCATTGTGTTGTTTGTCTTAAAGGCAAGCAGCACAAAACTTCTCATAAGTCCAAAGAAATAAATACTATCTCTTCACCTCTTCAATTATTGCATATGGATCTCTTTGGTCCTACAAATGTGAGGAGTATTGGAAAGAAATCCTATTGCTTAGTCATTGTAGATGATTTCTCTAGATTTACTTGGGTATATTTTCTGAGGACTAAGGATGAGACAAGTGGACTGATCAAATCCTTTGTTCTTAGGATTGAAAACCAAACTAATCAAAGATTTAAAGTCATCAAATCTGATAATGGAACTGAATTTAAATCAAAGACTTAAACAGCTTTTGTGAGGCTAAAGGTATTGAGAAACAATATAGTGCTCCTAGAACTCCTCAACAAAATGGTGTTGCTGAGAGGAGAAATAGGACACTAATTGAGGCTGCTAGATCTCTGTTGGCAGATTCAAAGTTACCAATTACTTTCTGGGCAGAAGCAGTTAATACTGCCTGTTATGTCTAAAACAGGGTTTTAGTAGTCAAATCTCAAGGCAAGACACTTTATGAACTTTTTAACAAGAAGAAACCTTTTATTGGCTTTTTCAAACCTTTTGGGTGTCTTTGCACAATTCTCAACACCAAATCTCACTTAGGAAAGTTTGAAAGCAAAGCTGAAGATGGATTTCTTGTTGGATACTCCTCTCAGAGTAAGGCCTATAGAGTATTTAATAGTTCTTCACGGATTATAGAGGAAAGTGACAATGTCAAATGCAATGAGAACACACCAAATCAAATTGGTACAGGTCCTGATTGGTTGTTTGACATTGATTCACTAACTAATGCTTTGGGTTTTAGTAATGTACAAATTGCAGGAACAAATTCAGAACAGGTACAAGCACATAAACAAGAGTTTGTGCTGTTCCCAATACCTATAGTAGATCCTGTTGACTTTTGCCAGCAAGAAAAGAAAGATGATTCAAAATCAAAAGATTCTGATCCAGATGCAGATGCAGATGCAGATGCAGATGCTAAAGCAGATGAAGAGAATAAGAGTGATAAGGAGGATGCTCATAATTTAGGAAATACAGGTCCTGAGATGCCCATACGGTCAAAAGAGAACACTGATGATGAAAGTTCTTCAGTGTATGGTGGAAGCACTCCAGAAAAGCATGAAACCAACCTTGAAGCAAATCTTAATGAGGAGGCAGTCAATGCTACAAGAACTCAGAAGAATCATCCTCCTCAATTGGTGATTGGTGACATAAATTCCCCAATGATCACAAGGCAACAAAGCAAGTTAGGGGGATTGAAATACCTACAAACAGGTTTATTATCTTGTTTTCTATTCTAGATTGAGCCCAAAAAGGCTTATGATGCAATGAAAGACCCAAGCTGGATAGAAGCAATGCAAGAGGAGCTGCTGCAGTTTGTGCTGCAAGATGTATGGGATCTGGTTGAACTTCCAAAAGGACAAACGGTAATTGGTACAAAATGGGTTTTCAGAAATAAGAAGGATGAGAGAGGAATTGTGATAAAGAATAAGGCCAGACTTGTGGCACAAGGGTACACACAAGAAGAGGGAATAGACTATGAAGAAGTATTTGCTCCAGTGGCCAGAATTGAGGCAATAAGGTTGTTTCTAGCCTATGCTTCTTTCATGAAGTTCAGAGTTTATCAGATGGATGTCAAGAGTGCATTTCTATATGGGACAATTGATGAAGAAGTATATGTTTGTCAGCCTCCAGGGTTTGAAAATCCTAACTTTCCTGACAGAGTATACAAATTAAAGAAAGCACTCTATGGGCTACATCAAGCACCAAGAGCATGGTATGACACTCTGTCTACCTATCTCTTGGAAAATGGTTTTGAAAGGGGAATATTTGACAAGACTCTGTTCATCAAAAGGAAGAAGAAGGACATCCTACTTGTGCAGATCTATGTGGATGACATCATCTTTGGATCCACAAAAGATTATATGTGCAAGGAGTTTGAGGAACTAATGCATAAAAGATTCAAGATGAGCTCTATGGGTGAACTTACATTCTTCCTTGGGCTACAGGTTAAACAGAAGACATATGGTATATTCATCATACAATCCAAGTATGTGCAGGATATACTTACAAAATTTGGATTTTCAGAGTCAAAGCCTGCAAGCACACCCATGGAAATACACAAACAGATCACTGCAGATCTTGAGGGGGAGGATGTAGATGTTCATCACTATCGATCTATGATAGGCTCCCTCATGTATCTAACAGCTTCAAGGCCAGACATTATGTTTGTTGTCTGTGTGTGTGCCAGATTTCAAGTAAGACCTAAGCAATCTCATTTTCAAGCAGTCAAAAGGATCTTCAGATATCTCAAAGGACAACCTAGTTTGGGTCTTTGTTATCCTCATGACTCTCCATTTGATCTACTTGCTTATTTTGATAGTGATTTGGGTGGTGCAAATTTGGATAGAAGGTCTACATCAGGAGGATGTCAGTTTTTGGGTGCAGGACTAGTTTCATGGCAGTGTAAAAAGCAAACCATAGTGTCCACCTCTACAACAGAAGCAGAGTACATAGCTGCTGCAAGCTGCTGCTCACAAGTGCTATGGATTCAGAATCAGATGCTGGACTATGGGGTTACTTTTATGCACACTCCAATCTTCATTGACAACAACAATGCCATAAGCATTGTTAATAATCCAGTGAAGCACTCAAAAACCAAGCATATAGAAATAAGGTACCATTTCATTAGAGACTGCAATGAAAAGAAGCTAATTCAGGTTGTGAAAGTACACACAAGTAACCAATTTACTGATCTATTCATCAAAGCTTTTGATGTGGATAGATTCACATTCTTGGTCACAAGTGTGAGCATGATAAACACTGAATAAGCCTCCTTTGATTTTCTATATGTACCATTTCTGTATAGATTCCTTCCTGCTTACTTTATCATATTTTATTGTGCTGGTGCTGCTAACCCTGTATGTTTAAGTGTTTCAGGTTACTTCAATTGGATACTTGGTACTTCTAGTACAGTTAATACTGCTCTCTATATTACTCATGATAACAATTCAAATATGGTTAAGTATGGTTACTACTGCTAGGTGGTTTATACTGCCAGTACAAAGTTACTACTGCTTGCTTTATTTATATTGCTAATCAGTGTTACTACTGCTGGTATGTGTTAATACTGCTAGTCTGTGTTAATACTGCTAGTTTGTGTTAGTACTGCAAGTATGTGTTACTACTTCTAATATGAGTTAATACTGCGGGCTTGTTACTACTGCTAGGGTACTTAGTACTGCTTCTAACTGAAACCCTCCACCTATAAATACCCTCTTTGACCGCCAAAATCCAAACGGCTCTTTGAATTTCCTACGAGTGTTCTTTCTCTCCCTTTCTCTCAAATTCTTACTTATCAGTGTGTAACCCTAGCTTCGACTAATCGATCAAGAAGATGGCAGGACTGATGTTCGTTGATGATCACAATGAGTTGGTAATGCTAGAGAAACCCAAGCAATCAGAGGGTTTTCATCAGATTGTGGATTTCCTAAAATCCTCACACATCGCCTACGCATTAACTGTCAATCCCACAATCTATGTGGACCATCTGAGACAGTTCTTGGCAAATGCGACCATCCAGAATGATCAAGGCAATCAGGTCATTCACTCAAGTGTTTGTGATAAACCCATCACCATCACAGAGGAAGGTATTCACACTCATCTACGACTAGATGATGCCTCAGGTATAACCTCTTTACCTAAGGAAGATATCTTCCAAGTTCTTAGTCGTATGGGGTATGAAGGTCCCACTGATGTATATAAGTTTTACAAGAACAAATTTTCACCTCAGTGGCGATTCTTTGTTCATACCCTACAACACTGCATTTCTAGAAAAACAACTGGATGGAGTGAGTTCAGCAGTACCTTAGCTTATGCTCTAGTCTGCTTAGCTACCTCTAGAAAGTTTAACTTCTCTCAAATGATCTTAAATGATTTAATGTCAAACCTGGATACCAAAACCAAAAGCTTTTATATGTATCCAAGGTTTGTGCAATAGGTACTAAATAATGAATTGACGGATCTACCCTCTTTTCAAGAGGTATATGTACCAAAACCTCCCAAAGGGAAGGTATTCTCAAACATGAAAAGACCAAGTAAGGACTTTTCTGGACAAGAGACACCATTATTCTCTACAATGATGGTTCTGTCTCATTCCCATGGTGAGGCATCAGATGACCTACCCACACCATTCAGTTCAATTGATACTCCTCAGATCCCTATTGTCAATCCAACTTCCCCCATCACCAAAACATATCAAAGGATGTTAGCTCCAAATCATCTGTTAAAGTGTTGAAAATAACCGTCCTATTTCAGAGAAGACATCAGAGGACGAAGACTTCAGAGGACAAACCTGCCTCTGAAGTACTTATCAGAGCAACTGAGAAGACATCGACGAAGACTTCAGAGGACAAACCTGCCTCTGAAGTACTTATCAGAGCAACTGAGAAGACATCAGAGGACGAAGACTTCAGAGGACAAACCTGCCTCTGAAGTACTTATCAGAGATTGCAACTTACATCAGAGATAGCTTCATCAGAGGCTCTGAAGACAACGTCAGAGCTCTGAAGACATTCTCTCTGAAAATGCACAAGTTTTCTAATGAACAGAAGAACAGATGACACGTCACTTAGATAAGATTTACTTTCTAGAGTAGGTCACTGTTCAGCATGCTCTTTTTGTCATGCAAGTACACTGCTTACTTTATGGTCCTATAAATAGGACCATCACCTTATTGTTCAAGTGTGCTTAAGAAGATATAAATCTGATAATATAAGTTGAATATTTTATTAAAGAATATCTTGTTTATCTTTATCTGCTTTATGAACTGTGATATTTGAATCTCCTTTGATATTAAACTGTATTGCTTCCGTTGTCATTACTCTTATTGTTTATATCATTGTTACGAGATTAGATCTGGGATCCAACAATTGGTATCAGAGCTTCCTTTGTTTCTAAACAAAGAAAGATCATATCTGCATACTCGGATAGATTTACATCTCATTGATTCTAAACTTTCATTATCTGTGCATGTTCATATAAACCCAGTTTATTAAAGAATATCATATGCTCTAGATTTGATAGTAAATCTCAGTTCATTACAAAAAGCATCAGTTCTTCAAATCTTCATTTTTTCAAATGGCAAACTCAAGCATAAGTGCCATTTATACAGCTGGGTCATTAACAAAACCTCCTACACTTTTAAGGGATGAATATCCCCAATGGAAAATAAGGATGGTAAATTTCCTAGAAGGTATGGACAGGGATCTTTTTAGATCTGTGAACATTGGACCTCACATTCCAATGGTGTTGGTGCCAAGAGTTCCTGCAACAGCAGATACTGCCGAAATACCTGCATATTATGAAAAGAAAACCACAAACTTCACTGATGAAGAAAATAATATGATGGATAATGACTCAAAAGCTGTTAGATTACTCATAATGGCCATTCCCAATGATATCTTTCAAGAACTTGATTCTTGTAAAACTGCTAAAGAGATATGGGATCAGTTGTTAAATCAACTTGAAGGTGGCCTACAAACCCAGAAAAATAGAAGAAATCTATGCATCAATGAATATCATGATTTTCATGCTCTACCAGAAGAAACATTACACCAAACTTACTCAAGATTCAACATTCTAATAAACAAATGCAGAAAGTTTGGAGTAATGAGAACAAAAGAGGAAAACAATGTTCTTTTTTTGAAAAGCTTGAATGAAGAATGGTCACAACTGTCCATGTCTATACAGGCTAATCAAGATCTTGAGTCATGGTCATTAACTGACATTTATGGTACTCTTGTTGCACATGAAAAAGAAGTTATGAAGCAAAAATCAAAAACCTCTTTGGGTGGACCCCTTGCGCTTGTTTCAAAACAAATATCAAAAGAAAACAACTGTGAAGAGTCACAAAAATGTTTGGAAACAAAAAGAAGATCCAAAAAGGTCTTGATGGCAGAATAAACTCATTCAGATTCAGACTCAGATGAAGATATCAATGCCTTTGCCAAATCTCTTGCATTAATCACTCATCAATTTAACAAGAAATTTGGTAAGAAGGTATTTGAAGGAAAGAGAGAGAATGAAGAAAGAAGAAATCCGGAAAGAAGATTTCAACAAGAACCCAGATTCACTCCATATAGTGATAAAAAGGGTGCAAACTTCAATCATGATGATGCAACACAACAAACAAGACCACAACAACCATTCCAACCAAGGTATCCACAACCACAGAGATACTTCAAACCTCAAGAACAGAAGCCAGGGACAAGTACTGCCACTCTTCCAACAAATCAAAATGATGGAAGATGCTTCAGATGTGGAAAACCAGGCCACTTCTCTGCAAACTGCAGAGGAAAACTTGTCAAAGATCAAGATTACTACAAAAACAAATACAAATACAATGTAAAAGAAAGAGTTCTTGTAGCAGAAATGGAAGACTGGCTATCTGACTCGACAAGTGATGGTGAGGAAGAGCCTACCAATCTCTGTGGTATGGCTTTTTCAGATGGAAATCAAACTGATGAAGCATCCGAAGACAACTCTGAAAAGGTAAACTCTCGTTACACCTCTGACAGTGATCCTGAAATAGATGCTTTTAAACTAATTAATGAACTTCAGGATTTAGAGCAAAAATTTGTTGAAGAAAAACAGAAAAGAGAGCAAGCAACAAAAGAGCTCATCTTTTACAAAAGAGAAAAGAATCTTCTGGAATCAGAAAAGAAAGATATTTTTCTTGAAAAAACTAAACTTGAAGAAACCTTCAAGCAAAAAGAAAAATCATTTTCAGAAGAAATAAGAGAAATAGAGAAAGTTTTAAAAGGAAAAGAAGAAGAAGTAAAGAAATCTGAGTATGAAAGGCTCAATTCTATTGCCTTAACCAAATTTTTTCAAAAGGAAAGAGAAATCTTACATCAATCTCTAGATAGAAAAAATCTTCAAATCAAAAGCTATGTTAATGCACAAAGTGTCTTTGACAAAATAAAATCACAAATGGACTCTCAAGGACTAGGATTCAATGAGTTGAATTCATTCAATGGATTGGAGAAAACTTCACTTTCTTCCACTTTCTGTATGGGAAAGGTCCAAAGATTTGAAAGTCCATTTCTGAATAATTTCAAAAGAATGAAAACATTAGAGGGATCAAAAGCAAGAGCTTTGAATTTCAAAAATACTACGTACTCTGAAGTAAAAGACATTCAAGAGTCTGTGTTACAAGTAAAAGAAGAAACTTCAGAAGTACTCTTTACAAAACCTCAAAGCTATGATCCCAAAGAAATTTTCAGATTTGATGCCTTCATCTCAAGTGAATCAGAGACATTTGAACCAAGTACCTCTGATACAAGTACTTCTGAAAATGAATCTCAGAGTTCACTTAATCCAAATGCTCCTCTGTATTCACCAAAGTCAGATGAAAACATCAGAAACACGTTTGAAGATGATGTTCAAAGGATATGGAAAGAAAATGTCATGGAGGACTTAAAAAGAAAAGAAAGCATGAAACGGATCATCAAAGTCTCTAGATCAAAAGAAATTAAAAAACCAATAGAGGTAGATATCTCTATCAAATCTAAGAGAGACTTTCTTGACTCTGATTCAGAATCTGATTTAGAGATTGATGAACAGATTTTTTGTAAACCAGGGAATGTAATTCACAAAAAGATAGAAACTGTTGGCTCTGGTATTTTGAATGTTCCAATTTCAGTATTGAAAACCAAAACCAGAATACCAATAAGTCCTGATTTTGCAAATATGTGTTTACAAGCAAAAACATCTCTGGAACTTGAAAAAGAGTTGCAAGAAAAGGCAAAGAATAAAACAAACACTTCTGGCTCTAACACCTATAAAACAATAAAATTCTCTCCTGAACAAAAGGGCAAATGGACAAAAACTAATCATATTGATCCTGTCTGTGCAGTAAGCAGCAAAGAAAAGAAGATGTTTTTGAACAAGAAAAAGCAACTTGAAAAGAAGACTGTCTTTCAAGCAAAAAGAAAAGAAGTAGTTAGGGATAAATGTAATATTCCTAGTGCTAGTTTCAAAAGAAGTCAAAATGTAACAAATGCTTTTAATAAAAAGAAAAACTTTGCTCCTACTTCTTCTTGTTCTATTAATTGTAACTGCATTTATCTCCTGATGAAACTGAAGAATCATTTTAAAGGATCACACTGCCTTTTGAATCAATCTCTGAAAAATATCTCAGAGACAAAATCTCAAAAGAAGACACGTAAAGGCAAGACATCAAAAGATGAGATGCCAAAAAGTCATTCAAATCCACCAAAGTCTAACACAAAAGGACCCATAATGAGGTGGGTACCTAAGAAACAATAATCTGTCTTGCAGAAACAGTCAATGCCAATATGGTACCTAGATTCTGGATGTTCAAGGCATATGACTGGAGATAAAGAACTGCTATCCTCATTTAAAGCAAAATCTGGAGGAGCAGTTACTTTTGGAGACAACAAGCAAGGACAGATTAAAGGATATGGTGAGTTATCAAGAGGAAATGTTTCAGTATCAAAGGTTGCTTATGTGGATGGATTAAAACACAATCTGATAAGCATAAGTCAACTTTGTGATCATGGTTTTGATGTGAAATTTCAAAGAAAATATTGTTCACTTCTTCACTCAAAATCAGGTCAAGAAATGCTAAGAGCAGACAGAAAAGGTAACCTCTACAGAATGAACTTTACCAAAATCACAAACACTGATTCAGAGAAACTTTGTCTTGTATCTCTGAATAGTGAGGAAATCTGGCTCTGGCATAAAAAGTTTTCACATCTAAACTTCTCCTCACTTGATAAGTTAGTTAAACTTAATTTGGTTAAGGGATTACCATCTCTAAAGTTTAACAAAGATCATCTTTGTTCTGCTTGTGAGATGGGAAAAATGAAAAGATCTTCCCATAAAACCAAAAGTGAAAACAACTATCCTAGACCTCTGCACTTGCTTCATGTGGACCTCTGTGGTCCTATCTCTGTACAGAGTCTAGCAGGTAAGAAATACATTCTGGTTCTGATTGATGAATTTTCCAGATACACATGGATAGAATTCATTAGAGCTAAATCTGATGTACCTGACATATTAATAAGGTTGTTAAAAAGATTACAGGTTCTATTCAGCAGCAAAGTTCAGAAACTAAGAAGTGATAATGGAACAGAGTTCAGAAATGCCAAAATCAATTCTTATCTATTAGAAGAAGGCATTACCCCTAACTTCTCTGCAGCAAGAACTCCACAACAAAATGGAGTAGTTGAAAGGAAAAACAGAACACTTGTTGAAGCTGCCAGAACAATGCTTGCTGAATCTGATCTTTCAACAAATTTTTGGGCAGAAGCAGTAGCAACAGCCTGCTTCACTCAGAATAGAGCTACAATTGTCAAGAGATTTCAGAAAACATCCTATGAACTCATTAACAATAGGAAACCTAATATTAAATATTTTCATGTTTTTGGATGCAGGTGTTATATTCTGAAAGATAGAGAATATCTTGGAAAGTTTGACAAGAAAGCTGATGAGGGCAAATTCATTGGATATTCATTAGCCTCAAAAGCTTTTAGAGTGTTCAATCTTAGAACAAGAACTATCCAAGAGAGCATCAATATCACTTTTGACGACAATAAAAGCTCTGAACAACAAGAAAGTTCATCACCAATCTTTGAATCATCAAGGGAATCTGAA
Source organism: Arctium minus (assembly GCA_954870635.1). Taxonomy (NCBI): domain Eukaryota; kingdom Viridiplantae; phylum Streptophyta; class Magnoliopsida; order Asterales; family Asteraceae; genus Arctium; species Arctium minus. Next base: position 79,453,068 of record OX941088.1, on the reverse strand, counting down.
TTAAACCAAATATTTGAAGATTTCTTTGATGATGAAGATATCTCTGAAGTTATCTTCAGAGATAGACAGATAGAGAATTCAGAAGAACCTCAAGAAACAGGTACAACCCTTTCAGGGCCCTCTGAACCAACACCTTCTGTTTCACCAAATGGAGATCAGCAAAGTGAATCAGAAGATGATCAAGAAGTATCTGAAGCAACTCCATAACCAAATGATGAACAAAAATCTGCATCTCCGGAACAAAACTCAGAGCCTCTGAACAGTACAACAGAGGCATCACCAACAGAGCCTCTGAACAATACAACAGAGGTGTCACCAACTGTCAGAGACTCTGAAGCTCAAACTCCACCCCAAATTTATTCTCCAATTACAAGATGGACAAAAGATCATCCAATTGATCAAATAATTGGATCCTCATCCGAAGGAGTTAAAACAAGAAGCTGCTCCAGGTCTGATTTGGAAGAAATGCACAAAGTTGGGATGAGATTATATGGTAAAGTGTTGGAAGAAGTTGGAATGAGTCTAATCAAGATAGCCATGGAGTACCTATGCATGATGTTTAACCCTGACAGGGTTAAGCATATTATCAGAGAGATGGATCAGGAAAAGGTATTCAGAAGCATTGACCACTGGATGCTCATTGAAAGATGTGGAGTATATGTCCTAACCATAGACAAAAGCTACCATGAGTACTACTTGGTGGACAAAGTGTATGACCATAGCAGAGCAAAGCTACAAGGAATGTTGAGAGCAAAGTTGGTATGTCCTACAGGTTCTGAAATGGCAAAGATTGTAATCAAAAGAACCATTAATCAAAGTCTGGGACTTGATCCTAATCTGGGGAACTGAGCAGAAGTTTTGAAAGCATCATGAAGACCACAGTTTTGCTAAAGAACTTAACTTCTCAATTTGAAAAGTTAAGTTAGGGGGAGATTGTTGGGTCAGAAATATGTCAAGTATGGTTAATGCTGCTACTTACAATTTAGTACTGCTAGTTAAAGATTACTACTGCTAGTAGAATTACTACTACTTGAAGAGTTAGTACTGCTAGAAGAATAGTTAGTACTGCTAGAAGAATAGTTAGTACTGCTTGGAGAGTTAGTACTGCTAGTAGTTAGTACTTCTTGAAGATTACTACTGCAAGAGGAGAGTTAATACTGCAAGCATGTTAATACCGCTGAGGATTGAAGATAAATGCTGCTGGATAAGGATGAAGTTAATATTGCTTATGAAGATAAGGATGCTTGAAGCAAAAGAATAGGAGCTGGAGATAGAGATGAAGATAATTATGGAATGAAGATCAATTTTGTTTTGATAATTATCTTGTAATTAATTCTGTATATATAGTCTAGAAGTCTTTGATAGAAATACAGTTTTTGATATACGTTTGTTTTAGAGAGAATTAACCTCAAGGTTCTTAGAAGTACTTTCAATAGAGAAGTATTGAACGTCTGTTGAGTCTGTTCAACAGATTGAGGTTTTGTTTGTAATCATTAAGTTAATCAATATAACTTGTGATTTACATTCTGATACTGTTCCATTGATTTATTGTTAAAGTGTTTTTCCGCGACTTCTTTAACATAGTTTCTGAGTGTGTGTTAAATTCTTGTTTAAATTTTGATCCTGACATTGTTCCTCAAGAAGACAACAGGTGATATCATTCTTGTTTAAATTTATGTGGATGACATCATCTTTGGTGTCACCGATGAATCTCTTTATTGGGAGATTTTCTCTCTCATGAAAGTTGATATGAAATGAGCATGATGGGAGGGCCTATATTTTTCTTGACTGTACAAGTAAAACAAATTTCTAAAGGGATTTTTATAAGTCAAATACTTTTCGTGATCTGCTAAAGAAATTCATTTTTGAAAATGGTTCTCCTATGAAAACTCAAATGACACCATTCTCTTAAAAAAAAAGTTATATCATTCGGTGAATTGATTTCCCAAAAAAACATCACATTTTTTTGAGTAGCCGATTGTAGTTTAAAAAAAAAGAAAAAAACAAAAACCAAAAAATTTTTATTAGTGCCGAATGGTTTTCATAAAATAAAAAAATTCAAAATTTTTATTTTTGAGTAGCCGAATGGTTTTAAAAAAAAATCAAAAATCAAAATTTTTTTATGAAGTAACCGATTGTACTTAAGAAAAAATTCTAAATTTTTAAAATTGCCCAAGGATTTAAAAAAAAATCAAAATCAATTATTTTTTTAAATTGCCGAAAGGTATTTTGAAAAAAAAAAACTAAATTTTTATTTAAAAAAAAAAAGATGCCGAAGGATTTTAAAGAAAAAACATATTTTTTAAAAAACAAAACTGCCGAATAGTATTTAAAAAAAATTCTAATTTTTTTAAATGCTACTGAATGTTTGTTTTAGTAGCCGAATATTTATTAAAAAAAAATCAAATCAAAATCTTTTTTGGACTAACCGATTGAATTTTCATTTGGTCTCCGAATTGTTGTTAAGAACAATTTATGTTTGAGTTTTATTGCCTATTTCACAAGAAATTCTTGTGAATTTTGGATTTTTGAAGTTTTGGTGTTCGAAGTCTGTACGTACTGTATTTCAATCAATTCCTGTAATTTTGTTGTATTTGTTGAAATCATGTGTTAGAAATTTGTTCAGATAGTGTTCAAGGGCAAATTAGTGAAATTTCGGGAGCTAATTTGGAATTTTGAATCATTTTTGGGCCGATTTAGAGTTTTTGAGTTCGTCAAACTCAAGAACATGCAAGATCTGCAGAATTCACATCTTAAAGAACTCGCATAGTGATTTGTGTTTGAGTTGGTGAAAGTTCCAAGTTTAGAATTCGCATAAAGCTTGGTGCGGAAACTCAAGAATTCACACATAGCTTCGTGAGAAAAGAAGGATTTCGCAGGCCTCTTTATACGAAAAGTGAGGATTTCGAATAAGGCATTGTGCGAAAAGTAAGAATTCACACTCTTCTTTGTGCGAAAAGTCCATAATTTGCAAGTTGTTGGATGCGAAAAGCTTGGAATTCACAACCTTTTTATACGAAAAGCTATTGTTCAAAGCTTCAGCTTGCGAAAACTTGCTCAATTCGCACGAAAGATCTCTAAAATTTTCTAAGTCCAGATTTCTCACAATAATGTGCGAAAAGTGATGTTCTGAAATATTTCTTAGGGTAGAATTCGCACAGTGAAGCTCAAGTGGTTTTTGGAATTTTTTTTCTAAGTAAAGTTTTTGCACATCTCAACGTGCGAAAAGCTCCAGAATTCGCCTATAACCTCGTGCAAAAAGCTCAAATTTCGCACACTTCTTGGTGCCAAAAGTTAATATTTCGCACACCTTTGCATGCGAAAAGAGAGAATTCGCAAGGCCTTGTATGCGAATTGTGTTGTTTAGTGTGGTGCGAAAAGTTAACTCTTTGTCCTAAGAAATCTATACTTAGTCAATTTTTGACTATTTTTCAGAATTTTCGAATTTTTTTTGATTCTGTGTTTAAAGATCAGTGCAACTTTCAATATGACTTCAAGATATGCTTTGGCCGTAGGAACTGATGTTAAACCACCGGTACTGTTCAAAGGAGAGTACGAACAGTGGAAGGACCGATTTCTGGACTTTATTGACAGGAATGAGATTAGAGAATATATTAGAAAATCTTTAGAAGAAGGTTTAATGAAACCTCCAAGAAAGCTTCTCACTACAGAAGAAGGAGAAGAAGTGATTAAAAAAGAGTATGTTACTTATCTAGAAGAGTATACGGGTGAACAGAAGAAGAGGCACAAGGTTGATAGACTGGAAAAATCTTTCTTACTTTAAGGGGTTCTGAATGAGATTTATGTGAAGATTGACAGCTACAAAGCTACTGGTAAACAGATGTGGGATAATATGATGTTAGGTTCAAAGATTGGTAATCAGCTGAAGGCTTCAAATTGTCTCAACAATTATGAAGAGTTTAAAGCAAAAGATGTTGAGAATTTAGAGGCCAAATATGACATATTTGTCACTCTTCTGAATGAGCTGAGCAAGAACAGAGTGAAGAAATCTCAGATTGAGCTTAATGTGAAGTTTCTGAGTATCTTACAGCCTGAATGTAAAAGATTTACTCGACAAATGAAACAAATGAAAGATCTCAATGAGATTCCATTACATGAGGTATATGAGACTTTATGCCAGAATGAGGAAGAGGTAGAGGAGATAAGAGCTGAGAAGAATGATGAAAAACCAGTTGTTGATCCTATTGCTTTATTGTTAAGAGAAAAGAGAAAAGGTTTGTTAGTCTGATGAAAAAGAAAGTGATTGTATCTGAGACTGAGGAAGAAGAGAGTGTTGAGTCTGAATCTGATGATGGAGAGAACTTAAAGGAAGCAATGCTTTTATTGACAAGGGCATTCCAAAAAAAGTTTTATAAGAAGCCCGGTCCAAACAGTCAAAGGTATTCTTTAGGTTCAAAGAATTACGAGCACAAGGAACGGGTGGAAGGCAGAAGATATGGGGAAAAGAGATCTGAAGGTAAGAGGTTTGAGGAAAGACAGCCAAATGAAAAGAAGTATGTGAATCGGTATGAGGAGAAGAAAGTTGAGGAACCAGTCAAATGTTATAACTGCGGAAAGTTAGGTCATTTTGCCAAAAACTGTAGAAAGCCCAAAGTGAAGAATTCAGACTATTATAAGAAGAAGGTGCTCTTAGCAAAGCAGAAAGAGGCAGAAAAATCCTTGATGGCAGAAGATGACCATTGGCTGGATGTCACAGATTCTGAAAGTGAAAGGGATGAGGCTGCCTATATGTGTTTGATGGGGAAGGAAGTAGCTGAGGTGGAATCAGATGATGAGGAAGCTTAGGATGAGGTAAATGATATGACTGAATTTGATTTTTTAAATCAAATGCAATCCATGATGGTTGAACTTCAGGATATGCAGTTTTCTCAAACGAGAAAAATGTGTCATTGAAAAGAAAAACCAATCAATACTGAAACTCAACAAAGAAATTGTTGAGAAGACTGTATTGATTGAGTCTTTAAATAAAAATGTTGATACCTTTGGAAGAGAAAAAACTACAACTCAAAGTTAATTATCTTAAACATCTTCAAAATTTAAAATGTGTGAACGGGAGTTGAAAGAGGTTGCTAAGAAATGTTTATCTTTGAAATCAGAGGATAAAACTTTGGTTGAAAAGGTTAATGGTTTGGAGAAAAAACTTTATACTCGAGGTCAGACTGATCAAACCATTCATCTTAATAAACCAAAAGAGTTCAAACTTTTTAATGAGTTTTGGGGTATTGGTTACAATAACCCTCATTACTAGGAAAATGGTATTTCTAAAAGGCCTGCTTTATATGACTTTGATTTTCTACAATTGGCCAGGAAACACCCTGAACTCAAAGTCAAATGGACAAAATCATCAAATCATGTTGAAGTTAAGGAAGATGAAAACAGGAAAAACAAGGATAAAACGCAATTACCATTCTGTTACAGTAAACTGAATGCTAGTTATTCTGATAAACCATCAAACTTTCTCTCAAATGATTATTTTCAAAGTTATTCTACTAATGAAATGTAGACGAAACCTATTTAAGGTAAACTTTACGTTCCTCCACTCATCTTAGAAAGTAAAATTTCTGAGTTTGAGACTACTCTAGTAGAAGAGAGAATTTTGATTGCTTTAGAACAGATGGTAGTTTCTACTCTTTTCTTGAACACTCACTTCAAGTGTGATATTACAAATGATAAGAAGTTGTTTTCAAATGCTTTCAAAGCTCCTCTATCTGATGACGGTGATGATTTGTTTGATGATGAAACTGATTTTCTGAACTCTGATGATTGTTTTGATGAGTGTGTTAACCAGTTTGATTTCAATGCAAAACTTCTAGATCATTTTCAATTTGTTATTCATTCTAATGGTTTACCAAGTGTTTATGAAAAAGGTGAATCGTCAGAAAGTTGATGAACCAGTTCCTGTGATCACCTATTATGCCAAAGGTAAGAAACAAAAAAAAGGCACTCACAGAAACGGATCAACACTGGTAAGTCAAGAAAGAAACAATTTCCGAAATCTCACAGTTCTAACATTCATAATTCTTATGTTTCAGATATGAGAAAGAAAAGGCCTGAAGAAAAACTAGAGTGGAGACCAAAGATGAAGATTGGCGAGTCTACAAAATCATTTTCTAATTTCGAATGTAATAGGGTTACTGATAGTGTTTCTGATGTAGTTGGTCAACTTGCTTCTCCTAAACAAAAACTTGTACATCCTTACAAGTCTTATATAATTAAGCAATTAATCCAAGTAAATTCGTCTACTACTCAGTCTTACATATCTCGTAGAAATGATTTTGTTACTCGACAAAATTCTGATCATTGGTTTGGTTCATATCATGTCTATTATAATTATGTTTCAAAAGTTTTCAAAAGCTCAGAGGGTCCAAATTCAAAGGGATGCAAAAATTTTGTGCAAACATGAAAGGATCCATCTATAAATGGGTACCTAAACCGATTGTTGCTTTATTTCTTCTGTGCAGACCCGTCATATGTGGTACTTAGATTCCGGCTGTTTGAAGCATATGACAGGGCAGAAAGACATTTTATCTAATTATACAGAGAAATTTTGCGGCAACGTGAGGTTTAGAAATGACCAGTTTTCACCAATTTTGGGTTATGGAGACGTAGTGCAAGAGAACGTAACGATTAAGAAGGTGAGTTATGTTGAAGGTTTAGGACACAATCTGTTTAGCATTGGACAGTTTTGCGATAAGGATTTAAAGGTGAATTTCAAAACCAAGAGTTGTTGTGTTCGAATGGATGAAGGAAAAGAACTCTTGGTTGGCATGATAAAGTCAAACCTCTACACTATCAATCTTTCCAATGTAAAGCCTGACAATGTTGTGTGTCTACTGTCAAAGGCCTCTATCCAACAGAGTTGGTTATGGCATAGAAGGCTATGTCACCTCAACTTTCGATACATAAACAAATTGGTGAGACAGAATTTGGTGAAAGGACTTCCAGAGCTGAAATATGAAAGAGAACATCTGTGTGACGCGTATGAGAAAGGCAAATGAAAAACGCTTCTCATAAGCCTAAGCCTGAACCCAATACAAGTGATCCTCTGGAATTTTTACACATGGACTTATGTGGTCCCATGCGTACTCAGAGTATAAACGGAAAACGTTATGTGTTAGTAATCGTAGATGATTATTCAATATACACTTGGGTCAAATTTCTAAGATCAAAGGATGAGACGCCCGATGTCATCATCTCATTTCTCAAGACTATCCAAGTGAACTTGCAGAAGATAGTTAAGCTGATCAGAACTGATAATGGCACAAAATTTAAGAACAAAACAGTTAACGATTATCTCGAATCGGTAGGGATAACTCATCAGTTTTCTACTTCTAGAACGCCAGAACAAATGGGGTAGTTGAAAGAACACATCGGACTCTCATTGAGGTTGTACGAACGATGCTGAGCCAATCCGATCTACCTTTATTTTTGTGGGCCGAAGTTGTCTCGACTGTATGCTATACTCAAAACTGTTTTATCATCCATCATCAGTTTGGTAAAACGCCGTATACTTTTATTAACAATAGAATACTTAGCATCAAACATATTCACATCTTTGGATGCAAGTGTTTTGTACTGAATGATAAGGAGAACTTGAACAAGTTCAGTCCCAATGCCGAAGAAGGCATTTTCATTGGCTATTCTCAGACATCTACGACATACATAGTCTACTTGAAGAAGTCAAAGGTTGTGGTTGAAAGCGTCAACGTTACATTTGATGAAGAGATGGCTTCTGAGCACATCAGTTCAGAACCCGTTATAATAGGAGTATTAGCTTCTGGACAGATCAGCCCAGAACCTATTTCCAAAGTTTCTAATTCTGATAATGCTTCTACGTCTACATCGCATCTTTCAGATTTAGATTTATTATTTGAACAATTATATGATGAGTTTCTAGGACCAAAAGTGACTAAACCTGTTGAGATTGTTAGGTCTGAAGATTCAAGGAATAATCAACCAATCACATCAGATGTCTTAACTGAGCCAGACTCCCCAGTTCAAGTAGAAACTCAAGTTCAAATACCTGCTCCATCAGTTGAAGTTGGGCAAGAAAGTGAAGAGTCAGAAGAATCTTATTCAGTTGAATGTACAGTAATGCCTAATCAACAGACTACAAATGTCCAACCAGCTGAATCTTCTGCACCAATCACTTCAACTGCACCCCACCAAGAAAAAGACGAAGGATACTTAGATGTTCAATGTGATCAGTCTACATCTAATCCACTCCCTCACATAAACAAGTGGACCAAAGAGCACCCGGTACATCAAATTATTGAAGATCCGTCAAAGCCGGTGCAAACTAGGTCTGCAACAGCAAATGAATGTATGTTTGATTCATTTCTCAGTAAGATTGAGCCGACAAAAGTGTCAGATGCTCTTCATGATCCAGGTTGGATTACAACCATGCAAGAAGAGCTCAATTAATTTGAGGCGCTTAAAGTCTGGCGATTGGTGCCCCAACCGGAAGGAAAAACGATTATCAGCACGAAATGGGTATTCAAGAACATAAAGGATGAAGATGGTATCGTGATAAGAAACAAAGAAAGACTTGTAGCCAAGGAATACAGATAAGAGGATGGTATAGACTACGATGAGACGTATACACCAGTTGCGCGTATCGAGAAAATTAGGATGTTCCTAGCCTATGCTGCACATAAGAATTTTACGGTCTATCAGATGGATGTCAAGACAACCTTTCTGAATGGATTGTTGAAAGAAGAGGTGTACGTTTGTTAACCTGAAGGGTTCGTAAGTGCTGACAAGCCAGATCATGTCTACATTGTAGACAAGGCCCTTTACGGACTCAAACAAGCCCTTCGAGCCTGGTATGACGTGCTATCTAAATTCCTTGTCAAGTCTGGTTTTTCAAAAGGTCAAATCGATACCACCTTATTCATTAAAAGGGCAAATGGATGATATCATTTTAATTCAAATATATGTGGATGATATAATTTTTGGTTCTACAAACCCAAAGTACTGTAAGAACTTTTCTGCACTCATGGTGTCAGGATTTCAAATGAGTATGATGGGAGAGATGAATTTCTTTCTCGGATTACAAGTAAGACAATTTTCTGCGAGGATTTTCATAAACCAATCGAAGTATATTGCTTACATTTTAAAGAAATTTAATATGTCAAATTGTACTCCCGTTTTAACCCCAATGGCACCAGGTACTAAAATCGGAGCTGATCTTTCAGGAAATGTTATTGATGTTAGGACTTATAGAGGCATGATAGGTTCATTAATGTACTTAACGGCTAGTCGGCTAGATATTATGTTCTCTACATGTTTATGTGCTAGATATCAAGCTTCGCCCAAAGAATCCCATCTTTCGACAGTTAAGCGGATATTTAGATATCTGAAGGGAACCGCAGATCTTAGTTTGTGGTATCCTAATGATAATGGTTTTGAGCTAACAGCGTATTTAGACGAAGATCATGCAGGTTGTAATCTCGACAGGAAAAGTACATCGGGTCACATTCAATTTCTGGGAGACAAGCTCGTAAGTTGGGTTTCAAAGAAACAGTTTTGTGTATCTACATCTACCGCTGAAGCTATAATACGTAGCTGCTACAAGTTGCGGTTCTTAGGTACTGTAGATGCGCACATAGCTACGAGATTATGGATTTTAGTTCAACAAAATTCCTATTTATTGTGATTCGAAGAGCGCCAAAGCCATATCTGCTAATCCTGTACAGCACACGAAGACCAAACACATAGACGTGCGGTATCACTTTATAAAAGATAATGTCGAAATAGGTACAATTGAACTTTACTTTGTAAACACGGATTACCAATTAGTTTGATTTATTCACTAAACCTTTGGACGGAAAGAGATTTAATTTTCTCATTTCGAAATTAGGTATGTTGAATCTTAAAACATAATCCGTATTTACCTAGTACAGTTTAAATTTTAAAATTTTCTTCATTTCTTTATTTTTAGTCTAAATGATATCTGCACTGAAAGGTTCTGCTCATAATTTCAGGGGGAGTGTGAAACGAAGATCAGACGATCAGACTTTCTAGGGGGAGTTAGAGAATTTCTGCATTTGATATGTACTGACATATTTTTGTGAATGTATCATTTCAGGTTGAGTAAGTAAATTGACTTCTAAACATTCGGTTTAGAACTCGTTCTTTAAACATTTTAATTCGCTTTTCAATTCTATAATTTCAATAAATGTTTTTTTTCTTTCAATAAGACTTTGTTGCTTTGACGACTTTTTGACTACTTGCAGATTTTGAGGGAGATCTTACATGATCATATCAATCATGACTTTGAGGCTTAATTTATGAGATTACTGATGAGCGTAAGGAATATTCTAATCTTAATCTCATTGTGTTTAACAGAAGGATGACTTTCAGACATAAAAACATGTTTCTAAATGTTCAAACCACTTCTTTATTCTCAAAAAGATTTCATGAATTTAGAAGTGTGTTTCCAAAGATAAATACTTGTGTATTATATTTTCCATATACTGTCAAGTATTCATACATATCGGTTTGGTACTTGTATTGACTATGTTCTTACCATATCTCAAATTGAAACTATTTTTCGATGGTAAGAAACTCCTTTTGTACATTCAATGTTTGTTGAGCGTTATGTTAAGTCTAAATATTTATCCAAGATTTAATAGGAAAGTCAAAGATGTAAAAGTCAACATTGTCATTGTAATAGAAAATCAAAGTATGTTTAGCATTCCTTAGTGGTTAAGTCTTGTGATAGATTGGTAGTATAAATGTTGATCCAAACTCTCTCAGTGATTTGATAACGACCCTTTTCTATACTTAGTGAAAATTACGTTTAATATGTATGAGTGTTTCACCATCAGCGATCAGACTGGGTCTGTTCAGTTATCGCTGATAGTCTTCTTATAAACATTTAGTATGTATTAGTGTTTCACTATCAGTGATCAAACTGATTCAGTTCAGTATCGCTGATAGTTTCTGATGTAAACAGTAACGTAATCCCTGAAGACAAGTCTCGCGTCAACAGATGTTCATAGCTGAATCGAAGACGAAGCTGCTGAAAAAAGAGAAGTCTACTAGTGACCTGATGCGGATATCAGTGAAGCAAAGACAACTCTACTTATACGCGAAGGAACATGAGTAAAGCTTCAGCGATCGCTGAACTCTTGATATCTCTGCAGAATGAGATATTCAGCGATTGAATGAACACAAAGCTTATACCTCTAGTTTCTATTTGTCTTACCTTGCACAACTCAGTACGATGTGTCAGACAGGACATACCTCTGCCATAATTCGTACAACAACTCTGTCAACTACACTGTTCATGATCCGGCCAAAAGCATGTCTCCCAAAGTCAGACTTCCAAAGCCAATCAGTGAACGCCATGTGTAAAGTGCCCTGCCATGCATTTAATGCATAGGGTATAAATAGGAAGTTCACCCCTCCATCTGAGGGTGTGCTCAATCCTTGAACTCCAAATAGAAACCTTTGTTTTCTATATTCTAAATCCCTCATTCTCTTAAATTCTTGTGCAATCATCTTAGTGTTTTCTTAAGTTTGTTTAGATTGAGTCTTACTTAATCTTATTCCGCAACAGACTTGTAAATTGTGTTTGATTTATCAATAAACAATTTATTAAACTTTAAATTCTGTGTTTGTATTCAACCCCCCCCCCTTTCTACAAACTTGTTAAGCACCTTAGGGACCAACAAGTGGTATCAGAGCAGTTTGTTTAATATAATAAACAAGATCTTGCTTTATTCTCTTCTTTGCTATTCTAAATGGCACTTAACACAAACACAAACTACTATGATAATGGTTCACTTTCTAAACCTCCTCGATTTAGCAGAGATAACTTTTCTCTATGGAAAAATCGAATGATGCTATTTCTTGAAGGTGCTGATCCTACTATACCTGAATATATAGAAAATGGACCCTATGAACCTGTTAGAATTATAGCTGCAGTTCCCGCTACTGCCACCACTGAAGCTGTCCCTGAACGCTATGTCGTTAAGGAAATAAGACAGTGGAGTGATGAAGACAAAAAGAAGGTAGGTATAGATGCAAGAGCAAAGACCATTATCTCAATGGCTCTGCCTGATGAAGTTTTCCATTCCATCATGCATCTGAAAACTTCTAAAGAAATGTGGGAAACCATATGTGTTCAATATGAGGGCACCACTGAAATCCAAGAGACTCGAAAGATTAACTTGGTAAGACAGTATGAAAGTTTCATCGCTGGTAAGAATGAATCTCTTTCTGACGTTCATCAGAGGTTTAACTGCTTAATCATTGATCTAAGAACTATTGGTAGGACCTATTCTAATTCTGAGGTCATTACTAAATTCTTAGAATGTCTTCCTGAAAGCTGGGACAGTTATTCAATATGTCTTAAGCTGACAAAAGACTTAAATTCTCTCTCTCTAAGCACTTTGTGTGGAATATTGCTCAACTATGAGCAATCGAATCTCCTGAAAAAGAATCTTGTAAAAGATTCTAAAGACTCCAAAAGCACTCTTGTTGCTTTAGTCTCTTCAGAGATAATTCCATCTCAGCGATCTACTCTCACCATCACTGAGTTAGATTCTGAATCTGAGGATCTATCAGACCCTGATCTTTCAGAGTTCGATGAGTCCTTAGCACTCTTGACAAACTCTTTTAAGAGATTTGCAAGAAAGAGCAATTTTCGAAGAAATAAGCCTCTCTCTCTCTTACTGAAAAGCCAAAATCAACTCCTGTTGATAAGACTACTGCCACTTGCTATAACTGTGAAAAGATTGGACACTTTGCTAGTGAGTGCAGGCCTAAAAAGGTCTTCAAGCCTTCTACCTCAAGAAGATCCAGTGATGAAAAATACCAAATTGAAGAACAAATATCAAAAGCTAAAAAGCTACAAGCGAAAAGGTAAAGGTCTCATCGTTGAAGAACACGACTGGGCTGAATCAGAAGAATCAAGTTCTGATGAAGAAGAAGTCTCTAATCTAAGCCTCATGGACGAGATTAAAGAAGAAGTGGAAGAACCATCTAAACCTTCTATGAGCTACACATCATCTCATGTATCTATCTCTACAAATCCCTCTCTGCCTGAAGCTGAGAGAAGTCGCGATGTTGATGTGCTGACGATTGACCTTTATAATGCTCTAAACGATAAAACTCAAGCTGAGAACAAAATTGTTCATTTAACTCAAGAGCTAGAGAAATGTCATGAAAAGATCAGAGAACTAACTCTTTTAGAAGAGAAGTTAAAAGATCAAGTCATTATAAATGAAATCATTAGCATTGAACGCGAACAAGCCATCGCTGCTCTAAAATCAGAAAAGGCTCATGTTGAAAAATGGTGCAAATCATCAACAAAGATCTCTGAGATAATAAATGCTCAAACTCCTGAAAGTGATAAAACTGGTCTTGGCTTTTGGACACCACAGGATGAGCCTAAAGAAGAAAATTCCATGCTTAAGTTTGGAACGTTTGTCACTCCAATCTCAGACACTTCTTATGATCAATTTTATCCTTCTTCTTCTAATTATATCCCTGAGTAAAAATCAAAAGACACTAAGTCTGCGGATAAAGGAAAATCCATTCTTCGTCCTCAGAAGGCTACCAAGAAAGAAAAACTGAAAGTTCCTTCTAAACCTTCAGTGAATCAATCCTCTAGCTCAATGATAGAAATCTTCGATCTCTGTCCTCCAAAGCTAAGAATTAATCTTAGACCCATGAAATCTGAAGAAATGAAAATTCCTCCCAGATCTCATGAGAAAAGTCTTCTTAGACCTGGACCTGCTCATCTTAAACTTGCAAAACCTTCTACTTCTGGTCCTAAAACCACTTTCAAATACATAAAATGTTATCATTGTGGTTTTACTGACCATATTGCAAGCAAATGTCCGACTGCCACCAAAGCTGATAAAACAGCTAAAGTAAAGATAAATGCATCTAAGGCTGAGAAGGTCACCAAAGTTGAAAAATCAACCAAGGTGAAGAATACCACTAAGGTTAAGAAATTAACCAAATTGAAGATCACCACTGAAGCTGAATCTTCATCTGTTGTGAAGACTGCTGAATCTTCCACATCCACTAACTCTAAAGGATCCATTGAAAAGTGGGTACCAAACAACGCTTAATATTCATTATGTGTGCAGGGATCAAAGGGCATCTAGTATCTCGATAGTGGATGTTCTCGTCATATGACTGGACAAAAAGACCTGCTCACTAAATACAAGGAAGAGAAAGGTCCCTCTGTGACCTTCGGTGGAAATGGAAAAGGATTTACCCGAGGGTTTGGTGTCCTCAGCAATGGGACAACTACCTTTCGAAGAGTCGCTTATGTAGATGGACTGAAGCACAACCTTTTAAGCATCATTCAGCTATGTGACAAAGACTACGAAGTTCGTTTTTCTAAGAAAGCATGTTTAGTGGTGGATAAGAAAGGAAAACTTGCTCTCAGTGGTTATCGCAGAGAAAATGTCTATGTAATAGATATGGACTCTACTACCACTGAAAACTTATGTTTTCTCTCTAAGGCCTCTTCTGATGTCAACTGGCTTTGGCACAAAAGGCTCTCTCATCTAAACTTCAAAACCCTGAATTCTCTCTCTTCTAAGGAACTGGTTTCTGGTCTTCCTCAGCATTCATATGCTAAAGAATCTTTATGCTAAGCATGTGAAAAAGGAAAACAAACAAAAGCTAGTTTCAAGTCTAAACAAGTCTCTTCAGTGACAAGTCCTCTTCAGCTCTTACATATGGATCTATTTGGCCCTGTCAATATCCAATCAATAGCTGGAAAGAAATATACGCTTGTCATTGTAGATGAATTCTCTCGCTATACCTGGGTTATCTTTCTTCGCTGTAAGAGTGATACTCCAGAAGAACTAATATCCTTTGTTAAAAAGATGGAAGTGCTGAATAATCTTACTGTTCGTTCAATAAGAAGTGATCATGGAACTGAATTCAAAAACAGTTCCCTAAATAATTTCTTTGAGAATAAAGGAATTTCTCATAACTTTTCCTCAGTAAGAACACCTCAGCAAAATGGAGTCGCTGAAAGAAGAAACAGAACGATCATTGAAGCTGCTAGATCAATGCTCAGCGATTCTCATCTCCCTACTCAATTTTGGACAAAAGCTGTAAACACTGCATGTTTTACTCAAAACAGATCGCTGATAGTAAAGCGATTTGGAAAAACAGCTTATGAACTTTTTCATAGAAGGAAGCCTTCTATCAGCTTTCTTCATATCTTTGGTTGTCAGTGCTTTATCTTAAACAACAAAGATCAGCTTGGAAAGTTCGACCCAAAAGCTGATGATGGAATATTTCTAGGATATTCCTCCATCTCAAAAGCCTACAGAGTTTTCAACAAAAGAAGACAATCTGTGGAAGAAACAATTCATGTCACTTTTGATGAAACTCGCTCAGCGAACTCCAAACCAATCGCTCACAATGAAGAGTTAAATGCTTGGATGTTTTCTCACTACAAAGAAACTGAACCCTTCTTCTCAAACCATCAGCACACAGATTCACCTACTGCTGATGATGATCCAAACATCATTCATCCTAACGCTGAATCCAACTCATGGGATTCAGCTGAACCTCTAAACACCTTACTACCATCAGATCTATCTCTGTCTGAAAACCTCTCTGATAACAACAGTCTGTCCACTACTCAACAGTTAATTGCTGATGATCCTCAAACGTCCTCATCAGTAAACATCCCGATTGTTGATCCAACCCCTGAGTTGAGCGATCATGCTCCTGCTCAGCGATGGACCAGAGATCATCCAATAGATCAAATTCTTGGTGATCCAGATGCAGGTATTCAGACACGACGAAGCTCAGGTAATATCTGTCTCTTTGTCAACTTTCTCTCTTTAATAGAACCAAATAAGACTGATGATGCCCTCAGAGATCCAAACTGGGTCAGCGCTATTCAAGAAGAGCTGACTGAGTTCTCTCGCAACAAAGTTTGGAATCTCGTTCCTAGACCATCTGATAAAACTGTTATAGGCACCAAATGGGTGTTTAGAAACAAGTTAGATGAACATGGAACTGTAACCCGCAACAAGGCTCGACTTGTTGCTCAGGGATACAGACAAGAGGAAGGCATAAACTATGATGAAACCTTTGCCCTTGTGGCTAGGCTCGAAGCAATTCGACTATTCTTAGCTTATGCAATTTACAAAGACTTCATTGTGTATCAAATGGATGTAAAATCAGCGTTCCTAAATGGAAAGCTGGATGAAGAAGTCTATGTAGAACAACCTCCAGGGTTCTATGACCCTAAGTATCCAAATTATGTTTATAAATTGGATAAGGCTCTCTATGGTCTAAAACAAGCCCCTCGTGCTTGGTATGACACTCTCTCATCCTTTCTTATCTTTGAAAATTTTGAACGTGGCAAGATTGATAATACGTTATTTTTCAGAAAAATAAAAGGTCATATTATTCTTGTACAAATATATGTCGATGACATAATATTTGGTTCTACTAACCCATCTCTATGTACTCGCTTCGCTGAAAGAATGAAGAAAGAATACAAAATGAGTATGATGGGTGAGCTGACATATTTTCTTGGTCTTCAGATTAAACAATCTGACAAAGGTACTTTTATCATCCAAGGTAAGTATGTTAAAGACATGCTGAAGAAGTTTGATCTTACACAAACTTCAGCAATGAAAACTCCTATGGCACCTCCTCTGACACTTAACAAAGATCCTTCTGGAAAACCTGTTAATGTCACTGCCTATAGAGGAATGATAGGCTCCCTGCTGTATCTTACGGCGATCCGACCTGACATCATGTATTCTACTTGTTTATGTGCACACTATCAATCTGAACCCAAGGAATCCCATCTGATCGTTGTTAAGCGAATTTTCAGATATCTGAAAGGAACTCCTAACCTCGGTCTTTGGTATCCCAAAGACTCAGGGTTCGATCTAACTGGTTATTCTGATAGTGATTTTGTAGGTTGTAAACTGGACAGAAAGAGTACCACTGGTGGATGTCAACTCCTAGGAGGAAAGCTGGTAAGTTGGACAAGCAAAAAGCAAAATTCATTGTCCACTTCCACAGCTGAAGCTGAATACGTAGCCGCTGGAAGCTGTTGTTCTCAGATCTTATGGATGATAAATCAACTATTAGACTATGACCTTCAGCTATCAAAGATTCCAATATATTGCGACAGCACTAGTGCTATCGCTATAGCAAATAATCCAGTGCTACATTCAAAGACAAAACACATAGAGAACAGATATCACTTTATCAGAGATCATGTGATGAACGGTGATATTGAACTTCATTTTATACCTACTGACTTTCAGCTTGCTGATTTATTCACCAAACCTCTCGATGAGACAAGGTTCAACTTTCTCATCAGTGAGCTTGGAATGCTGAATCTCGAACAATAATTCTTCAGCGTTCATGCATTGTGTCAGTAATCATAAGTTCCCCTTTTATCATTTTTTTCTGATAAACATTCTGACTCTTAGGTATGTTCTCTCCATCCCTACAACTGAATCTTCATTCAGTTAAGATGTTTTTCAAAATATAAACCTTAATCACTGAACTTTCTTCAAATGATTAAAAGTTTTTTGAAAAATAAATTTATCACTGATATTTCTAGTCAGTGATCCTTCTTAAAAAGAAAACTCATCCCTAACTTTCTCATCAGGGATACTTTCAAAAAGAAAATCTATCGTTGACTTTTCTTCAGCGATAATTTCAAAACGGACAAATGAACAGTCTCTCTCTTCTATGACGTCACTTGAACTGACAATCCACGACATGCCTTTTTATGACACGTTCGTCCGTTGCCCTTCCAACCAATCAACTTCGTGGGACGTGTCCATGTCATGATGAGCATTTGTTTTCCCGCCTCTCACACTTTCTCTCTCTCTCACGTATAAAATGAATGTTTTTCCGTTCTTCTCATTTTACACTTTCTGGAAATACTTTTTAAGCAAGAATTCTCTCTCAAGCATTCTAGCATTCTCAAGCATTTGCATCATCCTCTTCAAAGATCAACAGGTTATTCTTGATCTTTTTCTTATTCTTATCTTAAATCTTTTTACATAAAACTCCATTTATGGACTGCCATTATGGGTTTATAAGATTCTTATCACATAAAATCATTTTCATTTTTGATTTTATTCTTTAAAAACCATTTTATTTTGATTTTTCTTCATTCAAAATATTTGGTTTTTCTTCTTGTTCTTATATCTTATATTAAGAACACCTTTTTAATCTTCAAATATGTTGATTTTTCTATGTTTCTTTCCCAAAATAGAAACTGGACAAATCTTCTTTATTTTTTAGACTAAAACCTTTCTTCTATTCTTCTATCTGTTTACTCTCAGAATGTCTCAATCTGCACTTGTCGCCTCTAAGAACGTCAAGTTCGCCATCTCTGACTCGGAGCTTCCTAAAAACAATCATCTTGCTCGCCTTGACTTTGATGGTGTCAAATACCCACATCTCAAAGAAGCCGCACAGTTTCTAAAGCAATCTTGCATTGCTTACGCTATCACTGTGGATCCCACACCTTCCAAAGCTCTACTCCAACAATTATGGTTTACCGCTGAAAAAACCTCTATCACCAACAAAAAGGGTGAACAGGTTCCTGCTATCTCCTTCAGCACTGAACTTGGATCAGGGATGATGACTGCCTTAGATCTGAGGAAAGCTCTGCGTTTTCCTGACAAACCCAGGAATGGATTCGATGCCTTGCCAACTGATGCTGAACTCATCAAATTCCTGGATGCAATGGAATACTCTTGGGAACCCAAGCCAAGGACGACGATTCCAAACAAGAAGTTGACTCTTGTGAAGAAGGCACTGATTCCTTCTCAGCTTAACTACATCTTCTCACACTTCATTCAGTGTATGAGGGGAAGAGTGGGTCATTGGACCAAGCCAGCAAGGTTCAGGTCCAGATGGCTTACTCAGTTATCGCTGGAAGAAACTTCGACTACGCAACATCTATCTTTGATGATCTAAAGTCAAAAATAGAGAAGACCGAGAGGGATCCCAAGGTCCCCTACGTACGCTTCATCTGCGCGTACCTGAAGTTCCTCTACCCTGATACTTACCCCACTAACTCGGATGCATCTTTTCCAAAAGTGGGTCAGCGCTCCCTGGAGGTCAAGACGCTCCCCAACGAGGTAAGTATCTCTGAACTTTGTTCCCGACTCTCTCTCCTCACTTCTTCGTCTTCAGCGGCCACGCAGGCGGTTCCTTCTTCTGCTATCCCTGCCGCTACCCCTTCCAAACGACCATCAACTGGCTCCCTTGGTCCTTCGAAGAAGGCCAAGGTGACCAAGGAGAAAGCTACCTCTAGCTCTATACCTAAGGATGTTTATCAACAAACTTCCTTGGATGCATTCGTGGGTCTCTCCTACACATCCTCAGCGATACCCACTTCAACCATGCCAGCGATCTCGGTCGCTGTCACAACAACAGTGACGCAATCTACGATCTCAGTTTAACAAACTGAGGTAACTACCCCTATCCCTACATCTTCTATCCCCATCTCTAGTCCTTCTATTTCTTTGATCTCTAACCCTCCGTCTATTTATACTCAACCACAGTTTGGACCCACAGGACCTGAACATCAATCTTTTGAGGAATCGTTACAATTCTACAAAATGTTTGATAATTCAGGTATCCCTATAACCTTAAACACACCTCCCAACTCACCATATAAGCCTGTTTCTCAAAAACTAACTTATATTTCAGGTCCTAGTTTGGCGACTGTTGACACCAATGTCAACAGTTTGAGTGCAAAGGTGGAACCTCTGACTGCCTCTCTCAACAACACCACCAATGTTGTTCAATCAGCTGGTGAATCTCTGAAGACGTTGACAGCCAACTGCGCCTCCAAAGCTGACGTTTCTCAAATCGCTACTCTCCAAGAAGCGATTGTCAAAGTCAGGGAAGACTCACAGCAACAGTTTGCAGCCCTGGCTACAAAGGTTGATTCCTGTGAAGTTCTTCTTCAGCAAATCCTGACTCACCTGAAGGCACCAGCTGTGACTCCTACTCCCTCATTCACAGAGAACGATCGTACATCGCTGAACATTGCCGTTGAGTTCAATCATCAGGCTACGTCAGATCTTCCTACGTTTGAAGGCCGTCTGGACTGTTTGGAGGCTGAAGTTCAGGTGTTGGCCGCTGCAAAAGCTTCATCTCCTTCTAAAGATCTCTCCCTCAATGATAATGACAAAGAGGGGGAGAAGGAAGTTGAAGAAAATATGGAGTTTGAAGTCGCTGCTGAGGTCCAACAGAAGGAAACTCCCTCTCAGGTTGAGGGGGAGATAGCTGCTGAAAAAGCCCCTCCTTATCTCGAAGATTTAATCGATGATGAAGAAGAAGAGGACGATGAAGATGAAGCCCTTGATCTTGAAGATTAAGAGGAAGAACCTCATCAAGATGATGATGATGACGAGGAATAAGATCCATCGCTATTGTGTTTTTCAGCCGTCACTTCATCAGCAATAGCTTCGAAAGAAGTTATCAAAGCAAGGGGAGCCATGGAACTTCTTCAGGAACCCCTTCCCAAAGCAAAGGTGCTACTGCTGAGGGAAACCTGAAGAAGACTTCACTATCTGAGGAGAATCCTTCTCAGGTATGCCTTTCCCTCGTTCCCTTATCCTTCTATAAAAATCTCACCCCTGTTTCTTTCTAGCCTTTATCTCTCTTCTTCCAAAAAAAATAAACTAACCTTTTTCATTTTCTGACCAGACAGTTCTCTCCTCTGCTTAAGGGTAAAGAGCTCCAAATAATCCCAGCTGCTGAAGCTGATGACCAACCAATCCCAATCTCTGTAAGAGAGATTGATGAAGAAGAAGAAGAAGAAGAAGAAGAAGAAGAAGAAGAAGAAGAAGAAGAAGAAGAAGAAGAAGAAGAAGAAGAAGAAGAAGAAGAGTCCCTGCAACATCATGGAAGGCCCTCTAGACCATCTCACTGGTCAGAGGAAGAGATGAAGAAAAGAACAGAGATGATCTCTCATCTGGAGAATCAACGTCGAAAGATCCCCTCTCAATCAACGGATCTAGAGTTCATGACTGAAGCTGAAATCGAAGAATTCGTCAGGGCTGAGAAACTGATTGTTGATGCCTCTCTGGCTCTCAAAATCCAGTCCTCTCAAGTCAAATACAAAAATCTGAAAAGCAAACCAGTGGAAGTCCAGGCATCTCTTTTGAATAAGATTGAAGAAGAACGCTCCAAAGAAAAAGTGGTCAGCGATAATACAGTCGATTGGTGCAAGTACAAAATTGACAATCTCTCTGACCCAATGAAGATCGTAGCTGTCGCTATCTCTGGAAGAAAGAATAAGGACAAAGTTTCTGTCACTATGGAGATTACCAGAGAGGATGGAAGCTGCAAGGCAATGTTTGTTTCAAAGTTGGAAAGCCTCGGCTATATGGAATCGCTTGAGTTCAAAGACGCACTGAAGAAATCAAAGTCTATCTACAGAGGATATGTTGAAGGGATAAATGATGCTCTCATCAACAGAGTCGCTGCAATTTTAAAGGTGTCGTCTGCTCTTCCTTCTAAGTCAAAACAGATCAGAAGAAAGCCTGTCTCCTCCTCCTCTGAAAATGTCGCGGTGATCAGGAATGAAACCTCCATCAAACTTTCAAGAGAAGCTCTGTTCGGTCCTCCTCCTGATCTTTCAGTTCTGGATCTATCTCTGCCTCCTGGTGGACCATATGCTGCGGGACAAGTTCTTGAAGAACCTTTTGGAATCTTCTTCAGAGATGACGAGGAACAGCTCAGATTTCAAAGAGTCTCTGAAATCCCTATTTGTCCCTTCGCTCTTCTAAAGGATCTCATGTGCCTATGGTATACTCTCTCTCCTGCTGCTGAGCCAATCATAGCCATCATTTGCAAAGAATCTTTAGAGCGAAGGCAAAAAGGAGAAGAAATACCTGAGTATTTGATCAATCCTCCTAAACCCTCTTTAGATAGCTGATAGATTAGTTTTCTTTCTTGTAATCTATTAGTTTAAACTTACAGTAGTTAGTACATCACTTGTACTTGTAATTTTCATACCTTGTAATTCTTTTCTTGGGTTAATGAAAATTTCAGTGAAGTACTTAACTCTATCAGTACTATAAAAGATCCCTCAAAATAATAATTGGGACATGTATGTTATGAGTCCTGATTATTCCATCATTTTGAATTATAATGTAATTTTCTTCAGTTACTTTGTCATTATCAAATAGGGGGGAGATTGTTGATCCAAACTCTCTCAGTGATTTGATAACGACCCTTTTCTATACTTAGTAAAAATTACGTTTAATATGTATTAGTGTTTCACCATCAACGATCAGACTGAGTCTGTTCAGTTATCGCTGATAGTCTTCTTATAAACATTTAGTATGTATTAGTATTTCACTATCAGTGATCAAACTGATTCTGTTCAGTATCGTTGATAGTTTCTGATGTAAACAGTAACGTAATCCCTGAAGACAAGTCTCGCGTCAACAGATGTTCATAGCTGAATCGAAGACGAAGCTGCTGAACAAAGTGAAGTCTACTAGTGACCTGATGCGGATATCAGTGAAACAAAGACAACTCTACTTATACGCGAAGGAACATGAGTAAATCTTCAGCGATCGCTGAACTCTTGATATCTCTGCAGAATGATATATTCAGCGATTGAATGATCACAAAGCTTATACCTCAAGTTTCTATTTGTCCTACCTTGCACAACTCAGTACGATGTGTCAGATAGAACATGCCTCTGCCATAATTCATACAACAACTCTGTCAACTACACTGTTCATGATCCGGCCAAAAGCATGTCTCCCAAAGTCAGACTTCCAAAGCCAATCAGTGAACGCCACGTGTAAAGTGCCCTGCCATGCATTTAATGCATAGGGTATAAATAGGAATTTCACCCCTCCATCTGAGGGTGTGCTCAATCCTTGAACTCCAAATAGAAACCTTTGTTTTCTATATTCTAAATCCCCCATTCTCTGAAATTCTTGTGCAACCATCTTAGTGTTTTCTTAAGTTTGTTTAGATTGAGTCTTACTTAATCTTATTCCGCAACAAACTTGTAAATTGTGTTTGATTTATCAATAAACAATTTATTAAACTTTAAATTCTGTGTTTGTATTCACCCCCCCCCCCTTTTCTACAAACTTGTTAAGCACCTTAGGGACCAACAATAAATAGATTTGTGTTAACGCACAGTTTTATTGGATTCAAGATCATCATTATCTGAAGATGGAAATCTGAAGTCAAAGCTGATAAAGTTGTCTCAACAAATAGTCTAGGGTCCTTTTGTAATAAATAGTCAAAGTCTGTTTACGTATTTTATTTATTAGTTTTATATTTTGTTAAATAAGTTTAGTTTTAGTTGTTTGGGCCTAAACCTTGTCAAGCCCATTAGGCTTATTAGCCTATGTATAAATATTTTAGTGTTTAGTGTTAATTAGGTTGAAGCTTTGTCATTGAGAAAGGTAGCCGTACGTGAGATAGAGAGAGAGAAAGAGAGAGGGCGCTCAATAGAAAGAAAACAGAGAGATCGATTCAAGCTTGTAATCCTTGGATTCTTTGGAATAATCGTATCAGGTTTGCATAATCGTTTCTGTTTATTCGTATTACTTGATTGAATCATTTGTTATTGGGACACACAATTGGTATCAGAGCTAGTACAGATTGAATTGAATATTTTTTTGTTCTGTTATCTATCAAAGATTCAATTTTTAACATTGTGTGATTGTTAATCGAGTATTTTTTATTGCTTAGTGATCGGTTTGCTTATTATCTCGTTTGGGTAATGTTTGATTTGAGTATTGAATTGAATTTGATTGCTTATTTGGTGAATTTGGATTTGTTTGGTCGTCACGAGCACAGCACTGTCCAATTCTTTGATTTTTCATAGAGTGGTTATTATTGAAATTAATTGTTAGCAATCAGTTCTAATCGTTTAATCGATCGTTTTTGCAAAGTTTGGTTGTTCAATTTTGAGTATTGATTAGTTTCTGGGTTGATTTCTGTGTTTCTGGGTCGATAAGTCTCAAGAACATATCGGTCTAAGCCTATATCGGTTGAACAATATCGGTCGAACTTTATCGATCTTTCACTATCGGTCGACCACACCTTATCGGTCGACCGGTACACACACAGTCCACCCCGGTCTAAGCATTTATCGGTCTAAGCACTATCGGTCTAAGCACTATCGGTCTAAGCACACTATCGGTCTAAGCACACTATCGGTCTAAGCATTCTACCGGTCTTTGCACTTCCCCGGTCGAACAAGTATACCGGTCGAGCACTCCATTGTTTGCGCCAATCACTGTTCCTATCTTAGAATTTTTTTTTTTTTGAGAATTTTTCAAAACTGTAATATGGCTTTTAATAGTGGAAATTTTTTCTCTAGGGGCGCTGCCCCTTGACCCCACCCGCTAACCGGGTAGCGGGACCCCCGTGCTAAGTCTGCGAAGGGGGACAAAGTTCTGTTCGTGATCAGATTTTTCTGAATTTCATTCTAAGATTTTCAGTATTGTGTGATTTTATCTTGATTTCTAACGATCTCATCCAGTTGATTGAATCGTATCAGATAAGTCAGACTACTAATCGTATCAGTAAGAATGTCTCGGGAAGCTCTTGCCATTGGAACAGATGTAAAGCCACCAGTACTCTTCAAAGAGGAGTACGAGCAATGGAAGGACATATTCTTGAACTTCATCGATCGACATGATTTGGGAGATTATATCAGAAAATCTCTGAAAGAAGGAATCATGACACCTCTAACCAAGGTTCTCACTGTAGCCGGAGAAAATGGTGAAGAAGAAGAGACAGAGTATAAGTTATCGATTGGTGAATATACGGAAGATAAGCTGAAGAGACACAAGGGTGACAAGCTGGCAAGATCATTTATTCTCCAAGGCATACCGAATGAAATATATGTCAAGATTGATAGCTACAATGCTACCGGCAAGCAAATGTGGGATCAATTGGAGAAGATGATGATTGGATCAAAAGTCGGCAACCAGCTTAAAGTTTCCAACTGCTTGAATAATTATGAAGAATTCAAAGCCAAAGCTGGAGAATCACTCGAAGCCACTTATGACAGATTTGTCACGTTGCTGAATGAGCTCAGCAAGAACAAGATCATCAAATCTCAAGTTGAGCTGAATGTGAAATTTCTCAGCAACCTTCAGCCAGAGTGGAAGAGATTCACCAGATAGATGAGGCAGTTGAAAGATCTTAACGACATTCCACTTCATGAAGTTTATGAAATCCTCAAATAGAATGAGGAAGAGGTGGATGAAATCAAGGCTGAGATGAAAAAGGCTGACAAAGCAGTTGCTGATCTAGTTGCTCTTGTAGAAAAGAAGAAGTCTAAGAAGAAGAAGGTGATAGAATCTGAATCAGAAGAGGCTGATAGCGAGGCAAAGTCTGACTCTGACGATTGTGAACAACTGAAGGAAGCCATGCTAATGTTAACCAAGGCTTTCCAAAAGAAATTCTATAAAAAGCCAAACTCCAACAGTCAGAGGTACTCGTCTGGTCCGAATAACTACAAGCATAAGGAGAAGGTTGAAGAAAAGAGACCAGAAGACAAGAAGAAGGATGGAGCTGATGAGTTCAAGAAGGAGGAACCGATGAAGTGCTACAACTGTGGCAGATTCAGTCATTTTGCCAAGGACTGCCGAAAACCTAAAGTCCGTAACTCCGAATATTACAAGAATAAGATGCTTCTAGCCAAGCAACAAGAGGCTGGAAAAGCATTAATGGCGGAGGATGAATACTGGCTCGACCATTCGGACCAAGAATCTGATGAAGGAGAGAAGGACGAGACAACACACCTGTGCTTGATGGGGAAGAACCAGTCAGAAGCTGAAGCTGATTCTGATGATGGAGACAATGGTGAGGTATGTAACTTAACTGAATCTGATTATCTTAACCAAATGCATGTCATGATGTCTAAACTCCAAGAATTATAGTCTAAACTGAAGCGAGAGAAAGGTGTCATAAATGAGAAAAATCAATCTATACACAAACTTATTAATGATATTGCTGAGAAAAATGTATTAATTGAAACTTTGCATAAAAATATAGACACCTGCGCTAAAGAAAATACTATAATTCATAAAGAGTTATCTGAAACTGTTTCTAAGAATAGAGAATGTGAGTTCAAGTCTATAGAGATTTCTAAAAGGTATTTTTCTACTTCCAAAGAAAAGAATTCTTTAATAGACAAGGAGAATGCTTTGGAAGAGAAATTACATTCTTTAGGTCAAACTGAACACACTATTCATTTGAACAAACCTAAAGAGAAACCTGATACTTGGGGACTTGGTTACAAGAACCCACATCATCTTTAAAAAGGTATATCTGAAGTGCCTGCACTTTATGACTTTGGGTTTATGTTGTTGGCTCCTCAACATCAGGAACTCAAACCCTTTTGGACTAGTCTGTCTGAAAAAGATAAAGCCAAGGAATATAATTAAAGAAAGAACACAACTAAAGTTCAACTTCCATTTCGCTATGAGAAGTTGAATAACAGTTATAGTTCTAATAAATCAAAATTTCTTTCAAATGATTACTTTGAGAGTTATTCTGTAAAAGAGTTGGAGGCTAAACCCATCGAAGGTAAGCTTTACGTACCTCCTCTAGTTTTGGAAAGTAAAATTTCTGAACTCGACAATACTCTTACCGAAGAAAGAATTTTGATGGACTTAGAACAAACTGTATTTTCAACAGTGTTCAAAAATACTATTTTTCCTAAATTCTCCAAGGCTTTAAATTCTGATGACAGGTTTGGTTCACTTGAGAATGATCTTAATTTCTTAAACTCTGATGGTAGTTTGAATGATTGTGTTGCTCAATTTGATTTTACCTCTAAACTTCCTGATCATTCATCTTGTGTTGTTAATTCTTTTGGATTACCCAGTGTGTTTGATAACGGTGAAACATCAACGAAAGTTGATAAATCAGTTTCTGTGAAATCAAAGAAAGCAAAAGGTAAGAAACAAAAATCTCAGCTTTCACAGAAACCGATCCACTTTGGTAAGCCAAAGAAGAAGCAATCTCTTAATTCTCATCATTCTAACTTTAAAGTTTCAAATGTTTCAGATTTGAGAAAGCAAAGGGTTGGAGTTAAGACTGCCTGGATACCGAAACAGAAGATAGACGAGAAAGCTAAATCTAATTCTAGTTTTATTTTGAATAAAAAGACTTCGAGTAAAGATGATGTGATTGTGAATGTTGCTACTATTAAATCTAATCTTGTTGATTCTCGCAAGAAGTACTCTATAAAGCAATTATTCCAGTTAGCACCATCAAATAAAAAGTTTTTAAATTATGGTGAATGTGATTATGCTTCTCGTAAATATTTTGATGTTTGGTATGGTTCATATAATGCTTCATCTTATCATTATCATTCGTCTTATTATGCTTCTGGTTTTCAAAGAAAAAGCGGACCCAAGTTTAAATGGGTGCCAAAATCAAGTACTAACAGTGGAGGTCCCATTTTTAAATGGGTTCCTAAACCTCTTCTTTCTTGATTTGTGTTGTGCAGACCCGTCATATGTGGTACTTGGATAGCGGGTGTTCCAAGCATATGATCGGGCAGAAGAGTATGTTGTCTAATTTTACGGACAAATACTGTGGCACCGTTCGTTTTGGGAATGATCAGTTCTCACCAATTCTGGGATATGGTGATGTTGTACATGAAAATCTTACGATCAAGAAGGTGAGTTACGTCGAAGGCTTAGGGCACAACCTATTCAGCATTGGCCAATTATGTGACAAAGACTTAGAGGTTAATTTCAAGGCCAAGACATGTTCAGTACACACTGACGAAGGGAAAGAACTCTTGGTCGGCACTCGCAAGTCAAACCTCTACACCATCAAATTGTCAAAGGTCCAGGCTGACAATCAGGTCTGTCTACTATCAAAGGCCTCGATGCAACAAAGCTAGTTATGGCATCAACGACTTTCTCACCTCAACTTTCGGTACATCAACAAGCTGGTCAGTGGCAAGTTAGTGAAAGGACTTCCAGAGATGAAGTATGAAAGAGAACACCTGTGTGCAGCGTGTGAAAAGGGAAAGATGAAGAGATCCCCACACAAACCAAAGCCGGAACCGAGTACCAGCTCTCCTTTAGAGTTGTTGCATATGGACTTGTTCGGTCCTATGCGAACGCAAAGCTTAGGAGGAAAGAAGTATGTGTTGGTTATCTTGGACGACTATACGCGATACACTTGGGTTAAGTTTCTACGGTCTAAAGATGAGACTCCCGAAGTTCTCATTACATTTTTGAAGACGACCCAAGTCAATCTGCAAAAACAAGTCAAGATTCTCAGGACTGACAACGGCACAGAGTTCAAGAACAAGATAGTTTAAGAATATCTCGAGTCGGTCGGGATATCCCATCAATACTCTGCTGCTCGCACGCCTCAACAGAACGGAGTCATCGAAAGGCAAAATCATACACTTGTCGAGGCCGCTCGAACAATGCTCAGCCAATCTGACTTACCTTTATTTTTGTGGGCTGAAGCTGTATAGACTGCGTGTCACACTCAGAATCACTCCATGATACACCGCCGATTTCAGAAGACTCCGTATGCGTTGATCAACAACCGAACACCAACCATTAAATATTTTCATGTTTTTGGTTGTAAGTGTTTTGTTCTAAACGACAGAGAGAATCTGAACAAGTTCAGTGCTAAGGCGGATGAAGGCATCTTCGTTGGTTATTCCTCTACATCTACTGCATATCGGGTTTACTTGAAGAAGTCGAAGACTGTAATCGAGAGCGTCAATGTTACATTCGATGAGGACATGGATTCTGAGCACATCAGTTCAGAACCCGTCATTACCGGAGTACTAGCTTCTGGACCAACCAGTCCAGGACCTGCACCTCAAGAGAACAAATCAAATGGTGCTTCGTCGTCTACTTCTAATTTATCTAATTTGGATTTATTATTTGAACTGTTCTATGATGAATTTCTTGGATCTAAGTTGCCTAACTCTGTTGTGGTTGGCAGGATAGAAGACTCGATGACTACTCATCCGACCACTTCCGATATCTCTACTGAATCAAACTCCCCGATTCGGCAAGAAGTTCCAATTCAAAAGCCTACTCCGACAGTTGAAGTTGTGACCAACAACGTCGAGACAGAAGTAGCTGACTCAGTAGGATGTACTGTAAGGACTGATCAATAGATTGACCAAGCTGTACCTACTGCAACTTCTGCAACGACTACTTCAACTGCAACCCCCGTTAATTCTGAACCATCTGAAGGAGATACCAGTGGATTCCTAGATGCGGAAAATGCTCAATCTACATCTAATCTACTCCCTCATGAACATAAGTGGACCAAAGAGCACCCGGTACATCAAATTATTGGACATCCATCTGCACCGGTGCAAACTAGGTCTGCAACATCAAATCATGTATGTATTAATCCTTTCTGAGCAAGATCGAGCCTACACGTGTATCTGAGGCCCTTGCCGTTTCAGATTGGGTAATTGCAATGCAAGATGAGCTAAATCAGTTTAAAGCACTGAAAGTCTGGAGACTCGTACCCAAACCACAAGGTAAAACCATCATTGGTACGAAATGGGTGTTCAAAAACAAGAAAGATGAAGATGGTACCGTTATCCGAAACAAAGAACGACTTGTCGCCAAGGGATATAGGCAAGAGGAAGGAATTGACTACGATGAGACTTATGCTCCAGTGGCGCGTATAGAGGCAATTCGGATGTTCTTAGCCTACGCAGCCCACAAGAACTTCACCGTTTATCAAATGGACGTGAAGACAGCTTTTCTGAATGGAGTACTCAAGGAAGAAGTCTACGTCTCACAGCCAGAAGGGTTTGTAAATCCAGATAAGCCGAACCACGTCTATATCTTGGATAAAGCTCTTTATGGACTGAAATAAGCTCCTCACGCCTGGTATGATATTCTATCTCAATTCTTGGTCAAGTCGGGTTTCACAAAAGGTATGGTTGATACCACTCTTTTCATTAAAAAAAGATAAAGGCGATATCATTCTTATTCAAATATATGTGGATGATATTATTTTTGGTTCTACAAATCCTAAGTACTGTAAGAACTTTGCAAACCTCATGGTGTCACGTTTTCAGATGAGCATGATGGGAGAGATGAATTTCTTTCTCGGATTGCAAGTCAAACAATTTTCAACTGGGATTTTTATCAATCAATCTAAATACATTATGGATATTCTTCGGAAATTCAAAATGGAAAATTGTAAACCGATTGGTACCCCAATGGCACTTGGTACTAAGATTGGCACCGATCTTTCAGGAAAGGATGTTGATGTTAGGACTTATAGAGGGATGATAGGTTCCTTAATGTATCTTACTTCTAGTAGGTCGGATATAATGTTTTCTACATACTTATGTGCTAGATATCAGACCAATCATAAAGAGTCCCATTTGTCTGCTGCTAGGCGGATTTTTAGGTATCTGAAGGGGACTGCAGATCTTGGTCTGTGGTATCCTAAGGATACAAGCTTGGAACTAACATCTTATTCAGACGCAGATCATGTTGGTTGCATGGTAGACAGGAAGAGCACCTCGGGTCATATACAATTCCTCGGAGATAAACTCGTCAGTTGGGCTTCGAAGAAGCAATTATGTGTCTCCACCTCAACGGCCGAAGCGGAATATGTAGCTGCTACTAGATGCTGTTCTCATGTCTTGTGGATGAGAACACAACTGCGAGACTATGGGTTTCATTTCAATAGAATCCCGATCTATTGTGATTCGAAGAGCGCTATTGCGATTACCGCTAACCCTGTTCAACATACTAAGACCAAACACATAGATGTCCGGTATCATTTTATAAAATATAATGTAGAAAAGGGGAAAATTGAACTTTACTTTGTAAAAACCGATTATCAGCTTGCAGATTTGTTTACCAAACCTTTAGACGAAAAGAGATTTAATTTTCTTGTCTCAAGACTTGGTATGTTAAATCTTAAGACCTAATCGTTAGTTACCTATTAAAGTTTCTTATTGTGTCTCTATATCATATCTTTATTATTATTTCCACATGATACCTGCTCTTTAATAGTTTGTTCATGATCTCAGGGGGAGTGTGAGAAGTATTTCATTGATGGTCAATGTTCGTTTGAGGGGGAGCATAGTTAAATGCATTGTGATTACTGCTAATTTGTTAGTGATGCATGATTTTAGGGGGAAGCATACAAGAAAAGAGTATGGTAATGACTTCTGATTACTTCTGATCAGAACTCGTACATTAAGTGTTTTACTGCTTTATGTCATTTCAATTTACGTGAATAAAGTTACTTTGACTAGACTTTTAGACTTTTGTAGGTTGAGAGATGCTTCAAAGATCATATCTTTATGACTTTAAGCTTGACTTCGTGAGATGTAAGACTGTACTCAAAAGGTATAATTCTTAATCTTCATCTCCTTTATGGTTGAAAAAAGGACAACTTTCAATCATAAGAAAACATGTTCTTAAATGTTCAAACCACTTCCCTATTCTCAAACAGATTTCTTGAATTGGAAGTGTGATTTTAAATGTTTTCTGATTCATCTTTGAGCCGTATCTGATAAAGTTACACTATCTGAGCATCATGTGCTTCATAGGAAAATATGGGATCAGTGTACTAGAACTTAAAAGAAACTTCTATGGATTCACGTTAACCAGTGTTTCCTACCCAAGAAGTTAATCCTGTAGTGGTTGAATGTGAGGAGTTCGAAAAGAAATGAGTGTGGGATGTGTGATGAGAGATATTGTAAAAGAGAGTTCAGTTAGCTGTGAGCTTAATGACAAAAAGAAAGAGGGTGAGATAACAGAGTAAAAGAATATTAAACTCTGCACCAACTACTTTCTGAGCCGGGCAGCCACATTTCTAATGCTTCACATTTCTTTGGTGAACATTATTGAAACAGGCACCTAGCCCATGCCAACTCTTGACATTACCCCACCAGCTACTCATTTTCTTCTCAACAAGAAAATGTTTCATTTTCAAAGGGGACGCAGCACATATGCTATCTGATTTTCATTTGGAAAATCTGGATATTGAAAAGAAGGAAGTATGCCCCACCTTCACATTTCACTCATGCACATTGAGTCTGTGTTTAACTACTTGTCTCAGTGGTTTACACATTTTGAGCCTTATAAGCAAACATCATATGCTTTATTTCTTTCTACCACTTGCACGAACACACAAAGAATTTGTTTCTTTGTCATAACGTTCATAGAAATTTCCTTTGTGGTGTTTTGATGATTGAATGGAAGCCCTGGGGGAGTGAACATCATAAAAGCTCCTTTATATTGTGTATTCATTACACACAATGACTTTATGTTACTGACAGGCAATTTTAACTGATTCATTTGTTGATTCAGGGTTACACATCGTTTTCTAATTTGTCTAGATTTTCAAAGATCTGGATGAACATCTTAATGAATTGACGGATACTCGGTGGTTCTGTTTGCAAGATCAATGGTGGAAGAAATTTCTTGAAGACACGTTTTCATGAACTCTTTCCTCTTTTCATCAAAAGGGGGAGAAGCGTCAATCAAGAAATGCGGAGATAAAAAGTTTTTGAAAGAATTTCTGAAGATATGCTGCTTTGAAGAAATTTTCTTTGAAGATGATTTGCTAAAGCATTCCGAGCTGAAACTGGAGATAATTTCTTTCCAAGAGATATTCTCATCGATTGGGGAGATTGCTACATTCTGAAGACAAAGAGGAAGATTGCATCTTCTGAGCTTACAAGAGAAGATTGATTTGCTAAATTTATTTTAGTAATGATCTTGATCCAAAGGGGGAGATTGTTAACGCACAGTTTTATTGGATTCAAGATCATCATTATCTGAAGATGGAAATCTGAAGTCAAAGCTGATAAAGTCGTCTCAACAAATAGTCTAGGGTCCTTTTGTAATAAATAGTCAAAGTCTGTTTACGTATTTTATTTATTAGTTTTATATTTTATTAAATAAGTTTAGTTTTAGTTGTTTGGGCCTAAACCTTGTCAAGCCCATTAGGCTTATTAGCCTATGTATAAATATTTTAGTGTTTAGTGTTAATTAGGTTGAAGCTTTGTCATTGAGAAAGGTAGCCGTACATGAGATAGAGAGAGAGAAAGAGAGAGGGCGCTCAATAGAAAGAAAACAGAGAGATCGATTCAAGCTTGTAATCCTTTGATTCTTTGGAATAATCGTATCAGGTTTGCATAATCGTTTCTGTTTATTCGTATTACTTGATTGAACCGTTTGTTATTGGGACACACAGTTTGCTTTGTTTGTTTGTAGTAAGTTTGTAAGGGATGGTAGAATGCACGTCATTGTAAACATTTAGTATTGTGAGATATATGACATATGGTTTCAAGATCTATTTTCTCTCTCTAGTTCTTGAGTAATTGCTTGATTGAATTGGGATTTTATGATTAAAAATTGGTATCAGAGCTGAACCAAGCTTTTCATAAATGATTTGATCAAAATTTGAATTGAAATCTGGAGTTTGAGATCGAAAATTTGATTTTTTCGAATTTTTTTCAAGAACTCGAGTTTTGGTACTGTTCATCCGAATTTTGGTGGAAAATTCGTTTTTGATGCAAGAAAATGGAATCATTAGATTCAATTTGTGTTTAAGATTGATTCTTGTATCGATTACATATCATAATTCGATCAAATTCGATGTCAATTCTTGATTTTTGAAATTTTCTTGAAACTCGAACTCGAACACTGTTCTTGATTCATTTTGTGAAGATTGTTGGTTTTAATCGAAAATTGATAGTAAATTTGTGTTTAGTATTGTTTGTCGATGATACTGATAAGTTTTTTTGAACAATTTTGCAGATTTGAATCGATTTGGATCGAAATGTGCAAGTCAGATACAAGTTTGCGCTAGATCTACGCTTTGCGCTAGTTCTTATTCATTTGCGCGAGTTCATCGACATTTGCGTGAGCTTTTCCAGGTTTTAAGGCAAATTACAGTTTGCGTCTTTATCAGATTGCACAAAGCTACATTTGCGTCTTCAGCTTATCACACAAAGCAAAGTTTGCGCAATCATCACCTCACGCAAAGCCTCTCACGCAAATCTCTAATATTTGTTTTCTTCACGCAAAGATCAGTGTGCACTTCAAGAAATTCTAAGTTTGCGTATCAAGGCTATCACGCAAAGATTCATTTCTGCTACAAGGCTATCATGCAAAGTTACATTTGCGTCTTCACTGGGTCACGCAAATCCTACTTTGCGCCACGGTTGTCTCACGAGAAGTATACTTTGCGCCTTGCACTGATAGCGAGAACTTCACTTTGCGTCTTCCACGGATCACGAAAATCTTACTTTGCGTCATACGTTGGCCACGAGAAGTTTGGTTTGCGCTACCTACGTTTCACGCAAAACTCAATCTTGCACCACCAACTGTTAGCGCATATCAAGTGTTAAAATTTTAATTTTTTACGAAAGATTTCAATTTGATCTGATTTTTGATTTTCTGATTTACAGTTTGGGAACGATCTTTCATATCAAGCTGATGTACTCATTCAATATGGGATATTTTGCTGAGCTTAAAGAGAAGAATAGAAAGCTTGAATTAGAGAAAGTGAATCTAGGTTATGCTGTTGACTTTCACTCGAAAAAGTCAAAAGAGTATTATGAGGAAAGCATTATTCTGAAAGAAGAAATTAGTGCTTTAAAGACAATCAATGAAGATCTTCTGAAAAGAACTTCTAGACTGAATGATGAGAAGATAATGAGATTGGAATCTGAGAACGCTGAGCTTAGAAAGAATATATCTGATTTGGAACAAAAGCTTGCTGCAAATAAAGCTGATTTTGATATTGAAAAGAAAGGTTTTTCAAACAAGTTCTCAGATTTCTCAAGGAAGTGTTATGAAGAGAAGAAGTCAGTGGATCTTAAATGCATAAAACTTTCTCAACAAATTTCTGATTTTGAGAAAGTACTTATTCTGGAAAGAGAGAAGTTTTCTCAAGAAAAGAAGGCCATTGAACAGAAGAATGTGGGATTATTCAAGGAATTATAAGGCCAGAGAAACGATTCAGAGAAAGGATTTGAAGAAGAACAATTCATTTTTGAGACTGAAATCAAAAGGCTGACTTCAAAGTTATCTGAACTATCTGCTAATGCACTGAAAGAGCAGAAAACGAAGTCTGAGTTCACGAAAAAGATTGACCTACTTGTTCAAGAAAGAGACAAATTTGCTTCAAAAATCAAAGAGCTTGAAAAGACTGCTTCAAATTCCAATCAGAAATATGTCTCTTTACAAAGGTCAATTAAATATTTTGATCAAACTCGTAGATCTAACATTTTCTATGATCGATATCTAGATGGTTCAGGTACAAATCCGAGAAGAAGAAGTTACAAGAAAGAGGAAATGATCTAGAAAAAGAAATCAGTCAAAGATGACAAGAAAGATGAGCTGAAAGGAAACACATCATGTGTACATGTCCATAAAGCAAAGAAGAACAAAGAGCATAAAGGTAAACCTGACCATATATACACAAAAGATCAATTACTCGGGTTTTCAGGTAATAAATATTATTGTTCTTATTGTTGTACACATGATCATATTCATAAAACGAGTGATCATTTCTAGTATGGTTCTTACTCTATCAATCCTACACGAACTGCAACTAACATTTCTGAACCCAAATACCAGTGGGTACCAAAGAAGAAAATTGATTATGTGTTGCAAGCAACTCAAGTCAAGGGAGAGTAAGAGAACAATGGCTCTTGAATAACACATTTCAAGACCCGCACCTCATTGTCAAGATTATGGCTTCTAAGTACACAGCTTAGGACCCGTACTTCAAAGGAGTTTGACTTCTAAACACAACAGTTTAGGACTCGGACCTCAGCGATCAAAAGACCTTATCCTGTGATAATAAGAGATATTACTCCAACACTCAAATGAAGATATCAACCTTCAAGGGAGAGTATACTCTTTTTGCATCCGATGGATATGATGGTCTACATCCCAAGAGAATTGATCTGATCTCTATCCTATACTTTTTCACTGATAGATTTTACTGATATGATGGTCTACAATTAAAAAGGGAGTGTCTGATCTCTATCCTGTTTTCACTGACATATTTTAGATGTTTAATTTATAGGAGGAGTAAAGGTGGTGGCTTCTGATCACATGACAGATCAGGACCCGTTTTTCAATGATCAAAGAAGGATATTATGCTAATATCCAGGGGGAGCTTAAAAGATATAATTCATTTTATCATGATTTGAGGGGGAGCTTAAAGGTAAATATCTTCTGATCCTAGATCTCTGATTGTTAGAAAGAAGAACAACTTTCGAACATGAAAAAAAAATTGTTTCTTAAATGTTCAAACCACTTCTATATTCTCAAAGGATTTCATGAATTCAGAAGTTAGCTTTTAAATGTTTTTCAAATTTTGAGCTTAATGTTTAACTGACCGTGTGTTTCCAAAGATCAATACTCGTGTATTGTCTTTTCCATATACTGTAAAGTATTCACATACATCGGTTCAGTATTTCATTTGATTTGTTATTACCATGTCTCATATCGAACATATTTTTTCTATGGTAATACCCCCGTTTGAAATTCAATGTTGTTGAGCATCAAGCATTTTTTCTAATCTTGCGCTTTCATTGCAAAATTGTTTATATTCGTTCATATAAACAAAATATCCAATTCTTTGATACCCTAACCATTTGATTTGATCTGATTGATACATTGTCAGATTCTCAAAACAATTCTCTTGATTTCATTTCATTCATTCAATATTCTTGTTTTGAGAAATCTTCAAAGTTCAATTGCTCAAATTTCATTCATATTTTTAAATGAGCATACATTCTGACACTGTTATCTGTTTGTGCTTAACTGTTCGGTTAAATTGTTGAGTAACCATGCTTTTTAGGACTTACATGGGATTCGTGTGTGAGCTTAAATAGAACTTCCATGGATTCACGTCAACCAGTGTTTCCTACCCAGGAAGTTATCCTTGAGTGATTGAAGGGTGAGGGGTCAAAATCAAAGAGTGGGGGAGATAACTCATCCGGTTGAGTTATTCTAATTGTGTGGAGCGGAAAAATGGAAATGAGAGTTTGGTTAGAAGTAAGCATAATGTTAAAAAGAAAGAGGGTGTGAGATCAGAGTTAAAAGAATATCAAAACTCTGCACCTACCACTTTCTGAGTCGGGCAGCCACATCTACTGATTAGTTCACATTCTTTGGTGACCGTCATTGAAAAAGGCAGTGAGCCCATGCCAACTCTTGCTATTACCCCACCAACCACTCATTTCTTTCTTAACAAAGAAATGTTTCATTTTCATTGGGGATGTAGCACATCTGCTATCTAATCTTCAATCAGAAGATTTAGATATTGAAAAAGAAGGAAAGTTGCCCCACCTTCGCACCTCTTTCATGCACATTAAGTCCGTGTAATATATGTTGCTGTCTCAACAGTTTACACAATTTGAGCCGTATGAAACACAATCATTGTGCTAAAATTCTTTCATACACAAGCACGAGCACACAGAAAATCTGTTTTTCTATCAGAACATTCATAGATAAACCTTGTGTTTTTCAATGATTGAATGGAAGTCCTGGGGAGTCATCATCAAACCAACTCCTTAAATTGTACATTCGTTGTACACAGTGACTTTGTGTTATTGACAGACATTCCTAACTGTTTCATTTGTTGAATTAGGGTTACCACGTTCATTATATCTGAATTTGAAAAGATTCGGATATATACCTTTCATGAATTGATGGCTATTCAGATCAAAGAGCGGAGATTGTCAAAGGGGATATTGTTATTCGATTACAAAAGGGGAAATCAAAGACTGTGATGAAATTGATGAAGTTTTGATGATCAGGATGCTCGTAATCATCAAAAAGGGGGAGAATTTTACAAAGATCAATTTCAAATCTATGAAGAGTTGTCAAAGTGAAAAATTGCTTCCGCTTATTCAAAGACAAAAGATTCTGAAGAAAGTTTGTTCAAAGATAAATCAAGTTGATTTGTTAAAGTTTGTTTTCTGAAGACAATTCAGAGATCACAAGTGATAAAGATACAAGTTGTTTCAAAGTCTACTCAAAGTTTCATCAAAGTTGTTTCAAAGTTTAAAGTCAAAGTTTCAAGTATTCTGTTTCCGTTCAAGACTTGTTGATTTTCAAAGCTACAAAGTGCAAAAGACTTTCCAAGATTCTTCAAAGGCTGAAAGAGTAAAGACTGTGAAAGCTTCAAAGTTCAAAGTTAAAGAGACAAAAGTTGAAGAATCAAGTGCTGAAGATTAGTATCATATTTTTATTAAATCTTGAATACAAAGGGGGAGATTGTTAAGTCTAAATATTGTATCCAAGATTTAATAGGAAAGTCAAAGATGTAAAAGTTAACATTGTCATTGTAATAGAAAGTCAAAGTATGTTTAGCATTCCTTAGTGGTTAAGTCTTGTGATAGATTGGTAGTATAAATAGGTTTGCTTTGTTTGTTTGTAGTAAGTTTGTAAGGGATGGTAGAATGCACGTCATTGTAAACATTTAGTATTGTGAGATATATGACATATGGTTTCAAGATCTACTTTCTCTCTCTAGTTCTTGAGTAATTGCTTGATTGAATTGGGATTTTATGATTAACACATTACTTTATTCAAAGTGTTTCTTTCAAGAATGTCTATACTTGATTCGTATAGACAACGTCCAATCATTTCATGACCTAAGCTTTTATTGATAAATCATTCATATTTGATCTTTTCATACATTGTCAGATTCTCAAAACATATCTATTGTTTCACTTCGTTCATTCAATTTCCTTGTTTTAAGAGAATCTTCCATGTTTTAAAATGCTCAATCTTCATGATTATCTTCCTGATCATACATATATCTGATATGTATTTCAAATTATTGTGATTGAACTGTTAAAGTTAAACCGTTGAGCATTATTTTTGCTATTAGGATAAATTCACGGGATCAGTGTGATGGCTTAAAAGAACTTCTATGGATTCACGATAACCAGTGTTTCCTACCCAAGAAGTTATCCTGAGTGATCGAGAGGCGAGGGGTCAATATCAGAGTTAGGGTGTATGTTGAGGTAAAATGAAAAGAGAGTTTGGTTAGAAGTGAACTTAAATGATTAAAAGAAAGAGGGTGTGAGAACATAGTTAAAAGAATATGTAAACTCTACACCAACTTTTTCTGAGTCGGGCAGCCATATCTATTGTTGGTTCACATTCTTTGGTGACCTTCATTGAAACAGGCACTAGCCCATGCCAACTCTTGCATTAAACCCCACCAGCTACTCATTTCTTTCTCAACAAAGAAATATTTCATGTTTTCTTGGGGACGCAACACATATTCTATCTCGTCTTCATTTGGAAGATGTAGATATTGAAAATGAAGGAAAGTTGTCCCACCTTCGCATTTCGATCATGCACAATTGAGTATGTGTATTACTATTGTTGTCTCAATGGTTTACACATTTTGAGCCTAATATAAAACAAAATGTTTAAATTATTTCATACACAAGCACGTACACACATAAAATTTGTTTTTCTGTCAGAACGTTCATAGAATTACCTTGTGTTATTCGATGATTGAATGGAAGACCTTGGGAGTGAACATAAAAAAAACTCCTTGTACAATACATTTGTTGTACTAAGTAGCTTTGTGCTGCTTACAGGCATTTTAACTGATTCATTTGTTGATTCTGGGTTACATTCTTATTTGTCTGAATTTGAAAAGATTCGGATGAATATATTATGAATTGACGGATGTTCAGAGGCTCATATGGAAAGATCAGTGGTCCGAAAAAGGTTCATTACATTTTTTGAAGAAGTTTTGATGATTTCTATGCTCTATATCATCAAAAAGGGGGAGAAAGTCAATAAATGGAAAAGAAGTTATGGGAGAAAGTCAAGAAATGGAAAAGTAGTTTTGGAGAAACATTCAAGAAATGACTGAGTTTCAAAGATTTATTGTTAGAGTTATGTGGAGAATGGTCAGAATGAAAGAGAAAGTTCTGAAAGTTTGATGAAATTTGCTAAAATTTTCTTTGAAGATTATTTGCTGAAACAAAAGTGAGATGAATCTGAAGATAATTTCTTTTCTGAAGTTTTAATGAGGGTTTCATAACCCTAGGGGAGATTATTAAAATTATTGAAGAAGATAGTGACAGACCTTGGGGGAGAATACTGAAAATCTGAAGCCATTTCAAAGAAAGGGAAGATTGACTTTGAACAGATTTACTCAAAGGGGAAGATTGATTTTCAGAGGAAGATTGTTTGTCAAGATATAAAGATAGAGATTTTTATTTGATGCTGAATTTCGTTTTGAATCAAAAGGAGAGATGAAATGTTTATCATTAGTGATGTTATAAGGAGAGATTGAATTCATTAAAGATCAAACAAGAGGGAGATTGTTCGTTTTTGCCAAATTTCTTTTTGAAGATGATCTTGAATCTAAAGGGGGAGATTGTTACAGCATAAATATGTTGAATCCAAGATCATGGAAATTGAAAGTCAAAGTTAAAGTCAAAGCATCTCATTGCAAAGTCAAAGTCAAAGTCAAAGCTGATAAAAGAAGAATGTCAAAGTCAAGCTAAGAAAGTCAAGTAGTTTAGTTTTTTTGTTTTCCTTCTATTTGTTGTAGATATAATGTAACACTCTAAAAATTAGGGTAAATTTAAAATTTTGAAAACCCGGCAATATGACGTCTATAAATGGAGTAAACCTAATCACCCTAACGATAGGGGACATTCAAACTTGTATATTACGGTATAGACCAATCATGCCAAAGTGTAATATCCCAAAGCGGGGAATAAAGTATGGTATTACAAGCCCAATAAAATGAAGAATTTAATCAACAACCTAATAATCTAAATTTGCCAAATAGATTACGGTCGGGTGTCGCTATCCTTCCAAAATGTGTATCTATCAATTTGTATAAGCCGGTCTATAGATCTCCCAAAAGGACCGCTCTCAACCACACGATCAACCACTCATTCCCGACGGTCCCCGCCACTAGGATGCCCTGTCATACATGACAACCAAAGAAATAAATGTTAGGCTAAAGCCTAGTGAGAACATATAATTACAATGTAAATAATGTAATGAAGTTACAATATATGTATATATATGTATTTTTAGTCTCCCAACCGAATTGCTCGGCTAGTCATCGCACATGGAATGCCATACAGCCGTTGCCAATATACTCCCAATTCCATTCAAGCCATTTGGTTTCATGACATCAACCCTAACGGGGTCTTTAGCCTATACGAGACATCAACCCAAACCGGGTCTTTAGCCTATTCGAGACATCAACCCAAACGGGGTCTTTAGCCTTTATCAATGTGCACTATTATGACCAACACAAAGCCTTCTATTCACTTACAAGCTCATGATACATTATAATATCGATTATTACTTCCAACCTAACTCATCACTTTAGAACATCTTTAACATTTGGATTTTAGGTCAAACTTCATAGAACCAAACAATGTGTAAGAAAACATATATGTAAAGATTATAAACTTGTTAGACATGTATATGGGTAGGATGGATAAGAATGCACTCACCTTGGTGATTTCTTAGAAGAAATCAAACCCTAGAGATGGTAGGTAGAGAGATGAGGACTTGAGAGTTTGCTACAAGCTAGGTCTTCCACAAAGTTCACCCTAAACAAGCATTAAATCCCCATTAATGCTTGTAGAAGTTCAATCAATGAAGAGATATAAACTAGGGTTAGTTACTCACCTAAAATCGCTAGAAAGAACTCCCAATCTGCTCCCAAATCAAATTCTAAGCTGAAATCCCGAAAGTTGGGAATTTATACCATCAGTACCCCATCGGTGACTATGACCGACGACAATGCTCTGGTCATAGTTTTTGGGGCAATGTCACACCCTAGCATCATCTCGCTGTGGTTTGTCCCGAAACCACTCCCACCTCAGCGACAATGATATGCGACTATGCCCTGGTGGCATAGTCGCCGGGCATAGTCGCCGGGCATAGTCGCCCCAGGCCTTTTGGGTGCGACTTTGACCCGAAGTGATCCGATTTCGACGAAAGGGTTTGACCAAGTTCGTAACTCAAAACCAAATAAGGATGCATTAATGTACGATTATTGAAATGCACAAAACGAACCCAAAATAGAGAGTCTACCCGAAATTACGGGTGTTACATATACAAAGGCTTTTGTTTTATTGTTAAGCGTGTTACACTTAACAAAATTCATATCTTAAAGAGAGAATTATTGAGAGAGAAAGAGTTTGTAATCTGTGACTTGAAATCAAATAATATGATATTTGAATTAGAGATTTGTTGTTCATCTTGATCTAATTTTCACAATTACGGACTAATGACTTAAGCACCCACCCACCCCCAGCCGACCATACTCTCACTACCTCCTCTCTTCCATATTAATTTCTATCGGCTACCCAAACAACTCGACCACCTCTCTAGCCTAAGCAAACTGGCCGACCACTCACCATAACCGATCCATTTTTGCCCCTGAATTTTCACCACGATTTTCCCTACCCTATTTTTCTTCCCTTTCTTTTCTTCCCGGTCTTCTTACCCACTGTTTTTCTCGGTTTTTTATAGAGCCCCCAAAAAAAACCAAACAAAACAAAACAAAATGGGCCACTGAATTTATGAGTTATAATTCTCTTATCCCTTTTCTGAGTGTCAGTACTACTTTCTCTAAGTGTTAGGCCCTGTTCGTTTGTGGCTTAATGGTCTGTATGGAAGATATGGCTGATTCGCACAGTCATATCCACCTGTTCGGCACTGGCTTAATCGTTCAGATGGTGGCTGATTCGGTCAGCTAAATAATATAGGTCCTTTGGGCTCAGCCATGTATTTTCCCATTCTACCCCTTCCCACTACCCACCATTAAAAGGAAAAAAAACATACACACCGCTCCATTGCTCCTTCACAGATATATGCTCCATCGATCTTCAACCCATCTGCTCCATCAATCTTCAACCCTTCATCGATCTTCAACCCTTCACAGATCTGCTCCATCAATCTTCAACCCTTCATCGATCTTCAACCCTTTTTGCTCCTCACACCGATCTGTTCCATCGGTGGAGCTTGGTGGTGTTTATTGTAGCAAACCAAACAAGAACAAGAAGAAATTAAAACAAAAATCTCCTTATCATTCTGTAATCAAAGCTTTCATCAAATCGACGTGAAGAAATTCTAAAAGGTAAGCATAAAAAATAAACGAAAAGAAAAGTGAAAGAAGAAGTGAGTCACATGAGTAGGAGTTTGGGTGGATGAAGCCATGGAGGAGGACGACGGCGATTTGCAGAGAGGAAAGAAGGAGAAAGGAGCCTTGTTGACTTTAACAAAATAAACTTTATAATAAAGCAATAAGAATAAAAGGAAATTATAGATAGTTTCCAAAATAAAGCAATAAAATAAAAAGAAATTATATAGAGTTTCTAAAATAAAGCAATAAAATTAAAATAAAATTATACAGTCTCCAAAATAAAGCAATAAAAATAATTAGTATCACCAAATGTTTAATGAAAAAAGAAAGGGTAAAACAGTCATTTCTGATATTCAGACTGTTTATTCAGCACAATAACCGAACAACAACTTATCTGTTAACACACAGACAACTATATCCATACAGACAACTATATCCATACAGGTCTTAACAGAAAACGAACCGAACAACACCTTAGTGTCATCATCACATAGGGGGGGGGAATTTGTTGGGTTACTAATTGATTTGGTGATGACTCTCTTACCAACACTTAGAAAGTCATGAAGACCATTTTGAATAACGGCTCTCTCTCTCTCTCTCCACCAATCGAGCTCTCAGCCCCAGGTATGATTTCTTTCATAAATTCTCTTAATTTGTAGTAGGGAGATATTGAGGAACCTTCCTTCTCCAAATTGGTGGCTCCCTCCGTATCACTCACTTCAGTGACCCCTGATACCCCTACCTGAGTGAAATCGGTGGCCAAAAAGAAGAAAATCAAAGCCACTGATACCTCCACACCTGCTTCTGAGACTATGCCACCAAAAAAAAAACCTTTGGTGGCTACCCAAGTCAAAATCCCTTCACAAAAGTGGAGGCACTCTTCTTCTCCTCCTAAGTCTCCTCTAAATAGGCTCAAGAAACCTTTTGGGGCCAAACCATCTCAACCAGTCATCGATTCTCAAAAATCAAAGGTTGTTGAACTTATCCCTACAAGGCCCAGGGAATCTATTTTACCCAAAGTCACCTCCTTTGTATCCTCACAAAAGGATACAATTGTAAAATCGGGGATCCCTATTATTCCTTTATCAACCTTTTCCTTGGTTGATAAGGACGACTTGGACTCCTCCCC
This sequence comes from Arctium minus, assembly GCA_954870635.1. Classification (NCBI taxonomy): domain Eukaryota; kingdom Viridiplantae; phylum Streptophyta; class Magnoliopsida; order Asterales; family Asteraceae; genus Arctium; species Arctium minus. The sequence goes on along the minus strand of OX941088.1, from coordinate 79,408,772 downwards.
AATCCTAGGTATCTCTTCTCCACCTTACAGCCTATCACCCGGGATTCCCAGTCCTGATGCTTCTGCACGATCCAAGGATGAATCTGCCTTTCCAGGAGTAGGTTCGGAGGATCCCAAGAACTTTCTAACTTCTTACTTTCCGACACCAGGAATTAGTTGAGGGGAAGTATGAGTTGAGGGGGAGCAACTGACCACTCAATCTTAAACTCTATTGAAACTAATTTTGCGATGGACTGTGTGATCAAAGCCACTAAACATTAGTTGAGGGGGAGTATGAGTTGAGGGGGAGCAACCAACTGCTCAAGTTCAAACAATTCGGGCTACTGTCTTATGTATCTTTGTATATATTTATTTACTTTCTCAATCTTTATTCATTGTATTTATTTATTCTTTTGTACATAGTTATAAAAAAATATTATATATATCAAGGTTCTAAATGACATGAGAGGTGGCGTGGCGGCGAGGTCAAGCCTCAAGCCTTACGAGTTATGGCGAGGCCATGGCGTTTTCCAAGGCGTGGCTTAAAGAGGCAAATCTGTATATAATTTATATGTATATATGTGTATGTTCGTGTTTATATTACCGTCCTGAACAATGATGATCAAGTTATTAATAATTCAAATTCATATAAAACGGTAAACAAAAAAATTTCTAAATCATAATAGATACTAATAGGAAAATTCCAATCGAATTTCGAAGTACAAAAATTCGACGAATCGAAAGTACACAAATTTGTAACGCTATAACGCGCCATGGCGGGCCATGGCGGGCCATAACGAGCTCGGCGCCTTATCTCGGCGCCAAGGGCTAAAACGTGGCGGCAAGGCCATGCCTTGGGGCCATGGCGTGCATGGCGGCGCCAAGGCGCATTTTTTAGAACATTGATATATATATATATATATATATATATATATATATATATATATATATATATATATATATATATATATATATATATAAATGGACTATGTGAAATAGAAGCCAAAAGAGTAAAACAGGGTCAAACCGTATTATTCATATATTTACTCAAATTTTCTAAGTATAGGATGTCATCATCAAATTGGGGTAGATTGTTGGGTCACCAAAGATTTGAAGATGACATTGGGTCCTCAAAGATTTGAAGGTGATTGTTGGGTCTTCAAGAATTTAGAGATTGTTGGGTCATCAAAGATCTTGAGGATGACCTACCAAATTCCATTTGCTACCTTTGAGACATCCTTTGTATTTAGAATATTTAAGGTTCTTTGTAATAGTTTAGTCATGCTTCAAAAGGTCGGTGAAGTCGAAGACCAGCCGAAATCAGCAAGAAATAAGTCCTCAGATGCGGATCAAGACAAACTTCCAACCTTACTAAGCTACCTACATGTCGAAGTACCTCTCCTCAATCGGCAGGTATCCTACCTGCCGATTTACCTCTCTTTAATCGGTAGGCACTGTACCTATCGAATTAACATCTCATTTTCGGTAGGAACCTCTACTAGCCGAATTATCATAAGTTGGCTAGTTCTCCATTTTCCAACATCCTTCTGACAAAAAGGATGGAACATTCTATTGCACAGAAGATTTTCACCCAAGTTCTGAAATGATGGGGACCTTCTCAAAAGATCAGAAAAAGGATATGTACCAAATATATTTTATTAAGGTGTTGTCTTATCAAGGTACAAAGGTCTACTTTGCTTCTTGATAAGTCACATCAAATATCTTATTCATATTGTAAGAAAATATATGGCATCCAATACCAAGATGAGAACTCGGTGCACTCAAGGTGGTATTTAAAGGTGAAGAACTTCTCCATGAAAGCTACGCTTTTAGAAGAGAACTCAATGCAGTCAAGAAAGTTGGCAACCTCACTCTCTCATCCTCATAGCTTTTAAATCTTTATGCTTTTAAGTTGTGTTCTAAGTTACTTTGTGCAAAGATTGTTAGAATAGTTTATCTGTTCTTTCTGCAACAATCTTTATAGTTTTTCTATGTGTAATTCTTGATAATGATATCAATAAAAGAATTAAAATTAAGTGAAAATTTGTGTATTGTATTCAACCCCCCTCCCTTTCTACAATACTTGTTTTACCTTTTTACTTACTTTTGGGACAAACATAAATAGTTGGATGCTCGATGATTTCTTTTTTTTTATTTATCAAGAATATAGTATTTTGAAATGCATGAAAAGTTTTTATGTATTTATGGGTCGGTAAAGATGGCGGGAAACCGCAATGATGTTTTGACTTGTATATGTTGTGAAGTACCTCCATACCGTGTCGATTGATATTATTCTGTACATGTATTGTGAGGTATACCTCTGTACTAGTAGATTAGATATTATAGATGATGTTTCGATCGGTATATGTTGCGAAATACCTGTATACCAAGTCGAGTGATGTGATTTAGTACTTGTATAGCGAGGTATACCTTTGTACTTATAGAATTGACGCTACATACGATGTTAGATATATGATATATCAAAATGATTTATTTTCATGCATGATTTTTTGATGGTGATGTTTTCTCAATGCTTACATTATGTATTTTGAAAGATTTGATATTCCAAGTTTTTGTTTATGTAAACCATGAACTCATTAAACGTAAAGTTGACACAAGCATGTAACTCAAAGTTTGATAAGGCTTAGTGCTAAAAGGAAAGGAGGAAGATGTAGTCGGCCTTTATTTTTATTCGTTTGATATTAAGTTTCATTTTTAGACGGTATTATTTAATTAATACTTTTAGTATTGATGAAAAGATTTATATTGTTAGATTTTTTATTTTAAATTACTATTTGATTGAGGTATATTATGTTTGTTAAGCCATAACAACCTCTCAATGTTAGGGTGTGACACGAACATTAGCTGCTTTTAAAAAGACATCAGTAAATAAAATTTATTTCAATATATTTATGTAGACTTGAGATCATGTGAGACCAGGCTATTTCCGTGAGACCCGTGAGACCACAAAAATAACACTAAACCTTCACAGTAAAAGACTGTGAAGGTATTGTAAAGATAAACATTCACAGTGTTTTCGTTGTGAAAGTTTGCTGTTTTTCGTTCCTTCACAATGAATCACTGTAAAGTTTTAGTGTTATTTTTTGGTCTCACCGGTCTCACGAAAATAGGTTGGTCTCATGTTTATGTAAGTATAAGTTAATGTATAATATATATTATTGTTAACGATTAAAATAAATAAATATGGAAAGGGAAACGTGTCAAAACTCAAAACCAGAAAATCTCTCATGACTTTACATTAATTTATTAAAAAAAGATTAAGTTATCACTTAAGTAATAATTTCCCTTACTCAACTTGTCCTTTTTTCATATAAAATTTGAAAGTGGGGTGGCGGCTAAGAGACACATGATTGCATTTTTTTTATTTCCTCGTGTTTTTTATGCAATATGTTCGTTTCCTTCTCTTGTACTCCACCAAAATTATAATAAACATTTCCCAGGAAGATTTTACTGTTCATCTACAGTAACTTACAGGTTTGGTCCTTCAGATTTTTAGTAAATTACAGATTTGGTCCTTGAGCTTTTATCTTTTTTATTTTTTTTTCTATGTTTTTAGAGTTACAGATTTGGTCCCTATAGTTTTATTTTCCTTTTGGATTTAGTCCCCAAAATTTGTTGATTCCAAAATAGACTTTCGATTTTGCATTTGCATCGCATCTCAATGACTGTGTCTTCTCCAACCCAAAACCTATGTAAAATTTGTTTAATTCATATTTTTATTATAATTTAATTTAGGTTTAATAACAATGTAACTTTTTTTAAGTTTAATGATGTAATGTACCATTTGCCAATTTATTTTCGCTTCCTATCATACACACACATCATCCTCATAGGGCATTTTGTAAATTATAGTGATGCTCCTAACAGACACAAAATGTTTTGTTCTCATAATTGGTGATGCTCAAATTTATGGTCTTAATATTTCTTTCCATCCGCAGCAACGCACGGACATTAATCCCACCTCGTTCCTATACAAGTGTGGGGTAGGAAAACATGAATGGTCCAAAATTCGAATCCAAACTCCAATTCATATAAAAATTAAGGTGTTTGTGTAAAGTTCGAATGTTTCAAAACTTGAAAATCCGAAATCCGATTTTTAGGGGATATTTTGGTTCGGATTGGTTTATCTTTCGGTTACCCGACTCGTCCGGAAACCCGAAAAGCATTTACATATATATTTTAAATATTATATAATTATCTTTTGAAAATCTTAAATCCTAGTCAGTTGTACTAGTTTTTACTGATTTCTAAATCTATTATTGATTTTATCATTCCTTTCAATCGATTTTATCCTCAAAATTGATTAAATATATATTATTTTTTGCATCGTAACTATACCAGAACCCTACTGGCCTCGATCCGAACCCGATCAACCCAAACACGAAGCTATCCGAAATCTAAAACCTAAAATTCAAGGCTAAGTTTCCATATCCGAAATCTGTTCAAATTTTTTGTTTGTCCACTGGTCGTCCCAACCTGCCCAATACACATGACTAGTGTGGGGTACCTATCAACCGAAAGGTCAAAAATACTCTTAATTAGAAAAAATAACAACTTAAGGTCATGTTAAAATTGAATATTAGATATTTTTCAAAATATAAACCATTAATTTGAAAGATAGACGCCTAAAATAAAAATCCAACTAAAATATATTTTATTTTATTTATTAACGACTTTTTTGGTTATATATATACCGTAAAATTTTATTAATCACATAAAATATCAAAACAATTATGCCTTTTAGGCCTTTACATTATTTCAACCCACAAATATCCAAATGTTTAATACCTCATCCGTAATATTTAGGTCATGTTTGGCAAAAAAAAAAAAGCTTATAAGCTAGCGTACACGTTTGGATGACCATAAGCTAGCTTATTGAAATGCTACTCAAAGTAGTGTTTTGAAAAGCTAGCTTATCAGCTACAAGCTAGCTTATAAGCTAGTTTGTCAAACAAAACCTTCAAATATCTATCACATAAAATATCAACACAATTATGCCTTTTAGGCCTTTACATTATTTCAACCCACAAATATCCAAATGTTTAATATCTGATCCTTAATATTTAAAATATCTATTCATTGCGTTATTATATAATAATATTTATTAATTTAAATTAAATTAAATTAAATTTATTGTAACAATAAAAGGCTACAAGTCTTGAAAGGGTGAAGGTGTAAATACACATATAGTGATAAAGGTCAAGACAAAGTAAGGTAGTGGGAAATAAATTAAGGTCAAGATGGTCAATATATCCCCATCAAATTAAAAGTTATATGGGCATTTATGTAATTTTCTCCCAAAAGAGGGGCATGTTCAAAAGCGTCTTATATATATATAAAAGAGACTACCAAACAAGTAATCACCCAACCATACTCGTCCCCAAAATCCATTTCACCACCAAGAGCCACCGTACGCCGCCGCGAGATATAATAGTTTATTGAGATGGCCGGAATTAGAATATCAAGTGTGATGAAGAACAGGAGCGACATCCGATCCGTTAACGGTCGTTCGATTCCAGTGAGAGGTCAAGTGAAGGTAGCAATCGTGTTAGGATTAGCTCAGTCTCTGGCATCCTTCTTCTCCTTCAATGGCCGCTCGTAGTCATCTTCAAATCTCGGCATCAAACAACTCCTCACGGATTTTAGGGAGAGGATAAGGATGGAGAGATCGATTTCAATTTTAACTAGCTCTTATCATTTGTATGTATATATAATATAAGGTTGGATTTCGTCACTTTCTACTTTCCGATTTTGAGGTATTTCTACAGGTACAAATTAAATGATGGAACTTATTGATCGAACTCATTGTTCTAGACTATCTCCAACGGCGACACCAAATCTTCCATCAAATATCAAATTTGATACCATGACATCATATCTTATACCAAATTTGGTGTAATGACGGCTAATGACAAGTTTGGTATAACACTATTCAACTACACAAAATTTACATCGATGATAACTTATAAAAATAAGTTATCACACCGACTAATCCCCTGAATGACCACAAATGACCTGAAGTCATCACAGGTGAACCTCCATGGTCAGAAGGGGCTTTGGCAACACCTAGATTCGAAATATTTTGATACAATATTTGGTGTTACCCATTAGAGCAAATTTATGTTTGCAACAAAATTTACACCAACTTTTATGAATTTAATACAAGATTTGGTATTACCCATTACAAATGTTGTTTCATAGCCTGTTTAAACAACCACATTTGCAAAGGGGAAACATTAATGTCACAATTTTTTAATTCACATATTGGCATAATATTTAATAGAAATCAATCAAGTTATAAGTGTTTGCTACATTTTTTATTTTATTTTGGAAAAGTAATTCCACAGCTTTCTGCATAAGATTTGGCATCTAGAAAAATTGAAGCACTTAATTATCATATCTGGTTCTTTGGAAAGCAGGAATATTCCGTATCAATAGGGGATTGAGGGAAGGTTGGAAAAACAGTAAGGTCGCGTTTGGTTTGCAGGATTGAAATGGATTTGGAGGAATTTGGATTTCAAATTCATTCTCATCCTGTGTTTGGTTTGCAGGAAAAGATTTCGTTGACCGGATTTGAAATCCCTCGACCATTTTAAAATCCCTTACATGATGGATTTCAAAACCATTTGCAATTGGCATGGATTTGAAATCCTCCCAAATCCAAATCCCTCCTTGAAATCCAATCCATTCCAATTCATTCCTGCAAACCAAACGCGCCCTAAGAATATTTGAGAAGTCAGGTAAGAATCAAGAGGGTTCAAGTATATTCTAAAAAGATCCATACATCAAACACTTATGTTTTTAGAGCTTCCTTTGTATATATATAGTAGAATAGTGTAGATAGAGTTCTAGCGAGATTCATAAAGTAGTATAGATAGAGGTAGTCACTACAAAAAAGAGGCCTATCACCGACGGAAAAAGGCGTCGGTAATCCGTCGGTGAAGGTCATATCCGTCGGTGATCCGTCAGAAATAACCCACGCTGTCGAAATTAGCGACGGATTTACTATGGATTATTAATAAATAAAAATTAAATTAAACTACATTTACCGATGGATTATCCGTCGGTAATTTAATTTTTTATTAAAAAAATAATTAAAAGTTAATAAATGTCAGTTTATAACCTTTAAAAAACCTACCAATTTTTCATTAATATCCAGCTTAAAACTGTACAAAACTTGCCCATTTTTCATTTAATATCTAGAAATTAAAACGTAATATGTAAAAGTTAAAACGTAATACAAACTATCCTACATCGGGGGAGGGGTCTTGAAACTTCTTCATGAACGCCTCAAACTGATTAAGTCGCTCCTGCATCTGGATCCTCTCTGCTTCCTCTCTCTCTCTAGTCGCTCCTGCATCTGAATCCTCTCTGCTTCCTCTCTCTCTAGCATCTGTCTCAGCTTATCCAACTGAAATTCAACATTTGACAAACATATATATAACAATGTTAGACAACATTTAACAAACGTATAATTAATAATGTTAAATAGCATTTGACAAGCATACCCCCTCATCGTGACGGTCACGCGAGCTCCCGCTCGTACTGGCACCTGAATCACCAGTCATAGCATAATAGGGATCCTGAATGGTCCCCCATAAAAATATACGACCTTTACGCCGTCCTCTGACACTGCGCTCCCACAACTCGACGTCATTGGGAGGTACAGTGCCGGGAGGTAAGTCCGGGTACTCCTCCTCCCTAATCTGATGGTAGTTATCCTACAGTTTACCAAATTAGACATTGTCAAGTCAACTAACCTATAGAAAATTTGGCAGCATTTCAACTATAATTTGAACATATATATCCATTACCTGGTTTTATCAAAACAATCCTATCGTCTTCCTAACAATGGCAGCCCAAACTAAGTTTGCTATAATTTCTATCTATCTTATAAAACAAACAAAATCTACACATACATAATTGAACTTACCGTCATACAAGCCGCCTTTGGGTAAATGTAGATCGGAGGATCCGTGGGCGGACCAGTCGCACCCGGAACAAGTTTCCTGTTGGTGCATTGTGTAGCCTCCCAAACCTCGTCGCTAGTAGGCTCACGGCCAATAAGAATATTAGAGAAGTCAGGCAAGAATCAAGAGGGTTCAAGTATATTCTTAAAAGATCCATACATCAAACACTTATGTTTCTAGAGCTTCCTTTGTAAATATATAATAGAATAGTGTAGATAGAGTTTTAGCGAGATTCATAAAGTAGTATAGATAGAGGTAGTCACTACAAAGAAGAGGCCTATCACTGACGGAAAAAGTCGTCGGTGAAGGTCATATCCGTCGGTGATCCATCGGTAAATGGCCCTCGGAAATTCAGTGGTCGACGTTAATATTTCCTACGGATCACCGACGGATATTACCGAAGGATCACCGACGGCTACATTTTCCGACGGATCACCGACGGCGTGGGTTATTTCCAACGGATCACCGACGATCTCCATTTACCGACGGATTACCGGCGGAATTAGCGACGGATTTCATACGGATTATTAATAAATAAAAATTAAAATAAAATACATTTACCGATGGATTATCCGTCAGTAATCCGTCCGTAATTTAATTTTTTTATTAAAAAGAATAATTAAAAAATAATAAATGCCAGTTTATAACCTGTACAAAACCTGCCAATTTTTCATTTAATATCCAATTTAAAATTGTACAAAACCTGCCCATTTTTCATTTAATATCGCACCCGGGGGGGTGATCTTGAAACTTCTTCATGAACGCCTCAAAGTGGTCAAGTCGCTCCTGCATCCGGATCCTCTCTGCTTCCTCTCTCTCTAGTCGCTTTTGCATCTGGATCCTCTCTGCTTCCTCTCTCTCTAGCCTCTGTCTCAGTTCATCCAACTGAAATTCAACATTTGACAAACATATATATAACAATGTTAGACAACATTTAACAAACATATAATTAACAATGTTAAACAGCATTTGACAAGCATACCTCCTCATCGTGACGGTCGCGCGAGCTCCCGCTCGTACTGGCACCTGAATCACCGGTCATAGCATAATAGGTATCCTAACTGGTCCACCATCCAAAAATACGGCCTTTAAGCCGTCCTCTGACACTGCCCTCCCACAACTTGACGTCATTGGGAGGTACAGTGCCGGGAGGTAAGTCCGGGTACTCCTCCTCCCTAATCAGATGGTAGTTATCCTACAGTTACCAAATTAGACATTGTCAAGTCAACTAACCTATAGAAAATTCGGCAGCATTTCAACTGTATTTTGAACATATATATCCATGACCTGGTTTTATCAAAACAATCCTATCGTCTGCCCAACAATGGCAGCCCAAACTAAGTTTGCTATAATTTCTATCTATCTTATAAAACAAACAAAAATCTACACATACATAATTGAACTTATCGCCATACAAGCTGCCTTTGGGTAAATGTAGATCGGAGGATCCGTGGGCGGACCAGTCGCACCCGGAACAAGTTTCCTGTTGGTGCAGTGTGTAGCCTCCCAAACCTCGTCGCTAGTAGGCTCACGGCCCCATGCATCTCTCTACAATAGACAACTTAAATTGTTAGTAGGTAACAAAATCATGTATATATATATATATATTCATCAATTATATACATTTAGTCTAGTGGATGAAAATTACCATGCGGTCCCGATGCATAGCGGTACTAATAGATCCGGTATAGTGTCTGGATGTCATTCCCTCATACTTGGTGGCTCGATTGGCCGTATTGGTCGAAGATACACGCCTGAACGCATCGGTGTTCCATACCTGTTAAAAACAAGACATAAATCAATATAAATCCTAGTACAACCAAATACAAGTACTCAAAACAAAACAAACCTGATCAATCATCTCGACTCATGTCGGATCCACTCTGGATTGTGTGCGCTAAGAACCGTGTAGTCATGTCCGTCGAACAGGACACCATCAATAGCTAAAGCCCTATCCCTGGCCGAATTACGGGCATCTCTCATAATGTCCGTGTACCTATTCGTTAGGGTACATCGGAATGCAAATAATACGTCGGCGTCTATCTCAGGAGGCCAACTATAATACAACTGCAGACACATTGTTTGGATTAAGTAAAAATAAATCCACTCAATTAGTTAAATAGAGTAAAATACATACCCCTAAACAATCCATCATCCATGGATAGTGCTCCTCAGGGACATCCCTAATATGAGCCCATGGACCAGCGAACATGGAATGAAAGATGGCAGTGACCCTCCGGACCACTGACTGACTCTTAAACCTTCACAATTGCAAAATATACAACATAAAAAACATAAGAATCGGTTTATTATGTAAAAATAATATATCACATCTACTTATCCGCCGGCGGCAGACAACTCAATCGTCGGACGCTGACTCGGATGGAGCGTATGTGATGCTGGGGCCTCTAACCCTCGAGCCCACTCTAGGCGACGACGTGTCAATCCCGTCCTCAGGTTGGATCTGATCTAGTCCCTCGTCGGGAGCTGCAACAAAGGTGGACTCGTCTATAGGCTCGTCGGTGCGGGGGTCACCACGCCCAGCGGAGCTGCTACTGTACCTGCTAGCGCCTCTACCCCTACCCCTAGTGCCGCATCCCACCATATAAAAATAGAGAATGGTTCACACACACAATGATATAAGTGTACATAAATCATAAGACACAAAAATATGAGTGTACAAATATATAATAAGGATATAATTATTATGAATAATGTCTACATAAGAAAGGCACACTAGTGATCAGACGACTGATCAGATAACATAAGTTCGTCTTTGTTATCTTCATCATCGTACACGTCTTCAAATTCGTCTTCCTCGTTTAGACGTCTTCTTTGACATATACAATATTTGAAGTCTAGGAACAATAGGCAAGTACGTCAACACCAAGTTTGGGAACTTGCTTCGTCTACTAGTCTTGTAACGACTTTCATTGCAATACCAACAATGGTTCAACTCAGAATCATGCTTGTAAAATAGCATGCAATGGTTTTTCCAAGCATCAATCTTTACTTTTGGTAGAGCAAGTCTTTTCAAACTATTCTTCATCTCGTAGAAGTTACCAGGTAGTTTGTCACCCTCGGGTAGCATCTCTTTAATTATAGGAACAACTCGATTATAAGTCGTCTCGGGTACATTACATTCTGTCTTCCAATTCAACAATCTCGTCGCAGCTCCTAATTTCGAGTAATTTGTACACCCGTCCCATAATGGCTCGTCAGCAGCTTGTAACATATCATAAAATCATTGGGCAAAAGGATTAGAGGTTTCTTCTTCCCATGTTCTGCCATCATGTATCATGTGATCGTTCACCATTTCAACATACCCTTCATTATGATCTACTACCGGAGTAGAATATTGACCCACGTCTTGATGCCCTTCATTATGGTAATAGGTTTCACCATGTACCCACCATGTGCCCACCATGTGGTATAATCAGGCATGAAACCGTGCTTCATCAAATGCAGCCTTACGTCATCCCTTTCTTTATAGCGTAAGTTTTGACACTTCTTACAAAGGCATCTGATACGAAGCACTATCCCATCACGTGTAGGTTTCCTTTCAACAGTTCCTTCATTGGCATAGGAATATCCAAAAAAAGTCCATTGCAACAATATAGTCGATGCTAAGAAACCCTCGACTGTCGTTCTTTCTATACATCCATCCTCTATCTGTTGACATATTCAACAACTACAATAAAGAAAGAAGTAGTTAGTCGACATAATCAAGATAGATGTGGTATAATGGTTTGACTATTTAAAACTCAAACCATAGGTGTCAATGAAATTAGAAGGCTATTGAACACTACATGTAATGGTTTGCCTGCCTATTTGAAAGTAAAACCGTAGGTTTAGAGGAGCTTTGGATGACTTTAAAACTCTAAGTGTAATGGTTTGACTATTGGAAAGTCAAAATCGTAGGTTACAATCTAAGAAAGGTGTTTTGGAAAGTTTAAAACCCTACGTGTAATGGTTTGACTATTTAAAATTCAAACCGTAGGTGTCAATGAAGTTAGAAGGCTACTGAACACTACATGTAATGGTTTTCCTACTTGAAAGTCAAACCGTAGGTTTAGAGGAGCTTTGGATGACTTTAAAACTCTAAGTGTAATGGTTTGACTATTGGAAGTCAAAACCGTAGGTTACAATCAAATAAAGGTGTTTTGGAAAGTTTAAAACCCTACGTGTAATGGTTTGACTATTTAAAAGTCAAACCATAGGTGTCAATAAAGTTAGAAGGCTATTGAACACTACATGTAATGGTTTGCCTACTTGAAAGTCAAACCGTAGGTTTAGAGGAGCTTTGGATGACTTTAAAACTCTAAGTGTAATGGTTTGACTATTGGAAAGTCAAAACCATAGATTACAATCAAAGAAAGGTGTTTTGGAAAGTTTAAAACCCTACGGGTAATGGTTTGACTATTTAAAAGTCAAACCGTAGGTGTCAATGAAGTTAGAAGGCTATTGAACCCTACATGTAATGGTTTGACTACTTGAAAGTCAAACCGTAGGTTTAGAGGAGCTTTGGATGACTTTAAAACTCTAAGTGTAATGGTTTGACTATTGGAAAGTCAAAACCGTAGGTTACACTCAAAGAAAGGTGTTTTGGAAAGTTTAAAACCCTACGTGTAATGGTTTGACTATTTAAAAATCAAACCGTAGGTGTCAATGAAGTTAGAAAGAAGTAGTTAGTCGACATAATCAAGATAGATGTGGTGTAATGGTTTGACTATTTAAAAGTCAAACCGTAGGTGTCAATGAAGTTAGAAGGCTATTGAACACTACATGTAATGGTTTGCCTACTTGAAAGTCAAACCATAGGTTTAGAGGAGCTTTGGATGACTTTAAAACTCTAAGTGTAATGGTTTGACTATTGGAAAGTCAAAACCGTAGGTTACAATCAAAGAAAGGTGTTTTGGAAAGTTTAAAACCCTACGTGTAATGGTTTGACTATTTAAAAGTCAAACCATAGGTGTCAATAAAGTTAGAAGGCTATTGAACACTACAAATTTAAATTTAAAATCAAATATTGACCTTTAATTTTGATTATCCATCATGAATATACCAAGAACAGTCGATAAGTTCAAATTTAAAATCAAATCCCAAAATTAGTGATTTAGGTTAAAATATATGGTCATTAGGGTTCGATTATATCCTACTAATAATTCTTTTCAGTTCATATCAACAAATAGAACTTAATCAAGATTAGATTTTATTCGAAAAATCAAAAGTCAGTCGAGTTCTTGAAGATGAACAGTCCATAAATCGAATCCTAACACTAATCTAGTAAGGGAATCCCTGCAAAGAAACAAATATTATACGATACAAACAATCAAAATACAAACAATAAGAAAAAAATAAACCTTGGAATCAAAGAACAAGAAGAAATTCGAAGGAAACTAGGAAATCGTAGATGAGGGTTTAAGGGTTTGTGCTCTGAAAGATTTCGTAAGCTCAAAGAAATGTACGAAAAGTAAGGATTTCATAGAAAACCACCTATATATACTCTGGAATGATGAAGACATGTGGCACGATTTTATTGGACCTTTCACTTTTCGCATAAGACACTGATGCGAATTGTCTATGAAGAATTAGACAATGTGTGTGAGAATTTGCATGACACAATATGCGAATTCTGTGTGAAAGGAAGAATTCGTATGGTAGTGTGATGCGAATTCCTCACTTTTCGCATATAGGCACATGTGAAAAGTTAGATTTCGTATATCACTCATATGCGAATTCCAACAAGTCGTCTAACACACACATGTGAATTCTAGAGATTTCGCATGATAGTGTTATGTGAATTCTGGAGTTAGCAACTTTTCCAACCTTTTTGAAAAACATTTTAAACATGGAAATTTGCTATTTTAGGAAACTTTTCAAAACTTGCCAAAAATAGAAACTTTCCATAAATGGAAATTTTCCAAAAATGACATTTTTCTTTCATTTTAAGTTCCTAAAAATGATTACACACATTATCACACTTACAACCCTTTTAAGATTTGTCTGTATTGAGCTCCCCCTTGACTTAATATCCGTCTCTTCTGTGTCTTGACTTAAACTTGTTCTTTCTTGATGTATCTTGTTGTATTTCCTTGTTGTCTCCCCCTTGACATGATATGGATCTTTCTTGATGTATGGATATGCTCCACCTTCATGTCTGCATACATAGAAAAATATGACAATATGAATATGTTTCTTCCTATAAAAAATATAACAAGTAAGATCTTTTTCTCCCTTATCAAGAAATATTCTTTGAAAATTAAAGGTGAAGAAAACTCCCTGTTATGATTTGACATTCAAAGATCATCACTTTGAACATTGAAGAATGAGTCCTAAGCTTATGTACTTAGAAGTCATAATCCTTTGACATTGATGTCTGAGTCCTGAGCTGATTTACTCAGAAGTCATCATCTTGATCTCTGAGGTATGAGTCCTAGACTGCTTTGTCTAGAAGTCCTCTCTCTTTCACTCCTTATTGAGTGTGGTTTCCTGCAACATAGGTTGAACTGGTTTTGGTACCCAGATGAACTTGGATCCACTCTGGTTAGTATATGAAAACTTCTTTGATTGGTTTTCACCTCTGTGAAATGCAGTATCATAATGTTTCTTGTAAGAGAAATACCTTTTGTTGATGTGTGCTTTATGTACAAAATCATCATTGCAACAGTAAGAACAACAGAGTTTGCTTTTAGCTAACCTGATCAGATGCTTACTAGACTTGACAACATCAGGAGTAAAAGTTATACCTTTTGCAGCTCTGTTCTTGTTTCTCTATGCAGCTTGTGCAGATGATTTCTGGTATTTCACTGATTCACGAGATCCCTTTACAACCCAAATCATCTTTTCTTTCTTGAAATCTTTAGAACCAGATTTTGTAAAGTAAGTAGCATAATTATTAACAGATTTGACATAAAATGAAATAGAAGGTTTAATCTGATCTGTATTCAAGATTTCTGGTTTGACATTCTTTTTCGTGAAAATCATCTTTTGAAATAAGCTAGATACTGATTGAAATGAACATACTGATTCAACCGAATCATCATCATAAGAAGATAAGACAGGTGTTTCAGATGTTATCTTGTCAGATAAATCAGAATTAGCTTTCTCAAGTTGTTTGATCTTGTCATTCAACTTGGTTTTCTCATTGCAAAGTTTATTAAATTTGCTCTGCAGATCAGATCTACTCTTCTGTCCTTGCTCTATCTCTGAAGATAAGGTAACCAACTTGTTAGTGAGTTTAGAATTCTCAGATTCAAAAAAATTTCTTTCAGTTTCAAACTCCTTTTCCAAGTTCTGACTTTTCTCATAAATCTCTTTGAACGGTAAAGTATTTTTCTTTTCAGTATTTTTCTTCTCTTTATCAAATATATCTCTTTCAGAAATAACAATTTTCTCAAATTCAGAAACTTGTTTGGAAAGTTTGGCACATCTGATTTCTAACTCTTTCTTTTGTAAATCAACTTTCTTAGAAAGATCAGACAATTTCTGATTGAAAGTTTTCTCATATTCAGCTTTCTCCAGTTTACTTCTATAATCAACTTTCTTCAGCCATTCTTTTCCTTTTGTTTGATATGTAGATACTTGTATCTCAACTTTTGTCAACTTGTCATTCAAAGTCTCTATTTCAGCTTTCAGCTTTGAGTTTTGAACTTTGAGCTTTTCATTTTCAGCTTCAATCTTGGGTATCTCAGGCATATATGACAGTGCACAATCTCTGTTTGTGAGAAACAGATTTCCTTTTTCATCTGTATAAGGCATGATTAGTATTTATCTGAAAAATATTGCTTGAACAGATCGTTAGTCAGATA
Organism: Arctium minus; assembly: GCA_954870635.1. Taxonomy (NCBI): domain Eukaryota; kingdom Viridiplantae; phylum Streptophyta; class Magnoliopsida; order Asterales; family Asteraceae; genus Arctium; species Arctium minus. Next base: position 79,392,991 of record OX941088.1, on the reverse strand, counting down.
ATCATAAAAATCAAATGTAAATATTACAGAAAATCACTCAAAAATTTTAAGAAGTATAGAATTCGTATACCACTCACAAGCAAGAATTCGTATGAGACTTACACAATTCAAGCAATTCTAATCAATCAAACAAAGAATGAATCAAACACAATTCGCATAAAAAGGATACAAAATCTTCACTTTTCGCATGAACTTATGTGTGAATTCTGAGCTTTTCGCATGAAGCTATGTGCGAGTTCTAAGCTTTTCGCATAGAACTGTGTGCGAATAAAGAAGGATGAGAATTCTTTGTAATTCGTATGAGTAGATGCGAATTCCTCCCTTGGAATATTTCTCAGACTCAGATGCGAATTCCACACTTTTCGTATGTGGCTCTTGTGCGAATTCTTTACTTCTCGTATAAACTCTTGTGCGAATTCTTCACAATTCCTACATCCCTTTGTGTGAATTATGTCCTTAGAACAATGAAATCAACTATTATGCGAATTCTTTAGTGTGCGAGGTCATCGTGCGATTTCTTCATGACTTGTGTGAATTCTTTGGATCTTGAGTATTTTTTTTTCATAAAATCCCACTGATTTCCACTCAAATCTATCAATTAGACTCTGAAAATTTGTAGATATGATCACTTTGACATCAAGAACAACCCTGTGAAGTGAATTTTCCTAAGAATAACCATGATTGTGAGAATTGATTCTTGACAGTCCGCGAATAGAAAGTATCCAATATAGGAAATATTGATCAAATTTTCCCAATATGTGGTTCAAAATGAAAATATTTTGGAATAGAAGATGATCACTATCACTTAGCGATCAGAGTACGCTCAAATTCACATCCAAATCATCATTCAATCAAAATCTTGATTGATGACACAGAGTCGATGAAACAGTGAACTTTCTAAAACTAGAAATCGTATTTTCTGTGAATTCTTTTGAAGTTGGTCTTTCCCAATTAGTATGATTAAGCTCTGATACCAATTTTCATCCCAGATTTCAAGCAATCACAATTAATCAAGATAGAAATCAAACAAAGATATGCTCAGAAATTAAATTCATATATATATTGAGAGAAAATGTTACAGTATGTGAAAGACTCAAAAGATTACAATGACTTAGAATGCTTACACAAAACAAGACAAGAAAAGGCTATATATAAGGTCAAACAAGCCTTGACCTCTATACAAGCTTACATTGAAAAGTCAAACATATTAAGACAAACTAACTAAGCAAATTGACTCAAAACATATCTAACAGTATGTCTTAGTGATTGAGAATGATTATTCTAGATACACGTGGGTCAAATTTCTAAGATCAAAGGACGAGACTCCATAAATCATAATCTCGTTTCTCAAAAGTTTCCAAGTGAATATGCAGAAGACAGTAAAGCTGATCAGAACAAGTAACGACATAGAATTCAACAACAAGATTGTTGATGATTATCTCGAATTGGTTGGGATAACACATCGGTTTTCTGCTGCCAGAACGCCAGAACAAAATGGGGTAGTCGAAAGAAGAAACATAACGTTAGTCGAGGCTACACGAACAATGCTAAGCCAGTTAAACTTACCTTTATTCTTGTAGGCAGAAGCTATCTCAACTGCATGTTATACTCAAAATAGATATATCATCCATCGTCGCTTTGGTAAAATGCCTTATGTTTTGAAAAACAACAGAACACCAAGAATTAAACATTTCCATATCTTTGGATGCAGGTGTTATGTGTTGAAGGATAAGGAGAGCATGAATAAGTTCAGTCCTAAAGCTGAAGAAGGGATCTTCATTGGCTATCCTCAGACATCTGCGTCATATAGAGTCTACTTGAAGAGCTCGAAAATCATTGTGGAGAGCGTTAGTTTCAGATTTGATGAAGCTATGGAGATGGCTTCTGAACACATCAGTTCAGAACTCGTTATAACAGGAGTTTTAGCTTTTGGACAAATTAGTCCAGAACCTGTATATAAATTTCCTAATTCTGAAAATGCTTCTACTTCCACATCGCATTTAACAGAATTAGATTTATTGTTTAAATATTTTTATGATGAGTTTCTTGGTTCCAAAGTGACTAAATCTGTTGTGATTGACAGATCTGTAGATTCACGTGATCATCAACCAATCACATCAGATGTAACAACTAAATCAAGTACCCCGATTCAGAATGAAACTCAAATTCAAACACCTACTCAATCAATTGAAGTTGCACATGATAGTGAACATCCAGAAGATGAACAATCAGGTGGATGTACAGTATTGCCTACTCAACAGACAACGAGTGTCTAACCAGCTGAGACTTCTGCACCAATTACTTCAACTGAACCCCAACATGAAGAAGAAGGATATTTAGATGATCAACATGATCAGCCTACATCTAATCCACTCCCTCACATACATAAGTGGACCAAAGAGCACCTAGTACATCAAATTATCGGAGACCCGTCAAAGCCGGTGCAAACTAGGTCTGCAACAGCAAACGAGTGCATGTTTGAATCCTTTCTAAGTAAGATAGATCCGACTCACGTATCTGAACCTCTAGAAGATCCAGATTGGATAACAGCTATGCAAGAGGAACTCAATCAATTTGAAGCACTTAAAGTCTGGAGACTCGTGCCTCATTCGGAAGGAAAAACTATTATCTGCACAAAATGGTTATTCAAGAACATGAAAGATGCGGATGGTATCGTGATAAGAAATAAAGCTCAACTTGTTGCAAAGGGATACTGGCAAGAGGAGTGAATAGACTATGATGATACATACACTCTTGTTGCACGTATAGAGGCGATCATAATGTTTATAACCTACGTTGCACACAAAAACTTCACAGTCTATCAAATGGACAGGAAGACTGCCTTTCTAAATAGCATACTGAAGGAGGAGGTATACGTCTCACAGCCAGAAGGATTTGTCAATGCTGAAAAACCGGATCATGTCTACATTCTTGACAAGGCCCTATACGGTTTAAAGAAAGCTCCTCGAGCCTGGTACGATGTTTTATCTAAGTTTTTAGTCAAGTCAGGCTTCTCGAAAGGTAAAATCGATACCACTCTCTTTATCAAAAAGGAAAAAGTCGATATCATTCTTATTCAAATATATGTCGATGACATAATTTTTGGTTCAATAAACCCTAAGTATTGTAAGAATTTTTCTGCTCTAATAGTGTCCAGATTTCAAATGAGCATGATGGGAGAGATTAATTTCTTTCTCGGATTACAAGTTAGACAAATTTTCTATGGGGATTTTTATAAACCAATCGAAGTACATTTCTGATATTTGAAGAAATTTCAAATGGAAAATTGTACTCCTATTTCCACCCCGATGGCACCTAGAACTAAGATCAGAGCTAATCTTTCTGGAAAAGCTGTTGATCTTAGAACCTATAGAGGAATGATTGGTTCTTTAATGTACTTAATGGCTAGTAGACCGGATATTATATTTTCTACTTGTTTATGCACTAGATATCAAGCTAAGCCTAAAGAATCCCATCTATCGGCTATAAAGTGTATCTTTAGATATCTGAAGGGGATTGCAGACCTTAGATTGTGGTATCCTAAAGATACAGGTTTTAAGCTCACAGCATATTCAAATGCAGATCATGCAGGTTGTATGCTAGACAAGAATAGCACATCGGGTCACATACAATTTCTGGGAGACAAGCTCGTTAGCTGGGTGTCTAAGAAACAATTATATGTTTCCACATCAACTGCTGAAGCAGAGTATGTAGTTGCTGCAATTTGCTGCTCTCAAGTATTGTGGATGAGGATATAGCTTCGAGATTATGGATTCCGTTTCAACAAAATCCCTATATATTGTGATTCGAAGAGCGCCATTGCGATATCTTCTAATCCTGTTTAGCACACAAAAACAAAGCACATTGACGTGTGATATTACTTTATCAAAGATAATGTTGAAAAAGGTACAATTGAACTTTACTTTGTACACACAGATTATCAACTTGCTGATTTATTCACCAAGCCTTTAGACGAAAAGAGATTTAATTTTATCATTTCGAAACTTGGTATGTTGAATCTCAAGACATAATCTATAGTTTCCTCGTACAATTTAATCTTGTAATTTTTCTTCATTCTTTATTTTTTGTCTGAATGATATATGCACTGAAGGTTTGATCATGTTTTCAGGAAGAGTGAGACAAAGATAAGATGATCTACTTTCTAGGGGGGATAAAGAAATTTTTGCATATATGTTGTTTTGACTAATTTTGGATAATGCATAACTTCAAGGGAAGTAAGTGTAAGAATGATGACTTCTAATTAATTCTGATCAGAACTCGTCCTTAAATGTTTTACTTTTAATGATTTTACTCTCAATAAAAGTTTTTCGTTTCAATAAGACTTTGTTTCTTTGACGACTTTTTAATTGAATGCAGGTTTTGAGGGGAGCTTACACGATTATTTTTCATCACTTGTGGCGAATTATAAGGTTTGATAATTTCTAACCTTAAATCATTGAATGTTTGGAAGATGAACGACTTTCAGACATGAAAACATGTTTCTTAAACGTTCAAACTACCTCTTATTCTCAAAACGTTCTCATGAATTTCGAAGTGTGCTTTTTAAATGTTTTCATATTATGAGTTTCAATGTTTCACTAACTGTGCTTCCAAAGGTTAACACTTGTGTATTATCTTTTCCATATACTGTCAAGTATTCATACACACCAGTTTAGTATTTTTCTTGATTTTGTTATTACCATATCTCAAATTGAACCAATTTTTCGATGGTAATAAACTCCGTTCGGATTTTAATGTTGTTGAGTGTTACTTACATTTCAAAACTAAGCGTTTATTTACGCAAAATCGGACGATCATCACAAAGCGTTTATAGAAAACTGCTTACGAGATTATTAATAACCGGAAACCTAATGTGAAATTCTTTCGTGTTTTTGGTTGTAGGTGCTTCGTGCTTAATGATCGTGACAATCTTGGCAAATTTGACAAGAAAGCCGATGAAGGATACTTTCTAGGATATTCGTTAACGTCTAAAGCTTATCGGATATACAACAAGAGAACCAAGATTGTCATGGAAAGAATTAATGTGACCTTTGATAAGAGTCAAACAATGACTTCTGAACAAAGCAGTTCAGGACTCAAACTTAAAGAAAAGGATTCTACTCAAATCAGAGTGGAACCCGCATTACAACAGACTAAGTCTTCTGACCCTAATGCAAAATCTACTAATTCTGAGTTATATTTATTATTCTTTGATGCGTTTATGGATATTTGTGCAGATTTTGACAAATCAATCATATCCATTCCATCACCTTCAGTGGTCCCAGATATGAGTGTTAACATTTCTGGACCATCTGAACCTATTTTTACTTCTTCAAATTCTACAAGTACTAATAACTCTATTCAAACTAACACTGATTATGTATCTACAGAACAAAACTCTAAAACTGAAGTACTAAGTATTGCATCAGTCATGCCAGAGTTACCTACTGAAAAAGTTCCAACTGTGGTTTCTGAAATAGTACCTGCAATAACGGATGCTTACAATGATCAAAATAATCGAATTAATGTACAACCCCTACCTAGTACAAATCGATGGACTCGTGATCATCCCCTACATAATATCATTGGTGACATCGATAGTGGACTAAAGACGAGAGCGACATCTGCTATCTTTTGCCTGTATTCAAGTTTTCTCAGTGCCATAGAGCCGAAGAAAGTCTCGGAAGCTTTACAAGATCTTGACTGGATTTTAGCTATGCAAGACAAGATTTTACAGTTTGAGAGAAACAAACTTTGGTGGCTTATCCCAAGACCCAAAGACAAATCCATAATCGGAACTAAATGGTTTTCAGAAATAAGAAAGATGAAGCGGGAGTTGTAGTCAGAAACGAAGCAAGGCTGGTAGCTAAAGGTTATTGTCAACAAGAAGGTATAGATTATGATGAAACCTTTACTCCAGTGGCAAGGATCGAAGCCATTCGAATACTATTGGCCTATGCAGCCCATAAGAACTTCAAGGTTTATCAAATGGACGTTAAATCTGCTTTTCTAAATGGGATCTTGCATGAAGAGGTCTATATGAATAAACCAGAAGGCTTCGTTGATCCATAATTTCCAGATCACGTCTATGTTCTCGACAAGGCCCTTTATAGTTTAAAACAAGCACCGAGAGCATGGTATGACACTCTGACTGAATTCCTTTTAGCTTCAGGCTTCTAAAAAGGTACAATCGATACTACCTTATTTCTGAAAAAACATGGTGATGATTTGATCTTAATTCAGATTTACGTTGATGACATTATTTTTGGATCTACAAATCCTAAATTTTGCAAGAACTTTTCAAAAATAATGGAAACTAGATTTGAGATGGGTATGATGGGTGAGCTGAAACTTTTCCTTGGACTTCAAGTGAAACGGTCACCTAAAGGCATACTCATTAATCAATCTAAATACATCAAAGATATTTTGAAAAAGATTAACATGGTTGATAGTTCTTCCATGAAAATTCCGATGGCGACTGGAACGCTTTTGGACGCAAATTTATCTGGTAAGTCTGTTGACCAAAAGAACTATAGAAGAATCATTGGATCTTTGTTATATCTAACAGCTAGTAGACCCGATATAACGTTTGCGTCGTGTTTCTATGCGAGATATCAAGTCAATCCGAAGGAGTCACACCTTGCGGCTGTCAAAAGGATCCTTAGATATCTTAAAGGCACTCAAGAGTTAGGCCTTTGGTATCCAACGGATTCAGACTTTGATTTAACAGTGTTTACAGATGCAGGTCACGCTGGTTGTAAATTGGACCGGAAGAGCATTTCTGGGTCATGTCAGTTTTTAGGCGACAAATTGGTGAGCTGGACGTCGAAAAAGCAAAATTGTGTCTCAACTTCGACAACAGAAGCGGAATACGTTGCAACGGCGAGTTGTTGTTCACAAGTGCTATGGATGATGACGCCATTAAAGGACTTCGGCTACACAAACAACAGAGTGCCTATCTACTGTGATTCCAGGAGCGCGATTGCAATAAATGCTAATCCGATACAACATTCCAAGACCAAACATATTGATGTTCATTACCATTTCATAAAAGACCATGTAGAGAAAGGATCTATCGAGACGCACTTCGTACAGATGGACTATCAACTTGCAGACCTTTTCACCAAACCGTTGGATGAAAAGAGGTACAAATTCCTGATCAGCAAGTTATTGGCACATCTCAAAAGGAACATATTTTGATGGTAATACACCCATTTGATTTCAATGTTGTTGAGCAACAATCATCATTTCAGTATTTGTGCGCTCATTGCAAAATTGTTTATATTTGTTCATATAAACAACTATCAAGTTCTTTGATACCCTACCCATTTCATGTTCATATTCATGATATTTGATCTGATTGATACATTGTCAGATTCTCAAACAAGTCTATTGTTTTCATTTCATTCATTCATTATCCTTGTTTTGAGAGATCTTCAAAGTTCAAATGCTCAAATCTCATTCATATTCTTGATGGGCATACATTTATATGACAATGATATCATGTGTTTCATTGTTTAAGCTAAATTGTTGAGCAACATATTTTTCTAGGACAAAATTTCATGGGAACAATGTGAGATGTTAACGAACTTCTGTGGATTCACGTTAACCAGTGTTTCCTACCTAAGAAGTTATCCTTTAGTGATTGAGGGGTGAGGGGTCTAAATCAAAGAGTGGGGGAGATAACTCATACGGTTGAGTTTTTCTCGGTGTGATGAGGTAAAATGGAAAAGCGAGTTTGGTTAGAAGTGATCTAAATGATAAAAAGACAGAGGGTGTGCAAACAGTGTTAAAAGAGTATGAGAAGTCTGCACCAACTACTTTCTGAGTCGGGCAGCCACATTACTGATTGGTTCACATTCTTTGGTGAGCATCATTGAAACAGGCAGTGAGCCCATGCCAACTATTGCTATTACCCCACCAACCACTCGTTTCTTTCTTAATAAAAAAATGTTTTATTTTCTTTGGGGACACATCTTATATGCTATATGGTTATCATTTGGAAGATTTAGATATTGCAAAAGAAGGAAAGTTGCCCCACCTACGCACTTCAATCATGCACATTGAGTTTGTGGAAAACTTGTTGTTGTCTCTACAGTTTACACATTTTGAGCCTGAAAAAACTTAAGTAACTTCAATCATTTTACACTTGCATGTACACACAAGGAATAAGTTTTCTTGTCATAACGTTCATAGAAAATTCCTTTGTGGTTTTTTCGAAGATTGAATGAAAGCCCTGGGGGTGAACATCAAAAAGCTTATTTCCAAAGTACATTCGTTGTACTAAGTGGCTTTGTGCTACTTACAGTCATTTCTAACTGTTTCATATGTTGATTCAGGGTTACAACGTTCTGTTTTGTCTGAATTTGAAAAGATTCGGATGAATACATATTTGAATTTACGGTTATTCTGATCAGATGGGAAAATTATTTTCTTCGGGGGAGATTATTTACCATATTCCTTGGGGGAGTTTGTTTCTATCCATTATAAAGAGATTGTTTATCATAGTTCTTGGGGGAGATTGTTACTCTATTCATCATGAAGAGATTGCCAATCTATATATATATATATATGGGGGAGTTTGTTATCAAATACAGTGTTGAAATTGACAAAGTTTTGATGATTTTGATGTGTCACAATTCATCAAAAAGGAGGAGAAGATTTAAATGTTCAATTTCAAAGCAAAGTCAGATGTTCAGAAGGCGTTTCTGAAGATGTTTATGAAATTTCAAAGTTTATCAAAAGGGGAGAAATTTCTAAAGAAAGTTAGTTTCAAAGTTCTGGAAAAATTCAGAGTTACAGAAGATGTTTTTGAAAGATCAACTTCAAATATTCGGGGAGATGAGTTGAAGTTTTCAAAGTCAGAACTCAGAATGATGAATGGAGATTATTTTTGAAAGACTGAAAAAGATAAAGAGAGATTTTGTTGAAATGAAATGCAAAGGGAGAGACTTATTCAAAGTGAAGATTTTTGTTGATAGAGATTAAAGTTCAAGTGAAGCATGTTCAAGAAAGTTTGTTCATAGAGACGAAGATTTAAAAGTTTCAAAGCGGTGAAAGCTACAATGTTAAAGAATTTTCAAGAGAAGATAAAGCTAAAGATTCGTGTCAAATTTTTTTAGTATTGAATCCAAAGGGGGAGATTGTTGAGCCTAAAATGTTGTATTCAAGATTTAAAGGGTTTGAAGTGTAATATTTGTAAAGTGTTGTAAAAGTCAAGAATGTTTGACTTTCCTTTAATAGACATGTGTTGTAAAGTCAACTATGTTGACTAGGTATATAAAGGTTGTGTCTTTGTAAACTTGTAAGCACACACATTGAGAAAAATAGGTATATGAGTTTAGAAAGAGAAAGTCTATGTGCTTAGAGAGAGAAACATATTGTAAATCATTCAAATCAATGAGATATGACTTTGTGGTTAGATTGTGTGTATTTATATGATTGGACTTGAAACTGGAACAACAAATTGCTTAATAATTGATCTAAGGACTGTTGGTAGGACCTACTCAAATTTTGAGACTCTAACTAAATTCTTTGAATGTCTTCCTGAAAGTTGGGACAGTTATTCAATGTTTCTCAAGCTAACCAAAGACTTAAATCATCTCTCCCTTAGCACCTTATATGGGATTTCGCTCAATCATGAGCAATCCAGTCAACTAAGAAGAATCTTGTCAAAGATTCCAAAGAATCCAAAAGCATACCTGTTGCTTTAGTCTCTTCAGAAATAATCCCATCTCAGCGCTCCTCTATTCTTACCATCACTGATTTAGGTTCTGACTCAGAGGATCAATCAGACGATGATCTTTCAGAGTTTGATGAATCACTAGCACTCCTAACAAACTCCTTCAGGAGATTTGGAAGAAAGAGCAATTTCAGAAGAAATAAGCCTCTTTCCATATCTGATAAGCCTAAGTCAACACCTGTTGACAAAGCAACTGCTACTTGTTATAACTATGAAAAAGTAGGACATTTTGCTAGCGAGTGTAGGCTAAAGAAAGTTTTCAAATCTTCTTCATCCCGTAAGCCCAGAGATGACAAGTACCTAGAGTTGAAAGAAAAATATCAAAAGTTGAAAAACTACAAGCGAAAAGGTAAACGTTTGATCGCTGAAGAACATGACTGGGCTGAATCTGAAGAATCAAGTTTTGATGAAGAAGATGCAACGATCTCTGTCTAATGGACAAGATAGAAGAAGAAGTGGAAGAACCTACTGGAACATCCACGAGCACTACCACCTCTCGAGAATCAATCTCTTCTGATCCAATTCTCACTGAAGCTGATAGACGTCACGCTATTGACGTGCTGATAGTTGATTTGTACAATGCCCTGAATGGTAAAACTGAAGCTGAAAACAAAAACATTGATTTAATAGAAGAGCTTAAGAAATGGAAATGGAAACGAAATGGAAAAGGCTATACTAGAGGGTTTGGTGTACTAACAAATGGTACAACTACCTTCCGAAGAGTAGCCTACGTAGAAAGACTGAAGCACAATCTTCTGAGCATCATTCAGCTATCTGATAAAGACTATAAAGTATGTTTTACCAAGAAAGCATGTGTTGTCACTATTAAAGATGGAAAACTTGCTCTCAGTGGTTATCGTTTGGAAAACGTCTATGTTATTGTTAGCGCACAGATCTATTGGATTCAAGATCATCCAATCTGAAGATCCAATCTGAAGCTAAAGCCGTAAAGTCGACTCTTAAATATTAGTCTAATGTCGTTTGTAATAAAATGTCAAAATTAGTAGTATTTTATTATTAGATTAAATATCTAGATATTAGTTTAGATATTTAGTTAAGTTAGATATTAGTTTTGTTATAATATCTTTTATTAGATATTATGTTAGTTAGTTTATGTTAGGTGAGATGAGAAGATCTCACAATCACAAAAAAAACACAACACACACACTAACGGTGTAAAACAGAGAGAGAAACACGAGAGCTTCAAAGTGTCAAATACCAAACCTTGTAATCATTGAATATAAATCAAACAGGTTGGTAATCTTGTTATTGTTATTGTCGATAAGAACTTGATCATAATATTGTGGACCGACAATTGGTATCAGATCCTGAAAATAGATTCAGATCAAGTTTTTAAAACATGACTCTGTGTTCTTCATTTCAAAATCTTTTTCGAGTTTTAGAGTGTTTTAGGTGTTGAAATCGATCAGGTTGTGCTCAATAAGTGTATTAGATCGTTCTGGTATTGTTTAATTTCAGAATAGCACTTAAATCGAGTTCAATTTTGTGATTTTTGTGTCTGAAAGTTGATTTCAAAAACGTCACTGTTCCATCGATCTATTTTTCAGAAAGTGATTTTTATTGAGATCAAGTGGTTATAATCTGTTCTAGAGTGGTTAGTGGTCAATTTGTTAGAATTTGGGACTTCTAATCGTTGCCAAACAGGGTTATTTGAGCAAACAGATCGAATTTTCGAAGTACAGGGACGAACTCGCGCAAAGTTCAAATTCGCGCCAGTTCATAGTCAGATTTGCGCCATCAACATCTAGCGCAAACTTGACTTTTGCGCCATCAACGTCTCGTGCAAAAGTCATTTCGCGCGACCAACTTGTCACGCAAACCTTTATTTTTGCGCCACTCAGAACTCCGGTCGAAGACCCCGGTTAGCACACCGGTCGAGCATATAACTCCACTTTTGCGCCATCAACACGTCGCGCAACAACTCAATTTCGCGCGGCCAGCTACTCGCGCAAAGTCATAAACGCGCCACCTTCGACTCACGCAAACCTCAACTTGCGCCACCTTTGTCTCGCGCAAATGTCTCGCGCAATCCTCATATCACAAGTCACTTTTGCGCCAACTCCTTGTAGCACAAACCATCTTTTGCGCCACACACATCTCGCACAAACCTCCTTTTGCGCCAGTACCAGACTTGGTTCTTTTTCAATCAGAATGACATCAAGAGAAGCCCTAGCGATCGGAACTGACTCTAAGCCACTAGTACTCTTCAGGGGAGAGTATGAACAGTGGAAAGATCGGTTCATGGACTTCATTGAAAGACATGATTATGGTGTTTTCATCAGGAAATCAATAGAAGAGGGAGTTATGGCACCTGTTATGAGAACTCATACGGAAGGAACTGTGGTGACAGAGATTGAACTTAAGTATGAGGAACTAGAAGGTGAAAACCTGAAAAGAGCAAAAGGCGATAGATTAGCAAAGTCTTATATTCTTCAAGGCATTCCAAATGAAATTTATGTGAAGATAGACAGTTATAAATCCTCTGGCAAACAGATGTGGGATCAGCTAGAGAAGATGATGCTAGGTTCAAAGGTTGGGAACCAGCTCAAAATATCCAACTGCCTAAACAACTATGAAGAATTCAAAGGCAGAGTTGGAGAGTCTCTAGAAGAAACTTACGATAGATTTGTGACCTTGCTGAACGAGTTAAGCAAGAACAAGGTCACTAAATCTCAGATAGAGTTGAATGTCAAATTCCTCAGCATTCTCCAGCCTGAATGGAAGAGGTTTGCCAGAAAAATGAAGCAGATCAAGGATCTAAACGAGATTCCACTTCATGAGGTGTATGAAACACTCAAACAAAATGAAGAAGAGGTGGATGAAATACTGGATGAAAAGAGGCAGACTGGGAAGACAGTTGATGACTCAGTTGCTCTTGTTGTGAAGAAGAAGAAGAAGAAGAAGAAGAAGAAGAAGAAGATGGTTGTGTCTGAATCAGATGATATTAAAGCGAACTCTGATTCTGACGACTGTGAACAACTAAAGCAGGCTATGCTTATGTTGACTAAGGCTTTTCAAAAGAAGTTCTACACAAAGCCGAGCTCAAATAGTCAGAGGTATACATCTGGTCCGAGCAACTATATTCACAAGGAGAGGGTTGAAGGAATGAGGTTTGAAGGAAAGAGAATAGAGGAGAGGAAGCCAGAAGAGAGAAGGTATAAAGCATAAGAGATCAAACATCCAGAACCTCCAACGTGCTACAACTGTGGTAGACCTGGACATTTTGCAAAAGACTGTCGAAGACCGAAAGTCAGGAACTCAGACTATTACAAGAACAAAATGCTTCTAGCCAAGCAAAAGGAAGCCGGAAAGGCATTGATGGCAGAAGACGAGTTCTGGCTTGATCAATCTGATGAAGAAGATGAGAATGAAGAGAAGGATGAGAAAGCGCATCTATGCTTCATGGGCAAGATGGAAATAGATGCTGAAGCAGATTCCGATGAAGATGACAACGAAGAGGTATGTGATTTAGATAATTCAGATTTCTTAAAACAAATGCATGCCATGATGTTAAAACTCCAAGAATTAGAGTCAAAACTTAAGCGTGAAAAGAGTGTTATTATTGAACAAAACCAGTCAATACAGAAACTTAGCAATGACCTTGTTGAGAAGAAAGTATTGATTGAGACTTTACACAAAAACAATGACACCAGCGCAAAAGAACAAACCATAATTCTTAAAGAGGTTACTAAAACAAAGACTAAATTGAGAAAGAGTGAGTTTGATTACAATGAACTTATGAAATTGTATACTTCGCGTTCCAAAGAAAACAAATCTTTACTTGCAAAATTAAAAGCTTTGGAAGAGAAGTTATACACAATAGGTCAAACTGAACAAACCATTCATTTAAACAAACCCAAAGAGGAAATACAGAGTTGGGGACTCGGGTATGAGAATCCTCACTATCTTAAAAATGTTATATCTGAAGTGCCTGCACTTTATGATCTTACATTTTTTAAACTAGCTCGAAGAATCCCTAAGCTTGAAGTTTTCTGGACTGGACTATCTAAAGAGGATGAAGCCAAAGAAACTGAAAAACGAAAGAAATCAGCTAAAATTCACCTTCCATTTTATTATGCGAAGTTGAATAATAGTTATAATGATGATCCTAAATATCAAAAGAAATCTCTTTCAAATGACTTTTTTCAGAGTTATTCTGTAAAAGAAATGGAGGCGAAACCTATTAAAGGTAAAATTTACGTCCCTCCTCTCGTGTTGGAAATTAAATTTCTGAACTAGAGAAATCTTTAGCAGATGAAAGACTCTTGATTGAGATTGAACAGAAAGTGTTTTCAACTGTACTTAAAAATGTTGTTATTTCTAAGGCTTCAAAATCTAAAGATAGTTTTGGTCTAGATGATGGAGGGTATGATTTTCTAAACTCTGACGATGGTTTGAATGATTGTTTTGATCAATTTGACTTTAATGCGAAACTTCCTAACCATTCATCTTTTGTTGTAAAATCTTTCGGATTAACCAGTATGTCAGTAAAAGGTGCAAAATCAACGAAAGTTGATAAATCAGTCTCTGTGAACACTAAGAATGCGAAAGGTAAGAATAAATCTCAACATTCACAAAAACCGATCACTACTGGTAAGCCGAAGAAGGTGCATTCGTTTGTTGCTCAAAAGTCTAACTCACGAGTTTCAAATGTTTCAGATCTGAGCAAGCAAAATCCAGGAGTTAAATCTCAATGGAAACCAAAACAGGAGCTTGGCAAGGCTGATAAATCTTTTTGTAGTGTTTATTGTAATAAGACTACTCCTAGTAACGATGTTTTGATTGCTGATGTTGCTATTTTGAAACCAAAACTTGTTTTTTCTCTCAAGCAATACTCTGTTAAGCAATTATTTCAGTTATCTTTATCTACTAGAAAGTCTTCATTTTATGATAAACATGTTTCTACTTCTTGTCAAGATTCTGAGGTTTGGTTTGGAAATTATCATGTGCACTCATATCATTCTAATGCTTCAAATGAAATTCAAATGAAAAGCGGACCCAAATTTAAATGGGTACCAAAATCCTGTGCTAACACTGTAGGACCCATCTTTAAGTGGGTACATAAACCCCTTGTTCTGTAATTTCTTTTGTGCAGACCCATCATATGTGGTACTTGGATAGCGGGTGTTCCAAGCAAATGACAGGACAGAAAGAGATGTTGTCCAATTATAAAGATAAATATTGCGGGACAGTTAGGTTTGGCAACGACCAGTTTTCACCAATACTGGGTTATGGTGATATGGTACACGACAATGTCACGATTACGAAAGTGAGCTACGTTGAAGGCTTAAGACACAACCTGTTCAGTATCGTCCAGTTCTGTGACAAAGACTTAGAGGTCAATTTCAAAGACAAGAGGTGTTCTGTTCGCACTGAAGAAGGCAAGGAACTCTTGGTCGGCACTCGAACGTCCGACCTCTACACAATCAATTTGTCAAACGTCCAGACTGACAAGCAGGTTTGTCTACTCTCGAAAGCCTCGATGCAACAAAGTTGGTTATGGCATCGCCGGCTCTCTCACCTCAATTTTTGGTACATCAACTAGCTGGTCAGTGGAAAACTAGTCAAAGGACTCCCAGAGCTCAAGTATGAAAAAGAACACCTTTGTGCAGCATGTGAAAAGGGAAAGATGAAGAGAGATCCACATAAACCAAAGCCTGAACCGAGTACAAGCTCTCCGTTAGAGTTGTTGCATATGGATCTCTGTGGTCCGATGCGAACGCAAAGTCTAAGCGGAAAGAAGTACATACTAGTTATCGTGGATGATTACTCGCGATACACTTGGGTCAAATTTCTACGTTCAAAAGATGAGACACCTGATGTTCTCATTACATTTCTGAATACGACCCAGGTGAATCTGCAGAAATCGGTCAAGCTTCTAAGAACAGACAACGGCACAGAGTTCAAGAACAAAACAGTTCAAGAATATCTCGAATCGGTCGGGATATCACAACAATACTCTGCTACTCGTACGCCTCAACAAAATGGAGTGGTCGAAAGAAGAAATCGTACGCTAGTCGAGGCTGCTCGTACTATGCTAAGTCAATCTGACTTACCTCTATTTTTGTGGGCTGAAGCTATATCGACTGCGTGCTACACTCAGAATCGATCCATGATACACCGCAGATTCAAGAAGACTCCTTATGCGTTAATCAACAACCGAACACCGATAATCAAATATTTCCATATATTTGGGTGTAAGTGTTTTGTTTTAAACGATAGAGAGAGTCTGAACAAATTCAGTGCCAAGGCGGACGAAGGCATCTTCATTGGATATTCATCTACATCAACTGCATACCGTGTATATTTGAAGAAGTCAAAAATTGTTGTCGAAAGCGTCAACGTTACTTTTGATGAAGAAATGGCTTCTGAACACGCCAGTTCAGAACCCGTGTTAACAGGAGTACTAGCTTCTGGGCAAATCAGTCCAGAACCTGTGTCTCAAGCGAACAAACAGATGAAGCATCAGCGTCTACTAATCATTTATCTGATTTAGATTTATTATTTGAACTGTTTTATGATGAATTTCTTGGATCTAATGTGAAGAAATCTGTTGTGGTTGACAGGATGGAAGACTCAACGACTACTCATCCAACCATTTCAGATATTTCTACTGAATCTGACTCCCCGATTCAACAAGAAGTTCAAGTTCAAATGCCTACTACGAAAGTTGAAGCTGTGATCAATAACGAAGGTACAGAAGTTGTTGAATCAGTAGGTTGTTCTATACGGACTGATCTATAGCCTCTCCAAGCTGTACCTACTGAGACTTCTGCACCATCTACTTCAACTGAAACCCCCATTCCTACTGAACAAGCTGTAGAAGATGACAGTGGATTCATAAATGATGATATGGATCTAACTACATATAATCCACTCCCTCATGAACAAAAATGGACCAAAGCGCACCCGATAAGCCAAGTCATTGGTGATCCAACAAAACCGGTGCAAACTAGGTCAGCTTCAATGAATATGTGTATGCATGAATCCTTTCTGAGCAAGATCGAGCCTACTCGCGTATCCGAGGCTCTTGACGATTCGTACTGGGTAACTGTAATGCAAGAAGAGCTGAATCAGTTCGAAGCACTTAAAGTATGGAGACTCGTACCCAAACCTCAAGGTAAAACTATCATAGGTACGAAATGAACGTTCAAAATCAAGAAAGATAAAGATGGTACTGTTATCAGAAATAAAGCATGACTTGTTGCCAAAGGATATAGGCAAGAGGAAGGAATAGATTACGACGAGACATATGCACCTGTGGTGCGTTTAGAGGCAATTTGAATGTTTCTAGCCTACGCAGCCCACAAGAACTTCACGGTCTTTCAAATGGACGTGAAGACAACATTTCTGTATGGCATTCTCAAAGAAGAAGTCTACGTCTCGCAGCCAGAAGGTTTTGTCAACCCAGAGAAACCGAATCATGTGTACGTTCTTGACAAAGCACTCTATGGACTGAAACAAGCTCCTCGTGCCTAGTATGAGGTATTCTCTAAATTTTTGGTCAAGTCAGGTTTCACAAAAGGTAAAGTCGATACCACTTTATTCCTGAAAAAGGACAAAGTCGATATCATTCTTATTCAAATATATGTGGATGATATTATCTTTGGCTCTACTAATCCAAAATACTGTAAGAATTCTTCAAACCTCATGGTGTCACGTTTTCAGATGAATATGATGGGAGAGATGAATTTCTTTCTCGGATTACAAGTCAAACAGTTTTCAACGGGGATTTTTATCAGTCAATCCAAATACATTATGGATATTCTTCGGAAGTTCAAAATGGAAAATTCTAAACCGATTGGTACCCCGATGGCACCTGGTACTAAAATTGGCACTGATCCTTCGGGAAAAGCTGTTAATGCTAGGACTTACAGAGGAATGATAGGTTCTTTAATGTATCTCACTTCCAGTAGGCCAGATATAATGTTTTCAACATGTTTATGTGCACGATATCAGACTAATCCTAAAGAATCCCATGTGTCTGCCGTTAAGCACATTTTTAGGTATCTAAAGGGCACTGCAGATCTTGGTCTTTGGTATCCTAAAGATACTAGTTTTGAACTAACAGCATATACAGATGCAGATCATGCTGGTTGTATGCTAGACAGGAAGAGCACATCAGGTCATATACAGTTCCTCGGAGATAAACTCGTAAGTTGGGCATCGAAGAAGCAACTTTGTGTATCAACTTCAACGGCCGAAGCAGAATATGTAGTTGTTGTTAGCTGCTGTTCTCAGGTCTTGTAGATGAGAACACAACTGCGTGACTACGGTTTTCATTTCAACAAAATCCCGATCTACTGTGACTCAAAGAGCGCCATCGCGATAACTGCGAATCCTGTTCAACACACCAAGACCAAACACATCGATGTCAGGTATCACTTTATAAAAGATCATGTCGAAAAAGGAACAATTGAACTTTACTTTGTAAAAACTGGTTATCAGCTTGCAGATTTGTTTACCAAACCCTTAGACGAAAAGAGATTCAATTTTCTTGTCTCTAAGCTTGGTATGCTAAATTTTAAGACCTAATCGGTGGTTACCTATTAAAGTTTCTTATTGTAAATTTTTCATCATTTCTTCATTTTCGCAAGATATCTGCACTTCAATATTCTGTTCATGATCAAAGGGGGAGTGTGAGAAGAACTCCAAAGATAATCATTGTTATTTTGAGGGGGAGCTCATAAAATTTCTGCATTTACCTTTTATGTAAAAAATTTGTAATGCATGATTTTAGGGGGAGTTTTTCAAATCAAAGGAGTTAGGATATGACTTCTGATTATTTCTGATCAGGACTCATACTTTAATCGTTTTACTGCTTTTTGTCATTTTCATTTTCAGTGAATAACTTTTGCTTTGACTATGACATAAGACTTTTGCAGTTTTTGAGAGATGCTTAAAAGATCATATCTTTATGACTTTAAGCTTAACTTCATGAGATGTAAGATTGAACTCAAAAGGTATATTTCCTTATCTTCATCTCATATATGGTTGAAAGGTGGACAACTTTCAATCATAGAAAACATTGTTCTTAAAAGTTCAAACCACTTCCCGAATCTCAAACCGATTTCATGAGTTGGAAGTGTGTTTTTAAATGTTTTCAAGATCTACTTTATGCTTTAACTGAAATAGTTAAACCAAGTTGAGCATCATATGCATCATAGGAAAACATGATTTCATTCTGCTAGAACTTAACACAACTTCTATGGAATCATGTTAACCAGTGATTTTACCCACGAAGTTAATCCATAGTGATTGAGTGTGAGAAGTTAAAAGAAATGAGTGTGTCAAACAGAAAAAGAGAGTTTGGTTAGAGTAAGCTAAACGTTTAAAAGAAAGAGCGTGTGAGAACAGAGTTAAAAGAATATCACAACTTTGCACCAACTTTTTCTGAGTCGGGCAGCCACAATTCTAATGTTTCACAACTCTTTGGTGATCATTATTGAAACAGGAAACTAGCCCATGCCAACTCTTGATCAAACCTCACCATCTACTCATTTTCTTCTCAAAAAGAAAGTGTTTCACATTTTCAAAGAGGAAGCAACACATTTTCTATCTGATTTTCATTTGGAAAATCTGGATATTGAAAAGAAGGAAGTCTGCCCCACCTTCGCACTTCAATCATGCACATTGAGTCTGTGTTTAACTTACTGTTGTCTCAGTGGTTTACACAATATTGAGCCTTATAAGCAATCATCAAGTGCTTAATTCTTTCTATCACAAGCACGAACACACAAGGAATTTGTTTCTTTGTCATAACGTTTATAGAAAATTGCCTTTGTGGTGTTTCGATGATTAAATGGAAGCCCTGGGGGAGTAAACATCAAAAAGCTCCTTTCCAATGTGTATTTGTTACACACAGTGACTTAGTGTTACTGACAGGCATTTTAACTGGTTCATTAGTTGATTCAGGTGTTACACGATTATTTTGTCTGGATTTGCAAAGATCTAGATGAATATCTTTTGAATTGACAGATCAGAGGCTCCAACTGAAAGACATTTCTTACACAGAGTTTTGATGAAATCGTTTCTCTATTCATCAAAAAGGGGGAGAACCTAAAGCTTGAAGAAATGTCCACTCCATTACAAGATTAAAGAATAGAAAAGCTAACAAAGAAATGCGAGAGATCAAAGTATTCTGAAGACATGTTGATTTTAGAGAAATTTTCTTTGAAGATACTTTGCTAAAGCATTCTGAGCTAAAACCTGTAGATTATTACATTTGAAGACTAAGAAGGAGATGGCATCTTCTGAGCTGAAAAAGAAGACTGAATTGCTAAAATCTTTTTAGTAATGATCTTGATCCAAAGGGGGAGATTGTTAGCGCACAGATCTATTGGATTCAAGATCATCCAATCTGAAGATCCAATCTGAAGCTAAGCTGGAAAGTCAACTCTTAAATATTAGTCTAATGTCGTTTGTAATAAAATGTCAAAGTTAGTTTTAGTATTTTTATTATTAGATTAAATATCTAGATATTAGTTTAGATATTTAGTTAAGTTAGATATTAGTTTTGTTATAATATCTTTTATTAGATATTATGTTAGTTAGTTTATGTTAGGTGAGATGAGAAGATCTCACAATCACAAAAAAACACAACACACACACTAACGGTGTAAAACAGAGAGAGAAAAACGAGAGCTTCAAAGTGTCAAACACCAAACCTTGTAATCATTGAATATAAATCAAACAGGTTGGTAATCTTGTTATTGTTATTGTCGATAAGAACTTGATCATAATATTGTGGACCGACAGTTATTAACATGGATTCCTCCAATACTGAGAACATATGTTTTCTTTCTAAAGCCTCATCAGATGTCAATTGGATATGGCATAAGAGGCTATCTCATATCAACTTCAAGACACTGAATGAACTCAGCAAGAAGGAACTTGTCACTAGTCTGCCTCAACACTCATATGCTAAAGAATCTCTATGCTCAACATGTGAAAAAGGAAAGCAAACCAAATCAAGTTTCAAATCAAAGCAAGTCTCATCAATCACTACTCCTCCACACCTACTTCACATTGATTTGTTTGGCCCTGTCAACATACAATCAATTGTTGGAAAGAAATATACGCTGGTGATTGTTGATGAATACTCTAGATATACCTGGGTCATGTTCATCAGATCTAAAAGTGACACTCCAGAAGAAATCATCTCCTTTATAAGAAAATTGAAAGTTCTCAAAAACCTCACTGTTCGTTCTATAAGAAGTGATCATGGCACTGAATTCAAAAACAGTGCTCTTGATAATTTGTTTGAAAACAAGGGTATCTCTCACAACTTCTCAGTTGTGAGAACACCTCAGTAAAATGGGGTCGCTGAAAGACGAAATCGAACAATCATTGAAGCTGCTCGATCTATGCTCAGTGAGTCTCATTTACCAACCCACTTTTGGGTTGAAGTTGTCAATATTGCTTGTTTTACTCAGAATCGATCACTGGTTGTTAGGAGATTCAAGAAGACAGCCTATGAACTTTTACATGGAAGAAAACCAACACTAAGTTTTCTTCATATTTTTGGTTGTCAGTGCTACATCTTAAACAACATAGATCAACTTAGAAAGTTCGATCCCAAAGCTAACGATGGAATTTTCCTTGGATACTCATCAGTGTCCCAAGATTTCAGAGTCTTCAATAAGAGAAGACAAACTATGGAAGAAACTATACATGTCACCTTTTATGAATCTCTCTCAGCAAATTCAAAGCCTATCTTTGAAAATGAAGAGCTGAATGATTGGATGTTCTCTCACCTCAGAGATGCTAATACATCTTTCAACAATAACCATCAAGCAGATCCTCCAAACGCTGATGATGACCCAATCATTGTTTCAACCGAAGCAGAATCTACTTCTTGGGTTTCAGCTATTCCCATAAACAATGTGCCTCCTTCTGAACCTCCGACTTCTGAATCGTCTCTCACCTCTGAACAACAATTAGTGGATTATTTTCAATCTGAACCTCATCGATTTATAGTTGATGATCACATTGCTGACACTTCTTCCTCAACAAATATTCCTATTCATGCCACTCCTTCAGATATGGATACTCAAGTTCCTGCTTAGAGATGGACAAAGAATCACCCAATTGAACAAATACTTGGTGATCCAAATGTTAGGATTCAGACTCGACGAGGTTCAGGTAACATCTGTCTATTTGTAAACTTTATCTTTCTTCTATAACCCAAAAAGACCGATGATGCCCTCAGATATCCAAACTGGGTCAGCACTAAAGTTTGAAAGAAACAAAGTTTGAAATCTCGTTCCTAGACCATATGATAAGACCGTTATTGGCACCAAATGGGTGTTTCATAACAAATTAGATGAACATGGGATTGTGACCCGCAACAAAACTAGACTTGTTGCTCAGTGATACAGACAAAAGGAAGGCATAAACTATGATGAAACCTTTTCCCATGTGGATAGGCTCGAAGCAATTCGATTATTCATAGCCTATCCAGTCCACAAAGAGTTCAAGGTATATCAAATGGATGTCAAGTCAGCATTCCTAAACGGAAAGCTGAGTGAGGAAGTCTATGTTGAACAACCCCTAGGGTTCTCTGACACTAAGCATCTGTTCTATGTATATAAGATGGATAAGGCTCTCTATGGGTTAAAACAAGCTCATCGTGCTTGGTATGACACCCTATCTTCTTTTCTAACGACTGAGAAATTTGAACGTGGAAAGATTGATAACACTCTATTTTTCAAAAAAATTAAAGGTCAGATTATTCTTGTTCAAGGATATGTCGATGACATTATATTTGGTTCTACTAACCCTTCTCTCTGTGTGTGATTCGCTGAGAGAATCAAGAAAAAATATAAGATGAGTATGATAGGTGAGATAACCTACTTCCTTGGTCTTCAGATTAAGCAATCTGACAAAGGTACATTCATACATCAAGGTAAGTATGTTAATGATATGCTAAAGAAGTTTGATCTCACTCAAAATTCAGCGATGAAAACTCCTATGGCTCCATCGCTGACACTAAACAAGGATCCATCTGGAAAACCTGTTAATGTCACAACATATAAAAGAATGATCGGGTCATTGTTGTATCTGACAGCTAGTCGACCTGACATTGTGTACTCTACCTGCTTATGTGCAAGATATCATTCTGAACCCAAGGAATCCCATATGATCGTTGTTAAGCGTATCTTCATGTATCTGAAGGGAACTTCTAACCTAGGCCTTTGGTATCCCA
The DNA here is from genome assembly GCA_954870635.1 of Arctium minus. NCBI lineage: Eukaryota > Viridiplantae > Streptophyta > Magnoliopsida > Asterales > Asteraceae > Arctium > Arctium minus. The sequence continues at coordinate 79,370,021 of OX941088.1, read as the reverse complement.
AAGACTCAGGGTTCGATCTAACTGCTTATTCAGACAGTGATTTTGTAGGATGTAAGCTAGATAGAAAGAGCATTACTGGAGGTTGTCAGCTTCTACGTGGAAAGTTGGTAAGTTGGTAAGTTGGACAAGTTAAAAGCAAAACTTCGTATCCACATCAACTGTTAAAGCTGAGTATGTAGCTGTCGGTAGTTGTTGTGCTCAGGTCTTATGGATGACAAATCAACTCCTAGACTATGACCTTCAACTATTAAGGATTCCTATCTATTGTGATAACACTAGTGCAATTGCAATAGCTAATAATCCTGTGCTACACTCAAAGACCAAACACATTGAAATCAGATATCATTTTATCAGAGATCATGTGATCAATGGAGATATTGTACTTCATTTCATTCCTACTAATTTTCAACTAGCTGATATCTTCACCAAACCTCTTGATGAGACAAGATTCAACTTTCTCATCAGTGAGCTTGGAATGTTGAATATCGAAGAATAACTCTTCAGATATTATTCATTTATATCAACGATTGAACCTCAAAGTTCATTATTCATCAAATAATCGCTGACGATATGTTATTCGATAGTCAGGTACGTCTTCTATCTCTTCTCACTGAAGATCTCTTCAACGAGAAGTTTCTTGAAAATGTCAAAAGATAATCACAAATCTCTTCAAGTGATTAAGGGGGCGTTTGGTTCATTATAAGGAATAAAAATGAAAATGAAAATGGGAATGCAGGAGAATGGGAATAGGAATGGGCATTGCATTGATGTTGTTTGGTTAAACCAATATAATCAATAAAAAATGTTTTATATAATATTTTTAATACAAATATGTGACATCCAACATGAAAATAAAAAATATTTTACATTCAACATCGCCAAATGAAGGAAGGCATGAGAAAAGATGACTAAGCGGGAATAAAATTTTCATTCCCCCCAATTTGGTCAGGAATGGAAATTAATGGGTTTGGGGTAATGATTCCATTATATTATATCAAACCAAACAACTTTTTTCATTATCATTCCCATTCCTTACCCCTCAATACCCCCAACCAAACACCCCCTAAAACCTTTTCTTCAAAGAAATTTGATCACTGACTTTCTTCTCAGTGATACTTTTAAACATTCAAAAATCAATCATTGATTTCTTCAAGTGATTAAAAGCTTTATGAAAAATGTTTCTTTTATGACCTCATTTTTCTTGGATAACCGTTGGCACGATTTTTCTGACAACGTCGCCCGTTCCTATTCTTCGACCAACCACACGCGAACGACGTGTCCTTGTCATGATAATCTTTCTCTCTATATCATCATTCGTTTCTCTCTCCTCCTACGTATAAATACCTTTCTTCGTCTCACATTCAAACTTTATGCGCTCAAAACACTCTAAAGCAAAAATACTCTCAAAGCAAGGAAAACACCAAGAACACGAACTAAAATATACTTTGTGATTCTCAGGTTCTTTCATCTGCCTTCTTGTTATTTTCTACTACAAAACACTTGTTGATCTTATAATCTTTGTTTATTAAGATTAAATAACCTATTTTTTTTAAAGAGAAATCATCTCCTTCATGATTTTCATTTCAAGCCCTAAAAACATTATTTTTAGAAGAACATTTGTTTTAGACTGGACTTTTGCCGAAGTCTACCATTTCATACTTCTCTTCAAACATTTTGTATATAGAAATTGTAGAATGTTTCCATAAATACTCACCTTTTCATATAGTATTGTTACTCATAACCTAGAATATCGTATCTTTCCTATAATAGAAACTGGTAATCTAACTATTTCTTCATCTCCTTCCAAATATCAGCAATGGCATCCCAAGCAGTGAACCTCACCAAGGCCTAAAATGTCACTTTTGACTTTGAGGAGATCATCTTCAAATACAACAACCATCAGGGAATGCTCGCCTTCCCCGCTAAGTAACCATCCATTCACCTCCTGAACGTTGTTGCATTGTTGAAGAATTGCCCGCTCAGCTATGCATTGACTGTGTACCCTTCTGGCTGCTCCTCACTGTTGAAACAATTATGGTATACTGCTGAAGCCACTACCAAGACGATGTCGTCAAGGAAACAAGTCCCTGTCATTGCCTTCTAAACGGAGCATGGCAAAGGGAGCTTTGGACCATCAGCACTAAGGAATGCTCTAAACTTGTCTGTTGCCAAATCCTATGAGCCTACTCCCACTAATGAAGAACTGATCAGTTTTCTAGACGCAATGAAGTACGATTGGATTCTGGAGAAGGGATTACCGAAGAAATCGCTGACAAAAATTCTCAAGGCATGCATGCCTACTGAACTTGGCTATGTATTTGCCGATTTCATCCAAAGCATAGGAGGAAAGACAGGGAACATGGACCAAGCCCGCATAATGGCTCTTGACATCGGCTACTCAGTCATCACTGGCCGAAAGATTGACTATGCATGCATCATCTTTGAAGATATGATGACGAAGATCGCCAGTCCTAAGAGGGAACCAATTGTTCCTTATATACATTTCATCAGTGTCCTTCTCCAATGTCTCCTTGGTAACCTCTATCCATCTACTGGTGATTATAACTTACCCAAGATGGGTTCCCAACTCCTCGATAGAGAGCCGACCGAAGAAGAGGTAAGTTTCTCCACTTTTCTCCAAAACATCTATTCTTCTCTTTCAACGACGGCTATGACTGGGTCTCAGCCATCCCAGTCTACTCCCGCTGCCACCACCAAGACCAAGAAAAGACCATCTGAAGCTTCTCTTGGCGTTTCAAAGAAATTCAAGAAGATCCCAAAGGAGAAAACCCAAACGTTGGTGATGGAATCTCAATCCTCACCAGACAAGTTCGTCGTTTGCTCTACGACATATGTTGCACCAAACCAAACCACTTCAGCGATGACTCATCCCGCTGAAGTGGAGTTGGCATCTTCCCCACCCGCCTCAATGGATCAAACCACTTCAGGTGTACTTCGAGCACCGCCAGTGCCCCTCCTCCACGTTGCACGGCCATCTTCACTGACGTTGTTTCATCTCCATCACTGGGTAGCACATCTCCACCGCCAGCATCAACACCTGTCCTGGCTGATACTCAAGGCGACTTGTTGTAAGAATTGCTTTCTCGCAACTTCACTACTGGACCTAGGGGAACTCCTCTCCACTTTCCTTAGCAACAACGTGTCTTGACTATTTTCGAGCAAGACATGCCAGATTTCTTTGGTGGAAATCATTTGGATTCCACCTCTGAGCCCTCAGGTACTCCATCATCCCTACCCCTCATTCTGTCAGCTACTAATCTCAAGAACAAATTTGCTCAATTAACTTATACTATCTCAGGTCCTAAATTGGAGGCCATTGACAACTCCATAAAAGATCTCAACTCTACCATATCCTCTCTCTCCACAACGGTCACCTCCAACAGTGCTGCCATCTCAACTGTTGATGAGTCACTGAAGGCTCTCACCACCTCTATCTCCTCAAAATTTGATGCTTCTCAGCTCTCCAATCTACAAGAGGAGGTAAACCAGCTGAAGACTAAGGTCCAAGCTAACACGACCACACTCAACACCCTCACCACCTCAGTCGCTGATCGGAACACAAAGGTAGACACCCAAAATGGACTTCTCGATGATATTCTCAGTCTTCTGAAGAACACTCCTCCACATGCACCATCGTTCACCAACAAAGACCGTCAGTACATCAAAACCATCTCTGATTTTGTGTAAAACGTCGGGGATGTAATCACTGATGTTGTTGTTGCTTGTGCTTCATTCACGTGTGATGATCGAACCTCCTTACAGTGCATTGAAACAGTGGTCTGTCTTCCCTCCATGGATGATAACAAAGAGGGGGAGATAAAATATACAGATGATGGGGAGACAAATGAGGTAAACGCAGAAGCTGATGACGATGATGGCTCTGAATTTATCAAGGAACCAGCTCAATCAAATGCTAAGGCTAAAGAACCCTTAGTGGTTGAGGAGGACGATGAAAAGGATGATGAAGATGAGGAAGATACTGCTGATGATGATATCGAAGATACAGGAAAGGATATCAGAGGCAATAACAGTGATGATGATGACAACGATGAAGGAAGTTGCTTTATTCCAAACACCACCAGCTCTTCTATCAAAGGCATAGTCATCAGGGAATCAGAGGAGAGGGCCTTAGACCCCAAGAAGAGGACCCCTCAGCAAGGGAAACGGTAACATCTTGCCGCTGAAGGGAACCACGAAAATTTTGCACACTTCTGAGGGGGAGCTTGTTGGATCCCAGATTTAGTCTTTTAACAATGATATAAACACATAACAATAATAAGAACAGCGGAAGCAAATAATGTTTAAATCAAAGCAAGATTCACACACACAGTAATAAGAATATATATCCAAAGTATAAGAACAATGAATATTCACTTGGATAATACAAGTAGATTATCAAGAGCACCTAAAAAGATAGTTTAATCTTACAAGATCTTCTTGAATACTTTTCAGTATAAAGAAATAATTCTTTTACAAGTTAGTAAAGAAAAGCACTCTTTAAGCAATGGGATGCGCGTCCTATTTATAGGACCATAAAGTGAACAGTGTACTTTCCTAACACTAAAGCCATGCTTGAACAGTGTCTTACCTAAAAGGTAAGCTCAAGACATGCTTGAACAGTAACCTATCTATAAAGGTAAACCTTATCACTAAGTGACGTATCTTCTGTTCGTGTGTCCACACTTGTAGAATTCTTCAGTTTGATCTTCAGAGAGAATGTCCTCAGAGCTCTGATAGAAATCTCTGATGAAGGTATCTCTGATATCTTCTCGGCTGAAGTGTCTATCTCTGAACTGACTTCAGAGGTAGACTTGGTTTTCTTCTGTTGCATTTCTCTATCTCTGGAATGTACTTCAGAGGCAGGCTTGCTCTCTAAAGTCTATCTCTGGAAGTCCTCTAGAAAAGGACTTAGATTATTTTCAATACTTTTACATATCTGAATTGGGGCTAACAGAGCTGAAGCAAGACTCAGAGGTATGCCTCGAGCTTCAACCCTACTCCCCTCTGAATATACAACCATTAAAGATGATTCCCTTCCTTGAATCTTCTTCTTCTTCTTCTTCTACTTCCTTTTCCATCCCCTCCCCTCCCCAATGATATTCTAACATCTTTTAACGCTGATGAATCACTGGGAGATGAAGACCCAATAATCCCAGTCCACGCTGCCAAGACTGATGAAGAAAATAAAAGAATGGTTTCTCTCATCGTTGAACTCGAGAGTCAGCAAAAAAAGATCCCCTCCCAATCAACATCAGATGACAACGAGCTCAACTTCCTCTCCAAGGAAGAAATTGAATAATCAATCAGGGTTGAGCAACTTCTAGAGGCATGCAAGAATGATGCAAGAGTTGCCCAAAAGATTGCAAAGAAATCAGTCTCTGATGAACAACTAAAGAAACATCATGTTCAGGTTCAGGCTCAACTGATGAAAGAAGCAAGGGAGGAAGCTGAAAAAGAAAGAGCCACCAAGGATGCAGAGATTGAATGGTGCAAAAACAGAATGGAAATAAGACAAGATCCTGAGAAGATCATTGATATTACCATAACGGGCAAGTCTAAAAAAGGGTCGATAATGGTCACAATGACTATCTTCAAAATAGATGGCTCAGCGAAGACAATGTTCCTGACAAAGTTAGAGAATTTTGGGTTCTCTGAATGGATAGAAATCAAAGACGTGCTTAAAAAGTCAAGATCCAAGTACAAGAGGTATGTAGAGTCCATTCTAAATCATCTCATTGAACAAGTCTCAACGATTCTGAACATTCCCTTAATCTCTCAACTTCAGAAGAAGAAGATCCTCACATAAATGAAACAGGCATCAAATTCTCAGAGGAAGCTGTTCTTGGACCACCACCCAATCTATCATCTCTTGACCTATCACTGCCACGAGAAGGTCCCTTCACTCCAGGTCAAGTACTTGGTGACCCTTATGGTATTATCTTCTATGATCACGAAGGACAAGTCAAATTTCATCGATTTCTTAAACTTCATCTCTGCCCACTCAGTCATGTCAAGGATTTAATCTACTGGTGCGAACTACCATCTTATGGTGAAATATTCAAAGCTCAAATCCTTCTACAATGTAAAGCACGAAGAAGAAGAGGTGAAGAATTCCCTGACCACCTAATGCCTGAAGAAGTTCATCTTGGAAATTTCGAAGAAGAAGATCTTTAGCTGATAGATTCCCTCTTTTTCTTGTAATTTATCAGCTTGTTATCTTTAGTATTTGTTTTATACTCACTTGTACCTGTAAATTTTCAATTTCCCTTTGTAAACTTTTTTACAAAATTAATGAAAGATTTCGGTGATGTACTTAACTCCATTAGTACTAAAAATATCCCTAAAACAGTAAATGGGACATGTATTTTACGAGTCCTCTTTATCCTTATGTTTTAACTTAGCAATTTTCTCATGTTGCTTTGTTGATCCAAACTCTCTCAGTGATTTAATGATGATTCTTTTATACTTAGTGAAAGTTACTTTAAACTGTTGTATGTATTAGTGTTTCACCATCAGTGGTCACACTGAGTCTGTTTTGTTATGGTTGAGTGGTTTACTTTGTAATCGGTTTATGTAATCTCTGAAGACAAGCCTCAGCTCAAGAAGATCATTGCTGACATCGAAGACTAAGCTAATGATGAAGACAAGTCTACTAATGATCTGAAGCGGCATTCAGTGAAACCAAGAAAAGTCTACAACGCATGAAAAATCAAGATCAAGTCTCACCTATTGCCTCTCAGCATCAATGATCCCTGATCACTTATCACCAACTATAGTTGATCATGAAGCTTGCTTATCAAGATTTTTTTGTCTTATCCTCTGCACAAAAAGTACAAAGGTACAAAAGCAAACTTGCTTTTTTCCATAATCGTACAACCACCCCTTTCCACTATATTGTTCACCATACGACCGAAAGCATGCTAAAGATAAAGTCAAAGAACATGAAGCCAATGGAAAATGGACACGTGGATTGTACCCTCTACCATGCATTTAATGCATAGGGTAGAAGAGAAGCCTTCATTTTGAAGGGTCCTCGATCTTCTTTGTGATACTTGCAGAAACTCTATTTTCTGCAATCTCTCTTCTCTCTATTTTTTACTCTTGTGCAAGAAAGCTTAGTGATTCTTAGATTGTTTAGATTAAGTTTACCTTATCTAATTCCGCAACAATCTGTAAATTCTGTTTTTTATTCACTCAATAATCAATAAACAAATTTAAAAAGTAAATTTTGTGTTTGTATTTAACCCCCCCCCCCCCCTCCTTTCTACAAACTTAAACCCTTGTAGAACCTTAATCGGGACCAACAGACACTTAACGCGAATGACTACGAAAGAACAAAGATCTAATACTGGCTACTAGAAGGAATAAAATTAAATAAAAACACTGAAATTTACTGAGAAACTAACCTTGCTGGACAGAAGAACCCGGGATATGAAATCTGGATTCAAAAACCAGATTGAAACAATCCAGATACTGGAACCGGATAGGAATCCGGGAAGTTTCAACCGGATTTGGGAAAACCGGTAATGTAGTCTGGGTGAGCTTTAACGGATTAGGAATAAAAAAATCCGGGGAATACGCAGTGAAAAACCGGTACTTGCGGATGAGGAATTCGGGTAATTAATCCTGAGTGAAGGAATCTGGGTAGTAAATCCTGGTACCAGCGAACATTCAAAGTTGTCGGGTATTAGAGGATCCGGTTGGTATAAACTTACCGGATTTTGACGAACAGCTTCGATAAAATCGGATCTCAAACACTGAAAAATCAATCGATTGAGTTTCTAAAGATTGAATAACGTAAAGTTACACTCAACAAAACAAACTGAGATTGATTTTAACCAAGATATGTCCTTAATAACGAAAAATCACCAAACTTTTAAACAACCAGAGAACATGAACCAGTATGCGCCGTTTTCCAAAAATCGATAAAGCAGAATTAATTAGTATTACCTTTTGGATCAAAAATCTTGTCTCTCTGCTCTGATACCAATTGTGGATCCTAGAATATAGTGCAATTATCAAGCAAAATCAATCAACATAAAGATTATGCAAAGCTTCTGATCATATGATTGATTAGAGAGAAAACTGTTATATGCGTACAAAAGGTTTAGCAAGTAATAATCATTAACCCTAATACAGGTTAACAAAACTATTTATACCACAAAGGGGTATTTACACTTTTAGCCCAAAAATTCTACTCAACATACAAATAACCCTAACAAAGGGGTTGTCCATTTCTTTTTCGTCGGATAATTGGTTAGGAAACTTTCGTCTTTGTGATCAATTCCCGCAGTTGTTTAGTTTGGAGGGGATAAGGGAGTAAAAGTTGGCAATCGGGGTTGTTGGGAAGAGGGTTATTGGGCTTGGAAATGGGAGTGGTGTAGGAATCCTAAGGGTCGTGCCATAAACGAGTTACATGAGCTGATCGTTTTAATTCAAAATGTTCAACCTTTTCGTAATCGCAGGGAAAAGTGGTGGTGGCTTCTAGACAACGACGGACAATTTTCGGTCAAAAAGTTAAAGGCGCTAATTGAAGAGAAAACTCTAAGCATTAAACAAGTTCGAGCTTGAAACGAGTTTGAGTTCGCGTTCGAGCTTAGTTCAAGATTCAAACGAGTTTGAGTTCGAGCTTGAGTATTGGTTATTGAGTTCGAGTCGAGTTCGGATTTTCACTACTCGCGAGTCTTCGAGTCGAGTTCGAGCTTGAGAATTGGCTTTCAAGTTCGAGTCGAATATAATGATACTTAGGGGTGCTCAAAAAATCTACCAACCCGATCAACCCAAGCCGACCAACCCGGAAAAAATTCAACCTGAGGTAACCCGACATATAATCGATACAAAATTAGGACAACCCGGATCTATTAGGTTGATATTGGGTTTGGCTCAAAGTAATCCGACCAACCCAATAACCCGATAAACATTTTATCGACTTCTATAAAATTATTTATATTTCTCTTTAATATGTATACGTTACCAAAAACAACTTTGTAATAACGAGCAATGGAACTCATAAGAGGACATTATTGGAAAGTTATATGTAATACCTAAATATTTGATGAACTTGTATATTCTTTTGAATGTTGGATCGTATTTCAAAGAAAATTTTCCTTATTTTTATGATTTCAATATTGTTTTTACTTTGTTTAAACCCGACCAACCCGAACGGGTTGGGTTGGGTTGCACTTTTGTTTGGGTTGGGTTGGATTGGGTTGAAAATTCTCAAACCGCCGACATTGGGTTGGGTTGTTGAAATGCCTTCAACCCGATCAACCCAACCCGTGAGCACCCCTAATGATACTCGAGCTCAACTCGCATCATTTACACCCCTACTCCTCTCTCCTCTCTTCTCTTGTCTTTCCTCTTTCCATGACATACATGCACACACACAATTAAATGTGCACACAAGGTAAACATGTTGTAAATACATTTTTAGAAATACTATTATAATTTGTGAACACATCGGCAAACCTTTTTTTTTAATTTGTGAACACACTCTAAAATCTACAAGATCTGGTATACCTTATAAACATATTGTGAACGCCAACTAAAACAACAAAACTAAATCTAGACTACCACTTGTGAACACATTATGAACACCCTGGTATGAAATTTCTTAAGGTTGTTTTCATTAAGTTTGCAATGTGTACACCTTGTGTACATATTTAATTGTGAATGTGTATGCATGTATGTTACGGGAGAGAGAAGAGGAGAGGAGAGGAGAGGAGAGAGAGAAATATATATTTATGAAATTTGAATTGTTTCTAAAACCTATTAATTATAACATTAATTATCTTAAATAAATAGTTTAGACTGGATCTCACGGATATCATAAATTGTGGAGTTCTCAAATCCCTATATATATATATATATTTATATATATATATATATATATATATATGTGTGTGTGTGTGTGTGTGTGTGTGTGTACACACATGCTAACACCATTGTACCTCATCTCAGATTAACACCTAGGTCCGATCACTTTCTCCAATGAGTATCCCCTTATCCGACCACCATATCAAAAAACACAGACACACTATACACTAGAACACACATCGTAGATGCACTAGAACTCACATTGAACACAAGCGCACAACTAAGCACACAAAATCAACCCAAATCCAAACTTTGATCACCAAAAATAAAAATTAAAAACCCAGTCATGAAAAACAAAATTCAAATTTGATATTAAAAATGATGGACGAACATAACCTCCTTAATTTCTTTAAGATTCTTGAAAGTTGTCATTGATGGGTTTTCAGGAGTTCTAAGAAAGCTTTACCCACTAATGTTCTTGATTACATACAACAAGTCTCGGCATAAATCAAGGATGGAAGAACCAATATTTATTTAGGAGAACACATTTCTTCGTTTTTTTTTAATAAGGAATCACAGACCCGTCATCATCTACATCCAAGAACATATTTGGTCCAGGTTTGGTGTGTTTTCTGGTTTTTGAAATGGATTAAGTTTTTTTTTTAGATTTTTGATCTGGAACCACAGGGATGATCGGAGGGAAGAGGGAGGGGGTAAGAGGTTGTAGATTTGTAAAAAAACATGGGACATCGATGGAAGAGATGACCGCGGAAGGGGGTCGCTGGAAGGTATTATGGGAGGTAAGCGAGTGTTGGAAAATGGGGATAGAGGGTGGGTTGTCAGAAAATTTGGGAGAGAGAGGGTAATCTGGGGATAAAAATCTGTTGTCCAACCTTCACATGTCCCAAGCCTGTCCATCCAATCATAAGCTTCCACATCATAAATGATTTAATAATTATTTAATTATAGACAAAAAAAACAAACACAGTCAATCTCCATCTATTAATGCTTTCTCTCTCTCTCCACTAACATTTCTTTTTTCTCTAAAATATTTTCTTTTTTCTCTACAATATTTTAAACAAAATAAGAATTCTCTAATTTCCTTTTTCTCTCACAATTTTTCATCCAAAATATTTTTTTTCCTTTTTTCAACCTACGAAAATCTTTTTACATGTTTTATATAAATTAAGATTTTTTGTAATTTAAAGTAAATATAATGTTCTTAAACAATTAAAACGTTATATTAATTTACATCTTTATTATATATATTATTTCTATTTTCTTTCTTTAACTGGTTTTTTGAAACCGATTTACTCAACTAAATATCAATTAAAGTTCTATTATTATTTTTTTTTAAAGTTAATCTAATGTTTATAAAGTTGATGTCTGAATAATTTTTTGTTATCGAAAAATTAAAATAGTAAACAATGACAAATTATTTTCTTATACTTAAACATAAATTAGTTGTACCTACATAATCAATAATGATTTTTTTTATAAAAGTTAAAATTCAGAAGTATCAGTATTTGACATAATAATTAGATTCAAACATGTCAACCAACTTAAGAGTACAAAGTAGACAATATTTAATAATAAGAAAACTTCAAACATTTCAAATAAATTAGTAATACAAATATAACCAATATTTGACATAATAATTAAATCCAAAAAATGTCAACCAATTTTAGCCTTCAGAAATAGCTAACTAATCTTTATACATATTCTTGAAGAATTGATTATCTTCATATCTAGTGGATGCAGACTCGGCTTGTAAAAGTAATTCAGTCATACTTGCTCTTATGATTGGATTTTCAGGTGTCATACTAATCTGTAACAAATATATATATATATATATATATATATATATATATATATATATATATATATATATCATCCACTTATAAACATAACTCTTAATAAAAAACAATTTAATAACAAAATAATATATTACACAGTTAATATTAAATGGTGTTGTGAAATGTGACCGATCTGGCTGAGAAAATGGCATATAATTATTGACTTGCTCATTGTCGCCATTGAATTCTTGTGAAACCTACAAGATTATATATAAAATTACAATACTTCAAATTCTAGATAATTAAAAACATCAAGTTAAAAAGTAAGAGAAAAAAAGTCGAACCTCTTGTGTAGACAATTTCTTTTTGGAAACTTTGCTTTTCTTACGAGTCTTCTCAAGAGCACTCTTTGGACGTGAAGAGCAACTACGAATTCTCGTGTTATTTGTCTTTATACCTTTTATTGTTGTATTGATTTCACTGTTAGCATTAGTTTTCCCGTTGCTTTCTACTCTCTCTTCCCGCAAACATTCATCAACTTCGTCTCACACTCTTTTTAAGCCATCTCTAGCAACTTTATAGGCCTTTTCAGTTTCCGATGCTCGTGTAACAATCTGAGTGTAAGATCTGGATGTACTACTCGTAACTCCCATCTTAGCATGTTTTGTCCACCTCTTCAAAATGTATTGTGAAGGTATTTTCACAACATTACGAAAGGAAAAGACCTTAAGAATATGTGAGCACAATATTCCTGCGAACTCAAACTTTTTGCAACTACATATCACTGTATTGGTTGACGAGTCATATTTAACTGTGGTGAAAATACTTACCATTAGGAGTAAGCTTATACTCTTCCACTTCTCCTAGCCCAGTACAAAGTTCCATAGCACAATTATAAGCATGTGAAAATTCAACTTCAAACATTCTCAACACTACAGGGGTATACAAAGTTGCTGCATGGTTCAAATTTTCAATGGGAAGGGATGGTGCTAAATTACGCTGACTTACTCTAAAGTCTGCCTTTATCTCTTCATAACGACGATCCACAATCAACATCTCAAAATGTTCAAAAAAACGTACCATTGAATGTTGGTAGCTAACATACTTTTTAAGATAATTATTCATGCTTTCACTTCGTTGAGTAGTAGTCATGTTTGCACAAAAAGTTTCTCTTCCATATACCAGAGCCCATTTCTCCTTCAACTTGAAATGTTGAGCCAACCAATCATTACTTTCAAGACTATATTTTCTAAGCATGTTCCCCTATGCCTCGATGAATTCACATTCTTCATCATATTCATATATGCAATTTCCAAAGTCAGTTGCAAATTCACGATATCTTTCAAAAACACTACTCAAATGTTTTGCTGCATTTTGATACATATGCCAAATACATAACCGATGATAAGTTTCTGGCCATTGGGATCTTAATGCTTTTGCCATTGCTGCATCTTGATCAGTTAGAATGGTTTTTGGTTTCTTCCCTGACATTGCTGCTACAAATGTGTCAAATAACCACATAAATGTCTCAGTAGTTTCATCATATAACAACGCAGCCCCGAATACGATGGTTTGCTTATGATGATTTACCCCAACGAACATTGCAAAAGGTCGACAATCATTATTTTTCCGGTAGGTTGTGTCAAAGCAAACAACATCGCCAAAGTTATAATATGATGCTTTCATTTGAGCATCTGCCCAAAAAATATTTGTTATCAGATCATCTTTATCGGCTTGTAAAGCATTAAAAAAGTTAGGATCATTTGACTTCTTTCCTTGAAGATATTCAAGAACACCACCTGTATCCCCTACGCACATTTGAATTGTTCTTTTGGTGCGCAAATAATTTCGACAATCATCCAAAATAAATCCAAGATTTGCATGTCCACCGGCTCGCCTAATCATTAGTTCTATACTAGCTTTAGGAGCAATTCCTGAATTCTCAGCCAACACAATTTCAGATGCTTGAGCATGAGTTATCCTCCTTTGTGACCTATGTAAGTGGCTCATATGGGGAGTTGCTGTCACATGTGTATGCTCTGCTATAAATTCAACAATTTTATATTTTCCACAGTCATGAAGTTTTATCTTCATCCTTGCCAAACAACCAAACCTTGTTTCAGCACGATAACATTTCACATTACATACCGTTTATCTTTTCATGAAAGCCTTCACATGAGCAACAAAAAATCCTACTTTTGATTTTTCCATCTTTATTATCTTTATGCCCTTTGCTTCTTCGTATGCTAAATCCAACTTTATACGCATAAAGATTATAGAAATCGTAAGCTTGTTCTTCAGTTTCAAATTCCATACTAACCTTTGGTATGTCTTCATCAAGAATGTTGGAATGAATCTGTTGTATTTTCACTCCATCATCAATCATAGCTTCTTGGTCTTTAATAAACATGTTGTTGGATTCTCCTTCCATGCCACTTGAATCAATATTCATCATCTCTAATTAAAAAAATGTTAATTTATACAATTAGTTGTTTTGATTCACTATTTAATTGAAAAAACATAACATAATCAAATATATACTTACATGATAATGATGTCTTCTACAAGAAAATAGGAACAAAGATAAGAGAAACTAGAAGAAAGAAATAACTTTGATATTGTTCATGGAAGTAAAGGAAGAGGAGCAAACGTGAGAAATAGAAGAAAATTAAATTTAAAAAACGTGAGAAGAATAGAAAAAGTCTCAATGCAATAGGATTTGAATTATTTAAGGTTTTAATTTCTTAAAAAATTTAGATTTATTTCAAATTAAAAAATCATAATGTTTAAGAACATTATATTTACTTTAAATTACAAAAAATCTTAATTTATATAAAGCATGTAAAAAGATTTTCGTAGGTTGAAAAAAGGAAAAAAAAAATATTTTGGATGAAAAATTGTGAGAGAAAAAGGAAATTAGAGATTTTTTATTTTGTTTAAAATATTATAGAGAAAAAAGAAAATATTTTAGAGAAAAAAGAAATGTTAGTGGAGAGAGAGAGAAAGCATCAATAGATGGAGATTGACGGCGTTTGTTTTTTGTCTATAATTAAATAATTATTAAATCATTTCTGATGTGGAAGCCTATGATTTGATGGGCAGGCTTGGGACATGTGAAGGTTGAACAGCGGATTTTTATCCGGTAATCCGGTGGGGCAAGGTTGGGTTCCAGGTTTTGTTAGCATGTGTGTGTGTATATATATATATATATATATATTTATATAAATTGTTTTTTATTTTTAATAAGATTGAGACAAAATTAAGGATAAAAAGACTAAAATACCCCCAAATTTAATTGGGTTAACATAATCTTTTTAATTTCATTAAAAGAAGGGGCTCAAAGAGTGCAAAAATGTAAACCGCGAGTCCATCGTTTTATTTATTTTGATTTTAGGACTTGAACGGGTCAAAGGTGTAAACCACAAGGACCAGATTTGTAATTTACTCAATTTGTATTGTGGAGAGCATGATTAGAGCAATATTTATAAAAAAGACTCCCTACACTAATTTCTAGACAAATAATTCTCTACATTAGTTTAAATGTAGGGAGTATGATTGAAGATGCTCTAATAAGAATTGACATGTTATAATAAGATAGTTTTTAAAGTACAATACGGTAAGAAATGTTACATTAGCAATATGCTACACGTGTACAATGACATGAGATGGAATGAGGGATTACAAATGAGCTTTCAATAATAGAAGAAAGAAGTTTTGCCACAATTAACAACCCACACAACGTCATAATCAGTTAACTTGAATCTTCGACATGCAAGTGATCGTCGAGATCACAAAAGTTTCTTCAACATAAATCAGCAAGGATTGTCAAGTCTGAGCAAACAAATCCAAGAGTACATGTAAAGTACTACCATCTAATGCATAACCAAGTTTAAGTAAACCTGAGTTGTAGACCTTGCTTAAGCTAGTAAAGTACAAGTATCCAATGCTTCATATTTACCTGGTTCACTTTGTGCAAATGGGTTTGTAACCGACAACCCCTAAGCCTGCCCAGTTCCAAAAGTATCATATGAGAGACAAATCATGTACACATCAGCAACTCAGTATGCCAACTAGCTGGCTTAAGAGCTCGGTGCCGACAAAGAGCCCGATAAGTGTAACTCTCACACTGCAGCTGTCAACCTGGTTTTCTAATCAAAGAAAAACCAAGGAACAAAATGCAATCCAAATAATCTCAATTATCCTATGTGACGTTTTTTACTAAATAATTTTGGCTACAAGAAGAAAAAATGTCCGACCATGATGAGGGTCATTCATCAATATAACCAAACAAGATGAACCCAGTAGATACTACACAAAGTGGACTTAGTCATTAATATAGCCAAACCAAACCAAACAAACCCCGGTAAATCCCACATAGAGTACGGTCAATCATCAATATATACACAGTTAATATGAGTTCAAGGATTACAGATCTACATCTTTCTGGGCATTACCTAAGAGGGCCAAAACCGATAAACAAGCTAAGATTGGGCATATTTTAAGAAAGATACACATTCCAACTATCAGGACATGGAACCAATTAAAAAGGTATGCTTCTTGACTTCCATCGAATGTTTTAGAGGTAATTCATTGACGAAGAATTGGGTAAATCTGGGGGACTTCCAGCTTCAAGCCGTGTGAGATGTGGGTCGGATGTTCCCAATATATGCCAATTTCTGAGGGATTGAGTAGAGTGGATCGAAGATTCGGTTAAGTGTTGCAGCCAGACGAACCCCACCTTGGGCAAGCCTCATCTCCACAATGGGCAGACGAGAAAGGAAGTAATCATCTATGATGCAACGAGGAAAAATAATTAGGCAGTATAAACAAACATAAGATGATTCATGAAGGTAAAATCCGGCATTTGATGTATAATAAATGAAACAATTTGTATGTTTTTTTGTGATTGCATTGTTCTGATTGTAGTGTAAACCAAACCAAGCAAATCCAGTAAATCCCACATTAGTAGGGTCCGGGGAGGATAAGATTTACGCAAACCATTCCTCTATCCCAAAGGGTAGTGAGACTGTTTTCGTGATCATTTGGTTGTAGTGTCAAAGCATGAAGAAGATAAGATTACTTTTCATATACACGATTTTCCTTCATTCTTTATTCTCCATTTTGTGGGTCCCATCTTCATTTCTACTTACATCAAGTAAATAGAACCCAAAGTCATAGTTTCAGTTCTTCACAGATCATGTAAACAGGATTCACAAAATGGAAGGGTACCTAAAGGGTTAAACCTGCCAGTAATCTAATCGATAGTGATGCATATGTGATGATACAATATTGTGCATATTGTAAGGTCACAGAACACACAAGACAACTTCGGAAACAGGAATTCTAAATTAGGTCACGTAAACAGCCGCTATATCTTATCTTTTGGGGTAGAGAACAGGTATGCGTACATCCCCCCCCCCCCCCCCCCCCCCCCCAAAAAAAAAAAAACCTGCTCTACAATTTTGTTTTGTTTAACAATTTTGATTTTGAATTAGGATGACTTGTTGTCATGACCATGACATGCCAAATACATAATATAATTCAAAACAATAAGACATGTGCTATACAATGTTGCACATGGTATGATTGCTCGGCAATTTATTAGAATTTGGTTTAATCTAAAATAAGCGACTGTGTATTTCTTTGAAATAATATTTGACGTCTGAAGCTAATAACATTGAAGTCAGAATGAGAATTTAATCTAACATTTACCTCCTAAAGTACTTCCTGGTGTAGCATTTCTGTAAGCATAATTGCACGAACACTTGATGCTTTCGGAAGCCCACCTGCATTAAATCAACAATCACTTCCATTCAACTTAATTTTTTATATTCCACCTGATGCAATTGTAACCCACAAAAGCCTGTCTGTGAAACTTCTGCAACTGAAACGGTTTTATAGTCAAGTCAATATAGATTATAGTTCATCCTTACGACTTCACATATTAGTGACTAAGGGGCCGTTTACCCAATGCTTACCCGGTAAACGACTAAGAGCTTGCCGGTAATAGTCAACACTCTCACTCAACTTACAGGGTAAGATTTTAGTCCATTAAAACGGCATTGTATGCAACGTTTTTATCCGCTAAGCACTTACAAGGTAAGAGTCATCACTCACACATACCGGGTAATACTCTCGGTCCTTGTCATTGATCTTACAGGGTAAGATTCACAATGATTGTCATGTTCATCCAATAAGTTAAAGTGAGCCACTAAGCACTTACCGGGTAAGCATTTAGTAAACGGCCCCTAAGTAATGATCTTTTTATTGTTGATCTAACTGATAGAATAGAAGTTACAGGAAAGGATGTACACTTACGGATCCGGACAAACTTCCTGACCAGATGTACAATTTGCCCAAGATGAGATATCGTTGCTCCAGGTACCCTGTTTACAAGAAAATAACAAAAGAGAAACATAACGGAAAGTGTTGTGAGAGGCAAAGCATGTCCTTTTAGGTCAGTTTTCCTCAAATAAAAGAAAATACACCATCCGACTCAAAACAAATACGTTTAAATGGACACAAAGTTTAGTAAAAGTTTTTAATATTAGTCAAATATCTAAACAACCTTTTATAACAAGATATTAGGTTTTATCGGTCATGAGTTATTTAACCCTAACATCTCAGACCCCCGGCCTCAGTGGTGCGAGGCATACGACCCACCTAACCAACCAGAGATGCCGCCTCATTATCAATTCCTCAACGCCATGATTTGAGGTGCGCCTCAAGTGCAATTTAAAACCATGGCTCCAATAGCCAAACTTAATACTATTCATGTCTAATTTATTCATTGCTATCAATCAAGATTGGCCTCTATTTCAACCTATGCTGTTAATGGTGCCGCTAATAGCGGTGCGCATTTTTCACCGGCAATAGTGATGCTAAATCAGTGATTTTTCTTGTGCCTGATTTTTTACTTTAGGTGGGCTATTTAGTGTTGGGCTCAAATTGTCGGGCTCTTTCTTTGTGAAGTGTCCAGCTCTTTTCAGGTTTAGGTTAAGATTTCTGAAGTTCACGACTTGTGAGTTCTGAAGTTGCTCAACAATGTTTTGAAATGATGTTAATTTTGAAGCTGAAATTTATTTGTTTGACTTTAAAAGTCATTTGAGACTTTAAGTATTTATTTTTAACTGTTAGGAACATGTATTTAACTGCAGAAACATACATATTATAATGCAATTTTAATAACAAGAAGATGGACTTTTGACTGCCAAAATATACATACATATATAATTCTAATTATTAGCCAGCGCCACGTTTCGATTTAGGAAGATGCTGGTCAATGACCCAACAGAATCGCTATGCCACCCCTTTGCCATCGTGATACCCGCTATATCAAATCACTGCCATGACTACGACTTTAGATTTTGACATCTGTAATAGCATAGACTTCAACTCAATGTGAAAATGCCTTCTTGAATAGAGACCTAGTCGAAAATGTCTATATAAATGTGGCGTTTCAAAAAAATGTCTATGCAAACAAAAGGAAAGGTGAGCAAGTTGAAAAAGGAATTTTACGTGTTAAAATAATCTCTGAGGACTTGGTTCGACAGTTTCACTAAGGTGCTCAAACAAGAAGGTTACTCACTGTCCCAAGCAAATCACATTGTTCATCAAACACTTCACAAATGGGAGATTTATAGTGTTAATTGTCTATGTTGATGAGATTGTTCTAACCGGGAATCACAAAGAAAAAATAAGACTTGAGATTCTTCTTCCCTAAGGAATTTATGATCAAATATACCTAAGATATCTAAGAGACTTTCTAGGAATGGAGGTGGGCAGTTCAAAAGAAGAAATTTTGTGTCTCACAACGCAAGTATTTTTCGGATCTTCTACATGAAACCGACATGAGTGGTTGTAAGCCGATTGAAAGTCCAATATATCGGAATATCAAATTGATGCCTAGGACCTAAGAGCAAGCAACAGAAAAAGGACAAAATCAATGCTTGGTAGAGAAGTTGATATATTTGGTAAACACATGTCGAGATTTAAGTTGTGTTGTGCATTCAGTATTGTTTACAGTTCTTCAATAATCCACCTGTGGATCTATAAAGGCAATGATTCAGATTCTTAGGAGGCGTTCGGTTTGCAGAATGTTTTTGGATGTAATGGAATATGTCAAAGGAAGTTGACATTGAAGAAATTGCAATGGAATGCCAAGTTTGACCTCCTATTTGACAGACATTAGAATGGGATATATTAGAAGAATTGGAATCTGTCTGTTTGGTCCATATAATGTATCTTTGGAATTGGAAGAAAATATTGTTAAATGACCAAAATACCCTTTTTTGAAAATTTTGAAACCGAAATCCAACTATTGTGGTTCAGATCGGTGGTTCAAATCGGTGGTGGTTCAGAACGGTGGTGGTCGACGGTAGTTTAGATAGGTGATGGTCGACGGTGGTTCAGATCGTGGTGATTGGCGGTGGTTCAGATCGGTGGTGGTCGACAGTGGACAGTGGTTGGCGGTGGTTCAGAACGGTGGTGGTCGGAGATGGTTCAGAACGGTGGTGGTTGGCGGTTTTTTCATATCGGTGATGGTGGTTGGTGGTTCAGATTGGTGGTCGTCGGCGATGATTCAGATCAGTGGTGGTCCGCTATGGTTCAGATCGGTGGTGGTCCGCTATGGTTCAGACTTGTGGTGGTCCTCGGCGGCGGTATGGGTAAATCAAGTAGGGAAGATAGGGACAATTTTGTGTTTTTGTGAAAATGGGATGGAATGGAATTAAATTCCTTCTCAATTGTGATGGAATGACCAAATTCATGAATGGTGAAATGTGTGGAGTTCAATTCCATTCCATAGGTAAACCAAACGCATGAAAGAAATTTGGTCAATGGAATTGATTATTCCAATTCTTCGAATTCCGTCAGAATCCTACGAACTAAACGGCCCTTTAGGTATCTTAAGAAGGATCATGAAAAGGGGTGAATGTTTAAACAAACACTCGTTCGATCTTTTGAAGTTTATATAAATGTAGACCGGGCCAGATCCCTTATTAACAGAAGATCTACATCGGAGTATTACTCATTTGTTTTGGGGAAACTTGCTAACTTGCATAAGTAAAATATAGCAAGTGATAGCATGTAACATCACGGACGTTGACTCAAGCTTTCCCTCTAAGCATATGCAAGGCTCTAAATGGCGTGAGGCGAGACGTGGAGGCGAGGTCAAGCCTCAAGCCTTACACGCCATAGTGATTAGTGAGGATGCAACGTTTTTCATGGCATGACATAAGGCGGCAAATTTGTATGTCATATATATAATTATATATATCTTGAGGACATTTCAAATACAAAGCATGTAAATGTTACACACCGTAAAAACCATGGCCCTTAATTTTGTATATTTTGAAATTTTTAGGCAATTACCAAATTAGTTACAAATAAGGTTCGAGAGAGAATTTCGGAACCGATTAATCCACATCATCGACATTGATTTGATAATCTACATTGACGGTTGGGAAAGGTTCGTACGGTTTATAGGTTATCGGTGGTTTGTATTTAAAATGGCCTCTCTCTCTTTAGATATATATATATATATATATATATATATATATCTAAGGGTGGGTTCAAATGAAAACTCATTTTTCATTGTGCACGTGAGGACCAATATATATCTAGGGGTGGGTTCAAATGAAAACTCATTTTTCATTGTGCACGTGAGTACCAATCTTTGAAAACTAATCAATGGTTAAAACATAATAAGATTAATTGAGAAGTGATTAAGAACAAAACTGGAAATTTGAATTAACGCCTACCTTATTTGACCTTTTATTCTTTTTTGATTAAAAAACTTTTACTTCCTTAAAGTTTAAATAAATTATCTTAAAAATTACTAATATTTTAATCAAGCAATTTACATCAAAAAAAACGAGAATTTCGTGTTTTTCGATATGACATCCATCTTGATATAGTTTTTTTTTTCATTTTAACCGTTTTTTACGTGAAATGCTATATATGTGTTATATTCATTATGAATATGTATGCACGTCCCAGGTGTCCACATTCAGTATGAATAACAAAGGTGAACATTCATTCACTATTCAGGATGAATAATACAGTATTCAGGATGAATAATACACGAATTCATGATTCATGTATTATTCATCATGAATCATGTATTATTCATCATGAATCATGTATTATTCACCCTGAATGTTGTATTATTCATCCCATATGATACATTATTCATGAACAATATATGAATGACCCGTGAAGGTGTGAACACATGGCGCACTCTCTTTTGTTCCTCGATTCACGACCGAAATTTCGTTTAGATCATTATGAATATGTGTGCGCATCCCCGGGTGTCCCACATTCGGTATGAATAACAAATGTGAACGTTCATTCATTATTCATGATGAATAATACAGTATTCAGGATGAATAATACACGAATTCATGAATCGTGTATTATTCACCTTGAATGTTGTATTATTCATCCTGAATGATACATTATTCATGATGAATAATACATGAATGACCCGTGAAGGTGTGGAGACGTAACGCGCTGTCTTTTGTTCACCGGTTCACAACCGAAACTTGATAGGTTCTCAATTCGTCTCGATGGGTGTTGGGTGACGGTGATAAAGAACGCGATGCCTTACGACGTTGAAGAAAGTGTTGAATAAGGTGAAGTCAAGTTACAGACTTACGGTGTCAAGGTGTTGTACACACTTGAACGTACATAAATATTCATAATGAATATAACACATATATAGCATTTCACGTAAAAAACAGTTAAAACAACAAAAAATAAAAACTATATCGATATATGGATGTTATATCGAAGAGCACGAAGTTCTCGTTTTTTTGATGTAATTTGTTTGATTAAAATATTAGTAATTTTTAAGATAATTTATTTTAAACTTTAAGTGGGTAAAAGTTTTTAATTAAAAAAGAAAATAAAAGGTCAAATATGGTAGACGTGAGTTTAAATTATCTTCCACTTTTACCCCTAACCATCTTAATTAATAACTTTATTAAAAACTCGATTTAATATGAGTTGTTGGATCAATAGAGATGGAGGGACCGAGATTCGTCCTCACGTGCACAATGAAAATTGAGTTTTCATTTGAACTTTCCCATATATATATAAATTTACATTCATATTAGAAAAAGAAAAATCATATATATTAGTATTATATAAATAGTCTCAAATATTCAAAATAGAACTTGGATGAGTTTTACGACTTTGTTTTAACCTTAGTCTATGACGTGTGATTAGGTAAATCTGTAAAAGTGTAATATATAAAGCTAAAAGTGCAAAAGCAAAAGCTAAACAATAGATCTTCACAAAAATTAAAAAATCTCATGCCTTGTAAAAAGTGCACGCCATGATGTGCCTCAAGCCGCCATGGCGTGAGCAAAGCCTTACACAAACGCTATAGGCATTATTGTAATGGCAGAGACGCGTCTTACGCCATGGAGCGGCATGGCAGACTTTTAGAACCCTGAGCATATGTGAAGAAATTTGGCTAGATCGACTAATAGACTAACTCAAGATTGGAACAGTTCAAATCCTATCAAGATGATGTGTGGCAACCAATAGGCGATACGCCGACTAAAAATCCGTTTCACCATTACCAAACGAAACATGTAGAGATCGATAGGCACTTAATCAGTGAGAAAATAGAATGCATCGTGATTTCTCTTAACTTTGTTTTGACCTAAACTCATGGGACCAAGTTCTCTGCTTGGTCTAACAAACATATTCCAACTAGTTTGAGGGGGAGTGTAGGATATCATACTTGTTGGTTTCCTTCCTATAATTTGTGATCTGATTATTATAAATTATTCATCTAATTTTTGTGCAACATTCTCTACATTTATACAATAGATCAATAGAATACTCTTTGTTTCTTTTGAAGCTAACTATGGTATTTATATCGAGTCCTTGTATATATATATATGTATTATTTCTGATCAATTAAATATATAGGAAAACATTCTCAATTCTCATTGCATCAGTTAGCATATGTAATAGGAGATGAATGTACATAGAATAAACAAGAATGAAATCATACCGTAATATTCTTCTCAATTGCTAATGTCATGACGTCAATATCTTTGTCATAGAATGTCTTCATGGCAGATTCTATTATATCAGTATCCCAAACCTGAAATAGAATTCGAAAAACTGAACTTCGTAAAAACAAGCAACTGAAACTCCATCGAGTTCAATAGTTTAAGCTTTCCAACCAACACTTTTCAGTGAGCATATTCTTGGTCTAATTGCCGATGTTTTCATCACCAAAATCTGATCTGAATTGATGACATCCACCTTCTCTTTTACCTTGTTTAGTGGAAAAAAGTCCTTTGCTTTTTGGTTGTCAATATATAAACGACAAGAAGGAACAGATATATGCAAGAGTTTGACAACTTTCACATACATGATGCAAATTGGTCTTCCTCTTATACCAACGGACTGTTATTGTGTTTCCACCTTCATCGCTAGTAAAACTAACATGTAGAGGCTGGAACAGAAAAAAGATAGAATGTTATACTTTGAAATAAATTACTACTACCTAAGGCGCAGAATAATGTGATGCTCTTGATTGAGGAAGAGTTCGATGTGAGTGTTTGATTGTTAGTCAAATATCTAAAATACTCCTCAATAAAGAAAAAATAAGGGACTTTTGTAGTATGAAACCAATGCTATCTACAAGTTGTACCCTTTACTAATGGGCAAAGTGGTATTCATAGATTCATACTTTGTCAAAGAAAAGAGGAAGATTTTGCATTTATTCTCCAAGAAAGGAAAATGATGCACTTATTTTGGGGCAAAAGGAGGATTTAGATATTATCAGAGCATCTCCAACAGGTTCTCTATAATTTCTCTAAATAAAGAGAATCAAAAGTCAAAATCTCTAAAAAAAAATTACATTTCACTCCAGCAGATTCTCTATTTTAGAGATTTCAGCATTAGTTATATTATTAAAATATTATATAATTTTATAATCCTAATGCATTTTTTTAAAATTATACAAAATAATGATAGTTTAATCTTATTGGTGGAAATGAATAAAAAAACAATTTCTCTCGCCTCCCATCAAGTTTTAGAGAATTCTCTAAACTTGGAGTTTTTTCTTGTTTTCTCTATTTTAGAGAGCAAGATAGAGAAGTTGTTGGAGCCAAATAGAGAACAAAACCTCCATTTTTATTTTAGAGAATCTGTTGGAGATGCTCTCAATGGTAAATTCTAAGATTTAAACAAAAAGAAAATAGTTAAAACAAAAAAATTATGCCATCCTTTGAACTTTGCTGCCGTAATATGAGCAGACACGATGCTAATAAATAAGTTAAGTTTCTGTGAGTTTCTGAAATTCATAGCAGCGAAGCAGGACGCACTAACCTGATGCACATCCCCAATATAATGAGACAAGAACATGAGTGCTTCAGTCAGGTTGTCTGTAATGAAGGATGATGAGTTCCCATTTGTCAAATAGTGTAAAAATAAGTTGACAGTCGGTGCTTACACTTCACAACTGAATTTGAGGTATTATAGCCTGTGACAAGTTGCTCCGTGTAGTTGTAAATTGCTCCAGTAACACACCTATCTTTGACTCCAGATGAGTCATGGCAGTCCCCTAAGGCATTAGTTTGTCCAGTGATCAAGTCATAATCATATATCACGTATACACCTCAGCCACATCACATAATTGACAAAACTAAGAAATTTAGAAGAAACATAACGTAATAACACCCCTTGTTCAAATATCAAATATAGAAGTAAAACAACAGCACCTGGAGATAAATTCACCCCTTTGTTCAGACAACAAAGAGATGTGTTTTTTTTTTTGGTAAAGGAGTATCAAATATAGAAGTAAAACAACAGCACCTGGAGATAAATTCACCCCTTTGTTAATGACAACAAAGAGATGTGGTTTAGCTCGTGACATCAAACATATTCCCTCTCAAGTTCAAAATTGTTACAAAATTACAAACCTACCATTGGTATTTTTGTTTCTGTAGTTTTTTTTTTGTAGGTATCTAATTTTTGCTCAAAACTTGAATTAGTGGTACCATTTTTGCTGTTGCAAATTAGTGTAATTTACATCAAAAAACATGTTGTGTTTCTTTTTCTTTTTTTTTCCTGAATGAAGAGAACAACTGGAAGTTGAAAATTATAAGGAAACTGGATAATTCAAGTGAAATTACAGGAGACTGGTTAACTTACTACAGTAATCATAGTTACACCTGAAATCAGGGGTGTCAACGTAATGCAACTCGCTGGTCCAGCGCCAGTTGTAACGATGCTTGATCTCATCAGGCCAGGAACAAACAGAAGCTAGATCACCTTCAGCGGTTTCTGGGAGCAAATTTTTCACCGCCTTTAAAGCTTCTTCAGTAAGGAATGACTGATTTTGCAAAAGCAAATTAGAACGATGATCAATCTCTCATAACAAGACCATAATTAAGAAACACAAGTAGAACACCAAGTTCCTAATTGCTGAAATTCACTAGTGCAATGAGAATCTCCTTTTTAGCCTCCTACGTCGAGAAGTGTTTTCATTTAAGCTTTTGTGTCAATCAAGATACCACAAACGCCAGCTATGGACAAAAGTTCTGCCCATTCTTGGACATCATGTAAAATTCATAAAGATTAATTAATTCGCAACATTGACTACTGTTTATGGTCAAACTGATCATCCTGTTCACTAAACATTAGTACTTCCTATGTTCCATAGAAAGTTGACTTCGTCTCAAACCTGGTACATTACAAATGCCAAATTGATAGAACATTGTCACAAAGTTAGCCCCAACAATTTTTCTGTTTCTAGCATTATTACAAAGTTTTATGCAGTTATTCCATTTTCTCCAAAATCTCAAAATTCATATTGATTTTGAAGTTGAAAAGTAGCCCATTAGTGTTATATCAGTACATTTAACCTTAAAAGAAATTAACCAGGCGACCTTTGGCCCTCGGGTCATGTGAGTTTCAAGTCTTTTTACAGACATCAATCTATCACTTTGTTAAAAAAAACTTAAACAGATAATAAGCATAAGCATTGGTAGTTTTAAAGTACTAACTACAAACATGTGTCTAAAGAAGTGAATATATTAACTAGAACCTTTAATCTGATACCCCTCAAATTTTGACACAAAACGTAATCCAAAACTTGGATTTGAATGAAAAAGTTTCCCAAATTTAAGCAATTAACTTTTGCTACCATAGTTTTAGTAATGTTCACTAATAACAGGATACCATTCCTCAAGAATAAGCCTAAAGAACACAATCATTGAATAAATATGCAACCATAAGCATCGAAATAATGATTAAAAGTGCAAAATAAAAATTTCAAGTGGAAAAAATTGGAAAAATTCTTACCTCAGCAATTTTACAAGTTGCATAGTGACCTTCTTTTCCCCATGCTAAATTTCCAGGAATTAATAGCATTAAAATAGCAAATGTTCCCTTAATCCACCAGAGCTTGAAAACACTCATTTTACTTATGATCTGATGAAATTAAGAAAACTAGCAGAGATCTATGCGATTAAAGAGAGAAATGAAGCTGCAAGTGAGGTCAGGTTTACCTACTCCCTTCGAGCTATTTTGTAGATGACTTCGATGGAAGCAGTAAGAATCGAACTGGGAAAACCCTAAATTGCATATATTCGCGGTAATTTCAAAATCATCGGAAAGATAGAACCATACGACATCATGTTAAATGTTGGAAATTAACTGGTTGGGGGTGAGAAATTTAAGAAGTGGTAATGGACGTATATTAGGAAGAGATCGAGATAAGATGCACCTGCAATGCCAATGCCAATGCCGCAGATCAATTCTCTTCTAAACCTCAATTTATGGAAGGGTTGAGATTAAAAAAAATCAACTGTTTAGATCCACTTGTCACGCTTTTATCCTTAACTCAATTTCTCATACAATCGTTAGTCAATTAACAAAAATAGCAACCAAATTTAACTCTTACCTATTTTTTCCCAAAATTTTCAAATAAGCCTACTAACAATTCCTCAACTTAAAAAAAAAAATCTGAAGATCATCAAGTTCCTTATCCTCCAGATTATCATTCTGCCTGAATGATACTATATACATTACCCGTTCTTCACCAAGAGATCTTAGAAACTTTCTGTTGACATCGTCCTGGTCCATCTTGACACCAACAGTGGCCAATTCTCCAATCAACTTGTTGAATCTATCAAAGGTTTGATATGGTACCTGAAAATCTCTTTTCCAACGCATTCCACAAGATTTTGGCATCAGCACAGTTGCAAAACTGATGTTGATATTCATTAGAAATTGCCAAGAGCAGAGTGCTCAAGGCTTTCATCTCAGTCTGCCTCATCTTTCTTTCTCCATCGGTCATTGGTGGAGGTCTCTTGCCATCTGCTCCAATCTCTCCTACATTAGAGGGATCATTCTCAATGATGTCCCATATTGAGTAGTTTGTAAGAAGTATATACTGCCTGATCCTGATTTTCCACATGTCAAACTCATTAGGTTTGAGCATGGGAACCTTTGAAACAAGAACACTGTCGTGTGATCCGTCCATGATGATTATTGATTTCTGAGTTCCTCAGCTCTTATACCACTTGTCAAGATCGAAATTCAAAACAAGAATTTAAATAAATACTCAGAAACTTTGTTAAAGAAGTTGCGGAATAACACTTTAACAAGAAATCAATGAAACAATATATAAAATCAAATCACAAGTTATATTGAATTAACTTAATGATTACAACCAAAGCCTCAATCTGTTGAACATGCTCAACAGACGTTCAATACTACTCTAATGAAAGGATCACTAATAATCTTGAGGCTAATTCTCTCTTTGAAACAAAAACGTATATGTATATTTAATAATCTAAGGGGGCGTTTGGTTCGCAGAATGATTTCTGATGGAATGGAATCTGTCAATGGAATTGGAATCTGCAAGGAATTGGAATGGAATGTTTTCAGGTTTGACCAACTGTTTGGTTGGCAGGAATGGAATGTAATCAGTCAAATGAATTGGAATATGTCTGTTTGGTTTACAAAGGAATTGGAATGGAATTCTGAAAAATGACAAAAATACCCTTTCTTTTATTTTTATTTATTTATTTATTTTAAATGTCGAGAGAGAGAGGAGAGAGAGGAGAGGAGAGAGAGAGAGAGAGGAGAGAGAGAGGAGAGAGAGAGAGGAGAGAGAGGATAGAGAGAGAGGAGAGAGGAGAGAGAGAGAGGAGAGGAGAGAGAGGAGAGGAGAGAGAGAGAGGAGAGGAGAGAGAAAGAGAGGAGAGAGAGAGAGAGGAGAGGAGAGAGAGGAGAGGAGAGAGAGGAGAGGAGAGAGAGGAGAGAGAGATAGAGGAGAGGAGAGAGAGGAGAGGAGAGAGAGGAGAGAGAGGGAGAGGAGAGAGAGAGAGGAGAGAGAGAGAGGAGAGAGAGAGAGAGAGGAGAGGAGAGAGAGGAGAGGAGAGAGAGGAGAGAGGAGAGGAGATAGAGGAGAAAGAGAGAGGAGAGGAGAGAGAGAGAGGAGAGAGAGAGGAGAGAGAGGAGAGGGGAGAGAGAGGAAAGAGAGAAGAGAGAGGAAAGAGAGAGGGGAGAAAGAAGAGAAGAGAGAGAGGAAACCAAATCCACATCTGATGGGTTTTAATTTTGTTAGAAAAGGTTTGGAGGGTATTTTTGTCTTTTTGAAAAACCATGATGGAATGGAATTCAATTCCATCCATTTTCAAATGGAATGACCAATTCCTTAATCTAAGGATTTCATGGAATTCAATTCCATTCCCTTGGCAACCAAACAGCACGACAGAATTCGGTCAATGGAATTGACCATTCCAATTCCACCAGATTCCGGCGGAATCCACCGAACCAAACGCCCCCTAAGACTTCTAAACTATATATACAAAACAGATTACAAGATTATTACTAAATAAATATTTATCTTCAGCATCCATTCCATAATTATCTTCATCTCCTTGTCTTTCGTTCCAAGTAACAAACTATCCTTATCGACATCAGCAACATTAACTCTTCTAGCAGTATCTTCTTTATCATTAGCAGTACTAACATACTAGCAGTAGTTTCCATCATGCAGTACTAACTCTCTAAGCAGTACTAACTGTTCTTCTAGCAGTACTAACCTTTCAAGCAGTATTAATAGTACTAGCAGTAGTAATGTCTTCAAGTAGCAGTACTAATGTCTTCAGCAGTAGTAATCTTTAATACTCAGTAACACTATCCAGACTTAGCATATTTCAGACCCAACACACATGCTTAACCACAAAGTAAATGAACTCTCACAAGTCTAAACAACAAAATCTCACACTGACTTATCTAGACTTTGACTTTGTTGACTTTGCTAGACTTGACTTTTCTCATTAAATCTTGGATATAATTAATATACTAACACGGTTCTTCTCAATGACTGAAGTTCATAAACCTCCCATTGTAGATGCTCTTAGGAAAGTGTTATTTGAGGATCCAGAATCATTTATAGATTTGGTCCTTATACGATCTCTACAATGATCTCAGGGTGTTTGAAGCAGAAGTTGAATCTAAGAAGAAGCCATCTGGATACTCTCACAATGCTGCTCTCTTATCATCTACTACTGATTCTTCTGCAAACACAGAATCAGTTAGTGCTGCATATAGCTCAAAACAGGATGGACCCAATGATTCTGTTTTGGAAGCTTTCCTTGCTAGCCATGCTAAATCTTCTCTTATTAATGATGATCTGGAACAGATTAATGTTGATGATCTTGAAGATATGGACATAAAATGGCAAATGGCAATGCTCACAATGAGAATCAAAAGATTCATTAAAAGAACAGGAAGAAACAACTTTGCCATGAGAAGAGAAGATGGTGCTGGATTTGACAAATCCAAGGTGGAATGCTACAAGTGTCATAAACCGGGGCACTTTGCAAGGGAATGCATAGGAGGAATCTCTCGACAGCATGGGAGCAACAATCAACAATCAAAGTCCACAAACTACAACAACAACAGGAACTCATCTCAAGCACTTGTCTCACAAGATGAAATGGGATTTGATTGGAGTGATCAAGCAGACGAGGCAATCCAGAATCAAGCATTGATGGCTGAGGTTTCAGAGTCTTCAAGCACAACAATCCCCACAGAGGTAAAGTCTGAACTTTGCTCTAAAGCCTGTCTTGAAACTGTTAGAAAGTACAGGGATCACAATCAGAGCATGTGTGATGATCTTAAAAGGTTGGAGAAACATAGGAGAGAGTCTAATTTGATCATTGTGAATTTTGAAGAACAAATTAAGGCATATCAGGCCAATGAACTTCAACATTCATATGATCATAACTATTGGAAGTGGGAGAATAAGGAGTTAGAGATTAAGCTAGAGAAGGCTAGAGAAGAATGTGAGAAAGTTAGGAGTGAATTTGAGAAGGCCAAATTAGACATTGAGAAATTTTCCAATGCTTCTAAAGCAATGGACACTTTACTTAAATCTCAAGTTCATGACAAACTGAAGAGAGGTATAGGCTACAACAACACCCCTCCACCTTACAATAACAACTATATTCCACCCACCTCGGACCTCTTAGAAAAGGCAAGATAAGAATGACTTGCCTGCAGGAGCCACAGAAGTAGATCCACTAGACAATGTAGTGGTTGAAGTAAAGTCTGAAGAAGAGAACACTGAGGATAAGAATAAGGAAGACCAGAAAGAAATTTCCTTAGAAAACCATATTCTTACAAATGAGAAGGGGGTTAAACCATTTGTCAAGAGTGAGAAAGCTGAGACCTCTAAGACAGAGAAGGAAAAGGTATAGGGAGTTCACTATATGCAAACTATTGTTGTAAATCCCTGTACTTGTCAACAGACCAAGCCCCATCAACATGATAAAATAAGGGGAAATCAGAGAAACAGAAATAACCAGTGGGCTCAAAAACAAGGAATTAATCTAAGCAAAATCATTAGACCAAAGCCTTGTTTTATTTGTGGCAAGTTGAATCATTTAGCCAAACACTGTTATTTCAATCCTGTTAACCAAAGAATTACTTTTCAAAGAAAAATACAAAATTCTGTTGGTTATAGGAAGCAATCAAGAAGATCAAGGAACCACATGGCTGAGAATGTGAGAACAGCACCAATGAAAACTGGTACTGCAAAATCTCATATTTAGAATAAGTTTGCTAAAACAAAAGAAAATACTCTAAGCAAATCCAGGAGTAACTTAAAGAATAACAAAGCAAACAACTTTGCCAAATTTTGGGACCAAAATGCACTAAACCTGTTAGTACTGCTACCTCAAATAGTACTGCTAACAAAAATAGTGCTGCTGATAGCAATACTACTGCTAACAAAATTAATACTACTAACAAAGTTAGTACTGCTGACCAAGTTAGTACTACTAACAAAGATAGTACTGCTACCAGTGTTAATACTGGCAAGCCTATAATTCTGACAAAGTATTCCAGCCATGAGATTCCTAATTCTGATCATCTCATCAAAACTAAGCTTACTGATTATGAGTATGTTGATGAGAAAGGGCAACCCAAGACCATTTTGGCTTGGGTTCCCTCAAAACACTAACTGTTTTATCTTATGTGCAGGGCAACCAACAACTCAAGAGGAAGAGCATTTGGCATGTAGATAGTGGTTGCTCTAGGCACATGACAGGTAACATGGATTGCCTTCAAAATTTCAAAAGGTTTGATGGAGGACGTGTTGCTTTTGGTGACAATCCAGAAGGAGGTAAGATAAGTGGTAAAGGTATGGTATCAAAAGGTAAGATGACTTTTGAAGATGTTTACTATGTTGAGCAATTGAGATACAATCTGTTAAGTGTATCACAGGTTTGTGACAAGAAACATAGTATATTATTTAGTGATATTGAATGTATTATCCTTGCTCCAGGATTCAAGGTAGTTGATGAAAATATGATACTACTTAGAACTCCTAGAAAGGATAATGTTTATTGTTTAGACTTAGAGAGTGTTTCATCTGATTCATCACTAAACTGTCTGTTTTCAAAAGCTTCTTTAGATAAATCATCTCTTTGGCACAGAAGAATGTGTCACATGAATTTTAAAACTATGAACAAACTTGTGAAAAACAACCTTGTGAGAGGTTTGCCTCATAAAGTGTTTTCATGTGATGATCATTGTGTTGCATGTCTTAAAGGCAAGCAACACAAAACCTCTCATAAGTCCAAAGAAATAAATACAATCTCTTCACCCCTTCAGTTATTGCATATGGATCTTTTTGGTCCTACAAATGTGATGAGTATTGGTAAGAAATCCTATTGCTTAGTCATTGTTGATGACTTCTCTAGATTTACTTGGGTATATTTTCTGAGGACTAAGGATGAGACAAGTGGACTGATCAAATCATTTGTCCTTAGGATTGAAAACCAAACAAACCTAAGAGTTAAAGTCATCAGATCTGATAATGGAACTGAGTTTAAAAACAGTGACTTAAACAACTTTTGTGAGACTAAAGGTATTGAGAGACAATTCAGTGCTCCTAGGACTCCTCAACAAAATGGTGTTGCTGAGAGGAGAAATAGGACATTGATTGAGGCTGCTAGATCTCTGTTGGCAGATTCAAAATTACCCATTACTTTTTGGGCAGAAGCAGTTAATACTGCTTGTTATGTCCAAAACAGAGTTCTAGTAGTCAAATCCCAAGGAAAGACACCTTATGAACTTTTCAAAAAGAAGAAACCTTTTATTGGTTTTTTCAAACCTTTTGGGTGTCCTTGCACAATCCTCAACACCAAATCTCATTTAGGCAAGTTTGAAAGCAAAGTTGAGGATGGATTTCTTGTTGGATACTCCTCTCAGAGTAAGGCATACAGAGTATTCAACAGTTCTTCCAGGATTATAGAGGAAAGTGACAATGTCAAATGCAATGAGAACACACCAAATCTGATTGGTACAGGTCCCGATTGGTTATTTGACATTGATTCACTAACTAATTCTTTGGTTTTTAGTGATGAACAAATTACAGGAACAAGTTCAGAAAAGATACCAGAACAGAGACAATAGTTTGTGTTGTTCCCTATACCTATAGTTGATCCTGCTGAATTCTGTCAACAAGAAAAGAAAGATGATTCAGAAACAGAGGATTCTGAACCAGAACAGAATGAAGATGATAAAGGTGATGAAGAGGATATAGGTGAAAAGAAGGATGCTCATCCTCCAGGTTCAGGAAACACATGTCCTGAAATGCCCACATTGTCAGAGGATGATACTGATGAAGAAAATTCTTCAGTATTTGGTGGAAACACTCCTGAAAAGAATGACTCTAATCTTGATGCAAATATTAATGAGGAGGCTGCCCATCAAACAAGAACTCAGAAGAATCATCCTCCCCAGTTGGTGATTGGTGATATCAATTATCCCAGGATCACAAGGCATCAAAGTAAGTTAGGAGGATTGAAAGACTTGCAGACAGGTTTGTTATCTTGTTTTCTATCTCAGATTGAACCCAAGAAGGCCTATGATGCAATGAAAGACCCAAGCTGGATAGAAGCAATGCAAGAGGAGCTGTTGTAGTTTGTGCTGCAAAATGTGTGGGATCTGGTTGACCTTCCTCAAGGACACAGGGCAATTGGAACTAAATGGATTTTCAGGAATAAGAAAGATGAGAGAGTGATAGTGATAAAGAATAAGGCCAAACTTGTGGCACAAGGGTACACACAAGAAGAGGGGATAGACTATGAAGAAGTGTTTGCACCAGTAGCCAGAATTGAGGCAATTAGGCTGTTTCTAGCCTATGCTTCTTTCATGAAGTTCAGAGTATTTCAGATGGATGTTAAGAGTGCATTTCTATATGGGAAAATTGAGGAAGAAGTTTATGTTTGTTAGCCTCCAGGGTTTTGAGAATCCTAACTTTCCTGACAAAGTATACAAATTAAAGAAGTCACTCTATGGGCTACATCAAGCACCAAGAGCATGGTATGACACTCTGTCTACCTATCTCTTGGAAAATGGTTTTGAAAGGGGAATCATTGACAAGACCCTTTTCATTAAAAAGAAGAAGAAGGACATCCTGCTTGTTCAAATCTATGTGGATGATATCATCTTTGGATCCACAAAAGCTTATATGTGCAAAGAGTTTGAGGAGTTGGTGCACAAAAGATTCAAGATGAGCTCTATGGGTGAACTCACATTCTTCCTTGGGCTACAGGTTAAACAGAAGGAAGATGGAATTTTCATAAGTCAATCCAAGTATGTGCAGGATATCCTTACAAAGTTTGGATTTTCAGAAGCAAAGCCTGCAAGCACACCTATGGAAACACACAAACAGATTACTGCAGATCTTGAGGGGGAGGATGTGGATGTTCATCATTATAGATCCATGATAGGCTCCCCCATGTATCTAACAGCTTCAAGACCAGACATTATGTTTGTTGTATGTGCGTGTGCCAGATTTCAAGTGAGGCCTAAGCAATCCCACTTTCAAGCAGTCAAAAGGATCTTCAGATATCTCAAAGGACAACCTAGATTGGGTCTTTGGTATCCTCATGACTCACCATTTGATCCGCTTGCATATTCTGATAGTGATTTGGGTGGTACAAACTTGGATAGAAAGTCTACATCAGGAGGATGTCAATTTATGGGTGCAAGACTAGTTTCATGGCAGTGTAAAAAGCAAACCACAGTGTCCACCTCTACAACAGAAGTAGAGTATATAGCTGCTGCAAGATGTTGCTCACAAGTGCTATGGATTCAGAATCAGATGTTGGACTATGGTATTACTTTTCTTCACACTCCAATCTTCATTGATAACAACAGTGCTATAAGCATAGTTAATAATCCAGTGAAGCACTCAAAAACCAAGCATATAGAAATCAGGTACCATTTTATTAGAGATTGCAATGAAAAGAAGTTAATTCAGGTTTTGAAAGTACACGCTAGTAACCAATTTGCTGACCTATTCACCAAAGCTTTTGATGTGGGTAGATTCACATTCTTGGTCACAAGTGTGGGCATGATGAACACTGAATAAGCCTCTTTTGATGTTCTTCAAGTACCATTTCTGTACAGATTCTTCAATGTTTACTTTCTCATATTTCATTGTGCATGGTGCTGCTAACCATTTGTGTTTAAGTGTTTCAGATTGCTTTGTTGATTAAATACTTGGTACTTCTGGTTAAGTTAATACTGCTCTCACTATTACTCCTGTTGACAGTTCAAATATGGTTAAGTATGTTTACTACTGCTAGGTGGTTTATACTGCCAGTGCAAAGTTACTACTGCTTGCCTTGTTTCTACTGCCAGACAATGTTAATACTGCTAGTATGTGTTAATACTGCTGATATGAGTTAATACTGTTGGTACGTGTTAATGTTGCTAGGGTACTTAGTACTGCTTTTAACTGAATCCCTTACCCTATAAATACCCTCTCTGACCGCCAAAACCCAAACGGCTCTTTGAATTTCCAACGAGTTTTCATCCTCTCTCTCTCTCTTTAGAATTCTTGATTACCAGTGTGTAAACCCTAGTTGCGTTTCGAACCCTAGAATCAATCAAGAAGATGGCAGAACTTGATTTCGTTGATGACCACAATGAGCTTGCAATGTTACAAAAACCCAAACAAGCTGAGGGTTTTCATGAAATTGTGGATTTCTTATCCCAATCATATATTGCTTATGCGCTAACGGTAAATCCTACCATCTATGTGGAGCACATGCGACAGTTCTGGGCAAATGCATCCATTCAGAATGTTGATGGCAATCAGGTCATTCACTCAAGGGTCTGTGATAAACCTATCACAATCACAGAAGGCTGCATACGCACTCATCTACGTCTAGATGATGCCACAGGTATTTCTACTCTTTCCAAGGAAGATCTATTTCAAGAAATTGGTAGAATGGGGTATGAAGGTCCTACTGATGTTTACAAGTTTTACAAAAGCAAATTTTCAACTCAGTGGAGATTCTTTGTTCATACTCTTCAGCATTGTCTATCTCGCAAGACAACTGGATGGAGTGAGTTTAGCAGTACAATCACTTATGCTCTTGTCTGCTTAGCTACCTCCAGACAGTTCAATTTTTCCCAAATGATTTTAAATGATTTGCTGTCAAACTTGGATACCAAAACCAAAAACAAAAGATTTTATATGTATCCAAGGTTTGTACAAGAGGTACTAAACAAGGAATTGACGGACTTACCCTATTTTAAAGAGGTATATGTACCTAAACCTCCCAAAAGGGAAGGTATTTTCCAATATGAAAAGGCCTAGTAAGGACTTTTCTGGAAATGGCACACCATTGTTCTCTACAATGATGGTTGTGTCCCACCCACATGGTGAGGCATCAGGGTCACAACCCATATCTGACCAACCCACTGATGACCTACCCACACCATCCACTTCAAATGTTCTTCCTCAAATCCCTGTTGATAAGCCAATTCCCCCAATCACTCAAATATATGCAAGGAAAAAGGTACTGAATGTTCCTTCCCTTCCTATACCTACACCCCAAAAGCCTACAAGCCCTCTGATGGAGCATTCTCCATCAGAGAATATCCAAAGGGAATCCACAGGGGTGTCTTCCAACCCCAAGAAGGTGCTCTCTAAGGAGAAGGATGAGCATGTGGGCAGCAAGGCTCACACTACTGATTTTGCACAAGGTGTGGATCAGGACAGTGTGAACATGACTAAGACCTTCCCCACGACAACTTTGGATGAGAAATCATCTAAGGGACCCAGGTGCCAAGAAACCAAGGGGGTAGTAGGTGTTTCTGCTAGGCAGAAGGCCTCTACTAAAAGATCCCAAGATCCTTCAAGGGTGGTCAACACACCTAAAAAAGGCGAGGACAGATATAACTATGATGAATTGATGGAAACCATTGGCAATGTGAACTTGGATGTAATCAATCAGGGCTTGGAGATATAGGAGTTGAAAAAGGTGATCACTTCTCAACAAGTGCAGATAAACAAACTCAAGAAGATGGTACTCAGTTTGGTGCACAAAAAGAAGAGAAAGCAATATGTCTTGAAGAAAAGGGGAAGTGCTCATGATGCTTCCAAAAAGGGGGAGAATCAAGAAGCAGAAGTTGAGAAGGAGAGTTCAGTGGCTATGGAATTTAAATTTGAGGGGGAGATTAGTGGTGAAGCTGAAAAGAAGGTTGAAGAAGATCAAAGTGTGAAAGCAGCAGAAACAATAATGAAAGAAGCAGAAACTGTAGAAGCAGCAGTAACTACTGAACCAGAAGTAGAAACTGCCAAAGCAGTAGAAACAGAAAAAGCAGCAGCAGAAACTGGCATGTCTATAGAAGAAATAGAGATTGCAGAGACTTTGGTCAAGGCAAAGAATGACACTCCTAAGGCCACTCAAAAGGCTAAGAGAGTGGTGATTAAAGAAGGAGGATCAGAGAAGAAAAAGAAAGAGATCAGTGTGTCAGAGGTCAAGAAGAAGAAAGGGAAAGAGAAGATGGTTGAGTCTGTGAGACCATTAAAGAAGCAGAAACAAATAGATTTGGATGCAGAATTGGCAAAAGAGTTAAATCTACAGTTTGAGAAGGAACTTGAAAAGGAGAATGAAATCCAAAAAGCCAAAGACAGAAAGCTTGCATTAGATTTGGCAAAAAGGCTCAATGAAGAATACCAGAAGAGCTTGAAAACTGCTGCAAAGAGGGTTACAATGAAAGCAACAAGACAAAGGAAGCCTTCAAAGACATTTCTAGCTACACAAGAAAGAAGAAAAATGATAAACTTCTTGAAAGGATCTGTTGGAGTTCCTGAAGGGATGTTTACAAAAATGTATTTCAGCAGGATAGAAGACTTATACAACAGGGAGATGGCCAAGCTGAAAGGAGACTTCAATCAGAGGGTTGAATTTGAAAGAAAGATGAAAGAAAGACATGATCTGAACATTCAACAGCCTTTTCCTGACAGTGAAGAAGGCACTCCGACTAAAGAAAATATAGAAGTCAAGAAGAAAGAGACTCTAGCTCAGAAGATTGGAGCTATTAAAAGAATGAAGTCAATTGCTTCAAAGAAAAAGGCAAAAAGGCCAAGAACTGAGAAAGGTGAGAAAGAGCAGGACAGTGAAAGAATGGAAGCTGAATCATCAAGACCTACTGTTGCACCTCCTGTAGAGCAGCAGAAACAACCAGAGCATGTTGAAACTTAAGAGCAGAGTCAAGAGCAATCAAGTCAACAGTCTTCAAAACAACCAAGACAACCTGATGAGCTGTTTGATTTGTATATGACAGTGACAGATGAAGAACCATTGAAAGTTGATCCTATCTCAGTGAAAGCCCCAGAAATCATTCATTGGGATACTTTGGTGGATAAAAGAACAGAATACTTCAGAATCAAGAGAAAGGGTGACAAGTATGAGGTCTATTCAACTTGGGGTAAGATAATCAGAAGTTGTACTAGAGTTGATTTGGAAGAAATGTACAAGGTTGGATTAAAACTGTATGGTGAATTGTTAAAAGGAGCAAGAATGAGCTTAACAAAGATGGCTCTGGAGTAATTGTGCATGATGTTTGACTCCGATAAAGTTAAATATCTTATCAAAGACTTACATCATAGAGATGGATTTAAAAGTATTGATCATTGGATGCTTTTTGAAAGATCTGGAGTCTATGTCATAACTATTGATAAAGGCTTTCATGAGTACTATCTGGTTGATAAGGTGTATGACCACAACAAAGAAAAGTTGCAGGGGATGCTGAAAGCTAAGTTGGTCTGCACTAAAGGTTCAGAAATGGCAAGAATTGTAATCAGAAGAACAATCAATCAATATGAAGGATTGGATCCTAATCTGGGAAATTGAGCAGTAATTTTGAAAGCATCATGAAGACCTTATTCTGAAGAACTTAACTTCTTGTTTACAAAAGTTAAGTTAGGGGGAGATTGTTGGGTCTGAAATATGCTAAGTCTGGATAGTGCTGCTGAGTATTAAAGATTACTACTGCTGAAGACATTAGTACTGCTACTTGAATACATTACTACTGCTAGTACTATTAATACTGCTTGAAAGGTTAGTACTGCTAGAAGAACAGTTAGTACTGCTTGGAGAGTTAGTACAGCATGATGGAAACTACTGCTAGTATGTTAGTACTGCTGATGATAAAAAAGATACTGCTAGAAGAGTTAATGCTGCTGATGTCGATAAGGATAGTTTGTTACTTGGAACGAAAGACAAGGAGATGAAGATAATTATGGAATGGATGCTGAAGATAAATGTTTATTTAGTAATAATCTTGTAATCTGTTTTGTATATATAGTTTAGAAGTCTTAGATTATTAAATATACATATATGTTTTTGTTTCAAAGAGAGAATTAGCCTCAAGATTATTAGTGATCCTTTCATTAGAGAAGTATTGAACGTCTGTTGAGCCTGTTCAACAGATTGAGGCTTTGGTTGTAATCATTAAGTTAATTCAATATAACTTGTGATTTGATTTTATATACTGTTTCATTGATTTCCTGTTAAAGTGTTATTCCGCAACTTCTTTACCAAAGTTTCTGAGTATTTATTTAAATTCTTGTTTTGAATTTCGATCTTGACAATGTGGTTTTAGTCCTCATATAAATACTTATTGCTTAGTAAATCATGTAACTAGATACATTGTAATATTTGTGAGATCAATGACTACTACGCTTTCTCTCTCTACACTCTCTCTCTAGAATCTTAATATTGTCATAATCTTAATAGAGATTGTGTGTTTGATTGCTTGATTGATTGGGAATACATTTTCAATTGGTATCAGAGTCGTACCAAACATATTCAGAAGGATTGAATCACAAAATTGGATTAAAGCTACTTCCCGATTATTAAAAAGATCTAGATGAATACATTGTTCGAATTGGCAACGAATCAGAGGCTCTTGGACAGATCAGAACAGTTAATGACATTTCTTGGAGACGGTTTTGATGATATTGATGCCCTATTCATCAAAAAGGGGGAGAAGATAAAGTGTGAAGAAATGTCCTTTACAAGTTTTGTTACAAGAGATGTTTGAAAAGGAAAGTTTAACTCAGAAATGAGAAGAGTTCAAATCAGAAATGTACGAAATTCAAAATATGGGAGAATTGTTCAAGATTTGATTGAAAGCTGAAAGACTTTGAAAATTTTGTTGAAATTCTATTTGTGAAAGAGGTTTTATAACCTTGGGAGAGAATGTTATTATTCTTGAAGAACAAAGTATTGAAGATTGTGCTTATCAAAGAAAGAGGAGAATGTCAGAATTTTCATATGAATAGGGGGAGAATGTGGATTGTTTGAGAAAATCATTTTTGTATCAAAGGGGAGATTACAAGAAACGATAACGATTGATCAAAGGGGGAGTTTATTCAAAATGAGCTTAAAGAGAGAAGATCGCATTGCTAAATCTTTTAGTAATCATCTTGATCCAAAGGGGGAGAAGGTTAGTGTATTAATTGTATCCAAGATTTAGTGAGAAAAGTCAAGTCAAGAAAAGTCAACATAGTCTAAGTCTATTGTGGTTAAGCATGTGGTTTTAGTTCTTAGTATAAATAGTGTTTGCTTTGTAAATCATGTAGCACTAAGAACCAGATGCATTGTAATTGTTAGATATATGAATATAGAACTTTCTCTCTCTACTCTCTCTCTAGAATCTTGATTAGGGGTGTAAATGATGCGAGTCGAGCTCGAGTATCATTATACTCGACTCGAACTCAAAACTCGATTACCAAGCTCGAACTCGACTCGAAAACTCGCGAGTATTAAAAATACAAACTCAACTCGAACTCGATAACCAATTTCCAAACTCGAACTCGTTTCAAGCTCGAATCAAGCTCGAAAACTCGAATCAAGATCGAACTCGAGCTCGAAAACTCGTATCAAGCTCAGCAAGTTTTACAAGTTGCATAGTGACCTTCTTTTCCCCATGCTAAATTTCCAGGAATAAATAACATTAAAATAGCAAATGTTCCCTTAATCCACGAGAGCTTGAAAACACTCATTTTACTTATGATCTGATGAAATTAAGAAAACTAGCAAAGATCAATGCGATTAAAGAGAGAAATGAAGCTGCAAGTGAGGTCAGGTTTACCTACTCCCTTCGAGCTATTTTGTAGATAACTTCGATGGAAGCAGTAAGAATCGAACTGGGAAAACCCTAAATTGCATATATTCGCGGTAATTTCAAAATCATTGGAAAGATAGAACCATACGACATCATGTTAAATGTTGGAAATTAACTGGTATCACTCGTTGGATGATAAATGGACGTATATTAGGAAGAGATCGAGATAAGATGCACCGCAATGCCGCAGATCTCTAAACCGCAATTCATGGAAGGGTTGAGATTAAAAAAATCAACAGTTCTGATCCACTTGCCACGCTCTTATCGTTAACTCAATTTCTCACACAATCTTTAGCCAATTAACAAAAATAGCAACCAAATTTAACTCTTACCTATTTTTTCCCAAAATTTTCAAATAAGCCTACTAACCATTCCTCAACTTTAAAAAAAATTTGAACATAATTTACAAGTATAAGGACCAAATCTATAAATGATTATGGATCCTCAAATAACACTTTCCTAAGAGCATCTACAATGGGAGGTTTATGAACTTCAGTCATTGAGAAGAACCGATCTATGGAAAACAAAACCATTGGGAAGAACCTCTTCCCCTCCACATGGCATGAGAGAGGTCCATGTTTGAGGACCGCTTCTTCTCCATTTATATGGATCCCATCTAAATAAACATATAGTATAAATAATCAATTTAATTATATAATAAATAATGAAATTTCATTTTTGCTTGCTATTTTTTTATAGTACAATGAATAATCAGTTTTTTTAAATTAATAATCAAATTTAATTAACTGTACATATATAAATAAAATTGTATTAGCATTTTTTATTTATATTTTATTTTAGAAATTGTATTTCATAATTTTTATTTATAGTGACATTTATCAGTGTAATTTTTAATTAGTGTTGATTGTAATAAGTAGTTTTTAATAATTATAATTTTATTATTATAGTTTTTTATTATATAAACTATGGACCGGTCCATGATTGAGAGTAAAAGATTTATGAAATATGTAAGAAAAAGAAAACTGATGTGGTAGAGAGAGAGAAAGATGATGTGGCAAACTCATGAACCTCTAAAGAGGTTCATGATTGTAGATGCTCTTAAATGACTTTCTGTTTTTGCTACATCAGTTTTTCACTTACTTTTTTTAACAAAAACCTATTTTTACAAATCTTCTCCAATGCAAAAACCTTTTCAAAAGTTTTTTTGATCAATTACATTTAATAATCTATCATCGTCTATTGAAAATGTTTTATAAGGCCCTTATTTAATTTGTCGTTTTAAGACCCATGTGATATTTTTTGAAAACTATAATTCAGATATTTAAAAACATTACATTAAACGATATTTAAAAACATTACATTAAACGATATTTAAAAAAGTAGTTCTAAACCTAAATTCCATATCTCGCTTTAGTTTCGTCACACAACATTTTATGATACACTAGTTGTTCGTTTGTCATGCCTTCCATACTTTGCGATATGATTCTTATTACTTCGAATCTCTTTGATCGATTGAATGATTCTTTCAGCTCCTTGATGTTTTCATTCACTTCATCTATTCGAGACATCCACAAAGTGGTAGTTTTATTGATTAGATCTTGCATACCTTTCATTTATGCATTCGAGGTAACCACAATTTCTTTTTGTTTCCTTTTTTCCATTTTAGTTCCCATGGGACGGACGTCGGTTTCCTCATCTTCAACATTTACTCTTGTTCGTGCATCTGATGATGTGTAACTACCAGACGATGCGGTATTTCTTCTCTTCGTATGAACATCGTCTATGACCCCCCCCCCTTTCCATTTGGGTGCATCCTTAATAATTGTCCATGCATGCTCGTATTTGAACGACTTCTTGTTTCTGGAATAATATTCTTTTCTTGTGGCATCCTTTATCAGATCATCAGACCATCCACTACAATATTGTCTTTCAATATTAATGAATATTTGGTTGAACTCATTAATAGAAGGAAGTAGTTGATACCAATGCCCCTTTACTTTTGTTTGCGTTCTTGAAGGAAAAGATTTTCTAAAGTCGTTGTAATATTGTGTAATCCGATGCCAAAAATCTTTTCTTTGTTGTGTAATACCTGTAATTTTCGATAAAAGTTATTGCTTATGTGAGTATATATATTTATTTATGGGGATTTGACCGTTAGACTATGATT
This sequence comes from Arctium minus, assembly GCA_954870635.1. Taxonomy (NCBI): domain Eukaryota; kingdom Viridiplantae; phylum Streptophyta; class Magnoliopsida; order Asterales; family Asteraceae; genus Arctium; species Arctium minus. The sequence continues at coordinate 79,326,266 of OX941088.1, read as the reverse complement.
TATGAGTATGAATCGTGATGCTTTGAATCCTATGCTTGTCGGGAACATTCAGGGTCGAAAAACGGAATTTTCGAGGTCCTGCACTGCTTGGGCGACAGTGCCCGTGACTGTGACATGTGTCACTATCGCAGGGCAAGGTTGCGGGGGTTGACAAAGCCCTTGGTACACTTTGGGCGATAGTGTCTGACGACATTGCCAGGGTCATTGTCGTGGGGCCTAACCATGAAACCTGTACCGCGTGTGGTTTGGTTTGTGCGATAGTGCCATGCGACTATGCCAAGGGCATAGTCGCCGATCACAATCGTCGTCGGGGGGAGCCAGTCTATAAACCCGATTTTTGTACAACTTCCTCTCATTCTTGCTACCTCTTTCACTCCCATTTCCTCTCAAACGAAGCTCTCGATTTTACTTTGAGTTTGGGGGTATTTTGGGGTCTCAATCCTTGATTTTCAAGGAGGTCTTTCATCACTAAGTTAGAGATGGGATGCAAGGGTTGGAAGTCTTCATCTCACACCCGTTTTCTAAGGTTTTAAGCTTCTAGGGTTCCACCAAACCCCTTTCTCCATTCTTTTGGTGAGTTGGAAGTTGAAGTCATATTGGTGACCTAGAAGTAGATTCAAACTATGGTAAAGGTAATATTCTCTTCTCTTCAACTATGAAAATTAGGGTTTTGAGATAAGATGAGATCTTCATGTAAAATGTTTGGGGAATGATTCTATATGGTTGAATATGTATATTTATGGTTGGAAATTCATGGATCTAGGTTTTTGGAGGTTTTGGCTTAAGGATTCAAGGTTCTTTAAGGAAGCTCAAAATGGGGTAAAATCTAAATTTAACCTAAATCTAGCAAAGTGAGTTGAAGTTGCTTTGTGAAAACTATGTACATTCCAAAATGTGTATTTTGAAATAAAAATATGTTTTACATTGTAATTGTCAATGTGACGAGTATTTTGATAAGTTTTCATATTTGGTAAACTTGGGTTAATTTGATCTCAAATAATGCCCGTATTTGGGATTTGGATATTTTGATAAGTAAATAGATTTATGCATTTTTGGTGATTTTGTACAAATGGAATCTATTTTATGATTTTATGCGTTTTCGATGTATTTAATTTCATAAACCCTTTTTGGAAAATGTTTGTCTCCGTGTTATGAGAAATTTCGGAAACGTAAGGGTATTAGCCCATGTGGAAAAATCGTTTGTCCCAATTCGTGATGAGTTTTGGGTTAATCACACCTTTGAGGTATGGTATGTGTCGGTGTAAACGCCGTTTAAATACGTTTTATTATTTTGGGGACGGTTAATTGTTGGCCAAATGGATTTTGAGCATTTTAGCTCAGTTTTAACTTAAAAGAGTTTTGAGGACATTTTTCCGGTTTTAGTGGCTCAATGTAGAGCCCCATTTGTAATTTGCATCTGAATGCATCTTGTGGTATATTATTGATAATTACTTGCTCGAGTGCGTTGGTCATTCTTGTGTAGTCATGTAATTTTAGATTGTGTTGCATTGGATCCATATGCACGTAAGTCAGTCTGTATTTGACGGTCAACTGGGTGTTGCGTGATTTGACTCTGAGACCCATGTTTTATGACCTTAACCTTTCAAGTAGACACTAGGAGGGTTGAGTCCGGGGTGGTGCTACCCTGTATGGGTAGGCACTAAGACCTCCACCATTCGGGGTAATGCCATGGTTGTAGTCCTCGAATGTTGTCGGGCCTTTTGGTGAAAATCCATGAGGATAAAGACTAAGGTCAACCGACTTCTTGGGTGAAACTTGATGAGGAGTCGTAGGGACATTTGGACTTCATGTCAGGACATGTCATGCGATTAACGTTGTATGAGTGGCATACTTTTGTGTTCCTCCACTCTCAATGGATATGGGTCTCCCCCGTTGTCGGCCAACAGTATTTTGGATATTTAATTGCCCATGGTTTAACATTTGGATTTCATTCCATTTTATGGTCGTGTGAGTATTGAATTTTAGTTCCATGTTTTCGGTGGCATATTATATTTATATGGATTGTTTTCCATGATTTATGAGTTGAGTATTATGCCCCTCCGTGTTTTGGGTGTTTCGGGATATAAAGCTTTATCCGTGTTTTTATAAATTGGGAGTTCGATTTCTATTCACATTTTGAGTGAGTTTTGCATTGCACCATTTTATAAATAATGTTTTGCATTGGGGCGTCCGTCCTTAAAAATACATATTATTGGAAAACGAGTCGTTCTCATATTTAAAGTAAATCATTTCGGAAGATTATGTTTTAAGTCGCATTCTTCCCTTCTAACGAAATGTTGATTCATGTTGAAAACTCTTGAACTCACTAGGCATTAGCCTAACCTATTTATTTGTCGGCATGTGCATCAGGTCCAGTTAGGGGTACGATACTAGCGACACTATGAAGAGATGAGTGCTAGTTCATGCATGAGAGTGATTAACTTAGGTGAAGTCTTCCGCATATTTGGAGATGGAAATATTTGATAGGTTTAGTAACACCCGACCTTTAATTAGTCTTATTGTAAGAGTGTAATTAATTTTGTTGACGGTTAAATCTAAAGTTATACTTGAGGTATTTCAAGTATTGATTCGTAGAAAGGGGTTTTTATCCTTCTTGTGATGTATTGTTGAAAATTTTAAACTAGTTGTTCTTTCCAAATTTGAGGGTGTTACATGTTGCCTATTGACGGTGACGCTGTCATTGGATATAGTTATCCAAGCACTCATCAGTAATTCCTCTTCATCATTTGACCAACTTTCACCTTTTTTTCGTTTTGGGGTATTGATTACTGATATGTCAGGATCAATACTTTCCACACCTTCTTGGGTAGAAAATGGATGGATTGAGGTTTCCCTTGTTGGAAAAGGGCGAAAAGGGGACGGATTGTCGTCACTTGGTCCTGACGAATGGAAGCCTCCTTGTTGATAATTGAAGTTTCCAACATTGTTGTGTTAATGCCAAAAATCGTCCAAAGGAAGACTTAAGGTCAGTGTGGAGGTTTAACAACTAAAGTAAGCGATCGATCGACAAATCCTACGACAAAGATAAAAAAGAAATAAGAGACAGAGAATTTGGTGACGCGGAAAACCCCGTCGAGGGTAAAAACCGTGGACGATAGCGGAGATCGTCAAGTGCACTATAGACGTCAAACAGGGACGTCATCCTTTAGAAGGAGTGATGAACAGTACAATTATCGATATTACAAATTAAAGTAAACAAATTGTAAGTTTGCTTTGTGCATCGTGAAATGTAGCACTTCGTCGAGAGTTCCTGCTTGAGAGAGAAGTAATTTGAGTATGCTCGAATGCTCTGTATCCAATATGCTTTAGTCTCAATGCCTCAAATGGTTCTTTAAGCTTTGTATATATAGTTTTAGTCGCCATAAATGCTCATTAAATGTACCAACGGTGTGGACAATGATTGGTCTTGATGATGCTTGTCCGTTGTGACCGTTTGCCCATAAATGTATGTTAAACCTGTAATAAAGAGTCATAAAAGAAAACGGTCGTATGTCATAAATGATACATAATCGTTAGTTATGTCATATAAGTCGTAAAATATGAGTCTATCGTGCGGTTCTTTTTGGTCGTGGTCGTGAGAAACTCACGACCGTCGTCATAAGTGACGACCATAGTTCTCGGTGTGTTTGATCTTTTAGGACCTTATCCTAATACAAGAGTTATCTTAAGATTGAAGATGTTTGTTAGAGCACAGTCTCATTGGATTCAAGATCATCTAATCTGAAGATCGCAATCTGAAGCTATAGCAGAAAAGTGGTCTCTTAAATAATAAGTCTAAGTCGTTTGTAATAAATAGTCAAAGTTAGTTGTTATTGTTATTAGTTAATTAGTTAGATAATATCTAGATATTATATTCTAGATATTATATTGTTAGTTGTTAGATAATATCTAATATAGATATTAGTTGTTGGGAGCTCTTAGATCAGAACACTTATCACACAAGAACACACACACTCAAGGTGTAAAACACAGAGAGCTTCAAACAGATCAATACCGAACCTTGTAATCGTTGAATGTTATATCAAACAGGTTGGTAATAGTTTATTTGATTTATCTGGTAAAGATCCTTGTTCAAAACAGGGACACACAATTGGTATCAGAGCTTAACCAGATCAAAATCAAATTTTCAAACTCGACACTGTGTTCTTCACTTTCAAAATCATTTTCGAGTTTTAGGGTGTTTTAGGTGTTGAAATCGATCAGGCAGTGATCGATAGGTGTTTTAGAACGATTTGGTGGTGATTAATTTCAGTTTATCACATCAATCGAGTCCCAATTTTGTGAAAATTGTGTCTGAGTTCACGTTCTAAAAACAGCACTGTTCCATCGATCAATTTTTCAAAAAGTGATGTTTATTGCGATCGAGTGTTTGTAATCTGTTATAAAACTATTAGTGGTCATTTTATTACAATTTGGGACTACTAATCGGTCCCAAACATGTCGATTTATCGAAATCAAATCGATTTTTCGAACACAGGGACGAACTCGCGCAAACACAGGGACGAACTCGCGCAAACCAGAATTTTGCGCCAACCTCAAGTCACGAGAATTTGAGTTTTGCGCCAGCCACTTATCGCGAGAACTTAAGTTTTGCGCCAACCTCGTGTAGCGCAAGTTGAGTTTTGCGCCAGACACTACTCGCGCAAAGTTCTGTTTCGCGCCATCAACTTCTCGCGCAAACCGTGTTTCGCGCCAAACTCTGCTCGCGCAAACTACCCTTTTGCGCCACCCTCAGCTCGCGCAAACCATCCTTTTGCGCCACTGCCTTTAGCGCATTTCTGGGTTTTGCGCTAATCACTGTTCCATACTTAGAATATTTTTTCTGAGAATTTTTCAAAACTGTAATAGGGTCTTTAATTGTCATAAATTTTTTCTCTAGGGGCGCTGCCCCCATACCCCCGCAAGGGCGTTGCCCCTTGACCCCGTGCTAAGTCTGCCTAGGGGGAAAAAATTTCTTGTGTGATCAAATTTTATTTGGACTAACGGTCAAATCCAAGTTCTTATTGCTCATTTAATCAATCAGGATGTCCAGAGAAATTCTAGCTATCGGAACTGACTCAAAGCCACCAGTACTCTTCAGGGGAGACTTTGATCAGTGGAAAAGTCGGTTCATAGATTTCATTGAAAGACATGAAATGAAGGACTTTATTAGAAAATCTCTGAGGGAAGGAAACATGATAGTTCCAACGAAACCTTCTACTCATGTGAAGGAGAATGGAGAAATAGTACCAGCTCATCTTCAATTAAGACTTGATGAATACACTGATGAGCAGAAAAAGAGACATGAAGCTGACCAATTAGCCCGATCTTTCCTACTGAATGGAATGACTGAAGAGATTTCAAAAGAGATTTTTCTCATATTAGGTCGCGAAAGGGCTACAGGAAAGCTGATATGGGAACATATTGAGAAGTGTATGACAGGATCAATAATGTCATCAAAAGTTAAGGCTTTGGAAGCTGAGAACTCTGAACTTAAAAGAAAGATTTCTACTCTTGAAACTCAAATACAGAAGTTAGATCTTGTTGAGAGGAATGAAAAGAAGTCCAGAGATTTGGAGAGTGCAAATGTTGAGCTTCAAAAGAAACTATCAGAGTTTGAGAAGAAGATTTCATATCTTTCCAAAAAGAGTGCTGAAGAGAAGAAGGTGGTTAAGCTTAAATGTTTAAAGCTTTCTCAACAAGTTGGTAACTTTGAGAAAGTAATCATTTTAGAAAGATATCAGTTTGCCAAAGAGAAGAAGGCATTTGATCAGAAGAATGTAGGATTCTTAAAAGAAATAACAGATAGAAGGAAGGGTGCTAAGAAGGAATTTGAAGATGAAAGAAGCACCTTTGAAGCTGCAATTAGAAAGCTTAATGCAAAGCTATCTGAACTTTCTACGTGTGCACAGAAAGAGAAGAAGAAGTGTGAGCTTGAGAAGAAGATTGACCTTCTCTTCAAAGAAAGAAACAATTATTCTTCAAAGGTCAACGAGCTTGAAAAGACTATCTCAATGGTGGTGGTGACTGAGCGCAAGACTCCAGAGTCAATTATCCACTCACCTAGAGATGATTCAGCTGATTCAGAATGTTCATTCAAGTCAGCTGCAAGTTCAACATCTAAACCTGTTTCTTCCAAGAGGTCAGTTAAATCTTCTGATCAGATTCGTAATACTAACCTTTTCTTTGATAGAAATATAGATAGTTCAGGTACACATCAAATAAGGAGAAGAAGCTTCCAGGAAGAAGAACTGGTCTGGAAGAAGACACCAGTTAAAGAAGAGCTGAAATGTAAAAGCTCATGTGTACATACGCATAATGCCAAGAAGAACATTGCGCGTAAAGGTAAACCTGATTTCGTCTACACGAGAGATCAATTAATCAGGTTGTCAGGTAAGAAATTCTATTGTTCTTATTGTCGTACACATGATCCTATTCATAAAACAAGTGATCATTACTGGTACGGTTCTTACTCAATAACCACCACAAGAACTGCAACTAACACTCATGGACCCAAATAACAGTGGGTACCAAAGAAGAATAATGATTCTGTGTTGCAGACACCTACTGTCAAGGGGGAGTAAGAGAGAAAATGGCTCTTGAATACAACAATTCAAGACCCGCACTTCAAAGATCAAAAGACCTTACTCCATGCTGAAAAAGAGATTGTACTCTGATACTCGAATGAGGAAATCAACCATAAAGGGGGAGTACATACATATTTGTCTGAAATTTTATGCATATCTTTTACAACTGATAATGTACTGATGCATAATTTCAGGGGGAGTAAAAAGGTGATGACTTCTGATTCTTTCTAATCAGAACTCGTACTTTCATAGTTTTACTGTTTTTTGTCTTTTCAATTTAAGTGAATAAATTTTACTTTGACGTGACTTAAGACTTTTGCAGATTTTTGAGAAACGCTTAAAAGATCATATGTTTATGACTTTAAGCTAAGCTTCATGAGATGTAAGATCGTACGTAAAGGTATAATCCTTTATCTTAATCTCATTTATGGTTGAAAGGTGGACAACTTTCAATCATAGAAAACATTGTTTTTCAATGTTCAAACTACTTCCCGATTCTCAAAACGAATTCATGAATTGGAAGTGTGACTTTAAATGTTTTCATGGTCTATTTTGAGCTTTAACTGAAATAGTTAAACCATATTGAGCATCATATGCATCATAAGAAAACAAGGATTTCTTTGTGCTAGGACTTAACACAACTTCTATGGAATCACCTTAACCAATGATTTCTACCCACGAAGTTAATCCATAGTGATTGAGTGTGAGAAGTCAAAAGAAATGAGTGTGTCAAAAAGATAAAGAAAGTTTGGTTAGAGTGAGCTATATGTTTAAAAGAAAGAGGGTGTGAGAACAGAGTTAAAAGAATATCACAACTCTACACCAACTTTTTCTGAGCCGGGCAGCCACAATTCTAATGTTTCACAATTCTTTGGTGATCATTATTGAAACAGACAACTAGCCCATGCCAACTCTTGATCAAACCTCACCATCTACTCATTTTCTACCCAATTAGAAAGTGTTTCACATTTTCAAAGGGGAAGCAACACATTTGCTATCTGATTTTCATTTGGAAAATCTGGATATTGAAAAAAGGAAGTCTGCCCCACCTTCGCACTTCAATCATGCACATTGAGTCTGTGTTTAACTTACTGTTGTCTCAGTGGTTTACACAATTTTGAGCCTATAAGCAATCATCTGTGCTTAATTCTTTCTATCACAAGCACGAACACACAAGGAATTTGTTTCTTTGTCATAACGTTTATAGAAATTACCTTTGTGGTGTTTCGATGATTAAATGGAAGCCCTGGGGGAGTCAACATCAAACAACTCCTTTCCATTGTGTATTCGTTACACACAGTGACTTAGTGTTACTGACAGACATTTTTAACTGATTCATTTGTTGATACAGGTGTTACACGACTAATTTGTCTGGATTTGCAAGGATCTAGATGAATATCTTATGAATTGACGAATCAGAGGCTCCGAAAGATAGACATTTCTTGACATAAAGTTTTGATGAACTTCTTACTCTTTTCACCAAAAAGGGGGAGAAGGGCCGAACCAAGGAATGTGGAACAACACAAGATTAGAGCAAGTATTCTAAAGACATGCTGAATTGCAAGAAATTTTCTTTGAAGATACTTTGCTACAACAATCTAAGCTACAACTGAAGATAATTCTTCCCAAAGAGTTTATCTACATCAAAGGGGAAGATTATTACATTCTGAAGACCAAGAGAGTGATTGCATCTTCTGAGCTGAAAAAGAAGACTGAATTAGATAAATCTTTTTATTAATGATCTTGATCCAAAGGGGGAGATTGTTAGAGCACAGTCTCATTGGATTCAAGATCATCTAATTTGAAGATCGCAATCTGAAGCTATAGCGGAAAAGTCGTCTCTTAAATAATAAGTCTAAGTCGTTTGTAATAAATAGTCAAAGTTAGTTGTTATTGTTATTAGTTAATTAGTTAGATAATATCTAGATATTATATTGTTAGTTGTTAGATAATATCTAATATAGATATTAGTTGTTGGGAGCTCTTAGATCAGAACACTTATCACACAAGAACACACACACTCAAGGTGTAAAACACAGAGAGATTCAAACAGATCAATACCGAACCTTGTAATCGTTGAATGTTATATCAAACAGGTTGGTAATCGTTTATTTGATTTATCTGGTAAAGATCCTTGTTCAAAACAGGGACACACAATGTTTGGTTATCTTGCGTCAGTCGTGACTTGTGAATTTTTACCCAAACATGTTGTTGATTGTTGCGGGAGGTTTCCAAACATTATTGTTGGTGGTTGAGTGAAGTTTCCAAACATTGTTGTTGGTTGTTGCGGACGAAGATATTGTGAAAAACTAACGGGTGAAGAAAAATTAGAATTAGGTGTATTAGGGTAATCGGGTTGGGACATGTTTGGTGCATTCGAATAAATGGGTTGGGACATGTTTGGATGGGTGGGATCCATTTCTTTCTCTTTGGGTGATAAACTTGTTGGTTACTTAGAGATGATATTTTATGATGATACGTTTGAGAGTTTTTATAAAGGAATTCTCAATACATAGTTTTTTTTTCCAATACATAGCCTATTCATTAGATTCTCAATAGCTAAAGCCTAGTGATGGATTTCATTGAGATTTTCTACAAGATTCTTAATAAATACATCATATCAATTATATATAGAAGACTAGTGATGGATTGCATTGAGATTTCCTACAAGATTCTCTAAAAATACATCATATCAATTATATATAAAAGAGTAGTGATGGATTGCATAGACGATTTTCTACAAAATTCTTAATAAATACATCATATCAATTATATATAAAAGACTAGTGACGGATTCCATAGACGATTTTCTACAAAATTCTTAATAAATACATCATATCAATTATATATAAAAGACTAGTGATGGATTGCATTGAGATTTTCTACAAGATTTGTAATAAATACATCATATCAATTATATATAAAAGAGTAGTGATGGATTGCATAGACGATTTTCTACAAAATTCTTAATAAATGCATCATATCAATTATATATGAAAGACTAGTGATGGATTGCATTGAGATTTCCTACAAGATTCTCTAAAAATACATATCAATTATATTAAAAGACAATTATTAAGGATATATTATCAGATAATTTATTAATCCCTTTCCCAAATATGCTCCACCAAATCTGATCGTAGTTGATTATGGATTAGTTTATCACGTACTTCCGCACTCCTTTGTATGTATCGGTTGAATGCTTCAACAGATCCATTTCTAACGCGTGTTAGAGGATCCCCATCATCATATGACCATACAATAATTGCATTTCCTACATTCTCGAGAATCATATTGTGCATAATGATGCATGCATATATGATATCATTCATTGTGTTAGTATGCCAAAATCTTGATGGTCCACGTATAATTGCCCAACGAGATTGAAGAACTCTGAATGCCCGTTCCACGTCTTTCCTTGCAGCCTCTTGCATTTCCTTGAACTTCTTCCTTTTTAGATCTTGTGGACAAGAAAAGCTTTTAACAATTGTTGCTCATTTTTGGATATATACCGTTAGCAAGATAATAACCTTTCGTGTAATCCGTTCCATTTACAGTAAGTTTGATTTCCGGAGAATATCCTTGTAAGAAATCGTTGAACAATGTACGTCGGTTCAATACATTGATGTCATTGTTTGACCCAACGACACCGAAAAATGCATGCCAAATCCAAAGGTCTTGAGAAACAACTTCTTCTAACATAATTGTCGGTACACCATGATCACCTCGAGTGAATTGACCTTGCCAAGATACTGAACAATTTTTCCAAGCCCAATGCATACAATCAATACTGCCTAACATACTGGGAAATCCGTGGTGTTCTTTATGCAAGTGAAGTATACGCTCAACATCTTCGGCATTTGGTCTTCTCAGGTAAACAGGGCCAAATATTTCAATTATACACCGACAAAATTTCTTTAGACATTCAATAGAAGTAATATCCCCTATTCTTACATATTCATCCATATGATAATTGTCGGATAACAGTGCATTTCTGTAACGGTGAAAGACCTTTATTTCCAAGGCATCATTCTTGCGTTTGAAATAATCTAAATGGTTGGACAACGAGGCTACAATTCTGTTGAATAGTTCTTTATTCATTCTAAACCTTCGTCTAAAGATGTTGGGTGGAAAAACCGGTTGATCGGAAAAATAATATGCAACAAGATGATTGTGTCCATCTCACGACCTCGTTGAATGTATCTTTTTTTTCTTGGTCGTCGGCTTGAACTTTATGCTTCATCTCGGGCTTCTTTCTCTGCAAGCATCAACAATATTTCTTCCTCGGTATCGTCTGTCAATTCATCGATGATAAATTCATTCACTTGTATCAGAAGTTGCACGATGACGTCGTCGGACATAGTTGGAAGTATGAAATAGCAAGTTGTATGTTTATAAAAGTGAAAGAGAAAGTTATATGTTTATATGAGAAATAGGGGGTTATATATAGATGATATATTTTCTTAAAAAAATATTTTACTTTTATTTAATAAATTAGAATAATTAATAAATATTAAAAAAAAAGGTTTAAATTGAAAATAACATTGAATGAAGGGAGCAATATGAAAATTTAATTGAAAAGGTAGAATTAAAAAGGGTATAAAGTGAAAATTTAAGGGGGAATAAGTCTTCCATTAAAAGCTCTTTAATAAGTCATCAAGTTCAAAGACTTTTTACTTTTCAATAAGTCATTAATGACTTTACCATTAGAGATGCTCTAAGTTCAGGAAGTATTTAGGCTCATTTACAGATTTGGTCCCTGTATTTACGAACCATGTTCATTTATTTATTTTTTTTACTTTTTAGCTCTTCCACAAGTTGAGAAATAGTTATCTGTGGAGGTATTGATTCTTTTGAAAACTTGGGAAGAAAATGACTAAGAGTGTAAATTTGGTCGGCCGAACTGACTGTTTATATCGTTTTCCTTGTTAAATGTTTATCATTGGACAAAAATTGAAAGCAATTATACATTTTATTGATACAACATATAATAACCAAGAAAAAAATGAAAGTTATCAATTTAAAGGGACTTGTTGTGTAAATCAAAGAAACTAAAGGGTTTAAACCTAAAAGTTGAAATGTGATTCAATGAGCTTGTAACCCAAGAGTTTGAAACCGTCAAAATATTTAATATGGACATTCAATATGGTGAGACCTTATGGATTCCTTTTTTTATAATCGAATTCAAACCGCATTATAAATAGAGGTATTTGGGTGAAAGGTGGTCATCGAAAGGAAAAAGAAATCAAAACAAAAATATGGTCGAGTCCTTGGGAAAAGGATTGAGCACATAGACAGGATCACAGTTCGGTCCATAACAGGATGTCGGTAGCCACTTCGAGGAACGATTTGAAGTTACGACTTGTATTGTGAGTTTCACGTGACTTTTTAAAATGGGTTGTGTGCATTATTTAAAGTTCTATGCAAGCTTGCTAATTTTATTCATGATTTTATCATATGTTGCATATGGCTAAAAGTGTGATGTTTTGAACATACATGATCATGTACATATTTTGATATTGGGTGGCAATGTGGGTGTACTATGGTAACAGACATGTTGTGTGAGTATGTGGTCAAGACGCAACTGTAGGGCAACATGCTATGTGAGTTTGCCTAGTTGTCGAACTTCGATCAAAATAACGGGCATGTTGTGTGAGTTCGTTAGGTAACGTTGTGTGATGTAAACACCTAGTATAATGTCGTCGTTTTGTGAAATGTGCTATTTTTATCAAATACATGCGTAATTGTTGAAGCTTTGTGAAAAATGTAAAGTTATTGCTCGTGCATGAAAACCGTTGATCCACTGGGCCTTAGGCTCACCCAAACTCTTATAAAATTGTTGAAACCTAGGCGACGATTAGATTGGAAAGAAAAGTGGGATAAAGCGTAGATCGACTGACCGTGACATCAAAAGAAGGATATGTGCAGTTCAAGGCACTAAATATAGAGCAAAACTATGATTCGTCAAAATTGTAACGTTAGCGATTTTACTTTCGCTGCAATGTAAGTATTTTGATCTTGGGATAGTATTTGTGATATATTGAGGTATTCGAAAATTTTGGGATGTTACAAGTGGTATCAGAGCAGTTGTTTAAGCGAACTAGGTTACTGTAAACCTATAATTCAACTAAGATTGGAAGATTTTTATTCTTGACATATGTGTGGCTAAAGATTGATTTATAGTGACGAGAGTAATGGTTTAAGTTGATTTGGGGTTTGTGAACCTAGTCTTGAACTAGATCAAAGTAGAGAAGTCGTTAAATGGCTTGATGTCAACGAATATATTGACATTGATAGCGATTGACTATAATTGATGAAAACCGCATGGTAAGATGAGATAGAAATAAAAAGGTAGAGATAAAACGAAGTTTTAAGGGATAAAGTTTGGTGATAAACTCCCACTAATTTTCTTGAGTGAGAAGAAAATGTGTTAAGCTTTAAGAATAAAAGGAACTCAAAGTACTAATGATATAATGAGTTGATTCAACCTATATTTGACTAAGATGTGAGACATTCCCTAGTCAGTTGACAGAGAGAATGATTAGATATGAGATAAGTGACGAGGTTGGTAGTATCGTTAATTACCAGATTGAATTCGTGGTGAGAGTCGATGATCTTGGTCGCATGCATGACCAGTTGATGATTCTATAGTCAGAAGTAGAGTGTCAAGATCATATGTAGACGATATGAGAAAAATCTAAGGATTCTCGGAGGATTGGTTTCCTAAAATGAATGTCACTTGAGTTGTATGAGATGGTATTAGAATGCTGGAGACAATGATCATCTGACCAGTCGAAAATCATCCTCTGTGTATGTATGAAAAGTGGTTAGAAGGTCTATATTAATTTTTTTAGATTTGATGGAAATACGCAGAGTATTCTTCGAGCAAGATATGGACGTAAAATTTTGATACATAAAAAGTGTTGTTTTGTGGTTAAATATTCACGATTATCTAATGTGTATGGGTATTAACCAATGAAATGTATGTGCGATGAGATGAAAAAGGGACAATGAGACTGTGCCCATGATAATAGTTAGACAGACACTAGAAATAATGGAAACATGAGATTCTTTTATGAAAATAAATAAGCTTTGATATAAAGCAAAAGAGAATGAAAAAGTAACGATGTGCAGATAGAACCACAAAAAAGATCAAATGTGATGAAAGAAAATATAGGCACCGGAAGTCAACAGGAGAAGTTGATGTTTACATTAGAATCAGGAAAAATATGCATGACATATTATGGAAGTCGTGAAGAATAAATAATGTTGAAGGTAAAACCAAAAGTATAGATAGTTGAACGGATGAAAGGTGTGAAATGAATTAAGATGGAAGATAAGAAAGTACATCATAGACTTGATACTTATCTTAGTATCTATGATTACTAATGTGATGGTTATTTAAAAGTGTTAAATTAAATCAAGTTGATATCATGGTCAATCATCGAATGAAATGCCCGAGTTATTAGATCTGGTGGACTTTTGGCGGTAGTAATTGCCAAATCAAGCGAGTTAAAAAAAAAGATAATGTTGACGATAAATAAAAAACGATATAAAAAAAAGCCATGTGGAAAAATTACGAGGTTTTAGTATAAAACATTCAAGAGAATGCAAGTGCATGAGCTTAAGGAATATGAATGACCGATAAATTTCTTGAAGTGGTTGAATGATGGCATGTGAGTTCCCTCGTAGAATGCAGGAAACCTTGACATATCGTGTTATTATTACTAATGGGATACCAAGAAAATGATAAGAGATAAATATGAAGTGATGTCATAGGATTAGTTGAAATAGTCGGTGACATAAATATATTAATACATGACAATACAGTTATAGTCGGCCAAAAGCAAATTCAAGTTGACGAAATCAACAATGATTACATGATTGATATATTCTAGAAAAATAATTATTGGCAGATTCAAAACATATATCGACTGTATGGTAAGCATACCCATATCGCTTACGTCAAGGAAGTTGATGCAAGTTCAAACTACGAATGGAGAAATAGTGCATGTTTACGAGAGTATACAGAATAATGATATATGAATTAATTTGATGATTAGGGAAACATGTTTCTTATGAAAAATGGATATGTTTCGTAATTAGTGTATGCAATGGACTCGAAGCAAGAAAGAAAATGTACAAGAAGTACGGATAGTGAGAGCGTGAAACCATAAGATGAGTATATGCCAAAATAATATGTAGAGTTGTGATTGATAAGTATCAAACCAAGATGAAAAATGTCTCTATGCTCGGTGTGACTAAATATGCATCGATTATTTTGAAGTATGTCATGTCGTGTTGAAAACATAATAAATTTGATCGATGGAAAAAAACAAACTAAATGAAGCGTGTTAGGCATTGAAAGAAAAATAAATTAGTGCACCGAGACTGTCTTTGCCGAAAAAGATAAAAATATATTTTTGGGTGCAATGATGCCTCTAAGTTGACATAAGGACGTATATCATTGCAAAATAAGAAAATAATTTTGCATGAGTATTACGCTAGTTGAAAGGGTAAGAATAAAAATGTCCAACTTATAAGTTGGAATAGGAAAATGGCAACAATGGTAGTTGCACCAATATATGGAGACTTCTACGTACAAAAATGGAATGTGTTATCTATACAGATAGCAAGAATGAGAAATATTTATCCAATCAGAAAAGGAAGTACTTGGATACAAGGCAAATAAGTTGTTGGCAATAGTGACATGTACTACCATAAAGGAAAGAATGACAAAAACACTTATGCTTTAGCATAATTGGAAGAGCATAGCCAAATCGAGTTCGTATGAGGAGAATGGATGTAGATCTAGGTAGATCTATTATATTAGATTCAATAATCGAAATAGAAAATTCTCTTCGAAGAAAATATGTTGAAATATAAAAAGTGGTAAAGTTAGTAGAAATTTTATGTGGAGCTATAAGACTTGAAACAAGTGTGGGTTCCAAAAATCGGGAAGAAAGGCAAACAATATTGGGTAAACATGTATGTCTAAGCATGCACGACATCTTACATGTAAGTGATATAATGAATCAAAGCCTCAAAAGGAGATGAGATTGAAGTATCCTCATTTCTTTGAATAGGGCAAATTTCGAGGACGAAATTTTGTTGGGGGGGGGGGGGGGGAATTTGTAATAACCAAGAAAAACATGATAGTTATCAATTTACAGGGACTTGTTGTGTAAGAGCAAAACAACTAAAGGGTTTAGACCTAAAAGTAGAAATATGATTCAATGAGCTTGTAACCCAAGAGTTTGAAACCGTCAAAATATTTAATATGAACATTCAATATGGTGAGACCTTATGGATTCCTTTTTTTTCATAATCGATTTCAAACCACGTTCTAAATAGAGGTATTTGGGTGAAAGGTGGTCATCGAAAGAAAAAAGAAATCAAAGCAAAACTATGGTCGAGTCCTTGGGAAAAGGATTGAGCACATAGGCGGAATCACAGTTCAGTCCATAACGGGATGTCGGTAGCCACTTCGAGGAATGGTTTGGAGTTACGACTTGTACTGTGAGTTTCACGTGACTTTTTAAAATGTGTTGCGTGCATTATTTAAAATTCTATCCAAGCTTGCTAATTTTATTCATGATTTTATCATATGTTGCATATGGCTAAAAGTGTGATGTTTTGAACATACATGATCATGTACATATTTTGATATTGGGTGGCAATGTGGGTGTGATATGGTAATAGACATGTTGTGTGAGTATGTGGTCCAGACACAACTGTAGGGCAACATGCTGTGTGAGTTTCCCTAGTTGTCGAACTTCGATCAAAATAACGGACATGCTGTGTGAGTTCGTTAGGTAACGTTGTGTGATGTAAACACCCACAATAATGCCGTCGTTTTGTGAAATGTGCTATTTTTATCAAATACATGCGTAATTGTTGAAGCTTTGTGAAAAATGTAAAGTTATTGCTCGTGCATAAAAATCGTGGATTCACTATGCCTTAGGCTCACACAAACTCTTATAAAATAAACTCTTATAAAATTGTTGCAACCCAGGCGACGATTATATTGGAAAGAAAAGTGGGATAAAACATAGATCGACTGGCTGTGACATCGAAAGAAGGATATGTATAGTTCAAGGCACTGAATATAGAGCAAAACTATGATTCGTCAAAATTATAACGTCATCGATTTTATTTCCGCTGCAATGTAAGTATTTTGATCTTGGGATAGTATTTTTGATATATTGAGGTATTCGAAAAGTTTGGGATGTTACACAACATAATTCTCTCAAATTTCTAAAAAATAATTCAAAATCTCAAAAAAAAGTTACATTTAAAATATTACAATATTAATTATATTATTAAAATATCTTTTTTAAGTATTATTAATATATTATAATATTAATTATATTATTAAAATATATTTTTTTAAGTATTATTAATATATTTCATATATTTTATCTCATAAAACATTTAAAATCAAGGTTTTATTGGTGAGAATATTATAACAAATTATTTTTATCTAATGGCAATCATTTTTGTTGAATTCTACAGATTTGAAAAAATTTATGTCTCTCTTATTCTTTCTTCATTTTGAATTTTTTTTTGGATAATCTATTGAAACAAAATTTTTCCCCAAAACCTCTGTCCATTTTGGAGATAGATACTCTAAATACTTAAATTTGTAGACTATAAATATTTAAAATTTAAGACTATCGCATACCTATAAGTTTGAGTAAATTACGTTTTTTCGTTTGTGTGGTTTATTAAAAAAATATGAATTTCGTCGCCATGTGGTTTTAAAATTACTGTTTTCGTCTCTATAATTTGCAATTCATCGTTATTTTTATCCCTGAATTTAATTCCTACCTTTAAGTATGAGGGACAAAAACAAAAAAGAATTGTAAACCATAGGAGCGAAAACATTAATAGTATATCAGAGGGACGAAAACAACAAAAAATTGTAAATCATAAGGATAAAAACCGTAATTTAAAAAGCACAAAGATGAAAATTGCAATTTTCAACAAAACACAAGGACGAAAAACGTAATTTACTCATAATTTTTTAGGTGTTTAAACCAAAGTATGGATCCGGTGCCTAATAAAAAATAATTACATTGAACATTCTCGTGGTTTGCATTTTGTTTCGAGTTAGATTTATGTGATGTCCCAAAATCTGAGAAAAACGACTAACTTAAGTTTTTTGATAAAACACAAATTAATACAAATTCTCTCGTAAAACTTCTATGTACTTTTTTTTGGAAAGGGTATCTTGGGCTTATGGCCCAGACTAATCCCTGGCAATTAGGGCCTTTGGCCCAACTGCTAAAGCGTGCAACCCTGAGTTTATCCTTAGTGGCCACAAGTGCTGCTAGTGGGGCTCGAACCCGAGTTGAGCGCTATGAACTCCCCAAGCCTTTACCACCACACCACAACCCTTGTGGTTAACTTCTGTGTACTTATATACAATAATACATCAGGGTCAAAGTCAACAACTTATAATCTAATCCAAACGAATACTAGATTAGAATTGGTGTTACTATAACTCTCACTGAAAGTCGCTATCTCCAACAATACGAAAATGTCCCAAAGATTTAAGTCATTCATGAGTGTCTAATTAGCACTCAACTTTGCTCAAGTGTCGCTAATACCGCCCCGACAAGGACTTAATGCACATGTTCACAAGAAAAAGTGTTAGGCTTAAAGCCTAGTGAATTCAAACAGTTTTAATCTTAAGTATAAAACGATAAAACTGAAAATGAGATATATTAATTACAATTTCCCAAATGAGACGCATTTACCATAAAAGCAACATTTTTCTAAAATCCATCATTTTCGTGATGAAAACTCAAAAACCAAAATACTCATTTAAGTATGAAACCAAAAGTTAATAGTCACTCAAAACGTGAATAAAGCTTAATAATCAAATAGAGAAAACATGGATAAAACTCAAATATCCAAAACAACAAAATATGGATAAGATATAACATCCGAAACAACAAATCATTTTTCTAAAACCCATCATTTTCGTGATGAAAACTCAAAAACCAAAATACTCATTTAAGTATGAAACCAAAAGTTAATACTCACTCAAAACGTGAATAACGCTTAATAACCAAATAGAGAAAACATGGATAAAACTCAAATATCCAAAACAACAAAATATGGATAAGATATAGCATCTGAAACAACAAATCGAGGGTAACATTACATACCTAAAACAACACCAAAAACATGGATAACACATTATATTAAAAACATACCTTTCGGTGATGGGGGAGACAAGTTTCCATTGAATGTGGCGGGAACACATAAGTAAGCCACATATCCATGTTTATGAGCCCCCCTACGGATCAATGGTCATCCATTTCGACCGTGCACGGTTTATGGCTTGAGAACCCCGATGATCCTAGATATGCTCGTTCACTAGTCCACATTACAATGCCTCGATGACTCACTTCTAGATACAATATGGGAAGTAACTATCCTTTTTTCCAGAACCAATTCAACTGACTCATATGTCTATGGATCCAATTCATTACAGTCTAAATTACATGATTCCAATTGAACTACCAAAGCACTCAAAACATGTAATTCCTGAGTAAATATGCAATATATGCAAATCACGTCCAAAGCTTATCATTGAGAAATTTAAATTGTACCAATGTCCTGAAACTCATTTGAGTCAATATCAAACCAATAAACTTCACAACTTATATGACTACTCAATAAAATTCAATATAAACTAATAAAATACAAATACCTAACGTTTATGTAACTCATGCACCAAAAAGTTAGAGTATCATCATTATCAACTCAAAAATAAGGTAAATCTGAATACAAACATTTTTCACAAATTCAAGCCAATAAACTCTTTAACTTGTTTGATCAATCCAAAATGAGTCATTACGAATCCCAAAATGCATTTAAAGATTCTAATAAATCTTATGACCCAAAGTATAAGCAAAACCCAACAAAACTCAGTTAATGCAACAAATCTCACTAAAAGTAAACTCTTATCTAATAGAGCCAATGAATTCACCTACTTTTCATCGTAAGATGATGAGAGCAATGTAAAATAATGTAGAAAGAGAGAAAGCCAGTCTCCCCGACTATTGCAGTTAAGTTGCCAATTATTTAGTAAGGAGACTTGAGTAAAGGTTTGCTCTGAGCTCCAGCGATGACTGGTGCTGGTCTTGCAGTTTTCAATCTCAAAATACACAATGGCAATAAAGAAACATTCCTTAAATAAGTAGCGAGACTCAAACTGCACCCAATAATTCCATGATATCTATTTTTCAGATGATCTATAAAATCCATATGCCAAAAGGGAATTAACATTAAATAATCTCCAAATATGCAATAAATCATCAAACCTCACAAGCATGATGATTTATTAATCAAAATATTCAAAAATCCCAAATATATGCATTCCTCAAGATTTAAAAAAATTAAATGTGCAAAAGATGCAATTTCATCAAGTAACGAACAACATTTGATAAATCTTAAGGAAAACACTTTAAGACTTCAAAATGAAAATTTTTGGCATGCACAAAGTTTTCACAAAGCAACTTGAAATCCACCTTTCTAGGTTAGGTTAAATCTAGTCTAAAAAACATCATCTTTAGCTTCCATTGGTAAAGGTTTAAAATCCACAAGCAAAGACATCCAAAAATCTTCTCAAGACAACAATATAAGTCTAACAGAGTACCAAAACAACCACAAGATCAAATCCACCATAAAACCCGAACTAGTTCTCAACATACCAAAAACTCTCACCTCTTCAAGATCTTGAAAGGTCCACGCTAGATTCCTCAAATGGAGCTTCCCAACCTTCAAAACACATTTGAAGAGCCTCAAAATTTGACCTCAAGGTTGCAGAAGCCGCATAATATGGAAAAAAAATGAAAAGGCTGGAGAAAATGGGAAAACTTAGGAAAAATTGGCTTAAATCGCACAAAGAGCTCTTGGGGTAGTGAGGCAGGTCGTGCATGCCTTGTGAGTTACACCCATAGAGACTTATGCTACCCAGTTCTAGACTTGAGGTCACGGTCCAGGTCGTGTGGACTCCCTTTTCACCTAGATACCTCGTTTTACTACTCCTTTCGACCCCGTAACTTGCCAAAATGGTCAGATGCATTTAATCTCCTTAAAACCATGATGTCATGCCTAAAGTGACTCGATTAGTGTGGTAGTTACGTTCCTCCAACTACATGTGTTACAATTTTTGTCCCTGACAACTTTAAATCCATTTGGTTAAGTGAGGGCAGTTTGGTCAACTTAAATATTCTTTAATTTTTTTAGACACCACTAAGATGATGCCATGTGACACGTGTCCACATCCTTCCCTCCTAGGGATATTGACGAACCTAACTATAAGAAAATTGTTTGTGAACCATTTGATTGGAAGTTCGTTTATTTAATAAACGAATAAATACAAACAACTTTTTTTGTTGGTTTATGTAATACCCTGATTTTTATCTCAATTAAGGAAAAATGTTGAACTGGATGAATCGGTAAAGGAAGAACCAAGTATGGAGTATGGCTATAGTGCCATGTGGTTGTGACACTACTCACAATAACACCAATGGTACTAAGTATGGTCGTCTTGGCTATAGTGCCATGTGGTTGTGAAACTGGTCACAATAGCATCAATAGTACTAAGAGTATGGTCATCTCGGCTATAGTGCCATGTGGTTGTGACACTTGTCATAATAGCACCAATGGTACTAGGAGTATGGTCGTCTCGGCTATAGTGACATATGGTTGTGATATCTGTCGCAATAGCACTAATGGTACTGAAAGTGTGGTAGTCCCACTATAGTTCCATGCAGTTGTGACATGTGTTACAATAGCATCGGCATTACCGAGTGTTCGGTCGTCTCAACGAATGTGCCATGAAATTATGACAATGGCACAATAACTGGCATAATAACATCAAATGTTACGAGGGAACGGTCGAGGAATGGCGGGGGAAATGATCAGGAAACGGTTAGGAAATCGGTCAAGAAAGCGGTCGAGAAGCGGTCGAAGAATGATCGAAAAACTCGCGGTACGAGCCAGACTATAGTGCCCGACGACTGTGCATTTGCACTATAGCATGTCAAGGTCGCTAAGGGGTTAAAATGGATTTTAGTACACTTTGGGCGACCCTGCCATGCGGTTGTGACATGGCACAATCACATGTCACAAATGCGTTCGGGTTGTAGTGCATAAAATCGATTTTCAGCCTCTTTATTCATTTGGTCATGTCTTTCTCATCTCAACTCCGATTTTGATGATTCTTTTTGCTATGGTTTTGTCTTTGAGAGCTTTTTGAGGATAGATTGTTAGTTTTAGGAATATCCAAGAGTATTTGGTGGTGTAGTGGAAGCAAAGGTTAAGAGCTTATCATCATCACCAAAACCTAAGTGGTGAGCTAATTCCTCTCTTTTATAACACTTTAATCAAGTTATAAATACTCCATTGATGACTTCCTAGTGTTTATATTTCTCAAATTTTGGTTTGGATGATTTTAGAGAAATTAGTTCAAAATTTGGGTTTTAGACCCAAAATGGGAGTTTTGATCTAAGGTGTTTTGGGGAATGTTTCTAAGTGCATGGAAACGTGTATTTATGGTTGGAACTTGTGGATCTAGGTTTTTTGGAAGATTTGGCTTGAGGATTAAAATTTATTCAAAGGAGCTCAAGTTGGGGAAAAATCTAGATTTAGCCTAAATCTAGCAAGGTGCGTTCAAGTTTATTTGTGAAAATGGTGTACATGCCAAAATGTTCGTTTTAAAATGTTTATATGCTTTACATGAAATTATTAACTGATGAGTTATTTGGTGAGTTTTGATTTCTTGAAGTGTTTAACTTTATGAACTTTGTAAAACACCCACATTTGGGATTTTGGACATTTTGATAAATAAATCGCAAGCATTGGTATTTTAGTGTTCTATTTTAGGAAGCTTTTGAGTATAAATGCATTTTTAGTGTGTGTTTTGAAGAAATATTTATTCTTGAGTTATGGGACTTTTTGAAAGAATAAATGGTATAAATGGTTTTGGAAAATGATTTGTCCCAGTCTAAAATGGTGTTTTGGGTTTTTCACGTCTTTGGAGCATGTGGTTGCATACTCGTGGGTGATTTACGTTTTATTGCATTTTATAACTTTTAACACTTGGTCTTTTGATTTGTTGAGCTTATGGCTTGGTATTGACCTTGTTGGGTCTTGGGGACAATTGTCCGATTTTGATAGCTCAACGTAGAGCATTTGGTTATGATTTGCATTTACTGCATCTTATTTGAGAATTACATGCTTTGAATACGTTAGTTCATTCATTTGAAGTCATGTAATGTTTTTTACTATAATCGATGGATCCATAGGCACTTGAGTCTTTACGTTCAATGATGGGATGTTAGTTTCCATCATTGTAGCACGAAATAGGCATCAGGTCTCATGATAAGTAAGATGTGGACCCGTATGGTCGGGCATTGTCCAATGACCAGTAAGGTGTAATTTCAATATACGAATATCTTGTTCCAGTTTCTAGCTATTAACACAATATCCAGATTATCAAGAAACACTCTTTTTATTGATCACAACACCTAAATCAAACCATATACCTATTTAGTGCGTGTTACAAATAAGCTTTGTATGTGTGTGTGTGTTCGTATGGTGTTCTTACACTGATTTGTGCGTGTGTTCTTATGACTTATCAACACTATGACCTGCTATTTATATGGTCAACACTTTACAACAATTACAATATGAACCCACACACTATTCAACAAATACAATAAAGACCCTCCTTTTAATCTTGAATACAATTTAACTTTAACAATCTCCCCCTTTAGATTCAAGATTAATTTTTTTCTTTGACATTAGTCTTCAGGTCTTCTTTCTTCAGAAAAATCTTCAACAAATAATCTTTCACAACTTTGACATCTTCAAATCTTTGAAGCTTTGATTAATCTTTGATAGCACTTTAAGTAACTCTCCCTTTGAATTTCTTGAACACATTTGCCAAACTTCACAAAACTTTGACGTCTTCAAAACTTTAACACTTTTTAATCTCCCCCTTTTGAGTAAAAGTGCAATTTCAGATAAGCTCGACAACTTAAAAATCTTCAGACTTTACTTTGAAACACTTCTTGACTTTAATTTTCTGACTTTTACTTCTTCCCTTTTATCACATTCAACCATCTGACTTTAATTTCTTAACCTTATATTCTCCCCCTTTGTAACATCTTGCTTGACTTTCGCTTTAAAACTGATCTGACTTTGAAATCTTGAATTCTCTCCCCCTTTTTGATGAATTTTGAGAATCAGAATCATAAAAACATTTCAAGGTCAATTTTGTCTTTGAAGTATCTCTCCCAAATAACAATATAAGCGAAGTCTTCATGAACAATCTCTCCCAAGTAGGAAAATAAACAATCTCCCCCAATATGATCTGATAATATGATTATGCCGTCAATTCATAAATGTATTCATCCGAATCTTTTCAAATTCAGACAAATTAAGAGTGGTAACCCTGAATCAACGAATGAAACAGTTAAAATGCCTGTCAGTAACACAAAGTTACTGAGTACAACGAATGTACTATATAAGGAGCTTGAATGATGTTTACTCCCGAGGACTTCCATTCAATCATCGAAAAACACAAGGTTAATCTATGAACGTTCTGACAGAAAAACAAACTTTCTGTATGTTTGTGCTTGTGTATGAAAGAATTAAGCATAATGATTGCTTTTATAAGGCTCAAAATTATGTAAACCTTTGAGACAATAACAATTATACATAGACTCAATGTGCATGAATGAGGTTCTAAGGTGGGGCAACTTTCCTTCTATTTCAATATTAGCATCTTCCAAATGAAGATCCAATAGATTATATGCTGCTTCCCTTTGAAAATGTGAAACATTCCGTTGTTGAGAAAAGAATGAGTAGCTTGTGGGGTTGTTTGCAAAAGTTGTCATGGGCTAGTTGCCTTTTTCAATGAAGGTCACAAAGAAGTGTCAATCAACAGATTTTGTGGCTGCCCGACTCAGAAAAAGTTTGGTGCAAAGTTTAATATTCTTTTACTCTGATCTCTCACCCTCTTTCTTTTAATATTTTGAGCTCACTTCTAACCAATCTCTCTTTTACATTTTACCTCAGCACACACCCACACTCAATTCTTTTGACCCCTCTCCCCTCAATCACTTAAGGATTACTTTCGGTGTAGGAAACACTGGTTAACGTGAATCCATGGAAGTCTTTTAAGCACTCACACTGAGTCCCATGTATTTTGTCCTAAAAAGAATATGTTGCTCAACAATTTATATTGACAGTTAAGCACAAGATATCATTATCAGAAAAGTATGCTCATGAATGATAAGAATGAAATTTGAGCAATTGAACATTTAAAATCTCTCAAAACTTTGACCATTTATGATAATTCAATTTCATTGTTTTGAGAATCTGACAATGGTTTAATCAGATCAAATATCATGAAGAAAAATATAACGGGGTATCAAAGAACGAAAGTTGTTTATATGAACGAGATATAAACATATTATCAATGAAAGCACATTTAAAGTAGAAATGACGTCTGATCTCAAGCAACATTGAATACAACCGAGAGTATTACCATTGAAAGATTTATCTTTTGAGACATGGTAATAACAAAGTCAATAAAAGTACTGAACCGATATGTGTAAGAATACTTGACAGTATATAGACAAAATAATACACAAGTATTAATCTTTGAGGAACAGACGGCCAGATAAGCATGAAAGTATCCAAAAACATTTAAAAGCACACTTCTCAATTCATGAAAACAGTTTAAGAATATGAAGTGGTTTGAACATTTTAAAAAATCATTTTTCACACTTGAAAGTTTTTCTTCTTTCAAAGTATGATAGAGTTTGAGATTTAGAAAAATATACATGTAGTATAGAAAAACTCAACTCCCCTTAAAATGAACATCATCTTGTAAGCATCCTTGACAAAAACCTCAAATACTCCTCCTTAGTACATGTAAAAAGTCAACGCATTAAAAAATATGAAAATCAAAGTGTAATTAACTTTTCTGTACTCCCCCTTAAAGATATAACAGTTAAATTTTATAAACTCCCCCTCAAAGAAAAACTCTTGTTGAAAGATGTTATCTATTAAGCATCCTTAAAAAAACTTTTGAGAACGGGTTCTGAACTGAGTTATCCAGAAGCCATAGTCACACGAAATATCCTGCAAAACAAAAGATATTGGTAATCATTATAGAAATGATTTCGCCTTAGTCAGTATTTGATGAATAACAACAACTGTTCATTATTTCCAAAGATACATATAAGTAAGCACAAGTAAGATTCACTCCCCCTCAGATCATGGAAAGGTATCCAAACAGACATATTCAGCATACCTAATTTTCTGATTAAAAATTTGAATCGCTTTTCATCTAAAAGCTTAGTGAAAAGATCAGCTAATTGGTAGTCGGTTTGAACAAAGCGCATTTCAACGTCTCCTTTATCTACATGATCTTTGATAAAGTGGTAGCGCACATCAATATGCTTTGTTTTTTAGTGTTGAACTGGATTAGCGGTTATTGCAATTGCGCTCTTGGAATCACAATAAATTGGGACTCACTTGTGTTAGAGCATATGTTTGTTGGATACAAGATCATGAAGACTGATGTCAAAGTCAACCAAGTCAAAGCTAAAGTCAACTCTCAAAGCAAAGTCAAAGTTCCTTTGTAATAATAGTCAAAGTCAAAAGTCAATGTAATTTTCTTTTAAAGTGTTTTTGTAAGCGTGTGTCTTGATATACATATGACTAGTTAGAGTTATAAGCGTGTAATTAGAAGTTGGTGATTAGAAAGAGTAATACGCAGAACTGTTTTCTAGAGAGAGAAAGTTTCTGACTGTAGATTGAATTTCGAATTTTTCTGTGTTTTTGCGAGTTTGTTTAATTCAATTGACTTCGTTAGTGGTCTAGAACGATCTTGTATTGTTTTACTGGAGTATTGCACTGTAACTTTCATCAATTTTGAATTTTTGTGTGTTAATAAGTTCACGAATTCGTAAAGCACTGTATTAGATCAATTTGTAAGTTTGAGTGAATCTTGTTGAAATTCAGTAATTGTAATCGATTATAGTAGTGTTGGTGATCAAATTGTCGAAGTTACAGATCAAAAATCGAAGGATTGATGGATTTTTGAGCCAAACAAAGTGGTTTTTCGTCGAGATCTCAAGAACTCGCATAGCCCTGAAGAACTCGCACCAAGAACTCGCATCTAAGAAGATTTCACATATTTGTGTTGTCTGAAAAATATCACAAGTGTAGAATTCGCACATGTGTGTTATGCGAATTGCATAGAATTCGCATGTATGTGTGATAAGAATTTCTCAGAATTCGTATAGCTTTGTATGCGAATTGTCAGAATTCGCATAAGCCTTTGATACGAAAAGTTTTCTTGAAAAATTCTAAGGATAGAATTCGCATTTGAGTGTTGTGCGAAAAGTAAGGATTTCGCATTTGTGACTCATACGAATTCTTTGAATTCGCATAAGAGTGTATGCGAATTGCTCAAGGTTGAATATTTTTCCAAGTACATAATTCGTTTGAGTCTATTGTGCGAAAAATTTTATGCGAATTGTATATGCAAAAAGTTTGTTTTTCAAAATATTTCTAAGTCAAGATTTCGCATAAGTATTTATGCGAATTCTAAGAACTCGCATATAACTTCATGCGAATTATGTGTATGCGAATTCTGAAGTTGTACTTGTGTACGAATTCTAAGGTTAGTGTGTGTAGTGTGCGAATTCTTGGTTATTTGTTCTTGTGTGGGAATTGTGCATACGAATTCTTTGTGTTTCACAGTAGTGTGCGAATTCCATACTTGGTAGATTTTTGGAAATTTATTTTCTGAAAATTCTTTCTAAGTTTTTCTGTATTTTTGTGATTTCACTTGGACTAACGATCATTTCAAGTTCTTATTCAAAACAGAGTAATTCAAGATGAGTCTTTCTGGCAGTGATGGAGAAAAGATTGAAACACTCAAAACAGATATCAAAAATCTTGTTTCATCAGTTGGATACTATTCAAAGCGATCAAAGAGATATCGTGAAGATAAGAGGATAATGAGAGAAGAAGTCAATGCGTTAAAAAAGATATATGAAGATCTTCTGAAACAAACTTCTGGGTTGAATGAAGAAAAGGTACTGAGTTTGGAAGCTGAGAATACTGAGCTGAAAAGAAAGATCTCAGTCTTAGAAGCTCAAATTGTCAAAATCTAGCAAACACAATTTGACAAGAAGAATGAGGAGAAAATTAAGATTTTGTAAAGTGCTAATGAAGAGCTGATAAAGAAGATTTCTGAGCTAGAACTGCAAATTGATAAAGAGAGATCATAATTTGATAAAGAAAAGAGAGGATTTGCTAAAAAATTCCCAGAATTTTCAAGGAAGATTTTTGAATAGAAGAAAATTGTTGAGCTTAAATGTACAAAACTTTCAAAACAAGTATCTGATTTTGAGAAAGTGATTATAATGGAAAGAGACAAATTTGCAAAAGAAAAGAAGGCCACTGAACAGAAGAATGTTGGAATCTTCAAAGAAATATCTGGTCAGAGAACGAATGCTGAGAAGGACTTTGAAGAAGAACAAAACATTTTTGAGGTTGAAATAGAGAAACTTACAGAGAAGTTATTTGAACTGTCAACTTGTGCTTTGAAAGATCAGAAAACGAAGTCTGAATTCTAGAAAGAAATTGACTTGCACATTAAAGAAAATGACAGTTTATTTTCAAAGATAAAAGAGCTTGAAGAAATTGTTTCTAAGGTGGTGGTGACTGAGCAAAAGAATCCATAGTCAATTATCCACACACCTGGAGATGATTCAGTTGACTCTAAAAAGACAGCCACAAGCTCACATTAAAGAATTGTTTCTTCGAAAAGGTCAGTTAATTCATATGATCAGATTCGTACTACTAACATTTTCTTTAATAGAAATGTAGATGGTTCAGATACATTCAGAAGAAGAAGAAAAGTTGGTCTGGAAAGTGAAACCAGTTGATGATGAGAAGAAGGATGAAAAGAAAGGTACGAAATCATGTGTACATGCACCAAAAGCCAAGAATAACAATGTACGAAAAGGTAAACCTGATCTTGTTTACTCGAGAGATCAATTAATCATGTTAGCTCATAAGAAGAATTATTGTTCTTATTGTCGTACATATGATTTTGTTCATAAAACGAGTGATCATTACTGGTATGGTTCTTATTCAATTACTCCTAACAGAACTGCAACTAACAAACATGGACCCAAATACCAGTGGGTACCAAAGCTAAAAGATGAATCTGTGTTGCAGGCATCTCAAGTCAAGGGGGAGTAAGAGAACTAAGGCTTCTGAATACTACAATTCAAGACCCACACCTCAATGATAAAGAGTGTGACTTCTAAACACAACAGTTTAGGACTCGTACTTCAACGATGAAAGAGATGATACTCCCGGGATGATATAAGATTGTACTCCTATACTTAAATGAGAAGTTCAAACTTCAAGGGGGAGTACATAATTTTTTTTCCTTGAAAATTTGCATTAACAATATTATCTGAACGATATCTACACTCAACATTGCTCATGATTTCAGGGGGAGTGTGAGATAAAATTTGATGCAATATTTCAGGGGGAGTATATGACTTCTGATTATATCTGATCAGAACTCGTACTTTTAAACGTTTCATTGCTTTATGTCATTTACTTTTCAATAAATGTTGTGAATAAAGCTTTGTTCTTTGACAGATTTGTGATTTTTGCAGAATTGAGAGAGAGCTTACACGATCATATCTTTTATGATTTTGAGTTGAATTCATGAGATTTAAGACTGAACATAAGGTTTACTTCTAATCTTAATCTCATACATTTCTGAAATAAGGACAACTTTCAGATATGACAACATGTTCTTAAATGTTCAAACCACTTCTGATTCTTAAAAGATTTCATGAATATAGAAGTGTGATTTTCAATGTTTTCACTTTTTAATGTGCTTTCATGATTAATAAACCATGTGTTTCCAAAGATAAATACTTATGTATTATCTTTTCCATATACTTTCAAGTATTCACACACACCGGTTTACATTTGTTGTTGAACATGTTATTACCATGTCTCAAATTGAACAAATTTTCGATGGTGATACACCCCACTTGATATTTAAATTTTGAGCATTAATTTCATTTCAAAACATTTCTTTCAAGAGTGTCTATATCTTTTTTCGTATAGACAATATCCAATTTTTGCTAACCTAAGCCTTAATCGATAAATCATTCAGATTTTGATCTTTATCATACAATGTCAGATTTTCAAACAAGTTTCTTGTATTTATTTCATTTAATATACTTGTTTGAAATATCTTCAATGTTTAAACATGCTCAAATCTTCATGATTATCTTTTTAAGCATACAGATATCTGACATGTATTTTGTGCTTTAACTACAAAGTTAAACCGTTTGAGCAACATGTTCTTTTAGGACAACATGGGTTCATTGTGTGAGCTTAACAGAACTTCTATGGATTCACGTTTGATATTCCCAATAACAGTGTAATCACATCAATGACAATCAAATTCCAATCAAACTCAAATATGTATTAATCTCTTGAACGTATTACAAAACTCTCTCAACACTTTCTCTCTAGATGAACATGTATGACACACTGAATAAACTTCTAGAAATTACACGCACAACAAGGAGCCATATCCCTATTTATACACAAGGGACAAAACACGCAAAACACAACAAACACGCACACTACAAAACTCTCACACAACTATACTTTGACTTTGACACTTATTACAAAAGACTTTGACTTTTCTTGAGAGTTGACTTTTGAGCTTTGACTTGCTTGAACTTTGATCTTCAAACATTATGATCTTGCATCCAACAAATCTGTGCAACTCTCTTCATCTTACCTTTCTCGCACGTGTACTTTACTCAGGCTTTGGCTTCTGAGCAACTCTCTTCATCTTACCTTTCTCGCACGCTGCACACAGATGTTCTTTCTCGTATTTCAGCTCAGGAAGTCCTTTGACTAGTTTTCCCGTTACCAGTTTGTTGATGTAATGAAAATTCAGGTGAGAAAGCCTTCGGTGCCATAACCAACTTTGTTGCAGCGAGACTTTTGATAGTAGACAAACCTGATTGTCAGTCTGAACTTTTGATAGATTAATTGTGTAGAGGTTAGACTTTCGTGTGCCGATCAAGAGTTCCTTACCATCTTCAGTATGTACAAAACATCTCTTGGCCTTAAAATTTACCTCTAAGTCTTTGTCACAGAACTGGCCAATACTGAACAGGTTATGTCCTAAACCTTCCACATAACTCACCTTTGTAATCGTCACGTTGTCATTAACCACGTCACCGTAGCCTAAAATCGGTGAGAATTGGTCGTTGCCGAATCGTACATTCCCGTAGAATTTCTCTGTATAATTAGACAATAAATCCTTTTGCCCGGTCATATGCTTGGAGCAACCAGAATCCAAATACCACATATGACGGGTCTGTATAAGAGAAATCAGGGAATAACAACTTTAGGTACCCATTTAAAAGTGGGTCCTATCGGATTAGCACAAGATTTTGGTATCCATTTGTATATGGATCCTTTGAACTTTTGAAAAATCTTTGAAACATATGGCTTATAAGAATAAACATGATAAGTACCAAACCAATCATCAGAATATCGGTGAGAAACAAAATCATTCCGTCTATAAGTAGATGACTTAGTAGTAGATCGAGATAATTGGAGTAAATGCTTTATTGTATATCTCTTGTAAGAAGTTACAAGGTTTTGTTTATTCAAAGCAACAATACCAATTACATCAGAATTACTACCAGTAGATCTATTACAAGTATCAGGACATGATTCAGAATTCTCATCAATCTTCTGTTTTGGTCGCCATTCAGTTCGACCTTCCGACCTTTTCTTTCTTAAATCTGAAACAAAAGATTTAGATTTTCTTTTCTTAAGCTTACCAGTGGTAGACCGTTTCTGTGAGCGTTGTTTCTTTTTCTTTTTACCTGACTATAGTAATCAGTACTCACAGAGACTGGTCCATCAACCTTAGTTGATGATTCACCAATTTCATACACACTTGGTAAAGCTTCATTGTTAATGATAAAAGTAGAATGATCTGGAAGTTGAGCATTAAAGTCAAACATATCAATCTCATCAACTCACCCATCATCAGAATTTAAAAAATCATTTGCAGACGCAAATAAGTCATCAAAATCAGTTTCAGAGGTTTGAGGTGCCTTAGAAGAATTAGAAAACTTTTGAGATTCAGCTTTGAAAACAGTGTTCTTCATTACAGTTGAAAACACATTTTGTTCAATGTCAACCAAACTTCTTTCATCAGATAAAATATTTTCAAGATCGACTATTTTGCTTTCTAGAATGAGTGGAGGGACATAAATTTTAGCTTTAATCGGTTTTGCCTCCATCTCAGTAGTAGAATAGCTAGCAAAATAATCATTTGAAAGAAACTTTGGTTTTTCCGAAAGATAACTATCATTAAGCTTTTGATAGCATAATGGTAGTTGCATTTTCTTTGTATTCTTTCTGTTTTCATTTTCTTTGGCCTCAACCTCATCCGTTGATTTGGTAACAAATTTGGGTTTCAAATGAGGATATTTAGCAACCGCACATAGAAAATCAAAATTATATAAGGTTGGCTGTTTTCTGATGGCTTTCTTTAAGTAGTGGGGGTTATCATAACCAAGTCCCCACTTCTCTTTAACATCAACTTCCTCATTTGGTGTGTTTAGGAAAATGGTTTGATCTGTTTGGCCTCTAGCATATAATTTTGCTTCCAAACCATTTACCTTTTTCTCTAGGGTCTTGTTTTCACCCTGCAATTTGTAAACTTTTAGAGCACATTCTTGTTTCTCTAAATCAGACTTTGAAAGCTTAGAAGCAAATTCAGAAATCTTAGTTTCAAAACAATCTTTTTGCATTTTAAAATCAGAAGCAGATTTGTTTAGAGAATCAATCAGATCTTTGTTCCCAACAAGTTCCTTGTTGAGTTCAAAAATCTTTTGATTTCTTTTTACAACCCTGCTCTTTTCCGTTTTCAATTTAGATTGAAGATCTTGAAGTTCGACCATCATGGCTTCCATTTTGGTTAAGAAATCAGATTTAGACATGTTTAGTACCTCATCAGATGACTCTTCGTCAGATTCATCACTCTTGATATCTTTTCCCATTAAGCACATGTGTGTTGTTTCTTCCTTTTCCTCTTCGTCATAATAGTCCAGCCATAACTCGTCCTCAGCCATTAATTCCTTTCCTGCTTCTTTCTGTTTTGCAAGCAACATCTTCGGCTTGTAGTAGTCTGAATTCCTTACGGTAGGCTTTCGGCAGTCCTTGGCGAAATGACCAATCTTTCCGCAGTTGTAGCACTTTATCAACTATTCACTCTTTTTCTCAGCACTACCATAGTCGTTTACATACCTATTTTTCTCTTCGGGCTTTCTTTCTCCAAATCTCTTCTCCTCTAATCTCTTTCCTTCTACTCTCTCTCGGTGTTCGTGATTATTTGATCCAGAAGAAGAGTATCTCTGTGAGTTTGACCCCGGTTTCTTGTAAAATTTCTTCTGAAAAGCATGGGTCAATAGCAACATAGCTTGCTTGAGATTCTCTCCGTCATCAGAATCAGGATTTGAATAAGCAGAATCATCGGAACTTGGGAGAACTATTTTCTTCTTCTTCTTCTTTTCTTTCTTCTCCTTCTCCTTCTGATCAGTTACCAAAGCAATGTGATCTATAACCTTCTCAGCTTTCTTTTTCTTCCCACTCCTTTTCTCTTCAACTTCTTCCTCATTCTGCCGCAAAGTCTCATAAACCTCATGAAGTAGGATATCACTCAGGTCTTTCATCTGCTTCATTCTCCTGGTGTGTTTCTTCCATTCGGGCTGTTGAATGCTAAGGAATTTGACGTTGTTTTCAATTTGATCCTTCCTCACTTTATTCTTTGAAAGCTCGTTCAGAAGTAGCACAAATCTTTCATAAGTATCTTCAAGGCTCTCATTTTCTTTCGCCTTGAATTCCTCATAGCAGTTTATGCAGTTTGCTACTTTCATTTGATTCCTGACCTTCGATCCCAACATCATTTTCTGGAGTTGATCCCACATTGACTTGGCAGTGGCTTTGTAGCTGTCTATCTTGATATAGATCTCATTCGGAATGCTCTATAAAAGTAGAGACCTGGCTTATTTGTCAGCTTTGTACCGGCTCTTTTGCTCATCAGTAAACTGAGAAATGTCTTTAGGAACAATCTTTGTCCTCTGAACTCCATCCTCACCTCCATCATCAGATGATCCATTATTCTCATTAGGAATCTCAACAGTAGGAATTTTCATAGGACCTTTTGTGATTGACAGTAGAATGTTGTCTCCGTTTGCGTGCCTGTCAATGAAGTCAAGGAACCTATCCTTCCATTGTTCGTACTCCCCTTTGAATAGAACTGGGGGCTTAACATCTGTACCGATCGAGAGAGCATCTTTGGAAGTCATCTTGCTTTTACACTGCCTGTTATGATTGTCAAAATTAAGATATAAAACTGGATCTTGCGAGTTCTACCCTTTGAGAGTTCTTGAGATGCGAGTTCTTCCTTTGCGAGTTCTTCCTCTGTGAGTTCTTCGAATCTAGCGAGTTCTTGACTTATACTTCAAAAACTCGACTTTCTTCACTGATTTCGATTCAAACCTTCTTCAATTGGCTTGAAGCTTTTGCAGAGTTTCTCAAAAATAGATCTCGAACAGATTACAACAATTGAATTTCAAAAACAAACACAAAATTACAATTTTGATCTATTACAGTGCGTGTGAAATATTTCGAACAAAAATCAAGGAAAAACTCAAAATTCACACTGATCTAACTTGAATTGAATTTCGTCTTACAAACAAAAGATGTTCTTGATGTCAGAACGAATCTAGAACAAACAAATTCTAGCCCAAAATACTCTGAAATCCAAAAATCGATGTGTCACAGATCGACTTGCGAGTTCGTCCAAGAAGCTTCGAATTAGATCCAAAAATTCTGAATTTCGTTTGCTCTGATACCAATTGATATTCCCAATAACAGTGTAATCACATCAATGACAATCAAATTCCAATCAAACTCAAATTTGTATTAATCTCTTGAACGTATTACAAAACTCTCTCAACACTTTCTCTCTAGATGAACACGTATGACACACTGAATAAACTTCTAGAAATTACACGCACAACAAGGAGCCATATCCCTATTTATACACAAGGGAAAAAACACGCAAAACACAACAAACACGCATACTACAAAACTCTCACACAACTATACTTTGACTTTGACACTTATTACAAAAGACTTTGACTTTGCTTGAGAGTTGACATTTGAGCTTTGACTTGCTTGAACTTTGAGCTTCAAACATTATGATCTTGCATCCAACAAATCTGTGCACTAACAACGTTAACCAGTGTTTCCTACCCAAGAAGTTAATCCTTAGTGATCGAGAGGCGATGAGTCAAAATAAGTGAGTGTGGGTTGAGTGATGAGGTAAAATGGAAAAGAGAGTTTGGTTAGAAGCGAGCTTAATGATAAAAGAAAGAGGGTGTGAGAACAGAGTAAAAAAATATCAAACTCTGCACCAAACTTTTTCTGAGCCGGACAACCACATTACTGATTGTTTCACAATTCTTCGTGAACATCATTGAAACATACAAATAGCCCATGCCAACTCTTGATTAAAACCCACCAGCTACTCATTTTCTTCTAAAAAAGAAGATGTTTGGTATTTCAAGGGGAAGCAACACATAATCTATCTGGTTTTCATTTGGAAAATCTATATACTGAAAAACAAGGAAGTCTGCCTCACCTTCACACATCGATCATGCACAATCGAGTCTGTGTTATACTGTTGTTGTCTCAATAGTTTACACAATTTTGAGCCTATCAAAAGCAATCATCTGTGCTTAATTCTTTCAAACACATGCACAAACACACAGGAAAATCGTTTTTCTGGGCAGGTGAACATCAAAAAGATCCTTTCCAATGTGTATTCGTTACACACAGTGACTTCGTGTTACTGACAGGCATTTTAACTGATTCATTTGTTGATTCAGGTGTTACACACATAATTTGCCTGAATTTGCAAAGATTCGGATGAATATCTTTTGGATCAATAGATAATCAGAGGTTTAGTGTAAAATATCAATGGTCAGATCAGCTCAATGACATTTCTTGTAAAAGTTTTGATGATCTCATGCTCCAATCATCAAAAAGGGGGAGAGGTTCAAGAAATGTTATAGATGGGAGAAGTAATCAAGAAATTGAAATGCAGAATGTTTGTTGAAGATTGCTAGTATTACTGAAGTTTATTGAAGATTGAAAGAGCAAGTTCAAAGAATTCTAAGGGCAAGCTGAATTTTACTGAAATTTTCTTTGAAGACAATTTGCTAAAGCAAATCGAGCCGAATCTGATGATAATTTCTTTCCGTTGTCTGAAAGAGGTTTTTACAACCATGGGGGGAGATTGTTACTGTTCTTGTAGACATATTTTGGGGAGATTACAAAAGTTGTTAAAAACAAATTTATCCAAGAAAGAGGAGATTTAATCTGATGATAATCTGACAAAAGGGGAGATTGCTCAAAGGATTATTTTTCTGAAGATAATTCTTGTTGAAAGAATTCTACAAGGAGGAGATTGTATTTTTGTGCTTAAAGGAGAGATTGAATTGCAAAATATTTTAGAGATGATCTTGATCCAAAGGGGGAGATTGTTAGAGCATATATTTGTTGGATACAAGATCATGAATACTGATGGTCAAAGTCAACCAAGTCTAAGCTAAAGTCAACTCTCAAAGCAAAGTCAAAGTTCCTTTGTAATAATAGTCAAAGTCAGAAGTCAATGTAATTTTCTTTTAAAGTGTTTTTGTAAGCGTGTGTCTTGATATATATATGACTAGTTAGAGTTGTAAGCGTGTAATTAAAAGTTGGTGATTAGAAAGAGTAATACGCAAAACTATTTTCTAGAGAGAGAAAGTGTCAAGAGAGCTTGTATACGAAATCTGTGATTTGAGTTGGAATTGAAACAGGTTAATTGATTGGATTAATTCTCATCTTGTTATTGTGATTGATTAATTGCAATTAGAACTTGAAATTGGGATATAATAGCTTGTATGAACATCCAAAATCCTTCAACTGAGTCTTCATCCAGAGGACTTGCGAACAACAACTAGCCACAACTACGTATTCTGCCTCGGCGATGGATATAGAAACACAATTTTGTTTCTTGGATGTCCAGCTAACAAGCTTATCTCCTAGAATATGGCATGAGTCAGAGGTGCTATTTCTATCCAGTTTGCAACCTGCATGATCAGCATCAGTATATGCAGTTAATTCAAAACTAGAATCCTTAGGATACCAAAGGCCTAACTCGGGAGTGCCTTTTAGGTATCTAAGTATTCTTTTAACGGCGATCAAGTGAGATTCCTTAGGATTTACCTGATATCTAGTACAGAAGCATGTAGCAAATATTATATCAGGTCTGCTAGCTGTTAGATACAGTAATGATCCAATCATACTTTGGTACACTTTCTAATTAACAAATTTTTCGGACAAATCTGCATCTAAAAGTGTTCCGATAGCCATAGGCGTTTTCATTACCGAACTATCAGTCATGTTGAACTTTTTCAAGATGTCTCAAATATACTTCGATTGGTTTATGAAAATGCCTTCGGGTGACTGTTTGACTTGAAGTCCAAGAAAAAATGTTAACTCACCCATCATAAACATTTCAAACCGAGACTCCATGATTTTAGAAATGTTCTTGCAAAATTTTGGATTAGTAGACCCAAATATAATATCGACTACATAAATCTGGATTAAAATTAAATCCTCACCTTGCTTTTTAAGGAACAGGGTTGTATCAATTGTACCCTTTTTAAAACCTGAGGCGAGTAAGAACTGAGTAAGAGTGTCATACCAAGCTCGTGGTGCCTGTTTTAAACCATAAAGTGCTTTGTCTAGGACGTAGACATGATCAGGGTGATGCGGATCAATGAAACCTTCAGGTTGAGCCACATAGACTTCCTCATGCATAATACCATTAAGAAATGTTGACTTTACATCCATTTGATAGACAGTAAAGTTCTTATGTGCTTCATAGGATAAAAATATTCTGATGGCTTCGATCCGAGCAACAGGTGCAAACATTTCGTCGTAGTCTATGCCTTCCTGTTGACAATAAACCCTTTGCTACCAGGAGAGACTTGTTTCTTACCACAATTCCAGCCTTATCCCTTATGTTCCTAAAAACCCACTTTGTTCCTATCACTGATTTACCTTTCGGTAGTGGGATCAGTCGCCATACCTTATTCCTTTCAAATTGTAGAAGCTCATCTTGTATTGCTAATATCCAATCAGGATCACGTAGAGCTTCAGAGACCTTTTTCAGCTCTAAGGAACTAAGGAAACTTGAGTATAGACAAAAATTAGTTGACGTTGCACGCATTTTTACACCACTTTGTATATCTCTAATAATATTATGCAAGTGGTGATCTTTCGTCCATCGAGATGTGCTAAGAAGTGGTTGAACAGATTCTTACGTATTGTGCTCATTGTATTCATCAATAACAGCAGGTACAACCTCAGATGTAGATGGAACATCTTGTTCAGGTGTTTCTGATGCAGGTAATTCTAGAGCGACAGAGGAAGTGCTCGGGACTTCTCGTCCAGAATTTGTATCTACAGAAGCAGAATCAGTATTAGTATTGTTAGAAACATTCGGTGTAGATATACCTGAAGAGGTTATAGTAGTGACTGGTTCAAAAGGTCCATATATGTCTTTAGTAATTACTGGGACCTCTAAGGTTGATGCGGATGCGCCTGATTTGTCAAAATCTGCACATATGTCCATAAAAGCATCAAGAAATAGCATATCAACTCAGATGTAATAGTTGATGAGTTAGAAGACTTAGTCTGTGTAGATTCAGGTTCTATTCTGCTTTGAATAGAAGCCTTTCCCTTAAGCTTGAG
This sequence comes from Arctium minus, assembly GCA_954870635.1. Classification (NCBI taxonomy): domain Eukaryota; kingdom Viridiplantae; phylum Streptophyta; class Magnoliopsida; order Asterales; family Asteraceae; genus Arctium; species Arctium minus. The sequence goes on along the minus strand of OX941088.1, from coordinate 79,287,684 downwards.
TTTTGAACTGTTCTGTTCAGAAGTCAATGTAGTATTTTCATCAAATGACACGTTTACGCTTTCCATGATACACTTGGTCCGTCGGTTATACACACGATAGGCTTTTGACGTAAGTGAATATCCAATAAAGTAACCTTTGCCAGTTTTCTTGTCAAACTTCCCAAGGTTATCACGGTCATTCAGGATATAACACCTGCAACCAAAGACACACAAAAATTTAATGTTCGGTTTTCTTTTATTAATCAGTTCATACGCTGTTTTATTAAATCTTTTAACCAGAATCGTCCGGTTTTGAGTGAAACAGGCGGTTGCAACGACTTCAGCCCAAAGGTACATTGGTAGACCAGAATATGCCAACATTGTCCTTGCAGCTTCGACCAAAGTTCGATTCTTCCTTTCAACCATGCCATTTTGTTGTGGAGTGTAGGCAGAGAGAAGTTGTGAGAAATTCCAACAGAAGTGAGATAACTTTGAAGAGTATAATTTTTGAACTCTGTGTTGTTGTCACTACGCAATGTCTTTATTGGCATTTGAAGGCGAACTTGGATTTTCTTAATGAAGGCAATGATCAGATCTGGTACATTAGATTTGTTTCCCAGAGATTCCAACCAAGTATACCTTGAATACTCGTCTATCATCACAAGAATGTACTTTTTGTCGTTTATAGACTGAGTACGTATGGGGCCACAAAGGTCCATATGAATTAATTCCAGAGGCGTTGAGCAAGAAGATTCAGTCTTTGATTTGTGAGAAGTTCGTTTCATCTTCCCCATCTCACATGCGAGACAAAGTGAATCCTTCTCAAACCTCATCTCAGGTAGACCTTTTACAATTCCTTGTCTTGCTAACTTATCAATAGCCTTGAAGTTCTGATGAGACAAGCGCCGATGCCATATCCAACTTTGAGCTTTTGATGCTTTTACAAGTAAGCATACAGGACGTGTAGCCAAAAATGTTGGAAAATTTACCGCATAAAGATTACCATAACGTTCAACTCGAAAGATCTCATAACCGTCCGGATCTTCAATAAAACAGTGAGTGATTGTAAACCGAACTTGATAATTACTATCGCAGAAATGACTTGTACTAAACAAGTTGTGATCAAGTCCTTCCACGTATAGTACTTTCTTGATAGTTACAGTGCCATTTTTTAGTGAACCATATCCTTTGATGAATCCTTGAAGCTCAGAATTTGCAAAACTAACTGTTCCTGCAGGTTCTTCAACAAAATTATGCAATAAATGCTTATATCCTGTCATATGTCGAGAGCATCTGGAGTCAATGAACCACAAATGACAGGCCTGCAAAAAGGAACAAATCACTTCTTTTTTAGGTACACATATCCAGATGGGTCATTTTTTGTTAGCATTTTCTTTATATCATCTACTTTGGCCTTGACTCTCCATTCATATTTAGGCTTTGGCAACCATTTCTAGACCATTTTCACATTAAAATCATGAAACTGGTGTTTCTTAGAAAGATTAACAGACTTAGCTTGAAACACTTTAACGTGTTGTTTTGAGGACATGGAGGCAGTTTTAGGTTTAAATGCTCTTTTAACAACTTTTGGCTTAGGAGGAATGGAGTATAGTGAAAAAGCATTGTCACCACAGTGTTTGCATATTAAGTTTTTACGAGCAAATGTCAATATCTTTGATTTATCAAAAGAAGTACATTTATTCAAACAATCTTGACATTTATTTCTGTTTGAACTTTTACATGTCAAATCAACACTATCGGTAACAGTACAATCTTTTCCAACAAAATCTTTACAAACCTTCTTATCACTGTCTTTCTTTCTCCATTCTCCTTTACCAACTCCTTTACTCAGATCTGAAACATGAAAAGAAACTTTATTAGTTTTCTTCTTCAAGGATGAATTCTTTTTCAAAACACCAGAAGTTCCGCCTTTTTCATAAATGCTTGGTAAATATTCAGGACATTCAGAGTAAACAACTGTAGGCTTTGTTGAAGTCTCAAACTCTGGATTTGATCGAACATTCCATTTATGATCATCAAACATCTTTTTATCAGACAAATTCTTTTTGAACAAACCATTTTTCAAATCATTCAGTTCTTTACAAAGCTATTTGTTCTCTTCAAAAGATTTATCTAATTTAAATATGAGATCACAATTTTCATCTTTTAACTCCTCAAGAGTCTTTTAAATCCAACTGATTTAAAACTGGTTTGTGAATCAGCACAACTAGACGTATAATCATCCACTACCTCTTTACCTTTGTACGAAGTGTCAGATTTCGGAGTTTCAACTTTAACGAAAGTGTCATGAATATCTGGGATTTTCTTTACTTTTAAGCCCAATTTATCAAAATTATACAAGTTTTCCAGGGCTTTCTTCAAAACATCGTTTTCAGATAAACCTAATCCCATTTTAGCATTATAAAATATGACGTCTTGGAGTTTGTTGTCAACAAGTTTAACGTCTGCTCAGTCTGTCCTCTCTTTAGATTAAGGTCTTCCAGTTGTTTAATCTTACAGTAAGCCTCATTTCTTTCCTGAAATCAAACTTCAAACTTAATTTTATATTCACCCTTTTCAGAATTTAAATTTATCAAGTTCTTTTCAAGTTCCGAAATCTTTGTTTTCAAAGTTTCTCTTTCTTTCTTTAAAGCATCTTTTTCATGTTCCTTGTTCTCAACGACAACTTTCAACAATGCGTTCTCGTCACGATAACTCATCATTGTTTGTCGTCCATAGCTAAGTTTCATCTTTAATGTCTCAAATTATTTTTTCATGTTCTGGATCTGTGCTATTAGAGATTCAACAAGTTCAGAGTTTTCAAAGTTAGTACTTACCTCGGAGTCACCGTCAGACTGTTCAGAGGAGGCTTCAACATTGTCATCCACATGATACACACTTGAGTAAAGTGAGATGACTCATCATCTGAACTTTGGTAGAGCTAGTTCTCCTCTCCTGCCATTAATGCTTTGCCCTCTTCTTACTTCTTGGCAAGCAGTGACTTCTTGGCGTAGTACTCAGAGTTCTTTACTCTCTTAAACTTGCAATCTTTTGAGAAATGGCCTACTTTGGCACAATTGAAGCACCGACCAGATTTATGATCTATCTTATCCTCTTTCTTCTCTTCCTTCTTCTCTTCTCTCTTCTCTTCTCTCTTACCAAACCGGGGTTTATAATTCTCTGACTTTTCCTTCTTATACCCTTCATATCTCAGCTTTGAAGAATACTTTTTCTTTCCAAAGCTCTTGTGAAATTGTTTGGTGATAAAGGCAAGGTTGTCAGCCAATTTCTGGATATCATCATCAGAATGTACTTCAACTTCATCAGCTGATGACTCAGAGCTGGACTGGCTTAGTTCAGTGAGAAAATCTTTTGACTTATTAAGCTTTGACTTTGAAGCAGAAATGGATTGAGAACTAGAACCATTTTTCCTTTCAGCCAGTAGAGCTAGCGAACCTTTGACAATCTTCTTCTCCTCATTCAGTAATTTCACTTCATCCTCATGCTGGGATAGAGTTGAGAAAATGTCATTAACATCCTCCTGTGCCATATTCTTGGTCATCTGGAGATTGATTGAATAGCTTTTCCATTCAGGGTTCAAGTTCTTGATGAACTTGTAGTTTATCTCCGAGATTGACTTATTCATCCCGTTCCTCCTTAAGTCATTCAAGATCACATTGAATCTGTTGTACATGTCTATTAGTGCTTCTCCCTCCTTAGCATGAAATCCTTCATAAGCATTGATACTCTGGTTCAGTTTAGCCTGAATGGACCTCTCTGTTCTTTGGAATTGCCTCTCAAATTCGTCTCACATTGCTTTCGCAGATTCACGACTATCTACCCGATTGTAGATATCGTTTGGGATTGCCATGGTTAAGTATATGAGGGCTTCCTCGTCTATTTTGGCAAGCTCCTTCTCCCTCTCACTATAATACTGATACGATTTAGGCACATACCGAACTGGTATTTCTAGAGATGTTTCAGTAGCAACTTGGCCTAGAACAGTTACTACAACATCCACCGGTCCATCAATTATTGATTTCATGTAATCACGATTCTTGTGATTCAGAAACTGAGTCATTCGCTTCTTCCATTGAGCGTACTCTCCTACAAATAACACCGGAGGCTTTGATTGCGACCCCATAGAGAGAAGATCTTTAGACATTTTGATATTCTGCAAAAGAATTTAGCTAGAATTGATCGTTAGTCCGACAAAATGAATTGCAGAACTTAAATATTTTCAGAAAATAGATTTCCCAAAAATTTCTAAGTATATAATTTTGCACAAAAGAGATTAGAAAGCAATTCGCATGAACATAAGCATCAGAATTCGCATAAAATGAAGAATTCGTACAATTTAGAATTAGAATTCACACACTATCTTCAATTCGCATACAAGAGATAATAAAAAACAACACAATTCGCATGAACCTATATGCGAAATCTAAGAATTCGTATATAGCTATATGCGAATTCTTCACAGTTCGTACATGTCTCTTAAGCAAATCCTTTCCTTTGATTTTTTTTGAAAATCAAGTTTTTCGCATGAGCATTTCGTATCACAGGGAGATGCGAATTCTTTACTTAGAAAAAAATTTCAAACTCAAAAACTTTTCGCATCGATACGAAATCTATACTTAGAAAAATTTTCAAAAATAAAATGCGAAATGCTCAAGAATTCGTTCAAGGTACATATGCGAATTCTTCACAATTCGTATCCTTCTATATGCGAGTTCTTCACTTTTCGCATGAACGCATATACGAGTTTTGTCCTTAGAAATTTTTCAGTTCAAACTTTTCGTATCAGGGACATCTGCGAATTCTAAGTTTTCATACAAGAGTATATGTGAATTTTTTACTTAAACAAAATTTCAAGAAAGATATGCGAATTCTATGGCATGCGAGTTCTTCATACGAAAAGAATGGATCTTGCGAGTTCTTCAAGTTTAGGTCCTAAAAGTCAAAATATAGTCCAAAATCCAATCAAATCCTTATTTGAAGCTGTAAACTCACAGAAACAATCAAGATTAGTATTAGAATCAATCCAAATCAATCAATTTCACAAAAATACACCCAATCACCAAATTCTATGATCAAACAGTACCTACGACTCATTTGAACCAAAACTTACCAAAATCGAAATTTAGTGATCTAAAACAGTTTATCAATAAAATTCAATCACACAAATTCATTTTAGTACATAAAACGATCACTTTTCAACCAAAGATTTACTCAAAAACACTTTTGAAATCACAAATCGCTCAAAAACTCAAGAACTCAATAAACGAACTCATTTTCTGTCAAATTGTCGAATTAAGCTCTGATACCAATTATTGTTCAAGTTTCTAGCTATTAAAACAATATTCAGATTATCAAGAAACACTCTTTTTATTGATCACAACACCTAAATCAACCCATATACCTATATAGTGCGTGTTACAAATAAGCTCTGTGTGTGTGTGTTCGTATGGTGTTCTTACACTGATTTGTGCATGTGTTCTTATAACTTATCAACACTATGACCTGCTATTTATATGGTCAACACTTTACAGCAATTACAATATGAACCCACACACTATTCAACAAATACAATAAAGACCCTCCTTTTAATCTTGAATACAATTTAACTCCAACAGAATAGGCATCAGGTCTCATGGTAAATAAGATGTGGACCCGTATGGTCAGACATTGTCCCATGAGCAGTAAGGTGTAATTCCGTTGTGCTTGTATGTTTTCCTTGGATTTGGATATCTCAACGTATAGATCTAGAGGGGTTGAAATTGAGACTCCACGAGCAATAGACTTAGAGGAGTCGAGTTCGATATATCATATGATTATAATCCAAGTGTTCGATTTTATTAAATTAGATATGTGACCTACTTTTGTGTTTTGTCACATACTATGTAATCGGGTCTCCCCCGTCACCGAAAGATGTTGTTTTGGGTATTGAGTTTTAATATCCATATTTTCGGTGACGTTTATATATATGGATTATTATCCATGATTTATGGGTTGAGTATTACGCCCCACCTATGTTTTGGGTGTTTCAGGACATAAAGTTTTATCCGCGTTTCGTAAATTAGGAGGTTGATTTCTATTCTCATTTTGAGTGAGTTTTGGGTTGAATTTGCTTTATGATGGAATGTTTTATATTGGTGTTTCTGTCTTTAAAATTGTGTGGGTTGGAAAACGTTTATATTGGTGTTTCCACCACCTAAAATGCATGTCAATGGAAAACGGGTCGTTTTCTTATTTAAAGTAAATCATTTTAAAAGACTATGATTTAAACTACATTCTTTCCTTTTTTACGATATATTTATTCATGTCAAAAACTCTTGAACTCACTAGGCGTTAGCCTAACCTTTTTATTTGTCGGCATGTGCATCAGGTCCCGGTTGGGGAATGGTAATAGCGACACTGTGAACAGATGAGTGCTAGTTTTATGCACGCGGGTGAGTAGCTGGGTGAAGTCTTCGGCATTTACTTTAGGAATAGTAACTTGTATTTGGGTTAAGTAACACCCGACCCTATTTAGTCTTAGTATGTGACTTAAGTTACTAAATATGGTGTTAATTTTATGTTTTAAAGTTGAAGTATTTCCAAGGATAGATTTGTAGAAAGGATTTTATCCTTTATGTTGGTTGTTTATCGAAGTTTTTGTTTAGTTTCTCTTTCCAAATTTGAGGGTGTTACAGTTTAGTTAAACGAACGAACATAAACAAATGTTTCGTTCGTTTATTTGCTTTCGGGAACATTCGTTCAACTATGTTCGTTAATGTTCATTTACTTTTGTTCGTTTATATTCATTTATGTTCATTTACGTTTGTTTATACATTATATTTTATATTTAGACATTAATATATATATATATATATATATATATATATATACATACACACATATAGCCTTAGGTTCATTTGAGAAATGGTAAGTATATGAGAAATAGAGAAATGATCCTAGCCCTTTATCTGGTCAACATTTGCGGCTTTGACCGTGAAGCACCTGATAATTCCTTGTGTGGTCTGTAGAAGATAGAGGGGTAGTTTCGTAAAATATGCAGGACGAGTTCATATGTGTTAGATTCTAGATTTAACATTATAACAATGATATAAACAATAATAATAAGAATAGCGGAAGCAAAACAGTTTAATATCAAAGTATATTCAAATCACAGTTAATAAGAAGATACCCAACAATGTAAATATAAGAACAAGCTTGATATTCACTGGATAAATCAGGTAGATTAATAAGAACACCAAAAAGGTAGATAAATCGTACAAGATCTTCTTAGAATACTTTTCAGTATATTAAAGATAATTCAATTACAAGATATAAGGAAAAGCACACTTCTAGCAATGGGGTGATGGTCCTATTTATAGGACCATAAAGTGAACAGTGTACTATCTTGACATAAGAAGCATGCTTGAACAGTGTTTTACCTAAAAGGTAAACTCAAGACATGCTTGAACAGTAACCTGCTCTAAAAAGTAAATCTTATCACTATGTGATGTGTCATATGTTCTTTTGTCAATACTTGTAGAAATCATCAACATATTCTTCAGAGAGGATGTCTTTAGAGCTCTGATGTAGGAACCTCTGATGAAGCCATCTCTGATGTTCTTCTGCTGAATCTCTATCTCTGAAATGTACTTCAGAGGCAGGCATGTCCTCTAAAGTCTATCTCTGGAAGTCCTCTAAAATAGGACTTAAAATATTTTCAATACTTTTACATTCCAGAATTGGGGCTAACGATCTCCCCCTTGGTATTGAAAATTAAAAATTGCGACATAGCATAGATAAAAAATTTAATCTAAAAAGCATAGAAAAGAAAATCATCCTCTTAAATGTTACTTCTCAAATGATAGGAATTACAAACGGAGAAGATAACAAAACAAAAAAAATACAAGGAAAGAACTAAAGTGTATCTCCAGAGCATTTCCTATGAAACTTCATTATCAGCTCTCTGAAACCCATCATTGATCTAATCTCTAGATCTAGCTTTTCTAAAAGGTCGACTTTGTGGAGTTCTTCCTTAGTATGTATCATTTTCAAAACGCCTTTCAGCGTTTCATCTGAATACCTGGACACCTCTGAAGCCAGGAAGATCTTCTTGACAAGATTTCTTCTGTATACGAATCCCAGAGGCTTTGGAATTATTGAACCAGTCTTGTACTTCTCCAGATCTGTAATTGTCTCCACTGGTTCAGTAACTCCAAGTCTTTCTTCTCCCAAGTTCAGAGCTATCTGCAAATCCAATTTTGCCCTTAGTTTAACATGTGCAATCATAGCTCTCTGAACCTCATATTTACCCATTCTAAATGCCCTCCCATGTTCATATTTTGCAGAGCAGAAGGCATAGAGGTGAGGTATGTCATAAGGGTTCAGATTGACAATGTCATTATCATTAAATTCATACACTTTTCCATCAGTGCGAATGACCTTGTACTGCCTATAGATTATTTTGTTGTAGGCAACGCTCATTTCAGAGATACTGTGAACTGCAGTTATTGCTTCTTCTGAGAGAACCTTTGTTCTTAGGCTTATCTTGCTTGGAATGAATCTCTTTTCATAATCTTCCATGTTCTCCCTTATTCTTGGATTCAGAGGGAGTATTTGGGTGTCTTCTAAGTTAAATTCGCAGTAGAGATGTCTGAAGTTGTCTTCTATTGATGTCTCTGGCTCAGAAGCAAGGAAAATTGGAGGTTGAGTAAATCTGGAGAGAGCTGGTATAAAAATGTTTGTCTTCTGAACAGGTTCCTCGGGAGGGGCCTGTACATCAACAACCATGGTATTATCTTCAGCAGACAACTGGGTTGTCTCTGTTCCTTTGGTTGTGCCTATGGTGATTATGGAGGTGTTTTGTTGATGGCAGAGGATAATAGAGTTTCCAAATTTGTAATGTCTTCAACTCTGTTTTCTACCTCTGATGCAGAAGGATGATGAGCTTGAACATTCTTGTAGACATACTCTTCAACTTCAACTACCTCATCTTCTTCTGCTTCTTCCACATTAGCAGCTTCTTCAGACTCTGATCCAAATGCATCTCTCATTATTATAGTTAGCCTTTCAGGTGATGAGAATGCGTCTTCAGAGCTGTAGAAGTCAATCAATTTCTCATCATCTTCTTCTTCATCCAGAGCACCTATAGTCTCTGGAATAACATTTACTACCTGGATGACAGGTGCCTCTGCAGTTGATGGTGCTAGAAATACAATAGGTACTGGAGACTTCAAGATTGTTTGATTGTCTTCAGCAGAGGTGGAGTGCCTCTCTGGTTCACTCTCTTGTACTCCTTTATATTTGTTGGTGGAAGGGGATGGAGCAGAGCCACTGTTATTCTCTGCTACTCTTGGTGGACTCTTCACCCCCTTTTGAGGACCTGATGACCTCGGTGGTTGGTCATCATCATCCTTGTCATCATTGTCATCAAACCTCTGCTTCTTCTTAGCCTCTTCAGAGAAAGCAGTCTCTGGAATTTTTATTTTTAATGTCCCTTCTTCTGAAGATAGTGCCCTCTTCAGAAGATTTTGAACTGTCTTGGTCTGATAGTCTGCTTTGGCAACAAACTTACTCGAAATAGTCATCATTTTGTTTGTGACAGATTTTGAGAAGGCTTGTAGATCTGCCTTGGTGATCAAATTATGTGGCTCTGAAGGCTGAGAAGGGATTGATGGAGCAACAACAGAAATGGGAAGATAAGCAAGTGATTATGCTAGAACCATGAGCAGTTCCCCTTTGAAGTTGGAAAAATCTTCAGTGGTTATTGAAGGTGCAGAGTGTGTTGGTATGGCTTTGAGCAGCTCCCCTTTGGCTTATGAAATCTCCTTTGACAAGACCGAGGAATTTCCAATCACTAGCTTTTCTAGAGAATCCAGTCTAGAGTTGTTGGTGTGTAATGCAACACACAACTCAGAGACATCTGAAGTTAATTGTGTAACTTCAGAGTTCGAGGTAGAGGCCTCTGAGGTCTTTTCAATTTGAAGTTTTAGATCCTTCAGAGATCCTCTAATTTCATCACCAAAGACTTTGAACTCTTCCTTGGTGATATAATTAGAGTGGGTGATCTTAGAATCAACACATGATTCTAAGTTGCCCTCGAGAACAGAGGGACCTTCTTTTGGAGCTTGTTTGACGTTAGCACCAGAAGGACTTCCCATTAATCCTGGAGGGGCCTTTTGCAAGGACTTCTCTATAATGGTTCTGATTGGTCTCCCATAATCTAAAACAAAGTCAGAGGAGGAGAACCGAATGTGAGTGGACACCTTGCTGTCCAGGCAAAGGAGTCCTTGTGCTACTAAGTCATGCCATTGTCTCTCTGATAGACAATCCCAATGAGAGATATTAAGTCTCTCTTGGACTAAAGGATGGACACCTAATGCATGCGCCAAAGAGGCTTCATGTATGTGTGTGGGTATCGTACTCTGGGGCAACTGAGTACTTTTATCTTTAGCTAAGTCCTTTTGGGAGGACTTAGCCATTTCAGAGGGTTCCCCTTGGATGCGTGCTTCGGAGGCAGAAAGAGGTGCCTCTGAGCGGATGGCTTGGGAAGGGTTCGAGGTGTGCACCTCTTGTTCAATATCTAGTGGTTTTAGACCACCATGGATAGGAGATTTGGTAGCACTAGGAGTTTGTTTGTGGAATCTCTCATTCGTGCATTTAGAGGTATCTTTTTCTACCTTACGCCTCTCGGCTTCTAAGTTTTCAAACTCACCCTATGGAGTACTCTTATCCTCACACTCCTCAACTCTGACATAGCTAATCTCTTCGTTAGAGGGAGGGTTCTCTTTTCTTTCCTCACTTCTCACAACAGAGCCACCCTCTGGTTACTCTCTGTTATCATGTTGAGTTGTTTTAGATATTTCACTCTCTGACTCAGGATCAGCCTCAGGATCAGAGCCTAAATGTGTTAGGGATCCCACCATCGACTCTGATGGTTGGGTAACCCAGATGCTGAAAAAACTGTAGAAGAACTTCAGGGGATGGAGGTTTTTCAAATCGTTGGATTTGAAGTTCTCTTGTAGTTGGCAGGCATAAGCGTCGAGTTAAGGTGTCAGGAGTGATACGTATGTGGATTCCTTGATCACCTAGGTCAATGTAACCAACCAGTCCTCCTCGTTCTTCACTGTATTAACATGAATACCACCATTGTTAAACATACCTGAGGAACGTCTTGAGCATATGTAGTTAGGGAAACGTTCAATTTACACTTGCTGAAGAGTTCAAGTACTGGACGAAACTGTTCTTCGAACTTGGCAGGGGTTATGTCGAAATGGTAGTTGTTCCCTTTGATTGGAACATCGAATTGTACCAGGTTTAAACTTGGCACGATTCGACTGGAGTCTGCTGAGTTTTGTTCTTGGTTTGCCATTGTTGCAGGTTTCTTGCTTGAATTCTTAGTGAGAAAGAATAGTGTTGAGGGAAATTTAGAGAGCATAAATAATGAAATGATGATGAAGTGGGTTTTTATGGGCATGGGTAGTGGGATGGAGGCTATGGAAACGGCGATTGTGAGTTCCCATGTCAGAAAAACATTCCATAAACCCTCTAATCAATAGTGTACACGTGTAGAGGAAGGATGAAAGGACGATTGATGTCAGATAACTGTCAGTTAGGGTTTTTAATTTTAAAATTTGATGGTTATCCAAGAAAATAACCCACACACACCATTTCTTTTGAAAAAATCCCTCCTTTTTTTGTTTTATTTTCTAAATAAATCACAATTTATTAAAAGAATTTTATTTACAAAAAAAAAATAAACTTGATTATAAGGATATCCAAAAATATTGAGATTTAAGTGTTCAGATATTTCTTCAGAGTATAGTATACCAGAGGCTCTGAAAATAATATCAGAGACTAAATGATAATCTCTTGGATATTTGAATTTTGAAAAGAATCAAGTTTGATTTTCAGAAAAAAGATGAGGTAGAATATGAGAATGAGAAGCATACCTTTCCTTCTGAAATGATCATAAGATGAAATGATCAGAGGCTTTGATATGATTATCAGAGATAAGATCAGGGGCTCTGATATGTAGAGCAGAGACTCTGAAAACTTGTTTTTGGTGACAATCCAATATTTTCTAGCTCCCCCTTGACAAATGATGGGTACTTTTCTTTTCTCCCCCTTGATTCATGCTTAGATGTACAATTTTAGATGATTTTGACCATGCTTGTTTAGAAGTCTAGAGTCTCTGAAACGGGTCTCAGAGCCTCTGAGTTCTAATATGTTACTCCAGTATATTAGAGGCTCTGATGTAGGGATCAGAGACTCTGAAGTTCATTTGGAATTAAGTAGACATATTTAGCATTCCCAACTTGCTAATCAAGAAATTGAACCTTCGTTCATCTAAAGCTTTTGTGAAAATATCAGCAAGTTGGAGATCAGTTGGTACAAAATACATCTCAATTGTGCCTTTTTCAACATGATCTTTAAGGAAATGATACCTGACATCAATATGCTTTGTCTTGGAATGTTGCACTGAATTTGCAGAGATGGAAATGGCACTTCTGGAGTCGCACAAAATGGGAATTCTATCAAACCGTAATCTATAGTCTCTAAGTTGAGTTCTCATCCAAATGACTTGTGAACAACAACTAGCAGCAACAACATATTATGCTTCTGCAGTAGAAGTTGATACACAATTTTGTTTCTTTGATGAACAACGTACAAGCTTGTTTCCCAAGAGTTGACAACATCCAGAGGTACTCTTCATGTCTAACTTGCATCCTGCATGATCTGCATCAGTGTAAGCTGTTAGCTGAAAATTAGAGAGTTTAGGATACCAGAGACCTAGGGTTGGTGTGCCTCTGAGGTATCTAAACACTCTTGACTGCAGATAAGTGAGATTCCTTTGGATTTGATTGATATCTAGCACAGAAACATGTTGCAAACATTATATCAGACATACTTGCAGTTAAGTATAATAGTGAACCTATCATGCCTCTGTAGGTTTTAACATCCATAGATTTTCCTGAACGATCAGAGTCAAGTTTGACTCTTATGGCAATAGGTGTTTTAATGGAAGTTGAATCATTGAGTTTGTACATTTTCAAAATATCAGAGACATACTTAGATTGATTTATAAAAGTGCCCTCTGATGTTTGTTTTACTTGAAGTCCTAGAAAGAATGTTAATTCTCCCATGAGATTCATTTCAAATTCACTCTTCATCAACTCTGAGAACTTATCACAATACTTTTGATTTGTAGAGCCATAGATAATGTCATCAACATATATCTGTACTAGAAGTATTTCATTCTTATATCTTTTGATGAACAATGTGGTATCAATTGTTCCTTTTTTGAACCCATTATCAATCAAAAAAGTGGACAAAGTTGCATACCATGCTCTAGGAGCTTGTTTAAGGCCATATAGAGCTTTATCAAGGTGATAAACATGGTTTGGAAACTCTGCACTTTCAAATCCAGGTGGTTGATGGACATATACTTCTTCATTAAGTTTACCATTAAGAAATGTAGATTTAACATCCATTTGATATACTTTGAACCCTTTGTGTGCAACATAGGCTAAGATGATTCTGATTGCTTCTAACCTAGCCACAGGTGTAAAGGTTTCATCATAATCAATGCCTTCTTCTTGGCAATATCCCTTAGCAATCAGTCTAGCTTTTTTTCTGATTATAATGCCATCTTCATCCTTTTTGTTTCTGAAAACCCGTTTAGTTCCAATAGAAAATTTTTCTTTAGGAAGGGAAACTAGGGTCCAGACCTTATTTCTTTCAAACTCTTGAAGCTTATCCTGCATGGCATTGATCCAATTAGGATCTTCAAGAGCTTCATTTACCTTCTTTGGTTCAATTATGCTCAAGAAATTTACAAAGAGGCATTCATTTGCAGTAGTTGATCTTGTCTTGATGCCTTCTGAGGGAGATCCAATGATCTGATTATGGGGGTGGTCTCTTGTCCATCTTGTCATGGGAGCATGAACTTGAGGTGGAGTTTGAGCTTTAGAGATGACATGTGGTGACATCTATGTTATGCTATTCATATGCTCTGAAGTGGGTTCCGAAGATGGTGAAGCAGGCTCTGGAGTCTCTTCAACAGATGTCTCTGGAGCTTCTTCAGATGTCTCTTGTTCACCTTCTGCTTCTGAAGATTCTTGTTCTTCAACTTGTCTTGATTCATTACTTGGACCTGTATTGAAAGAAGTAGAAGGTGCAGTATCAGAGGGACCAGAAAGTGTTGTACCTGTAGTATGTGGTTCCTTTGAAGTATTTTTGTAGGCATTTCTGAAGATAAATTCAGAGTTATCATCATCATCAAAGAAATCTTCAAATATGTTGTTTAGCTCAGATTTCCTTAATTTTGATGATTTAGAGGCATTCTTAGCTGTGATTTTGACAGTTTGTTTGTCAAAGATTCTTGTATCTTCAAAAGAGACATTGATACTCTCTTGGATGGTCTTTGTTCTTAGATTGAACACTGTAAAGGCTTTTAAGGCTAAAGAATAACCAATGAATTTTCCTTCATCTGCCTTTTTGTCAAATTTGCCAAGAGATTCTCTGTCATTCAAGATGTAACACATGCACCTAAAAACATGGAAATATTTGACATTTGGTTTTCTATTGTTAATGAGTTCATATGATGTTTTCTTGAATCTTTTGACAATTGTGGCTCTGTTTTGGGTAAAACATGTTGTTGTCACTGCTTCTGCCCAATAGTTGGTTGGAAGATCAGAGGCTATAAGCATTGTTCTTGCAACTTCAACAAGAGTCCTGTTTTTCCTCTCAACAACACCATTTTATTGAGGTGTCCTAGCTGTAGAGAAGTTGGGAGTTATGCCTTCCTCTGAAAGATAGGAGTTGATTTTGGCATTTCTGAACTCTGTTCCATTATCATTTCTCAGCTTCTAAATTTTGCTATTGAACAGAACCTGCAATCTTCTTAACAAATTTATCAAAATTTCAGGTACATCAGACTTGGCTCTGATGAATTCTATCCAAGTATATCTGGAGTATTCATCAATTAAAACAAGAATATACTTTTTACCTGACAGACTCTGCACAAAGATAGGACCACAGAGGTCCACATGAAACATATGCAGAGGTCTAGGACAATTATTGTCACTCTTGGTTTTGTGGGAAGATCTTTTCAGTTTTCCCATCTCACATGCAGAACAAAGATGATCTTTGTTAAACTTTAGAGATGGTAATCCCTTAACCATATTAAGTTTGACTAACCTATCAAGTGATGGAAATTTCCAATGAGAGAACTTCTTATGCCAGAGCCATACATCTTCATTGTTCAGAGATACTAGACAGAGCTTCTTTGAACCAATGTCTATATGCTTGGTAAAATTCATTCTATATAAATTACCTTTTCTGTCTGCTCTTAGCATTTCTTGACCTGTTTCTGAGTGAAGAAGTGAACAATGTTTTTCTTGAAATTTCACATCAAAACCATGGTCATAAAGTTGACTTATGCTTATTAAGTTGTGCTTGAGTCCATCAACATAAACAACTTTGGAAACAAATACATTACCTCTTGTTAACTCACCATAACCTTTAATCTGACCTTGCATATTGTCCCCAAAAATTACTGCTCTTCCAGATTTTGATTTGAAAGAGGATAGCAACTTCTCATCTCCAGTCATATGCCTTGAGCATCCAGAATCTAAGTACCAGATAGGCATATACTGTTTTTACAAGACATATTAGAAAGTTTTAGGTACCCATCTCATTATGGGTCCTTTCTTGTTAGGCTTTGGAGGATTTTTATCAACATTTGGCATTCCATCTTTTGATGCTTTGCCAGAATGGTTTTTCTCTTGCTTCTAAGGCTTTGTCTCTGAAGTCTTGGTCAGAGACTGATTCAGAAAGCAATGAGAACCTCTGAAATGATTTTTTAGCTTAATCATGAGTTGAATGCAATTGCAATTAACAGAGCAAGATGAAGTAGGAGCAAAGTTTTTCATTTCATTTAAAACATTTGATACATGTTTCTTTTGAACCTTCTTAAAACTAGCACTAGGAATATTACAAGTATTCCTAACTACTTCTTTCTTTTTAGCTTGAGAAATGGTCTTCTTTTCAACTTGCTTTTTCTTGGCCCAAAACATATTTTCTTTCTTGCTCACAACATAAACAGGATCAGAATGTTAATTTCTTGCCATTTGTCTTTTTGTTCAGGAGTAAATTTGATAGGTTTCTAGGTGTAGAATTGAGAAGTGTTATGTTAGTGCACAAATATGTTGGATAGAAGATCATGAAAGTCAAAGTCAAAGCTCAAGTCAAACCTTCAAGCAAAAGTCAAAGTCTTTGTAATGAGTCATTGTAAAAGTCAAAGTGTTTAGTTTAGTTATATTTTGTCTTTGTATTGTATCTAGGTATAAATACCTTGTTTTTGTTAGTAGAATCATTAGACTGAGAGAGAGACTGAGTTTAGAGAGAATTTTCTGAGAGCATCCTGTTGTATTTGAAATTGAATTGTAGTGGAAACTGATTGATCAATTGATTGTCATCTTGATTGTTAATCTTGATAAGAACATTATTGTGGGACACACAATTGGTATCAGAGCAGAATTCAATCAAAATCAAGAAAATTCGTACTTCGCACCATGGTTAATGTGATTGATCGAGTTTTTGAGTTGTGAACTGTAATTGTTTAAAATTTCAATTGTATGTTGGTCGATTAATGTTTTAGAATTGAATTGTATCGGTTTGTATTACTATTGCGCTGTAACTTTGATCAATTTGGTGATTCTTGTAATCTTGAGTTCACGAGTTCTTACGCACTATATCAGATTCAAAATGTATGTTTGATTGAATTTTGTTGAAATTCATTGTTTGTAATCGATTCCAGAAGTGTTCGTGTTTAATCTTGTGAAGTTTCAGTCTCAGAATCGAAGTTTTGAATCGATTGAAGTGTTTTTAGACCGAAAACTAAAGAACTTGCATAGATCCTCGAAGAACTCGCAAGATCTAAAGAGTTCATATAGAGGATTTCACATAAGTCTGATTTTGTGAAAAAGCTAAGGGAAGAATTCGTGTAAGATTCATGTGCGAATTGTGTAGATTTTGCATACTTTGGTCTACGAAAAGTTGGGAAGATTTTCTAAAGACAGATTTCGTATAAGGCTACGTGCGAAAGTTAAGGATTTCGCAGATAGGAGCATACGAATTCCTTGAATTCGCATGAGGTTACATACAAATTCTTAAGATTTCGCATTTAAAATTAGAAAATTTTCTAAGTCCATAATTCGTATCGATACGAATTGCCTGAGGTTGAAATAGTTTCTAAGTATAGATTTCGTATCCTTTTGTTGTACGAAAAGCTCATGCGAAAAGTTAGAAGTTCTCGAAAATTCTAAGTCTAGATTTCGCATATAGTTCTGTGCGAATTCCTCAGAATTCACATTTAGAATTCGCATCTAGTTACTTATGAATTGTGTGGTGTGTGAATCCTTCAACGTACGAATTGTGGGTGTTCTGCGAATTATGTGGTTTGTGCGAATTATGGTGTGAGAATTCTTGCCTTAGGAAATTTTATTTCTGAAATTTTTTCTAAGATTTTATGTATATTGATTTCTTTTGAACTAACGATCATTTTAAGTTCTTATTTTACAGTTTATCTGTCAGGATGACTTCGAAAGATGCTCTTGCTATTGGAACTGATGTCAAGCCACCAGTTTTATTCAAAGGAGAGTATAAGCAGTGGAAAAACAGACACCTGGACTTCATAGACAGAAATGAAATTGGGTGATTACATCAGGTTATCTTTAAATGAAGGAGTGATGAAAACTCCAACAAAGATTCATTCTACGGAAGTTGATGGAGAGGAAGTTGTAAACAAAGAATATCCAATGGATGTGAATGAATATTCTGATGAGCAGAAGAAGAGACACAAAGCTGACAGACTGGCAAGATCTTTCCTACTCCAAGGCATTCCTAATGAGATATATGTGAAGATAGATAGATACAATGCTACTAGAATGCAAATTTGGGATCAACTGGAGAAGATGATGTTAGGATCAAAGATAGGCAATCAGCTGAAAGTTTCAAACTGCCTCAACAACTATGAAGAGTTTAAAGCAAAAGAAGTTGAAAGTCTTGAGGCTACTTATGATAGATTTGTTACTCTTCTGAATGAGCTGAGCAAAAACAGAGTCAAGAAGTCTCAGATTGAACTGAATGTGAAATTTCTGAGTATCTTACAGCCTGAGTGTAACAGATTTACTCGTCAAATGAAGAAGATGAAAGATCTCAATAAGTTACCTTTACATGAAATATATGAGACTCTGAGATAGAATGAGGAAGAGGTATACGAGATAAGAGATGAAAAGAAGAAAGCTGAGAAACCGATAGTTGATCCAGTTGCCTTGGTGGTTAAGAAAAAGGAGAAAAGATCAGTGAGTCTAAAGAAGAAGAAGAAGAAGGTGATGGTGTCTGAACCTGAGTAAGAAAGTAGTGTTGATTCTGATTCTGATGACGGAGAGAACCTAAAGCAAGCAATATTACTGTTGACCAAGGCTTTTCAGAAAAAGTTTTACAAAAATCCAGGGTCAAACAGTCAACGATATTCATCAGGATCAAAGAACTTTGAGCACAAAAAGATAGTGAAAGGTAAAAGGTTTGGGGAAAGGATGTCTGAAGCAAAGAAGTATGTGAACAGATATGAGGAGAAGAAAGAGACTGAACCAGTAAAGTGCTATAACTGTGGCAAAGTAGACCATTTTGCTAAAGATTGACGTAAGCCAAAAGTTTGCAATTCTGAATACTACAAGAACAAAATGCTTCTGGCCACGCAGAAAGAAATTGGCAAAGTATTAATGGCTGAAGACGACTACTGGTTGGATCACTCAGAGCCTGAGAGTGAAAAGGAAGAAACTGCTCACATGTTCTTTATTGGTCAGAATTTAACTGGAGAAGATATTGATGCGGAGGATACTGAAGAGGTATGTGATATGACTGAATCCGATTTCTTAAATCAAATGAAATCCATGATGATTGAACTTCAGGATCTACAGTCTAAACTTAAACGCGAAAAAGGTATCATTGAAAAGAAAAAAACAAGCAATACTGAAACTCAACATTGATATTGCTGAGAAGAATGTATTGATTGAGACTTTACATAAAAATATTGATACTTGTGCTAAAAAAAAGACTGTAATCCATAATCAATTATCTGAAACATTTTCAAAATTCAAACTGTGCGAACTTGAGATTAAAGAGGTTGCTAAAAATTGTTTATCTTTAAAGAAATAAAACAAAACTTTGATTGAAAAAGTGAGTGGTTTGGAAGAAAAACTTTATACTAGAGGTCAAACTGAACAAACCATTCATCTTAATAAACCAAAAGAGAGTAGTGAATTTTGGGGTGTTGGTTATGATAACCCACATTATTTGAAAAAGGGTATTTCTAAAATGCCTGCATTATATGATTTTGGATTTCTAAAACTGGCACCTAAATATCCTGAACTCAGAGTTAAATGGACAAAATCATCAGATGAGGATGAAGCTAAGGAAGATGAGAAAAGGAAAAATAAAACTAAAATGCAATTTCCATTTAGTTATGAGAAGTTGAATTCTAGTTACAGTTCTAAACAGTCAAAATTTCTTTCTAACGATTATTTTCAAAGCTATTCTATAGAGGAAATGAAGGCAAAATCGGTTGAAGGCAAAATTTATGTTCCTTTACTCATTTTATAAAGTAAAATTTCTGAACTTGAGAACACTCTTGCAGAAGAGATAATTTTGACTGGACTAGAACAAATGATATTTTCAACAGTTTTTGTAAACACTGATTTCTCTGATACTTCCAAAGTTTCTAAATCAAAAGATGTTAATGTTATGTTCGATGAAGAGTTTGATTTTCTAAACGCTGATGGTTGTTTTGATGAATGTGTTAATCAATTTGATTTTAATGCTAAACTTCCAGATCATTCTCCATTTATTGTGAATTCCAAAGGTTTACCAAGTGTATTTGGAAAGGATGAATCAACAAAGAAAGTTGATAAACCAGTTTTTGTGAGTACCAAACATGCCAAAGGTAAGAAGAAAAAGAATTGGCATTCATAGAAACAGATTAACACTGGTAAATCTAAGAAAATACAAACTTTTAAATCTCATAGTTCTAACTTTCAACATTCATATGTTTCAGATGTGAAAAAGAAAAAGCCTGAAGTGAAATCGGAGTGGAGACCAAAGAAGAAAGTTGATGAGAATACAAAAATCATGTTCTGATATTAACTGTAATAAGATTATTGTTAGTGATACTGATGTAATTGGTAACATTGCTTCTTACAAAACAAAACTTGTATCTTTTTACAAGACCTATTCAATAAAACAATTGCTCCAATTATCTCCGTCTACTAATAAGTCTTCCACATATCGTCGAAATGATTTTGTATCTCAACAATATTATGATAATTGGTTTGGATCATATCATGTATATTCTCATAATTCTCTTTCAAAAGTTTTTCAAAAGATCAAAGGGTCCAAATTCAAATGGATGCCAAAATCATGTGTTAACTTGCTAGGACCCATCTATAAATGGGTACCTAAACCTGTTGTTCCTTGATTTCTCATGTGCAGACCCGTCATATGTGGTACTTGGATTCTGGTTGCTCCAAGCATATGACTGGGCAAAAACATATTTTATCTAATTATACAGAGAAATTCTGCGGGAACGTTATATTTTGGGAATGACCAGTTTTCACCAATTCTGGGATATGGAGATGTCATGCTAGAAAATGTAACGATTAAGAAGGTGAGCTACGTTGAAGGATTAGGACACAACCTATTCAGCATTGGTCAGTTCCGTGACAAGGATTTAGAGGTGAATTGTAAGGCCAAGCGATGTTGCGTTAGAACTGAAGATGGTAAAGAACTCTTGGTCAGGACGCGGAAGTCAAACCTCTACACAATTAATCTGTCTAAAGTCAAGACTGATAA
The DNA here is from genome assembly GCA_954870635.1 of Arctium minus. NCBI lineage: Eukaryota > Viridiplantae > Streptophyta > Magnoliopsida > Asterales > Asteraceae > Arctium > Arctium minus. Next base: position 79,266,795 of record OX941088.1, on the reverse strand, counting down.
TGCTGTGTGTCTACTTTTAAAAGCTTCTATGCAACAAAGCTGGTTATGGCATAGAAGGCTATCTCATCTCAACTTTAGATACATCAACAAATTGGTGACTGGTAATTTGGTGAAAGGACTTCCAGAGTTGAAATATGTTAAAGAACATCTGTGTGCTGCGTGTGAGAAGGGTAAGATGAAAAGAGCTTCTCATAAGCCTAAGCCTGAACCAAGCACTAGTACTTCTTTAGAACTGTTGCAAATGGATCTTTGTGGTCCAATGCGAACTCAAAGCATCAACGGCAAGAAGTATGTTTTGGTGATTGTTGACGATTATTCAAGATACACTTGGGTCAAATTTCTAAGATCGAAAGATGAGACGCCCGATGTCATCATCTCATTCTTAAAGACCATTCAAGTAAATTTGCAGAAGATAGTTAAGCTTCTCAGAACATACAATGGCACATAATTCAAAAACAAGACTGTAGATGATTATCTCGAATCGGTCGGGATAACACACCAATTTTCTGCTGCCAGAATACTAGAACAGAATGGAGTAGTAGAAAGGCGAAACAGAACTCTAGTTGAGGCTGCTCGCACTATGCTTAGTCAATCTGATCTACCTCTATTTCTGTGGGCTGAAGCTGTGTCTACTGCATTCTATACGCAAAATCGCTCAATCATTCATCTCCGGTTTCGTAAAACACCATATGCTTTGATCAATAACAGAATACCTAGCATTAAACATTTTCACATTTTTGGATGCAGGTGTTTTGTGCTGAATGACAAGGAGAACTTGAACAAGTTCAGTCCTAAGGCTGATGAAGGCATTTTCATTGGATATTCTCAGACATCTGTTGCATATAGAGTTTACATGAAGAAATCCAAAATAGTTGTAGAGAACGTTAATGTCACATTCGATGAAGAAATGGCTTCTGATCAAATTAGTTCATAACCTGTTATAATAGGAGTTTTAGCTTCTGGACAAATCAGTGCAGAACCTGCTGTTAATGTTTTTAATTCTGATAAAGCAAAGAGCACTCGGTTTAATCTGCATCTAATCCACTTCCTCATGTTTACAAGTGAACCAAAGAGCACCCGGTTCATCAAATTATTGGAGATCCATCAAAGACAGTGCAAACTAGGTCTACAACAGCAAATGAATGCTTATTTGATTCTTTCTTGAGTAAAATAGAGCCAACAAAAGTTTCAGAAGCTCTTCGTGATCCAGATTGGGTTACAACCATGCAGGAAGAGCTCAGCCAATTTGAAGCGCTTAAATTCTGGCCATTGGTGCCCCGACCTGAAGGAAAAACTATTATTGGCACCAAGTGGGTATTCAAAAACAAGAAAGATGAAGATGGTGTTGTGATTCGAAATAAAGCAAGACTTGTTGCCAAGGGATACAGACAAGAGGAAGGCATTGATTATGATGAGACGTATGCACCAGTTGCACGTATTGAGGCAATTAGGATGTTCTTAGCCTACACTGCATATAAGAACTTTACGGTCCATCAAATGGATGTCAAGACAACCTTTCTGAATGGATTATTAAAAAAAGAGGTGTAGTTTCTCAACCAGAAGGATTCGTAAGTGCTGATAAACCTGATCATGTCTATATTCTAGACAAAGCACTTTACGGACTCAAACAACCCCTCGATCCTGGTATGACGTTTTATCCAAATTCCTTTTCAAGTCTGACTTCTCAAAAGGTAAAATCGACACCACTTTATTCATTAAAAAGGAGAAAACTGATATCGTTTTAATTCAAATATATGTGGACGCCATCATATTTGGTTCAACAAATCCGAAGTACTGTAAGAATTTTTCTAACCTCATGGTGTCACGTTTTCAGATGAGTATGATGGGAAAGATGAACTTCTTTCTCGGATTACAAGTTAGACAATTTTCTACGTGGATTTTTATAAATCAAGCGAAGTATATTGTTGATATTTTAAAGAAATTTAATATGTCAAATTGTACTCCAATTTCAACCCCGATGGCACCAGGAACTAAAATCGGAGCTGATCTTTCGGGAAAAGTTGTTGATGTTAAAACCTATAGAGGGATGATTGGTTCTTTAATGTACTTGACGGCTAGTCGGCCATATATTATGTTTTCTACATGCTTATGTGTTAGATATCAGGCTTCGCCTAAAGAATCTCATATGTCGGTTGTAAAACGCATATTTAGATATCTGAAGGGAACTGCAGATCTTGGTTTGTGGTATCCTAAAGATACAAGTTTTAAGCTAACAGTGTATTCATACGCAGATCATGCAGGTTGTATGCTAGACAGGAAAAGCACGTCGGGTCACATTCAATTTCTTGGAGACAAGCTCGTCAGCTGGGCATCAAAGAAAAAACTTTGTTTTTCCACTTCGACTACTGAAGCATAATATGTAGCTACTACCAGTTGCTGCTCTCAAGTGTTGTGGATGAGAACACAGCTTCGAGATTATGGTTTCCAGTTCAACAAAATTCCGATTACATCTGATCTTGTGTTGTCTTCATTCGAAAGATGTGGATATTGAAAAAGAAGGAAGTTTGCCCCACCTTCGTACTTCGATCATGCACAATTGAGTTCGTGTAATATTGTTGTTGTCTCAATGGTTTACACATCAATAACTTGCATATCAAAAGATTTCTCATATTTTGTATCTGAAAATTTCACAAGTATAGAATTCGCATATGTGTGTTATGAGAATTCCTCAGAATTCACATATGTGTGTTTTGAGAATTCCTCAGAATTTGTACATGCTTGTGTACGAAAAGCCAGAATTCACATAAGTTCTTTATACGAAAAGTTTGTTGAAAAATTCTCTAAGGAAAGATTTTGCATAAGGGTGATATACGAATTGCTCAGATTTCACATGAAAAGTTTCAAAATTTTCTAAGTCTAGAATTCGTATCGATGCGAATTCTTTGAGTTTTTAAAATTTTCTAAGTACAGAATTCGTATGATTCTGTTATGCGAAAAGTTAGTTTTTCAAAAAATTTCTAAGTCTAGTTTTCGCATAGTTTTGTGTGCGAATTTCTAGAACTCACATATAACTACGTGCGAATTCTGTAGTGTGCGAATTCTGGATTGTATTTGTCTGGGAATTATGAAGTTAGTGTGTGTGCGAATTGTGGCTTGCGAATTCTGTTTGTGCGAATTGTTTGGTTATTTGGGTGTGCGAATTCCATACTTAGGAAATTTTTGGAAATTTTATTTTCTGAAAATTATTTCTAAGTTTTTCTATATTCTGATTTCAATTGAACTAACGATCATTTTAAGTTCTTATTGTACAGTTTTATTGACAGGATGACTTCAAGAGAAGCATTAGCTATTGGAACTGGTGTGAAGCCACCAATGCTTTTCAAAGGCGAGTACGAACAGTGGAAGGATCGCTTCCTGGACTTTATTGATCGCAACGATTTGGGTGACTATATTCAGTTATCTCTGAAGGAAGATCTTATGAAACCTTCCACCAAGGTTTTGTTTATAGAAGAAAGAAAATGGTGAGGAAGAAGTCATCAAGGAATACCCATTGCCACTTGAGTAATATTCTGATGAGCAAAGAAAAGGAGTTAAAGCTGACAGATTGGCTAGATCATTCATCTTACAAGGGATTCCGAATGAGATCTACGTCAAGATTGACAGTTATAATGCCACTGGCAAACAGATGTAGGATCGTCTCGAAAAGATGATGCTAGGATCCAAGATTGGTAACCAGCTTAAAGTCTCAAACTGCCTGAATAACTATGAAGAGTTCAAGGCCAAGGAGGGTGAGTCTCTTGAAGCAACATATGACAGATTCGTGACTCTTCTGAACGAGCTAAGTAAGAACAAAGTCAGGAAATCTCAGATCGAACTGAATGTCAAATTCCTGAGCATACTGCAGCCTGAGTGGAAGAGGTTCACAAGGCAGATGAAACAAATGAAGGATCTGAACGAGATACCACTCCACGAGGTGTACGAGACTTTAAGGCAGAATGAAGAAGAAGTGGAGGAGATTAAAGAGGAAAAGAAGAAAGCTAAGAAAGTGGTTACTGATCCTGTTGCCCTGGTGGTAAAGAAGAAAGAAAGGAAATCTGTAAGCCTAAAGAAGAAGAAGAAGAAGTAGATTATAGTTTCTGAATCTGAGGAAGCAGATAGTGAAGAGGATTCTGACTCAGATGACTGCGAGAATCTGAAACAGGCTATGTTGTTGTTGACAAAAGCCTTTCAAAAGAAATTCTACAAGAACCCTGGTTCGAACAGTCAGAGATACTCTTCAGGTTTAAGAAACTACGAGCATAAAGAAAGGATTGAAGGAAAGAGGTTTGATGAGAAGAAAGCAGAAGAGAAGAAGTATAGAACTGAAAAGAAGAAGAAAGAGCCAGAGCAAAGTTAAATGCTACAACTGCGGAAAACTCGGCCACTTTGCAAAGGATTGTCGGAAGCCTAAGGTCCGCAATTCCGAGTATTACAAGAACAAGATGCTTTTGGCTAAGCAACAAGAGGCTGGCAAAGCACTGATGGCCGAGGACGAATACTGGCTTGATCATTCTGATGAAGAGGATACAGAAGAAAAGGCTCATATGTGTTTTATGGGTAAGGATGAAAATGAAGCTGAACCAAATTCTGAATGTGAAGACAACGAAGAGGTATGTGATATGTCTAAATCAGATTTTCTTAATCAAATGCAAGCCATGATGGTTCAACTCCAGGAATTAGAGTCTAAGCTTAAAAGTGATAAAGGTATCAATAAAGAGAAAAACCAATCAATACTGAAACTTAGCAAGGATATTGCTGAGAAGAACGTATTGATTGAAGCTTTACACAAAAACATTGATACCAACGCAAAAGAAAAGACTATAATTCATAATGAACTATCTGAAACTACTTCAAAATATAAACTGTGTGATTTTGAGGCTAAAGAAATTGGGAAAAAGTATTCATCATTAAAGAAAGAAAACAAATTGTTATCTGAAAAGATGAATGTTTTGGAAGAAAAACTTTAGACTTTGGGTCAAACTGAGCAAACCATTCACCTGAACAAACCTAAAGAGAGTAGTGAATGTTGGGGTCTTGGTTACGAGAACCCACACTATCTCAAAAAGGGTATTTCTAAAGTGCCTGCCTTATATGATTTTGGATTTTTAAAACTGGCACGACAATACCCTGAACTTAAAGTTAAATGGACTAAACTTTCAAAAGAGGATGAAGCTAAGGAAAGGGAGAAAATAAAGAACAAAACTAAACTGCAACTTCCAGTTAGATATGAGAAGTTGAATTATAGTTACAGTTCTGATATTATTCAAAATTTCTTTCAAATGACTATTTCCAAAGCTATTCTACAGAGGAATTGGAGGCTAAACCAGTTGAAGGTAAAATTTATGTACCTCCTCTCGTGTTAGAAAGTAAAATTTCTGAACTCGAGAATACTTTGGCAGAAGAAAGGATTTTGACTAATCTAGAAAAAATTGTGTTTTCAACTGTGTTTATCAATTACGATTTTTCAAAGACTTCCAAAGCTTCAAAATCTGATGATGTTAAAAGTCTGTTTGATGAAGAGTTTGATTTCTTAAATTCTGATGGTGATTTAGATGATTGTGTTGCTTAATTTGATTTCAATGCAAAACTTCCTGATCATTCATAGTTTATTATCAATTCTTTTGGATTACCAAGTGTGTTCGAGAAAGGTGAAACATCAACGAAAGTTGATGAACCAGTTTTTGTGAATACCAAGAATGCCAAAGGTAAAAAGAAAAGAACTTGGCATTCACAGAAACGGACAACCACCGGTAAGCCAAAGAAAAAGCAATCTTTCAAATCTCACAGTTCTAACTTTAAAAGTTCAAATGTTTCAGATTTGAGAAAGAAAAAGAATGGAGTAAGATCAGAATGGCGACCAAAGAAGAAGATTGATGAGACAGCAAAATCATCTTCTGATATTTCTTGTAATAGAAAAACTGATAGTAAACATGATGTAATTGAGAATGTTGCGTTTAATAAACAAAAACTTGTAACTTCTTACAAGAAATATTCAATAAAGCAATTATTCCAATTATCTCCGTCTGCTTGAAAGTCTTCTACTTATCATAGAAATGATTTTGCTTCTCGGCAATATTCTGATGTTTGATTTGGATCATATCATGTTTATTCATATCATTCTCACGCTTTAAGTGATTTTCAGAAGAAAAGAGGACCCAAATTTAAATGGGTGCCAAAATCTTGTGCTAACACTGTAGGACACAACTATAAATGGGTACCTAAACCAATTGTTTCATGATTTCTCATGTGTAGACCCATCATATGTGGTACTTGGATTCTAGTTGCTCCAAGCATATGACTGGGCAGAAAGATTTATTATCTAATTATACAGAGAAATATTGTGGAACAGTTCGATTCGGAAATGACCAGTTTTCACCTATTTTGGGATATGGTGATGTGATTCTAGAGAACATAACGATTAAGAAGGTGAACTATGTTGAAGATCTAGGACATAACCTATTCAGCATTGGACAGTTCTGTGACAAAGACTTAGAGGTTAATTTCAAAGCCAAGAGGTGTAGTGTGCGTACTATAGATGGTAAGGAACTTTTGGTCGGGACAAGAAAGTCAAACCTCTACACAATCAACTTGTCAAAAGTCAAGACTGAGAGGTGTGTCTACTATCAAAAGCTTCGTTGCAACAGAGTTGGTTATGGCATCGAAGGCTTTCTCACCTGAATTTTTTCTACATCAACAAGCTGGTCACGAGAAATTTAGTGAAAGGACTTCCAGAGCTTAAGTATGTCAAAGAACATCTCTGTGCAGCGTGCGAGAAAGGAAAAATCAAAAGAGCCGCTCATAAGCCGAAGCTTGAGACAAGTACAAGTTCTACCTTGGAGTTACTGCATATGGATCTATGTGGTCTGATGCGTACTCAAAGCATAAACGGAAAAAAGAATGTATTAGTGATTGTGGACGATTATTCGCGATACACTTGGGTCAAATTTCTGAGATCAAAAGATGAGACACCCGATGTCATCATCACATTTCTAAAGAATACTCAAGTGAATCTGCAGAAGATAGTCAAGCTTCTTAGAACGGAAAATGGCATAGAATTCAAGAACAAAATTGTTGATGATTATCTCGAATCGGTCGGGATAACACACTAGTTTTCTGCTGCCAGAACGCCTAAACAGAATGGAGTTGTAGAAAGACGAAACAGAAAGCTAGTCGAGGCCGCTCGAACTATGCTAAGTCAATAAGATCTACCTCTATTTCTATGGGCTGAAGCTGTGTCGAGTGCCTGATATACTCATAATCGCTCCACAATTCATCGTCGGTTCGGTAAAACACCGTATGCTTTAATTAATAATCGAATACCTAACATTAAACACTTTCATATATTTGGATGCAGGTGCTTCGTATTGAATGACAAGGAGAACTTGAATAAGTTCAGCCCAAAAGCTGAAGAAGGCATTTTTATCGGCTATTCTCAAACGTCTACAGCTTACAGAGTATATCTAAAGAAGTCGAAGATCGTAGTTGAGAGCGTTAATGATACATTTGATGAGGAAATGGCTTCTGTTTAAGTCAGTTCAGAACCCGTTATTACTGGTGTATTAGCTTCTGGACAGATCAGTCCAGAACCTGTAATTAGTGACAATAAATCGGATAAAGCTTCATCGTCAACATCTCACTTATATGATTTAGATTTACTGTTTGAATTGTTTTATGATGAATTTCTTGGTACTAGACTGACTAAACCTGTTGTGGTTGACAGATTGGACGATTCGAGGAATAATCATCCAACCACATCAGATATATCAACTGAATCCAATTCCCCGATTCAGCAAAAAATTCCAATTTAAACGCCTACTCCATCAGTTGAAGATGTACAAATTAATGAAGAGCCAGAAGTTGCTGAATCAGTTGGATGCACAGTAACAAATAATCAACAAACAGAAAATGTCCAACCAACTGAAGCTTCTGCATAGAATACTTCAACTGAAACCCTACCTAATCCTAAACAAAATGAAGAATCTGAAAGTGGATTTTTATATGAGCATTATGATCAATCTACATCTAATCCACTCCCTCATGAACACAAGTGGACCAAAGAGCACCTAATACATCAAATCATTTGAGATCCGTCCAAACCAGTGCAAACTAGGTCTGCTACACTTAACCAGTGCATGCATGATACATTCCTGAGCAAGATAGAGCCTAATCGAGTATCTGAAGCTCTAGCTGACTCAGACTGGGTAACTGCAATGCAATAAGAGCTGAATCAATTTGAAGCACTTAAAGTCTGGAGACTAGTGCCTAAACCTGAAAGAAAAACCATAATCGGCACAAAATGGGTGTTTAAGAACAAGAAAGATGAAGATGGTATCGTAATCAGAAACAAAGCAAGACTTGTGGCTAAAGGATATAGGCAAGAGGAAGGTATAGATTATGACGAGACTTATGCTTCAGTTGCGCGCATAGAAGCAATCTGCATGTTTCTAGCTTATGCCGCACACAAGAACTTCATTGTCTACTAGATGGACGTGAAAACTGCCTTTCTGAATGGCATCTTAAAGGAGGAAGTCTATGTCTCTCAGCCAGAAGGTTTTTTCAATCCAGAGAAACCAAATCATGTATATATTATGGACAAAGCTCTTTATGGTCTGAAACAAGCCCCTCGCGCCTGGTATAAAGTTTTATCCAAATTTCTAGTCAAGTCGGGCTTCTCAAAAGGTAAAATCGATACTACTTTTTTTATTAAAAAGGAAAAATCCGATATCATTTTAATCTAGATATATGTGGATGATATCATATTTGGCTTAACTAATGCTAAATACTATAAGAATTTTTCTGACCTTATGGTGTTAAGATTTCAGATGAGTATGATGGGAGAGATGAATTTCTTTCTCAGATTACAAGTCAAACAATTTTCCACGGGGATTTTTATTAATCAAGCAAAGTACATTTTCGATATTCTTAGAAAATTTAAAATGGAAAATTATGCTCCTATTGGAACCCCGATGGCACCGGGAACTAAGATTGGCGCTGATCCTTCTGGAAAAGCTGTCGATGTTAGAACCTACCGAGGTATGATTGGTTCTTTAATGTACTTAACATCTATCCAGATATAATGTTCTCTACATGCTTATATGCAAGATATCAGACTAGTCCTAAAGAATCCCATTTATCTACAGTCAAGCGTATTTTTAGATATCTGAAGGGCACTGCAGATCTTGGTCTGTGGTATCCTAAGGATATAGGTTTCGAGCTCACAACATATTCAGATGCACACCATGTAGGTTGTATGCTTGACAGGAAGAGTACGTCGGGACATATACAATTTCTTGGAGATAAACTCGTGAGTTGGGCTTCAAAGAAACAACTCTGTGTATCTACTTCAACGGCCGAGGCAGAGTATGTCGCTGCGGATAGCTGCTGTTCTCAGGTGCTGTGGATGCGAACGCAACTCCGAGATTATGGCTTCAAATATGACAAGATCTCGATTTGTTGCGATTCTAAGAGCGCAATTTCCATATCAGCAAACCCTATTCAACATACTAAGACCAAGCACATAGACGTGCGATATCATTTTATAAAAGATAATGTCGAAAAGGTATAATCGAACTTTACTTTGTAAACACAGATTATCAACTTGCTGATTTATTTACCAAACCGCTTGATGAAAAGAGATTTCATTTTCTCATTTCAAAACTTGGTATGCTAAATCTCAAGACTTTATCTGTTGTTACCTATTAAAGTTTAGTTTTGTTATTTTTCTTCATTTCTTTATTTTAAATCTGAAAGATATCTGCACTTAAGTTTATTCATGATTTCAAGGGGAGCGTGTGAAGATGTTAAGATAATCTATATTTGAGGGGGAGTTGATATAATTTGCATATATTCTATAACTGACAAATTTTATGATGAATAATTTCAGGGGGAGTTGAGTAAGGACTATGACTTATGATGATAATTAAATTAATGAAATCAGATATCAATTATTAGTATTAATATTAGTAATTCAATATGAATATTATTTATATATTGAGAAGCAAGGAGGTGTTGTGAGAATTCTATACATTCTGTTTAAAATGGGGGAAAACAAAGACGGAAATCGAAATATGATAATTAAATTAATCAAAACATGTTTTATTGCTTTATGTCTTTACTTTTCAATAATTTTTTGTGAATAAAGCTTTGTACTTTGACAGATTTTTGATTGTTGCAGATTTGAGAGGAAGCTTAAACGATCATATCTAATATGACTTAGAGCTCACTTCATGAGATTTATGATAAGTGTAAGGAAATATTCTACTCTTAATCTCATATATGGTTGAAAGAAGGACGACTTTCAATCATAGAAAACATGTTCTTAAATGTTTAAACCACTTCTTATTCTTAAAGAGATTTCATTGAATTTAGAAGTGTGATTTTAACTGTTTTCATTTTTCATGAGCTTAAATGTTAAATAAACCGTGTGTTTCCAAAGATAAATACTTGTGTATTATCTTTTCTATATACTATCAAGTATTCACACACACCGGTTTAATATTCTGTTGGAAATGTTCTTACCATGTCTCATATTGAAACAAATTTTCGATGGTAAGACACCCCGCTTGAAATTCAAAGTTTGAGTGTGATTTCATTCGAAACGTTTCTTTCAAGACTTGTCTATATTTTGATTCGTATAGACTATTTCCTATTTTTCATAACCTAAGCTTTTCGTGATACATCATTCATATTTGATCTTTTCATACAATGTCAGATTTTCAAACAAGTTTCTTATATTCATTTCATTCATTCAATATACTTGTTTTGAAATATTTTCAATGTTTAAAATGCTCAAATCTTCATGATTATCTCAATGAGCATATAAACATCTGACATGTATTTCGTGCCTTAACTACAAAGTTAAACCATATGAGTAACGTTGTGCTTATAGTACTACATGGGTTCATTGTGTGAGAACTTAACAGAACTTCTATGGATTCACGTTAACCAGTGTTTCCTACCCAAGAAGTTAATCCTTTAGTGATCGAGAGGCGAGGAGTCAATATATGAGTGTGGGTGTGATGAGGTAAAATGAAAAAGAGAGTTTGGTTAGAAGCGAGCTCAATGTTAAAAAGAAAGAGGGTGAGAGATCAGAGTAAAAGAATATCAAACTCTGCACCAACTTTTTCTGAGTCAGGCAGCCACATTTTTTATTGTTTCACAATTTTTTTGGTGAACGTCATTGAAAAAGGCAACTAGCCCATGCCAACTCTTGATTTAAAACCCCACCAGCTATTTTTTTTTTTCTTAAAAAGAAGATGTTTCAATTTTTCTGGGGATGCAACATATAATCTATCCGATTTTCATTTGGAAACTCTGGATATTGAAAAAGAAGGAAGTTTGCCCCACCTTCGCTCTTTGATCATACGCAATTGAGTATGTGTATTACTGTTGTTGTCTCAATGGTTTACACAATTTTTGAGCCTAACAAAAGCATTCATCATGTGCTTAATTCTTTCAAACACAAGCACGAACACACAGGAAATTCGTTTTTCTGTTTAAACGTTCATAGAATAAACTTGTGTTATTCGATGATTGAATGGAAGACCTGGGGGAGTGAACATCAAAAAGCTTCTTTCCAATGTGTATTTGTTACACACAGTGACTTCGTGTTACTGACAGGCATTATTAACTGATTCATTTGTTGATTCAGGTGTTACACTCATAATTTGTCTGAATTTGCAAAGATTCAGATGAATATCTTATGAATTGATGGATAATCAGAGGCTCTATGATGAAAGATCAATGGTCTGAGACGAGATTTAAGGACATTTCTTGTGAAAGTTTTGATGATTTCAGTGTCACAATCATCAAAAAGGGGGAGAGATTCAAGAAATGTTTGAAGTGGAGAAGTTTTGATCTAGAAATGTTTGATAAAGAAAAGTTTGTATCAATTATGGGAAAGATGTTCAAGAAAAGATTATATGAAGAAAGTTCTTTACAAGTGTGTGTTAAAGATTGCAAGCTTTGTTGAAGGTTGTACAAGTTGAAAGAGAGAGTTCAAAGTGTTTCAGAATGTTTGTGGGAAAGTACTGAAATTTTCTTTGAAGATAATTTGCTGAAGCAAACTGAGCTGAATCTGAAGATAATTTCTTCCATAGTCTGAAAGAGGTTTCTACAACCTTTAGAGGAGATTGTTAAAGCTTATTGCAAATGTTGTACAAAGACTTTGGGGAGAATACATAATTGTTTTTTAAGATAAGAGAAGATTTTGATTTAATGCTTATTTACTAAAAGATCAATCAAAGGGGGAGATTGTTTTTGTAATCTATGTCAAAGAGGGAGATTGAATTGTCAAATCTTTTTGAAGATGATCTTGAATCCAAAGGGGGAGAATGTTAGTGCACATATTTGTTGGATACAAGATCATGAAGACTGAAGACTGAAAGTCAAGCAAGTCAAACTCTCAAGCAGAAAGTCAAAGTATTTTGTAATAAAGTCAAAGTCAAAGTATGTTGTAATGTGTTTTTGTGTTTAAGTGTTCTGTGTCCTTGTATAAATAGGGATATGGCTAGAGTTTGTGATGTAAGTAATCGTGCGAGAAGTAAGTTGCAAGTGAGAAGTATTGTACGTGGACAGGTTCTAGAGAGAGAAACATTCACAGAACCTCGTATACGAATTGTTGATTTGAATTGGAAAACAGGTTAATTGTTTGTTTGATTCTCATATTGTCATTGCTATTAAAACTGTGATTAGAACTTGAAATCGTGGGAATAATAATCAGAGGCTCATATGAAAGGATCTTGGTCAGAATATTGTGACATTTCTTGAAGAAGTTTTGATGATTTCTCTGCTCTACATCATCAAAAAGGGGGAGAAAGTCATGAAATGGAAAACAAGTTAAGGGAGAAGTTATTTCAAGAAATGATGATTTAAGTCAAGATGGTGAAAGTACTGAAAGATTTGTTATCTGAATTATGGGGAGAATGATCAGAATATTTTCAAAAGTTCAAAGAATTTGGAAAGTTTGCTGAAATTTTCTTTGAAGATGATTTGTTGAAGCAAAATGAGCTAAATCTAGAGATAATTTCTTTTGCAAAGTCTGAAAGAGATGATTGTAAACCTTGGGGAAGATTGCTTAAGTTGTTGTTTTTTCAAATAAAGAAGACAGGGGGAGATTGTTAAAATTCTTGGAAAACATAATTTCAAACGAAAGAGGGAGATTGTTCTTTGTTGCTGAAATTTATTTTTTGCTTATCCAAAAGGAGGAGATAATTTGTTTCTGAATCCAAAGGGGAGCTTCATTACATATCTTTTTGAAGATATTCTTGAATCCAAAGGGGGAGATTGTTAGTGCACAAATATGTTGGATACAAGATCATGAAAGTCAAAGTCAAAGTCTTTGTAATAAGTCATTATAAAAGTCAAAGTGTTTAGTTTAGTTATATTTTGTCTTTGTATTGTATCTAGGTATAAATACCTTGTTTTTGTTAGTAGAATCATTAGACTGAGAGAGAGAGACTGAGATTAGAGAGAATTTTCTAAGAGCATCCTGTTGTATTCGAAATTGAATTATAGTGGAAACTGATTGATCAATTGATCAGTCTACCTCTGTCGTTTGCAAAAAAATGGCTTGGCTTCCTACATCTAAAACATCTTCCATCATTTTGATTTTGTGGAAGAGCAGCAACTGTTTTAGTCTTCTGAGCTTGAGGTTGGGGTTGGAAGTACCTCTAAGGTTGAGGATACTTTGGTTGAAATGGTTGATGAGTTCTTGATTGTTGAACAGCTTCATAATTGTTGAAATGAACACCTTTTGATCACTATGCAGAGTAGATCTGGGTTCTTGTTGATATTCAGCTTTCTGAAATCTTCTTTATGGATTTCCTCTCCTTTCTTCATCATCTCTTCTTCCTTCAAAAACTTTCTTACCAAATTTCTTGTTGAATTGATGGGTAATCAAAGCAAGAGATTTGGCAAAAACATTAATGTCTTCATCTGAGTCTGAGTCTGAATAATCATCTTCTTCAGCTATCATGGCCCTTTTGGATTTCCTTTTTGACTCTTCATTATGACTTTCTTTTTAACCACCCTTTTGTTTTGAAATGAGGGCAAGTGGTCCACCTAAAGAGGTTTTTGACTTTTGTTTAACAACTTCTTTTTCCTAGGCAACTAGTGTGCCATAAATGTCAGTTAATGACCAAGATTTTGATTGGCTTGAATAGACATGGACAGTTGTGACCATTCTTCATTTAAGCTTTTAAGGAAAAGAACATTATATTCCTCTTTTGTCCTCATAACTCCAAACTTTTTGCATTTATTAATGAGAATGTGGAGTCTGGAATAAGTTTGGTGCAGGGTTTCTTCAGGTAGTGCATGAAAGTCTTGGTACTCATTAATGAATTTAGTTCTCCTGTTTTTCTGATTTTGTAGGCCACCTTCAAGTTGGTTTAATAACTGATCCCATATCTCTTTTGCAGTTACACAAGAATCAAGTTCTTGGAAGATATCATTGGTAATGGCCATAATCAATAATCTTACAACTTTGGAATCATTTTCCATCATTTTGGTTTCTTCCTCAGTAAAGTTTGAAGTTTTCTTTTCATAGTATGCAGGTATTTCAGCAATATCTATTGTTGCTGGAACTCTTGGTACCAACACCATTGGTTGGTGAGGTCCATCATTCACTGAAAATAAAAGATCCCTGTCCATACCTTCCAAAAAAATTACCATCCTTATTTTGCATTGGGGATATTCATCCCTTAGAAGTGTAAGAGGTTTTGTTAATGAACCAGTTGTATAAATGGCACTGATACTGGAATTTGCCATTTTTGTAAAGAAAAGATGAAGATTTGAAGAACTAATGCTTTTAAGAAGATCTTTTATCAACAAGTAATACTGTGAGTGACTTTCAAACCTGGAACATATAAAGTTCTATTTATATAAACCAAAGTTTATATGAACATGCACAAATTATGAAAGCTTGAATCAATAAAATATAAATCTATCCGTGTATGCAGATATGATCTTGTTTGTTTTAGAAAACAAAGATCAGGCTCTGATACCAATTGTTAGATCCCATATTTAATCTTATAACAATGATATAAACAATAATAATAAGAACAGTGGAAGCAAAACAGTTTAATATCAAAGTAGATTCAAATCACAGTTAATAAGAAGATACCCAACAATGTAAATATAAGAACAAGTTTGATATTCACTAGATAAATCAGGTATATTAGTAAGAACACCAAAAAGGTGGATAAATCATACAAGATCTTCTTAGAATACTTTTCAGTATATTAAAGATAATTCAATTACATGATATAAGGAAAAGCACACTTCTAGCAATGGGGTGATGGTCCTATTTATTAGGACCAAAAAGTGAACAGTGTACTATCCTGACATAAGAAGCATGCTTGAACAGTGTTTTACCAAAAAGGTAAACTCAAGATATACTTGAACAGTAACCTACTCTAAAAAGTAAATCTTATCACTATGTGATGTGTCATCTGTTCTTCTATCAATACTTGTAGAAATCATCAGCATATTCTTCAGAGAGGATGTCTTCATAGCTCTTATGTAGGAACCTCTGATGAAGCCATCTCTGATGTTCTTCTTCTAAATCTCTATCTCTGAAATGTACTTCAGAGGCAGGCATGTCCTCTGAAGTCTATCTCTGGAAGTCCTCTGAAATAGGACTTAGAATATTTTCAATACTTTTACATTCCAAAATTGGGGCTAACAATATGTGAACCTATGTGATTCACATATGAACTATACGTTCATATATGAATCAGTTAATTAGCTCATATGTGAATCACAAAGGTTCATATGTGAATTTGTTAATTAGTTAAACTGGTTCATATATGAACTAACAGTTAATTAGTTCAAATATGAATCATAGAGGTTCATATATGAATCAGTTAAAAGAGTTCATATGTGAATTACACTCGTTCACATATGAACATATAGTTCATATGTGAATCATACATGTTCACATATGAACTCGTCCCGTGTATTTGTAAAAATTACGAAACTGTTCTTCCATTTTTTGAATAGCCGCAACTTTTGACCAGTCAAAGCCGCAATATTTGACCAGTCAAATTCAATCTTGACCGAATGAAAGGCTAAGATTACTTCTCTATTTCTCATACATTTACCATTTCTCAAATGAACCTTTCTACACACACACACACACACACACACACACACATATATATATATATATATATATACTAGTTGTGTACCCACGTCATGCAGCGCGGGTGAATGACAATTCCGAAGCAATAAGTTAGCCCTCTATCATGTTTCTTCGTTTGATTTAACTTATAAAACCACAACCTAGAATGTGTTTGCAAGGATGGAAGTCAAATAAGTAAGGATAGAAAATCATGAAACTCCTACAACTAAAGTAGCATTTCGATTGAAAAGCAAACAGTTACAGAGCACAGAAAGATCTCGAGCAAGAGAAATTTGTTACTTGTCGGCCTTGGGTGCTTCTTTAATTTCCTCGGCACTGTCATCTCACATTAAAAGCAAGTACACAAAGTGAGGTTATTATGAAGAAGCCGCATTATCAAGGTATTGTCCTTGTAAGAATCTTCTCCCAAGGTATCCAATTTTGCAATAGCTTCATCGAAAGCCTAGCAAATCACAAAACAACCATCAACCAATTTCACATCCATTACTTGAGAATGAATATACCTCATCCTCAAAATTTTTTTAACATAATAATACGAGACTTATGGTTTACAACCTAAATGTATAACTTTTAACACATAAGTTACAAACCATTGAAGCACAATAGTTAATGTAGGGTTAACAACCTTCTTAAAAGTCTTCTCACCAACTTCATATCTTTTTTTGCATAGATCAAATAGTAATGCTCCTGGACTTACCAACTACAAATAGAAAATCAAAATTCAAATCAATAAATTTTGGAGAAGTTAAAACACCTAGAATTTTAAAACTATCATAAACAAAATGAAGTAATTTTACAAGGTTCGTTGAATCATCTTGGCCCCTCTCGAAACCACCTAGACCTCCATGCATTGGAGATGCTCATTTATGTTAAAGTTGCTCTAGCCCTCCCTACATAAAATAAAACTTCATTGGTAACCTTGTTCATAAATTTTGTACACATTATCTTGGCGGATACTCCAAGATAGGTAAGTAAACATGATTAATGGTGCTAAGCAGCCAAGCAATGAACATGGAGTAATGGGTCGTTTACTTAAATACTTGCCCGGTAAGCACTTACCGGTAAGATTCAACAATCTAAATTACTTTACTAGGTAAGATTGTAGTCCATCAAAATGTATCGTATGCAACAATTTACCCGGTAAGCACTTACCGGGTAAGAGTTGACAACCTCACTTATCGTGTAAGACTTTCTATCCTTATCATCAATCTTACTGGGTAAGATTCTCTGCTCTTGCCATTTTCATTCGGTATGGTAAATGATCTGGTAAGCGCTTACCGGGTAAGCGTTTAGTAAACAGCCCTAAGTTCATTTAGATAGCATAGTGGTTGTAACCACATACTTCTTTTTCTTTATATGAGGCAGACAACAAATTTTGTTTGCCAGACACTAATATCTTAGAATGTAAAATCGTGAATTTTCTTGCTACAGAGCGCAGATCCGACATAGATAACATACAGTCTACATTTTGTAGTTCTTACTTGTTAGGGACGATTAGATCACTTGGATTAAAAAGCAGGATGTAGGGGCAAAGCAGGATTTGCAAGCTTCCAAGTCAAAAGGTTTATAGAAACTTGTTTTTTTTTTAATTGTAAATCAAAATAGGCCCTATGATAGACTAAACCTCCTCAGTCTATGGATCATGATTCCTTTCAACAAAATATGGAAAGCATGTGAAGGTAGACTGCATCTCACAAAAAGAAAATATGGAGTGCAGTCAACATATTGTATTCTCTCTCCTGTCCTCAACCATAGGTGTGTTTCTTTGTTGTTCTAGATTCAGAATTTTAGCCCTCATTACTTAACTATTTTTGATTGTATGGTCGATTTTGTTTCCATTATTTCAATGTCCAAATACATTTTGATTAATAAGGTCAGAAATACCAATTTTTTTTCAAATTTGAACTGTTCCATCTCTTAAAATAAAAGTGGCATTAAATTTATAATGAAAATTACACAAGAGGAAATTTGTGATTCTAAATTTGCAACATATTAACTTTCAACTAAAGGTCATTAAACTTGACTCAAATTTCAGAATGTATCGCATTTTGTTGGGGCGGGGGAGGGGGGGGGGATTTAGCACCATCTAGACTTACTATAAAGAAGATTGTACTGAAATGGTAGATTTTTTCCTGAAAACTAAATTTCAAGAAAGAATCAATCTCAAAATGCTCATACACATTTACGTATGGTAAAGGGACTCGGTCTACGATGATGACGGATACCGACAATCAAAATCATAATCTCAGCAACAATAACAAAAACAACCAAATCAATGAACTTATTCGTCTCCACGATTTGAGTCTAGTTCACAACAAAAGCAACATAAATTTGTGAAATAAGAGTCCCATTTAATGTAATATGAAAATTTTTGACCACTCATGATCACATACACCTAAAATTTTGGTAGGTTGTGTAAATGTAACACCAATTGGAAATTAACAACGAAAACCAATCGAATTGGTAACATTTAGAAAGAAAAAAAAAAGAAAGCTACAAGATTTGGCTTTGTTATTTTTCCACCTTAGAAGTAATAAGAACAAGACTCCTAAGAAATAGAAATACCATCACACACTCAAATATAATCAATCATACTAACATATAAAGGGTTATGGACGGATTTTTAATGGTTTGAAAGCATTCTTTATTTATTATCAAGAAATGAAGCTGGGAAAAGCATCACACAACTTTCAAATGTGCTTAAATCAAGAAACATCCATTGCTACATATAATACATCTCTTTGTGTGCTTGTGATAAATGTAAAATCATAATAAATCTAGCCAACTTCAAGTGAACCCAAAAACTTTGATTCAAACCAAATTCATGGAGAATTAACACACTCAGATCTCAAGGATAGCAAGTCAAAACAGTAAAATCGAATATATTATTGTACAATGATAGTGGAAAAAAAATATCTAGTGAATACATTCGAGAAAAGAATACATTATCCAACTTTTACAAAACATTTAACATTAAAAAAATCCTAATCCATAGAACAAGATCGTAAACAAATCATACTTAAATCTCATATCCGTCACCGTCACAATTGTAGTTTTTCTTCCATATAACATGGTAATCTTCCTCCTACAAAAGAAAAAAAATGAAAGAAAACATCCAAACATCAATTCCATAACTTTACATTGCCTTTAAGTCCAACACTATAATTCATGGCATTGTTTGGCAAAAAAAAGCTAGCTTATAAGCTAGCTTTTTTTTGGTATATGCTTGGATGACCATAAACTAGCTTATAAGCTAGCTTATTGAAAAGATACACATAGTAGCGTTTTGAAAAGCTAGCGTATCAGCTACCAGCTAACTTATCAGCTAGTTTGCCAAACATAGCCATATGAGTTCCACATGGTTTGTATTAGAGACATGTTACTTTGACTTTTAAGTCAAACACTCTACTTCATATTGCAGTTCCACGTGGTTTGTTTTATAATTTAGAGACATGGGGTTAGGACTGAAAGTCCTAGTGCGTTGAAAGTTGTATAACGCATTTATAGAGTTTAATTGGTTTTATTTAAAAGCGTTGTAAAATCTTATATTGTTAATGGGCTTGTTTGGTTTAGTGATCCTTGGGCCATTAGGGTTTTAACCCTAAGTATTTAAAGGTTATTTGTTTAGAGTTAAGGGTTAGAGGAAAGAGAGGTGAATGGTCACTAATAGGTTTACACGTATTACTCAGAAATTCTCTCTTTAAACCTTAAACCCTTGTTTGATAAATCTAATCATATGACCAACAGTTGTGATTAAATCTCTATTTGTTTATTGATTATTATCTGTGATTGCATTCTGGAATCTACAATTGGTATCAATTTTTGAAAAAATTTGGAGAAATTCGATTAGATCTGAATTTTTTTCGTATGCGACTGAGTTCTTCATATTCTTGGCAATTTTGTGAAATTTCTTGTGTTTTGATTCGTTTAATTGCAAAAGATTGATTGTTTTGTGGTTGGAAACATATTCAATCATCAATTATTTCTAAATTCGATCAATTTGGAGTGTTTGAGATTTCTGGGATCCATAATCCTATTTTTTTTATCGACTTTTAGTTTGATACGGCGCATCACTGGGTTTTTCAAAATCGAAGTTCTTGGGTTGAGTTTTAGTTGGTTTTTCTTGAAATTAAATCTGAGTTTGAGGTCATTAAGCAAAATCGTTGATTAACTTTTGTGCAAAAAGATTGATTTTGGTCGAATTTGTGAGTTATCGCCGAATTTTTCAAAGAACACCAAACCCAAATTCTTGATCTCTCGGTACCCTGCTCTCCCGGTACACTATCTCCCGGTACTACCCAATCTCCCGGTCCTTCATACCGGGAATTAATTTTTTCCCGGGACTCAACAATCTCCCGGTACAACCACATCCCTGGTATTAACTCCTGACTTCTACCATCCGGGAATTTTCTACCGGTTTCCCGATCCGTCCTATCCGGATTACACCAATCATCCATCATCAATCATCCACGCACCGCTTGACCCACTTTAATTAATTCCACCAAGTTCTATTAGGGTTTACTTCATTCACTCATGGGAGTTCAAGATTCAATTATGATTGGATAATAAAACATAGTGGAACCACAGCTCACCTTCCCACCGCCCATATTTAATACCCTTCTTCCATCAATCATTCATTCAGATAACGGAAAATAATCAAGATTTTATCTGTTATTCGTTTACGGATGATGATTGTCGGTAATTAGTAAGGAAAGGTTGTTGTTCGAATTTTCGTGTTTTTGGATTTGTTGCTTGTGCCCTTAAAGCTCCTTTGTTCTGAGAAAATTCGTATGTGTGGTGTTTATGGGGGTACTAGCATTAGCATCTGTTTTTTGACATGATTTTCAAGATGCGATTTCTCTCTTCAGGTCATCCATGTCTTGTTTTCCAGATATTAACCTAGATCTTCCCCTCAACGAACAGTAAGAAAATCGATTTTTCTGGATCTCTTTGGTTTCGGATTTTTCTGTTGTTGTTTTGTTGATTTTATGTTATCGGAACTAAATCAATATTAAGTTTTTAATTTTATCTTTGGGATTGTGAATTAGAGAAATGGTTTGAAGTTTCTGTGGTCTAGGAAACCTGATTAAGGTTGAGAAATTTTAAGAGATACATCATGCTGCTACATCAAGGGTTTGATAGCGTTTCTACATGTTTACCCTTTTTTTGGTGTTTGGAATTGTTCGAAAAGTTATTCGAAGAGGTTTTCGGTTGGTTCGGTAGTGATCGTGGACGTAGATTATCAATTTTAAAGTGTTTAGGAGTGTTTATGGTGCTTAAACGATTGATTTCGTTCGAAAAAACTTAACCCATTTCGAGTTTTTAAGTCTTCGTTCGTTTTCCGAAAAACCTTCGGTTGCTTCGTTTGTGATCGTGGGTTGACCGTTTGAAGTTTAATCAGTTGAAGGAACTTAAGGGAACATAAACGATCATTTTTGGTCGAAAAGTTTTAACCCATACCGAGTTTTTGATCGTTTTTCGAAAAAGTTTTCGGTTGGTTCGTTTGTGATCGTGGGTTGACCATTTGAGTTTTAATCAGTTGAGAAGTAATCAGGGAACTCTAATGATCGTTTTGCATTAAATATTTCTAACAGTTTCGAAGTTTTGCAGGTTGGCTCAACGAAGATGATGAATAGTGTTTAAGTTAAGTGACATTTAAATTTCTTACATTTTAGTCCTTTTTTCGTTAAGTCTCCGTTAGTCCTGTTAGTTTGTTAGTTTGGTTAGATTTATTTCATTTTAGTCCTTTTTCCGTTAGTTTTCAGTTAAGTCCATTAGAAGTTTTAAATTTTACACTTTTAGTCCCTCTAGTTTGTAGTTTCCATATATGTCATTTTTGGTCCTTTCTACTGTTAAGTTTCACTTTCTGTCATTTCTGGTCCCTCTAGTTTTAAGTTTCAGTTAGTGTCACTTTTAGTCCCCGTACTTCATAGGTTTCAAAGTTTGTCAAGTTTTATCCCTAAACTTTCAAGTTTCACTCGTTGTCACTCATTATTTAAAGTCCCTTAGAGTATCGGGAGTGTTGGTGTTGAAAAAGTTGAGTTTCGGGGCTTGGGAAGGGTCCCGCGACAATGTTCGGCGACTATGACAGTGCCATAGTCGCACTGTCACAATCGCATAGAAGGTACCGTGTGCTGGTACACACCAGCGACATTGCCCAGGGCAATGTCGCTTGGCAATGTCGCACCAGGGGCTGAAGGGCTGATAAATTCGGTATTCTCTCCTTTCTTCATTTCTCATCTCACTTTTCACTCCCAACTCTCTCTAAACTCTCCCAAGACCACCCAAACACATATATGGTGGTTTTGATCCATTAAATGCCTCAATCCTCAAGTATTGAAGTGTTATCAAGGGGTAGAATCTAGACACCAAGAATCTCCATCTCCACTTCCATCTTCATCTTCAACCTCAAGCTCCATTTTTGGGTTTTCTAGGTTTTCATCAAAACCTAAGTGGTAATTGCATCCTTCCCATTTCTAAACCTTATTATAAGAAATAAATCTCCATTAATGATTTACTAGTGATTGGTTTCTCAAATTTCGGATTTGATGATTTTATAGAAATTAGGTCAAAAATTAGGATTTTGGCCAAATTGGGGTTTTGATATAAAATGTTTGGGGATTGATTCTAAATGGTTGAATATGTATATTTACGGTTGGAAAATTTTGGATCTAGGTTTTTGGGAGTTTTGGCTTGAAGATTCAAATTCCTTCAAGGAGCTCAAGTTGGGGAAAATCTAGATTTAGCCTAAATCTAGCAAGGTGAGTTCAAGATGATTTGTGAAAACGGTGTACATGCCAAAAATGACAATCTTTAAATGTTTATACGTTTCACATGAAATTATTAATTGTTGAGTTAGTTGATAAGTTTTGACTATAGGAAGTGTTTAATTCTATAAACTTGTGAAATACCCATCTTTGGGATTTTTGGGAATTTTAATGAATATATCATAATGAAAATGTTTTGATAACTTGTTTTCATGAATGGAGATTATTTAGTGAAAATGCATTTTTGTGCTTGTTGGTAATATGGGTATTTCATGTCGTGGAATGCTTTGAAAATACTAGCGTGTGTGGGTCTTTGGAGTTTGGTCATTCTCAACCTCGTGTTATGGGATGTTTTCGAAGAGTCAATGGATTTATAAATTTATTTGGAAAATGATTTGTCCCGATCTAAATTGTGTCGGAGTTTATACATTTATTTTGGAACAGGTGTTTGCATAAACATTGGTCCATTACGTTTTATTGCATTTAGGGGATTTTAATCATATGGTCATTTGTTTTGGTTGAGCTTAAGGCTAAGTTTTTGTAACCGCCAAGTCTTGGGGACATTTGTCCGGTTTTAATAACTTAGGGTGGAGCCGTGGAGCTTTGGGTGAGAGTTACATTTATTGTGTTTTATTTTGAGTGCGTGTGTCATTCTTTTGGAGTCATGTATTTCAGACTGTGATGCATTGGATCCTTAAGCATGTAATTCAGTCATATTTAATGGTGAGGACCCTTGGCATTGTCATCTTGGGTGATACGTCGGATTGGCATTGTTGTTGTCCTGGTTGTTCTGCGGAGATGAATCTTTATGGGTTATACTCCGAGACCATGGGTTTTGTGTTGCGATGTTCTAATTCTTGTGCACGAGGGTTAGACATCATGAGTTATCAAGTAAGGAGTTATGGATCCTATCTTGAATACTAGGGAGTAGGCACTAGGGGTCGAGTAAGTACCCTGAGGATGAAACTCCACTAGAGACCGAACAGGCAATAAGATCGTGTATCCTTGAGGTGTAGCTCGGCAGAGCAGGCAATGGGGGATACGGTGTTTTGGGACTTGAAATAAAGATCGTGTATCCTTGAGGTGTAGCTCGGCAGAGCAGGCAATACAATTACGATCTGAGATGTAGTTCGACAACATGGCTATGTGGCTTAACTTTGTGTTCCGCCACGTACAACGGAATCGGGTCTCCCCCGTCACCGGAAGGTGTTATTTGGGTATTAAATGGTATTATTTTATTATCCATGTTTTCGGTGACGTTTTGTATATACGGATTTTATTCGTGATTTATGGGCCGAGTATTATGCCCTCCCGTGTTTGGGTGTTTTGGGAAATAAAGTCTTATCCGCAACTTAATAAATTCGGAGTTTAATTACTATTCACGTTTTGGATGGGTTTGGGGGTTGAAGTTGTTTTGCGAAAGAATGTTTATGTTGGGTTGCTTGTTTTAAAGGTGTGTGTTATTGGAAAATGGGTCGTTTAATATTTAAAGTAAATCATTTTGAAAAATGATGATTTAAACTGCATTCTTTCCTTTTAACAAACATATTTGTTCACGTTGAAAACTCTTGAACTTAGTAGGCGTTAGCCTAACCTTTTTATTTGTTGGCATGTGCATCAGGTTTGGTTGAGAATTGTTACTAGCGACTTCGTGGTGAGATGAGTGTCAATCCTATGCTCGAGAGAGTAGCTTGGTGAAGCCTTCCGCAATTTTGGAGATAGTAACTGTTATTGGGTTTTAGTAACACCCGACTTTAATTGGTTTTTATACAAGACTTGACCTATTATTTGTTGATGTTTAATCTAGAATTCTAATTGAGGTGACTCACGTGATGATTAGTAGAATATATTTTATCCTTAATTGATATATATTGGAAAATTTTAAATTAGTTTCTCGTTCCAATTTTGAGGTTGTTACAAGTTGGTATCAGAGCATAAGTTTGAGAGAATTAGGTGTTGATTTCGGATACCTAGACTCAAACTAGCGTTCTTCTAAGTATGTGAAAGCGAGATTGCACTACTAGACACTATAAGATAAGATATTTTGAGGTCGATAAAGTCACTAGAATCGGGAATCATGATGAGGGTAGCAAGGATAATCATTTATGGTACGTTCATAATTGCACCTGACCAGTGTCGTGGTGAACTTACATGTTACATGTGTGTGATTGAACCGCCTTCATGTGAGGATCGATGGGGTAGTAGATGAGTTTCTGAGGAATAGTGGCTTAAAGGAGTTAATGTTTATAGCGTTGTCACTTATAGTGACGATTAAGAATGTTGAATGCAGTAAGTTGACCATTTTGGGTCGGGGCAATTGGTTGAAGTAGAACCATAGGCCTATTGAATTGATTTTATTCCAAGAAGAAAGGGTGAGGTTAACAGGATTAGTTACCTATCGTTACCTTAGGATGTTGAGCATCCGTATGTCGGTAGTGAGATCGTTGGACCTAGTAAGCTCAGTCCTAAGATTTTGAGCCTTGACCAAACTCATGCACGAAATATGTTTTTCTTAAATGATTTGCATAATGTGTTTCATACTTTCCCAAATTTTCATGCGGGTCGTATCGTGGATCCGTGGAAAGACGTCTAACACGCACGAGATTTTAAACCATGGGTTTGAACATGCATAAAATTGTTTTATTGCACGTGGTTGCAAACTTTGTTGAGATTTTCTTTATCCCTGTTTTGTCGAACACTATTTTGGACATTGTAAGTATTTACGGTTTAACCTTGTTTAAGGTCTTGGGCAAGTAACTACAATTTATGACCTTGACATTGGATCTCCTCCACATATGTTAAGGTTTTAAAAGAAAAAGTTATTTCCACTATTTTGGTGTTCGAGTTTTATTGAAAACTTTATTCCGTGTGAGTTTTATTGAGTTTTATGAAGTATTATTTTATGACGTTTTGCTACGCATGTGTGAACTTTGAAATGCGTAGGCTTTAATTTTGATGCATGTAAATTTATGGGTTTTATTGAGCGTTATGTCTCATGCGAATTTTGTTGAAAAGTGTCACTCTATATCACAATGCGGAAAAAGGGAAATCTTTAGAATTACGACATTTTAGTCATAACTTTTTTTATGCTATTTGATTATCGGAACGCAGATTTTGGCACCATTTGATTTCAAGTGTCGTTGAGTTTCATTGAGTTTTATGGAAAATTTTGTTGGGTCTTATGGGATCCTATTTTACGACGTTTTGTGTTGTGTAGATGAACTTTGAAACACGTATATTTGAATTATTGTGTCTGTTAATTTATGAGTCTTTGTTTAGTATTTTTGTCTCATGCGAGTTTTGCACATGTCTTTTCGCAACCGTAAGAGACGTCTTAAGAGTTTTGTTGATAGATGTTATCCCAGGTGTTATTTTGGAAATGTCAATATCGTGTAATTTCTCTTTTGGGTCTTATACAAGTGTATTTCGTTGTAAGTTATTTAGTATTTGAATTGATTTATACTTTGGTGTGAGTAAACATATAAATGACCTCTGATGGTTCATGTTGAACTGTTGCTGTATGCATCATTCGATTGTTGATTTTATCGTTATTATTTCATGTAGTGCATTATATTGATTTGTTGGTATGAATGACTATAAGTCACCATTTTTGGACAAGTGCATTTTATTCGTGCGGCCCAATGTTTGAAATCGATTTAAAAAAAATTGTTTATATTTGATCAAATCTCATGCACCCATCGTTTTACTAAGTTGGGGAAATAAAATGATGTATGTGGCCCTTGTTGGAAATTTTACTTCATGACATTTGTGGTTTAATGAAAAGAACTTTGGAGTTGGAAATTGCGAAACTCGTCTTTGGAGTTTGTACAAACATTTGTTGCACATGTTTTAGTGCAGAAAACTATTTTCGCGTACACGACATGAATTGATGCATGCTAGGACCATAGTGGTCCCTTGGAAAAATCTTGTTGTGTGTCTTTGTTATTGCCATTATTAACGTAAGTAAGGATCAAACGAATTTCGAAATCGTTTTATATGTGTGGCATTGGTGACCATTTTGCACAACTATCGAGAAAGCGGTAGTGGATTTTTACACGTTCGATTAATTATTAACAAAGTTTTTGCATTTGAAAGTTTTATGAAATTCCAAATTGGCATATTAATCTGAAAACTTTGAACTCATTAGGGCTATAGATTTAAACCCTTATCGTGAAAGGACTTGTAATAAGGGACTAGAGACGCCCTTGGGAAATCGAATATATGAATGACCTGAATGGTTGGCAAATTTGTATTGTGGGAATTCAACCTCCTGAGGTCGGGTCAGATATGATTGTTCGAGGTAGTAAATCTATGTCTTTATCCCAATTAGGCAAGTGTGATCTTTCCCTCTTGGTGAATTTCGGGTTAGAGCCTCGTGTGATCACCTGTTTACGGTTGGATTTAGTTTCATGATTTGATTGTTCGCTCGGCATCATGTTATGTGTTGGTGGGATATCGCCTTAATGAGCCTTAGTGAATAAAGAAAATTTGGTGGTTCGCCTGTTAGAGATGTAAATATGGAACTTTAGTGCGACATAGGTGTCAACTTTAAATTCGATAATATTAATCCGGAAAGAAATATTT
Organism: Arctium minus; assembly: GCA_954870635.1. Taxonomy (NCBI): domain Eukaryota; kingdom Viridiplantae; phylum Streptophyta; class Magnoliopsida; order Asterales; family Asteraceae; genus Arctium; species Arctium minus. Next base: position 79,239,303 of record OX941088.1, on the reverse strand, counting down.
GACGGTACACCCATGTTTGCTGTATAGTTGTTTGGAAGATAGGTGCCGACTTTCGATCCGAGGGAAATGACAGTTATAGTGCTTCAGAACGCACCCGATGGATCATGTGCGTTTACAATTTAAGCGGTAACTTTAAGGATGTTAGATGTTTGTGATTAAGGGGTTGTTTGTTTTAAAAAAAAACCCTCTTAATGGCTCTTAAGTCTGAATCGTTCAGACCTTTTTACACACCATCTCTTATTAATCATAACAAAAATAAGACTTCAGACTTTAGACCTCTTAAAAAACAAACGACACCTAAGTATCAATGATCAAGATTCTTGATATGGTAAAGGTTTATATCGACCATCATGATTGATGAGTAAGTACAGTTTGGAGTTGTGCAATCGTCGGATTTGAATAAACCGACCCGTGGATAACGTGTTGCTACATCCCTTGAAGGACGACTCTACAAATAACAAGGGTGAATGATAATTTGGGAATTCCTTGGGTTGGTGCTGATCATTGGAATACAGATCCTGAATCGTGTTGAACTGGTACAGATTTGTCAGAGAGAGATTGAGGTCACCAACTACCCTTGAAGTGGTACGTGTCACCTAAGATTGGGAGACAACCGTAGTCTCATGGTTAAAGGTTACCTTAGTAAGTTAAACGTTCACTCGAATATAAGTGTAATGTGCCCAAGGGGACGACTGTCGTGAGTATCAGCATAAGATTTATGGTGGTGGTTCTTGAAGTGGATTAGAGACAACCTATTATGCGAGAAACGTTTAATGGGAATCTAGGTTTCGAGGACGAAACCTCTTTTAAGGTTGGGAGGATTGTAACACCCGTAATTTTCAGTAAGTAAAGGTTGCCCGGACGTTTTTATAACTTGTAAATGGTGGGAACTTTTTGTTGGGAAATCATTATTTAAAGTCCCTTAGAGTATCGGGAGTGTTGGCGTTGAAAAAGTTGAGTTTCGGGGCTTGGGAAGGGTCCCGCGACAATGCCCGGCGACTATGACAGTGTCATAGTCGCACTGTCACAATCGCATAGAAGGTACCGTGTGCAGGTACACACCAACGACTATGACCAACGACATTGCCCAGGGCGATGTCATTTGGCAATGTCGCACCAGGGGCTGAAGGGCTGATAAATTCGGGATTTCTCTCCTTTCTTCATTTCTCATCTCACATTTCACTCCCAAATCTTTCTAAACTCACCCAAGACCACCCAAACCCATCTATGGTGGTTTTGATCCATTAAATGCCTCAATCATCAAGTATTGAAGTGTTATCAAGGGGTAGAAGCTAGACACTAAGAATCTCCACCTCCATCTTCATCTTCAACCTCAAGCTCCATTTTTGGGTTTTCCAGGTTTTCATCAAAACATAAGTGGTAATTGCATCCTTCCCATTTCTAAACCTTATTATAAGATATATATGCTCCATTAATGATTTACTAGTGATTGGTTTCTCAAATTTTGGATTTGATGATTTTGGAGAAATTAGGTCAAAATTTAGGGTTTTGGCCAAATTGGGGTTTTGATATAAAATGTTTGGGGATCGATTATAAATGGTTGAATATGTATATTTACGGTTGGAAAATTGTGAACCTAGGTTTTTGGGAGTTTTGACTTGAAGATTCGAATTCCTTCAAGGAGCTCAAGTTGGGGAAAATCTAAATTTATCCTAAATCTAGCAAGGTGAGTTTAAGATGATTTGTGAAAACGGTGTACATGCCAAAAATGTCAATCTTTAAATGTTTATACGTTTCACATGAAATTATTAATTGTTGAGTTAGTTGATAAGTTTTGACTATAGGAAGTGTTTAATTCTATAAACTTGTGAAATACCCATCTTTGGGATTTTTGGGAATTTTAATGAATATATCATAATGAAAATGTTTTGATAACTTGTTTTAATTAATGGAGATTATTTAGTGAAAATGCATTTTTGTGCTTGTTGGTAATGTGGGTATTTCATGTCGTGGAATGCTTTGAAAATACTAGCGTTTGTGGGTATTTAGAGTTTGGTCATTCTAAACCTCGTGTTATAGGATGTTTTCGAAGAGTCAATGGATTTATAAATTTATTTGGAAAATGATTTGTCCCGATCTAAATTGTGTCGGAGTTTATGCATGTATTTTGGAACATGTGTTTGCATAAACGTTGGTCCATTGCATTTTATTGCATTTGGGGGATTTTAATCATATGGTCATTTTTTTTGTTGAGCTTAAGGCTCAGTTTTTGTAACCACCGAGTGTTGGGGACATTTTTTCGGTTTTAATAACTTAGGGTGGAGCTTTGGGTGAGAGTTACATTTATTGCGTTTTATTTTGGAGAATACATGTTTGAGTGTATGTGTCATTCATTTGTAGTCATGTATTTCAAACTATGATGCATTGGATCCATAGGCATGTAAGTCAGTCATATTTAATGGTGAGGGCCCTTGGCATTCTCATCTTGGGTGATACGCTGAATTGGCATTGTTGTTGTCCCGGTTGTTCTACGGAGATGAACCTTTATGGGTTATACTCTGGGACCATGGGTTTTGTGTTGCGATGTTCTAATTCTTGTGCATGAGGGTTAGACATCATGAGTTATCAAGTAAAGAGTTATGGATCCTATCTTGAATGTAGGGAGTAGGCACTAGGGGTCGAGTAAATACCCTGAGGATGAAACTCCACTAGAGACCGAACATGAATAAGATCGTATATCCTTGAGGTGTATCTCGGCAGAGCAGCAATGGGGGATACGGTGTTTTGGGACTTTAAATAAAGTCCGACTAGAGGTGTAGCTCGGCAGAGCAGGCAATACAATTACGATCTGAGGTGTAGTTCGACAACATGGCTATGTGACTTAACTTTGTGTTCCACCACGTACAACGGAATCGGGTCTCCCCCGTCACCGGAAGGTGTTATTTGGGTATTATTTTATTATCCATGTTTTCGGTGACGTTCTGTATATACGGATTTTATTTGTGATTTATGGGCCGAGATTATGCCCTCCCGTGTTTAGGTGTTTCGAGAAATAAAGTCTTATCCGCAACTTTATAAATTGGGAGTTTAATTACTATTCAGGTTTTGGGTAAGTTTGGGGGTTGAAGTTGTTTTACGAAAGAATGTTTATGTTGGGTTGCTTGTTTTAAATGTGTGTGTTATTGGAAAATGGGTCGTTTAATATTTAAAGTAAATCATTTTGAAATATGATGATTTAAACTGCATTCTTTCCTTTTAACAAACATATTTGTTCACGTTGAAAACTCTTGAACTTAGTAGGCGTTAGCCTAACCTTTTTATTTGTCGGCATGTGCATCAGGTTTGGTTGAGGATTGTTGCTAGCGATTTCGTGGTGAGATGAGTGCCAGTCCTATGCTCGAGAGAGTAGCTTGGTGAAACCTTCCACGTTTTTGGAGATAGCAACTGTTATTGGGTTTTAGTAACACCCGACTTTAATTAGTTTTTTTACAAGACTTGACCTATTATTTGTTGAAGTTAAATCTAGAATTCTAATTGAGGTGACTCAAGTGATGATTAGTAGAATATATTTTATCCTTAATTGATGTATATTGGAAAATTTTAAGTTAGTTCGTTCCAATTTTGAGGTTGTTACACCATAACCTACATAAACCAAAACCACAACCCACATAAACCAAAACCAAAAATCAATTCACACACTAAACTAAAGCCCACATAAACTAAAACCAAAAATCAATTCTGACACTAAACTAAAACCCACATAAACCAAAACCAAAAATCAATTCTAACACTAAAATAATGCTTAACTAACACACTTGACATCATAAACCAAAAATCACAAAAGCAAACTCACTTTGACATTATAACAAACAGTTCATGAGCACCAACACTAAGATCAAAACTCACTTTGTCATTTGCTGGAGATAGTATACATTCACTATTGACACCTGCAAAAAGATAGCCAATAAAAAACAAACAACCATACATATCAACAAAAACCAAAGAACATAACATCTTGCAAGTAGAAATCGAAAAATTAGCAAAAAACTTGATGCTTGAATAAAACTATTTTCCTGAAAGGTGTTCTAGTTGACACCAAGGATCTATTAAAAAATCAGAAGAACTCAAGCCACCGCTAAACCAAGAAACCTTCTTATAAAATTCTTGTGAAATTTACTGGATTAACTTGCATAAAATTTACAATCCATCCTGTGGCTGGATGTTTTAAAGAGCGTTCTTTTTACCGGACCAATTTTGTGAGCAGGGTGTTCAACTTGAATAATGTCTCCTGGAGTTCAAGAAAGCTCTGCAAATATTACTGTTAACCCAACACTTGCAGCCTTGATAGATAGCTAGAGAAGTAAATGTATAATGGAGACAATTTCCCACAATTAAGCAACAAAATTTAACTTTTCATACCTAAAAATTTCGTAATATCGAGAGAGAAATGCAAATTCCAGAGAAACTGAAATTGTGAGAGAAGAAAGAAGAAGCAGCAGGATAAAGTTTGGAGCCTCAAGTTCGAATTTTGAATTTTGAAAGTTTATCTGGAAGCAAACCGAGGATAGGTTGTGAAATACTGATATAAGAAGGAAGGAGAGCTTTCCATAGAGACAGGGAACTCCGCACTGCACTTACCAAAATGTTGGGGTTAAAACAATGCAGAAGTAACTTGTACAATATGCCTTGTTAGTTGTATTTCATAGTTTTTTAAATTTATGCATAAAATGATTGTACATTGTGCTTTGTGACTTGTCTTTAAGAGTTTTGATGTAAATGTATTATAAGGTAGTATAGATATAGATAATCTTTAATTTATTTGAGTTTGAATCCAAACTAAGTTATTTGAGTTTTAAAATCCCACCTAAATTTAAAATTTATAATATGACAAACTTATCTACGTGGCTACTTTTACTAGCCCTTTCCCTTTGACCCTTTCTAGTTTCCAACCATTTAGACATTCACCCTTAATTTATTTTTTCATAGAAACGCACAATGCAAATGTGAAACAGTCAAGCACCCTAAATCGTTGCTTCCCCTAGTCGTTTGTTGCCCCAACTCGTCCTTTGCTGCCTTTGCCCATCGATCGTCGCTCTTGTTGCCTTGGTCGTCTTTTGTTATACACTTCCTACCTCGATAGATTTCTTCAACACCCTGTTGTTCCACCAATATGTGCCATTTTATTTTCACTTTTACTTTATCCATCATACCCTTCGAGATTCTGATGATAGATTGTTGTTTTTGACTCTTTGTATGACTCTTTTTTGTAACATTCATAATCTTACCATAATTATCATTGTAATTTCAGCTTAGAAGCATTAATTATTTAGTTTAAATAAAGGTTAAATTTGTTGGTTAGTTTTGTGGGTGCATGGTCAGGGAAAAAGGAGCTTACTGGGTGAATCTGGGCTATATGCGACTTGGCTTGCGACATGATGTCGCTTCCAAGTTTGTGTAGCTTACTGTGGATTGTGACTCGACAGAGAGTTGCACGGCTACGCCCTCAAGACTAAAAGAAGTGAAAGCTTCGGAGTTGGAAACATCTAATACTATCATTGTTGATTGAGAGTCTTATTAGTTTATATCTTTTTATGTAATATAATATCTTAAATAGTTGATGGAAATTGCATTCTCCCTTAAATGGTTGGTTGTATTTCATTGGTTTAAACCCAATTATTTTGATTTTAGAGACCAATATGGTTATTATTGGCCTTTTTTTATATTTCCATTTTGATTTTAGTTTTTAAGATAAAATCACTTAGTTAAATTATTAAATGATGTATAAAAGTTTCAACTAGACCAACCGGACCAACCCAACCCACATGGTTTGGGTTGGGTTGCACTTTTGGTTGGGTTATGTTGGGTTGAGATTTTTCAAATCGCAAATATTGGGTTGGGTTGTTAAAGTGCCTTTAACTCGACCCGTGAGCACCCCTAGCCCAACTGACAGAAATCAAACACAAATGTTGGTTTGTTCAGCTTGTGGATGGAGAGGTCATAGTGGAGAAAAATGTTGGACTATCGTTGGATATCCAAAGTGGCACTCAAAATACAAATCTCACCCTAGTTCTAGATCCAGAAACTCACTGTCGGTCTTAAGCTCTAAATGGTCTCTTGGACCAGATTTCCTTTTCCAAAAAATGGCAGCCTTTACTCAAACTCCAATCCCCAAACTAGATGGTATTCTTTCTCACCTCAACAACTTGAGCAACTAGCAAAACTGATGCCCCAACTTCAAATGGCCTCTCTCAAAGACTTTGATACTGATGTAGACTTTGACAATCACTTCTTTGGTATAATTTCGTGTCATTGTGGTCATGACTCCTCTGATGAATAAATCATAAATTCGGGCGCCTCTGATCACATGACAACTTATGTCAACAATCTTTCCAAACCCATTCCAGCCACAAATTCCCCTCCTATTTATCCTCCTACAAGTGCAACGGTTTCTCATATTGGCCAAGCCAACCTGGCTAATGGTTTGATTCTTGATAATGGTGTTGCGTGTTCCATTCTTCAAACACAACTTGCATTTTGTTTAGAGATTGATCAAAGACGATCACTATAAATTCAGTTTTACCCCACTCACTTTAAAATTATAATTGTCATACCAAACATGTAAAGCAATGGTTCAAGCCACAAATGGTCTTTATATCTAGTGACTCACAATGTTCCTTCGACTCTTTGTCTTAGAACAACAATTGAGTCTTTTTTTACCCTTTAATAATTTTCATATACTAACTTCCTACTTTAATTACCACATCTTATCACTAACTTGGATGATAACTTAATCATATTTTAATATTTAAAAATACTCTAACCTTATTTGACCAAGTTATGGTTTCTCACTTATTTATCACTCAAAATCGAAAAGTGTTTTTTTAGGAAAAGGGTGTCCTTGGTCCTTAGCCCAGACTAATCCCTTAGCAATGAAACTGATTGCTAAAGCATGCAGCCATGAGGTTATACCCAGTGGCCATAAAATTGCGAATGGAGGGAATCGAATCCGGGTTGAAAATCGAAAAGTGTTATTGGATTGTTTTTTTAACTTTTTGGTTGTAATTTGTAAATATTGTAAACTGATTTTAAAATTAAAATTAAAATCTTTATAATATATATCCGAACACCCCCTGATTCGAAGTCAAAATCTTTATAATCTAGCCGCCGAGCAGCAGCCTACCGGTCTACCCCGCACACCGGGAACGACTCCAATAAATTCAATCCGATTTCCTTTGATCTCTCGGTCACTTGGATCTCCTCATCGGTGAAATCCGTAAGAATCTTTCAGCTAATTCATCATGTATAATTTAATAAAGATGTTCATAGTTTTGCTGTACTTTCTCTCTTTGACTTCTGTGATTGATTGTATGTTATGGAAGTTTATTTGAACCCTAAAAATTCTTGTATTTTTGCCCATTCTGATATCTCTTGATTCACTGTAGAGAATTTCATAGTCTTCAATTAGATGCTGATTGTTTCATCAAGGTCCGTATTTGAGATTAGTTTCAATTTAACTTGAATCGTTTTAGTCAAAACTGGGGGTGTCATCCATAGCAAATTTGTTATTTCAAAATTAGCATGTTTCCACTCTGCATAGTTTTGATGTTAGCAAGTCCCTCAAAATCGCAACAGTACCTTTATGGGAGAAGTTTCAAGCTAAAATTGCTAATTTGCCTACAGTGATAGTTACAGCCAACTGGTGCTTTTAATTTTGATGAGCAAAATGCATCTGTGTTGTAATTTGTTGATGGAAATTTTAGACTTGGGGGGTGATATTTTAGGGGTGGGCTAATAAAGCTTCCATAGGCTTTAGTATCCTTGGGATCATTGAGTGGATGGTGCAACATATGTGTTGAAAGAACCAAAGGTAAATCAGAGGATTCATATATGCTTATGTGTTATAAAAACATTACACAACAACCAAGAAAACAACATATAGATCAAACTGGGAGGAAATTAACTAACTTGATTTTGCTTATGCCTTTTACTTAGAATATTAAACAGATTGTACGGTCCTAAGACATAAATACGTTCCCACTCGTGCTATAGTTTACGGACGTCTATCTTGAAGAGTCAACATTCAAGTTTTACACGAAACTTGACTATTTTAAAATGAGTTTATGTTTTCCTGGAAGTTATTTAAAAGGAAGGATACGGTGAAAATCTTGAAGGAAAAGTTGGTGAATGAACTAGGGAAAATCTTGGTATATATACATTTCTAATCAACTGCCAAATTAATTGATTTTGATGGTTTTCTGGTAATATCCTAAATAAATAAAAAATAAAAAAAAAATCTTGGACTCAAAGAAGAGTCCATAGGCCCAATCTTTGACCCTTTATGTATGTATAAGTATAACCTTCAATGACTTCCATACTTGAGCCTTGACCCTTGACCCATTTTGTTAAACAAAGAATGAGTTTGTATACAAAGCTACAAAATCAATCTTGTTTCACTTTCCTTCCAATGTGTGATCAAACCCCATGACAAATTCCAACATGTGTATCACACATGCTTGATTATGAGGTTATGTGCTCATGCAAATGCAATAGAGGACATGAAGAGGCACTGAAAGTCTGCCTTTTTTGGTCAAAATGTCAAAAGTTAAATCTCTCTTTGTGCCAAATCTAACGTTTAAGGGAAAGATAATAAGCTTTTTATTTATTTTAATTTCTCTATTTGAACTTTGAATTGTATAACCAAAAGATATGAAATTATCAGAAAAAGATAATAATTATGTGTAGAACTAACATATTAATCTTCATCCTCCAAAAAGATTAATGATCTTCCATATGTTGTATTTACGTTTTATTATGGGGTTGAGCTTACGTACCGCTTCTCAAGTTATTTGGCTCACTTTCCAGAGTGAGTTAGGAGCCACTTGGAGCATATCTATTTGTTACTAAAGAAGCTGCTATGCCCACAAAGGTCGATAGCTGTACTATTGGCCTGTTTTTTGTGGTTTTGGGTCTAAAATATTCGATCAATCTCTAGTTGGATCTCCTACCCTAGTAGTATGCATATATCGAATTAAAGAAAAAACACGGTGTAGAAATATGGGAGGATTTGCCAAATCTCAGTTTGTCTCTAGTCTAGCACAATGGTTTTGAGCAGTTCCTTCACCTCATTTTTGCAGGTAAATAATACATCATGGATATTAGCAAGTTCAATCGTGACGAGCTAACACTGCTGGGATCTGGTGCTTGCACTATGTTTGCACTGCACTTCGCATCTCAACTCGTTTCACAACATCTTTATTACTGGAAAAACCCAAAGGAACAGAGGGCCATAATAATAATTGCCCTTATGGCTCCTGTTTATGCTATGAACTCTTTTGTGGGTGTTCTGGATATCAAGGGAAGCAAACCAATTTTCATGCTGTTGGATTTGATTAAAGATTGCTATGAGGCTTTGGTATGTGATTTTTGTATATCATTTGATCCGTTAACTTTTACCTTCATTCTGAAAGACAATTATTGGGTTTTCACTTCCAGGTCATTGCTAAGTTTCTGGATCTACTGTATGGCTACTTGAATGTATCCATTAGCAAAGGTATAGTTCCTGATGAAATGAAGGGAAGGGAGATTAACCACACGTTCCCAATGACTCTTTTCCAGGTGAGTTAATGTTATTCTCTATAAATTTTAATATTTAGATGTTGAATTTGGTAAAATCATATGCTTTTGTTGCTGTTTCTTGTTTCTTGTTGCTTTAGATTGCCTGATTCTGTCTTCATTTCTGTTCTAAAGCATGAACTTCTTCTTTTGCAGCATAAGCCACATGTTTGCTCTATTTAGCCATTTGCTATTGACTTTGTAATTCCAACGAACTAAAATGAGTTTCAACTTCTCCATGTTTGTCCACATGCATAATCTTTTACTCTTGGGAGATACATTTAACTTTTGAGGTTGAATCTATTACTTTCACATTCCAAAGTGATGAATTTTTTTGACGAATTTAGCATCAACATTCTCGCTGATTTGTAGTGTTCTTTTATGAAGTTTAAGGAACTTGTCAAAGTTCATATAATTTAGAGAAGAGTAATCAACTTTTGGCCTTTTGTTGCAAAACTCGAAGTAGTTCTTGGGGAATTTCCAAAAAGAAAACCAACATAGTTTGCTATAAGAGATATTACATTGATTGTGAAAATAAATGCAAAAAAGGACCATTGTACTTGGTACTTTTTTGTCCAAAATCGCTCATTCTTCCAAAAATGTTGGTTTCTTTGGGTGTTTTAAGAAAGATAACGAAAAGCCAACTTTGATAAAAGACAATAATTCATTAGAACCATCCCTAACAATCTTGAAGCTAAGGCTTAGGGGCCGTTTACCGCGTAAGAGTCACCACCCTCACCGGTAAGATTATTGGTCATCAAAGTAGCATACTAGCATAACACGTCTTTTACCCTGCTAAGCGCTAACCCGTCAAGAGTCACCACCCTCACTTACCGGGTAATATTCTTAGTTGGCCAATAGACATAGTAAGATTGTTGGTAAGACCATAATCTTTGACCGGGTAAGCGTCGCTTACGCGGTAAGAGGCAATAAGTGTTTAGTTACCCGGTAAGAGGTGGTAAGCCTTTAGTAAACAACCCCTTAGTCTATTTGACCTCAAAATGACCAATCTTTTCAGTTTGTTCTGCAATTCAATGTGTAACTGCAACATGCCGATGTACATGTTAGGTCATAAAGACTTGTCTCAGAAACTACATTTTTGCCTTTGCAGCCTCGTACCACTCATCTGAATCACCAAGCACTGAAGCTTCTCAAGTACTGGACTTGGCAGTTTGTGGTTACACGGCCCGTATGCTCATTTTTAATGATTGGTTTGCAGTTACTTGGAATGTATCCTAGTTGGGTCAGCTGGACATTCACTGTCATTCTTAACATTTCCTTTTACGTGGCCATATATTCTTTAGTAGTCTTTTACCACGTTTTTGCAAAGGAATTGGCGCCACACAAGCCACTTGCCAAGTTCTTATGCGTAAATGGGATCATCTTTTTCTGCTTTTGGCAGGTAAATTTCTTCGACAACCCTCGTAGGCTCATAGTATTAGTATTTATGATTTATATCACTTCAAAATGTGCTAGTATCTGTTTATTTCTTCAATGTGTGTGAGTACCATAAATAGTGAATTGTTGTTAAGTTTGTTGCAAAACCATTCAAGCTCTGAAGTTAAATGATAACATGGTTGACCTCAAAAGTCAAAGTGTACATGTTTTTTGTAACGTAGGGAGTAAAACTATTCGAACACACAAGGAAATCCTGTTAAAAACATGTCCAACTACAGAAAATATAGCGATTTAGTCTTCCATTTTGATTGTTTGCAAGTTTCTTGCATAGCTAACTGTTGGAAAGATGTTTGTGGGTTTGTGTAATCCTATGTGAGCTTCGTTTCGATAAATGGCGTGCTTAAAATGAAGTGCAGGTGAATGATAAATTGATATTTAAAGTTTTGCGATTGAAGTGAATGTTTCGGTATGAGAAACAAACAATTGAACAAATAGTTAGTTTATATGCAATTTCATACTTGGAAGAATAAACTACGATGACTAGAAGGCTCTCCCCACAGGCAAGTCGGACATGCACTCGTACACAAGTTTAGTGGTCCAAAACCATTCGGTCCACGTTTTGCACCCCTTGTGCAAGTCCGTGGAGAGAGCATTCTAGACATAATGATTTAATTCTTCCAATTTGTGTTTGGACTTAGACTTTGTTTTTAGAGCCAAAACGGGCATAAAACCCGTTTTTCCAACGCTAACATGATATGATCATCTTATGTATATGTCATTTCACATCATCTGTCTATTCTGTTTAATTTTCATACATTGATGATGTTAGTTTTTTCTTCGGCAACCAACTTCAGAAGTTAGATTTGTATATTTATTTTACAAAAACAACCGCTCTACTACCAAAAGGCCATTGGCCAAGCGGTATCTGGTAACCCCACCTTCTTATACTTGGAGGTCAGGGGTTCATAATGTGAGAACTGTGTGAGAGTTCAATTAGCCGTATATAAGTATTATATACTTAAAAAAACTGCTATACTCCTTGGGGTAGAGGTCGGGTCTGCATACATCTTACCTTCCCAGACCCCATCCCGTGTGAGATGGTTTTTTTGCATTGATATATTCTCTTTTTCTTGCAAGTTATGAGTGGTGACTGTTTTTCATTATCTATAACCTTATTCAGGGAGTAGTGCTAAATATTCTAGCGAAAACGGGTGTATTAAAATCACATCATTTCTGGCTGGACGTCGAACATGTTCAAGAAGCGATTCAGAATGTGATGATATGCGTTGAGATGGTTGGATTTTCCGTTATTCAACAATATGCATTTCACTTTGAGCCGTATTCAGGAGATGTGCAGACGATGCTGCAAAAGGGGAAAAAGAACGAGTGATATACGTACGATTTACAGCCGAGTCGTATATAACCACGACGACGAGATGTTGTAGAAACATGTTTTGATTCATTTTAGTGTTGTAGAGAATGGTAAGTTAGTGTTGTATTATGTTTTCCTTCAGCTGTTTTAACACAAATTTTCTATAGATCAGTGCTCTTCCCAATCCTTGTCCTTTTCCCATGATGTGATATTTATGAATAAATATTTGTTGTCCTCTCAAATTTCCTGTCTCACCAATCATTTGATTACACGTAATCATTTTATTTAATATTAACTTATTTAATTCATGTTTTTCTTTCTCTTCCCTGGATAAATTAATGACATGGTTTCATGTGATTGGTGAAAGGACTCAAACCGGTGATAAATGAGTAGTAAACCTAATGCTGACCGGTTGGTTTGAATTTGAACATAGTATTTCCTCTTTTGTCTTAGGTGTAAAATTGCATCCAAATGACACAGTATTTTAAAAACTCATTTAAGGTCATTTTCCTAAATTGACTCCAGTATTTTGTTATAATTCTTATTTTAAGGAACTTAGTTTCAAAATATTTATTTTATCTATACTATATTATAAAGATTACATAAAAAACTCTTAAAAAAGGTCTTAAAACTTAATGTATCGCTATTTAATGTTAATTACTTAAAAAACAAACATAAAAGCTGTATGTACTACATTTAATGTTATTCATTAGTTTTCAATCATTATATATAACGATTTTAACTTCCCTAAAATCATTTCTCACTTTAACTCTCCTAAAATAACTCTCAAGATACTTTAGATATAAAAAATCTAAAATATAATTAAAAAATCTTACAGAATATTTTATAAAAAAATTATATTATTAAACAAAAATAAATTACATTATATTATTATGTCTAAATTAAACAAATTTATATAAAAAAATCATTATCACTCTCTCACAACCATCCAAAATCGTAATGTAAATCGACAAAAAAACAGAAAATAAAATGAAACATTAAAATCGTGATGTATCTAGCTGCATTGCGCGAGTACACTTCTAGTGTCGAATAAAGTATTTTTCAAATATAAAAGTTTAATGATTTTGTTTAAAAATGATGTTTTTTTAACAAAGCCATGACACGTTCCTTCTTTTTCTAATTAATAAAATTATAATATATTTGATTAATTGCATAGAAGATTTATTTTTTAAGAAATGCAAGTTCCGAAAGTATAAACTAAAATAAAACACCTTATACTTTGATATTTAATGCAATTTGTCTTCTTTGTTACAAACGAACAATTATTCTACCAAAAATGCTAAATATAAAGTACCGTCTACCAAATGTTCATCGGTAAGTACTTGTCAGGAAGAGTAACTATTCGTACTTACCTTATCAGGTAACATTTTTATCCATCAAAATGGATTATTGGTAGGCGTCTTTACCTGGTAAGCAGACTCTATTCCTTCACTTAAGGGTAAGAATTTTTTGTCCTTGTTATGTCTTTTATCCGATAAAATTATCGGTCATTGTCATGCACATCCGGTAAGGTAAGCCCTTAACTAGTAAGCGTGTAAGCGTCTGATAAACGACCCTTAAGTTTCTAAGAATTAACAATTTCATATAAGAACAATTGATGATAAATAGCTACTGAAGTAGGTATTATATTACCAAGACGATTCGTATTTGTAAAAGTAGTGTTTTTTTGTTATATATATATATATATATATATATATATATATATATAATATGATGGTTTATTGAATGGTAATTGTTTAGCAAAATAGCTGATAAGTTAGTTGAGAGTTGAAAACTAGATACTAGCTAATAAACTAGTTCTTTTGGTCTGTCTTAAGTGGTTGGATGCTCTACGATCTGGGTGGGTGTCTTCTCCTGCTAGGTGTCCCTTTTCCTTTTTTCTATCTTATTTGCGAGGCGTGTCGTCTCATTTCTAAAACAACCTTAGTTATTAGCTCATAAATTAGCCAATAAACTAGTTGTTGGAAATATGGGTTTGGGACAAGGACAAACCCAATTAAGTGCCAACCAGCCAAATGATTGCACGTGCCACCATATTATCTCTCGGTCATAAAGTAAAAAAAATTAGGTTCGTGAAAGGTGTAACTGTATCGTTTTAGAAGGTGCAATCATATTATTTTAGAAAGTCCAAGGGATCCAACTGAAAATAGCAAAAAAGAAAAAAAAATTAGGATATTCATTGAAACGCACGATATTATATGATTGACTTATTTCCTATTCCTTATTTATTTAAAAATTAGAACACATCCAATGACAAATAAATTAATAGAACCCAAACCAAAAGTCAAAGGTCCAAACCCAACAACTTGCTCAATTAAAATCCAAATCCCAATTTTCTTCATTGGTCCACATTCTTGATTTTGAAACCTTGCCAATTTCCCAAACTCTAATCGGAAGTTCGGAACGGAACGGAACGGAACGGAACGAAACGAAATGGATTACGAATGCTCATTCCATTTCAGAAATTAGAAACCCTTACCCATAACCACTCGACTCGACGACAAAGTAGATGGTTCGATCAACTCACTGAACTCAGTACTCAGTGATTTGAGTCTTGACTCACTTCAAATCTCAAACCATTCGACATAACTTAGTGTTTTCTCATTTCTGGAGTCCAGGCAATGGAAGGAGGAGGGTGAATCTGAAATTTTGATCCCTTAAATCTCAAAAATCAGAACAACTAATTTGGAATTTAGGTATACATTTGTTAGTCTCAACCATCAGATTTGTAAATAATACAAATTGATATCCGACTAAAACACTTAGAAACTTATTCTTGTCATTTGCCTTAAGAAGAGCATATCCGATGAATAACATCCATCAGATATAGCTTTAAAAACCATCATCCAAACCCTCAGATTAGAAAGAAGATCAAGCAAAGTTTTCGGATGTGGTACATCAGATCTATGACTAAGAATATTTTAAGATCAACTTTAATCTTTGTCTTTGTGTTATTCCATGTGAGAATCCGATAAAGAGAAAAATTGTTTCTCATATATCGGATTCATATATCCTCATAAAATATTCTAAGTCATTATTATCCGATAAGACTTAAGGTCCATTTACCAAACGCTTACTCGGATAAGCGCTTACCAAGTCACATCACCTTACCGGATGAATATGGTAAGGACTAAGAATCTTACCCGGTAAGTAAACGATAGTGTTGAATTTTACCGGTAAACACTTACTCGGGTAAGCGTTTGGTAAACGATCCCTTACTTTAAAAAGTCTATAGCTGGAATCTGTTGTATAGCTTATACTTAGGAATAGATCAAGATAGGATTTTTATTTGTAAGAGCCTTGTAACTATTTGTATCGATTCAAAGTGCCAAAAGCCTTCCACGAAATCGAAGACTAGTTGAAGCGAGGTCAAGATAGTCACCAAAGCGAATTGGTTTGTCATCTAGCCGAAAGAAGATCAATACAAGATATAAGTCAACTAGTAGTCTAACAAATACTACTACTACCAAGCCAGATTTTGGAGTGAAAACTTATCCAACAAGGTTTGGCTCACCAAATCTCCCAAACTTTCATCCTAGTATGAGAACATGCAAAAGCATGTAAGCCAAAGTAAGTTATAAAACACTATCTTATTAGTGTCATACTTTCTTTACTGTTGCCTCTACATACGAAAGGACGTGATGGGTTAACAAGTGTCCACATCAACTACATACAAGCATGCATGGATCAACAAATCAGATGAATACACATGTTAAAGTTGGAAGATTGCATTTAATGCAACAATAACTATAAAAGGTTACCCTTGTCATTAGTTGCAAGTCACCCGGTTCGAAAGAACTTTTTTGTGAAAGCTTATTAGCAAAATCAGGTCACAATCTAAAGACTATCTTAAATCGGTTCGAAAGAACTTTTTTTCTCTTTCAGTGTTAGTAAATTTGTCACCACTCAGATTGTTTAGGATCACAGGTCTTACCTTCCTAGCTTATACAACAAATTTGTAATTTTATATTTTAATAAAATATAATATTAAAAGTGAAAATTTACTGTGTTTGTATTTAATCTCCTACTACAAACACACTCTGTGTAAGTCATTGTATTCTAGGATCAACAAGTGGTATCAGAGCGGTTTGTTTAATCTTATAAACAAGATCCGATATGACTTCCACAACAAATGACAATGGCTCTCTATCCAAACCTCCTCATTTTCAAAAAGTCAACTTCACTCTGTGGAAAAATAGGATGTTACACTTTCTTTAAGGAGTAGACAACCAAATCCCAAACTTTTTAAAAAAATGGTCCATATGTTCCTACCTCATTTCTTCTAGGTGATAGATATGAAAATGATAAAATGGTCGGACCTGGAAGACAAATCATCTAGTCTCCAGATCAATAAACAGATGATGATAAGAAAGAAGTAGCCGTTGACACTAAAGCAAGAACCATCATTGTGATGTCTCTTCCTGATGACGTTTACCACTCTATCATGAACATCTAAACGACAAGATACATGTGGAACACACTCACTGTAACAACCTATAAACGCCAAGACAACTCCAAAAGTAACAAGTCGTGTGTACGAGTTACAATGTCAAAATTCGCGGAAATATACCGAATTACAACTGAGAAATTTAATACATAAGTCTACCTGGGAACGTCTAACATAATCTATTAAAATTATAAATCTCCTATAAAAGCAAGATCCAAGCTCACATCATGCCCTTGCCCTTACTCGAGCCCTCAACTACCTGCCTACCTGAAAAGGTTTTAGTTTGAAAAGCGAGGGTTAGACCATAAGGTCTAGTGAGATCCCTCTACTACCACATCACACCACACTTATCAACATAAAAGGATTTATATGAATTTATAAACAATCGTACTTAAATCAAGATATTCACGCACACAACATAGATGGTCGGCCCACGCTTTGGTCACACATACACACACACACACACACTTGTGACTACGTGTTAGGGCACACACCCGCCCTTGAGTTAAGCATATGAAACGAATTCATATATTAAGTATGGGTCACACTCCCCATATAAATTATTGTATACACACGCCCCACGAGACTTGCCTTTAAAACAACACCCATTATTACGCACGTTATAAACAACATAAAAACATGTAATATAAACATCAATGCATATTTTGAATATTATACGTTAACAAAGATTAGGAGAAACTCACCTGAAGTCCATACTAGGATCTTTTTGCTTGAACTAAAAATCTTTTAACCGCGCACCTACATTTCAAACCACATAAGAGAGTGATGAGTTACTCGAATATCTCACACAGATCGACTCTCCCAATAACTCGAGGCACTCTAAATGAAACTACGGGTCTCGCTCGAATATACCGACAGATGACTCAAAAAGCGGTTGACAAAAACCCGGAATAATTTATCGGGTGACCCACGTCTGGTTCTGGCCGTATGCAGGTTCTGGTCCGCATCCGAGATACTCATATCCGGTTCCAGCCTCACCCGGGTCTCCCGCGTAATCCGGTCGCTTATCTCGGATTCACCCATCCGGGTTTACATATCCGGTAGCGACGCTACCGGTTTCCCTCATTCGACTTCGACGAAGTCGGCATCCCCGCGTCTGTTGGTCCCGAAGGTGCTTAACAAGTTTGTAGAAGTGGGGGGGGGTTGAATACAAACACAAAATTTAAAGTTTAATAAATAGTTTATTGAAAATCAAAATACAATTTACAAGTTTGTTGCCGAATAAGATTAAGAAAGAACCTAATCTAAACAAACTAAAGAAACACTAAGATGGTTGCACAAGAATTAGAGAAAGGGGATTAAGGGAATATAGAAAATAAGGGTTTCTATATTTTACAGAAAGATTGAAGACTGAAGGCTTGAGGCAACTCCCAGATGGAGTTGTAATCTTTCTATTTATACCCTATGCATTAAATGCATGGCAGGGTATTTTACACGTGTCCTTCTCTGGTTGGTTGCATGAGTCTGACTTTTGGAGACATGCTTTTGGCCGTATAATGAACAGTGTAGATATTAGAGTTGTTGTACGAAATGTTTCAGAGGTATGTCTATTCTGACACTCGTACTATTTGTGCATAGATAAGACAACAGAGACTTGAGGTATAAGAAATGTGATCATCGATCGTTGAATATCTCTTCCTTTTCAGAGATAGAAAGAAGTTCAGCTATCACTGAAGCTCTTCCTCAGGCTTCTTCGCGTATGAGTAGACTTGTCTTATTTTCGCTGATATCCGCATCAGGTCATGAGTAGACTTGTCCTTTGTTCAACAACTTCCTCTTCGAATTAGCAGTGAACATCTTTTGTCGCGAAACTTGCCTTCAGGGATTACATCTAACTGTTTACATGAGAAATCATCAGCGATACTAAACATACTCAGTATTTGATCGCTGATGGTGAAACACTAATACATACAAAATATAAACGTAATTTTCACTAAGTATAAAAGAGAGGGTCATTATCAAATCACTGAGAGAGTTGGATCAACAATCTCCCCCTATTTGATGATGACAAAGTAACTATGAAGAAAATTACTTTAATTCAAAATAAAAGGATAGTCAGGACTCGTAACATACATGTCCCAATTACTATTTTGAGGGATCTTTTACAGTACTGATAGAGTTAAGTACTTCACTGAAATTTTCATTAATTCAAAGAAAGAATTACAAGAAGAGATATGAAAATTATAAGTACAAGTGAACATCTAACTACTGTAAGTCTAACTAACATATTACAAGAGAGAAAATCTATCAGCTATCTAGATAAGATTTCAGGACCTTGATCATATAATCTGGTACTTCCTCTTCTTTTTGTCTTCGATCAACTGATTCTTATCGAATGAGAGTCTTGATTGGTTCAACTGAGGGAGAGTAGGTACACCATAAGCACAAAAGGTCCTTGAGATGATTTAGAGGGTAGAGAGGGATTTCAGAGACTCTTTGAAATCTGAGCTGACCTTCATCAGCTCTGAAAAAGATTCCAAAAGGGTTCTTCAAAACTTGCCCTGGGATGAATGGACCACCAGGAGGCAGGGATAGATCAAGAACTGAGAGATCAGGAGGAGGCCCGAACAGTGCTTCTTTTGAGAACTTGATGGAGGTGTCGTTCTTGATCACTGTGACATTATCAGAGGAGGAGGAGGCGGGCTTTCTTTTGATTTTCTTTGGCTTTGGTGGAAGAGCTGAAGGAACTTTCAAAATAGCAGCGACTCTGTTGATTAGAGCTCCAACGAGATCTTCAACATAGCCTTTATACATTGATTTCGATTTCTTCAGCGCTTTTTTGAACTCTAGCCACTCAACGTAACCAAGGTGTTCAAGCCTTGATACGAACATTGATTTTGAGCTACCATCCTCTCTGGTTATCTCCATAGTTACTGATGTTCGGTCCTTCTTCTTTCTCCCAGAGATAGTGACAGCGACGATCTTCATTGGGTCAGAGCGATAGTCTATCTTTTGTTTGCACCAGTCTAGACTTTTATCGCTGACCTCTTTTTCTTTTAAGCGATCTTCTTCAATCTCTTTTAGTATAGCATTCTGAACAACAACTGCATTCTCCATCAGCTTGTCGTCTTTAAACATGGACGCATGTACCTTGAGAGCTAAGTCAGCATCTCTTCGGCAGTCAGCGAGCAGTCTTTCAGTTCTGCCAGATTCTTCATATTCAGCTTCAGAGAGAAAGTTGAGTTCTTCTGGAGGAGATTGAGGAGGGTTCGTTAATCGCTGACTCTCTAGGTGAGAGATCATCTCTATTCTTATTTTATGTTCATCCTCTGACCATTGAGCTGGTCGAGAAGGCCTTCCTGGATGGAGCAGGGTTTCATCTTCTTCTTCCTCTTGTTGATCAACCTCATTGAAGGAGGTTGGGATTATTTGATCATCAGCTGTGAGAGCTCGGATGATTTGCAGTGATGTTCCCTTAAGCAGGGAAGAGAACTGTCTGATCAAAAAGAAAGGAGTTAGTGTATATATTTGAGGAAGAGAGAGATAAAGTCTAGAAAGACAGGGGTAGATGGTGAGAAAAGAAAGATAAAGGAACTATGGAGAGGCATACCTGAGAAGGTAGCTCCCCCTCAGAAGGTGATATGAGTTTCAGGTTTCCCTCGACAACTATTCCCTTCTGCTTGCCTTGGGATGGGGTACCTGAAGCTTTATCCTTCCGTCTCTCCCCTGCTTCACTAAAGACAACACCTTTCATCGCTGGCATTGATGAGACGTTTATTGCAGAGAACCACTGAGATGGATCTTCGTCTTCATCATCGTCAGCGATGACATCGTCTTGTTCTTGATCTTGAAGATCAAGTTCTTCTTCTTCTTCTTCTTTCTCTTCTTCTTCTACTTCCTGCGCATGAGAAGAAGAAGGAGGGGTTTGAACTTCAGCGACCTTCTCCCCCTCAACATGAGAGAGAGGTTCTTCTTCCTCCGCTGATTCCTGTGCATCTGCTGATTTTTCTTCATTAAGAGTCTTCTCCCCCTCTTTGTCATCATCGTGTGGGAGGTCCGTGGAGGGAGCAACAGCAGCAGCAGCGACAACTTCAGGTCTCTGGCGGGCATCAACCTCTAACTTGTCTACACGACCTTCTAACTCCGGAATGGCAGAGGTGTCCTGATGAATAAATTCAACAACAATGTTCAAGGACACCCTGTCATTCTCGGTGAAAGAAGGGGTAGGAGCAGGAGCTGGTTCATCCATTCTTGACAGAATTTAAGCGAGCAGCTGATTGGCATTCTCCAGCTTGCTGCTGAGGATCTTGACTTCTCCAGTTAGGCGATCAACATGGCCAGTGAGAAATTGAATTTGAGTTGTATTTCTATCCAAGTTTTCCTTCAGCGTGTCAACCTCTGTCTGAAGAGAGCTAAGCTGAGAAGCCTCAGCTTTGGCGACAATAGCAGCAGTAAGGGTCTTCAGCTCTTCACCTGTTGTATTGACAGCGGTGGTGTTGACGTCGAGAGAGGCAGCGAGAGAGTCCACCTTATCAGCTAGCTTGGTCACATGAGCATCGACCGTTCCCAATATAGGACCTAAAACACAAGTTAGCGTTTGATCAAAACGATGATCAGGCTTATTTAGAGAGGTGGGAGAAGTGTATAGGGTTTTAGGAATACCTGAAGTGTCAAACATGTTAACGAAATTCAAGTCACCTTCAAAGGAAGGGAAAGGCAGCGATGTTTGATTCACAACAGGTCCTACATGTGCAGCCTGAGGAGTTGGCTGCTGTAAAGAAGGGATGTTAGAGACCAAAGAAATAGAAGAAGGAGAAATGGTGGGGATGGAAGAAGAAGCACTGTGATTATTGAAATTACCTCAGTTGGGGCTTGAGTCACTGAGGGAATGGGTGTGGTCACCGGTGGTGTATCAGCGATGGATGTCACTGACATGGTTGTTGTAGTAGCAGTTGTGGAAGAGCGAGCCACGAAATCATCTAAGGTAGTCTGTTGAGAGACCACCTCATGTACCTTTGTCGAGTGGGATTTCTCCACAGTCTTCTTGGCCTTTTTAGAAGGACCAGAAGGAGCTTTTGATTTGCATTTTTGAGGGGTGGTAGTGGGGGATAGCTGATGAAGGAACCATCGGCGTAGCCACTAAAGTCGAAGAAGTTTGAGAGAGGAGAAAGCGCAAGGTTTGAAGACTTACCTCTTGTTCAGCGGGCTTAACTTCCAAGGCTCGAAGTCCAACCTTGGAGAAGCTGCAGTCTCCTTCCTTGGGGTATTTGTCAGCTAGGAAGAAGTGGAGAATGGCGGAGATGAAACGGACGTAGGGAATTTTAATGTCCCTTTCAGTATTTTCAATATTTGAAAAGAGAACTTTAAAGATCGCTCCTGCATAGTGCCGTCCAGCAAGCACTGAGTATCCCATCTGGACCTGAACTTTGCTAGCTTGGTCCAGTGATCAAACCTTTCCACTCATACATTGAATGATATGAGTGAAAATGAAGTTCAGCCCCGAAGGCATGTTCGCCTTTTGGATCTTAGTCAGCTTCTTGTTTGGGATTTTAGTGCGAGACCTAAAATCCCATTGGTAGCTCATGAAGTCAAGAAACTGAATGAGTTCAGCGTCAGTTGGTGGAGCATCAAATCCTTTGGAGGTCTTCGAAGGAAGACGAAGTGTTGTGCGGATGGCGAGAGCGGTGATGTTCCCTAGACCATGTTGAGTATGGAAAGTGATGGCAGGGATTGGTTTGCCTTGCTTGCTTAGAACTTCACCCTTATCAGCAGTGAACCAGAATTGCTGAAGAAGAGATTTGGAAGGCTTGGGATCAACCTTCAATGCATATCCTAGGCATGATTCCTTAAGAAAGTTAGCAGCATGCACGAGATGAGGATATTTTTCAGCGTCGAAGTCCAATCGTGCTAAGTGGTTGTTCTTAGCAACTTCCGAATTAGCAAGGGCGAATTTAACATTCTTGGAAGGAATGAGATTAGCTTGGGCCATTTCTGGAATAGAGAAGAAAAAAATAGAATAGAGTAGAAGGTTTAGAGTCTAAAAACATCACAGAATATTTTACCATTTTCTTGTTAAGGAAAGAAACTTGAAAAATAGGTTTGTTTTTAGAGGAAAAAAAATCAGTTTCCTGAAAAGGAAGTGAATAAAACATTCTTAAAAAACATAAGGTTTTTGTATACAATAAAATCATAAAGAAAATGATTTTACGTGAGAAAACACTCTTAATCCAAAATGGAAAAGAATATTTAAGATTAGATTAGTGTTTTAGAGAAGAAAGGATAAGAATCATGAACCTGAAATTGTTTGAAGATTTGAAGATTTAGTGTTCTTGGTTTCTTGCTTGAATGTCGAGAGGAAGTTACTTGCTTTTTAAGTTTTGAGAGAACGTAAAAAGGTAAAACAGTAAATGGCATTCCTTTTATATGAGGAGAGAGAAGGAATTTGGACCTGAAAAAGGAGGTCATCATGACACGGACACGTCCCACGAATTTGATTGGACATGAAGTGCAACGGACAAACGTGTCAGAAAAAGGCGTGCCATGGATTATCGTTTAGAATGACGTCATAGGAGAGAGAAAACGTTTCGTTTTTAGAAAGCATCACTGATAGAAATTCAGAGATAATTTTTCTTTTCAAAGGATCACTGACTAGAAATATCAGTGATAAGATTTGTTTGTCAAAAAGCTTTTAACCACTTGAAGAAATTCAGTGATTGAAGATTTTAATTTTTGAAAAACGTCTTACTGAATGAGATATTCAGTGAGAGAGAATGAGAAAACATACCTGAGAGTTGGAATATTTAGCCAGATATTACATGATGAAGTCTAACATATTATCACTGACATAATGCATGAAAGCTGAAGAATCAATCTTCAAGATTCAACATTCCAAGCTCACTGATGAGAAAGTTAAATCTTGTCTCATTAAGAGGTTTGGTAAAAAGATCAGCGAACTGATAGTCAGTATGGATAAAGTGAAGTTCAATATCACCATTCATCACATGATCTCTGATAAAATGATATCTGATCTCTATGTGTTTCGTCATTGAATGTAGCACTGGATTGTTTGCTATAGCGATGACACTAGTGCTGTCGCAATAGATTAGAATTTTGGATAACTGAAAGTCATAGTCTAATAGTTGATTTCTCATCCATAAAACCTGAACACAACAACTTCCAGTTGCTATGTATTCAACTTCAGCTGTGGAAATGGACACTGAGTTTTGGTTTTTACTAGTCCAACTTACCAGCTTTCCTCCTAGAAGTTGACATCCTCCAGTGGTGCTTTTTCTATCAAGTTTGCAACCTGCAAAATCACTATCTGAATAACCAATGAGATCGAACCCTGAATATTTGGGATACCAAAGACCTAGGTTAGGAGTTCCCTTAAGATATATGAAGATTCGCTTTACAGCGATCAGATGGGATTCCTTGGGTTTTGATTGATAGCGTGCACAGAGACATGTAGAGTACATGATGTCAGGTCGACTCGCTGTAAGATACAGTAGGGAGCCGATCATTCCTCTATAGGCAATGACATTTACAGGTTTTCCCACTGGATCCTTGTTTAATGTCAGAGGAGGTGCCATAGGAGTTTTCATCGCTGAAGTTTGAGTGAGATCAAACTTCTTCAGCATATCTTTAACATACTTACCTTGGTTAATAAAAGTACCTTTATCAGTTTGCTTGATCTTGAAGTCCAAGGAAGTAAGTTAGTTCACCCATCATACTCATTTTATATTCTTTCTTCATTCTTTTAGCGAAGTGAGTACACAGAGATGGGTTAGTAGAACCAAATATAATGTCATCAACATATATTTGTACAAGAATAATATGACCTTTTATCTTTCTCAAAAACAAAGAGTTATCAATTTTTCTATGTTCAAAATTTTCAGAGATAAGAAAAGAAGAGAGAGTGTCATACCAAGCGCGAGGAGCTTGTTTTAGACCATAGAGAGCCTTATCCAACTTATATACACAATTTGGATGATTAGGGTCAGAGAACCCTGGGGGTTTTTCAACATAGACTTCTTCATTCAACTTTCCATTTAGGAACGCTGATTTGACATCCATTTGATATACTTTGAAGTCTTTGTAAACTGCATAAGCTAAGAAAAGTCGAATTGCTTCGAGCCTGGACACATGGGAAAAAGTTTCATCATAGTCTATGCCTTCCTCTTGTCTGTATCCCTGAGTAACTAGTCTAGCTTTGTTGTGGGTTACAGTCCCATGTTCATCTAATTTGTTTCTAAACACCCATTTAGTGCCTATAACAGATTTATCAGATGAACGGGGAACGATATTCCAAACTTGATTTCTAGCAAACTCAGTCAGCTCTTCTTGCATAGAGCTGACACAGTTTGGATCTATGAGGGCATCATCAGTCTTCTTTGGTTCTGTAAGAGAAAGAAAATTAACAAAGAGACAGATGTTACCTGAACTTCGTCGTGTCTGAATACCTGCATCTCTGGTCCATCGCTGAGCTGGGGCATGATCGCTCACCTCAGGAATGTTCACTGATGAAGAAACTTGAGGTTCTTCAGCTAAGAGATGTTGAGCTTCAGATAAACCATTATTTACTGAGAGGTTTTCAGAAGAGGGAAGTTCTGATGGAGGAAGTGTGTTTAGTGGAACAGCTGAAATCCAAGAGGTGGATTCAACGTTAGGAGGTATGATGTTTGGATCTTCATCAACATTACGAGAGTTTGTTTGCTGATGATTGTTGAAGAGAGGTTATGTTTCTCTATAGTGAGAGAACATCCAAGCATTTAGTTCTTTATTATCAGCGATAGGTTTAGAATTCGCTAATCTGGATTCGTCAAAAGTGACATGAATGGTTTCTTCTAGAGTTTGTCTTCTCTTATTGAAAACTCTGTAGGCTTTGGAAATTGAGGAATATCCAAGAAAGATTCCATCATCATCTTTTGGATCGAACTTTCCAAGAGCATCTTTGTTGTTTAAAATGAAACACTGACAACCAAAGATGTGAAGAAAGTTGATAGAAGGGTTTCTTCCATGAAAGAGTTCGTAGGCTATCTTGCTGAAACGTTTTACTATTAGAGACCTGTTCTGAGTAAAACAAGCAGTGTTGACAGCTTCTGCCCAAAATTGAGTTGGAAGATGAGAATCGCTGATCATTGATCTTGCAACTTCAATGATCGTTCGATTTCTTCTTTCAGCAACACCATTTTGCTGAGGAGTTCTTACAGAGAAGAAATTGTGAGAGATTCCCTTACTCTCAAAGAAATTTTTCAGGGAACTGTTTTTGAATTCAGTTCCATGATCACTTCTTATTGAGCGAACAGTTAGATTATTCAGTACTTCCATCTTTCTAACAAAGGATATCAGTTCTTCTAGAGTGTCACTTTTACAGCGAAGAAAGATTACCCAGGTGTAGCGAGAATATTCAGCTACAATGACAAGTGTATATTTATTTCCAGCTATGGATTGGATATTGACAGGGCCAAATAAATCCATATGCAAGAGTTGAAGAGGACTAGTCACTGAGGAAACTTGTTTTGATTTGAAACTAGCTTTGGTCTGCTTTCCCTTTTCACATGCTGAACAAAGAGATTCTTTGGCATATGAGTGCTAAGGGAGACCGGGGACTAGTTCTTTTGAGGAAAGAGAATTCAGTGTCTTGAAGTTGAGATGAGATAGCCTTTTGTGCCATAACCAGTTGACATCTGAAGAGGCCTTTGAGAGAAAACAAACGTTTTCAGTGGTAGTAGAGTCCATGTATATTACATAGACATTTTCCATACGATAACCACTAAGAGCGAGCTTTCCTTTTTCATTCATCACTGAACATGCTTTCTTACAAAAGCGAACTTCGTAGTCTTTGTCACATAGCTAGTTGATGCTAAGAAGATTATGCTTCAGTCCATCTACGTAAGCGACTCTTCTGAAGGTAGTTGTTCCATTGCTGAGAACACCAAACCCTCTGGTATAGCCTTTTCCATTTCCATCAAAGGTCACTGAGGGACCTTTCTCTTCCTTGTAATCAGTGAGCAGGTCTTTTTGTCCAGTCATGTGTTGAGAGCATCCGCTATCTAAATACCAGATACCCTTCGATCCCTGCAAGCATAGGGAAGATTAATTTTTGATTGGTACCCACTTTTCAATGGGTCCAGCAGTGTTAGTAGAGATAGAAGGTTCATCAATCTTCACGGCATTTGAAGATTCAACTTCAGTGGTAACCTTCACTTTGGTTGTTTGATTAACCTTAGTGGCATTTTTCACCTTAGTAGATTTCTCAGCTTTGGTGACCTTCTTAGCCTTGGAGGTAATCATCTTCACTTTAGCTGTCTTTTCAGCTTTTGTGGCAGTAGGACATTTACTAGCAATATGGTTAGTAAGTCCACAGTGATAGCATTTTCTATAGACGAAATTTGCCTTGTGACTATGAGAAGTAGAGTTAGAAAATTTGAGATAAGCAGGGCCAACTCCAAGAATGCCCGTAGCATAAGATCTAGGAGGAACTTTTAGCTCTTCGGATTTCTTAGGCTTAATATCAATTTTCAGCTTTGGAGTTGATCTCTGAGAGATATCAGTGATTTTAGTTCTAGAGCTGGAAGATTGACTTACTGAAGGTTTAGAAGGAACTTTCAGTTTTGCTTTCTTGGTAGCCTTCTGAGGATGAGAAATGTATTTCCCTTTATCATCAAGCTTAGATCTTTTTAATAAGTCCTTAGGAATAGGATTAGAAGATGAAGAACAGTGAGTAGAAGAAGTGTCAGGGATAGAAGAGACAAACATTCCCAAATTGAGCATGGAACAATCTCTGCTAGATTCGTCCTTTTCAGGATGATAACCGAGACCAGTTTTGTCATTAGCAGGGATTTGAGCCCTGATGATTTCAGTGATCTTGGTTGACGATTTACACCATCCCTCAACAGTTGCCTTTTCTGCTTTTAAAGCAATAATGGCTTGTTCGCGTTAAATGCTGATAATTTCATTTACAATGACTTGATCTTTTAAACTTTCCTCTAGAAGAGTTAGTTCTCTGATCCTTTCGTGACATTTCTCTAGATGTTCAGTTAAGTCAATGTTTTTGTTTTCAGCTAGAGTTTTGCCATTGAGTGCATTGTATAAGTCTATTGTCAGCACATCTACAATGCGACTTCTCTCAGCTCCAGAAAGAGAGGAATTAGTAGAGATTGATACCTGAGAGGAGATATAACTCATGGAAGTTCCTGTTGGTTCTTCTACTTCTTCTTTAATCTCAGCCATAAGACAGAGATTAGCAACTTCTTCTTCATCAGAACTAGATTCTTCAGATTCAGCCCAGTCATGCTCTTCAGTGATAAGACCTTTACCTTTTCGCTTAAAGTTTTTCAACTTTTGATATTTCTCTTTCAGCTTAAGGTATTTGCCATCGTTGGTTTTCCTGGTGGTAGAAGATTTTAAAACTTTATTTGACATGCATTCTCTTGCAAAATGTCCAACTTTTTCACAGTTAAAGAAAGTAGCAGTAGCCTTATCAACAGGGGTTGATTTTGGCTTGTCAGTAATAGAGAGAAGCTTATTTCTTCTGAAATTGCTCTTTCTTGCAAATCTTTTGAAAGAGTTTGTCAAAAGTGCTAAGGATTCATCAAACTCTGAAAGATCAGTGTCTGATAATTCTTCAGAGTCAAAATCTAACTCAGTGATAGAAAGAGTAGATCGCTGAGATAGAATGATCTCTGAAGAGACTAAAGCAACAAGAGTGCTTTTGGAGTCTTTAGAATCTTTTACAAGATTCTTCTTCAGGAGATTTGATTTCTCATAGTTGAGCAATATTCCATACAAAGTGCTAAGAGAGAGAGAGAATGTTGATCCATACTCTCTCAGTGATTTGATAAAGACCCTTTTCTATACGTAGTGAAAATTACGTTTAATATTATGTATTAGTGTTTCATCATCAACGATCATACTGAGTCTGTTCAGTTATCACTTATGATCTCTCTTGTAAACATTCATATGTATAAGTGTTTCACTATAAGCGGTTAAATACCGAGTATGTTCAGTATCGCTGATAATTTATAATGTAAACAGTTAGACGTAATCCTTGA
This sequence comes from Arctium minus, assembly GCA_954870635.1. NCBI lineage: Eukaryota > Viridiplantae > Streptophyta > Magnoliopsida > Asterales > Asteraceae > Arctium > Arctium minus. The sequence continues at coordinate 79,210,478 of OX941088.1, read as the reverse complement.
AGACAAGTTTCGCGTCAAAAGATCTTCATAGCTGAATCGAAGACGAAGCTGCTGAACAAAGACAAGTCTACTCATGACCTGATGCGAATATCAGTGAAGCAAAGACAAATCTACACACGCGAAGAAACCTGAGGAAAAGCTTCAGCTATAGCTGAACTTCTTTGTATCTCTGAAGGAAGAGATATTCAGCGATCGATGATCACTTAGCTTATGCCTCAAGTCTCTTTTGTCTTTCCCTTGCACACCTAGTACAATGTGTCAGAACGGACATACCTCTGCTACAATTCGTACAACAACTCTGTCAACTACACTGTTCATTATACGACTGAAAGCATGTCTCCTAAAGTCAGACCCATGCAACCAATCAATGAAGGACACGTGTAAAGTACTCTGCCATGCATTTAATGCATAGGGTATAAATATCAAGATCAACACTCCATCTGGAGAGAAGCCTTCATCTTTCTAAAAATATAGAAACCCTTGTTTTCTATACTCCTCCAATCTCCCATTCTCTATCTTCTAGTGCAACCATCTTAGTGTTTCTTAAGTTTGTTTATATTAGGTTCTACTTAATCTTATTCCGCAACAAACTTGTAAATTGTGTTTGATTTATCAATAAACAATTTATTAAACTTTAAAATTATGTGTTTGTATTCAACCCCCCTTCTACAAACTAGTTAAGCACCTTCGGGACCAACAAGTGGTATCAGAGCAGACTGTTTAATCTAATAAACAAGATCATGCTTTGTTCTCTTCCTTGCTATTCTAAATATGGAACTTAATGCAAACACAAACTACTATGATAATGGTTCACTCTCTACACATCCTCGATTTATCAGAGATAACTTTGCTCTCTGGAAAAATCGAATGATGCTATTTCTAGAAGGTGTAGATCCTACTATACCTGAATACGTAGCAAATGGCACATATGAACTTTTCACAATCATATATGCTGTTCCAGCTACTACCACCACTCCTGCTGTTCCTGAACGTTATGCTATTAAGGAAATAAGACAGTGGAGTGATGAAGACAAAAAGAAGGTCGGTCTAGATGCAAAGGCAAAAACCATTATCTCTATGGCTCTGCCTGATGAAGCTTTCCATTCCATCACGCATCTCAAAACTGCCAAGGAAATGTGGGACACTATATGTGTTCAATATGAGGGTACCACTAAAGTCCAAGAAACTCGAAAGATTAACTTGGTACGACAGTATGAAAGTTTTTTCTCTGGTAAGAACGAATCTCTCTCTGATATTCACCAGAGGTTTAACTGCTTAATCATTGATCTAAGAACTACTGGTAGGACCTATTCAAATTCTGAGGTCTTAACTAAATTCTTAGAATGTCTTCCTGAAAGTTGGGACAGTTATTCAATGTGTCTCAAGCTAACAAAAGACTTAAATTCTCTCTCTTACTGACAAGCCAAAATCAACCCCTGTTGATAAGGCTACTGCTACTTGCTATAACTGCGAAAAGATTGGACACTTTGCAAGTGAGTGCAGGTCAAAGAAAGTCTTCAACCCTTCTACCTCTAGAATATCCAGCGATAGCAAATACCTTAAGATGAAAGAAAAATATCAAAAGTTGAAGAACATTAAAAGAAAAGGTAAAGGTCTTATCGCTGAAGAGCATGACTGGGCTGAATTAGAAGAATCAGGTTCTGATGAAGAAGAAGTCACTAATCTCTGCTTTATGGCCGATGATAATCCCAAAATCAACTAAATCGTAGAGAGAGAAAGTAGAGAGAGAGAGAGAGAGTTGAAAGCGCAAGATGTAATTTCTATTAAGGTATGCGTGAGATTCCTTCCAAGACACAAAGCCACAAGGGACTTAAATACCCTTGGCTAATACAGACCAGATAAGCCCTCTAAACACAGTATTAGACCAAGCCTATAAATACAATGATTACTATAAAACTTGACTTAACAATCTCCCCCTTAGTAATCATTGGCGCTGTGGTCTTCAATATTCATCTTCTAAATCAACACAGACCATCTAAGCGTCTTAGCGAAGCTTCTTGACTAAAAAAAAAAATTCTTCTCAGCATCTTTCAATTTATATTGCCTTTGCTGCCTTGACAAGACTGGACCTGTTTGAAATAAGATTGAAAGAACAATCGGTTCATCAACTTCTGCTCTAGACAACACACCTCTTTCAAATGATCTTGAATGAACTGTGATGGTCAGAGTTGGAACATCAAAAGAACTAATATAGCTGAGAAAAAATAGAATCTTAAGCGAATCTTGAGCAGTAGATAAACTTCGAACTCTTTGTCTCTTTAACTTCTCCTTAACTTCTCCCCCTCATGACCTTGATGATCTGGATCAACTTGGTCATGCAAATGTTGGAGACGAGACAGCTTCAGATCTGCAAAATTCAGAGTAAAGGAGAAAAGGAAGTTTTGCGCTACACGTTGGTGGCGCAAACTTAGTTTTACGCTAGCTGAAGGTGGCGCAAAGTTGAGTTTTGCGCTACCAACTGTTGGCGCAAATCTGACTTGAAATCTGAAAATTTTCACTTGTTAAGCTCTTTGACTCCCCTACACAAATGCACTAAATATGACAATTCAAGTTAACATTCATATAGAAAATCAGATACTCCCCCTCGAAATGAGATATGATCTTTCAAAATATTCTCCTTATTCACTCCCCCTTGAAAAATGCACAGACCCATTAACACAGACATTAGAACACAAAGATCAAAACATCAATGTAGTAAGAAAAATATACTGAATATATATTTTGAAACAACTAAATATATAAAATTTTAAACACTAAACAAATTAAAATCTACTCAGTAAAATATCACAGATTAATCCATCAGTTGAAATCAAGTGTATGTTGTTGGATACAGATACAAGTTTCATTGCATATCAAGTTAAAACATGTTTAGTTTCAATAACTTTAATTAATCTATTCAGTGTGCTAGCATGCGAACTTCGATTAGCTTCAAGAAAATGCAATTCTAAAAATATAATAGAGAACTTTGCATGTACTCACACTAAGCCATCAAAAATTATGATTTTCACAAATTTATAGGTTTATCGCAACTCAAACATATCACCAAGTATCATGAGATGTGTGCTCATTGGCATCTTTTAGAATTGTGCACATTGGCATCTTCACATGAGTGTGCTCTTTGGCATCTTTTAAGATTGTGCACTTTGGCATCTTTTAATCAAAAAGTTTGGTAAGTAAAGAACATGCCGTAAACGTAACTTTATATCTGATCCTATTGCAGGATTTGGGTCAGCCGCTCCCAGACCAGTTGGCCTTAGGGGACTAGGTGTCAAGCACCCCTTGAAACTTACTCTCCCAGATCAGAAAGGCTACATCGACACATCCTAAACCCATTCATACCAGTAGAACATGACTTTCGATCTGATTCTATAGAAGGATTTGGGTTCGATCACTCCCAGATCAATTGACCTTAGGGGACCAAATGACAAGCATCCCATAGAACTTACTTTCCCAAACCAGAAAGGTCACAGGTACAAATTTTTAAACTTAGAGATTTCTGTATTTTATATGTAATAATTTCATCTCAATCACCCAGTTTTACATCTAAGTGCTTAGCCCATATTTTCATTACAATCCATAATTCTGACTTTTTAGGATTTCTAAGCATTGTAAACTATACATATTCCGAATAACACAACTTTAAAGAAGTATCAAAAGTTTCAAACATGTTGCTGACCTTTCGATTTTTGTTAGACTTGAAATTTGAACAAATAAAACTTCGATATAAACAAAGTAACTTGAAAATTTATCCTAAACACATATTTTATTCAAAAGAAAGAAAAACTGTAAAACTTTTACTTTATAGAATAAAATTTGTAAAAATTTAAACTTTTAAATTCAACATGCCGAGTTTGAAAGAAAAAATATGTAAAGAATTCGGCAAAATGATATTTAGTCGGAACAAAATAAAGTTCAATAATACTTTCTTCCACATAATGTATAAAGAATTTGTATCTCATATCAAAAAATTTGGATTGTACAAATTCAGGTTTAGATTGAACTTGCTCAGATTCTTGAAAAATAATTTGAGAAAACTGGAACAACATCATTATCAGAGATAAATACAGCGGAAAAAAATAGATGCACTCACAGTTTCTCATTTGTCAGAAGCTAAATGCATTGAAGAACGAGTCCTAAACTGATATGTTTAGAAGTCGTAGTCCATTGAAGTACGGGTTCTGAGTTGATGTACTCAGAAGCCATCTTTCTCTTAATCCCCCTTGACTATAGATGCCTGCAACTCAGAATTAATCTTTTGTTTTGGTACCCACTTGAATTTGGGTCCATGTTTGTTAGTTGCAGTTCTAAAGGGAGAATATTTGTTAGATTTGACATAGAAAGCATGAGAAATATTATCAGAATAATGAACATAAGAATCAGTAGAAGAGAAAGCATAATCATCTGAACTAGAATCAGAAGAAGAATATGAGACATCTTTTGAAATTTGAATCATTTGCTTTATTAAGTATTTTGAAATTTTATTACACACAGCAAATGAATCACTTTTATAAATTTTGTTTACATATCTATCTTCATCAGTCGTAGATTCATCAGATGTCCGCTTGACCCTCCATATCTGCCTTGAAGGAGTGCTCAAAGTCCTATCTGAAATATTCAAATCAGAAGAATTAGAATTTTCAGAAATACCAGTATCTTGTTTCTTTGACTTCTTTGACCTTCTTCTTTCACGCTTTGGTTTATAATAATCATCATTTAGCGTAAAAGATTTATCAAGAATTTTTGAATTAAGATTTGAATCAGAAGAAGCAATTTTACCTAATAAACCCAACTGAACAAACAATAAATCTGAACTTACCTCGGAGTCAGAAAAATTTTGAGAAAAGTTTTCAGATTTTAGAAATTCCTTTTTGTTTTCTTTAAAATCAGAAGAAATGCCAGAAACAGAATTTGTAATTAAATCTTGTTTTTGAAAAATTAATGTTTCTTCAAGACTTGACGTCATGAAAGAAAAAATAACATCAGATTCAATTTCTTTTTGAATATTTTGATCTTCCATTTTATCTTCAAGATCAATCATTTTGCTTTCTAACACTAATGGAGAAATATATCTCTTAGAATCATAAGAAACTGGAGATATATTTTCTTTATTAGTGTTAGTAGCACAAATATCAAAATAATCATCAGATAATGAAGATTTAATGGAAGAAATGTCATTTAAACTGTTTCTGTTCTTCTTTGATTTTTCGGGAAAATATTTGGCATTTTCGCGCGTGTAAACAAAAGAAATTTCCTTTTTCTTGTTATTCATCCTTTTCTCATTTTCGATTTCTAACACTTGCTTTTCATTCAACCAATCAATTTAAATTGAGGAGCATATTTAGCAAGAGTTAGATAATCGAATTTATATAAAGTAGGGGATTTTTCGATAGCATTGTTTAAACAATGAGGATTTTCAAAACCAAGTCCCCATTTTTCTTTAATAGACTCATAACTCCGTAGTTTGTTCAAATAAATAGTTTGTTCAGTTTGATTACTTCGATATAATTTTTCTTCCAACTCATTTATTTTATCTGAAAAATTATCTTTTAATTTGGTCATTTCAGTCAAAGAATCAAGATAAGTCATATTTGATTTTTCTAAATCATCCAATTTCTTTTGAAAGATTTCTTTTGTATGATCCAAAATAGATTTTTCATCTTTCAAAGAAATTTTTAATTTGTCAATCAAATTTGACTTTTCTGAATTTTATTGTTTTTCAGATAATAACTTTGAGCGAAGATCATGTAAAGCAGTTATAATAATGTTCATCTGTGAAGAAATAAATGTGAAATGAAACTCAGAAGGTACCTCATCTTCATTAGTTGAGGAATCATCATCATCACCCTGATCATCTTCGATGAAGCACATATGAGCAGTCTCCACATTATCAGCTTCATCGTCAGAGTGATCTAGCCAGAATTCTTCTTCGGCTAGCAGAGCAGTTCCATTCTCTCTCTTTTCGGCTAGTTCCATTTTCTTCCGATAATATGTCGAATCCCGAACTTTCTCCACTCGACACTCCTTAGCAATGTGACCCGGATTGCCACAGTTAAAGCATGCAACTGCTTTCTTAACCTCGGGCACTTTGACATTCTGAGACCCAGAAGTGAAGTGAAGATTGTTGGAACCCGGATGATGTTGGAACTTTTTGTTGTAATGTTGAGAGAGAAGAATCATAGCTTTCTAAAGAGCTTCACCATCATCATCATTTGCACCATCATAAGCATTATCAGTCAATGCTTGTTCAACTAGTTTGCTTGTGAGAATTGCAACCGGATCCACTGTCTTCTTGTTTTTCTTGTCAAGTTTGGCCTTTTTATTCTTAACAATGCATTCATCTGTCATCAGAATCTCATAAAGCTCTTGGATTTGCCTAGAAGATATCCTGACATCATTCCTCAAGCGATGGCAAGATTTATTCCATTCTGGTTGCAGAGCGTTGAGGAATTTCAGATTTGTTTCCAACTCAGTCTTTTCCACTTTTATCTTTCGTAGATCATTCAGCATAGTGCAAAACCTATCAAAGATAACCTTCAGAGACTCATCGTCCTTTGCCTTAAATTCCTCAAAATTATTCATGAAGCGTGTTTGACGTATTTGTGTAGCAACTGCTGACCCAAGCATGATCTTTTCTAATTGGGTCCACATCATCTCCGGATCATGCTTGAAACAATCAATTCGATTATAAATGGAGTTAGGCAGTGCTAGCATCAAATTGGACTTTGCTTCTCGATCGGCTTTTTTGCGTTTAACCTCTTCGGCAGTCAAGGGAGTGTCATTTTTAGGTCTGATGAATGGTCCTTCAGTAAATGACTTCATCATGTTCTCTCCGTTAGCTTGACGCTCGATGAAGTTAATGAACCTATCTTGCCACTGAGCGAACTTATTTTCATTGATTAAAACAGGTGGACGTGTATCTGTTCCCAATGACATCATAAGATCATTCTTGTAAAGCTGAGCTTGAAACGCAAACTTTGCAGAATCCATATCTTCAGAAATCCAGAAAAAATTCTAAGTCTTGAACACAGAGAAACTGGCGCAAACTGAGATTTGCGCGAAATGAGGATGGCGCAAAATAAGATTTGCGTGAACAGTGACTGGCGCAAACTTTGACTTTGCGTGAGATGAGAGTGGCGCAAATGAGGTTTGCGTTAGACGATGATGGTGCAAACTGATCTTTGCGCGAGATGAATATTGAAGAGAACCTTTCTTTGCTTGAGCAGAAGGTGACGCAAAACTTGCGCGAGTAAGAGGTGGCGCAAAATTGATTTGCGTGAGCTGTTGGTGGCGCAAATTTAACTTGCGCGATACGTTCTTAGCGCAAACTTTACTTGCGCTAAACAAAGGTGACGCAAACTTTTCTTTGCGTGAGAAGATGGTAGCGCAAAAGTAACTTTGCACAATGAGCTGAAGTTTTCGTGAAATGTATATGGCACGAACTTGACTTTGCGCGAAGTGCAGATAGAGAGAACTTGAACTTTTCGTGAAGAACTTGACTGAACTTGGCACAAAGCGATGAAGAACTGGCACAAAGTTAAGATGAACTCGCGCAAAACTCTATGAACCCGCGCAAAACTCGGATCTGGCGCAAATACGATGAAAAACTCAGAATCCTTCTAAATTCGATTACAAAACCGAATTTAATGAAAGTTTTCTTTCACAAATATGTTCAAAAACTACTTTCTAACAACTTTGAATAAAACAATTTGATCAAAAACCACAAAATTTTGAAATCTTTAAATCACACAGTACGTTTCAACGACTTTCCAGAAAAATGGAAAAACTCAAAATTGATTATTAAAGAATGAATTTCTTGTAAAATGATGTGAATCAAATATGTTTTATAATCAAAATCAAATCCAACGAACCAAATTACAAAGAAATTCGTTTAGAAAACAGTCCGAATTTGATGAAAAATCAAAAAATGAGATTTTCTTGAAAAAATCAAGAAAATCGATCAAATTTCCTGATTAAACCACAAATTCAGAATTGAAAAACGTTTCTCTCAATTCTCTCAGATTTAGAACAGCTCTGATACCAATTGATAATCCCAAAATCAACTAAATCGTAGAGAGAGAAAGTAGAGAGAGAGAGAGTTGAAAGCGCAAGATGTAATTTCTATTAAGGTATGCGTGAGATTCCTAACAAGATACAAAGCCGCAAGGGACTTAAATACCCTTGGCTAATACAGAACAGATAAGCCCTCTAAACACAGTATTAGACCAAGCCTATAAATACAATGAATACTATAAAACTTGACTAAACAACCAAGATTAAAGAAGAAGTGGAAGAATCTCTAGAAACTTCCATGAGCTATATCTCCTCTCCATGAAGACAAGTTTCGCGTCAACAGATGTTCATAGTTGAATCGAAGACGAAGCTGTTGAACAAAGACAAGTCTACTAATGACCTGATGCGGATATTAGTGAAGCAAAGACAACTCTACTCATACGCGAAGAAACCTGAGGAAATGCTTCAGCGATAGCTGAACTTCTTTATATCTCTGAAGGAAGAGATATTCAGCGATCGATGATCACTTAGATTATGCCTCAAGTCTCATTTGTCTTTCCCTGCACAACCAGTACAATGTGTCAGAACGGACATACCTCTGCCATAATTCGGACAACAACTCTGTCAACTACACTGTTCATGATACGGCCGAAAGCATGTCTCCCAAAGTCAGACTTTCTCTGTCAATCAAAGAAAGACACGTGTAAAGTGCCCTGGCATGCATTTAATGCATAGGGTATAGATAGAAAGATTACCTCTCCATCTGGAATGTGCATACCTCTAGCCTTCATCTTTCTAAAATATAGAAACCCTTGCTTTCTATACTTCTCAAATCTCCCCTTCTCTATAATCTTTTGCAACCATCTTAGTGTTTTCTTAAGTTTGTTTAGATTGAGTTTTACTTAATCTTATTCCGCAACAGACTTGTAAATTGTGTTTGATTTATCAATAAACAATTTATTAAACTTTAAATTCTATGTTTGTATTCAACCCCCCCCCTTCTACAAACTTGTTAAGCACATTCGGGACCAACAAGTGGTATCAGAGCAGACTGTTTAATCTAATAAAGAAGATCTTGCTTTATTCTCTTCCTTGCTATTCTAATATGGCACTTAACACAAACACAAACTACTATGATAATGGTTCACTTTCTAAACCTCCTCGACTTAGCAGAGATAACTTTTCTCTCTGGAAGAATCGAATGATTCTATTTCTTGAAGGTGCAGATCCCACTATACCTGAGTACATAGCAAATGGACCCTATGAACCTGTCCAAATCATAGCTACCGTTCCAGCTACTACCACCACTCTTGCTGTCCCTGAACGCTATGTCGTTAAGGAAATAAGACAATGGAGTGATGAAGACAAAAAGAAGGTTAATATAGATGCAAGGGCAAAAACCATTATCTCTATGGATCTGCCTGATGAAGCTTTTCATTCCATCATGCATCTTAAAACCTCCAAAGATATGTGGGACACTATATGTGTTCAATATGAAGGCACCACTGAAATCCAAGAGACTCGAAAGATAAACTTGGTAAGACAATATGAAAGTTTTATCGCTGGTAAGAATGAATCTCTATATGATGTTCACCAGAGGTTTAACTGCTTAATCATTGATCTAAGAACTGTTGGTAGGACCTATTCTAATTCTGAGATCCTAACAAAATTCTTAGAATGTCTTCCTGAATGCTGGGACAGTTATTCAATATGTCTCAAGTTGACAAAAGACTTAAATTCTCTTTCTCTCAGCACCTTGTATGGAATATTGCTCAACTATGAGCAATCAAACCTTCTGAAGAAGAATCTTGTAAAATATTCTAAAGACTCCAAAAGCACTCCTGTTGCTTTAGTCTCTTCAGAGATAATTCCATCTCAACGATCTACTCTCACTATCACTGAGTTAGATTTTGAATCTGAGGATCTATCAGACACTGGTCTTTCAGAGTTTGATGAGTTCTTAGCACTCTTGACAAACTCTTTTAAGAGATTTGCTAGAAAGAGCAATTTCCGAAGAAATAAGCCTCTCTCTCTTACTGACAAGCCAAAATCAACCCCTGTTGATAAGGCTACTGCTACTTGCTTTAACTGTGAAAAGATTGGACATTTTGCAAGTGAGTGCAGGTCAAAGAAAGTCTTCAAACCTTCTACCTCAAGAAGATCCAGCGATGACAAATACCTTAAACTAAAAGAAAAATATCAAAAGTTGAAAAACTACAAGCGAAAAGGTAAAGGTTTCATCGCTGAAGAACATGACTGGGCTAAATCAGAAGAATCAAGTTCTGATGAAAAGAAGTCGCTAATCTCTGCCTCATGGCTGAGATTAAAGAAGAAGTGGAAGACCCAACTGAAACTTCTATGATCTATATATCATCTCAGGTATCTATCTCTACTAATCCCTCTCTACCTGAAGCAGAGAGAAGTCGCGCTGTTGATGTGCTGAAGATTGATCTATACAATGATCTAAACGGCAAAACTCTAGATGAGAACAAAAATATAGATTTAACTGAACAGCTAGAGAAATGTCATGAAAAGATCAGAGAACTGACTCTTTTAGAGGAAAGTTCGAAAGATCAAGCCATTGTTAATGAAATCATCAGCATTGAACGCGAACAAGCCATCGCTGCTCTTGAAACAGAGAAGGCTACTGTTGAAGGATGGTATAAATCCTCAACAAAGATCATTGAGATTATAAATGCTCAAGTTCCTGGCAGTGATAGAACTGGTCTTGGTTTTTGGAAACCACATGATGAGCCTAAAGAAGACAGTTCCATGCTTAAGTTTGGAACGTTTGTCTCTTCTATTTCTGACACTTCTTATAATCAGTTTTATCCTTCATCATCTTCTAATCCCATCCTGAGGAAATATCCAAAGGCTCTAAGTCTGCGGATAAACAAAAATCCATTCTATATCCTCAGAAGACTTGTTAGAGCATAAATATGTTGGATACAAGATCAAGAAGACTGAAGGTCAAAGGTCAAGAAAGTCAAAGCTGAGAAAGTCAAATCTCATTAAAGTCAAAGTCTTTTGTAATAAAAGTCAAATTGTATTTGTATTTGTTTAGTTTTCCTGTTGTAATTAGTTGTAGGTATAAATAGGTTTCCTTGCTTTGTAATCAGTAGCAACAAAAGAAGAGTTTCAGTTGTACGTTTTATCAGTTACATTTTAGAGAGAGAAAGAGAGAGAGAATCTAGAGAGAGAAAGTGTAATCTTGTGGTTTATTGAATCGAATCAAACAGGTAATTGTGATATGTTGTTTGTTTGATTGTTTGTGTGATTAGAAACTAGATTTTGGGACAATTAATTGGTATCAGAGCAGATCCAAATCGAAAAATCAAGAAAAATCAGAAATTTCGTATTTGTGTTCTTCGGTGTCCAGATCAAATTTGAATTTTTGTGCGATTTTGGAGTTGTAATTGATTAGGTTTTGTTAGAAAAGTTTAATCGATCGAGTCTGTATAAGTTTTAGATCAATTTGCACTGTAATCGATTGTTGATTTTGGTTTTTGGTGAGTTTGAAGTTCACGAGTCAAATGCACTGTATTCATATCGATTTGTACATTTTTGTGTATTTGATCGAAATTAGTTGTTAGAATTGTGTTCTAGGTGTTTAGGCGAGCTAATTGTCAAATTTTCGTACTGTAATTCGAGGTCTAGATAGGTTTTTGGTGTAATTTTGATCGAGTTTCGTCGTTTGCGTAAGATCTGAGGTTTGCGCAAGATTCATCGAGGTTTGCGCAAGATTCATCTAGTTTTCATCAAGTGATTTTCTGAGATTTGCGTATTCATCTTGAATTGAAAAGAGAAAGTTTGAATTCAGACAAGTATACTTTGCGCAAGTATATAGATACGCAAAGTAAGATTTGCGTACACTTCTTGATACTTAAAGTAAGGTTTGCGTACGCTTCTTGATTCGCAAAGTTAGAATTGCGTAACCTTCTCAGCACGAAGCTACTCGTCACAAGACTTAGTTTGTATAACCAGTTTGATACGCAAAGGGAGATTTGCGTAACCAGTTAGATACACAAAGTGTGGTTTGCGTATTCAGCGTGATACGCAAAGTAGTGGTTTACGTACCCCATGTGTTGCGCAAAGCTTGGTTTACTTAGAAATTTTTTTTCTCTGAGAAATTTTTAAAACTGTAATATGGCCTTTAATAGTGAAATTTTTTTCTCTAGGGGCGCTGCCCCTTGACCCCACCCGCTAACCGGGTAGCGGGACCCCCGTTCTAAGTCTGCGGAGGGGGACAAAATTCTGATTGTGATCAAAATTTCTTAATTTCTATGTCAAGATTTCTTGTATTTTTGTGATTTCATATTTTGGACTAACGATCAGTTCTAGTTTCTTATTGCATATATTTTTCAAATAGGTTTTATCAAGATGACTTCTAAAGATGCACTTTCCATTGGCACCGATGTCAAGCCTCCTGTACTGTTTAAAGGAGAGTATGGACAATGGAAGTACAGATTCCTTGATTTCGTGGACCGACACACAAATGGAGAGAATATTCTTTTGTCAATTACAGAAGGTACTATGGCACCAATCATAGTTCAAGTACCTGCTGATGATGATTCATCTAATAGTGGACATGGTGATGAAGAAAAAGAACAAAAGACAAAACCAGTTAAAGTGGATTTATCTCAGTACTCAGAAGAACAGAAAAGTCGATATAAAGCAGATAAGCAAGCAAGATCTCTTCTACTTCAAAGCATTCCTAATGAGATTTACATCAAGATTGATAGCTACAAGGATGATGCTAAGAAGATGTGGGATCAATTGCAAAAAATGATGATGGGATCCAAGGTCGGGAATCAGATGAAAGTGGCTAACTGCATCAATAGCTACGAGGAATTCAAAGCCAAAGAGAATGAGAGTTTGGAAGATACTTATTAACGGTTTACTTTGCTTCTGAATGAACTGATGAAGAACAAAGTGACAAAGAAGCAGCTGGAAAACAATGTCAAATTCTTGAGTATCCTACGACCTGAATGGAAGAAACATACACGTAGGATGAAGCAGATGAAAGACTTGAATGACATACCTCTTCACGAAGTCTATGAGACTTTACGTCAGAATGAAGAAGAGATTGAGGAGAAAAGAGCTAAAAAGAAGAAGGCTGAAAAGGTTCCTGATCCGATTGCTTTGGTTGTTGGAGAGAAGAAGAAAGAAAAGAAAGAAAAGGCAGAGAAGAAGAAAAAGAAGAAAGTGCTTACGAGTTCTGAGTCAGAATCTGAATCAGATGGTGATGATGGAGAAAGTCTGAAACAAGCCATGATGTTACTGACCCATGCTTTTCAAAAGAAATTCTACAAGAAGCCGGGATCAAATTCTCAAAGGTATTCTTCATCAAGTTCAAAGAATCATGAGCACCGAGAGAGGGTGGAAGGAAAGAGATATAAAGAAAACAAAGATGAAGAAAATAGATATGTTGAGAAGAAACCTGATGAAAGGAAGAAGTTCGTGAATGATTACACTGTTGCCGAAAAGCCAGCAAGTGATCCAGTCAGATGCTACAACTGTGGCAAGATTGGACATTTTGCAAAAGATTGTAGAAAGCCAAAAGTTCGTAATTCTCAGTACTATCAGAACAAACTGCTACTGGCCAAACAGCAAGAAGCGGGCATAGCTTTAATGGCTGAGGATGAATTTTGGCTGGATCATTCAGAAGGTGAAGAGGAAGAGAAGGAAGAAACTGCTCATCTCTGTCTAATGGGAAAAGAAGTGAAGTATGATGAGTCAGATGACGAGACAGCTGATGAGGTATTAAACTTAACTGAAAAAGATTTTATAACCAAAATGGAAGCTATGATGGTTGAGCTTAATGATATTCAAGTAAAACTGAAGAAAGAAAAGGACAGAGTTGCTAAAAGAAACAACAAGATCTTTGAGCTTAATAAGTCTGTTATTGGGAACAAAGATCTAATTGATTCTTTACGCAAGTCTGCTTCTGATTCTAAACTTCAAGTAGATTGTTTTGAAAAGAAGATTTCTGATTTTGAAGTTAAAATTTCTAAGTATGAATTTGAGAAGAAAGAATCTGCACTAACTGTTCATAAACTGCAGGTTGAGAACAAGCTTTTGAATAAGAAGGTAAATGGTCTGGAATCCAAACTCTATGCAAGAGGCCAAACAAATCAAACTATCTTTCTTAATGCACCTAATGAAGAGGCTGATGTTAAAGAAAAATGGGGACTTGGTTTTGAAAACCCCCATTACCTTAAGAAAGCCGTCAGAAAACAACCATCACTTTATAATTTTCATTTTCTTGCTTGTGCTGGTAAACATCCTCATTTAAAACCCAAATTTGTTACCAAATTACCAGAAGAATTTGAGGCCAAAGAAACTGAAAATAGAAAGAATGTTAAGAAAATGCAACTATCATTTAACTATGCAAAGTTAAATGATAGTTATCTTTCAGAAACATCAAAAGTTCTTTCAAACGATTATTTTGCTAGTTATTCTGTTTCTGAGATGAAGGCAAAACCTGCAATTGCAAAGGTTTATGTTCCTCCACTCATTCTTGAAAGCAAAATAGTTGAGTTGGAAAATGTTTTATGTCATGAAAAACTTTTGGTTGATATTCAACAAAGTGTATTTTCTACTGTATTAAAGAGCACGGTTTTTCAATCTACATCTACAAAGTGTTCTAAAGTTACTGAGGCATCTCAAACTTCCTCTGATAATTTTGATGACTTATTTGAGTCTGCAAATGACTTTCTTAATTCTGACGATGGGTGCATAGAAGAAATTGATATGTTTGACTTCAATGCTCCTCTTCCTGATCATTCTACTTGTCTTACAAATGAAAAGGTGTTACCAAGTGTTCTTAAAACTGCTAAATCATCAACTAAGGTTGGTGAATCGGTTTCTGTAACTGCTGATTATTATTCTCAAGGTAAGAAACATAAGAAACAGCGATTACAGAAACAGAAACACACTGGTACACAAAAGAAAACTCAGTCTCAGAAATCTGCTTTTCCTAATAGATCTAAATCTTTTGTTTCAGATATAAGCAAGAAAAGGTCGAAAGCTCGAACTGAATGGCGACCAAAAAGGAAGGATGATGAGATAGCTGGATCAGTTTCTGATAATTCTTGTACTAGATAAGTTAGTAGTGATAATGATGTAATTGATCAACTTGCTTCACATAAACAAAACCTTGTAACTTCTTACAAGCGATATTCAATAAAGCAATTGATTCAATTATCTCCTATTTCTACTACATCTTATCATTATCGGAGAAATGATTTTGTTTACTCTCATAATTCTTCTGATTGGTTCGGATCTTATCATGTGTATTCTTCAAGATCAAATATTTTTAAAGGTTTTCAAAAGAACAGAGGGTCCATTTTAAAATGGATACCAAAATCTTGTACTAATCTGTTAGGACCCGTTTTTAAATGGGTACCTAAAGTTATTGTTTCCTGATTTCTCTTGCAGACCCGACATATGTGGTACTTGGACAGTGGATGTTCCAAGCATATGACTGGGAAAAAAGCTTTATTGTCTAATTATACAGAGAAATTCAGTGGAAATGTCAGATTTGGAAACGATCAGCTTTCACCTATCTTAGGATATGGTGACATTATTCAAGACAACATAACGATCAGTAAGGTGAGTTATATTGAAGGCTTAGGGCACAACCTGTTTAGCATTGGTCAATTCTGCAATAAAGGGTTAGAGGTCAACTTCAAATCTAAGAGTTGCTCGGTTCGTACTGAAGACGACACAAAACTCTTAGGTGGACATCGCAAGACAAACCTCTATACCATCAACCTGTCCAAAGTTCAGATTGACAATCAGGTATGTTTAATGACAAAAGCTTCAATGCAGCAAAGTTGGCTCTGGCACAAACGTTTATCACGCCTGAACTTTCGTTATATCAACAAGCTGGTTAGTGGGAAATTGGTAAAAGGACTTCCTGAGCTGAAATACGAGAAAGAACACTTATGTGCTGCATGTGAGAAGGGTAAGATGAAGAGAGCTCCGCATAGACCGAAGCCTGAACCAAGCACTAGTTCTCTGTTAGAATTGTTACATATGGATTTGTGTAGCCCAATGAGAACTCAGAGTTTGGGTGGAAAGAAATACGTGTTGGTTATTGTGGACGATTACTCAAGATACACGTGGGTCAAATTTCTTCGATCAAAAGATGAGACACCGGAAGTTCTCATTATTTTCTTAAAGACGACCCAGGTGAAAATGCAGCGACAAGTCAAGTTTCTTCGTACTGACAATGGCACAGAGTTCAAGAACAAGATTGTTGACGAATATCTCGAATCGATCGGGATTTCACATCAGTACTCTGCTCCTCGTACGCCTGAACAAAATGGAGTAGTCGAAGGGCAAAATCGGACGCTAGTCGAGGCCGCTCGTACTATGCTCATCCAATCTGATCTACCTCTATTCTTGTGGGCAGAAGCTGTGTCAACTGCATGTGATACTCAAAATCGATCCATAATACACCGTCGTTTTCAAAAGACTCCATATGAGCTGATCAACAACAGAACACCAACAATCAAGTATTTTCACATATTTGGGTGTAAATGTTTTATGCTTAACGACAGAGAGAGTCTGAATAAATTCAGTGCTAAGGCGGACGAAGGCATTTTTATCGGTTATTCTTCCACATCTGCAGCTTATCATGTTTATCTAAAGAGTCAAAAACAGTTGTCGAGAGCGTCAATGTCACATTTGATGAAGAAATGGCTTCTGATCAATTTAGTTCAGAACCCGTTATCACTGGAGTATTAGCTTCTGGGCAGATCAGTCCAGAACCTGCTTCTACAGCGAATAATTCGAATAACGCTTCTACTTCTATTTCACATTTATCTGATTTAGATTTGTTATTTGAATTCTTTTATGATGAGTTTCTAGGATCTAATATACCTAAATCTGTTGTGACGGACAGGTCTGAAGACACAATTTGCAATCATCCAGTCATTTCAGATGTTGTAACTGAACTTGAATCCCCCGTTCAGTCAAAAACTCACATTCCTACAATTACTCCTACAGTTGAAGATGTACAAGAAACTGCTGAGCCAGAAGTAACTGTTTCAGTTGGGTGTCATACATTGTCTACTCAACAGCCAGATTCTGCTGTTCCAACTGATACTTCTGCACCTGAAACTTCAACTGCAAATCCCTCTCCTGTTATTCAATCTGAAGATTCTGATAGTGGATTTCAAGATGATGATCATGTTCAATCAGTATCTACTCTACTTCCTCATGAGCATCGCTGGACCAAAGAACATCCATTACATCAAGTAATTGGAGATCTTAATGCGCATGTATAAACGAGGTCAGCGACTCTTAATCAATGTATGCATGACTCATTCCTCAGTAAGATTGAGCCAACGCGAGTATCAGAGGCTCTTGCTGATTCGGACTGGGTATCTGCCATGCAAGATGAGTTAAATCAGTTTGAAGCCCTAAAGGTTTGGAGACTAGTTCCAAAACCAGAAGGTAAAACAGTGATAGGAACTAAATGGGTATTCAAGAATAAAAAGGATGAAGATGGTATCGTCATAAGGAACAAAGCTAAACTTGTTGCCAAAGGTTACCGGCAAGAGGAAGGCATAGACTATGATGAGACGTATGCTCCAGTAGCGCGTATAGAAGCAATCCGCATGTTTCTAGCCTACGCAGCTCATAAGAATTTCACAGTCTTTCAGATGGATGTGAAAACAGCCTTTCTGAATGGCATTCTTAAAGAGGAAGTGTACGTGTCTCAACCAGAAGGGTTCGTCAATCCAGAGAAACCAGATCATGTCTACATCTTGGATAAAGCCCTCTATGGTTTAAAACAATCCCCTCGAGCATGGTATGACGTTTTATCTAAATTTTTGGTCAAGTTCGGTTTTTCTAAAGGTAAGGTTGATACCACTTTATTCATCAAAAAGGAAAAAGATGATATTATTCTTATTCAGATTTATGTTGATGATATAATATTTGGTTCTACAAATCCAAAATTTTGCAAAAACGTTTCTAACCTCATGGTGTCACGTTTTCAAATGAGTATGATGGGAGAGATGAATTTCTTTCTCGGATTACAAGTTAAACAATTTTCAACGGGGATTTTCATCAACCAATCTAAGTACATTTTGGATATTCTTCGGAAATACAAAATGGAAAATTGCAAATCAATTGGAACCCCGATGGCACCAGGTACTAAGATTAACACTGACCCTTCGGGTAAAAGTGTTGATGTTAGAACTTATAGAGGTATGATAGGATCGTTAATGTATCTTACATCTAGTAGACCAGATATTATGTTTTCAACATGCTTATGTTCTAGATATCAGGCTGCTCCTAAAGAATCCCATTTGGCTGCTGTCAAAAGGATTTTTAGGTATCTGAAGGGGACTGCAGATCTTGGTCTGTGGTATCCTAAGGATACTGGGTTTCAACTGACTGCCTATTTAGATGCAGATCATGCAGGTTGCATGTTGGACAGAAAGAGTACTTCAGGTCACATTCAATTCCTTGGAGACAAGCTCGTTAGCTGGGCATCAAAGAAATAATTATGCATTTCCACATCGACTGCTGAAGTAGAGTATGTAGCTGCTGTCAGTTGCTGCTCTCAAGTCTTGTGGATGCGAACACAGCTGCGAGACTATGGATTCAAGTTTGATAAAATTCCAATCTATTGTGACTCAAAGAGTGCAATTGCGATATCTACTAATCCTGTCCAGCATACGAAAACCAAACACATTGACGTTAGCTATCATTTTATCAAAGACAATGTAGAAAAAGGAACAATTGAACTTTATTTTGTAAAAACATATTATCAACTTGTAGATTTATTTACCAAACCCTTAGATGAAAAGAGATTTAATTTTATTGTCTCTAAGCTTGGTATACTAAATCTTAAGACATAATCGGTTGTTACCTAATAAAGTTAAGTATTGTTATTTTTCATCATTTTCTTTATCATTATTTCTGAAGGATATCTGCACTTTAAACATGTCTGTTCATGATCTCAGGGGGAGTAAGAGAAGATTTTAGATGATCTACATTCATTTGAGGGGGAGTTTATCTAATTTCTGCATTTTCTTTAACTGACAAATTTTGTTCATGATGCATGTTTTTAGGGGGAGCATGCATATTAGTCAAATCAAAAGGAGTAAGACTATGATTTCTGGTTACTTCTGATCAGAACTCGTTCTTTAATCGTTTTACTGTTTTATGTCTTTTATTTTTCGAATAAATTTGTGAATAAATTTGTTTTGACTAGACTTTGAGACTTATGCAGGATGAGAGAAGCTGACAAGATCATATCTTTATGACTTCAGATTTAAGATTGTGAGAAAAGGTTAATTTCTTATCTTAATCTCATATATGGTTGAAAGAAGGACAACTTTCAATCATAGAAAACATATTCTTAAATGTTCAAACCACTTCCCGATTCTTAAACAATTTTCATGAATTGGAAGTGTGATTTTAAATGTTTTCATTTTATTTGGGCTTAAATGTTTTTACAAACCATGTGTTTCCAAAGATAAATACTTGCGTATTGTCTTTTCCATATACTTTCAAGTATTCACACACATCGGTTTGACTTTTTGTTCACATTGTTCTTACCATGTCTCATATTGAAACATATTTTCGATGGTAAGACACCCCGCTTGTACTTCAAAGAATTTTGAGCGATATTTCATTTCGAAACGTCATTTCAAGAATGTCTATATTTTGTTTCGTATGGACAATATCCGTTGTTTTTAACCATAAGCCTTGATTGCTATATCATTCATTTCTGATCATTTTCATGCAATGTCAGATTTTCAAACAAGTCTTTTGCATTCATATTCATTCATTCAATATACTTGTTTGAAAATACCTCAATGTTTTTAAAATGCTCATATCTTCATGATTATATTCTGAGCATAT
The DNA here is from genome assembly GCA_954870635.1 of Arctium minus. Taxonomy (NCBI): domain Eukaryota; kingdom Viridiplantae; phylum Streptophyta; class Magnoliopsida; order Asterales; family Asteraceae; genus Arctium; species Arctium minus. The sequence continues at coordinate 79,190,558 of OX941088.1, read as the reverse complement.
ATACATCTGACTTGTTTTTTGAGCTTTAACTGATAAAGTTAAACCATATTGAGCACCATTATGCTTTCATAGGATTACATGGGTTCTTTGTGCTAGGATTTAAATGAACTTCTATGGAATCACGTTAACCAGTGATTTCTACCCAAGAAGTTAATCCATAGAGATTGAGTGTGAGGAGTCAAAAAGAAATGAGTGTGGGTGTGATGAGGTAAAATGGAAAAGAGAGTTTGGTTAGAAGTGAGCTTAAATGATTAAAAAGAAAGAGGGTGAGAGATCAGAGTAAAAGAATATCAAACTCTGCACCAAATACTTTCTGAGCCGGGCAACCACATTACTAGCGTTTCACAATTCTTTGGTGAACGTTATTGAAACAGGTAACTAGCCCATGCCAACTCTTGACTAAACCCCACTAGCTACTCATTTTCTTCTCAAAAAGAAAATGTTTCACATTTTCAAGGAGACGCAACATATAATCTATCTGATTTTCATTTGAAAAATCTGGATATGAAAAAGAAGGAAGTCTACCCCACCTTCGCACTTCAATCATGCACATTGAGTCTGTGTTTATACTATTGTCCTCTCAGTGGTTTATACAATGTTGAGCCTTATAAAAGCAATCATTCGTGCTTTATTCTTTCTATACGTGCACGAACACACAAAGAATTTGTTTCTTTGTCATAACATTCATAGAAATTGCCTTTGTGGTGTTTCGATGATTGGATGGATGCCCTGGGGGAGTAAACATCAAAAAGCTCCTTTATATTGTGTATTCGTTACACACAGTGACTTCGTGTTACTGACAGACATTTTAACTGATTCATTTGTTGATTCAGGAGTTACATGTTCTTATTTTGTCTGGATTTGCAAAGATCTAGATGAATACTTGGTTATGGATCACAGAATCAACGACTCAGTTTGACAGATCAGAATGGTCAAAGACATTTCTGGGAAGAAAAGTTTTGATGATATAGATGCTCAAATCATCAAAAAGGGGGAGATGGTATCAAGATATAGTTTTGAGAGATGATTTTTAGAATTGTCCAAGTCAGAAAAGTTCAAAGTAAAGATTTGAAGATTTGAAGAAGATCAAAGAATTTCTGAAGATTTGAGGAAATTTTCTTTGAAGATTATTTGCTAAAGCAATTTGAGCTGATTCTGAAGATAATTTCTTTCCAAAGTCTGAAAGTATTATTGTGAAAGTTTTGGGGAGATTGTTAATCGTTTGAAGAAAGTTTTGGAAAGAATACCGTCAAAGAAAAAGGGGAGATTGTACTGACAGAGCTTAAAAGTGAAGACTGAATTGCTAGATCTTTCAACAGTGATCTTGAATCCAAAGGGGGAGATTGTTAGAGCATAAATATGTTGGATACAAGATCAAGAAGACTGAAGGTCAAAGGTCAAGAAAGTCAAAGCTGAGAAAGTCAAATCTCATTAAAGTCAAAGTCTTTTTGTAATAAAAGTCAAATTGTATTTGTATTTGTTTAGTTTTCCTGTTGTAATTAGTTGTAGGTATAAATAGGTTTCCTTGCTTTGTAATCAGTAGCAACAAACAGAAGAGTTTCAGTTGTACGTTTTATCAGTTACATTTTAGAGAGAGAAAGAGAGAGAGAATCTAGAGAGAGAAAGTGTAATCTTGTGGTTTATTGAATCGAATCAAACAGGTAATTGTGATATGTTGTTTGTTTGTGTGTGATTAGAAACTAGATTTTGGGACTATTAAGACTACCAAGAAAGCAAAGCTGAAAGTTCCTTCTAAACCTTCAGCGAATCAATCGTGTAGCTCTGTGATAGAAATCTTTGATATCTATCCTCCAAAGTTAAAGATTGATCTTAAGCCTAAGAGATCTGAAGAAATGAAAGTTCCTCCCATATCTCATGATAAAAGCATTCTTGGAGCTGGTCCTGCTCATCTTAAATTCTCAAAACCTTCTACTTCTGGTCCTAAAACCACTTTCAAATATAGAAAATGCTATCACTGTGGATTTACTGACCATATTGCAAGTAAATGTCCAACTGCCACTAAAGTTGATAAAATAGCTAAAGTGAAGAGAAAGCCTCAAAGGCTGAGAAGGTCACCAAAGCTGAAAAATCGACCAAGGTGAAGAATACCACTAAGGTTAAGAAATTAACCAAAGTGAAGGTAACCACTGAAGCTGAATCTTCATCTGTTGTGAAGATTGTTGAACCTTCCATATCCACTAACCCTAAAGGACCCATTGAAAAGTGCGTACCAAACAAAGTTTAATCTTCCTTATGTTTGAAGGGATCAAAGGGGATCTGGTATCTTGATAGTGGATGCTCTCGTCATATGACAGGACAAAAAGACCTGCTCACTGAATACAAGGAAGAGAAAGGTCCCTCTGTGACCTTTGGTGGAAATGGAAAAGGATATACCCGAGGGTTTGGTATCCTCAGCAATGGGACAACTACCTTCATAAGAATCGCTTATGTAGATGGACTGAAGCACAATATTTTGAGCATCAGTCAGCTATGTAACAAAGACTATGAAGTTCGCTTTACCAAGAAAGCATGTTCAGTGGTAAATGAGAAAGGAAAACTTGCTCTCAGTGGTTATTGTAAAGAAAATGTCTATGTAATAGATATGGACTCTACTACCACTGAAAACATATGTTTTCTCTCTAAAGCCTCTTCTGATGTCAACTGGCTATGTCACAAAAGGCTCTCTCATCTAAACTTCAAAACCCTGAATTCTCTCTCATCTAAGGAATTGGTTTCTGGTCTTCCTCAGCACTCATATGCTAAAGAATCTCTCTACTCAGCATGTGAAAAAGGAAAACAGACAAAAGCTAGTTTCAAGTCTAAACAAGTTTCCTCTGTGACAAGTCCTCTTCAACTCTTGCATATGGATTTGTTTGACCCTGTCAACATCCAATCAATAGCTGGAAAGAAACATACACTTGTCATCGTAGATGAATACTCTCGCTACACCTGGGTTATCTTTCTTCACTGCAAGAGTGACACTCCAGAAGAACTGATATCTTTTGTTAAAAAGATGGAAGTGCTGAATAATCTCACTGTTCGTTCAATAAGAAGTGATCATGGAACTGAATTCAAAAACAGTTCTCTGAACAATTTCTTTGAGAACAAGGGAATTTCTCATAACTTCTTTTCAGTAAAAACGCCTCAGCAAAACGGAGTCGCTGAAAGAAGAAACAGAACGGTCATTGAAGCTGCTAGATCAATGCTCATCGATTCTCACCTCCCTACTCAATTTTGTGCTGAAGTTGTAAACACTACATGTTTTACTCAAAACAGATCGCTGATAGTAAAGCGATTTGGAAAGACAGCTTATGAACTTTTTCATGGAAGAAAACCATCTATCAGTTTTCTTCATGGAAAGATCAACTTGGAAAGTTCGACCCAAAAGCGGATGACAAAATATTTCTTGGATATTCCTCTATCTCCAAAGCCTAAAGAGTTTTCAACAAAAGAAGACAATATGTGGAAGAAACAATTCATGTCACCTTTGATGAAACTCGCTCAGCGAACTCTAAACCAATCGCTGACAATGAAGAATTAAATGCCTGGATGTTTTCTCATTACAAAGAAACAGAACCTTTCTTCTCAAACCATCAGCATTCAGATCCGCCAACTGCTGATGATGATCCAAACATCATACCTCTGAATGCTGAATCTATCTATTGGGTTTCAGCTGAGCCTCTAAACACACTTCTTCCATCAGTTCTATCTTTGTCTGAACACTTCTCAGAAAACAATGGTTTGTCTGACTCTCAACAATTAATAGCTGATGAACCTCAGGCTTCTTCATCAGTGAACATTCCTATTGTTGATCCAATCTCTGAAATGAGCGATCATGCTCCTGCTCAGCGATGGACCAAAGATCACCCCATAGATCAAATTCTTGGTGATTCCGATGCAGGTATTCAGAAACGACGAAGTTCAGGTAATATCTGTCTCTTTGTCAACTTTATTTCTTTAATAGAGCCAAAGAAGGCTGATGATGCCCTCAGAGATCCAAACTGGGTCAGCGCTATGCAATAAGAGCTGACTGAGTTCTCTCACTACAAAGTTTGGAATCTTGTTTCTAGACCATCTGATAAAACTGTTATAGGCACCAAATGGGTGTTTAGAAACAAGTTAGATGAACATCGAACTATAACCCGCAAAAAGGCTCGACTTGTTGCTCAGGGATACAGACAAGAGGAAGGCATAGACTATGATGAAACCTTTGCCCCTGTTCCTAGGCTCGAAGCAATTCTAATCTTCTTAGCTTATGCAGTTTACAAAGACTTCATTGTATATCAAATGGATGTAAAATCAGCGTTCCTAAATGGAAAGCTGAATGAAGAAGTCTATGTAGAACAACCTCCAGGGTTCTATGACCCTAAGTATCCAAATTATGTTTATAAATTGGATAAGGCTCTCTACGGTCTAAAACAAGCCCCTCGTGCTTGGTATGACACTCTCTCATCCTTTCTTATCTCTGAAAATTTTGAACGTGGCAAAATTAATAATACATTATTTTTCAGAAAGATAAAAGGTCATATTATTCTTGTACAAATATATGTCGATGACATCATATTTAGTTCTACTAACCCATCTCTATGTACTCGCTTCGCTGAAAGAATGAAGAAAGAATACAAAATGAGTATGATGGGTGAGCTGACACATTTTCTTGGTCTTCAGATTAAACAATCTGACAAAGGTACTTTTATCAGCCAAGGTAAGTATGTTAAAGATATGCTGAAGAAGTTTGATCTAACACAAACTTCAGCGATGAAAACTCCTATGGCACCTCCTCTGACACTAAACAAAGATCCATCTGGAAAACCTGTTAATGTCACTGCCTATAGAGGAATGATAGGCTCCGTGCTGTATCTTACAGCGAGCCGACCTGACATTATGTACTCTACTTGTTTATGTGCACGCTATCAATTTGAACCCAAGGAATCCCATCTGATCGCTGTTAAGCGAATTTTCAGATATGTTAAAGGGACTCCTAACCTTGGTCTTTGGTATCCTAAAGACTCAGGGTTCGATCTAACTGGATATTCCGATAGTGATTTTGCAGGTTGTAAACTCGATAGAAAGAGCACTACTGGTGGATGTCAACTCGTAGGAGGAAATCTGGTAAGCTGGACAAGTAAAAAGCAAAATTATGTGTCCACTTCCATAGATGAAGCTGAATACGTAGCCGCTGGAAGTTGTTGTGCTCAGGTCTTTTGGATGAGATATCAACTATTAGACTATGATCTTTGTTGGATCCCAGATTTAATCTCACAACAATGATATAAACAATAAGAGTAATAACAGCGGAAGCAATATAGTTTAATATCAAAGGAGATTCAAATATCACAGTTCATAAAGCAAATAGATAAACAAGATATTCTTTGAATAAAATATTCAACTTATATTATCAGTTATAAGACTTCTTAAGCACACTTTGAACAATAAGGTGATGGTCCTATTTATAGGACCATAAAGTAAATAGTGTACTTATCTGACAAATAGAAGCATGGTTTGAATAGTATCTTACATAAGAGGTAAGATCAAGATATTGAACAGTGTCTTACCTAAGAGGTAATATCATGACATGCTTGAACAGTGACCTACTATAGAAAGTAAATCTTATCACAAGGTGACATGTCATCTGTTCTTCTTTGTCATCAATTCAGAGTGAACATCTTCAGAGCTCTGAAGTAGGATCTCTGATGAGGGGCTCTCTGATGTCTTTCTGAGAGACTGTCTCTGAATTGACTTCAGAGACAGACATACTTTCTTCAGACTGACTCTAAACTGACTTCAGAGACAGACTTGCTTTCTTCAGACTGACTCTGAATTGACTTCAGAGACAGACTTGCTTTCTTCAGACTGACTTTGAATTGACTTCAGAGACAGACTTGTTGATGTCCCTTGAAAGTCTTTCGATGAAGACTTAGTTATTTTCAATACTTTCATTGGTTCAGATTTGAGGCTAACAATCTCCCCCTAAGTACTGAAAATAAATAAAGAACACATAGAACATTTAACTAGAAAGCGAAGAGGAGAAAGTCATCCTCTTTAAATATTACTTCTCATAGGAATTTGGAATTACAAGAGAATAATATTAAAAAAAATTCAGAACCTATCACTAGAACATATCCTATGAAACTTCATGATTAGCTCTCTGAAGTTAATCATTGAGCCAATTTCCAAGTCTATTTTCGCCAGTGGGTCTGCTCTGTGCCGTTCTTGCTTTACATGGATCATCTTTTGTACGCCTTTCAAGGTTTCATCAGAATACTTCGCTACTTACGAAGCTAGAAAGATTTTCTTCTCTTGGTTCACTCTGTAGACAAAACCCAGAGGTTCTTCAATGATTGATCCAGTCTTCTGTTTGTCCAGGTTTTCGATGGTTTCCTCTGGTTCAGTCACTTGGAGCTTTTCTTCACCCAAGTTCAGAGCTATCTGAAAGTCTCGTTTGGCTCTGTGTTTGATGTAATCTTCCATTGCCCGTCTTACTTCAACCATGCCCATTCTTATCTCCCTTCTTCCTGAATCGTATCTTACAGAGCAGTAGGCATAGAGATGAGTGAGATCATAAGGATTTAGATTTACGAGATCATTATCATTGAACTCGTAAATCTTCTGATCAGCTCGAGTCACCACATAATGCATATATATGATTTTGTTGAAGGCGAATGTCTTTTCAGTGATTTTCTCAACTTTTATTATTGGAGCATCGTTGAGAACCGCCTTTCTTGGTGATGTCTTTGACTGTATGAATCTTCGTTCATAGTCTGGAATATCCTCTCTGATTCTTGGATTCAGAGGGATTACTTGAGTGTCTTCCAAATTGAACTCACAATATATATGCCGAAAGTGATCTTCTATCGATGCTTCAGGAGTGGATTCTAAGAATGTGGGAGGATGAGTGAAGACCTTGGCTGGTAAACCGATGCTTGTTTTCTGAACAAGATTCTCTTGAGGAGCCTGTTCATCAACAACGATCGTTTCTTTGTTCTTGAGCTGTGACTGAGTTATCTCTGAAGGCTGTTCAGAGATATATCCATCTATTTCTGGAGATTCTCTTAATTCTGAAGCTGTTGAGATAAGATGAGGTTGAGCGTTTTTGAAAACATACTCTTCGACATCAATTACCTCGATCTCTTCTCCAGCAACTTCTTCCTTTCTGTCAGAATCTTTCTGTTCTTTCTCAGACTCTGAGTCAAAGGCATCTCTCATCACCATTGGTTGTCTTTTGGGTGATGAGAATGCATATTCAGAGGATGTAGAGAAGTCTACAAGTTGTTGTTGTTCTTCTTCTTCTTCCAGAGCTCCAATTTTCTCTAGAGTTGCATTGGTAACTGGAGTGATAGGTACACCTGGTATTGATGAGGCGAAAAGTATTACCGATGCTGTAAATGATTGCAAAGTTTGGTTTTCATCAGAAGATGTGGTGTTCCTTTCTGGTTCCTTCTCTTGAACTGGTGCAGCATCTTTAAAGGTGTGCGTGGTTGTATCTCTGATCTCCCTATCTTGTGATTCAGAGTGCTCATCATCATCAGAATCCTCAGAATCATCAAATTTGGCTTTCTTCACTACATCGCTACAAGTCCCACCAGAAAACTTGCGTTTGTATTTGGGAGAGCATGGTTCAGCGATTCCTTTTCCTTTAGGATCCAGAAGTGTCTTTTAAATGGATTTGATTGCCTCTGAAGCAGCAGTTCTGATTTCAGCAATCTGGTCCTCTGATTTATAGTTGTGAAGTTCCAGAGTAGCTTTGACCTGCTTCTGAGCAATTGTAGAGATCTTGGAAGAACAAGTCAACATTCTGCTCATTATTGCGGATTTGAAAGAGGCCAGATCACTTTTAGTGATGAGGTCTTCAGAAGTTCGAGGTGGCGGCTGTGGTGTTGCTGATGGTGCGGTGACTTCTGGTACATAGGCTTGAATTGTAGTTTTGATGAGGTCAGAGATAGAGGCCATTTGATCTGTTGAGAGTGAAGATGATCTGGTGGCTACTACCTCGTTCCTTAGTTCTTGTAGAGCCTTCTGGACATCGATGGTTGTAGATGCTTGACTTTGAAGAGATGTATTCTGAGATTTAAGATTGGCTATCTCCAGAGATGATTGAGCCTTCTGTCTGAACAGTTCTTGTTCCAACTCTTGGATTCTGTTTGAGGAGTCCAAAAGTTGGTTCTTCAGAGTGGAAACCTCTGCTCTGAGGTTTGTGTTTTCAGAGCGAAGAGCAGAGGTATCTGAACCGTCAATTCTCCGAAAGTTATGCTCATTCAAGGAGCCTCTGACTTCTTCACAGAATCTCTGGAACTCAGATTTTGTGAGAAGTTCAGAGAGGGGTACAATGGTTACAACACATGTAGCCAATTTTTCCTCGAGTTCAGAGGAGCGTTCGTTCAGAGCTGTTTTGATGTTGTCTCTGGAAGGACTTCCACTCAATCCTTGATGTTCCGGAGAATCATCCCTGAGTGTTCTATTCTCATCCAAGTCCTCCTCCTCAGATTCAGAGGACTGGAAGTGAATGTGGGAGTTGAGCTTGCGATCCAGGCAAGTCAATCCTTGTGCTTGTAGGTCAAGCCATTGTCCCTGAGTTGGACAACTACTTCTGGATATCCTAAAGGGTGAGAGATGATCCACAGAGGCATCATTATGTGTAGGATTTCCGGATGTACTCTAAGGCAACTGAGTACTTAAAGTATTGGCTAAGTCCTGTGAAGAGGACTTATCCAAAATCTGAGTTTCCTCAGTTAAGTGAACTTCAGAGGTGGAAAAAGGTACCTCTGAAGTGGCTGGCTGGTTTGGGTTCGAGGTGTGTACCTCTGATTTAATAACCATTACCTCTGGATCAGGTAGGTTAGATTGTGTGGTTTCACTGGGAGATGGGGTTGGTGTCCTAAAATATATGTGCCTTGAGGCATCTTTTTGTATGGAAGGGGAAGAACTCTCAGGTTTCTCCAAGTCCTTAGAAGACTTGCTTTCTTCCCTCTGAGAATCTTCAGAGCTAGTCTCTGAAGATTCATCCTCATTTTCCTCAGAGCTAGTCGAGCTATCCTCTACACTAGCAGATGAGGTTTCTTCCCTTACTTCCTCATTGACAGCCCTTTCAAGTGCTCTGTCATCTCTCTCAACTTCGGTTTCTCTAGCAAGAGTACCCTCTGGTTCACTCTTGTGAGAGCTCTGTACTTCAGGGTCCTCAGATCCCTCTGAAGCCGAGATGCTCTTACTCTCCATTCCAGGTTCAGGACCTAAGTGTGTTGGGGTTCCCAGAACTGGTTCTAGTCCTTGGGCAAGACTGAGATAAGAACTGGTTCTAGTCCAGAACTGGTTCCAGATTGAGGATTTACCTGATTCAGCATGTGGTGAGGGATCCTCCTTGCTTCTGGATAGCCTTCAGATAGAATCGTCGGTTTGCAGCTGTTCATTATGTAGAAAGGAGTTTTGGGTTGTTCAGGGGCAATCAAAATATGAAGCTTCTCGATCGCAGCATGGATGATTAGAGACAAAAATCTTGGGAATGTTATTGAAGGAACTTTGGATGACTGGGTCGTTTGTTCAGGGTCCTTTGCCAAGCATTTGTTCTTCTTCTCTATTGATGTCAGAATCATATCAAAGATTATGCCGACCATGTCCAAGTTGCGATTGAAGAATAGGGCATACATGATTGAAAGTATTTCTGGTGTTGCTTGATCCATGCTCCCTAGTTTGCAGGTGAGAGTTCTGTTTAGGACAGAGAACATGAAGTTCCAAATTGGTGGTAGGTATTGTCGTCGGAAGTTGCTCAATCTGGTGATTTCAGTGTTGTAACCTAGCATTCGAATAAACTGTAGTAGGGTTTCAGAAGTTGGGAGTTTTTCAAAACGCGTGATTTGAAGTTCCTCAGCTGTTAGAAGTGGGAGAACTTCTCTTAGAACAGTAGGATTGATGAGTATTCGACATTTTACGACTTGAGATATGTCGAATTCGCTGATTATTCCGTTATGTGCATCGTTGTAGTGACTTGAAGAATACCATTCTTGAACAAACGAGAGTGGACATTCATTGGTAAAAGCAGTTAGGGCTTGAGTTAGTTCACAGTTGGAGAAGAACTCGCAGATTATTCCGTATTGTTCCTCAAATTTGGGAGAATCAAGCTGAATCATATGATTGTTGTCTTTGATTGGAAAACGATACAATCTTGAAGGTTCACCAGATTTGGGAAAAAGCTTGCACCATTCATTTGAAGACGCCATTTTTGAGTTCAAGTGAAGAAGATGAAGTTCAAATTCTTTTTGGAGAGAAAGAGAGATTGTGCTCGAGAGTAATTTGTAAAAATGAATATCCGGATTTTAAATTGGTTTTGTATTCAAATTTAGAAAAAAATACACTCGAGTACATAAGGTGAAACGGCAGTGATTTGACCTTTTGGATAAAGCCGTTTGGCCTTTCACTCATTCCTTTTTGTGACATGTGGCCTTGAAAATTGTTGTACCTACGAATGTAGATTCCAAGAAAATAGGAAAGGGGCGCCATTTTTCAATAAAAATTTGAATATCTTCTTTGTGCTGACTAGACAAACCTTTCGCCTTAAGAAGTAATTTAAGATATTACTTGAAATAATAAGGTTCAGTTAAACTGAAATTTTAATTTCAAATGATATCAAAAATTGCTTATTTATTAAAAGGTTATTGTTTGAGGAATGTCTTGGTCTGAAAGTTGTTGACTCCCCCTTGACAGATGATTTGTGAAAAAAAATCCTCAATTTCAGAGACTCTGAGATTAATTTCAGAGACTCTGAGTAGACTTCAGAGACCATTTTCAGAAACTCTGAGAAAAATTTAATTTGATTCAGAGACAAAATTCAGAGATTCTGAGTTGACATTTGAAAAATTCTTTTGAGACAAAATTCAGTGAATCTGAGATGAAATTCAGAGACTCTGAGTTGTCTTCTGAAAATTCTTTTTCTCAATTTGAGAGACTCTGAGATGAAATTCAGAGACTCTGAGATGTCGTCTGAAAAAGTTCTTTTTCTCCCCCTTGACAAAAGAACAACTTTTTTTTTCTCCCTTTTGTTGTGTTTGGAGAACATTCAGAGACTGATATTGAAATATGCTACTTGGTTCAGAGGCTCTGATTATTTGATCAAGAGACTCTGAGTTTCTTCCTTGTTTGGTAGACATATTCAACATTCCTAACATGCTAATTAAAAAGTTGAACCTTCGTTCATCTAAAGCTTTTGTGAAAATATCAGCAAGTTGGAGATCAGTTGGTACAAAATACATTTCTATTGTTCCCCTTTAACATGATCTTTTAAGAAATGATACCTTACATCAATGTGCTTTGTCTTTGAATGTTGTACTGGATTGGCAGAGATGGCTATGGCACTTTTTGAATCACACATAATGGGTATTCTTTCATATTGTTGGCCATAATCTCTGAGCTGAGTTTTCATCCATATTACTTGAGAGCAACAACTAGCAGCAACAACATATTCTGCCTCTGCAGTTGAAGTTGAAACACAGTTTTGTTTCTTGGATGACCAACTTACCAGCTTATTGCCCAATAACTGACAGCACCCAGAGGTACTTTTTCTGTCAAGCTTACATCCTGCATGATCTGCATCAGTGTAAGCTGTTAGATCAAAACTAGAAAGTTTTGGATACCAGAGGCCTAAATATGGTGACCCTCTTAGGTATCTGAATTTTTTTTTGACAGCAGATAAATGAGATTCTTTTGGATTTGCTTGATATCTAGCACAAAGACATGTTGCAAACATTATGTCAGGCCTACTTGCAGTTAAGTATAATAGTGAACCTATCATGCCTCTGTAGGTTTTTATATCCACAGATTGTCCTAAAGGATCAGAGTCAAGTTTGACTCCGGTGGCAAGAGGCGTTTTCATAGTAGTTGAATCATTGAGTTTGTACTTTTTCAAAATTTCAGAGACATATTTAGTTTCACTTATGAAAGTGCCTTCTGAAGTTTGTTTTACTTGTAAGCCCAGAAAGAAAGTTAATTCTCCCATGAGGCTCATCTCAAATTCACTCTTCATCAACTCTGAAAACTTGTCACAATACTTTTGATTTGTAGAGCCAAATATAATGTCATCAACATAAATTTGTACTAATAACATCTCATTTCTGTACCTTTTGATGAATAATGTTGTATCAATTGTGCCTTTGTCAAATTCATTTTTAATCAGAAAAGTGGACAGAGTTGCATACCAAGCTCTTGGAGCTTGTTTAAGTCCATATAGAGCCTTATCCAAATAATAAACATGATTAGGAAACTCTGTACTTTCAAATCCAGGTGGTTGTTGGACATAAACTTCTTCATTTAATTTACCATGTAGAAAGGCAGATTTAACATCCATCTGATAAACTTTGAATCCTTTGTGTGCAACATAGGCTAAGAAGATTCTGATTGCTTCTAGCCTAGCTACAGGTGCAAAGGTTTCATCATAATCAAGACCTTCTTCTTGGCAATATCCTTTAGCAACCAACCTGGCTTTGTTCCTGATTATAATTCCATCCTCATCCTTTTTGTTTCTGAAATCCCATTTTGTTCCAATTGCAAATTTTCCTTTGGGAAGGGGAACTAGGGTCCAGACTTTGTTTCTTATAAACTCTTGAAGTTCATCCTGCATTGCAAAAATCCAATGAGGATCTTCAAGAGCTTCTTTTACCTTCTTTGGTTCAATAATGCTCAAAAAGTTTACGTAGAAGCATTCATTGATTGTTGAAGATCTTGTTTTAACTACTTCTGATGAGGATCCAATGATTTGATCAATTGGATGATCTTTTGTCCATCTTGAGATTGGAGCAAAGATTTGGGGTGGAGTTTGAGCTTCAGAGATGACAGTTGGTGACATCTCTGTTGTGCTGTTCAGAGGCTCTGAAGTTGTTTCCCGAGATGGTGAAGCAGATTCTTGAATTTATTCACTATTTGTTTCCGGAGTTACTTCAGACACTCCTTGATCATTCTCTTTTTGATCTTCAGCTTCTTCTGATTCACTTTACTGATCTGAATTTGGTGAAACAGAAGGTGTTAATTCAGAGGGTCCAGAAAGGGTTGTATCTGTTTCTTGGGGTCCTTCTGAATTTTCTCTTGGTCTATCTCTGAAGTTTACTTCTGGGTTATCTTCATCAAAGAAATCTTCAAATATTCTGTTTAATTCAGATTCTCTTGATGATTCAGAGATAGGTGTTGAGAGACTTTCTTGTTGTTCAGAGCTTTTATTGTCATCAAAAGTGATATTGATGCTCTCTTGGATGGTCCTTGTTCTAAGATTGAACACTATGAAAGCTTTTGAGGCTAATGAATATCCAATGAATTTGCCCTCATAAGCTTTCTTGTCAAACTTTCCAAGAGATTCTCTATCGTTTAGAATGTAACACCTGCATCCAAAAACATGAAAATATTTAACATTAGGTTTCCTATTGTTAATGAGTTCATAGGATGATTTCTGAAATCTCTTGACAATTGTAGCTCTATTCTGAGTAAAGCAGGCTGATGCCACTACTTCTGTCCAAAAATTTGTTGAAAGATCAGATCCAGCTAGTATTGTCCTTGCTGCTTCAACAAGTGTTCTGTTTTTCCTTTCAACTACTCCATTTTGCTGAGGGGTTCTTGCTGCAGAAAAGTTAGGAGTAATGCCTTCTTCTGATAGATATGAATTGATTTTGGCATTTTTGAACTCTGTTCCATTATCACTTCTTAGTTTCTGAACTTTGCTGCTGAATAGAACCTGTAATCTTTTCAACAATCTTATCAAAATATCAGGTACATCAGATTTGGCTCTGATGAATTCTATCTATGTGAATCTGGAAAATTCAACAATTAGAACTAGAATGTATTTCTTACCTGCTAGACTCTGTACAAAGATAGGACCACAGAGGTCCACATGTAGCATGTGCAGAGGTCTAGGACAGTTGTTTTCACTTTTGGTTTTATGGGAAGATCTTTTCATTTTTCCCATCTCACAAGTAGAACAAAGATGATCTTTGTTAAACTTCAGAGATGGTAATCCCTTAACCAAATTAAGTTTAACTAATTTATCAAGTGAGGAAAAGTTTAGATGTGAAAACTTTTTATCCAGAGCCAGACTTCTTCACTATTCAGAGATACAAGACAAAGTTTCTCTGAATCAGTGTCGTTTATTTTGGTAAAATTCATTCTGTAGAGGTTACCTTTTCTGTCTGCTCTTAGTAATTCTTGACCTGATTATGAGTGGAGAAGTGAACAATATTTTCTTTGAAATTTCACATCAAAACCATGATCACAAAGTTGACTTATGCTGATCAGATTGTGTTTTAATCCATCCACATAAGCAACCTTTGATACTAAAACATTTCCTCTTGACAACTCACCATATCCTTTAATCTGTCCTTGCACATTGTCTCCAAAAGTAACTGCTCCTCCAGATTTTGCTTTGAATGAGGATAGCAGTTCCTTATTTCCAGTCATATGCCTTGAACATCCAGAATCTAGGTACCAGATTGGCATTGACTGATTCTGCAAGACAGATTATTGTTTCTTAGGTACCCATATCATTATGGGTCCTTTTTTGTTAGACTTTGGTGGATTTGTATGACTTTTTGGCATTTCATCTTCTGATGTCTTGCCGTTTGTTGTCTTCTGTTGAAACTTTGTCTCTGAGATATTTTTCAGAGATTGATTCAGAAGACAATGTGATCCTCTGAAATGATTTTTCAGTTTGATCAAGAGATGAATGCAGTTGCAATTAATAGAACAAGAAGAAGTAAGAGCAAAGTTTTTCTTTTTATTAAAAGCATTTGTTACATTTTGATTTCTTTTGAAACTAGCATTAGGAATCTTACATGTATCCCTAACTACTTCTTTCCTTTTTGCTTGAAAGACAGTCTTCTTTTCAAGTTGCTTTTTCTTGATCAAAAACATCTTCTTTTCTTTGCTGCTTACTGCACAAACAGGATCAATATGGTTAATTTTTGTCCATTTGCCTTTTTGTTCAGGAGAGAATTTTATTGTTTTATAGGTGTAAGAATTAGAAGTGTTTGTTTTATTCCTTGCCTTTTCTTGTAATTCTTTTTCAAGTTCCAGAGACGTTTTTGCATGTAAACAGATATTTGCAAAATCAGGACTTATTGGAATTCTGGTTTTGGTTTTCAAAATTGAAATTGGAACATTCAAAATACCAGACCCAACAGTTCCTATCTTTTTATGAATTACATTCTCTGGTTTACAAAAAATATGTTCATCAATCTCATGATCAGATTCTGAATCAGAATCAAGAAAGTCTCTCTTAGTTTTAATAGAGATAGCTACCTCTATTGATTTTTCAATTTCTTTTGTTCTAGAGACTTTAATGATCCGTTTCATGCTTTCTTTTCTTTTTAAGTCCTCCATGACATTTTCTTTCCATATCTTTTTAACATCATCTTCAAATGTAGTTCTGATGTTTTCAGTCAGCGTGAGTGCATAGGAGAGAGGATGTCCAATGAGGATCTCGATCATCACCTGATATTGGATTGCAGGTTGGGTGACGTCGAGATGGAAGTTGTTAGGCGTGAGTGGTAGAAACTGATCCTCAGGAATCAGTTCGGCGTCAGCTATAGGGTCAATCGCCGGATTTGGGTTTTGAGCCATTGTACCTGCTAAGAATGAACATGTTAGAACATAGGTACATTGAAACAAGATATCTTTGGAGTTAAATGGTCAATGGTTTAAACCATAACTAATTCAATCTCCAATGCATTGGGCAATAGAAACACTAATTCGTGAATTAGGGTTAATAACCACGGCTCACATCTCAAAGAAAACAACCTTGATGGTTTTGGATCTCCAACTCTCATCACATACTTAAGTGTGACAATAAAGCATGTAAGAAAATCCACCAACACACAGAATAACACCTAACGGACCGGTAGGGTGCATCGACCGGTGTGGTGCATCGACCGGTATGGTGCGTCGACCGGGAAGGGCACCGACCGGTATGGGCACCGACCGGTAAGTGTGTCGACCGGTAGAGACCAATGATCGGTATTATGTCGGTCAAACAGTAAAGCATAGCGAACGGTGTTATCTCGGTCAACCGGTGTCAACTTAGGTCAAACATTATCAAGGCTATCGACCGGTATTAACAAGGACCGGTATCGACGACCGGGGCAATAAAACGAACGGTATTATATGAAATCGACCGGTGTCGATCCTTCGACCGATATAGACCCAACAGACCCAAAATAACTATCGAAGTGATAAACCAGTATAATCGAATCCAACAAAAACCAAGAAAGCATCGATAAGCAAACAACATTCAAGCCAGAATCCTAAAACCTAAAACACACGAGAACCCAAATATCGATTAAGGGTATATCGATTTCTCAACTCTAACATACCCCGGGACCAAGTCGACCGGTGTCGATACCCAGATTCAAATCCCAAACAAACAAACCCAGGGACCCCCTTTTGCGACCGAAATCGATGAGTTACCCGCGGTGGGTTCGGGAGGGGGGGGGGGAGGGGCAAATACCATCGACCGGAGGTCGATATAACCTAAATCGATAGAGATATAGAGAGATAGACAGATCGAGAATGGCGATCAATCGACCGTAATCGTTGGTCAGCGACGGCGACTGCCGCCTTATAACCCTAACGACGACTAGGGTGGAGGCGATTAACGTCGACCGGGGTGGACTGAAACCTCGACCACAGTCGATTTAAACACCGAACCAGGGAGAGAGGTGAGAGAGTGCGATAGGCATACCTGACGATCGACGATTGAGAGAGAGATGCAGATCGAGATCGAGGGAGAAAGATGTCGCCGATCGAGAGTTAGAGATGGACATAGAGAGAGAGCGATCGAGAGAGATAGATTTTGAGAGATTGAGAGATAGAATGAGGGAAAGAACGAGAGCCCCGGGGATTTAAACACCCCGGGCACGATTTTAGGTCACCCGGTCGGGCTGGGTTTTAGGCCGGGCCGAACAAGGGTTTGGGCCGGTCACCGATTTGGGCCGGTCCAACTAATTTTAAAAAACAATTTTTTTTGAAGGAAAAAAAACTTAAATTAAAATAAAGACCTAGAAACAAACCTAAGGGTTAAAACAACGGAACAACTCCCCCTCAAAATAGGAATCACAGACGGGAAAAGGATTGTCGCTCCCCCTTGACAAAAGCAGGCAGAAAACGAGATTTACGGAACACTTACCTGCTCCCCCTCGAACGGAGGACTAGAGAATCTTACCAAACATCTTGCGATAGTGCTCCCCCTTGACACATGACCAGCTTCGATAAACTACCACAAACGACTTACTCTATATGCGGCGAACTGCTGGACTGGAAAAGCAAATGAAACAACATGAAGAAAAAGGAAACACACGAGAAAAAATGTACGAAATCTAATTTATTAATACAGAAGTTTGAAACTTGCACATAACTTACCGAGTAAAATGCAACAATCAATGAGTGTGAAGATGAGCATCTAGAGACAAGTCACTGGGGCATTAGGTCACAATCATTCATTATTGAATGAAACTCGGCTAGGTCTGTAGAAACGTCAAACTTTCAGATTCAGCATACCTAACTTGGACACAAGATAATTAAAACGTTTTTCGTCCAAGGCTTTGGTAAATAGGTCTGCTAACTGATGCTCTGTATTAACAAAGTAGAGTTCGATGGTACCTCTTTCCACGTGGTCTTTTATGAAATGATAGCGCACATCAATGTGCTTCGTCTTTGTGTGTTGGACGGTTTGCTGGATATGGCAATGGCGCTCTTCGAGTAGTGAAAGCTATAGTCTTTCAGCTGGGTGCGCATCCAAATCACTTGCGAGCAGCAACTGGCGGCTGCTACATATTCTGCCTCGACTGTAGAGGTTGATACGCAGTTTTGCTTCTTCGAGGCCCAGCTGACAAGACGATCACCCAGGAACTGGACATGTCCCGACGTGCTTTTCCAATCCAGCATGTTTCCGGCGTGGTCAGCGTCTGAATAAGCTGTCAATTCAAAACCTGTCTCTTTCGGGTACCACAAACCAAGGTCAGCAGTACCTTTTAAATAACGAAAAATACTCTTTACAGCAGCTAAGTGAGACTCTTTAGGTTTTGACTGAAATCTTGCACACAAGAATGTCGAGAACATAATGTCTAGCCGGCTCGCCGTCAAGTACATCAGAGAACCTATCATTCCTCTATAAGTTGTAGCATTCACATCCTTTCCGTCAGGATCAGAGTGTAGCTTTATACTGGTAGACATGGGGGTTTTCATAGGTGAAGAATTTTCCATCTGGTATTTTCGAAGAATATCCGAGATGTACTTAGATTGTTTAACTTAAAGACCTAGGAAAAAATTCATTTGCCCCATCATGCTCATTTGAAAATGTTTACTCATGAGAGCTGAGAAGTTCTGATAGTACTTGGGGTTTGTGGAGCCAAAGATTATGTCATCGACATAGATCTGTACAAGAATAATATCACGCTTTTATCTTTTAATAAACAGGGTGGTATCTATCTTACCTTTAGAGAAACCAGATTTAACTAGGAAGGATGAGAGAGCATCATACCAGGCTCGTGGCGCTTTCTTAAGACCGTACAAGGCCTTGTCAAGAAAGTAGACGTGATTAGGGTTTTCAGAACTCACGAAGCCTTCGGGTTGCGAAACATAAACCTCCTCCTTGAGAACGCCGTTCAAGAACGCGAATTTCACATCCATTTGAAAGACGATGAACTTCTTGTGAGCGGCGTAAGCAAGGAACATGCGAATCACTTCAATGCGGGCAACCGGTGCAAACGTCTCTTCGTAATCTATACCTTCTTGCTAGCGATATCCTTTAGCTACCAGATGTGCTTTGTTCCAGACTATTATTCCATTTTCGTCCTTCTTGTTCTTGAAGATCCATTTTGTCCCAATCACCGTCTTATTCTTTGGCCAGGGAACAAGACGCCATACTTTGAGGCTCTCAAATTGGTTGAGTTTCTCTTGCATAGCTATCACCCAGTCCGGATCATTCAATGCTTCAGAGACGGTGGAAGGTTCGATACGGCTGAGGAACGAAGAAAATAAGCAGTCATTCGCGGTGGTGGATCGAGTCTAAACAGGTGAATTGGGATCACTGATGATCTGATGTAGGGGATGAGCTCGAGTCCACTTGGTGGCATGTGGAAGAGGTTGATATGTCTGTTGTAAGGTATCGGAATCCACATAACCACCTGGGGTTAGATCCTGAACTTCTTCGAGGGATGACGGCCTGTGAGGTGTTAGCTCCGGGGATGGAGTCGGGCGTGAAGCCGAGGACAACTCAGCGGATGATGAAGCGATGACAGTATCCGGGATTGCTGGAGAGGGAACTTTGGTAGCACCTTCAGCAGGGGTCGGTTCAGGAGTTCCAACTGTTGCAGGTGCTTCAGTAGGAACTTGAGAGATCTGCGGGGGATCACTCGAGCTTGGGGATGCTGACTCAATGATAGTAGAGGGGGAAACAACAGGTGAGGTTGGCGCACCAGAGTCGGATGGACAAGTGACCTGTGTCACTTCTGGTGCTTGAGCATCATTCCTGTTACAAGATATATCATTAGGCGTAGAAGGAAAATAATCATCATAGAAATGCTCAAAAAGTAAATCCAAATCAGAAAGATGTGCTCTCTACGTAGACGCTTGATCTGGATTTACTGGAGTTTGTCTAGATCCTGAACGTAATTGTGCAGAAGCTAACACACCAGTTAAAGCGGGTTCTGAACTGAGGTGTTCAGAAGCCATATTAGCGGCCTCGTCAAAAGTCACGTTTACACTCTCAACGACGGTCTTTGTCCGTTTGTTGTAGACTCTGTAAGCTTTTGCTTGCTGTGAATAGCCGATGAACACTTCTTCGTCTGCTTTTGGGATGAATTTGCCAAGATCGTCCTTCTCGTTTAGTACAAAGCACGTGCATCCGAATGCATGGAAATAGTTGATATTCGGGATGCGTTTGTTGATGATCTCGTATGGGGTCTTGGTGAACCGCTTGTTGATGATAGTACGGTTTTGAGTGTAGCATGCGGTAGCAACTGCTTCTGCCCATAGATAAAGCGGGAGCTTGGACTGGGATAACATTGTGCGCGCGGATTCTACTAGAGTTCGATTCCGGCGCTCGACCACCCCGTTTTGCTGAGGTGTACGAGCAGCTGAGAAGGTATGGGTAATGCCCACTGAAGTTAGGTAACCGGTGAGCACTTGATTCTTGAACTCAGTGCCGTTATCCGTCCTAATGGTCTGAAATGATTGGTTGAGACTGACTTGAATGCTCTTCAGGAGAGAAATGATCAAATCGGGGGTTTCATCCTTTGAACAAAGGAATCTAACCCACGTGTAGCGAGAAAAGTCATAAACCATCACTAGGATATACTCTGAATGCGCATCGGTCCACACAAATCCATATGAATGAGTTCGAGGGACCGAGAAGTACTAGGAGTGGCTTTAAGCTTGTGATAAGCCTTCTTCATCTTGCCCATTTCACAGGCGGCACACAGATGATCTTTTTCAAACTTAAGATCTGGCATTCCTCTCACGTGCCCACCGAGCACCAACTTATTGATAGTCTTGAAGTTCAGGTGCGAGAGTCTACGATGCCATAACCAGTTTTGTTCGGTTGAGGCTTTGGACATCAAACAAACTTCCTTATCTGCTTTCAGAGACGAGAGATCAATCGTGTATAGATTTGTGCGACGCGTTCCAGCAAGAATTTCTTTTCCATCTTCAGTCCAAACGCTGCACCTCTTTGATTTGAAGGTGACCTCTAGATTCTTATCGCAGAATTGACCGATGCTGAACAAATTGTGACCAAGACCTTCAACGTATGACACTTTCTTGATCGTGAGATTGTCCTTGACGATATCGCCATAACCCATAATGGGAGAATAGTGATCATTCCCAAAACGTACATTGCCACAAAACTTCTCGGTGAATTTTGTGAGAAGCTCCTTTCTTCCGGTCATGTGCTTGGAGCAACCTGAATCTAAATACCACACATGACCATCCTACAAAACAAGTTAATGCTTTTTAGGTACCCATTCGTAAATGGGTCCTTTGGGGTTAGACTTAACACCCGACTGGGGGGCCCGTTTAGACTTGGTTCTGTTTCTATGGTGGGGAGCATCAAACTTAGAATGAGAATTAGACACATTATAAGAACCAAACCAATCAGATGCAAAACGACGATCAACAAAATCATTCAATCCACAGTAGGAGCAACAAAGACAATCATGAGACAGTTGAAGTAATTGCGGAATTGAATAAACTTTTAAAGGTAAAAGTCCATTACATTCAACCAAAGGTTTAGAATTAAAAACATCATGACTGTTATTGTTTTTCCTAGAATTTAAAACTGGATTAACTAATTCTGGCGTCACCGTGCTCTCCTTAGACTTCTTAGCTACCCATGCATATTTGACTTCGTTGCGTCGACCAAAAGTATCTGAAATACCGTTAAACCCATAGTCAGAAGATTTGAATTTTGATGATTGTTGCTTTTTAGAGCGACCGGTCTTTTTCTTCTTCTGTGAACGTCTTTTGGATTTAGAATTTGAAGAATTAGTCACAAAAGAGTTTTGTGGGGCAGATGTGGAACATTCACCCTTGCAAAATTTTACCGGAGGCTCACAAGAAGAAGTTAGAAAATCAACGTGACTTGGTAGAGAAGGATTAAAATCAAATTGGTCTAATTGACTATCTAGACACACCTCAGAATTCAAGAATGCTGAAAATTCCATTTCCTCATCAGAAAGAGCCTTATCACTTGATGAATTCAGGACATCGGAAGGATTTGTTTCTTTAAGCAGATCATAGGCGGAAGCGGTTTGAAAATCAGAACAATGATCCGGGTGAGGCTCTTTTCCTTTGTTTGAAAGAGATGGTGACGAGTCACCCATAAAGGCTTTACAAGAAGATGTGTCCGAGGGTGGATAGGAATTTTCAGACAGATGAATTTTCTCAACATGGAGAATTGTAGGCTTAGCTTGAGGCTTAGCCTTGTGAAGTCGCTCTTTCATCTGATCTGCTGCCAAAGCAGCCAGTTGTGAATTTAACTTCTTTATCTCTGTCTGAAAGTATTCTTTTTCCCCATATGACACAGTTTCCTTTTTATTGGAATTGAGACACTCAATTTGGGATAAAAGCTCCTGTTTTTCCTTTTGAAAACTGTCCCTCTCCTGTTCAAATGACTCTTCTAGCTGAACAATTTTCTTTTCTAAAATCAGAGGTGGAACATAAACTTTATGGTCTAGTGGTTCCTCCTCAGTTTTAACGGTTTTAGCATCTAGTTCAGCTTGAGTGTAAGTTCAAAAATAGTCGTTTGACAGGAAACAGGGTTTTTCATCGTTATAAGACGCATTCAAAGAATCATAAACAAAAGGAAGTTACATTTTAGTAGAGTTCTCCCTTCGCAAATTATCCTCTTCCATTTCCTCATCATCAAGTGGTTTGGTCCAATTGATTTTGTACTCTGGATAGGTCTTGTCTATTCCAAGAAATTCAAACGCATATAACGTAGGAACTTTGGATAAGGCCTTTTTCAGATAATAGGGGTTATCGTAACCGATACCCGTATCCGCATACTTGGGTTCTTTTGGTGCAATTAGATTAAACGTTTGATGAGATTGACCAATTTTATAAAGTTTCCGTTCAAGCTCCTTTAATTGATTAGATAACCTTTGATTTTCATTTTTGTAAGCCACGCTTTGAGTCACAATATCAATTTTCTCATTTTCTGACAAACGAAGCTCATATGTAAGATCATCTACTTTGGTCTTTAGCTCTTTTGACTCTTTTGAACAACTCCCACACTCTTCTTTTAAATTTGAAATCATGCACAGGTTGCTAGCAATATCTATGCTTTGTTTTTCAATATATTCGGACTGTGCAGATACACGTTTTTCTAGAGATGAGATGAGTTGTTCATTTTCTTTTATGGTTAGCTTGCAAGAGTCTTATTTGTGCATAGTGATTTGCATGTGATCAATTAAAGCTTCTTGGTAAGGAGCACAAACCTGACATGGAGAATTACGATCATCATCATCAGTGTTAGACGGTGTTGAATGCTTGCCCATGAAACACAGGTGTGCTTCAGCATCATCATTTTCGTCATCAGATACTTGTATCTAGTAGTCATCTTCAGCCATGAGAGCCTTACCTGCTTCCTTTTCTTTGGACAGCAACATCTTGGCTTTGTAGTAATCGGAGTTGCGCACTACAGGCTTGCGGCAGTATTTGGCAAAATGATCCAACCGACCACAGTTATAGCATTTGATCGGTTCCTCTTTTGGCTTCTCTTCATGTCTCTTCTCAGACTTCTTACCTTCTTCAACATGTCTCTTCCCTTCATACTTCTCTTTATTATCACGACGATTGAGAGGAGTTGTGGAGTATCTTTGCTTGTTTGAAGACTTGTTGAAGAACTTCCTCTTCTGGAACGCTTGAGTCAAGAACAACACTGCTTCTTTAATCTGAGTGTATTCTGGATCCGAGTCACTGTCAGGTTCTTCGGGTTCAGAATCACTTTTCACTGGCTCCTTTTCAGACGAGCGGCTGACAAATTTACCTCTTTTATCGGAGACAAGCGCTAACGGATCAACCACCGGCTTTTCATCTGCTTTTTTATTTCCCATCAACTTAAGAACTTCCTCTTCATCTTGGAGAAGCATTTCATATAGTTCAGGTAGTGTAATCTTCTCCATGGCTTGAGTATGACGGATATGAGAGACGAACGTCTTCCACTCTGGCTGAAGATTGTTCATGAACTTGATGTTGTTCTCGGTGTTCGTCTTCGAGAAGCAGGTTGAACCGTTCATAGGTTTTCGTGAGTGTCTCGCCTTTTCTAGCTTTGAAGCCATCATATCTGGTGATGCAATTTGTCATCTTCAACTGAGCGTTTATTCTGCTATCCATCATTATCTTCTCAATCTGGTCCCACATACCTTTTGTTGTCTCCTTGTAACTATCAATGCAGGCATATATGTCGTTGGGTAGACTTTGTAGAAGATAGGACTTTGCAAGCTTTTCAGCCTCATACATGCTCTTTTCTGGAGGGAGAAACTCACCGAGAGTTTTTCGAACAAGGCGTTCTGGTCGACCTTCATCTGGGTTTCCAGGCACGACTTTCATTGGCCAGGGTTGCGGGCCCTCTTGCAGACACTTGAGTATTTCCTCGTAGTTAGATTTCGCTTCGATAAAGTTCATGAAGCGATCATGCCACTGAGGGTATTCTCCCCGATAGAGCACCGGGGTTTTTTGATCTGAACCGATAGCTAAGGCATCTCTTGAATTCATCTTAACTCTTTAAACTTAAATAGCACTGTAACGATCGTGAGACAAACAGGATGATCCAAAAACAATATGTATAATAAGCAGGACAAGGACCCAATCGAGCAAGGACCCGATCGAGCAAGGACCCGGTCGAAGCAAGGGTCCGGTCGAAGTAGGGGTCCGGATGAAGCAGAGGTCCGGTCAACAGGGTACCGGTCGCTAGTATCGGTCGAGTTTAGGTATCGGTCAAGGCAAGGTACCGGTCACAGAAGGATACCGGTCAAGACAGTGTACCGGTCAACAAATCACCGGTCGCCAAAGCGATCCGGTCGAGATAAGGTACCGGTCAAGCAATGTACCGGTCGCGGAGTACCGGTCGACCTGATCAAGGCACTGATAAACAAGATATCGGTCAATAGGGGAACCGGTCAAACAATATACCGGTCGAACAAGTTATCGGTCAAGCAGGGTATCGGTCGATAGGGTCCGGTCGAAATCCACAAACAGATAAACAGATAGATCGATAAACAGATAGACTTAAAGGACCGATAAAATCGAGGAACTTGAAGAACGATCGACCCAGAAAAATCAATCAACCTAGAAATCGAACTACCAAGAAACTCAATCAATATGCAGATCGATAAGCAACCTAGAAAACCAGACCGATAAGAAGTTTGATTTTTTAAGAACACAGATCGATCGACTTACTGATTTTCCAGAAAACAAAATTGATCGATAAAAACTCAGAACAAAAACCAACCTACGCCAAAAATCAGATTTTCAATTTGTCGACCGAACTTATACCCAAAAAAAAATTATCAAGTAATCGATTTTGCAGAAAATTAATTACCCAGATAAAAATCGATTTTCAATAAAAGATAATATACCCAGAAATCAAACGAATATGATAAACAAAATTAAGCAAATAATCGATTAAAGGGTTTTAGACAAACCTTTTTGGATCAACCTTCAGTCTCTTTGCTCTAATACCAATTGTAGATCCAAGTACAGTGCAATCACAAACAATAATCAACAATGAAGAACAATAATATAGCCACAACCTCTAGTCATATGATTAATATTCAAGAAAGGGTTTAGGTTTACAGAGAGAATATCTGATCAGTAAATGTAAACCTATTGACTAGAGAATTATGAATAATGAGACTAAAAAACAGATAAAAGAACTAATAAATCCTTTATATACGTAGGCTTACAAAGATTAATGGGCTTATTGGGTTTGAGACCATCTAACTAATAAAAATTTAGAATAATTACATTTTGCACCCTGAACTTCTATTTAACATATAAAACACCCTAACAGTTTCTCTACCCCAACACTTACCCCACTATTCACGATGGCTATTTCGCCAAAGTGGGTCAGCGATCGTTGGAGGTCAAGCCGGTCGACAACGAGGTAAGTATCTCAACTCTTCGCTCCCGTCTCTCTCTCCACACTTCTTCTACTTCAGCGGCAACGCAGGAGGTTGTTTCTTCTGCTAGCCCTAACGCTACCACCGCTTCAAAAAGTCCATCAGCTAGTCTTTCTGGTCCTTCGAAGAAGGCCAAATTGACTAAGGAAACTATCACCCCTAGCTCAAGGCCTGAGGTAGTTTCTTAACAAACTACCTTGGATGATTTTGTGGGTCTCTCCTCCACATTTTCAGCTGTCACCTCAACAACCGTGCCAGCGATCACGGTCGCTGCCGCAATATCAGTAACGCCACCAACCATTCCAGTTCAACAACAAACTGAGGTAACAACCCAAATCCCAACTTCTTCTATCCCCATTACTCTTCCTCCCACTTCTTTGGTCTCTAACCCTCCCTCTCTCATGCAGCAACCTCAAGTTGCATTCATCGGACCTGATGCTCAAACCTTTGAAAGAGATATGCAACTTTTCAATATGTTTGAACCATCAGGTATACCTAAACACACAAATCATCCTCCCATCTCTCCATCTAAGCCTGGTACTCAGAAACTAACTTTTCTTTCAGGTCCGAATATGGCAACTGTTGACTCTCATGTCAACAGTTTGGGTGTCAAGGTGGATTCTCTCACCACCTCCATCAACGAAACCACCAGCGCTGTCAATATCGCTGGTGAAGAGCTAAAGAAACTGACGACTGCTTGATCCTCGAAAGCTGAAGCCTCCCAAATCTCAACTCTTCAGGGAGAGCTTGTCAAAATTAAGGAGGACTTAGTCGTCAATCATAATAAACTCAAATTCTCCGTAAGGACGTCCAGGATTTATCTACCAAGATCGATTCCTGCTCATCAATCCTAGAGCAGGTCCTGGAAAAGCTGAATGCACCAGCTCCGACGCTCACTCCTTCTTTTCAGAGAGGCTGACCGCACCTCTCTGAATGTAGCTGTTGAATTTATTCATCAAGCTACTTCAGACATCCTTGTGATTGAAGGCCGTCTCAACCGTCTGGAGATTGAAGTCCGATCGTTGGCCACTGCAAAAACTACCTCTCACCCTGATGACCTCTCCCTCAATGATAATGACAAAGAGGGGGAGAAAGATGATAATGAAAATGCAGAGGAAGGAGTTGCTGAGGTTCACTCGAAAGAACCTCCCTCTCATGTTGAGGGGGGAGAAGGTTGCTGACAAAGCCCCTCCATATTCTTTGTACGATCAAGTTTTATTAGAAGAAGAAAAGGAGGAGGAATAAGAAGAGGAGGAGGAAGAAGAAGAAGAAGAGGATGAAGATCTTGATCTTCGAGATCAAGATAAAGAGCAACATCAAGATGATGATGACGACGATTAAGAAGATCAATATCTATGGTTTTCTGCAGCGAACGCATCATTAGTGATAGCTTCGAAAGAAGTTGTCACAGCAGGGGGGAGAAATGAAACTTCTTAAGAAACCCCTTCCCAAAGCAAACCAAAGGGTTCAACTGCTGAGGGAAGCCTGAAAAGTGTTTCACTATCTGAGGGGGAGAATCCTTCTCAGGTATGCCTCTCACTTGTCCCTATATCTTTCTATAAATCCCTAACCCCTGCTTCTTTCTAGCCTTTATCTTTCCTCTACCCAAAAACACTAACTCTTTTTATCTATTTCTGACCAGACAGTTCTCTCCCCTGCTTAAGGGAAAGGAACTTCAAATAATCCCAGCGTCTATAGCTGATGAATCAATAATCCCAATCTCCTTAAATGATATTGATGAGCAAGAAGAAGAGGAAGAAGCCTTGCACCATCCAGGAAGGCCCTATAGACCATCTCACTAGTCAGAGGAAGAGCTAAAAAGAAGAACAGAGATGATCTATCATCTAGAGAGTCAATGGCTGAAAATCCCTCTTCAAATAACTTCTACATAACTTGATTTTCTGACTTAAGCTGAAATCGAAGAATGTGTCAGAGCTGAGAAACTGATCTCCGATTGTCAAAGAGATGCATCTCTAACTCTCAAGGTTCAGTCCTCTCAAGTCAAAGACAAGAAGCTGAAAAAGAATCCAGTGGAAGTCCAGGCTGCTCTACTGAAAGAAATTGAAGAGGAGCGCTCAAAAGAACAAGCGGTCAGCGATAACACTGTCGAATGGTGCAAACATAAAGTCGACTATCGCTCCGACCCATTAAAGATATCAGCTGTTGTCATCTCTGGGAGAAAGAAGAAGGACCGAACTTCTGTAACAATGGAGATAACCAGAGAGGATGGAAGCTCGAAGGCTATGTTTGTTTTAAATCTTGAAAGCTTCAGCTACATGGAATGGCTAGAGTTCAAAGATGCGCTGAAGAAATCCAAATCAACCTACAAAGGCTATGTTGAAGGCATCATAGAAGTCCTCATCAACAGAGTCACTGCTGTGTTAAAGGTACCATCTTCTCTTCCTTCTAAGCCGAGGCAACTCAAAAGAAAGCCTGTCTCATCCTCATCTGAGAATGTTTCTACCATCAGAAAAGATACCTCCATCAAGTTTTCAAAAGAACCTTTGTTTGGTCCTCCTCCTAATCTCTCAGTTCTAGATCTATCCCTGCCTCCTGGTGGACCATATCTTGCAGGACAAGTACTTAAAAATCCTTTTGGAATCTTCTTCAGAGATGATGAGGAACAACTCAGATTCCAAAGAGTCTCTGAGATTCCTATCTGTCCCCTCAGTCATCTCAAGGATCTCTTATGCTTATGGTGTGACTTCTCTCCTTTAGCTGATCCGATCAAGACAATCATTAGTCAAGAATCTTTTGATCGAAGGCAAAGAGGAGAAGAAATACCCGCCTATATGATCAATCCTCCAAAGTCTTCTCTAGATAGCTGATAAATTAGTTTCTTATTTCTTGTAATCTATTAGTTAGACTTACAGTAGTTAGTTCTTCACTTGTACTTTATATTTTCATATCTTGTAATTCCCTCTATGAATTAATGAAAATTTCAGTGAAGTACATAACCCTATCAGTACTGTAAAAGATCCCTCAAAATAGTAATTGGGACATGTATGTTATGAGTCCTGATTAATCCTCATTTTGAATTATAAAGTAATTTTCTTCAGTTACTTTGTCATTATCAAATAGGGGGAGATTGTTGATCCAAACTCACTCAGTGATTTGATAACGACCCTCTTTTATACTTAGTGAAAACTACGTTTATTAATATGTATTAGTGTTTCATCATCAGCGATCAGACTGAGTCTGTTCAGTTATCCCTGATGATCTTTCTTTAAACATTCATATGTATTATTGTTTCACTATCAGCGATCAGACTGAGTCTGTTCAGTTATCGCTGATGATTTATGATGTAAACGTAATCCATGAAGACAAGTTTCGCATCAACAGATGTTCATAGCTGAATCGAAGACGAAGCTGCTGAACAAAGACAAATCTACTAATGACCTGATGCGGATATCAGTGAAGCAAAGACAACTCTACTCATACGCGAAGAAACCTGATGAAATGCTTCAGCGATAGCTAAACCTTTTTATATCTCTAAAGCAAGAGATATTCAGCGATCGATGATCACTTAACTTATGCCTCAAGTCTCTTTTGTCTTTCCCTGCACAACCAGTGCGATGTGTTAGAACGGACATACCTCTGCCATAATTCGTACAACAACTCTGTCAACTACACTGTTCATGATACGGCCGAAAGCATGTCTCCCAAAGTCAGAGTCTCTCTGCCAATCAAAGAAAGACACGTGTAAAGTGCCCTGCCATGAATTTAATGCATAGGGTATAAATAGAAATATTACCTCTCCATCTAGAATGTGCATACCTCTAGCCTTCATCTTTCTAAAATATAAAAACCCTTTCTTTCTATACTTCTCAAATCTCCCATTCTCTATAATCTTGTGCAATCATCTTAGTGTTTTCTTAAGTTTGTTTAGATTGAGTTTTACTTAATCTTATTCCGCAACAGACTTGTAAATTGTGTTTGATTTATCAATAAACAATTTATTAAACATTAAATTTTGTGTTTGTATTCACCCCCCCCTTCTACAAACTTCTTAAGCACCTTGGGGACCAACACTATGGCATAAAATGCTTTCTCATCTAAATTTCAAAACCCTGATTCTCTCTCTTCTAAGGAACTGGTCTCTGGTCTTCCTCAGCACTCATATGCTAAGGAATCTCTATGTTCAACATGTGAAAAAGGAAATCAGACAAAGGCTAGTTTCAAATCGAAACAAGTTTCCTCAGTGACAAGTCCTCTTCAACTCTTGCATATGGATTTCTTTGGCCCTGTCAATATCCAATCCATTGCTGGAAAGAAATATACGCTAGTCATTGTAGATGAATACTCTTGCTACACCTGGGTTATATTTCTTCGCTGCAAAAGTGATACTTCAGAAGAACTGATATCTTTTGTTAGAAAGATGGAAGTGCTGAATAATCTAACTATTCGCTCAATAAGAAGTGATCATGGAACTGAATTCCAAAATAGATCCCTGAACAATTTCTTTGAGAGCAAGGTAATTTCTCACAACTTTTCCTCAGTAAGAACGCCTCAGCAAACTGGAGTCGCTGAAAGAAGAAACAGAACAATCATTAAAGCTGCTAGATCAATGCTCAACGATTCTAATCTTCCTACTCAATTTTGGGCTGAAGCTGTGAACACTGCATGCTTTACTCAAAACAGATCGCTGATAGTAAAGCGTTTTGGAAAGACAACTTATGAACTATTTCATGGAAGAAAACCCTCTATCAGTTTTCTTCATATCTTTGGTTGTCAGTTGTTAGAGCATAAATCTGTTGGACGCAAGATCATGAAGACTGAAGGTCAATGTACAAGAAGTCAAAGCTGAGAAAGTCAACTCTCATTAAAAGTCAAAGTCTTGTTGTATTTGTTTATTTCCTTGTTTTAGCTTGTAGGTATAAATACTTTCTTTGTTGTTTAATAGATAGTTGGTTAGAAGGATTGGATACGCATATTGAAAGAATTTGTAGAGAGAGAGAGAGACTTCTAGAGAGAGAAAGTTGTAATCTTGAATTTGTGAATTGAAATCAAACAGGTAATTTGAATAATTCTTGTTTGTTTTTTATTGTTTTCAATTTGAATCTTGATTCCAGGACACACAATTTGTATTAGAGTAGATTCAAATGGAATCAATTTCAAAAAAATGAGTTCGACTCTGTGTTCGAAAAGTTCAGATTGATTTTTGAGTTTTAGTATGTAATTTGATTTGTAATTGATCAGAATTTGTTTGTATAGTGATTTAGAACGAAATTGTATAGTTTGATTCTTGATTTGCACTGTAATTTTCACAAATTTTAGGAATTTGTTGAGTTTTTGAGTCACGAGTTCTTGAGCACTATAAATCAAATCAAAATGTTACAATTTGTGTTTGTTTTTGTAATTCTTGTATTGTAACCTGTTCGAGTATTGAAATCGATGAGATCTGCAAGTTTTCAAGTCAATTGGACAAGTTTGGGATCGAAATTTGTGAAACAGACTTAGCTTTTGATCGAAAACTCCAAGAACACGCAAGATCCATCAAACGCGCAAGTTCATCGGAAGAACGCGAAAGCTGAAGTATTTGGTTTTTGGACAAAACACGCAAAGTGTGGTTTGCGAGTTTTAGAAACGCGCTGATCGAAACCTGCAATTTTGCTCTTCAATCTACGAGTTTGGTTCAATCTGCGAGTTTGGTTCAATCTGCGAGTTTAAAGACTTGCGAGTTTGAAAATTGGGAAAAAGTTTCTAAGTGTTGAAACGTGTAAGTAGACCTTAGCGAGTTCTCAAAACGCGCAAGACTAAGCTTGCGAGTTTCTCTAGAATAGTGATATGTGAGTTAGTTTGATCTGCGAGTTTGTTCAATCGCGCAACTAGGCATTTGCGTGTTCAAGAAAAGCGCAAGCCTCTATCTGCGAGTTTCTTTATGAACAGTTACTTGCGAGTTTAGGCATCTGCGAGTTTCAGCGATTATCTCTGTTGGGAACTGAAGAATTCAACAAGTATGGTTAATGCTGTTGGTTCAAAGTTACTACTGCTAGAAGACTTAGAGGTTAATACTGCTGAGTATTACTACTGCTAGTACTATTAATACTGCTAGTCAAAGTTAGTGCTGCTTGAACAAAGTTAGTACTGCTTAGCTAGTTAGTACTGCTAGTAGTTAGTGCTGCTTAGTAGTTAATGCTGCTAGAAGAAGTTAATGCTGCTGATCATGGTTAGTGCTGCTTAAGAGATTCGGATGGAAAGAATGACAGCTGGATAATCTGAAGATTATGGAAGCTTTGAGATATACATGGAAGATATACTGAAGATTTGTTTAATTATTGTAATTATCTTTTGACTAGTATATGTATAGAATGTATAGAATAGTTTAAAAAGAACTTTGGTTTTTATTCTTTTAGAGAGAAAATCAACCTCAAGACATAGATCCTAATTCTAGAGAAGTAGAATTCGTATTGGTGAGCCTGTTCATCAATATTGAGGTTGAGTGTGTAATCTTGTAACTTCAAAGCATTCAATACAAGTTTACAGTTTGTTGATTATATTCTGTTTTTATTTTCTGTTTGATTAAATATCAAAGTGTTATTCCGCAAACTTCTTTGATATTGTTTCTGAGAATTAATTCTTGTTGAGAATTCGATCCTGACAAGTGGTATCAAAGCCTAACTCTCTTAGAAACAGTTATTCATCATGGAAAATCTTACAGAATCAAGCAGTACTTTGGTTTCTAAGGTTCCAATGCTCAAACCAAGTGAGTTTGACATGTGGAAGATCAGAATCAGACAATATATTCTTCTCACTGACTACTCAATGTGGGATATCATTGAGAATGGTCCTTCTTAAGCTGGAAGGATAGGACCAGATGAGAAAAGACCTCCACCAAAGACAGATGGTGAGAGGAAGATCAGACAGACAGAGATGAAGGCTTTGAGCACTCTGCTCTTGGCCATTCCCAATGAATATCAGCATCAATTTTGCAACTGCACTGATGCTCAGATTCTCTGGAATGCTCTAGAGAAAAGATTTGCTGGAACTAAGAGCATCAAAAGAAATCAAAGAGATGTTCTAAAGCAGCAGTATGAGAACTTCACTTCCACAAAGAATGAGTCTATGACTCAAACTTTTGATAGGTTCAATAAACTCATAGGTGAACTGGCTACTGTAGGGGTGAAGATGGAACAAGATGATATCAACAGAAAGTTCCTCAGATCTCTTGGGGATGAATGGACTATGTACACTGTCTCATATAGACAGAGTGACAATCTGGAAGAGAAAGAACTTGATGATCTATACAATGATCTAAGAGTTTTTGAAACTGAGGTAGAAACCAAGAAGAAGCCCTCTGGTTATATTCACAATACTGCACTTCTTTCAGCATCCACTGATACTACTGCCAACCCTGAAGCAGTTAGTACTGCCAGTGGAGTAAGTTCAGAAAAAGGCACTGAAACTATCTTTGAAGCCTTTTTGTCCAGTCATAGCAGCAATTCTCTGATTAATGATGATCTTGATCAAATTCACCCTGATGATCTGGAGGAGATGGATATTAAATGGCAAATGGCCATGTTATCCATGAGGGTGAAAAAGTTCATTAAAAGAACTGGAAGAAATAACTTCTCTCAAAGAAGAGAAGATGGAGCTGGTTTTGACAAAACCAAGGTGGAATGTTTTAAGTGTCACAAGAAAGGACACTTTGCTAGAGAATGCAGGAGTGCTGTTCCAAACAACAACCATCAACAAGCTCAGAATGGAGGATACAATCTGAACAAGAATCCTGCTCAAGCCCTTATTTCTCAACAAGGAATGGGATTTGACTGGAGTGATCAAGCTGAGGAAGCCATTCAGAACCAAGCTCTTATGGCAGAAGTGTCTGATCTCCCCACTGAGGTAAGTTCTAATCTTTGCACTAAATCTTGCATTGACACTGTTACAAGATACAGGGATCACAATCAAAGTATGTGTGATGACCTCAAAAGATTAGAAAAGGACAGAAGAGATTATGTGTTGATAGTAGAGAGATTTGAAGAGCAAATCAAAGGCTTTCAAGCTAATGAACTTCAACACTCTTATGACACAAACTATTGGAAGTGGGAAAAGAATGAGTTAGAAACCAAACTGTCTAAGTCCTTAGAAGAGAATGATAGACTGAAAGAGGAACTGTCAAAAGTTAAGCTTGACATAGACAAGTTTTCTTATGCTTCAAAAGCAATGGACTCTCTTCTAAAGGCTCAGATACATGATAAGATGAAGCCTGGTATTGGATACAACAATACACCTCCTCCTTACAATAACAACTATATTTCTCCTACATCAGACTTGTTAGAAACTAAGGAGAAAAAGGACTTGTCTGAAGAAGCTTTTAAGATAGATCCTTTGGATGAGGTAGTAGTTAAGGATTTGACTGAGAAAGGAGCCAGTGAGAACAGGGATAATAATGTGAGTAAAAAGATACCATTAGAAAACAATATTATCACCAATGAGGGATGTGGGAAAATTTGGGTCAAGTCCAAGGAGATAGAGAAGACTAAAGGAAATGATAACAAGGTCCATTACAAACAAACCACAGTTGTGAATTCTGGATCTTGTAAACAGTGTGATTGCAATAAAGCCAAGAGCCTAAATTCTGGTTTAAAAAGAGGAAATCAAAGAAACTGGAATAATCAATGGGCTCAGAAACAAGGAGTTGATCTGAATAAAATCAATAGACCAAAACCTTGTTTTATATGTGGCAAGTTGAATCATTTGGCTAAGTATTGTTACTTTAACGCTATTAACCAACAGATGAACTTTCAAAGATTTGTGCAAAAATCTGTGGGTTATAGGAAGGCTGGAAAGAAACATGTGATAAAGAAATCTATTGAAAGTAAAGGCACTTTAAAGAAAAAGATTTTAAAAGAAAGTGTCAAAATGTGGGTACCTAGAAGTGCTAACAGTGTTAGTACTGCTAACAATATTAGTACTGCTAACACAGTTACTACTGCTAACAGTGTTAGTACTGCTGAAAATATTAATGCTGCTAATACTGTTAATACCTCTTCAAAGGTTAATACTGCCAACACAGTTACTGTTGCTAACACAGTTACTACTGCTAACAATGTTAGTACTGCTAAGCATGCAAGTGCTGCCAAGGCAGTTAGTACTTCTAAAACCAGTACTGATTCTAGCAAAAATATTTCCAAGCCTATTATTGTAACAAAGTACTCCAAGAATGAAGAGTTAAAGTTCAAAAATCTTGTCAAGAAAGAATGCAAGTATTTTGATGAGAAAGGGGTACCCAAGACCACTTTGGCTTGGGTTCCTAATTCATACTAATTGATTTATTTAATGTGCAGGGCAACCAACAGCTCAAGGGAAAGAGCATTTGGCATGTTGATAGTGGTTGCTCTAGGCACATGACAGGCAACATGTCATGCCTTCAGGACTTCAAGCATATCAATGGAGGACATGTTGCATTTGGAGATAATCTTACTGGTGGTAAGATAAGTGGAAAAGGTAATGTCACCAAAGGTAAGATGACATTTGAGGATGTCTACTATGTTGATCAATTAAAGTACAACCTGTTAAGTGTATCACAGGTTTGTGACAAACAACATAGTATATTATTTACTAATACTGAGTGTATGATTCTTGCTCCAGGGTTCAAGGTAGTTGATGAAAGCATGACACTACTTAGAACTCCAAGAAAGGATAATGTTTACTGTCTTGATATGAACAATGTTGATAGTGATCCATCTCTGAATTGTCTTGTTTCAAAAGCTTCTGTAGATGAATCCTCTCTATGGCACAGAAGGATGTGTCACATGAATTTCAAGACTATGAACAATCTTGTTAAAAACAACCTTGTAAGAGGTTTACCTTCAAAAGTCTTTTCATGTGATGATCATTGTGTTGCTTGTTTTAAAGGCAAACAGCACAAAACTTCTCATAAGACCAAAGAGTTAAATTCTGTTTCTTCTTGTCTCCAGTTACTGCATATGGATCTGTTTGGTCCTACAAATGTTATGAGTATAGGCAAGAAATCTTACTGCTTGGTTATTGTTGATGATTACTCCAGATTTACTTGGGTATATTTTCTAAGGACTAAGGATGAAACAAGTGGTCTTATCAAATCCTTTATTCTAAGAATTGAAAACTAAACTAATCAAAGAGTAAAAGTCATTAGATCAGATAATGGAACTGAGTTTAAAAATCATGATCTAAACACCTTTTGTGAAGAAAAAGGTATTGAGAGGCAATATAGTGCTCCTAGGACTCCTCAACAGAATGGTGTTGCTGAAAGGAGAAATAGAACACTAATAGAGGCTGCTAGATCTCTGTTGGCTGATTCAAAATTGCCAATTACCTTCTGGGCTGAAGCAGTTAATACTGCTTGTTATGTCCAAAACAGAGTTCTAGTGGTCAAGCAAAAGAACAAGACCCCATATGAGCTTTTAAATCAAAGAAAACCCTTCATTGGCTTCTTCAAACCTTTTGGGTGTCCTTGTACAATTCTCAATACCAAATCTCACTTAGGTAAGTTTGATAACAAAGCAGATGATGGATTTCTTGTTGGATATTCATCTCAGAGTAAGGCTTACAGAGTTTTTAACTCTTCTTCTAGAATAATTGAAGAAAGTGACAATGTCAAATGCAATGAGAACACACCAAATCCTGTTGGGTCTGGACCTCAGTGGTTATTTGACATTGATTCACTAACTAACTCTTTTGGTTTCAGTAATGAGTATACAGGAACAGGAATTGGAGGATCAGGAATCACACAAGTTCAAGAAAGTATATCTAAATCTGTGATTTTTCCCATACCCACAGTAAATTCTGTTGAAGACTGTGAAAGGGAATCATTTACTGGACCAAGTCAGAGTGAAGAAGAAACTAGAGATGAGGAGACTCAAGAAAATAATGAAGTGGCATCTGAAAACACTTCAGTTGAGTTGCATGAATCCAATCTTGAGGCTGGACTGAATGGAGAACCTAGTCATAACACCAGAGTTCAAAAGAATCATCCTCCACAGCTGGTAATAGGAGATATCTCTTCTCCTATGATGACTAGACATCAAAGCAGGCTTCAGGAAATGCAAGATCAACAGCATACAGTGCTTTCTTGTTTTCTATCACAGCTTGAGCCTAAAAAGGCACATGATGCTATGAAAGAATCTAGCTGGATAGAAGCAATGCAAGAAGAACTGTTACAGTTCAAGCTCCAAGATGTATGGGATCTAGTAGACCTTCCTAAAGGTCACAGAGCAATTGGCACAAAATGGATTTTCAGAAACAAGAGAGATGAAAGAGGTATTGTCATAAGGAACAAAGCAAGGCTGGTGGCTCAAGGATATACTCAAGAAGAGGGTATAGATTATGAAGAAGTTTTTGCACCTGTGGCTAGAATAGAAGCAATCAGATTATTTCTAGCCTATACTTCTTACATGAATTTCAAAGTCTATCAAATGGATGTAAAAAGTGCTTTTCTCTATGGCTCAATTGAAGAACAAGTATATGTCTGTCAACCACCAGGGTTTGAAAACCCAAGCTATCCAGACAGGGTATACAAATTAAAGAAAGCACTTTATGGACTACATCAAGCTCCAAGAGTATGGTATGACACTCTGTCATCCTATATCTTGGAAAATGACTTTGAAAGAGGAGTCATTGATAAGACTCTATTTATTAAGAGAAAGAAGAAGGATATCTTGCTGGTACAAATCTATGTTGATGACATTATCTTTGGATCTACAAGAAACAACTTGTGCAAGGAGTTTGAGGATTTAATGCATCAAAGGTTCAAAATGAGTTCCATGGGGGAACTTACTTTCTTCCTTGGACTCCAAGTTCAACAAAAGTCAGATGGAATCTTCATCTGTCAATCCAAGTATGTGCAGGACATTCTAACCAAGTTTGATTTCTCAGAGTCAAAACCTGCAAGCACACCTATGGAAACACACAAGCAAATATCTGCAGATCCTGAGGGGGAGGATATAGATGTGCATCATTACAGATCTATGATTGGCTCTCTCATGTATCTCACAGCATCAAGGCCAGATATAATGTTTCCAGTCTGTGTATGTGCAAGATTCCAAGTTAGGCCAAAGCAATCTCACTTTCAAGCTGTTAAGAGGATATTCAGATATCTCAAAGGGCAACCCAGATTGGGACTTTGGTATCCTCATGACTCACCCTTTGACCTAATAGCATACTCAGACAGTGATCTAGGTGGGGCAAACTTGGACAGAAAATCTACTTCTGGAGGATGTCAGTTTTTGGGTGCTAGACTAGTCTCATGGCAGTGCAAGAAACAAACCACAGTATCCACATCTACAACAGAGAAAGAGTACATAGCAGCTGCAAGTTGCTGTTCTCAAGTCCTATGGATTCAGAATCAAATGTTAGATTATGGGGTAACCTTTCTACACACTCCAATCTTTATTGACAACAGCAGTGCTATTAGCATTGTGAATAATCCTGTCAAGCACTCAAAAACAAAGCACATTGAGATCAGGTATCACTTTATAAGAGATTGTAATGAAAAGAAACTTATTCAAGTTGTCAAAGTTCACACTGATAATCAGTTTGCTGATCTATTCACTAAAGCTTTTGATGTGGGTAGATTCACTTTCTTGGTAACAAGTGTGGGAATGATCAACTCTGAATAATCCCCTTCTCAAAAAGTGGTTTTATTCCTGTATATTATTCTTGGAGTTACTAATCTTCTTTTTCAGGATATGTTTAGCAGTACTCAGTGTTTAGCAAGTTTAAAAGGAGTAAGTTAGTTAATACTGCTAGTAGTTAATACTGCTTTCAGTTAATACTGCTAGTGGTTAATACTGCTAGTAGTTAATACTGCTAGTAGTTAATACTGCTTTCAGTTAATACTACTAGTGGTTAATACTGCTTTCAGTGGTTAATACTGCTAGTGGTTAATACTGCTAGTGGTTAATACTGCTTTCAGTGGTTAATACTGCTAGTGGTTAATACTGCTTTCAGTTAATACTGCTAGTGGTTAATACTGCTTTCAGTGGTTAATACTGCTAGTGGTTAATACTGCTTTCAGTTAATACTGCTAGTGGTTAATACTGCTTTCAGTGGTTAATACTGCTAGTGGTTAATACTGCTTTCAGTTAATACTGCTAGTAGTTAATACTGCTTCCAGTTAATACTGCTAGTAGTTAATACTGCTAGTAGTTAATACTGCTAGTAGTTAATACTGCTTTCAGTTAATACTGCTCGTTAGTTAATACTGCTCTAGGTTAATACTGCTTATGTTCCGAATACTATAAATACTCTTTGCCCGCCTAAAAGTTCATAACGACTCTTTGCCCGCCTAAAAGTTCATAACGACTCTTTGCATACTGTTCTCTTGTGCTCTAAACCTTTTCTCTCAAGTTCGAAGTCTTCAGGCAAGCTTTTCACTAAGATCAATGGCATCAATGACTTTCATTGACGAGCACAATGAGATTGCGATGCTACAAAAACCAAAGCAAGCTGCAGGATTTCATCAGATTGTGGATTTCCTCAAGTCAAGCCACATTGCTCATGCTCTTATTGTATCCCCTACAATCTATATCGAGCATCAAAGGCAGTTCTGGGATAATGCAACCATTGTTGTTGAGAATGGTGTGCAGATGATCAAGACAAGAATCTGTGATCAATCACTAACGGTTACTGAAGAGGTTATTCGCATCAGTCTACGTCTAGACGATGCCTCAGGTATAACCTCTATCCCAAACGATGAACTGTTTTCAAATCTTACAAGAATGGGGTATGGAGGCCCATTGGGAGTTTTCAAATTCTCTAAAGCAAAATTTTCACCCCAATGGCGTTTCTTAGTCCATACTCTTATGCATTGTATCTCCAAAAAGACTACTGGATGGAGTGAGTTCAGCAGCACTATTGCTTATGCTTTGGTGTGCTTGGCCACTTTCAGAAAGTATAATTTTTCTAAAATGATTTTCAGTGATCTTGTCTCAAACATGGGAAACAAAAAGAGCTTCTTTATGTATCCCAGGTTTGTTCAAGAAGTCATTACTCATGAACTGACGGATATACCTCAACCTGTTGGGGTATATGTACCTAAACCCCCCAAAGGCAAGGTTTTCTCAAATATGAGAAGATCTGCTGGGGACTCTGAAGGAGTTGACACCCCATTGTTCTCTACAATGATGGTGGTGTCCCAAACCAATGAAGGTATGGCAGCAGGGTCAAGGTCCCCATTAGACCAACCCACTGCTAGCCAAGCCCAACCTTCCCTCTCAAAATCAATTCCCCAGTCCCTTCTTGAAAAACCAACCTCCCCTATCACCCAAACTTACAAGAGGAAACAGGTAAAGAAGGCTCCTTCCCTTCTTGTACCATTACCCACTCAGCCTTTAAGCCCTCTAAGGGAGAATTCTCCCCTAGAGAATATCCAAAGGGAAACCACAAGGGTGTCTCCCAACCCAAAGGAGGTGCTCTCTGAGGAGTAGGTAGAGCATATGGGTGATGAGGCTGCCACTACTCCTGCTAGCACAGAGGAGGAAAGTGGTAACATCAATAAGACCCCCCCCATGGCAACTTTGAATGAGCAAGCATTTGAAGGTCCCTGGTGCCAAGAAACCACAGGGGTGGATAGTGCTTCTGCTAGGCAGAAGACTTCCACTACTAAAAGATCCAATGATCCTTCAATAGGGGGTAACACTCCTGGAGAAGGTGAGGACAGATATAACTATGATGAATTGATGGAGGCAATGGGTAACATCAACCTAGATGTTCTGAAACAAGGAAAAGAAATAGAGGAGATGAAGCTGGTGATCCTGTCACAACAAGTCCAGATTGAAAAATTGAAGAAGATGGTGACCAGGCTGGTTCAAAAGAAAAGAAGGAAACAGTTTGTACTCAAAAAGAGGGACAAAGTTCAAGATTCTTTCAACAAGGGGGAGAAGCATGAAGGGGAAACTGTTGAAAAGAAAGCTGAAGTTGAGGGGGAGACAGAGGAGGAGATGGAAACAGAAACAGTTACTGCTGTTGAAGTAAAAGTAGCAGCAGAAACTGAAGCAGCAGAAATAGGGCTCTCTGTGGAAGAAATGGAGATAGCAGAGACTTTAGTAAAAGCAAAGAATGACACTCCAAAGGCTACTCAAAAGGCCAAAGGAGTGGTCATCAATGAAGGAGAACCTCAAAAGAAGAAAATGAAGGAGGATATAAAAGGAAAAGGAAAGATGATTGAACCTGAACAACCTTCAAACAAGAGGAGTCAGATTGAAATGGATGAGGAGATGGCAAAGCAGCTTCAAGAGCAAATGGAAAAAGAGGAGCAATTTCAAACAGAAACTGATAGAGAGCTTGCAAGGATAATGGCCAAGAAGTTAAATGCAGAATACCAAAAGAGTTTGAAAGAAGCAGCTCAGACAGCAATTCAGGTCAAGAAACTCCAAGTTAAGAAGATGCCAATTCAGAAACAAAAGCAGAAAAGACAACCCTCCAAGACATTTTTGGCCAATCAGGAAAGAAGAAAAATGATAAACTTCCTGAAAGGTGCAATTGGTGTTAAGGGGGAGATGTTTACTCACATGGCATTCTCTCAGATTGAAGAGTTGTATAACAAGGAAATGGCCAAGCTTCAAGGGGATTCAGCACAAAGGGAGGAGGCTGAGAGAAGGATGAAAGAGAGACATGATCTCAACATCCAACAACCATTCCCTGAGGAAACCACACCTTCCAAAGAAGAAGTAGAAGAGAAGAAGGAAGAACCTGGAAATGTTGGTATAGAAGCCAAGTCTGGAAAAAGAGTGAAATCAATTGCTCCAAAAAGGCAGTTGAAAAGGCCTAGGGTGGAAGAAACTGAAAAGGAAGCAGAACCTTCAGTCACATCCCCAACAGAGCTAGTACAGAGTCCAGAGCAAGTCACTAAGCAAACAGATGAAAGTATGGATCCGTACATGACAATAGTGGAACCTTTGAAAGTTGTTCCAATCTCTATGCAAGCTCTAGAGATCATCTTCTGGGATATTCTGAGAGAC
Organism: Arctium minus; assembly: GCA_954870635.1. Classification (NCBI taxonomy): domain Eukaryota; kingdom Viridiplantae; phylum Streptophyta; class Magnoliopsida; order Asterales; family Asteraceae; genus Arctium; species Arctium minus. The sequence goes on along the minus strand of OX941088.1, from coordinate 79,148,977 downwards.
AATGGAAAGAATTTCTTCAGAATCAAGAGAGCTGATGGTTCATTTGAAGCTTATTCAACATGGGGGAAGTCATCAGAAGTTGTTCAAGAGCTGATATGGAAGAACTATATAAAGTTGGGATGAAACTTTATGAACCTGTGTTGAAAGGTACTGAAGAGAATCTTCTCAAAGTGACATTGGAATACTTGTGCATGATGTTTGAGCCTGAAAGAGTGCATCATAGGATTAAAGATCATATGCATGAGTTCATATTCAAGAAGATTGACAAATGGATACTGTTTGAAAACTGTGGAGTATACATGATTACTATTGATAATTGTTATCATGAATACTACCTGGTGGACAAAATCTATGAGCATAGCAAGGAGAAGTTAGAAGGGATGCTTAAAGCTACACTGGTTTGTACAAAGGATTCAGAGATGGCCAAGATTGTGGTGAGAAGAACTGTAAATCAAAGCTTGGGTCTAGATCCAAATTTGGGAAATTGAATCAGAGGTGTTGAAAGCATCTTGAAGATTAATTCTGAAGAACTTGACTTCTTTTCCTAAAAGTCAAGTTAGGGGAAGATTGTTGGGAACTGAAGAATTCATCAAGTATGGTTAATGTTGCTGGTTCAAAGTTACTACTGCTAGAAGACTTAGAGGTTAATACTGCTGAGTATTACTACTGCTAGTACTATTAATACTGCTAGTCAAAGTTAGTGTTGCTTGAACAAAGTTAGTACTGCTAGTAGTTAGTGCTGCTTAGTAGTTAATGCTGCTAGAAGAAGTTAATGCTGCTGATCATGGTTAGTGCTGCTTAAGAGATTCGGATGGAAAGAATGACAGCTGGATAATCTGAAGATTATGGAAGCTTTGAGATATACATGGAAGATATACTGAAGATTTGTTTAATTATTGTAATTATCTTTTGACTAGTATATGTATAGAATGTATAGAATAGTTTAAAAAGAACTTTGGTTTTTATTCTTTGAGAGAGAAAATCAACCTCAAGACATAGATCCTAATTCTAGAGAAGTAGAATTCGTATTGGTGAGCCTGTTCATCAATATTGAGGTTGAGTGTGTAATCTTGTAACTTCAAAGCATTCAATACAAGTTTACAGTTTGTTGATTATATTCTGTTTTTATTTTCTGTTTGATTAAATATCAAAGTGTTATTCCGCAAACTTCTTTGATATTGTTTCTGAGAATTAATTCTTGTTGAGAATTCGATCCTGACAATCTCTTTTGGTCTGCGAGTTTGCCAAAACACGCAAACCATTGCTTACGAGTTACACAAACACGCAAGTTTAAGCCTGCGAGTTTCTTTTTGAACAGTGGTTTGCGAGTTTCAGCGTCTGCGAGTTTTTAAGCTTCTATAGTGTTTTGCGAGTTTTACTACTTAGTCAATTTTTTTTATATTTGTGATTTCATTCGGACTAATGGTCAATTTCAAGTTTCTTATTGCATATATTTTTCAAACAGGATGACTTCAAGAGACGCTCTCTTGATTGGAACTGATGTCAAGCCCCCGGTGTTGTTCAAAGGGGATATGAACAATGGAAAGACAGATTTCTCGATTTTATTGATCGGCAAAAGAATGGATAAAACATTCTAGCATCAATAGAAGATGGTCCAATGCCAACAATTTTTGAGGACATTCCTGTTGATGGTAATGATTCAGATGGAACTCCTAAATCAAAGAGAATTGAGAAAGGTTATGCAAAATTCTCTGATGAGCAAAAGAATCGGTTTGATGCTGATAAAACTGCCAAATCTTTGCTTTTACAAAGAATCACCAATGAGATCTATGTGAAAATAGATAGCTACAATACAACTGCCAAATCTATGTGGGATCAACTTAAGAAGATGATGATGGGTTCAAAAGTTGGAAATCAAATGAAAGTAGCTAATTGCATAAATAGCTATGAAGAGTTTAAAGCAAAAGAGAATGAGAGCTTAGAAGACACCTATGAACGGTTTGTCCTGCTTCTGAATGAACTATCAAAGAACAAGGTGACAAAGAAGCAGATTGAGAACAATGTCAAGTTTTTGAGCATCCTGCAACCCGAATGGAAGAAGCATACGCGTAGGATGAAATAGATGAAAGATCTAAGTGACATTCCGTTGTATGTGGTGTATGAGACGTTACGACAGAATGAAGAGGAGGTGGAAGAGAAAAGAGCTGAGAAAAAGAAGGTTGAGAAAGTACCAGATCCTATTGCATTAGTGGCTGGAGAAAAAGAGAAGAAAAAGAAAGAGAAGAAGAAAATTAAGAAGACAGTGGTTTTCAGTTCTGAATCAGAATCTGAATCTGATGGAGATGATGGAGAGAGTCTTAAATAGGCAATGTTGTTACTGACCCGAGCGTTCCAGAAAAACTTCTACAAGAAACCAGGGTCTAATTCTCAAAGATATTCTTCATCAAGTTCAAAGAACCACGAGCATAGAGAAAGAGTGGAAGGAAACAGAATTGTTGAGAAGAAGCCGGAAGAAAAGCAGAAGTATGTGAATGATTACACCAGTACTGAAAATAAAGGTAATGATCTGATCAAATGCTACAACTGTGGCAAGTTCGGACATTATGCAAAAGAGTGTCGGAAGCCAAAAGTTCGCAACTCAGAATACTATCAGAACAAATTGCTCTTGGTCAAGCAACAGGAAGCTGGCAAGGCATTAATGGCAGAAGACGAATACTGGTTAGATCATTTTGATGAGGAAGAAGAACAAGAAGAGACTGCTCATTTATGCTTGATGGGAAAAGAAGTGAAAGATGATGATTCTGATAATGAGACTGCTGATGAGGTAATAAACTTAACTAAAAAGGATTTCATGACCAAAATGGAATCCATGATGGTCGAACTTCAAGACCTTCAATCCAAACTGAAAAAGGAAAAAGACAGAGTTGCTAGGAGAAATCAACAAATCTTTGAACTTAATAAATCAGTTATTGAGAACAAAGATTTGATGGATTCTCTACGCAAATCTGATTCTGTTTTTAAAAATGAAAAAGATTGTTTTGAAAGTAAGATTTTTGAATTGCAAAAACAATTGTCTAAGTCTGATTCTGAAAAACAAGAATGTGTTCTAAAATCATTTAAACTACAGGTTGAGAACAAGACTGTAGAGAAAAAGGTAAATGGTCTGGAAGCAAAACTATATATTAGAGGCCAAACAGATCAAACGATTTTCTTAAATACACCTAATGAAGAAGCTGATTTTAAAGAAAAATCGGGACTAGGTTATGATAATCTTCATTATCTAGAAAAAGCTATCAGAAAACAGCCAGGTATATATAATGCAAATTATATGTATGCTGCTGATGAACATCCTCATTTGAAACCCAAATTTATCACCAAAGCATCAAAAGAAGTTGAGGACAAAGAAGATGAGAAAAGAATGGATTTAAAGAAAATGCAACTACCATTCGTTTATGAAAGACTGAATGATAGTTATCTTTCTAAAACATCAAAATTTCTTTCAAATGATTATTTTGCTAGTTATTCTTCGACTGAGATGGAGGCAAAACCTGTTCAAGCTAAAATTTATGTACCTCCACTCGTCTTAGAAAGAAAAATAATTGAATTAGAAAATATTTTATCTGATGAAAGAATTTTGGGTGATCTAACACAAGATGTATTTTCTACAGTATTAAAGAACACATATTTTCATTTTAAATCTAAAGTGTGTTCTCCATCTTCTAAAATACTTCAAACTTCTGAGACTGTTTTTGATGATTTATTTGAGTCTGCAAATGATTTTCTAAATTCTGATGAAGGGTGTATAGAGGAAATTGATTTGTTTGACTTTAATGCTCCACTTCCAAATCATTCTACTTTTGTTATAAATGGACAAGTTTTACCAAGTGTTCATGAAAAAGGTGAATCATCAACTAAGGTTGGTGAATCAGTTTCTGTGAATGCTGATTACTATGCAAAGCGTAAGAAACATAAGAAACAGTGCTCACAGAAACAAATTAACACTGGTAAACACAAGAAAAATCAATTTCAGAAATCTGATTTTCCTAATAAATCTAAATCTTCTATTTCAGATATAAGAAAGAAAATGTCAGAAGAGAGATCTGAATGGCGACCTAAAAGGAAGAGTGATGAGAAGGCATAATCAATTACTGATAGTTCCTGTAATTGATCAACTAGTAGTATGTGTGATGTAGTTGTATCTATTGCTTCGACAAATAAAAACCTTGTAACTGATTACAAGCAAGCGATATTCTAATAAGCAATTGTTCCAATTATCTTCTACTACTACTAAATCTTATTCTTATCAGTGGAATGATTTTGCTTATCATCATAATTCTATTGATTGGTTTAGATCTTATCATGTTTATTCTTCTAAATCAAAAGTTTTCAAAAGAAAAGAGGATCCATATTCAAATGGATGCCAAAATCTTGTACTAATCTGTTAGGACCTGTTTTTAAATGGGTACCGAAAATTGTTGTTTCCTGATTTCTCTTGCAGACCCGGCATATGTGGTACTTGGATAGCGGCTGTTCCAAGCATATGACCGGGCAAAAAACTTTATTGTCTAATTATACAGAGAAATTCAGCAGCAATGTACGATTTGGGAACGACCAGTTTTCACCAATCTTAGGATATGGTGACATCATTCAAGACAACATAACAATTAAGAAGGTGAGCTATGTCAAAGGCTTAAGGCACAACCTGTTTAGTATTGGTCAATTTTGTGACAAAGGGTTAGAGGTTAACTTCAAATCTAAGAGTTGCTCGGTTCGTACTGAAGATGGTTAAGAACTCTTAGTTGGAAATCGAAAGACAAATCTCTACACCATTAATCTTTCAAAGGTTCAGAATGACAATCAGGTTTGCTTACTGACAAAAGTATCGATGCAGCAAAGTTAGCTTTGTCACCGAAGGTTATCGCATCTGAATTTTTGTTATATAAACAAGTTGGTGAATGGACTTCCGGAACTAAGATATGAAAAAGAACACTTGTGTTCAGCATGTGAACAAGGGAAGATGAAGAGAGCTCCACATAAACCGAATCCTAAACCTAGTACCAGTTCTCCATTAGAGTTGTTGCATATGGATCTTTGTGGTCCGATACGAACACAAAGCTTAGGCGGAAAGAAATACGTGTTGGTTATCGTGGACGACTATTCGCGATACACGTGGGTCAAATTTCTACGGTCAAAAGATGAGACACCCGAAGTACTCATTACATTTCTAAAGACGACCCAGGTGAGTTTGCAGAAACCAGTCAAGCTTCTCAGAACTAATAACGACACAAAGTTCAAAAATAGAACTGTTGAAGAGTATCTCGAATCGGTCGGGATATCCCATCAATACTCTGCTGCTCGTATGCTCGAACAAAATGGAGTAGTCGAAAGGCGAAATCGAACGCTAGTCGAGGTCGCTCGCACTATGCTTAGCCAATCTGATTTACCTCTATTTCTGTGGGCAGAAGCTATTTCGACTGCGAGCTACACTCAGAATCGTTCCATGATACGCCGAGGATTTCAAAAGACTCCGTATGCGTTGATCAACAACCGAACACCAACAATCAAATATTTCCATATATTTGGGTGTAAGTGTTTTGTGCTGAATGACAGAGAGAGTCTGAACAAGTTCAGTGCTAAGGCGGATGAGGGTATTTTCATTGGATATTCTTCTACATCTGCTGCATATCGTGTATATCTGAAGAAGTCGAAGATTGTTGTCGAAAGCGTAAACGTTACATTTGATGAGGAAATGGCTTCTGAACAAGCCAGTTCAGAACCCGTGATAACTGGAGTATTAGCTTCTGGGCAAATTCGTTCAGAATCTGTACTTGAAAAGAACAAATCAGATGAAGCTTCGATGTCTACTAATCATTTATCTGATTTAGATATTTTATTTGAACTGTTTTATGATGAATATCTTGGATCTAATGTGAATAAACCTGTTGTGGTTGACAGGATTGAAGATTCAACGATTAATCATCCAACCACTTCAAATATTTCTACTGAAGTTGTATCTACTAATGATGAGACAGAAGTTGCTGAGATAGTTGAATACGATGTAAGGACAGATCAACAGACTGACCTAGCTGTATCTACTAAAGCTTCTGCACCAAATACTTCAACTGAATTCCTCCATCATGAAGTTCAAATTGAAGAACCTGAAAGTGGATTCTTAGATGACAATAATGATCAATCTTCATCTACTCCACTCCCTCATGAACATCGCTGGACCAAAGAGCATCCGTTACACCAAGTCATTGGAGATCTAAACAAGCCGGTGCAAACTAGGTCAGCGACTTTGAATCAATGTATGCATGACTCATTCCTCAGCAAAATTGAGCCTACTCGAGTATCAGAAGCTCTTCCTGATTCGGATTGGGTGTCTGATATGCAAGAAGATTTAAAATAGTTCGAAGCCTTGAAAGTCTGGAGACTACTGCCAAAACCAGAAGGAAAAACCGTTATCGGCACTAAATGGGTGTTCAAGAATAAAAAGGACGAAGATGGTATTGTTATAAGGAACAAAGTCAGACTTGTTGCCAAGGGATATAGGCAAGAGGAAGGCATAGACTACGACGAGACGTATGCTCTAGTAGTGCGTATAGAGGCAATCCGCATGTTTCTAGCCTACGCAGCTCACAAGAACTTCACAGTCTATCAAATGGACGTGAAGACTGCTTTTCTGAATGACATACTTAAGGAGGAAGTCTACGTCTCTCAGCCAGAAGGGTTTGTAAATCCAGATAAGCCAAATCATGTCTACATCTTGGATAAAGCTCTTTGTGGTCTGAAACAAGCCCCTCGCGCCTGGTATGATGTTCTATCTCAATTCTTGATCAAGTCAGGTTTTTCAAAAGGTAAAGTCGATACCACTTTGTTTATTAAAAAGGAGAAAGCTGATATCATTCTTATTCAGATATATGTAGATGATATTATATTTGGTTCTACAAATCCTAAATATTGTAAGAACTTTTCAAATCTCATGGTGTCACGTTTTCAGATGAGTATGATGGGAGAGATGAATTTCTTTCTCGGATTACAAATCAAACAGTTTTCAACGGGGATTTTCATAAATCAATCTAAGTACATTTTTGATATTCTTCGGAAATTCAAAATGGAAAATTGCAAACCAATTGGAACCCCAATGGCACCAGGTACTAAGATTAACACTGATTCTTCAGGAAAAAGTGTTGATGTTAGGACTTATAGAGGTATGATAGGGTCTTTAATGTATCTTACTTCAAGTAGACCAGATATAATGTTTTCAACATGCTTGTGTGCAAGATATCAGGCTGAACCTAAAGAATCCCATTTGGCTGCTGTCAAATGGATTTTTAGATATCTGAAGGGGACTGCAGATATTGGTATGTGGTATCCTAAGGATACAGGGTTTGAACTAATTGCTTATTCAGACGCAGATCATGCAGGGTGCATGCTGGACAGGAAGAGAACTTCAAGTCATATTCAATTCCTTGGAGACAAGCTCGTTAGCTGGGCGTCAAAGAAACAATTATGTGTTTCCACATCGACTACTGAAGCAGAGTATGTAGTTGCTGCCAGTTGCTGCTCTCAAGTTCTGTGGATGCGAACACAGCTTCGAGACTTTGGATTCAAGTTTGATAAAATACCGATCTATTGTGACTCGAAGAGTGCTATCGCCATATCAGCTAATCCTGTGCAGCACACTAAAACAAAGCACATTGATGTCAGGTATCATTTTATAAAAGATAATGTAGAAAAAGGTACAATAGAACTTTACTTTGTAAAAACTTATTACCAACTTGCAGATTTGTTTACCAAACCTTTAGATGAAAAAGAGATTCAATTTTCTTGTATCTAAGCTTGGTATGCTAAATCTCAAGGTCTAATCAGTAATTACCTATTAAAGTTTATTTTATTGTAATTTTTCATCATTTCTTTATCATTATTTCTGAAAGGATATCTGCACTTTAACGTGTTGTTAATGTTCTCAGGGGGAGTGAGACAAGATTTTCAGATGATCAATATTATTTTGAGGGGGAGTTTATAGAATTTAATTGCTAAATTTTTGTGTTGCATGAATTTAGGGGGAGTTTATGCGTACTACAACAAGGAGTAAGGATATGATTTTTGATTACTTCAGATCAGAACTCGTACTTTAAATTGTTTTACTGTTTTATGTCTTTTAATTTTGAATAAATTTGTGAATAAAGTTGCTTTGACATGACTTTGAGACTTGTGCAGAATGAGAGAAGCTATCAAGATCATATCTTTATGATTTTCAGCTGACTTCATGAGATTTAAGATGAAGCGAAAAAGGTTAATTTCTTATCTTAATCTCATATATGGTTGAAAGAAGGACAACTTTCAATCATAGAAAACATGTTCTTAAATGTTCAAACCACTTCCGGATTCTTAAACTGATTTCATGAATTGGAAGTGTGATTTTAAATGTTTTCAAGATCTATTTTGTGCTTCAATGCTTAACAAAACGTGTGTTTCCAAAGATAATTACTTGCGTATTGTCTTTTCTATATACTTTCAATTATTCATATACACCGGTTTGACTTTTTGTTCAAAATGTTCTTACCATGTCTCAAATTTGAAACATATTTTTCGATGGTAAGACACCCCGTTTTGTACTTCAAAGAATTTTGAGCGTTAATTCATTTCGAAGCGTTCATTTCAAGAATGTCTATATTTTGTTTCATACAGACAATATCCATTATTCTTGACCATAAGCTTTAATTGCTAAATCATTTCATTTCTGATCATTTCATACAATGTCAGATTTTCAAACAAGTCTTTTGCATTCATGTTTATTCATTCCATTTCCTTGTTTGAAAATACTTCATTGTTTCAAATGCTCAAATCTTCATGATTATATCTCTAAGCATACATACGTCTGACTTGTATTTGAGCTTTAACTGTTCAAGTTAAACCATTTTGAGCAACATATGCTTTATAGGAAAAACATGGGATTTCATTGTGCTAGGACTTAATTGAACTTCTATGGATTCACGTTAACCGGTGTTTCCTACCCAAGAAGTTAATCTTTAGTGATTGAGTGTGAGGAGTCTAAAAGAAATGAGTGTGGGATGTGTGATGAGGTAAAATGGAAATGAGAGTTTGGTTATATGTGCGTTTAATGATTAAAAGAAAGTGGGTGTGAGAACAAAGTAAAAGAATATCAAACTCTGCACCAACTATTTTCTGAGTCGGGCAGCCACATTACTAATGTTTCACAATTCTTCGTGAACATTATTGAAACAGGAAAATAGCCCATGCCAACTCTTGTTATAAACCCCACCAGCCACTCATTTTCTTCTTAAAAAGAAAATGTTTCATATTTTTTCTGGGGATGCAGCACATAATCTATCTGATTTTCATTTGGAAAATCTGGATATTGAAAAAGAAGGAAGTCTGCCCCACCTTCGCACTTCAATCATGCACATTGAGTCTGTGTTTATCTACTGTTGTCTCAGTGGTTTACACAATTTGAGCCTTTAAAAGCAATCATTTGTGGTTAATTCTTTCTATCACTTGCACGAACACACAAGGAATTTGTTTTCTTGTCATAACGTTCATAGAAATTGCCTTTGTGGTGTTTCGATGATTGGATGGAAGCCCTGGGGGAGTGAACATAACAAAAGCTCCTTTCCTATGTGTATCAGTTACACACAGTAACTTCGTGTTACTGACAGGAATTTTAACTGATTCATTTGTTGATTCAGGTGTTACACAAATATTTTGTCTGGATTTGATAAGATCTAGATAAATACATGGTTACGGATCAACGAATCAGAGGCTCTTGAACAGATCAGAATGGTCAGAACTTATAAAGACGTTTCTTGATGATAGTATTGATGAACCAGATGTTCTATTCATCAAAAAGGGGGAGATGATTTACAGAAATGTCCGGATCAGAAATTTCAAAAGTTTAAAGATTTATGAAGATGTGCTGATTTTCTGAAATTTTCTTTGAAGATTATTTGTTGAAGCAAGTTGAGCTAAATCTGAAGATAATTTTGTTCCGACGTCTGAAAGAATCATGTGATCATTCTGAGGAGATTATTGAAGATTGTTTCTACCATATTTGGAGAGATTGATAATTTGTTCAGAGACAAACTTGGGAAGAATAAAGTTAAAGATCAACCAAAAGAGGAAGATTGTACTCAGATTGAGCTTGAAAGGGGAGATTTAAAGTTCTTCAATGTAACTAAAGGGAGAGATTGATTTGCTAAATCTTTTTGTGATGATCTTGAATCCAAAGGGGGAGATTGTTAGAGCATAAATCTGTTGGATGCAAGATCATGAAGACTGAAGGTCAATGTACAAGAAGTCAAAGCTGAGAAAGTCAACTCTCATTAAAAGTCAAAGTCTTGTTGTATTTGTTTATTTCCTTATTTTAGCTTGTAGGTATAAATACTTTCTTTGTTGTTTAATAGATAGTTGGTTAGAAGGATTGGATATGCATATTGAAAGAATTTATAGAGAGAGAGAGAGAGACTTCTGGAGAGAGAAAGTTGTAATCTTGAATTTGTGAATTGAAATCAAACAGGTAATTTGAATAATTCTTGTTTGTGTTTGATTGTTTGCAAATTGAATCTTGATTCCAGGAAACACATCAGTGCTTCATTCTAAGCAACAAAGATTCACTTGGAAAGTTCGATCCAAAAGCAGATGATGGAATATTTCTTGGATATTCTTCCATCTCCAAAGCCTACAGAGTTTTCAACAAGAGAAGACAAACTGTAGAAGAAACAATTCATGTCACCTTTGACGAAACCCGTTCAATGAACTCTAAACCCATCACTGAAAATGAAGAACTAAATGCTTGGATGTTTTCTCATTACAGAGAAACAAAACCTTTCTTCTCAAACCATCAACACACAAATCATCTAACTGCTGATGATGATCCAAACATCATTCCACCTAACGCTGAATCCACCTCATGGGTTTTAGCTGAGCCTCTAAACACACACGCTCCATCAGATCCGTCTTCGTCTGAAAATCTCTCAGAAAACAATGGTCTGTCTGACACTCAACAATTAATAGCTGATGAACCTCAAGCTTCTTCATTAGTGAGCATTCCTATTGTTGATCCAACTCCTGAAGTGAGCGATAATGCTCCTGCTCAGAGATGGACGAAAGATCACCCCATAGATCAAATTCTTGGTGATCCCAATGTAGGTATTCAGACTCGACGAAGTTCAGGTAATATATGTCTCTTTGTCAACTTTATTTCTTTAATAGAGCCAAAGAAGAAGACTGATGATGCCCTTAGAGATCCAAACTTGGTCAGCGCTATGCAAGAAGAGCTGACTGAGTTTTTTCGAAATAAAGTTTGGAATCTCGTTCCTAGACCATCTGATAAAACTGTTATAGGCACCAAATGGGTGTTTAGAAACAAGTTATATGAACATGGAACTGTAACCCGCAACAAGGATAGACTTGTTGCCTAGGGATACAGACAAGAGGAAGGCATAGACTATGATTGCCCCTGTGGCTAGGCTCGAAGCAATTCGACTCTTCTTAGCTTATGTAGTTTACAAGGACTTCATTGTATATCAAATGGATGTAAAATCAGTGTTTCTAAATGGAAAGCTGAATGAAGAAGTCTATGTAGAACAACCCCCAGGGTTCTCTGACTCTAAGCATCCAAGTTATGTATATAAGTTGGATAAGGCTATCTATGGTCTAAAACAAGCTCCTCGTGCTTTGTATGACACTCTCTCATCTTTTCTTATCTCTGAAAATTTTGAATGTGGTAAAAATGATAATACCTTGTTTTTCAGAAAGATAAAAGGTCACTTTATTCTTGTACAAATATATGTTGATGACATAATATTTGGTTCTACAACCCATGTTAGACCAAGAATTGTATTCAAGATTAAAAGCAAGGGTCTGTATTGTAATTGTTTAATAGTTTGAGGGTTAGGTTGTAAAGTCAACAAATTTTGACTTAGTATAAATAGTTTAGTTCCTTTGTAATCTTGTAGGCATGCACACATTTAGACTATCAGAAAGGATTCGCTAAGAACACACAGTAACACATATTCAAATGTGAGATATGTGACTTCGTGTAAGATCTATGATTAATTGAAAAACATGATTTGATCTTCATAAATGTTTGTAATATGATTGTGTGATTAGATATGCTAGTATTTTCTGGGTCACAATTGGTATCAGAGCTTGTAATCCAACTATTTTGAGTTTTTTTAAAAGTCGAGTTATGTGAAAACTAAATTGATCGAATTTTGTGAGTAAAAGTGTGTTTTTGTTGAAATTGATGATGGATTAGTAGTCGATTAGTGTTTTAAAACAGTTCTATCGGATTAGTTTTCAAAGAAAAACACTTTATAATCAAGAATTTTGGATTTTTGTTGGTTTTGGTTCGAACGAGTATCGAACACTGTTTAATTGAGTTGATTGTGCAATTGTGTGAATTTGTTCTTAATATTGCATTTGATTGTTCTTTGGACTAATCTTATTGATTATGTGAAGTTACAGCTTCGAATTTGGAGTTTTGGATTGATTTCTGGATGAAAATCGATAGTTTTAGACTAAGTAACCAAGAACTCGCAAGATTCATAGGATTCGTATGAAGAACTCATTAACTTGACAGAATTCGCATAATTTCATTTTCTAAATTCTTTAAGTGTAGAATTCGTAACAGTGCATTTTACGAATTGTAGAAGAATTCGCAATATATTTCTGATAAAAATCTTAAGGACAGAATTCGTATCTTTCTCTATAACGAAAAGCTAGAATTTGTAAAGAGTGTTTTTGCGAAAAGTTTTGTTTTAAATGCTTAAGTGAAGAATTCTCTAGTGTGTCTATTACGAATTATGAAGAATTCGTTGATGTGTCTATAGCAAAAAGTAAGAATTCGCATCAGACTATCTAATGAAATGTTAAGAATTCGCAGTGTGTTTTGAGAAATATTCTAAGTGAAGAATTCGTACTTCTGTGGTTTACGAATTTCTCTTGCGAATAGTATTCTTCAAAATTTATCTAAGGACAGAATTCGCAGAAGTGCATCTTGCGAATTGTGTTGCGAATTCTTACCTTTACGAATTGCTCAGCTTTGTGTTGCGAATTCCTTGATGTTTACGAATTCTGAACTTATTTTAATATTGAATTGCGAATTGTTCTTGTGTTAAGCCTGTTTGAGAATTCTGAACTTGGAATTTTTAGAAATTTCTTTTTCTGAATATTTTTTCAAATTGTTGGGTTCAAAGATCTTTACTAGCTAATATTTTTTTTCTTGTGTGCAGTATAATACAACTTCTCATCATGTCTAAAGAATTGTTGTCAATGGGATCACAGTCAAAGCCTCCTGTCTTGTCAATAGGAGAATATTCTCAGTGGAAGCGGAGGATGACCCAGTTCTTAAATCATAAGAACAGGGATTACATGAAGTCTATCATTGAAGGTCCAGTACAACCAGTAGTCACAGTACCTGGACAGGCTGCAACAGAGACATCACCTGAAATTCCAGTTCGCTATGTCCCGAGGCCTTATCAGTATTACAGTGAAAGAGAGAAAGAATTACATAAGATTGATGAAGAGGCCCTGATTTATCTGACCATGGCTATCCCAAATGACATCTATAACCGTGTAGATAGTAGGGAGTCTACTAAAGCCATGTGGGACGAATTGGAAAGGCAGTTCCAGGGTACTGAAAAGTCTATTCAAGCAAAACTGAATCAGAGCATTAACGCTTATGAAGGCTTTCATTCAAAGGAAGGAGAGACTCTTTTGGATACATATACTCGTTTCAATTTTATCCTAAACGACTTGAGAAGGAATGGAATGAACAAGACAGTTTCAGAGATAAACTACAAGTTCATTAAGAACTTGAATCCTGAGTGGAAAAGCTATGCAATCAACATTCAGATGACTAAGGACATGGATCAAGAAGATGTGAATGACATCTTCACTACTTTATCTCAACACGAGAATGAAGTCAAGCAACTTAGTGAAGAAAAGAAGATTGTCAAAGATTCTTTAGCCTTCTTGTCTAAAAAGAATAAAGGATCAAGTTCTAAGCCCAGTTCTTCATTCAAATACAAGTCCAAGTCAAGGAAATCTAGAGCTCTTCTTACAGAAGTTACTGAGTCAAGTTCTGATGACTCCTCCTCTGAAGCTGAAGAACATTCTGATGAAGACATTCAGAGGTTTGCTGATAATCTTGCTCTCATCACTAAACAGTTTTAAAGAAGTTTTGGCAAGCATAGGTACTCAAAGCCAAAGTATGAGGGATATAAGAAAGATAAGTACAAGCCGAGTTTTGAGAAGAAGTTTGGAAAGAAAGATGAGAAGAAAGAAGAGAAGAGAGAAGAAAAGATAGTAGAAACTGAGCCAAAGTATGGAAGGTGCTATAATTGAGGGAAACCAGGTCATTTCTCCAAGGAATGCAAGTTCAAGCGTACAAAGAATTCAGAGTACTAGGCCAAGAAATCATTGTTAGCTAAGAAGGTAGAAGATGGCAAAGAACTGATGGCCGAGGAGGAAAACTGGTTCTTCCAGAGTTCTGATGATGAAACAGCTCACTTCACTCAGGTTTGTATGATGGCAAAAGTCAATGAAGAAGTTGAATCATATTCTGACCAATCTGAATGTGATTCTGAGGTAAGTACTCATTCAAACTCTGAACTTGTTCAATCTTTACTGGCTCAGATTGATTTTATGGAAAAAGAGTTTGAAAGTCAAACTTAGTACTGAAAGACAAACAATGATGAATTTTCGCGATGAAAATGCATTATTGAAAGTTGTCGTTGACGAGAAAGAATCTGAAAAAGATGTTTTGAAAAACGACAAAGATGGTTTAAAATAAAAAAATAACTGAGCTTGAAAGAGATCTTGTTAATTTAAATGTTGAAAAAGGTGATTTTAAGATCAAATTTGAAGCATGTTTTCAAGAACGGAACGAGGCTTATTGCAAAATTAAGCAACTGGAGGATTTAAATCTGAAAAGGGGACAGACTGAGCAGACATTGAACCTTTTAACAAATAAACTCCAAGATGTTAGATTTTATAATGCTAAAACGGGATTAAGTTTTAAAGAAAATGATGTTTTGAAACGAGCACCAGAAAACTTGTATAATTTTGATAAACTGGGCTCAACACCTAAGAAAATCCTGAGCATTCATGACACTTTTGTTAAAAGTGAAACTCTGAAGTCTAACCTTTCTTTGAAAGAAAAAGAGGTGATGATGATGATAAATCGAGTTGTGCTGATTCAGTTTCAAATTTTAAATCTGTTGGTTTTTCATATAATGAATTGAACAAGAGTTATAAAACTAGAAAACCTGAATTTATTGAATTCCAATCATTGTTTTCTACTTGTTCACCAACAGAATCAGCCAATATTGAGAAAGAAGCTCCTCAAATTCAGTGTCAGTATGATGAGTCTGACTCAGAAACTAATGTTGAGAACCAGGTTCCAATAACTGAATCAATCATTTCTGATTTTCAAAAAGAGATTAAGACTGATGATTACATAAATGTCATGAATCAAATCATTAAATCTGATTTTTCAAAGAATATGACTGAGGAGATCTTTACAGATTTGATGAATGCTTCAGACCCTGTACCTATTATAGAGAAGTTGGAATCAAACTCTGAGCCGGATCAAACATCTAACTTTGAGAAACAAATAATAGATCTTCAAAAGATAATTGAAGAGTTGGAAGATGAGACCAATGATCTCATATTCAAACTTGACAAGTCTTCAAAAGACAAAGAACTCTCTAAAGAGTTAAATGCTTTGAAAGATGATTTGTTTAAACAAAACTTAAAAGAGAAAAAGATGTTTGAGTCTCAGAATTGGAATGTTCATTCTAACCCAGAGTTTGAGACTGCTACTTCTAAAACTCCAGTTGTTTACACTAGCACTCTTGAATATCCTCCTAGTATTTTTGAAAAAGTAGAAGCTTCCAATACTTCAAAGATAAAATCATCTTCTAAAAAGAAAACTGACAAGATTTCATTTCCTGTTTCAGATGTGAAAAAGCAAACAGTTAAAGGAGAATGGGTGGAGAAAATAGTTACTGAAAATAAAGTTGTTGATAATAAATGTACTGTCAATGATAGTGGTAGTTTGTCATGTAAAAATTTGAACGTTCGCAAATGTCAAATATGTATGCATGATTGTACTTCTAAGGATAAATCAAAACTTTTGACATTTATTCGTAAGAATTTTATTTGCAAACACTGTCATGACAATTCATTTACAACTTACACTATTCCTCCTAAAACTAAAGTTGCTAGAAAAACATCTCGTGCTAAACATGTTTCAAAATCTTCAACACAACAGGCCAAAGTCTTTCGTGCTAAGAATGATTTTCACTCTAAAAATCAAAAGTTTTATGAGCTTAAAGTTAAAATGGTATGGAAATGGATACCTAAGCCTTACTATGAATGGCGTATCAAGGCAAAGGTTGATGATTTAGCTCAATTGCAAAAATCTAACCAAAAAGGACCTATTTGGATATGGGTACCTAAGAGGAAGTAATTTTTTTTTTGCAGGCCTCACATCTATGGTACATAGATTCAGGATGATCGCGCCATATGACAGGATTTAAGCATCTTCTACACAACTATGTTGAGGAACCTGCCGGAACTGTAAAATTTGTAAATTCTGAGCTTACCGGATTTATTCGAGGACATGGATCTTTAACGAATGGCACTGTGACAATCAAAAGAGTATTATTCGTAGAAGGACTTGATCATAATCTTTTCAGCACAAGTCAATTCGAAGTTCGGTTCACTGTTGATTGTTGTTATATTGAAGATAAAGATGGTTGTGCGATTTTCAAAGCAGAACGGAATGCAAATCTTTATACAGTGTATTTTCCAACTCTTTCTGCATCTAGCCCTGTTTGTCTAATTGCTAAAGCTTCATGAGCTGAAAGTTGGATTTGTCATCGGTGCCTGTCTCATCAAAACTTTGATGCAATAAATAAATTGGCGAGACATGGCATTGTCAAAGGTCTACCTGAATTATGGTTTGAGAAGAATTCTCTTTGATCTGCATGTGAAATGGGTAAGATGAAACGGAGTTCTCATAAAGCAAAGACAGAATTCTCCTGCTCAACACCGCTTGAACTTATACATATGGACCTTTGCGGCCCGATGAGGACTCAGTCGATCAATGGAAACAAATATATCCTAGTTATGATTGATGAGTACTCCAGACACACATGGCTGGAATTTCTGCGAAGAAAATCAGATGCACCAGAGCTAATCATTGCTTTTCTCAAGAAAATCCAAGTTCGACTCCAATTGCCGGTAAAGTCTTTGAGAAGTGATAATGGCACAAAATTCAAGAATGCAACTCTTCAGAGTTATCTCGTTTCAGTCAGGATCTCACATAATTTTTCTGTTGTCTATACACCTCAACAAAACGGCATAGTCGAAAGGAAGAATCGAACACTGGTTGAAGCAGCAAGGACGATGTTAGCATATTCTGGCCTGCCATTGTATTTGTGGGTTGAAGCCGTAGCCACTGCTTGTTTCACACAAAATCGTACCATTATTATTAAAAGACAACATATGAGCTTATAAATCATAGAAAACCAAATATTAAATTTCTTCGTACTTTTGGTTGCAGGTGTTATATCCTCAATGATCGATACAATCTTGGTAAATTTGACAAGAAAGCTGACGAAGGATATTTCATCGGTTATTCTTTAACATCTAAAGCCTATCGGATCTATAATAGAAGAACCAACACGATCATGGAGAGTATGAATGTGTCTTTCGATCTAAAACAGAAGGCGTCTATTCAAGACGGAATAGAACCCGAATCGTCACAGACTAAGTCTTCTAACTCATCTAAAATAATATCTGAGTTAGACTTACTTTTCTTTGATGCTTTTATGGATATTTGTGCAGATTTTGACAAATCAAATATATCCACATCAAGTTCAGAGGTTCCAATCGTAACTAAAGATATTTCAGGACCTTTTGAGAATATCACAACAACCTCACCAGGTACAATTACACATGTTCTTTCTGAAGATACTAATATTGAATCGGTTTCTGCAGATACAAGTTCTGGAAAATAAGTCCCGAGCACTTATTCAATAGCTCCTGAGTTATTTACTTCAGAAATTGTACAAGATGTCCCGAGTGAGGTTGATTTGAACTTACCTGCTGTATACGATGAATATGATGAAGATAACACGCGGATTTCTGTTCAACCACTTCCAAGTACTACTAGATGGACAAGAGATCATCCCTTACATAACATAATTGGTGATATCCACGGTGGAGTGAAAACGTGGGCGACATCTGCAAACTTTTGTTTGTATTCAACTTTCCTTAGTTCCCTTGAGCCGAAGAAAGCTTCAGAAGACTTGCGTGATCCGGACTGGATTCTGGCTATGCAAGATGAGCTTCTACAATTTGAGCGGAACAAGGTCTGGCGACTTATACCACTACCAGAAGGCAAATCTGTTATAAGAACAAAGTGGGTCTTCAGAAACAAGAGAGATGAAGCAGGAATTGTGGTTCGAAATAAAGCTTACCTGGTTGCAAAAGGGTATTGTCAACAGGAGGGGATAGATTATGATGAAACATTTGCTCCTGTTGTAAGGATAGAATCTATTCGAATATTTCTTTCATACGCAGCCCACAAGAATTTTACAGTCTATCAAATGGATGTAAAATTTGCTTTCTTGAATGGGATTCTGCATGAAGAAGTCTACGTTGCTCAAACCGAAGGCTTTGTTGATCCAAAACACCCGGACTACATCTATGTACTAGACAAGGCTTTATATGGACTCAAACAGACACCAAGAGCTTGGTATGAAACGTTAACCCAATTTGTACTTGCTTCCGGATTCAAGAAAGGTACTATCGATACTACTCTCTTTCTGAAGAAACAAGGTGAAGATATGATCCTAATTCAGATTTATGTGGATGACATTATTTTCGGTTCTACAAATCCTAAATTTTGTAAAAACTTTTCAAAAATAATGGAATCTCGATTTGAAATGTCGATGATGGGAGAACTGACTTTCTTTCTTGGTCTTCAAGTGAAGCAGTTGCCTGAAGGCATTTTCATTAATCAGGAAAAATATATCAGAGATATCCTGAAAAAGTTTAACATGTCTAAAAGTTCAGTGATGAAAACACCGATGGCAACGGGTACACTATTAGATGTTGATTTATCTGGTAAATCAGTAGATCAAAAGACGTACCGTAGCATGATTGGTTCATTACTGTACTTGACAGCAAGTAGACCGGATATTATGTTTACCACATGTTTCTGTGCTAGGTATCAGGCTAACCCGAAGGAATCACACCTTGTCGCTGTGAAACGAATACTTAGGTACCTCAAAGGCACTCCCGAGTTAGGCCTTTGGTATCCTAAGGGTTCGAGTTTTGATCTAACTGCATATACAGATGCTGACCATGCAGGGTGTAAGCTGGATCGTAAGAGCACCTCTGGATCATGTCAATTTTTAGGTGACAAGTAGGTAAGTTGGACGTGAAAGAAACATAATTGTGTATCAACTTCTACCGCCGAGGCTTAATATGTAGCTGTCGCGGGCTGCTGTTCACAAGTCCTTTGGATGCGGACACAATTAAAGGATTTTGGATACTCATGCCAACGAGTTCCTATCTATTGCGATTCAAAGAGCGTGATAGCTATAACAGCTAATCCAGTGCAACACTCAAAGACAAAACATATTGATGTGAGATATCATTTCATCAAGGATCATGTGGAGAAGGGTGATATAGAGATACACTTTGTGCATACTGACTACCAGTTAACTGACCTGTTCACCAAGCCGTTGGATGAAAAAAGATTTAACTTTCTCGTCAGCAAACTAGGTATGTTAAATACCACTCCATGATTCAAGGGGGAGTATATCTTATTTTGTGCTTTAAATGGTTTATGTCTTGGAAGTTAAGAACAATGTCTATTATTCATTTTTACTGACGAAAGCGGAATCATTTTCTAAGATGATTACCAAAATCTTTTATCTTGCAAGTTATCATTCTTGTGACATTGGCTTCTGTGATTCCCTGTGATTCAAGTTTCTAATCAAACAATCAATCAAACAAACAAGAATGATTAAACAAACCTGTTTTTGATTCAATTTCCAAACCACAGATTACAAGATCTGTTTTTCTCTCTTACTCTCTCTCTAGACGGCTCTCTCTCTCTCTACAAATCTCTCTCAAAATCCGTATTATCTTTTCCACACCTTTTTCCACCTTCTCTCTACCACACTCTATAAAAGAGCAAACAAGCCTATTTATACCTACTACAAAATACAAAGGAAATAAACAAAATACAATTGATTTTGACTTTTTATTACAAATTGACTTTGACTTTCTGTGAGAGTTGACTTTCCAGCTTTGACTTCTTGAATCTTTAATCTTCAATCTTTATGATCTTGAATCCAACAAATTTGTGCTCTAACATTCTCCCCCTTTGGATCAAGATCATTACTAAAAAGATTTAGCAATCCAATCTTCTCTCTTTGAGCTCGATTGAAATAAACTCCCCTTTTTGAAAAATCATTCTCCCCTTTTGTGCATAGAACATTCTCTCTTCTTTGATAAGCACAATCTTCAAAACTTTGCATTTCTTGACGAATATAGGACATTTTTTCAAACATTATGATCTCCCCCTTTTTGATGAATATAGCATCGACATCATCAAAACTTCTTCCAAGAAATGTCTTTGACCATTCTGATCTATTCAAGAGCCTCTGATTAATTGCCAATTCGAACAATGTATTCATCCAGATCTTTTCAAATCCAGACAAAATAGGAATGTAACACCTGAATTAACAAATGAATCAGTTAATATGCCTGTCAGTAACACAAAGTCACTGTGTGTAACGAATACACATTGGAAAGGAGCTTTTGTTATGATCACTCCCCCAGGGCTTCCATCCAATCATCGAAACACCACAAAGGCATTTTCTATGAACATTATGACAAAAAAACAAATTCTTTGTGTGTTCGTGCAAATGATTGAAAGAATTAAGCACGAAAGATTGCTTATAAAGGCTCAAAAATTGTGTAAACCCCTGAGACAACAGTAGATAAACACAGAGTCAATGTGCATGATTGAAGTGCGAAGGTGGGGCAGACTTCCTTCTTTTCAATATCCAGATTTTCCAAAAGAAAATCAGATAGTAAATGTGCTGCTTCCCCTTTGAAAAATGAAACATTTTCTTATTAAAAAGAAAATGAGTGGCTGGTGGGATTAATGTCAAGAGTTGACATGGGCTATTTGCCTGTTTCAATAATGTTCACCAAGAATTGTGAATCATTAGTAATGTGGCTGCCCGGATCAGAAAGAAGTTGGTGCAGAGTTTGATATTCTTTTACTCTGTTCTCACACCCTCTTTCTTTTTATCATTAGGCTCACATCTAACCAAACTCTCTTTTCCATTTTACCTCAACGCACAACCCACACTCATTTCTTTTCGACTCCTCACACTCAATCACTAAGGATTAACTTCTTGGGTAGGAAACACTGGTTAACGTGAATCCATAGACGTTTCATTTAAGTTCTAGCACAAAGATCCCATGTTTTTCTAGAAAGCATGTGTTGCTCAGATGATTTAACTTTAAACAGTTAAAGCTCAAATACAAGTCAGATGTTTGTATGCTTAGAAAATAATCATGAAGATTTGAGCATTTTGAAACATTGAAGTATTTTGAAACATTGAAGTATTTTCAAACAAGTATATTGAATGAATTAACATGAATGCAAGAGACTTGTTTGAAAATCTGACATTGTATGAAATGATCAGAAATGATATGATATAGCATTCAAGGCTTATGGTAAAAAATAATGGATATTGTCTATATGAACCAAAATATAGACATTCTTGAAATGACGTTTCGAAATGAAATGACGCTCAAAAAACTTTGAACTACAAGCGGGGTGTATCACCATCGAAAAATTGGTCAATATGAGACATGGTGATAACTGTTTGAACAAAAGAATTAAACCGGTGTGTGTGAATACTTGAAAGTATATAGACAAGATAATACGCAAGTATAGATCTTGAGAAACACACGATTTATTAAGCATTGAAGCACAAAATAGATCTTGAAAACATTTAAAATCACACTTCCAATTCATGAAATCTGTTTATGAATCGGGAAGTGGTTTGAACATTTAAGAACATGTTTTCTATGATTGAAAGTTGTCCTTCCTTCAACCATATATGAGATGAAGATAAAGAATTATACCTTTTGCGTGCAATCTTACATCTCATGAAGTCAAGCTTTCAGTCATAAAGATATGATCATGTAAGCATCTCTCAAACTGTAAAAGTCTTAAAGTCATAGTCAAATCAACTTTATTCACAGAAATTAAAAGACATAAAGCAGTAAAAAAATTAAATGAACGAGTTCTGATCTGAAGTAATCAGAAATCATAATTCTTTTACTCCCCCTGAAATTATGCATCAGAAAAATTATCAGTGAAAGATATAAGCATTAACTCCCCCTCAAATGTAGATCATCATATCTGTCGGATGCATAAATTTTCAGACAAATATGTACTCCCCCTTGAATGTTGATCTTCTCAGATATGTATCAAGGAGTACAATTTTCATATCAACACAGGAGCAAAGTCATTTGATCATTGAAGTGCGAGTCCTAAACTGTTGTGTTTAGAAGTCATCAATCTCTTACTCAATCTTGACTTGACATTCCTGTAACACAGATTCATCCCTTTTCTTTGGTTCCCATTTGCATTTGGATGCAACTGTGTTAGGACATGATTTTGGCACCTATTTCAACTTGGGTCCGCTTTTCCTTTGAAAACTATATGAAGAAGAATTAGAACGATGAGAATAAACAAAATATGTGCCAGACTAATCATCAGAATAATTCCGAGAATCATGATCATTTCTATCATAATTGGAAAACTTTCTAGTGGACAAAGATAACTGGAATAATTGCTTTCTTGAATATTTCTTGCGAGAATCAACAAGTTTTGGATTAGAAATAGCAACATCCACAATTATATCATCTTTACTAGTAGTAATCTTATTACAATCAGCATTAGAAAATGATGTATTATTCTCATCCATCTTCTTCTTAGGTTGCCACGCAGACTTAGCTCCATGCATTTTCCTTCTCACATCTGAAAATTTTGAAACTTCAGAGTTAGAACGGTGAGAATCAAACAAATGCTTCTGCTTTGACTTACCAGTTTGATCTGTTTCTGTGAATGCCTAGATTTTTGCTTTTTACCTTTGGCAACTTTCTTTTTCACAGGAACTGATTTATCAACTTTCGTTGATGTTTCACCTTTTACAAACACACTTGGTAATCCAAAAGAATTAACAACAAAAGTTGAATGATCAGGAAGTTTAGAATTAAAATCAAATTGAGCAATACATTCATCTAAAACACCATCAGAGTTTAAGAAATCAAACCCATTATTAAGTAAACTAGACATATCATCAGAATTTGAAGCTTTCGAAAAATCAGAATTTTTCAACACAGTTAAAAACACATTTTGTTCTAAATCCATCAAAATTCTTTCTTCTGACAGAGCATTCTCAAGTTCAGAAATTTTACTTTCTAAAACGAGAGGAGGAACATAAATTTTTCCTTCAATAGGCTTTGCCTCCAACTCTTTTGAGGAATAACTGACAAAATAGTCATCTGAAAGAAATTTTGATTTATTAGAACTATAACTACTATTCAACCTCTCATATCAAAATGGAAGTTGAACTTTAGTTGTGTTCTTTCTTTTCTCATATTCCTTGGTTTCATCTTCTTTAGATAGTTTAGTCCACTCAACATGAAGATCAGGGTATCTTGATGCTAAACTTAAAAATGTAAAATCATAAAGTGCAGGCACTTCAGATATACCCTTCTTAAGATAGTGTGGATTCTCATAACCGAGTCCCCAACACTCTTTGTTCTCTTTGGGTTTGTTTAGATGAATGGTTTGTTCAGTTTGACCCAATGTGTATAATTTTCCTTCCCACGCGTTCACTTTTTCAAGTAAAGATTTGTTTTCTTTTGAAAGCGAAGAATGCATTTTGGTAAGCGCTTTTGAATCAAACTCACACAGTCTATACTTTGAATTTGTTTCAGCTAACTCTTTAAGAATTATAATTTTTTCTTTAGCAGTGGTATCAATATTTTTATGTAAAGTCTCAATCAATA
This sequence comes from Arctium minus, assembly GCA_954870635.1. Classification (NCBI taxonomy): domain Eukaryota; kingdom Viridiplantae; phylum Streptophyta; class Magnoliopsida; order Asterales; family Asteraceae; genus Arctium; species Arctium minus. The sequence goes on along the minus strand of OX941088.1, from coordinate 79,124,860 downwards.
CTTTATTCTCAGCAATATTCTCGCTAAGTTTCTGTATTGATTGGTTTTTGTCTTTATTGATACCTCTTTCACGCTTAAGCTTTTGAAGTCTAATCATCATGACATTTATTTGATTTATACAATCCGATTCAGTCATGTCACATACCTCATCAATTTCTTCTTCAGCTGACTCAACTTCATTTTCAGCTTCATCCACCATCTTTCCCATTAGGCAGATATGAGTTATCTCTTCCTTATCTTCTGTCTCATCTTCCTGGTCTGAATGATCAAGCCAGTATTCATCCTCAGCCATCAATGCTTTGCCAGCCTCTTGTTGCTTGGCCAAAAGCATTTTATTCTTGTAATATTCAGAGTTTCGAACCTTTGGTTGTCTGCAGTTTTTAGCAAAATGTCCAAGCTTACCATAGTTGTAACACTTGGTAGGTTATGGCTGCTTCTTCTCTTGAACTCTAACCTTTCTTTCCTCTGGCTTATTCTCTTACACTCTCTTTCCTTCAATTTTCTTCTTGTGTTCATAGTTGTTAGACCCAGAAGAGTATCTCTGACTGTTTGAGCTTGGCTTTTTGTAAAACTTTTTCTGAAAAGCTTTTGTAAGCATCATCATGGCCTTCTTCAAACTTTCACAGTCATCTGAATCAGAATTATCTTCACTCTCTGGTTCTTCTGATTCAGACAGTATCACTTTCTTCTTCTTCTTCAGGCTCACACTCTTCTGTTTCACAACTAGAGCAACTGGATCAACAACAACCTTCTCAGCCTTTTTCTTGTCACCCAAAATCTCATCTACCTCTTCTTCATTTTGTCTAAGAGTTTCATAGACTTCATGGAGTGGTATGTCGTTCAAGTCCTTCATCTGCTTCATCTGCCTGGTAAATCTCTTCCACTCAGGCTGCAGGATACTAAGGAATTTGACATTAAGCTCAATTTATGACTTATTTACTTTGTTCTTGCTGAGTTCATTCAACAAAGTCACAAACCGGTCATAAGTAGCTTCCAATGATTCACCCTCCTCAGCCTTGAACTCTTCATAGTTATTGAGGCAATTTGAGATTTTGAGCTGATTTCCAACTTTTGATCCAATCATCATTTTCTCCAGTTGATCCCACATTTGCTTTCCAGTGGCATTATAGCTGTCAATCTTGACATATATTTCGTTTGTTATGCCTTGAAGAATGAAAGACTTTGCCAGTTTATCAGCTCTTGATCTATATTTCTCCTCATCAGTGAATTCATTAAATTTAAGCTCATATTCTATCTGCTCAGTTCCAACAGTACGAGTTGATTTTGGAATTGGCATAACTCCTTCTTCCAAAGATATCTTGATAAGTTCACCCAATGCATGTCTGTCTATGAAATCCATGAACCTATCCTTCGATTATTCATACTCTCCCTTGAAGAGTACTGGTGGCTTTGTGTCAGTTCCGATGGCGAGAGCTTCTCGGGAAGTCATCCTGTTTTTGAAAAGATATGCAAATAAGAAATTTGAAAAATGACCATTAGTCCGAATGAAATCAATCAAATCAGAAAAACTTGAAAAGAAAATCAGAAATTGAAATTTCCAAAATTCTCAAGTCTAGAATTCGCAATCTACAAAAAGATGTACGAAATTCGCAAGCAATACAGATAAACACACAAAAATTCGCAACCCTATAGAAAGAAATAGCAAGGAATTCGCAAACTGCAAAAATAGAAACAGAGTTAGCACAAAATTCGCAAGATATTAAAATTCGCTAACACTCAGAATTGCGCTAAAGGAAGCTTGCGAGTTTTGAGGTTTGCGCTATAAGAGGCTCGCGAAATCTTGAGGTTTGCTCTAGATGAGGCTCGCGAAATCTTCAGGTTTGCGCTAGATGAGGCTCGCGAAATCTTGAGGTTTGTGCTAGATGAGGCTCGCGAAAAATACAGGAATTCGCTAAGGGCTATGGTGTGAAGCTCAGAAATTCGCAAAGGGCTATGGCGTAAAACTTCAGAAATTCGTTAAAGGCATTGGCGCAAAAGAATACTTTTCGCTAAAGGCACAACTGCGAAACCTTTAGTTTTCCCAAACTCATGCCTGCGAATCCTAAGGATTCTCAATATAGAGCCCTGTGAATCCTAAGGGATTCGTAACCAGCAAACCTGCGAAAACCACACTTAACAAATTTAAAGCACAATGCGAAACTAAACCAAAAGATCTGCGAATCCTTTAAGAAGTTTGCGAGTTCTTCCCCTTTACCTGCGAGTTCTTCACTTAAACTTCGAAAAATACGACTCTGAAAATCAAAACCTATCTAGACTTCTATTTACAGATCGAAATTTTGACCATTCGATCACCTAATCATCTAGAACAAATTTCAATCAATTAATTTCAAAAACAAACACTCTAAATGAGATTCGATCAATGGAACAGTGCACAAGAACTCGTGAAAAACCAAAACACCAAAAATCATCACAAATCTATCGATTACAATGCAATTGATGAATAAAACAATACAAAATCGATTGTAAACACTATTCGATCAACACCTGATCAATTACAATTCGAAAAATGCATAAACACTCAAAATCAAATCTGAAAATTGATGAACAGTGTTCGAAAATATTTTCTGAAAAATCGATTTCAATTCAGATCTGCTCTGATACCAATTGTGATTCCCTATGATTCAAGTTTCTAATCAAACAATCAATCAAACAAACAAGAATGATTAAACAAACCTGTTTTTGATTCAATTTCCAAACCATAGATTACAAGATCTGTTTTTCTCTCTTACTCTCTCTCTAGACGGCTCTCTCTCTCTCTACAAATCTCTCTCAAAATCCCTATTCTCTTTTTCACACCTTTTTCCACCTTCTCTCTACCACACTCTATAAAAGAGCAAACAAGCCTATTTATACCTACTACAAAATACAAAGGAAATAAACAAAATACAATTGATTTTGACTTTTTATTACAAATTGACTTTGACTTTCTGTGAGAGTTGACTTTCCAACTTTGACTTCTTGAATCTTTAATCTTCAATCTTTATGATCTTGAATCCAATAAATTTGTGCTCTAACAGCTTGTGATTCCATCAGATCAGAACCCGTGCTTCATTGGTAAAACTGACCATTACTATTCTCACCAGAGAATAAGTAATCATGGTTTTTGAATACTTAAGTTCAAAACCCGTACTTAAAAGTTTTTCTTCTGAAGGATGCTAATCAGATAAATGAAACAGAACTGCGTTTCAACCTCTACCGTTGAGGCATAGTATGTAGCAGCCTCCAGTTGCTGCTCGCAGGTAATTTGGATGCGAACTCAGCTGAAAGACTATGGATTCTACTACTCGAAGATCCCCATTTACTGCAACTCAAAGAGCACAATTGCTATATCTAGCAATCCCGTCCAACACACGAAGACGAAACACATAGATGTGCGTTATCACTTCATCAAAGATCATGTGGAAAGAGGTACAATCGAACTCTACTTTGTTAATACAGAACATCAAATAGAACATCAAATAGCAGACCTGTTTACCAAAGCCTTGGACGAAAAACGCTTTCAATATCTAGTGTCCAAGCTAGGTATGCTTAATCTAAAAGTTTGACCCATCTACAGACCTACACGAGTCTCATTCAATAATGAATGATTGTGGCTTAATGCTCCAGGGATCTGTCTCTGGATGTTCAAGTCAACACTCATTGGTTTTTGCATTTTACTCGTTAAGTTATGTGCTAGTTTCAAACTTCTGTATTAATAAATTAGATTTCGTTCATTTCTATTTCTCGTGTGTTTCCTTTGTTCTTCATGGTGTTTCCTTTCCTTTTTCAGTTTATTAGTTCAGTTGATTAAAGCTTATGTCATTGCTGGTATCAGTCTCGGGTTGTTCCTGTTTTAAGGGGGAGCCCTACCGCAGAAAGTTCTGTAAAGTTTCATCGTTATTGGTTTGAGGGGGAGCAGGTAAGTCTATCTGATATTTGTATTATCTATGAATTTTTTATCATAACACAAGTCAAGGGGGAGAGTCGTTTTTGTGGAAAACGGCTACTCATTCAAGGGGGAGAGATGTCTCCAAATCTGGACAACGAAGGGAGAAGTGTCAAACTCTTGGTAAAGCTTAAAATATCAATTTTTTTCAAATTTTTTTACATTATTTTGTTAAGAGAGAGACCTAGGGGAAACCGAACCCCGACCCATCCAGACCCCGACCCAACCGGAACTCGGTCCATCTCGGGAACCGACCCGAGCACCATACGGCGGAACCCCCCCCCCCCCTTAAATAAACCCTAACCCCGGGACTATATCCCGGGCCCTCTCTTTTACTTCTCATCTCTCTAATATCTATCTCCCGGCCTCTTTCTCTATCGCTCGTTCTCTCTCTGTGTGATCCTAGTTTACTAGCAATTAATCAACATAGATTAACAAGAACAACCTTTTATTGATTTAATCACACAATCTACAAATAGTCATATCCCTATTTCTTGATTATGACTCTAACACACTATGTGTATGTGTGTGTTTCTCAGTGTGTAATCTCTTACCAAATATGTGTGTGTTCTTATGAATCTAAAACACAAAGACTTGCTATTTATATGTGGTCAACATGACCCTTAGCAAAGTCAACCCTTTTACACAATTACAAAGTAACACCTACACTTTACAACTATTACACTTTTGACCCATCTTTTAATCTTAAATACAATTCATATCTAACAATCTCCCCCTTTGGATTCAAGATTAAAAAAAATTGGCAAAAATCTTCAGGTCTTCTTTTCTTCAGAAAACTCTTCAGCATTTAAATCTTTCACAACTTTGTCACTTTGGTTAGTCTTTGATGTATGACACTTTAAACGATTCTCCCCCTTTGGTTTAACTTTTAGTAGCTTTGAGTAGTCAACATTTTCTTCAATCTCTGACTTTGATGCAGCTTGCAGATTTATCTCTTTCTTTGAATCAATCAACCATCTGACTTTTCTTTCTCATTCTTGTACTTTCCGCTTTGAAACTGATCTGACTTTAAAATCTCGAACAATCTCCCATTTCTGATATGATCAACTTTAATTTGACTTTGAAATCATGAAATTTTCCCCCTTTTTGATGAATTTTGAGAATCAGAATGATCAAAACATTTCAATTTCAACTCTGTCTTTAATGATCTCCCCCAAATAATCAGATAAGCACAGTCTCCATGAATAACAATCTCCCCTTTTTTGTAGGATATGAGCAATCTCTCCCAACTGATCTGATAAGTTTCCGTCAATTCATAAGATGTATTTATTCGAATCTTTTCAAATTCAGACAAATTATGAATTGTAACCCTGAATCAACAAATGAAACAGTTAAAGTGCCTGTCAGTAACAAAGTTACTGAGTACAACGAATGTACTTTATAAGGAGCTTGGGTGATGTTCACTCCCCAGTACTTCCATTCAATCATCGAAAAATACAAGGTTAATCTATGAATGTTTTGACAGAAAAACGAATTTTCTGTGTGCCCGTGCTTGTATATGAAAGAATTTTGCACATTGATTGCTTTTAATAAGGCTCAAAATTATGTAAACCATTGAGACAGCAACAGTTATACATAGACTCAATGTGCATGAGAAAGGGTCGAATATGGGGCAACTTTCCTTCTTTTTCAATATTCGAGATATGTTGCTTCCCCTTGAAAAATGAAACATTCTTTTGTTGAGAAAAGAATGAGTAGCAAGTGGGGTTATATGCAAGAGTTGACATGGGCTAGTTGCCTTTTTGAATGAAGGTCACCAAAGAATGTGAACCAACAGATTATGCGGCTGCCCGGCTCAGAAAAAGTTTGGTGTAGAGTTTGATATTCTTTTACTCTGTTCTCACACCCTCTTTCTTTTTTAACATTTGAGCTCACTTCTAACCAATCTCTCTTTTACATTTTACCTCAGCACACACCCACTCTCAATCTTTTGACCCATCTCCCCTCAATCACTCAAGGTTTACTTCCGGAGTAGGAAACACAGGTTAACGTGAATCCATGGAAGTTATTTTAAGCACACACACTGAATCCCATGTATTTATCCTAAAAGAATATGTTGCTCAATGATTATCTTGACAATTAAGCACAAGAAATCATAGTCAGTGTATGTTTGCTCATAGAAGATAAGAATGAAATTTGATCAATTGAAACTTTTAAGATCTCTCAAAACTTTGAATATTTAAGATCATTCAATTTCATAGTTTTGAGAATCTGACAAGGATTTAATCAGATCAAATATCATGAAGAAAAATAATATGGGGTATCAAAGAACGAATGTTGTTTATATGAACGAGATATAAACAGTTTGACAATGAAAGCACAATTAATAAGAAATGACGTCTGATCTCAAACAACTTTGAATATCAAACGGGAGTATTACCATCGAAAGATTTATCTTTTGAGACATGGTAATAACAAAGTCAATGAGAATGTACTGAACCGATGTGTGTAAGAATACTTGACAGTATATAGACAAGATAATACACAAGTATTGATCTTTTGGAAACACACGGTCAGTTATTCATCAAAGTATCTAAAAACATTTAAAATCACACTTCTCAATTCATGAAAACATTTGAAGGATAGGAAGTGGTTTGAACATTTAAGAAAATGATTTTCACAAGCGAAAGTTGTTCTTCTTTCAACAAGTGATAGAGTTTAAGATTCAGAAAAATATACCTTCAATGCAGAAATCTGAACTCCCCCTAAAATGAATAATATCTTTGAAACATCCTTGACAAAACATCAGATATTCTTCCCCTCGATATCTGTAAAAAGTCAATTCATTAGAAAACTAAAACAGTTAAAGTCTAATGAACTTTTATCTTCTCCCTCTAAAAGATATGACAGTGAAATTTTCATTAACTCCCCCTCGAAATAAAAACTCCTTGAAAAGATGTTATCTAGTAAGCATCCTTTAGAAGAAAAACATTTAGGGTCGGGTTCTGAACTGAAGTATTCAGAAGCCATAGTTACATATTCTCCGGTGAGAATAGTAATTTTCATCTTTACCATTGAAGAACGAGTCCTAAACTGATGTGTTTAGAAGTCATTCATTTGATCTTTGAAGATTGAGTCCTGATCTATATATGATCAGAAGTCATCATTCTTGAACATTAAAGATTGATTCCTAAGTTGTTGTACTTAGAAGTCATTGTCCTTTAGCATTGTGGATCGGGTCCTGATCTGTTGTAATCAGAAACCATAGTTCTTCTCCCCTTAGTCTTTAGATGCCTGCAACACAGGTTTAGCTTTTGGTACCTACTGGTATTTGGATCCAGATTTGTTAGTTGCAGTTCTATTAGGAGAGATGTAATAAGAACCATAACAGCTATTTCATAATTTTTATTTACAAAATCATTTGAACTACAATAGGAACAACTAATTTTCTTTTGTGCTAACCTAATCAGTTGATTTATAGTATAAACAAGATCAGGTTTGCCAAAAGTTTTACCTTTAGGAGAATAGTTCCTTTTCGCGTTTGATGTATGCATAAATGATTTTTGTTCCTTCTTCTCCTCCGAGGAACCTTTCACTCTCCAAATCCACTTTTCTTTTTCATTTGATCTTTTATGCTTACCTGAACCATCAACACGTTTATCATAGAAAAGGTTAGAAGGACGAATTTGATCATTAGATTTAGAAGTATGACTATCATTTGAATCAAATAAAGGATTATTAGAAACATTTGTAAAATGTTAACTCGAAGCTATTTTGAATGAGCATTCTGAATTAGCTTGATCATCTCTTGGTGATTGAACAATTGATTCTGGCGTCTTCGGCTCAGTTAACTTCACCTTGAACATGATCTCCTCAAGTTCTGTTATCTTTGAAGACAAACTGTTTCTTTCCTTTGAAATCAAATCAAACTTCTTTTGTAAGTCAGACTTCGCATTCTTTTCCTTTTGAATAGTTGTTGACAGCTCAGATAGTTTATTGTTCAGCTTCTCTATCTCAGTCTCAAACACTTTTCTTTCTTCTTCAAAGTCTTTCTCCACAGATTTTCTTTGACCAGATATTTCTTTAAATATACCAACATTCTTCTGTTCAGTTTTCTTCTTTTCTTTTTCAAACTTATCTCTCTCCATGATGATAACTTTCTCAAAGTCTGACACTTGTTGAGAAAGTTTAAGACATTTCAGTTCAATTGATTTCTTTTCTTCAAATGCCTTTCTTGAGAACTCTGAATACTTTTGAGCAAATTCTTTTCTTTCTTTCTCAAACTTCTTTCCATCTTGAGAAATATGATATTTCAGTTTGAAGTTCAACATTATCTTTTTCAAAATCCTTTCTTTTTCTTCTCAATCTTCTTTGTATCCTCTTTATCTCTTGAGTTGTCCTTTTCTTTCATCATGTTGATTTCAACCTCAAGACTGAACACCTTATCTCTCAAGTTATCTCTTTCAGCAAAGATTTGTGAATTTGTCTTTCTCAGCCCTTCACAAGTTTTACTAACAATATTTGCTCTTCTTCTGAGATCTTCAATTTCTCTTTGCATCAGATCTTTCTTTGACCATGTAGAGTTTGCATTAAGACCTTCATACTTTTTCAGCATGGCTTGAAGATTTGAGATCTCTTTTTCTTTAGACTCAATTATTCCTGCAAAGTTGATCTTAGAATTAGTAATGCATTCTGAACAAACAAATTTTTTCTCTGAAAATGTAGAGTTTTCTTACAACTTATTGATCTGAGTAAGAAGAGATGAATTCTGAGTTTTCAAATTCTTGTTCTCAGCTTCGAGTGTTGGAATCTCTGGCATATAAGCTAAAGCACAGTCTCTCTTGGTTAGAACTGTATTTCCCTTTTCATCAATGTATGGCATCTTGAAATCTGTAAAAGTATAAGCTATAAATGATCGTTAGTCTGACAAATTGAGATAATAGATGCAAGACTTCAAAATTTTCAGAAAATGAAATTTCCAAAAACTTCCAAGTATAGAATTCGTATGGCAACAGATCAGAGAACAATTCACATGAAAAATGTGACAGAATTCGTATAACACTCAGAATTCGTATGAACCAAGTTAAAAATCTCACAAGTCCACAATTCGCACAAAAGAGACACCCAATCACAATTCGCATGAGCCTTTATGAGAATTCTTAGAATTCGTATATAGATTTATGTGAATTCCTTACAATTCATATGAGTCTCTTATGCGAATTCCATCCTTAAAAAAATTAGAATCAAACTTTTCACACAAATACTTTTCGCACACATAATTCGTATTAGAGAATGATGCGAATTCTTTACTTAAAAAAAAAAATCAGATTCAAACACTTTTCGCATGTCATACGAATTCTGAACTTAAGAAAAAAATTTGAAAATCCATGCGAAATCCTTTAGAATTCGTATGAAAGCATATGCGAAATCTTACAATTCGTACCACACTGATGTGCGAATTCTACACAATTCACATCACAGACATGTGCGATTTCTGTGCAATTTGCATGAAAGCACGTGCGAATTCTTTCCTTGAAATTTTAAAACTCAACTTTTCGCACCAGAGACATATGCGAATTCTTGATTTTTGTATAATGAAGTATACGAATTCTACACTTATATGAAATCTCAATTAAGGATCAATGTGAATTCTTTCTTTTCGTACACCACAAAAAAGAATTACGCTAATTCTACACTTAAAATGAATTTGAATGAGATTTATGCGAATTCTTTCTCCGAAAAGTGTAGATCATGCGAGTTCTTGAAGATACGGTCCTAAAATTCAATTTTTAGTCCAAAATTCCATTAAATTCTTCGATCTAGAAGATGAAATCTCACAGAAATGATCACGTTAGTATAACAATCAATCCAAATCCATCAATTTGCACACAAATACATTCAAGCATCGAATTTCTAATCAAACAGTATATTATGACTCGTTCGAACAAAAAATCTCAAAAATCACAAATTGATGATCAAAATCGATTTTCCAATGCAATTCACTTCCATAAAGTCAATCTAAACCATAATTCGATCACTTTTCAATCAAAAATTTTATCAAAAACGCTTTTAATCTCAGAAATTGAATCAAGAACCAAGAACAATATACGAAACTCTCAAAAACTTCAATTTGTCGAATCTGCTCTGATACCAAATGTAATCCCAGTTTACTAGCAATTAATCAACATAGATTAACAAGAACAACCTTTTATTGATTTAATCACACAATCTACAAATAGTCATATCCCTATTTATTGATTATGACTCTAACGCACTATGTGTATGTGTGTGTTTCTTAGTGTGTAATCTCTTACCAAATATGTGTGTGTTCTTATGAATCTAAAACACAAAGAATTGCTATTTATATGTGGTCAACATGACCTTTAGCAAAGTCAACCCTTTTACACAATTACAATGTAACACCTACACTTTACAACTATTACACTTTTGACCCATCTTTTAATCTTGAATACAATTCATATCTAACACTCTCTAACCTCGATATCTCTCGGCACTCGGTCTCCCTCCTCTCTCTCACAGTCGCTCGATATCAGGTACGCCCATCTCTCTCTCTCTCTCTTCTATTTGCACATCGAATCCCCGGTCGTCTAGGGTTTTCACGCAACTGCCGTCGTCGTCGTTTGACGGTCGTGGTCAAATGGCCATCACCCATCGACCCTCTGTTTGCGCCGTCGTCGTCGGAACACCACCGCCCCACCCACGTTGCATCTATGTCGATTGGTCAGACTCGGTTTAAATCAACTCAATGTTGATTGTGGATTAAGATTTTGGGATATTCGTAGTTGACTAATATGTTTGCGTGCTTATAGATCATCAATGATAGATTTGATCGAGTTTTTTTATCAATGTTGAATTCGTTTAAGATAAATAGATAATGGGGTTTCAGTGATTGTAGTTTAACGGTTGGGGATGGGTTTGAAAATTGTTAATCTCTCAAACAGGTTGATTTGTGGTGATATGGCCAAATTTTTTATCGATGTTATTTGAAATAGATAAGTTATTCGATCTGTGTTGGGTTTCATTACGTTGAATGTTTCCCGGTTTATACCGGGTTTGTATCTTCCGAGACCGCCCGGTGTTTAACCCCCGTCGATTAAACTCCCGGTATGTGTGGGTTGATCAACCCCGGATCGTCTACATCCCGGTCCCCGGAGGTATTGAGAGAGAACTCCCGGGGTACATCTCCCGGACCACGGGTTTGTGCACTCCCGGATCAGCTACAATCTGGGACCAAAACTCCTGTGACTCTATCTCCCGGATGTGTGTCTCTCGGGGCGTAAACCCCCGGGCGTGTCTCACCCGGTACCTTTGGAGGAGTGTGATCTACTGGTCCTCGTGTGCCTGGCACCAACCAACCCGGGCCATACCATCTCCCGGTACCTTTGCGCCCGGGGACTTATTCCCTTAACTCCCGGGGTTTTCAACCCCCGGGTCTTGCTCTCCCGGGATCTCTTTTCCTTAGGATATTTTTGAGAATTTTTTCAAGTTTTTCTTTGTTTCCTTGTGTGTTTAATATATAATCAACTATGTTTAACTCATTTGATGTTGAGGTTTGTTTTGTTGGTTTCTCTTAAGGGTTAGATTCCCTTTTGGGTTTGGAGGTTCGATTGGACATGGTTTTCAACCCGAAAACCGAATGATTATGAAGAGATTTTGTTTGTTATACCAAAGTGCTAATATGTTCTATCTTAACAGGTACCATGGCTCAGAATCCAAATCTGGAAATTGATCCAATTGTCGATACTCCTCTGATTCATCCAAATCAGTACCTCTCACTCACTCCAAACAACTTCCACTTGGACTTCTCTCATCCCCAAGGCCAACATCAAGTAATACTCTATATTCTCAGAGGCCACCATCTATCCTATGCTCTCACGGAGACTACGGATGTTCCTCAGTTGTATCTGCAGCAGTTCTGGCACTCCCTCACACATATTGAAGAAGAAGATGGATTCCATCTGGAGGCCAGAATTAACATCACACCGATTCTACTCACACGAGAGCTCTTTCGACAGTTTCTCCACCTACCTAACGCTGACTCCTTTCCGGGCCGAGACAACTTCGATCCTATCGTCTCCGACTCCACGCTATGTGCCTACATCCATTCTCTTGGTTATGCGGTGCCTCTCCCTTTCCCATTTGCCTTCAACCGCCAGAACTTGACTCCAATCTGGTACACTATCTTCACGTACCTTAACCGATGTTTATCTGCCATCACTAAGGGCATAGATCAGACCAGTGCCAACCTACTGCGATTATTTCATGGTGTTGCTTTCCACCGACATGTTGACTACGCCGACATTCTACGGTACGAGCTAGACCAAAAGGTCCGAGACAACGCAACAAAACGACGGAACTTCATCCCGTTTATGCGTTTTCTTCAGATCTTCATCAGAAACTACATGCAAATCCATCCCACCATAGATCGCCAATCATCACATCCGGTATGTCCTCACCATCTAACTCATCGTCTTCCGTCTTCAAATGAAATCACAAACATAGTCGCTAAACGTATTCCTGATGGGTTACTGGCCTACGCTAGTCTAACGGCACTGAATGTGATAGAATATAGACGTACACACAATATACCTGCTTCTGTGGTCCATCCAGAACCGGAAGGACCTCCCCAGGGAGCACGACCTGAGAGGCATGAGGGTCCGCGCACAAGAGGAGGAAGAGTCAGGCGAGCTGGGGCTCCCGGACCGGGTGTGTTGAGAGAAAATATTGTAAGGGGAACTTGTTAGACCACAGTCTCATTGGATTCAAGATCATCCAAACTGAAGATCACAATCTGAAGCTAAAGCCGCAACGTCGACTCTCGATATTAATGTCTATGTTTATTTGTAATAAATGTCAAAGTAATCAAAGTAATTAATGTTTATTGTTATTAGTTTAGTTAGTTAGTTTAATTGGCTTTATAATATCTAAGTTAGATTAGATATTATTTGGTTTATATTGTTTAATATTGCAACTTGTTGTTGCAAGTGATTTTAGGAAGTGTGTCTTAGAAGCTAGATATCATATCTGTTATCTTAACAACTCTCTAACATAATCAGATCACTTTTATCTCACACACTTAAGGTGTAAAACTAGAGAGAACACACAAGAGCTTCAAAGATCAAACCTTGTAACCATTTTCTATTAATCAATACAGGTTGGTAATCGTTATTGTGTTGTTTCTATAAAACTTGATATATTATTGTTGGACCCACAATTGGTATCGGAGCCTGATTATGATCAAAATCAAGTTTTTTTAAGAAAAACGACTCTGTGTTCTAATTGAAAAATCGTTTTTGAGATTTAACGTGTTTTAGGTGTTAAAATCGATCAGGTTGTGATCGATTAGCATGCTAGATTGAGTTGTTCTTGTTTGATTTCACTATAAAGCTTTAATCGAGTTCCATTTTGTGATTTTAGTGAGAAAACAGTCGAGTTTAGAAAGTCACTGTATCATCAAATTATTTTCGAAAAAGTGTGTTTTATCGAGATCAAGTGATCACATTCAGTTATAGAAGTGTTATTATACTTACTGGTAAAGTTTGGTACTGCTAATCGACGAAGAAACAAGTTTTTAGTTGATTTTTGAAGTACAGGACGAACTTGCGCAAACCAGAAGACGAACACATGCAAAGCTCACTTTGCGCATCCAACGTCATACGCAAAGTCCACTTTGTGCAACCAACGTGAAACGCAAAGCCCACTTTGCGCATCTCAAGCAACACGCAAAGCATACTTCACGCATCCAACGACTTACGCAAACCTCGAACTTCACTTCTCGCAACAAGAAGGATACGCAAAGCTCAGTTTGCGCAACCCTCCTAATACGCAAAGCTCGGTTTTCGCAACCCACTCAAACACGCAAACCTCAGTTGAAGTGATAATATCTTCACGAAAAGATCAAGTCCAGTTTGCGCAACCCTCTCGAAATGCAAAGTTCACTTTGCGCATCTAACGTGATACGCAAAACTTCACTTTGCGCAACCCGATTGACACGCAAACCTCCATTTGCGCACGCAAACCTTGATACACAAACCTCTCTTTGCTCCAATCCAGACTTAGAATTTTCTTCAAAATGACATCCAGAGAAGCCCTTGCAATCGGAACTGACACCAAGCCACCAGTTCTTTTTAAAGGAGAATACGAACAGTGGAAGGATCGGTTTCTGAACTTTGTTGACAGACATGAGGTGGGTGAATTCATCAGGAAATCTATAGAATAAGGGGTTATGAAACCAGTCATGACGACTCGTTTGGTTGGAACCATGCCGACTCAGGTTGAACTTAAGTATCATGAGCTAGAAGATGATAACCTCAGAAGAGCTAAAGGCGACATATTAGCTAAGTCATACATTCTACAAGGAATTCCAAACGAAATCTATGTAAAGATTGACAGCTACAAGGCCTCCGGCAAAGAAATGTGGGATCAGCTTGAGAAGATGATGTTGGGTTCAAAGGTTGGGAATCAGCTTAAAATCTCCAACTACCTAAATAATTATGAAGAATTTAGAGGCAGAGTGGGAGAATGTTTAGAATAAATGTAACACCCCGAATTTCGTATGGTCTTTTGCGATCAAGAATAGAGAAAAAGGGGGGGTTTTGTCCTCCCGTGCGTCCTCCTTCAGGAATTTCGCACGGGTCGTGTGCAAGGGTCAGGGGCTCAACAGTGGCTTTAAGCACGGGTCGTGCGCCCTCCCTTCTTTGAAAGCGCACGGGTCGTGCGCTGTGTTGGGACTGATGAGATATTTTGTTAAATATCTCATTTTGGTTGGTTTATTGATTAATATCTCAAATCTCAGTCTCTCTCTCTTTCTTTTCCTTTTTTTTTCCATTCGATCTTCGAGGCTTCGTTTGGTTGCTAGTTTGCGGTGTTTCTAGCAAGGGGTCAGTGTTTTAAGCTTCACCTCTACGTCGTGATCGTTACCTGGTTTTCTGGGTTTTATTCTAAAACCTACTGGTGAGTTCCTACTACCATCTTTACAAACTTTATATATGTCAAAACTCTTATTTGCAAAATCCGAAGTATTTCTACGGTATGATTTCATGTTCTCTACATTTTGATATAAATGAAGTTTTTGATGATTTTCGAGGTTCCTGATCAGTTTTGAGTAAAATGACGGGTTCCGCCTTATTAGAAGTAAAATGATGTTTACTTGCCCATGTTTGTGGCTTATTGAAAGAATGTATATAAACTGGTTTTATGATTATCTTTCTTACCAGCAGTTGGTTTGGAAAATGGAATTTTGAAATATAAATGTGTTGATAGCTATTTATCTAGCTTTGATGGTCGCATGAAATATTGTGACAAGTCATGACTATGCTAGTGGATCCCTAGGTATCGAGTCGGCTTATAGCTGGGAAGGTTATGCCCCTTCTGTTGTAGTTAGATACATTTGATCCTCGGGGGCACTTGGTACGGTTATGTGAGACCGGTTACTAGCCATGGGTCAAATGTAGTCTAACGAACGAGTATGACTGGTTCCTTGGGGGCCTCCCTCACATCGTAGTACGGACCGAAGCGTTCGTGGCCATGGTTCCATGTATTTAGCTCATAACTCGGATTTGTGGCCTACTTTGTGTTCCACTATAATCCTTGGTAAATCGGGTGATCCCCGTCATCAGAAGATGTGTTTTGGACCGGTTGTCCGTTTATTATCAAAGAACTGTATTTTTCATACCTAAACCATTGAAAAGATTTACTTTGATGCATTTGATTATATCTCTTGAGATTTATGAACTGTATGTTCTCACTAGGCTTTAGGCCTAACACTTTTTCTCAAATGATGTGTATAACAGGTTTCCCTTAGCGGTGGGTTGTCGGGGTTTTGAGAGACGGGTTTGGTCTCGAGGCATTTGGAGATGACTAGTATTGTATCTGAGCATTTGTTAAGTCCCATTCTTTTGATGAATTATGGATTGTCAACTGATGTAATCTTGGTAGAAGTGTCTAGATTAGTTTGTTGATGAATCCCAGTTAAGTACTGGTTTTTGTAAAGTCTTAAGGACTGATCCCTTTTAGGGGAGGTTTATATCAATACGATCGTCATGTTTCCAGGTTATCCAGGTTTTAATTTACTCTGATTTTTAGGGTGTTACAAGTTGGTATCAGAGCCCTAGTTTAAGTGAACTAGGCATGAATGTAAGATGTCTAGACTTAGACCGAGTATGATAAGAATTGATCCGTGAGATTGGGTAGAGCTTCTAAGATGGGTTAGTCTTAGAGTCAACGGAAAGTGCGTTTATCAGCTGTTGTGGCGATCGTGACAAGAACTTTTATGTGTTATATGTTCATAATCTTACTTAGCTAATGTTATTATGAGGATATCGTACGTAAGTGTACTTGAATTTCTATTGCTATGACGATTGGTAATGTGGTAGTATGTTTCCTTTGTGTTTATTCCAACTCTTTCTTATCTCTTTTCCTGTTCTGTGAAGCAGTTTGGGATGGTTAATACGCGTGGTAGACCGCGTACGCGTGTTGATGGTTTGGAAGCGACAGCCTCCACCGCTGGTCAGCCGGAGGGAGTTGAGGTTGTTGTGCGACCACCTGTTCAGCAAGGGCTAGGTGGGGGGCCAGAGGTCATTCCGCGAGTAGATCTGGCTTCGTCCCACCCAGTCATCAGGGATGCTAAGTCCCCGTCTGAGATGATGGCCAGCATGATGTTGGCAATGAGGGAAGAGATGGCAAAGCAGCAAGAATTTCTGCTGAAAGTGATTGAGGACCGCGATGTGAACAATCGGAGGAGTGAGACGGTTGTGGAAAACATTGTAGCGGGTCCTGTAGGCGTTGGTGCAGGGATCAGGGCTGAGGAGCACGGGATTGTTGGTGCTCCGGGAAATAAGAAAAGTTGTTCCTACAAGTCCTTTCTGGGTTGCGGACCGCCAGAGTTCTCTGGTTCCGACGACCCAATCATGTGTGTGAAGTGGATTCGAGCGGTCGAGCAAGCTTTTGGCTCTTCCGAATGCGGAGATGATCAGAGAGTGCGATTCGGTACCCAACTGCTGAGGGATACTGCGCTCATTTGGTGGAATGTCATTCAATCCATCCTACCTCCTGCTGTGTTGGCTCAGTTGTCTTGGGCCGAATTCAAGAAAAAGTTGTTAGAAGAATTCTGCAATGAAAGAACAATAGACCGAATCGAGAAAGAATTCCAGTCTCTGGTAAAGGGAAGCCTGACGGTGAGGGAGTACACCCGTCAGTTCATGGAGAAGCTTGATCTGGTGGGGCACGCTGCCCCAACAGAGAAGGATAAGATGAAGGCCTATCTGAATGGCCTACCCGCGGACATATAATATATGGTCCACAATTCTAAAGCTTCTAACCTTCGCGAGATGGTTGAAGAAGCTCAGTACATGGAAGAGATGTTCGCAAGGAACAAAGCTGAGAAAGTTGTGGTGGGGACTGATAAGAGAAAGTGGGAGAGCAGTTCTGTACCTCCCAAGAGAACCCGACCTTTTGTTGGAAACCGCAGTTTCGGCGGTTATCAAGAAGCCAGATGGTGCTCGAAGTGTCGAACAAAGCACCATGGTAACTGTAACCCCACTTCTAGATTCTGCTTCAAGTGTGGTAAAGCACCGGGGCATGTGAAGAGAGATTGCCCGAAGCTCAAGTCTGGTATCGTGGCGGCAAAGAAGGAGAACCCTCCGAGGGTTCCGGGTCGAGCATTTCAGATGACGGCGGATGAGGCCAAGGCATCCGCTGATGTGGTATCGGGTACATTTCTTATAAACTTTGTACCTGCTCGTGTTTTATTCGATACGGGTGCCAGTTTCTCTTTCATATCTAAGTTGTTCCGTCAAAAGATTGCTATGCCCACTACTAGTCTCGAGGATGCATTTAGTAGTAGAAATAGTCGATGGTAGTCAAGTTCTGATCCACGATGTTCTGAAGCAGTGTGCTCTTAGTATCGAAGGGAGAGAATTCTCAATCGATCTACTGCCGATGTTAATCGGGGCTTTTGATGTTGTAGTCGGCATGGATTGGTTGTCAAACAATCATGCCGAGATCGTATGTTCCAAGAAGTTGATTCGACTTCCCAACCCCTCTGGCGAAGTCGTTGTCATCTATGGTGAAAAGAGAGAAGGTGAAGTGGCAATAATCACAATGGCAAAGGCACACTAGTGCTTAGTAAAAGGATGTTCGTATTTCCTAGCCTATGTGATCGATGCCAAGTTAGAGAAATCAAAGCTGTAATATGTAAAGATTGTGCGTGAGTTTCCATATGTCTTTCCGGACGACTTGCCCGGGTTACCACTCGATCGTCAGATAGAGTTTCGGATTGATCTTGTGCCTAGAGCAGCACCAATTGCTAAAGCTCCTTACCATTTAGCGCCGTCAGAGATGCAAGAAATGATGGCACAACTCCAAGAGCTTTTGGAGAAGGGTTTATAAGACCGAGTTCGTCACCCTGGGGAGCTCCGGTCTTGTTTGTAAAGAAGAAAGATGGCACGCTGCGAATGTGCATCGACTATCGTGAGTTGAACAAAGCTTCAGTGAAGAACAGGTATCCGCTTCCGAGAATAGATGACTTGTTCGATCAACTTCAAGGAGCGGGTTGTTTTTCCAAAATCGACTTACGTTCGGGTTATCACCAAGTGAAGGTAAGAGAAGAAGATGTTCCGAAGACAGATTTCAGAATGCGTTACGGCCATTACGAATTTCTTGTAATGCCTTTTGGTCTAACGAACGCACCGGCAATATTTATGGACTTGATGAATAGAGTGTGTCGACCATTCCTCGACCAGTCGGTCATTGTATTCATTGATGACATACTCGTGTACTCCAAGAGCGAGTCAGAACACGAACAACATCTACGAGAAGTGCTTGAAGTGTTGAGAAAGGAAAGATTCTACACCAAGTTTTCCAAGTGTCACTTTTGGCTTAAAGAGGTACAATTTCTAGGTCACGTTGTCACTCGAGACGGAGTGAAAGTGGATCCCTCCAAGATTGAAGCTATGATTAATTGGGAATCTCCCAAGAGTCCGTCAGAGATCCGAAGTTTCTTGGGTCTGGCAGGGTACTACCGGAGATTTATCCAAGACTTTTCGAAAATCGCTTCTTCCTTGACAGTTTTGACTCGGAAGAATGTGAAGTTTGAATGGACCGAAACACAAGAGAAGGCGTTCCGAATACTTCAAAAGAAGTTGTGTGAAGCTCCGATTTTGTCGTTACCTGAAGGGTCAGAAGACTTCGTGGTTTATAGAGACGCTTCGAAAATGGGTTTAGGTTGTGTGTTGATGCAACGGGGCAAGGTAATCGCTTACGCCTCGAGGCAGCTTAAAATACACGAGGAGAACTATCCTACCCACGATTTGGAGTTAGCAGCGGTGGTGTTCGCCCTGAAGCTTTGGCGACACTATCTCTATGGCACGAAGTGTACACTCTACACAGATCATAAGATCATGAAGTATGTCTTTGATCAGAAAGAGTTGAATATGAGACAACGGCGGTGGCTCGAGTTGCTTAAAGATTACGATTGTGAGTTGCTTTACTATCCTGGTAAGGCAAACGTGGTAGCCGATGCGTTAAGTCGGAAGGACTATAGTGGATGTATTCGGGCTACCCATTCAAGAATCGAGTTGGTGTCTAGTCTTCTTGAAAAGATCAAAGCATTGCAAGTTGAAGCACTGTTAGAAGAGAATCTCAAAGAGGAAGTCATGACAAAACAACAGTTGCTCTTAACGGAAGATAGCCGTGGGGTAAAACTGTTCAACGGTCGCGTGTGGGTACCCAAGCTTGGGGGTAACCGTGATCTGTTGCTTGAAGATGCACACAAGTCCAAGTATTCCCTTCATCCGGGAAGTACAAAGATGTATAGGGACTTGAAGTTGCACTATTGGTGGCCGGTAATGAAACTTGACGTGGCGCGTTACGTTGAGCGTTGTGTGACGTGTTCTCAAGTTAAGGCCGAACATCAGCGACCGTATGGGAGTCTTCAGTCTTTAGATATTCCTGAGTGGAAGTGGGAGAATATCACCATGGACTTCGTGACGAAGTTGCCTAAAACTCTTCGAGGCCACGATACCATTTGGGTGATAGTTGATAGATTGACAAAGAGCGCTCACTTCTTGGCTATGCGCGAGACTCTACCGATGGATAAGTTAGCAAAGCTTTATATCGATGAGGTAGTCTCGAGGCACGGCATACCATTGTCGATCGTGTCGGATCGCGACAGTCGGTTCACTTCGAACTTCTGGGATGGGTTTCAGAAAGAACTTGGTACTCGAGTGAAGTTGAGTACGGCTTACCATCCGCAAACCGACGGGCAGAGCGAACGAACGATCCAAACTTTGGAAGACATGTTGAGATCTTGTGTCATCGATTTCGGGGGTAGTTGGGACTCTCACCTGCCTTTGGTGGAGTTTACTTACAACAATAGCTACCACTCGAGTATTGGAATGGCACCTTTTGAGGCATTGTATGGGCGAAAGTGTCGGACTCCCGTGTGCTGGCTAGAAGCGGGAGAAAAGCAGTTTGCCGAACCTGAAATCGTGCAAGAGACTGCCGATAAGGTCAAGTGCATTCGTTAAGGAATGAAAGCGGCTCAGAATCGGCAGAAAAGCTATGCCGATAAGAAGAAACGACCGATAGAGTTCCAAGTGGGCGACCGCGTGATGCTTAAGGTGTCTCCATGGAAGGGTATTATCCGATTCGGAAAACGTGGGAAGCTGAATCCCCGTTTCCTTGGACCTTTCAAAGTGCTTAAAAGGGTGGGTTTGCAAGTCTACCAGTTGGAACTACCACCGGAGTTGAGCAGAATCCACAATACGTTTCATGTTTGTTACCTTCGTAAGTGTTTAGCGGTAGAAGACAGCGTCATTCCCCTCTCAGAGTTAAGAGTGGACGAAGGTAACCGTTGTGTGGAAGAACCCGACGCCATCTTAGAGAGAAAGTCTAAGAAGTTGCGTCACAAAGAGGTCACTTTGGTCAACGTGCATTGGAAGCATCACCGGGGAGCAAATGTAACGTGGGAAGCCGAGGAGGATATGAAGCAAAGATATCCTCACCTTTTTGAGTAGTTGGGATTTCGGAGACGAAATCATTCCCAAGTTGGGGAGGATTGTAACACCCCAAATTTCGTATGGTCTTTTGCGATCAAGAATAGAGAAAAAGGGGGTTTCTGTGCTGGTCTACCCATGCGCCCTCCTTCAGGAATTTCGCACGGGTCGTGTGCAAGGGTCAGGGGCTCGGTAGTGGCTTTACGCACGGGTCGTGCGCCCTCCCTTCTTTGAAAGGGCACGGGTCATGCGCTGCGTTGGGACTGATGAGATATTTTGTTAAATATCTCATTTTTGTTGGTTTATTGATTAATATCTCAAATCTCAATCTCTCTCTATTTCTTTTCCTTTTTTTTCCATTCGATCTTCGAGGCTTCGTTTGGTTGCTAGTTTGCGGTGTTTCTAGCAAGGGGTCAGTGTTTTAAGCTTCACCTCTACGTCGTGATCGTTACCTGGTTTTCCGGTTTTTATTCTAAAACCTACTGGTGAGTTCCTACTACCATTTTTACAAACTTTATACATGTCAAAACTCTTATTTGCGAAATCCGAAGTATTTCTACGGTATGATTTCCTGTTCTCTACATTTTGATATAAATGAAGTTTTTGGTGATTTTCGGGGTTCCCGATCAGTTTTGAGTAAAATGACGGGTTCCGCCTTATTAGAAGTAAAATGATGTTTACTTGCCCATGTTTGTGGCTTATTGAAAGAATGTATATAAACTGGTTTTATGATTATCTTTCTTACCAGCAGTTGGTCTAGAAAATGGCATTTTGAAATATAAATGTGTTGATAGCTATTTATCTAGCTTTGATGGTCGCATGAAATATTGTGACAAGTCATGACTATGCTAGTGGATCCCTAGGTATCGAGTCGGCTTATGGCTGGGAAGGTTATGCCTCTTCTGTTGTAGTTAGATACATTTGATCCTCGGGGGCACTTGGTACGGTTATGTGAGACCGGTTACTAGCCATGGGTGAAATGTAGTCTAACAAACGAGTATGACTGGTTCCTTGGGGGCCTCCCTTACATCGTAGTATGGACCGAAGCGTTCGTGGCCATGGTTCCATGTATTTAGCTCATAACTCGGATTTGTGGCCTACTTTGTGTTCCACTATAATCCTTGGTAAATCGGGTGATCCTCGTCATCAGAAGATATGTTTTGGACCGGTTGTCCGTTTATTATCAAAGAAATGTATTTTGCATACCTAAACCATTGAAAAGATTTACTTTCATGCATTTGATTATATCTCTTAAGATTTATGAACTGTATGTTCTCACTAGGCTTTAAGCCTAACACTTTTTCTCAAATGATGTGTATAACAGGTCAGCTGTCCTGCCGGCCTTGCTACCTGTGATGGAGAAGGTGCGTCACGCCTAACCCTCAGTCGGGAGGGTCCCGCCTCATCCCTAGATGGAATGATAAAGGTCTCCCTAACTGGTGCTGGAATACTAATCCGAGCGGTCGTCCGAACCCTAGCTCGAGACGCCGACTGTGGAGGTGCGGACACAGGGGATAACGACCTTTCCGGTGACAATTCAGATCCCGAGTAACTATGCTCAGATGGATCGTATTTATCACTCATGTTGGCTCTCCTAGATTGTCTAGAAATATGTCCAGACTCCTCAGAAGGTGACTCAGAAGGTGAAGAAGAATGCGACATGATAACTGCAAATAAATGACAAATTTTTAACCATTAGCATGCTAAAATAAATATTGAAATCTCAAAATACTTATGTGAACTCTCTTACTAATCATGCTTCTTCATTTTTGGAACAAAAAGTTTCTATTTTTAGCAACTCTTAATATAACCATTTCAAGTCCCTTCTTATGCATATCAAATTAGACATAGGTGATCAAGCTTTGCCTAAGTGTAATATGCTAAGTTGACACTCGTCTTAATTATACTAGTAGTATGCTCAAACTCAAGATTTGTTTGTGAAAATAATTTTGAAAATAGTGGTTATAGTGTATGGTTTTTATAGTAAAAACCGGTATTCTCTATAACCTATGGCTCTGATACCAAGTCTGTCACACCCCGCTAAAGCGGAAATACGGAATATGACAGTTCGATAAACGTAGCATTAGGAAATGATAAAATACCTCCATACATTTCAACCAAAGTTTACATCATGTTCCAAAATAAACTTACTTTACATAACCCAAATCTTAATTACAAGATACTATTAAACGTTAAAATGCGAAATCTAAATCTCAATCATTTCCGAATACCTTCTTGTTCCCTGAAAAGCATGTATAAAACAAGGTCAACTACAAAAAGTTGGTGAGTTCACAAGTTTTAAAGATGCACAAAAACAATTTTTTTTTTATATGCAGAATTGATCAATTGAAAACATATTATCAAATCAACCCTTTGAACCATAATTTACGATTATTAACTTTAAATTATATGACAGAAAATATGCCTCAATAACCTTTTGTATGTTGAACCTCTACTAGACCGTCCACTGACCAAACAAATATGCCCCAAAAAGAACTACCGTTGTGGTCATGAATCACATAGATAGCCCCTATTTCTCTAGAATTAGTGCACCCTTACTCGTCAGTATAAGGTGGGCTTGTCACACCAAATAGCGCTATCCACTAAGACTATAGACTCCCGCAGGAGTTAACTAGTAGAGTCGGGGACTTAAAGAAACAATCCAACATACTAATTTCCGCATTTATGTCATATAATATCCAAAACAAACGCTTTATCACCAAAGCGACCAAAATCATCCATGATAATCATAAACAACTTCGTGAATTATTGAAATAAATAACATGCTTTTCACCCCAAAACATATAAAACAGTAAAAGAGGGGTTGTGAATACTCACCTTGTATGATGATGCAAAAATAAAACAACACAATTCTCTAGCCAGAATCTTTAATCCCTATAGAGTAATTTGCACCAAAAGATACCGAATGTCAATACCCATCCTTAATCCTATCTCGACCATTCTTACATCTCAATATATATAAATATATGCCATTATGTTTAACTTATTGTCTAAAATAAGATTTTAGAATTACAATACCAAACTAATCACCAAAATATAAGCTTTTAAAGCTTTAAAATCAACTTTCTGGATTCAGCACTTGCTGTCCAAAATTTGTGATCTCAAAATGAGTTTCAAAATGACATTTCCCAAATACCAACAATAACCAAATTTTTACAGAAATTAATATACTGAGTTATGTACTAATCTGCAAAATTTTATGATTTAAAGAGGTGTTTTGGTGCCCCAAATAAATTCCACAAAACAGATTGTCACTGATTTTCAAGTCAGTGACACACTTCACTTGCAGCTTACATTTGGGATACCAAGGCTCAGAAATATGCAATGATCCATATATGGTTGCAAAACTAACTCATAAATCTAACATGTAGAAAAAAAATTCACTTAATTTGGACAAGAATTGAGGGAGTTATGGTCTTTGGAAGCTGGGTGTATGAATCTGCCAATTCTGGACAGATTACACCACTTTCTTCTCAAATGCAAATGAGTGACCAAACCTCCATAATTTTGAGTGATTCTTGATGATATAAATCACTAACACCTTAAATTGAAGTTTTGTAACAAAAAGCCCAAATTTTTAAGGAGTATAAGCTGACTTATACAGCTTGAAAGTGGATACATAATCCATGACAGCCAGCTGTTGGTAAGATGAGGTTTATATTAACATGCAATGATGATCATTTGGCATGGTTTTTGCTAATAACACATGGCCTCACATCTTAAATTATTATTCAATGATTCTAATAAAGCAATTTTTTCATCATGGAGTCATAACAACAACAAGTGTTCATCCAATCACATGCAAGACAATATAACCACTAAATTAGTGATTTTATACCATTTAGAAACTTTTAATCACTTAAGATTTAAGAAATCTTATCTCAAAAGTTTCTTTTACACACCAACAATTTCAAATACATAAATTTCAATCTCAAAACCATCAAAATTTCGTGGACCATAAAACCATAATTCATATAATTGACATTTTCATAGAAATCTCAAAATCATACTTAAATATCAAAGTTTATTGGAAGATCATTTAAGGGTTTACTTTGCAAATGTTTATTACACCAATTGCATCCCTTTTCACTTCCAAAAATCAAGATTATATAACCATTACATAAAATGATGAAGAATACAAGAATTTTTTATATTAAACTTGAAAAATGATGAAATAATGTGATTACCTTCACAAAGATGAAATGAATGCTTGATTCCTTGATGTAGGAGAGTGCTAAAAACTTGATTTTCCTTTGATATTGTTCTTGAAATCGGTGGTGGTGTGGTGGTGGTGTGTGGTGGCCGAATTTGAGGTAGAGAGGAGAGGGAGATGAGGAGTTTACTTGGAATTTTGAAAGTAAGAATGATAAGTTTCTAATCTTGGTTTTAATTTAAAAATGAAATAAGGAGAGGGGTCCTAATTTTCGGCCATGTGGCCATGACTCATCAAATTTAATTTTTAATAAATTAAAATTTTAATTATGAAGAAAACTTGTTTTAAAAATCAGATAAATTTGAGAACTGTAACCCTAAATTCTCAGTTTACATCTAAAAATAAATATTATAAATAGATAAATATATTTTACTTTGAAAATAATAAAATCCTATTATTTTAGGTATTTTAGACTCACAACATAATTTCTGGCATTTTTTTGAGATGTAACGGTCAGTTATCAGTCCGAATCGGGTATTTTTATGCGACTTCCGAAATTTTTCGGGTAAACTTCTAATTTAATCATTCTAACTAGACATTAAGGAATTTAACTTCATAATTAAATTCTAATAGGTCAGAGATTGCTAACCTTAACATGCTGGTTATCAGGCAGTTGTCACATTTTTCCCCCGTTAAAAGAATTTCGTCCCGAAATTCATACTTTAATTCCTTTTGATTAAATCTTTTCAAATAACTGAGGATATTTGTTCCTCATATAATCTTATCTTTCCCAAGAATATTCCGGACCGAATCTTGATTTCCATCGAACCTTTAGGATTGGAATTTTGCGGCGCTTTAATCGTTTAACGTCTCGATCGAGAATCTCAATGGGTTCTTCTTTGAAACACAAACGTTCATCGACTTTGATTTCTTCTGGTGAAACAATCAATGATTCATTGGTCATGCACTTCTTTAAATTTGATACGTGAAATGTATCATGAATGGCACTCAATTCTTGGGGTAGTTTGAGTTTATATGCCACTGATCCAATTCTCTTTGTGACTTCAAATGGTCCAATAAACCTTGGACTTAACTTACCCCGCTTCCCAAAGCGTATGATGCCTTTCCAAGGTGATACTTTTAATAGTACTTTATCACCTACTTGAAACTCCAATGGCTTTCTTCGATTATCAGCATAACTCTTTTGGCGATCTCTTGCTGCCTTAAGCCTATCCCAAATAATTGATATTTTATCGGTGGTTTCCTGAACAATGTCTGGTCCAATAAATTTACTTTCTCCGGCTTCTATCCATCCCAGTGGTGATCTGCACTTTCGTCCATAAAGAGCTTCATATGGTGCACATTGGATACTGGCGTGATAACTGTTGTTGTAAGAGAATTCAACCAATGGTAAATGTTGATCCCAATTTCCGCCAAAATCTATCGCGCATGCACGCAACATGTCCTCCAAAGTCTGAATGGTCCTTTCCGTTTGACCATCCGTTTGAGGATGATAAGCTGTACTTAGATCCAACCTAGTGCCCAATACCTTTTGAAAGATCTGCCAAAATCTGGAGGTAAAGCGACTATCTCTATCGGAAATGATAGAAATGGGTACTCCGTGGCGAGAAACGATTTCATCAATATACAGTTGCGCTAACTTTTCCATTTTGAAATCTTCTCGTATTGGTAGAAAGTGCGCAGACTTCGTAAGTCGATCCACTATTACCCAAATAGCGTCATGACCTTTCTTAGTTCTGGGTAATTTGGTTACAAAGTCCATTGAAATCTGATCCCATTTCCATTGAGGTATTTCGGGTTGTTGAAGAAGACCCGAAGGTTTTTGGTGCTCTGATTTCACCTTTGCGCAGGTCAAACACTCACTTACATACATAGCAACGTCTCGTTTTATTCCTGGCCACCAATAATAGTTTCTCAGATCCTGATACATCTTGTCTGCTCCTGGATGAATCGAATATCTTGATTTATGTGCTTCTTCCAAAATTCTGGACCACAGGTTGTTAGCCTTTGGTATCCAAACTTTATCCTTAAAATAACGTACTCCATCCACTCTTGTTTCAAAATCCTTCTCCATGTGATGAAGAGACTCATTGCTTAAATTATCAGACTTTAATGCTTCCTCCTGTGCTTCAAGAATTTGCGCCTTAAGATTTGTCTGAACGATTACTCCCATAGCTCGCGTTCTCAAGGGCTTTACTCTCTCCTTTCTACTTAACGCATTTGCTACAACATTAGCTTTTCCTGGATGATATTTTATTTCACAGTCATAGTCACTGAGGAATTCCACCCATCTTCGCTGTCTCATATTAAGCATCTTCTGATCAAGGATGTGTTGAAGACTCTTATGATCAGTAAAAATGGTACATTTTGTCCCATAAAGATAATGTCTCCAAATCTTTAGTGCAAAAATTACAGCTCCCAGCTCCAAATCATGGGTGGTATAATTTCTCTCATGCACTTTTAACTGTCTAGACGCATACGCAATAACCTTATCCTTTTGCATTAGAACACACCCCAATCCTTGGCGTGATGCATCGCAATAAACCACGAAATTGTCAGAACCCTTAGGCAACGCTAAGATTGGAGCATTGCAAAGTCTTTGCTTAAGCGTCTGAAAAGCTTCTTCCTGTTTATCTCCCCAGATAAACTTTTCATCCTTTCGAGTTAATGTTGTTAAAGGTTGCGCAATCTTAGAGAAGTTAGAAATAAATCGCCGATAATATCCTGCTAAACCAAGAAATTGACGAATCTCCGTGGGTGTCTTTGGAATCTCCCACTTCTTGATGGCTTCCACCTTTGTTGGATCAACTTGAATTCCTTTTTGATTGACTACATGCCCAAGAAAATGAACTTCACGTATCCAAAATTCGCATTTGGAAAATTTGGCATATAGTTTCTGATCCTTGAGTAATTCGAGCATCAGCTTCAGATGCTGCTTGTGATCCTCTTTGCTTCGGGAGTAGATGAGAATGTCGTCAATGAACACGATTACAAATTTATCCAAGTATGGTCTGCATACTCTGTTCATTAGATCCATAAAAACTGCTGGTGCGTTCGTTAATCCAAAGGGCATAACCAGAAATTCGTAATGTCCATGCCGAGTTCTAAAGGCTGTTTTGGGAATATCTTCTTCGCGAATTCTCATCTGATGGTAACCTGATCGAAGATCGATCTTTGAGAAATAAGCATCTCCTTGTAATTGATCGAACAAATCATCAATTCGGGGAAGAGGATATCGATTCTTGAGAGTTAGCTTATTAATCTCTCTATAATCAATGCACATTCGGAAGGTTCCATCCTTCTTTTTGACAAAAAGAACTGGGGCTCCCCAAGGCGAAGAACTTGATCTGATAAATCCCTTTTCGAGAAGCTCTTGGAGTTGTTCAGACAATTCTTTCATCTCCGATGGTGCTAGACGATATGGAGATTTTGCTACCGGTACAGCTCCAGAAATTAAATCAATGTGGAACTCAACTTGTCTTTGCGGTGGCAATCCGGGTAATTCATCGGGAAATACTTCTGGAAAATCTTGGACTATTGGAATATCCTGGATGCGCTTCTCTTTTATCTTCTTATCTACTACATGCGACAAAAATGCAGCACACTCCTTTCTTAAATACTTCCGCATTTTCATACACGATACTATTTTTAAACTTGTTCTTGACTTCTCTCCATGAACTAAAAGTATTCCTCCTTCTGGTGGTGGTATTCGGAGTATCTTCTCAGAACAACAAATTTCTGCTCGGTTTTCGGATAACCAATCCATACCCACCACTATATCGAAACTTCCTAATTTAATTGGAATCAGATCTATGCTAAACTCCTTTTCCGCCAAAACTAATGTATAATTAGGAACTACTTCTATAGCCCTAATTTCTTGACCGTTAGCAAATTCAATAACATAATCTTCCTTTAACTTTTGAGACTTTAGACCAATTTTAGATCTGA
The DNA here is from genome assembly GCA_954870635.1 of Arctium minus. Classification (NCBI taxonomy): domain Eukaryota; kingdom Viridiplantae; phylum Streptophyta; class Magnoliopsida; order Asterales; family Asteraceae; genus Arctium; species Arctium minus. The sequence goes on along the minus strand of OX941088.1, from coordinate 79,095,795 downwards.
ATTCTAATGATATAAAACTCTTATCTGCTCCGGAATCAAATAATACGGACGCAAAGTGATTATTTAAGAGAAACGTACCTGTAATCACGTCCGGATTTTGTCTTGCCTCTTCTGCTCCAATTTCGAACACTCGTCCTCTTGCTGGCCTTCCTGGGTTCCCCCGATTAGCTGGTTGACCTTGTTTTACAGGCATCCTTCTGTTATATTTGGGACAAGCATTCCTTAAATGATCCATACTCCCACATTCAAAACATACCCGCTTTTGAGTTCTCTTGAAATCCTTCGCAAAATGACCCACTTTGCTGCACCTATGACATATTATGCAACGCCCTTGATGGTAATAATTACACTTATCACATTTTGGAACCATCCCTTTTTCCTTATCCGCAGTCTGGGCCTGGATTCCAAAATTTCCTGCTATTCTCTTTTCTTTACCTTTCCTCCCATCAAACTATCTTCTCCGGGGTTCCTCCATCTTCCTTTTACCTTTGGCTTTTTTGTTTGAAAACAGTCCTGAACGAGTTGCGTTATCAGTCAACTTAGCGGCTAAGCTTACTACTTCCTGCATAGTGTTCGGTCTTCCCGAAGTCACATCTCCTCTTATTTCAGGAGCTAATCCCCAAATATACCTATCGATTCTGTTCTCTTCTAGCGTTACCCATTGAGGAACTAACTTTGCTAATTCGTGAAATCGAGCCGTATAGGTATCCACATCATTCCCTTTCATCTCGTGGTTCCACAATTCTGCTAGAAGCTTCTGCATTTCGTTCCTTGGGCAATACTCTTCCTTGAGCTTTTCTTTAAATTCGCTCCATGTAAGTCTATTCACTGCCTCTCGTCCACAAGTTTGGACTAGGGTATTCCACCAAGTTAACGCTCGCCCTTGCAGTAGGCAAGCTGCAAACTCCACTTTATTTGCCTCTGAACATTTGCTAATGTGGAGCACCGATTCCATATTCTCAATCCATGATAATAATCCAACCGCCCCTTCGGTTCCATGAAATTCTTTTGGATTACATGTCCTGAATGTTTTATATGTGCACTCCTTTTCTCCGGTCGGTCTTAAATTATTCTCGCGATTAACATTTAAACCTGCCGCGACTTGGCTAACAATGTTTGGAAGTGCCGCTATAAGTTGTTCGGACACAAGACGTGCTAGATCGGGATCTTCTCTTCTAGGAGGCATAATTCTATTACAAAATTTCCAGGTTGGAGTTTAATTAATCGTCTAATCCGGCAATTTATTTATATAACGCACAACAACAACATTATTTTATAAATCATGCATAATACTAACGATCATAATTAAATTCCACCAAAACTATCAATTTTTATAATTGATAATTGTTCATCATAATCAGATGATATCTTCAAATTCACAAAATACATATCCCCAAAAGAAATAAGTTTTACAGGTTACGAAATATTATCAAAGAAAACAAACATGTCTAATGCACATAGAATAAAACAAACCAACCCATAATAACTATCAGTGCTCCCAAAACTAAGGCTAAACCCGCGTATAGCCTTTGAATCACTCTTCTAGACTCCGCAAGCATGATCAATACTCCATTCATGGTCTGGTCTTGGGTGTGCAACATCCCAATTACTTTATCAAGAGTTTGACCAAAGTGGTCTAATCTGGTTTTAGATATCTCCAACTCTCGGGACAAACCCGAAACCCAAAAACTCTCAAGTGCTGACATACCGGTCAGTTGTCCTGCCGGCCTTGCTACCTGTGATGGAGAAGGTGCGTCACACCTAACCCTCAGTCGGGAGGGTCCCGCCTCATCCCTAGATGGAATGATAAAGGTCTCCCTAACTGGTGTTGGAATACTAATCCGAGCGGTCGTCCGAACCCTAGCTTGAGACGCCGACTGATGGCTGAAGATGAATACTGGCTTGATCATTCAGACGAGGAAGAAGAGGATGAAGAAAAGGATGAAGCCGTCAACATGTGCTTGATGGGAAATCAAGAATCGGATGCTGAAGCTGATTCAGATAATGAAGAAGAGGAGGTATGTAATTTATCATATTCAAACTTCATGAATAAAATGAATGCCATGTTTTTAAAACAACAAGAGTTAGAGTCGAATCTTGAGCGAGAAAATGGTGTTATAACTGACAAAAACCAATTGATACAGAAACTTAGCAATGAAATTGCTGAGAAGAAAGTATTGGTTGAGGTTTTACATAGAGATAATGACACCAACGCAAAGGAAAAGACAATAATTCTTAAAGAGAATTCTGAACTCAAGTCTAAACTGACAAAAAGTGAGATTGATATATATGAGCTTACAAAATTGCATTCTTCATGTACCAAAGAAAACTTTTCTTTACTTGGTAAATTAAAAGGTTTGGAAGAGAAGTTGTACAAAATGGGTCAAACTGAACAGACTATTCATCTGAACAAACCCAAAGAGGAAATAGAGAGATGGGGAATCGGTTATAAGAATCCTCACTATCTTCAAAAAGGGATGTCTGAAGTGCCTGCACTTTATGATCATCTGTCTATGAAATTAGCTCGACGAATCCCTGAGTTTAAAACTTTCTGGACTAAACTATCAGAAGAGGATGAAGCCAACGAAACTGAAAAACGGTTGAAATCGTCTAAAGTTCACCTTCCATTTTAATATGCGAAGATGAATAATAGTTATAATGAAAATCCAATATATCAAAAGAAGAAAACTCTTTCAAGTGATTTCTTTCAAAGTTATTATGAAAAAGAAATGGAGGTGAAGCCTATTCAAGGTAAACTATATGTCCCTCCTCTTGTTTTAAAAAGTAAAATTTCTGAACTCGAGAATTCTTTATCAGATGAAAGACTTTTGATAAATATTGAACAAAAATTTTTTCAACTGTGTTCAAAAATGTTATTATTTCTAAGGCTTCAAACTCTGAGGATATGTTTGGTTTAGCAAATAAAGGGTTTGATTTTCTGAATGCTGATGGTGGTTTAGATGATTGTTCTAATCAATTTGACTTTAATGCAAAACTTCCTAACCATTCATCTTTTGTTAAGAAATCTTTAGGAAAAACCAGTATGCCTGTTAACAGTGCAAAATCAACGAAAGTTGATAACTCAGTCTCTGTGAAAGCTAAACATTCTAAAGGTAAGAATATATCTCAGCATTCATAGAAACCGAACACTACTGGTAATCCGAAGAAGAAGCATTCGTTTGTTGCTCAACAGTCTAACTCAAGAGTTTCACATGTTTCAGATCTGAGCAAGCAAAGGTCAGACGTTAAATCTCTGTGGCAACCGAAACAGAAGCTTGACAAGACTTCGCCTAGTAAAGATGTCTTAATTGCTGATGTTGATATTTTGAACTCAAAACTTGTTGTTTCTCGTAAACAATATACAATGAAGCAATTATTTCAGTTATCTTTATCTGCTAGAAAGTCTTCTATTTATGATAAACATGTTTCTATCTCTTGTCAAGATTCTGAAGATTGGTTTGGAAATTATCATGTGCATTCATTTCATTCTAATTCTTCAAATGCATTTCAAAAGAAAAGAGGACCCAATTTGAAATGGGTACCAAAATCTTGTGCTAACACAGTAGGACCCAAATTCCAGTGGGTACCTAAGGCTAAATCTGTGTTGCAGGCACACAAAGTTTAAAAAGGGAGCTTACAGATATGACTTCTAGACAAAACAGTCTAGGACTCGTTCCTCAAAGAAAATAGGTTCTTGAATACATCAGTTCAAGACCCGCTCCTCAATGCTCAAGAGTCTTAATTCCATCTTTGTTTAAAGTCTATTTAAATCAATTGTTTCATCATTTATCTTGTGCAGACCCGTCATATGTGGTACTTGGATAGCGGATGCTTCAAGTATATGACTGGACAAAAAGATATGTTGTCCAATTTTAAAGAGAAATATTGCGGATCAGTCAGATTCGGCAACGACTAGTTTTTTCCAATAATGGGATACGGTGATGTACAACATGACAATGTCACGATAAAGAAGGTGAGCTATGTTGAAGGCTTACGGCACAACCTGTTCAGTATTGGGCAGTTCTGTGACAAAAGCTTAGAGGTCAATTTCAAATCCAAGACGTGTTCAGTTTGCACTGAAGAAGGCGAAGAACTCTTGGTCGGCACAAGAAAGTCAGACCTCTACACAATAAACTTGTCAAAAATCCAGACTGACAAACAGGTTTGTCTAATGATCAAAGCCTCGATGCAACAAAGCTGGTTATGGCATCGAAGGCTCTCTCACCTCAACTTCAGGTACATCAACAATCTGATCAGAGTAAAGCTCGTCAAAGGACTTCCAGCGCTCAAATATGAAAGAGAACATCTTTGTGCAGCATGTGAAAAGGGAAAAATGAAGAGGGCACCTCATAAACCAAAGCCTGAACCGAGTACAAGCGCTCCGTTAGAGTTATTGCATATGGACTTATGCGGTCCGATGCGAACTCAGAGTCTAGGCGGAAAGAAGTACATACTCGTGATCGTGGACGATTACTCGCGATACACATGGGTCAAGTTTCTACGTTCAAAGGATGAGACACCAGATGTTCTCATCACATTCCTAAAGACGACCCAGGTGAATCTGCAGAAACCGGTCAAGTTTCTAAGAACAGACAACGGCACAGAGTTCAAGAACCAAAAGGTTGAAGAATATCTCGAATCTGTCGGGATCTCACATCAATACTCTGTTGCTCGTACGCCTCAACAAAATGGAGTGGTCGAAAGAAGAAATCGAACGCTAGTCGAGGCTGCTCGTACTATGCTAAGTCAATCAGACTTACCTCTATTCTTGTGGTTTGAAGTTGTATCGACCGCGTGTTATACACAGAATCGCTCCATGATACATCGCAGATTCAAGAAGACTCCTTATGCTTTAATCAACAACCGAACACCGACAATCAAATATTTTCATATATTTGGGTGTAAGTGTTTCGTGCTAAACGATAGGGAGAGTCACAACAAGTTCAGTGCCAAGGTGGACGAAGGCATCTTCATTGGTTATTCCTCGACATCAACTGCATTCCGTGTTTATCTGAAGAAGTCAAAGACGGTGATTGAAAGCATCAACGTCACGTTTGATGAAGAGATGGCTTCCGAACAACACAGTTCAGAACCCGTTATAACCGGAGTACTAGCTTTTGGGCAACTCAGTCCAGAACCTGCGTCTCAACAGAATAAATCAGATGAAGCATCAACGTCAACTAATCATATATCTGATTTAGACTTATTATTTGAATTGTTTTATGATGAATTTCTTGGATCTAATGTAAAGAAATCTGTTATGGTTGACAGGATGGAAGACTTAACGACTACTCATCCAACCAGTTCAGATGTTCCTATTGAATCCAACACCCCGATTCAACAAGAAGTTCCAATTCAAATGCCGACTCCAACAGTTGAATAAGTTTCATGTGATGAAGAGATAGAAGTAGCTGAACCAGTAGGATGTTCTGTACAGATCCATCCACAGCCGGAACAAGCTGTACCTGCTGAGCCTTCTAAACCTACCACTTCAACTGCAATCATAATTCCTCCAGAACAAGCTGAAGAAGGTACAAGTGGATTTATAGATGATACAACTGACATACAATCATCTAATCCACTGCCTCATGAACATAAATGGACCAAAGAGCACCCGATAAGCCAGATCATTGGCGATCCATCAAAACCGGTGCAAACTAGGTCAGCATCAATGAATATGTGCATGCATGACTCCTTTCTGAGCAAGTTCGAGCCAACACGCGTATCAGAGGCACTTTCTGATCCAGAATGGGTGATCTCAATGCAAGAAGAGCTAAATCAGTTCGACGCACTTCAAGTCTGGAGACTCGTACCAAAACCGCAAGGTAAAACAATAATAGGTACGAAATGGGTTTTCAAGATAAAGAAAGACGAATATGGTACCGTTATCCGAAACAAGGCAAGACTAGTAGCCAAAGGATACAGAAAAGAGGAAGGAATCGACTATGACGAGACATATGCTCCTGTGGCGTGATTAGAGGCAATCAGAATGTTTCTAGCCTACGCAGCCCACAAGAACTTCACGGTCTTTCAAATGGACGTGAAGACAACATTCCTGAATGGAATTTTGAAGGAGGAAGTCTACGTCTCTCAGCCAGAGGGTTTTGTCAATCAAGAGAAGCCGAATCACGTTTACATTCTTGACAAAGCACTCTACGGTCTGAAACAAGCACCTCGAGCCTGGTATGATGTCCTTTCCACTTTTCTAGTCAAGTCTGGGTTTTCAAAAGGTACGGTGGATACCACTTTGTTTATCAAAAAGGAAAAAGCCGATATCATTCTAATTCAAATCTATGTAGATGATATTATTTTTGGCTCTACAAATCCTAAGTACTGTAAGAATTTTTCAAACCTTATGGTGTCTAGATTTCAGATGAATTTGATGGGAGAGATGAATTTCTTTCTCGATTTACAAGTCAAACAACTTTCATCGGGTATTTTATCAATCAATCAAAATATATTATGGATATTCTTCGGAAGTTCAAAATGGAAAATTCAAAACCGATTGGTACCCCAATGGCACCAGGTACTAAGATTGGCACCGATCCTTCGGGAAAGGCTGTTGATGTTAGGATTTATCGAGGGATGATAGGTTCTTTAATGTATCTTACTTCTAGTAGGCCAGATATAATGTTTTCAACATGCTTATGTGTAAGATATCAGGCCAATCCTAAAGAAATCCATATGTCTGCTGTGAAGCGCATATTTAGGTATCTAAAGGCCACTGCAGATCTTGGTATGTGGTATCCTAAAGATACTAGTTTTGAACTAACAGCCTACACAGATGCAGATCATGCAGGTTGTATGTTAGACAGGAAGAGCACGTCGGGACATGTACAGTTCATCGGTGACAAGCTCGTCAGTTGGGCATCGAAGAAGCAACTTTGTGTTTCAACTTCCACGGCCGAAGCAGAATATGTAGCTGCTGCTAGATGTTGTTCTCAGGTCTTATGGATGAGAACTCAATTGCGCGACTATGGTTTCCACTTCAACAAGATCCCGATATACTGTGACTCCAAGAGCGCCATCGCAATATCAGCGAATCCTGTTCAACACACCAAGACTAAGTACATAAACGCCATGTATCATTTTATTAAAGATCAAGTTGAAAAAGGAACAATTGAACTTTTCTTTGTAAAAATTGATTATCAACTTGCCGATTTGTTTACCAAACCTTTAGACGAAAAGAGGTTTACCTTTCTTGTCTCTAAGCTTGGTATGCTAAATCTAAAGATTTAATCAGTAGTTACCTATCAAAGTTTTCTAATTGTATACTTTTTCATCGTTTTTTCATTCTTAACTCTGATTGATATTTGCACTTCTCTATTCTGTTCATGAACCAAGGGGGAGTATGAGAAGAAATTGACAAGTGGTCAATATAACTTCGAGGGGGAGCTCATAAAATTTTTGCATGTACCTTTTAATGCCAAATTTTTGTTTTTGTATTGCAAGAATTTAGGGGGAGCTCTTCAAGACAAAAGGGGAGTACGGATATGACTTCTGATTATTTTTGATCAGAACTCGTACTTTAAAAAGTTTTACTGCTTTTTGTCTGTTAGATCACATATCTATTGGATTCAAGATCATCCAAACTGAAGATCGCAATCTGAAGCTAAAGCCGAAACGTCGACTCTCGATATTAAAGTCTATGTCGTTTGTAATAAATGTCAATGTAATTGTTTGTTATTGTAATAGTTAAATTAATATCTAGTTTGTTAGATATTAGTTAACTTAGTTAGTTTTTAGTTTAGTTAGTTATATTAACTTAGTTAGAAATAATATCTATTTGTTAGATATTATGTAGGTGTATTGGTTTAATATGTTGCAAGTTGTTAGGAAGTGTGTAAGACACACTAGATTAGATATTGTGATATCTCTAGTATCTCTCTAACAACAATCAGATCAGAAATTATCAAGATCACATACAAACACACACTAAAAGGTGTATTAGAGAGAAAAACACAGAGAACACAATCAAAGCTTGAATCGATCAACCTTGTAACCATTTGTTATAATCAATACAGGTTGGTAATCTTTATGTGTTGTTAATCTAAGAACTTGATATAAACATTATTGTGTGGACCGACAATTGGTATCAGAGCCTGATTAAGATCAAAATCAAGTATTTTACAAAAACGTCTCTGTGTTCTATTTGAAAATTTGATTTCGAGTGTTAAAGTGTTTTAGGTGTTAAAATCGATCAGGTTATGATCGATTAGCATGCTAGATCGAGTTGTTGTTGTTTGATTTCATTTTTAAGCTTTAAACGAGTTCCATTTTGTGATTTAAGTGAGAAAACAGTCGAGTGGAAAAAGATACTGTACGATCAAAGTTTTCTTCAAAAAGTGTGTTTTATTGAGATCGAGTGCTCCCATACAGTTCTAGAAGTGTTTCTAGACATAAGGGTAGAGTTTGGTATTGCTAATCGTTACAGGAACAAGTTTTTAGACAATTTTCGAAGTACAGGACGAACTTGCGCAAACCAGAAGACGAACAAACGCAAAGTCCAACTTTGCGCGTCCAACATCATACGCAAAAGTCACTTTGCGCTCCCCAAGTGAAACACAAAGCTCAACTTTGCGCATCTCAAGCCATACTCAAAGCATACTTCTCGGATCCAAGAGCATATGCAAACCTCGACCTCACTTCTCGCAACAAGTAAGAAACACAAACCTCAGTTCACGTGTTCACTCTCTTCTCGAAAATCACTCTCTTCTCGAAAAGATCAAGTCAAGTTTGCGCAACCCTCTCGAAACGCAAACTCAACTTTGCGCTTCCCACGTGAAACGCAAACTCAACTTTGCGCTTCCCACGTGGAACGCAAACCTTACTTTACGCATCCCTCTCGAAACGCAAACCTCACTTTGCGCACTGTGCTTGACACGCAAACCTCAATTTGCGCACGCAAACCTCAATTTGCGCACGCAAACCTCTTTGCTCCAATCCAGACTTATAATTTTCTTCAAAATGACATCCAGAGAAGCCCTTGCAATAGGAACTGACACCAAGCCACCAGTTCTCTTTAAAGGAGAATACGAACAGTGGAAAGATAGGTTTCTGAACTTTATTGACAGACATGAGCTGGGTGAATTCATCAGGAAATCTATAGAAGAAGGGGTTATGAAACCAGTCACGACGACTCGCTTGGTTGGAAATGTGCCAACTGAAGTTGAACTTAAGTTTCATGAGCTAGGAGATGATAACCTCAGAAGAGCTAAAGGCGACAGATTAGCTAAGTCATACATTTTACAAGGAATTCCAAATGAAATCTATGTAAAGATTGACAGCTACAAGGCCTCCGGCAAAGAAATGTGGGATCAGCTTGAAAAAATGATGTTGGGCTCGAAGGTTGGGAATCAGCTGAAAATCTCCAACTGCCTAAATAATTATGAAGAATTTAGAGGCAGGGTGGGAGAAACTTTAGAAGAAACCTATGACAGGTTTGTGACTTTGCTGAACGAACTTAGCAAGAACAAAGTCCACAAATCTCAAATTGAGCTGAATGTCAAATTCCTGAGTATTCTTCAACCGGAATGGAAAAGATTTGCTAGGCAGATGAAGCAAATCAAAGATCTGAATGAGATTCCACTTCATGAGGTGTATGAAACCCTCAGACAAAATGAAGAAGAGGTGGATGAAATTCTAGAAGAAAATAGACAGAAAGGAAAGACAGTTGACGACACAGTTGCTCTTGTTGTCAGGAAGAAGAAAAACAAGACAATTGTGTATGAATCAGAAGAAGATGAAGGTTATGCAAACTCTGACATGGAGGAAAATGAACAACTGAAGCAAACAATGATTCTGCTGTCAAATGCTTTTCAGAAAAAGTTCTACACGAAGCCAAGTTCAAACAGTCAGAGATATTCTTCTGGTCCGAACAACTACATCCACAAGGAAAGGGTTGAAGGAAGCAGATATGAAGGAAAGAGATATGAAGGGAAAAGAACAGAGGAAAGAAATCCTGAAGAGAGAAGATATCAGTCTGAAGGGAAGAGATTAGAGGAGAGGAAACCGGAAGAAAGAAAGTTCAAAGCTGAAGGATCCAGTCAGACAGAACCACCAACGTGCTATAACTGTGGCAAAACAGGTCACTATGCCAGAGACTGCCGAAGGCCAAAAGTTAGAAACTCCGATTATTACAAAAACAAGATGCTTCTTGCAAAGCAACAGGAGGCTGGTAAGGCACTGATGGCTGAAGATGAATACTGGCTTGATCATTCAGATGATGAAGAAGAGGATGAAGAGAAAGATGAAGTCGTCAACATGTGTTTGATGGGACAGATAGAATCAGATGTTGAAGCTGATTCAGATAATGAAGACGAGGAGGTATGTAATTTATCAGATTCAGATTTCATGAATAAAATGCATGCCATGAGTTTAAAACAAAAAGAGTTAGAATCTAATCTTGAGCGAGAAAATGGTGTTAATACTGACAAAAACCAACTGATACAGAAACTTAGAAATGAAATTGCTGAGAAGAAAGTATTGGTTGAGGTTTTACATAAAGATAATGACACCAACGCTAAGGAAAAGACAATAATTCTAAAAGAGAATTCTGAACTCAAATCTCAACTGCTAAAAAGTGGGATTGATTTATATGAGCTTAAAGAATTGCATTCTTCATGTATCAAAGAAAACTTTTCTTTACTTGGAAAATTAAAAAGTTTGGAAGAGAAGTTATATAAAATGGGTCAAACTGAACAAACTATTCATCTGAACAAACCCAAAGATGAAATAGAGAGATGGGGAATCGGTTATAAGAATCCTCACTGTCTACAAAAAGGAATGTCTGAAGTGCCTGCACTTTATGATCATCTTTCTATGCAATTAGCTTGCAGAATCCCTGAGTTTAAAACTTTCTAGACTAAACTATCTGAAGAGGATGAAGCCAACGAAACTGAAAAACGTTTGAAATCATCTAAAGTTCATCTTCCATTTTATTATGCGAAATTGAATAATAGTTATGATGAAAATCCAATATATCAAAAGAAGAAAACTCTTTCAAGTGATTTCTTTCAAAGTTATACTGAAAAGGAAATGGAGGTGAAGCCTATTCAAGGTAAACTATATGTCCCTCCTCTCGTTTTAGAAAGTAAAATTTCTGAACTCAAGAATTCTTTATCAGATGAAAGACTTTTGATGAATATTGAGTAAAAAGTTTTTTCAACTGTGTTTTCAAATTCTGTTATTTCTAAAGCTTCAAACTCTGAGGACATGTCTGGTCTAGCAAATAAAGAGCTTGATTTTATGAACTCTAACAGTGGTTTAGATGATTGTTCTGAACAATTTGATTTTAATGCAAAACTTCCTAACCATTCATCTTTTGTTAAGAAATCTTTGAACAAAACCAGTATGCCTGTTAATAGTGCAAAATCAACGAAAGTTGATAACTCAGTCTCTATGAAAGCTAAAACTGCTAAAGGTAAGAATATATCTCAGCATTCACAGAAACCGAACACTACTGGTAATCCGAAGAAGAAGCAATCGCTTGTTGCTCAAAAGTCTAACTCAACAGTTTCACGTGTTTCAGATCTGAGCAAGCAAAGGCCAAAAGTTAAATCTCTGTGGCAACCGAAACAGAAGCTTGACAAGACCATTAAATCGTTTTGTACTGTTAATTGTAGTAAGACTTCGCCTAGTAAAGATGTCTTAATTGTTGATGTTGTTATTTTGAACTCAAAACTTGTTGTTTCTCGTAAACAATATACAATGAAGCAATTATTTCAGTTATCTTTATCTGCTAGAAAGTCTTCTATTTATGATAAACATGTTTCTATCTCTTGTCAAGATTCTGAAGATTGGTTTGGAAATTACCATGTGCATTCATCTCATACTAATTCTTCACATACATTTCAAAAGAAAAGAGGACCCAATTCGAAATGGGTACCAAAATCTTGTGCTAACACAGCAGGACCCAAATTCCAGTGGGTACCTAAGGCTAAATCTGTGTTGCAGGCACACAAAGCTTAAAGAGAATTCGACTTCTGATTATGTACAGATCAGGACTCGTTCTTCAATGTCAAAATAGGTTTTTGGATAATGCAGTTCAAACCCCGAACATCAAAGTCAAAAAGGCTTTTGAACACAACAGTTCAAGACCCGCACTTCAAAGATCAAAAGACCTTACTCCGTGCTGAAAATGAAATTGTACTCCGATACTAAAATGAGGAAATCAACCTTCAAGGGGAGTACATACTTTTCTGAAATTTTATGCATATCTTTTACAACTGATAATGTACTAATGCATAATTTCAGGGGGAGTATAAAAGGTGATGACTTCTGATTATTTCTGATCAGAACTCGTACTTTAAAAATTTTTACTGCTTTTTGTCTTTTCAATTTAAGTGAATAAACTTTACTTTGACTTTGACTTAAGACTTTTGCAGATTTTTTGAGAGAAGCTTACAAGTTCATATGTTTATGACTTAAAGCTTAGCTTCATGAGTTGAAAGATCGTACGTAAAGGTATAACTCTAAATCTTCATCTCATATATGGTTGAAAGAAGGACAATTTCAATCATCGAAAACATTGTTTTAAATGTTCAAACCACTTCCCTATTCTCAAAACGAATTCATGAATTGGAAGTGTGACTTTAAATGTTTTCAAGATCAACTTTGTGCTTTAACTGAAATAGTTAAACCAATCTGAGCATCACGTGCATCATAGGAAAACAAGAATCTTTGTGCTAGGAATTAACACAACTTCTATGGAATCACCTTGACCAGTGATTTCTACCCAAGAAGTTAATCCATAGTGATTGAGTGTGAGAAGTCGAAAAGAAATGAGTGTGTCAAACAAAGAAAGAAAATTTGATTAGAGTGAGCTAAACGTTTAAAAGAAAGAGCGTGTGAGAACAGAGTTAAAAGAATATCACAACTCTGCACCAACTTTTTCTAAGCCGGGTAGCCACATTTCTAGTGATTCACAATTCTTTGGTGAACATTATTGAATCAGGCAACTAGCCCATGCCAACTCTTGATCAAACCTCACTATCTACTCATTTTCTTCTCAACAAGAAAGTGTTTCACATTTTCAAAGGGGATGCAACACATTTGCTATCTGATTTTCATTTGGAAAATCTGGATATTGAAAAGAATAAAGTCTGCCCCACCTTCGCACTTCAATCATGCACATTGAGTCTGTGTTTAACTTACTGTTGTCTCAGTGGTTTACACAATTTTGAGCTAATAAGCAATCATCAGTGCTTAATTCTTTCAACACAAGCACGAACACACAAGGAATTAGTTTCTTTGTCATAACGTTTATAGAAATAACCTTTGTGGTGTTTCGATGATTAAATGGAAGCCTTGGGGGAGTCAAAATCAAACAGCTCCTTTCCAATGTGTATTCGTTACACACAGTAACTTAGTGTTACTAACAGGCATGTTAACTGATTCCTTAGTTGATTCAGGTGTTACACGACTATTTTTTTTGGATTTGAAAAGATCTGGATGAATATCTTTTGAATTGACGGATCAGTGGCTCCGAGTGTTTGACATTTCTTACAAAAAGTTTTGATGAAGTCGTTACACTTAACATCAAAAAGGGGGAGAATGACTACACAAGAAATGGCAAAGATCACATGTTTCAAGAATCACGTCAAAGATTGAAATCTTCAAAAGCAACTATTCTTAAGACATGCTGATTTAAGAGCTAAAGAAAGAGATTGCATCTTCTGAGTTGATCAAGAAGACTGAATTGCTAAAATCATTTTCGTAATGATCTTGATCCAAAGGGGGAGATTGTTAGATCACATATCTATTGGATTCAAGATCATCCAAACTGAAGATCGCAATCTGAAGCTAAAGCCGAAACGTCGACTCTCGATATTAAAGTCTATGTCATTTGTAATAAATGTCAATGTAATTGTTTGTTATTGTAATAGTTAAATTAATATCTAGTTTGTTAGATATTAGTTAACTTAGTTAGTTTTTAGTTTAGTTAGTTATATTAACTTAGTTAGAAATAATATCTATTTGTTAGATATTATGTAGGTTTATTAGTTTAATATGTTGCAAGTTGTTAGGAAGTGTGTAAGACACACTAGATTAGATATTGTGATATATCTAGTATCTCTCTAACAACAATCAGATCAGAAATTATCAAGATCACATACAAACACACACTAAAAGGTGTATTAGAGAGAAAAATACAGAGAACACAATCAAAGCTTGAATCGATCAACCTTGTAACCATTTGTTATAATCAATACAGGTTGGTAATTTTTATGTGTTGTTAATCTAAGAACTTGATATAAACATTATTGTGTGGACCGACATTGTCTTTTCAATTTAAGTGAATAAATTTTACTTTGACTTTGACTTAAGACTTTTGCAGAATTTTTGAGAGAAGCGTACAAGTTCATATGTTTATGACTTTACGCTTAGCTTCATGAGATGAAAGATCACACGTTAAGGTATAATCCTTTATCTTAAATCTCATATATGGTTGAAAGAAGGACAACTTTCAATCATTGGAAAACATTGTTTTTAATGTTCAAACCACTTCCCGATTTTTCAACAGATTTTATATTTTAGGAGTGTATTTTAAATGTTTTCATGATCTAAATTGTGCTTTAACTAAAATAGTTAAACCCAACTGAGCATTATATGCATCATAAGAAAACAAGGGATCATTGTGCTAGGACTTAACACAACTTCAATGGAATCACCTTAACCAGTGATTTCTACCCAAGAAGTTAATCCATAGTGATTGAGTGTAAAAAGTCAAAAGAAATGAGTGTGTTAAAACAGAAAAAGAGTGTTTGGTTAGAGTAAGCTAAATGTTTAAAAGAAAGAGCGTGTGAGAACAGAGTTAAAAGAATATCACAACTCTGCACCAACTTTTTCTGAGCCAGGCAGCCACATTTCTAGTGTTTCACAACTCTTTTGTGATCATTATTGAAACAGGCAACTAGCCCATGCCAACTCTTGATCAAACCTCACCAACTACTCATTTTCTTCTTAACAAGAAAGTGTTTCACATTTTCAAAGGGGAAGCAGCACATTTGCTATCTGATTTTCATTTGGAAAATCTGGATATTGAAAAGAAAGAAGTCTGCCCCACCTTCGACTTTCAATCATGCACATTGAGTCTGTGTTTAACTTACTGTTGTCTCAGTGGTTTACACAATTTTAAGCCAAATAAGCAATCATCAAGTGCTTAATTCTTTCTATCACAAACGCGAACACACAAGGAATTTGTTTCTTTGTCATAACGTTTATAGAAATAACCTTTGTGGTGTTTCGATGATTAAATGGAAGCCCTGGGGGAGTCAACATCAAACAGCTCCTTTCCAATGTGTATTCGTTACACACAATGACTTAGTGTTACTGACAGGCATGTTAACTGACTCATTAGTTGATTCAGGTGTTACACGACTACTTTGTCTAGATTTGCAAAGATCTGGATGAATATCTTATGAATTGACGGATCAGGGGCTCTAACCGAAAGATAGACATTTCTTACACATAGTTTTGATGAAGTCGTTGCACTTAACATCAAAAAGGGGGAGAATGACTACACAAGAAATGACAAAGATCACATGTTTCAAGAATCACGTCCAAGATTGAAATCTTCAAAAGAAAGTATTCTAAAGACATGCTGATTTCAGAGCTAGAGAAAGAGATTGCATCTTCTGAGTTGAAGAAGAAGACTGAATTGCTAAAATCTTTTTAGTAATGATCTTGATCCAAAGGGGGAGATTGTTAGACCACAGTCTCATTGGATTCAAGATCATCCAAACTGAAGATCGCAATCTGAAGCTAAAGCCGCAACGTCGACTCTCGATATTAAAGTCTATGTTTATTTGTAATAAATGTGAAAGTAATAAAATAATTAATGTTTATTGTTATTAGTTTAGTTAGTTAGTTTAGTTAGCTTTATAATATCTAAGTTAGATTAGATATTATTTGGTTTATATTGTTTAATATTGCAACTTGTTGTTGCAAGTGGTTTTAGGAAGTGTGTCTTAGAAGCTAGATATCATATCTGTTATCTCAACAACTCTCTAACATAATCAGATCACTTTTATCTCACACACTTAAGGTGTAAAACTAGAGAGAACACACAAGAGCTTCAAAGATCAAACCTTGTAACCATTTTCTATTAATCAATACAGGTTGGTAATCGTTATTGTGTTGTTTCTATAAAACTTGATATAGTATTGTTGGACCCACAGAACTGAAGCGGGCAGTGTCGTTAGACCAAGCGGGGTCAGCACTTCTCGCCGATCACCTACCCCGCCGCAGACAGCTTCTCAGACCTCGGAAGAGGACACCGCGATAGAAACTGAACATATCCAGTCCTCTTCCCACACCGAATCTGAAGTTGCCACCGACCAAACCACCACCCCATCTGAATCTCAAATCGAGTCAACGGAACCAAGTGACGAGCCATTTGACTCTGATGGTGATGATGACCAGCCCTTACCCAGAGAGATAAGGAGAGCGGGTTGTGGCTTGGGATGAGAAACAGTACACCAGGCGGGTTGTGGCACGGGTCAACCCGCGCGACCACCCACGCCGCGCACTGGTGATTATTCCATTTGTAACTCCCATTTGATACTCATTGATGTAAAAAATTAATATGTTAGTGATCAAATAATTACTTTTAATTACTGATTTATTACATATTAATTCAGTGGTTTCAATCTCGGGTATAAAAGGGAGGAATCGGTTCACATCCCTGACACCCCCAAGAAATACCGAATACTGAAAACCCATATCTCTCTGAAAGCTTCTGCATACACAGATTTTCCGACAACTTTTCAGGCAAGTGGTCATCTCCGGCAGTTCAACTACTTAAGTTGTTGTACACTGGGAACAAACGACGAATCTGTTTAAGGGAATCGTGTTACACACGAGCCTCAGCTTCGTTTGAATCATCTTTGGTTTAGTCGTTTATATTTATCATTACTTGATACCGTTATTTCTATGTATTCGTATTATTTTAATCTTTTGTTGATTTTGTAGTTTATTAAATCCGTTGTAATATATTATATGTATTAAAATACATATAGAAATACTAACAAAGAACACCAAATACTCCAAATTTGATGGGCTCATCAATACAAAAAAAAAAATCAACTCCAACCATACTCTAAAAAAATACTAAATTTATGGACCCCACATTAAAATAACAATATTTACTATTAACTACTTTTAATAACAACAATTATAAATTGTAAATCCGTATTATAATAATTAATAAATTTATATTTCATTAGTTTTATGTTATTTTTAAATTTCTTTGTCTTATTTAATTTCTTTATATGTATATATATATATATATTAATTACATGATAAATTTAAAAAGTATAAAACTAAAGGTATATATAATTATTTAATATAAATATGTTAATTTAAAAAACAAATTATTACATATTTAATTAATTTTGATATTAAAAAAAAAGGGAAGAAGTGGTGGGGTCCCCATGGATTTAGGATTTGCCGTGTGAAAATGGGTCGGCATATATGTCGTGCAAAAGTGAAGACCGACATTTACTTTTACCGTTTGTCGGACGATTGGAAGCCTCCAACCGGCAAAATTGGAGATTTAGCGGCCGATTGGAGATGCTCTAAAAGGAACACAAATTACTCTTTGAACTCATTGTAGAGATTTGTCATTGTTTTTTTAGGATACGAAGATGGTTAAAAGACCTGGAGAAAAGATTACAAACCTCTTTGTGTTGATCCCACCTCCATGTCGACCTCAATCACAACGAAAATGTAACAATCGACCATGAAATCGATCGTAAATGGTAGAAGCAATAGCTGATCTAAATGAGATATAGCATGGATGATCATCAAGAAGTGAGTGTGTGTGTGTGTGTGTATGTGAGAGAGAGAGAGAGAGAGGTGAGATCGGTGAATAGAAGAGTAATTGGGAATTTTGAATTTTGAATTGCATTTGTCGTCTCTACAGAACCCAGACTCGAAAAGTCACCTAGGGAAGATAAACCCCTGCACCTTTATTATAATGTACACTGCCTTTTTAAAGGAGAATTGAGAGATTTAAGATATCGGTAAAACTGAGTAGTTGAAAGGTTTGAGATAAAGTTGTTTTATAAAGTTGTACCAAAGCAGTGAGAACTTGTAAAGTTGAAAATTAAGTAAGTTAACATTAAACACCAGTTCATACAACTTAAAAGGTTATTTTTAAGAGTTTGGGGGTAAAATGTTTTATAAAGTAGTATAGATAAAATTATTGAAATTTTGATGTAATTATGAATAAAGTTAATTACGGGTTAATTTAATGTCTAATGTACATACATTAATTAAGGATTTAACAATCATACTAAATCCATGGTTTAGAAAAACATCGGGTTGAGTTGAGTTTAAATGGTCCCAACCCAATTTCAACATAACACCTACAATTTAAAAAAAATTACAACTTAATTAAGGTGATGTTTGTTTTTTAAGAAGCCTAACGTCTGAAGTCTTATTTCACTTCTGATTAATAAGAGGTGGTGCTGAAGTCTAAAATCTGAATCAATAAGACTGTTTGTTTTTGTAACGTTTGAAGTCTGAAATCTTAATCTTGATCAATATATTGTTTCGTTTGTGATAACAATTAATCAGAAAAATGTCACCACTTCTAATTTCAAATGTATTTAAGAGTTAAGAGGATCTGAAATCTGGAAAAAAACGGTCTGAATGTAAAAATGTCTGGCCGATTCAGATTTAATAGGTAATAAGAGTTTTTTTGAAACAAACAACCCCTAAGAGCATCTCCAACAACTTTGCTAAAATAGAAAAAGTTGGGGTTTTGTTCTCTAAACCACTTCGACAACTTTGCTATCTTGTTTGTTATAATAGAGAAAATTTGAAAATTTTCTATTTTATTCATTCCTACCAATGAGATTCAATTTTCATCATTTTATATTAAGTTTTTTTTAAGTGTATTGGGATGATAAATAAGATAATATTATCTATATTATATTATAAAGCACGGATAAAAAACTCATAAATACAAATTATTAGGCACAAGGTACCATCATTTTATGTAATATTTTAAAAATCTCTTAATTTACAAGTATCAAAGCATAAGATACATATTACTACTGGAGACTTCTAACACCCACCAATTTGGTATGTACAGGACCTTCCTTTTATGCAGACATTTCCATGTATCACTATTAATTAATATATTATATTACTATAAATTTATTTTAATTATATTATTAAATATGTATTTGGTTATTTTTTCTAGATGTCATTAAAATATATAAGATAATCATTGAATTATAACAAAATACTTAATTTTTTTATATAAAAAACATTATATTATTAAGCCTAAATTAAATAAATTTATAAAAAAAACATTATCACTTTCTCAAAACCATCCAAAATCGTACTGTAAATCGATAAAAAAATAAAATGAAACGTTAAAATTGTGATGTATCTCGCTGCATTGCACGAGTACGCTTCTAGTAATAATATAAGTTGTTTTAAAATCTCTAAAATAACAAATCTGTTGGAGTTGAATGTAATATTTTTTAGAGATTTTCACTTTTGGTTCTCTATTTTAGAGAAATTATAACAAAGTTGTTGGAGATGCTCTAAGTATCTAGTCGCTTTCGGTTGTGTTGAGTTGGATTTTTTCGGGTTTGTTGGGTTAATCGGTTTTTGTGCACCCCAAATTCAAATGTTATGGGGGTAGAATATGTAATTCCTAATTCTGATAAGAAACATATGAACTTGTTATTAAAGTACAAGGATATAAAATATAACATTCACGTGTTTTTATACCGTTGCATCTTCATTCTCAAGAAACACAAACAGTCACACACACTACACACACAGCTGAGAAGATTCAATTTCAAATAAAAAGGTGAAACGAAAATGGGTTCTTCGTTATCATCAATTATCACTTTTAAACTTCTGTTAATCACCGCCGGCGTCGCATCGGTGGCTATGGTGGTGCAATCCGCCGTTCCATTGCTGTTAGATTTTGCCGTTTACGATATCCCGGCGATTTGTTCCGTCATCCAATCCTGTCTCAAACCACCGTTTCTCTACTTTCTCATCAACGTAATCATCATCACCATCGTCGCCACCTCACGCTTCCATCTCCACAACAACCACGAGAATCAATCTCAGCCGTTGGTTAATCCGATGACGGTGAATCTTCAAGAGGTTCTGATTCATCAGAGTTTTGGTATTTTGGAGCCGATGAAAGATGAAGAAGAATTTGGGATATCGAGGCCAATCTGGAGTCCACTGCCGCAGATAATGAACTTTCCTCCACCGCCGGCGGAAAATAGTCGGTCGGAGTTCATTTCTCCGGTGAGAGAAAAACCACTCGTCACTTCCCGATTTGCCCTTCAAAAACCGATGAAAACAAGTCCCGATGGTATTTTTCTTAATTTATTAATATTTTTTTAAATTTAAATTTTAAATTATAGAGTAAATTACGTTTTTAGGGGGTTTTTGGGATTGCTTATTTAAAACAAATTATGTTTATTTGCAAAAGTGCTTATTAACTTATGGTTATTTGTAAAGTGCTTATTAACTTATAGGAAGAAGTAGCAAATATGTAATTTGGT
Organism: Arctium minus; assembly: GCA_954870635.1. Taxonomy (NCBI): domain Eukaryota; kingdom Viridiplantae; phylum Streptophyta; class Magnoliopsida; order Asterales; family Asteraceae; genus Arctium; species Arctium minus. The sequence continues at coordinate 79,075,246 of OX941088.1, read as the reverse complement.
TAAATAAGTAAATAAGGAGTTTCAAATAAGTCAGTTGAGAATGACTTATCAAAAACTCCTTATTAGCGGAGTGGAGAAGTCATAAGCAGTTTCCAATCCAAACATTCAAAACAGCTTATTTGTTGTTTGAAAACGCAATAAGTTAATAAGCACCTCAAATAAGCAATCCCAAACACCCCCTTATAGTTTTGAAATTATAATTTTCATCACTATAGTTTATAATTCATTACTTTTTTTCGTTTTCATAATTTATATTTTTTTTCTTCTTACATATGGTTTACAATTCATTTTTATTTTAGTTCTTTATACATAAAGAGTAGTGTTCTGTCCCAGGGATGAAATTAGAAATGAATTGCAAATTATAAAGACGAAAGCTAAAATTTCAAAATCATAGTGACGAAATCTGCAATTTTTAACAAAGCACAGGGACTAAAAGCGTAATTTATATTAATTGATGTATTAAATATCGATTTAAAGAAATGGGATTTCAAATTTTGGGAAGTATTCCCAATGGTAACGGCTATATTTTACTTTGACCATTCTCCTGGGATGTCTGAAACGATGTCGTATTATGTAGTTGTCAGATCCCTGAAGGTGGCAAAGCCGAAGAAGCAGGAGACGTTGGAGAACACGTGGAAGACGATAACAGATGGTCGTCACATGCCTCTCACGAGACACCTCCGGAAATCGGAGACCTTCGAGAACCACCGGCCATCGGAAGCAACGGCGGCGGCGGCGGGGGGGAAGATGAAGAAGGTGATGAGGAAAGCTGAGACGTTGAAGGACCGTACGAATTACGACAACCAAAACCATCGTCCTCCGTCGTCGACCACCTCGTCGCCGGCGTCGGGTGGAAAAGTTAGAAAAGAAGGGTCTTTGAGTCACGATGAGTTGAACCGGCGAGTCGAAGCGTTTATAAAGAAGTTCAATGATGAGATGAGAATGCAGAAGTTAGAGTCTATGAAACAGTACAGAGAGATGACTAACCGTGGGTCCCATTGAAAAAGAATATGTACTTTCTGCATTAGAAATTGTACTTTTTATTGGGTTTGGACTATTTTAACCCTCCAAGATTGTATTTTTTACCCGGTACCCACTAATTAGTTGTGGGCTTTGATAGGTATAGATGTCTTTTCCTTTACTTACGAAAAGGAAGAACTTCTGTTGTTGTTGCTACTTTTTTTTTTTTTTGAAAAGGCGACAGTATGGTCGAAGGAAAAAGAGATATAACTTCGTTCCTCCACAAATTGTCCACAAATTGATATACAGTTTTAGACATACATAATTATTATATATTTTGTTACCAAATAACATCTTTACTCTTATTTTATTTTTTTATTTTTTCTCAACTTTTATATATTTGTGCATTAATTAAGGATAAATGTGATAATTTAGTTATCTACTTTTTGAAAATGGACATTTATTTTGGGACAAACATAAATAGAAATGTAGACACTTATTTTGGTACGACGGAGGGAGTACAAAACAAAGGAAATATAACTACAAATCCAAAAGTTTTTGCAAGATGCAGAAACAAGAACCCAAGGCAAGCGACTAAAAAAGGGGCCAAAAACCAAGAAGGGCAACCCAAGAAACTAAATACTACTACTAAAAAATGAATTTCGAAAGATATTTGACGAGATTAAAGCCAACGAAAACGAAAGTCAGCAGCAAAACCCCCTGGACAAAACTGGGCTGAATTTCTGTACAACATCTAGGAACTAGGACAGTGCTCAATCGACTCAATTTTTGTATTGCACCGAGGACACAAGACCGTATGGAAATTGATTCACATTTTATTTAGAATCTCATGAACCGGGATTCTGCCGCAACTAAGCCTCCAAATGAAAATGTTAACTTTCAAAGGAACCACACCACACCAACAAGGATCATTTTTATGAGGAATAACGCTAAGGATCCTCCTATCTATCAACGTCTTCAAATAACTTAGGAAAGAAACTCCGTTCTTCGATAAAAACCAAACCCATTTATCACCCTCATTTCCACTATGGTGCATTGAGGAACCCAAATTCAATAACTACTCCCTAGAAGAAAAGTCCTCCCCCCCCCCCCCCCCCCAAAAGAAATCTCTGCTAACACTCTCCAAACTAGTAAGAACCCGAGCAGAAGCACAGAAAGGAGATAAGTAGTACAAAGGGAGGCTGCCAATAACCGATTTGATAAGATTCAAGTGACCCCCGAAGGAAATTGAACGAGCTTTCCAAGAGGCCAACATTTCTTTATATTTATCAACAACGGGTCTCCAATCTTCCACCCGTTTCATATTTTTCCAGATTAGAAGACCTAAATAGGTGAAAGGCAAACACCCCGAAGCACGGCCGAGAGTTTGAGCAATCATTTCGACCTCACCTCCCGATACACCTAAGCCGCAAAGTTTGCTTTTGGACATATTGATCTTCAAGCCCGAAGCTTCATGGAAACATTTTAAAACCCCAATTAGAATTGCGTTATCTTTGGAAGATAGGACTTTGGAATCCCCATTTTCGGAAAAGGAAGGTGTCGTTTGTTTTTAAATTGAAGTCTAAAGTCTTATTTTACTTCTAATTAATAAGAGGTGGTGCTGAAGTCTGAAATCTAAATCAACAACACTGTATGTTTCTATAACGTCTGTAGCCGTTTTGAGAGAAATAAAAACATATGAACTAAGGTGGCGATAAGAGGCTTTAAGAAGTTAGGTCGCCACTTCTTATTTCAGACGTATTTAAAAGTTAAGAGGTTCTGAAAACTGGAAAAGAAACAATCATTCTAAATATAAAAAGGTCTGAACAATTCAGACTTAAGAGCCATTAAGAGGTTTTTCTTAAAAAATAAACAAACCCGAAGTGTGGAAAGTAGTAAATAGTTCTGGTTCCTCAAAAGCTCCAAGACCGGACGGTTTTAATTTCTACTTTGTAGAAAAATGTCGGCATATAATAAACGGTGACATTATGAATTTTATTCATTGGTTTTGGGATAAGGAGAAAATTAGTAGGGGTGTAATTCCTAGTTTATTGCTATCGTTCCCAAGGCTCGAGATCCAAGTAGATTAGGGGATTTTAGACCGATCAGTCTGATTGGATGTTTGTACAAGATTGATGCAAAGACGTTTGCGGAAAAGGTAACATGTGTGGTCACTGTCATCTCTTTTCTTGTGAAAGCAACCACAAATCTGGAAGAGGTACGAGTTATTCCCAATACTTTTCACATCACACCAATTAATTTCCTGCCAACTGTTTATATTTGATGCTATTTTTTTGTTAAGAATTTCTAAAATAACTGTAATGTACTACTCTATTTACACTTAAATCTGTTTTCTAAAAATAATCACAACATGAAGCATGTCTGACTAGAGACATAGAGACATTTTGACCATGAATCGCATATTTAAAACTATTTTTTATGTATTCCTTGCAGCTTTGCCCCATCTGCAATTGAAAGGATATGGCCTTTCGTTGTGAGCATCAGGTTCATTTTCCACATATAACTTGACCTATGGAGAAAAATACCTAAAGTAAAATATTGTTTTCAGATATGTTGCGAAGTGATTCCAGAGATGACTAATGGAGGACTTGACAAGAGTGTTGAATGTACCGAAGTTGAAACTTTGTAGTATGAACTTGTATGGGTTTTAATGAATCTGGATGAATATATTAGGTTTGTTCCAAAAAATTTGTATTTTTTATATAAATATGAAATTTTATCCTTTTACGATTTTTATATTGTTTTTGTAGATCAAGTTTATTTCTTACTATATTTTATTATTATTATTATTATTATTATTATTATTATTATTATTATTACTAGAAGCGTACTCGCGTAATGCAGCGAGATACATCACAATTTTAATGTTTCATTTTATTTTTTGTTTTTTTGTCGATTTACAGTACGATTTTGGATAGTTTTGAGAAAGTGATAATGTTTTTTTTATATAAATTTGTTTAATTTAGGCTTAATAATATAATTTCTTTATATAGAAAAATTAAGTATTTTGTTATAATTCAATGATTATCTTATATATTTTAATGACATCTACAAAAAATAATCAATTACATATTTAATAATATAATTAAAACAAATTTATAGTAATATAATATATTAATTAAATAGTGATACATGAAAATGTCTGCATAAAAAGAATGCCCTGCACATACCAAATTGGTGGGTGTTAGAAGCATGCAGTAGTAATATGTGTCTTGTGCTTTAATATATGTAAATTAAGAGATTTTTAAAATCTTGCATAAAATGATGGTACCTTGTGTCTAATAATTTGTATTTAAGAGTTTTTTATCCCTGCTTTATAATATAGTATAGATTATTATTATTATTATTATTATTATTATTATTATTATTATTTACAAATATAGAGCTGAAATATGGACGAAAAATTTATAATATACCTTTCAGAGAATGATTTGATTTTATTAAAAACGTAACTAAAGAATAGTTTTAGAGAAGATTTTGGTTATGTGTAACTAAAGTTAACTTTTAGAGAAGGTTGCAAAAGTGTAACTAAATGATAGTTTTAGAGAATGTTTTTAAAAATGTCACTAGCTTACACCTTTAGAGAAGTTTTTCCAAATGCCTTCTCTTAAAGTATCTTTTAATGACACCTATAAACCGTATCAAGTGTTCGAATAGCGTCACTAATAAGTACTTTTTGAGAAGCTTTTTGGAAAAAACCATCCACCCTTTAGAGAAGCTTGGAAAGCGTATTTAAAGCCCCAAAAAATGTCTCTAAAAGTTACTTTAAATGTACCCTGATATCCCTCCCAAAAACTTTTAGCTTCCCTTATATAGAGAAGTTTTTTAACGGAATTGAAAACCTTTTTAAAGCTTTTAGAGAAACTTCTTATAATTTTAAGTACAAAATAAACCTTCTCTGTATATATTTCTTGTAGTGGTTCCTACCATTCTAACCAAATTCTAATTATTTATATATATACTACATTTTTCTATCCTACACTGTGTCTTGGTCAAAAGGTGGAGTCCATTTGAAAAATATATTTTATTCCCTAAATCAACACAATTGACTTTTCCCAGGTCAACCCGCATTGACTTTTCCACGTGATCAAACTACGACTTTACGGACTTATATTCACTTTAATGAGCACATCCAAACGACAAAAACCTTGGATACACCCTTCGTTTAAAGGATGGTTTTGAGGAAACCCGATATACCAAAACGATTAGGAAAACTTAGCTTGAAGCCTTAGCTTTGCCAAAAAAAAGTCAGAATTTCAAAAAAGAATTCAAACAACCTAAAACAAAGTTGTCATTAAATAGGTTTATATCATAAAAACTTTGCAAAAATTAAAAATGGGTTAAAATATTAAACTTTTCAATGAAAAATGTTGAATGACAGATTTGATCAAATGCTTAAGAACGAAGTTTGTTTGGTTTCTGCCTCTATTTCATCTCGTTAGATTGTGGACGTTGTTCCGTTTTTTTATGCACCTTACAGAAATTTTCTGTAATTATCTCTCTTATACTTTTTTGTTTTAATAAAATTATTGGCCTTTAAAAAAAATTCAACACAGGAAGACATACTTTTGTATTTTCATTAGATGCTAAAGAGTTTACATCTTGTATTGCTTAAAAGAAAGAACGGATGACAAAAATGTATAAGTATTTTAAAAAATAGTTTATAGGATCGAATAACTGTCTTTTATTTAAAAACGCTGCAATAAGTTTCACTACAATAAAATTGAGTTGGAGGTCTAAAATGTCTAACGTACTAATAGAATGTTTAATAAGATTTTTGTTTATAAGACCAAACAATAAAATGTCATATTTAAAAGTGTTACAATAGGTCTATAGAACGTTTTTAGGCGTTATTACAAGTTTTTTTACGACATTTTTAAAATGAAGTGTTGCATTAACTATTTTATTAGACATTTATGAGAAGTGTTCTATAAACAAATCTCTTTATAGGACACTTTTTCATAGTGTCCTAACAAATAGCTAGCTAATACGACACTTATTTTAAAAATGTCCAAAAAACTTGTTAAAACACCCAAAAACGTCGTATAAACTTATTGTAATACTTTTAGATATGTTATTTTACTGTTTGGTCTTATATAAATAAATATTAGAGTAAATTACGGATTTGGTTCTCGTGGTTTATCGATTTTTATGGATTTGGTCCCTAGACTTCATTATTATGGATTTGGTGTCAGTGGTATGCAATTTCTGTTGGATTTGGTCCCTAGACCAAACGACCGTCAATTAGGTTCGTTAAAATTGAGGGCATAAATGTCTTTTTCTATTTTCTAGGATTTTAACATTTTTTAATTAACATTTTTAAAACAGGGGGCAAAATAAATATATTAAAACTTGGAGGGCCAAAATATCAAAGTTGCATATCTATTACTACCTTATAATGCATTTGAGCTAAAACTCTTAATTACTACCCACAAAGCACTTGGTACAATCATTTTATGCATATATTACAAAAAACTATGAATTATAACTTGCTATGCATGAGATACAAGTCATTAATGCATACCTATTCTATCTGCTACCACCACCACTAAGTTTGGAACATACAAACTTCTCTTTTTCTTGGATCAGAGTTTCCATTACTTTTAGAGCAATTGGGTACAATCAATTAAAACATAAAATTCAAAATTCTCTAAATTACAATTTCATATGCTTCATGTACAAGTCATCAATGTAAACTTTTACAATAGGAAAGACTGAAAGTTTGCTTTATAGACTGCCAAGATGGGTTACTCCCCCAAATGAATTCACGAGGAAACCCATTTCAAATTTCAAAATTGTCAATCTTGTACTTTGAAGTTCATTTCTTTTTTCATCTTCCCTTTTCGCGCTAATTTCGTCTCTGTCCTTCTAAAAAAACTATAGATAACCTCCAAAGCCTCTCTCTTTTTTTACCATCGTCGTTGTGTAGGCTCTACCTCTCCGTCGCCGGCAGATTCTGGTATGTTTTACCTTTGGTTTCCTTTTCTTTGTTTCTTTGAGATTCTTGTATGTTTCGATTTATCTTCCCCTCCTTCCCATATATTGCCCTCTGATGGTGAGATCGTTTTTGCAGGTCGTGAGATCGGGTTTGCAGGTGGCTGATGACCGATGTTGCTATATGGTGGTGGCTTCCCCTCCTGGCCACGATAGGTAGTTGAGAGATGGGTCGCTGAAAAGTAGGGAAAAAGAGAGGGGAAGGAGATCAGTGGAACACGGGGCGGCGAAAGGGGAAGGTGATGGTGGTTTCCGGAGATGAAGGAGATGGGTTGTTCTTTTGAGGGTTTAACTTCAACCACAACTTTATATATATATATATATATATATATATATATATATATATATATATATACGAGAAGTTAAACATTTTGCGAGAAGGCGAGAAGTGTGATATCATATATGATTACACGGCTTGTGGGTGTGTTTAATCATATATGATTAAAAAACTATGTATTGCCAATATAACATATGTTTAATCATATATGATTAAGCTTGTGTATCATATATGATTAAACACTTCTCGCCTTCTCGCAAAATGTTTAGCTTCTCGTTTGAACCTGCCCCTATATATATATATATATATATATATATATATATATATATATAATGTTGACAAAACAAAATTTGTTTGCTTCTGTTAAGTAAAATAAATTTTCTTATCAATGGTACTGATGGGGTTGGCATCTCATCATTAGTCCCATCTCATTAACCAAGTTGATTATACAAAAAACAATATTTTATTTTCTTCAATTTGTGAAATTAATTTTTTTTTCATTATTTTAAATCGCATTTAATACTATATATATTTATATATTATAAAATATTTTATGTGTTTAAAATTTCTTGCAATTGATATTTATGATAAATACAACTTTTATGTGTTCATGAGTTTTTTTTTCACTAAGGAAAGGAATAGAAAGTGAAGAAAGGTAGAAGGGAAAGAATTTTTTTTGTGTTCTGTAGTACTTTTTAAGGAGGGAAGGGAAGAGAAAAGAAAAGAAAAGAAAAGAAAGGGGGAGGAAAGAGAAGTAAAGAAATAAATAAATTAATAACAATTAAAAATATTTATAAAATTACATATCTATCCATCAATTACATTCAATTGTAAAATAAATAAGAATATGTTTATAAAAATGACACATTCCCCCCCCCCCCCCCCCCTCAAAACATGAAAGTTTATTTTATTTTTCTTCACTTTCCTTTCTTTCCTTCAATCTCAACAATACAAATAAAAAGATTTCTTTCATTTCTTTTCCTTTCTTTCCAAAAACATTTGACTCCATAAATTTTATTAATAAACACATAGAAATACAAAATAATTGTGAACCCTATTCATACGCAACTGATAAACAACTAAAAACTCTCAAAACTACACTAAACTGTAAAATAAAATTGAAAATGACAATTTATAGAGTTATCAATCTAAAGTTATAAAATACGAAATTAAATTTACTATAAATTTTCTGATCAGATTGAACTTTATTTTGACCATAGTCAATAAATTAAGCTCAAGAACAGACAATACCAAATGTACGTGTTTATCCACAGAAATCGGTATTCTCGCACGACCAAATTTATATGGTGTTGTCTAGATTGACATCATTTGGTTCACGATATTGACTATTCCGAGTAACAATTCATATAAATCAGTTGGTTTCCATCTCACCCTAGGTTAATGTTTATCACCACAACTTTAAACTTTTTGGTTTAAAACAAACTTTTTTAGAACCATCAATCTTATGATCAAAAGCATATGTTGATTATACCTTAAAATCTTATTTTTTTTAGATATAGGAGAGTATTTAGGATTAATGCACTAAATTTTAGGTAATAACTAACAAGGAGTCAATAATGTATAAAAAAACAAGGGTAGTTTTGAAATCTTAAATATAAATATAAGATAGACAGTCTTGGTAATTTTTTTTTCCAAAAGGTAAGAGTTTTATTAGTTACTAACAAGAATTTTACTATATTTTAATACGAATAAGAATTCATGCGGATGAAATAATCAAAAAATTGTGAGATGAATGATAGAGAATATATATCAAAATTGTCTGATAAAGTAGTTTTGGGCTTTTGTATTAGATAAAAACCTTAGAGAAATAATAAACAATTTTATTTAAATATTCAATTTTACAAAAAAAAAGACAAAAATACCCCTAAGTTAAAAAGTCTTAAATTTTTATCCAGAGTTAATCGGATCAAAAGTGAAAAAAAGGGGCAATCACAATGGTTGAAAATGTAATTAGCTTAAAATATGGACTACATTTAATTGTAAGTGGCAAGCACAGAAACCAAAATCGTAATATGCTCTAAATTTTGTATAAATTTTCATATACATATTTCATTACCGATAGTCTTTCATTTATACCCCTAATATCTTTAAAATATAACAAATTTTTATCCTCGAGTACAAACACCATATTATCCTTGATTTAACGAACCTTATCTAAATTACAATTAAAAGATAAGGTTTTGGTTTTGGTTGGTAAGTTTTTGATTTTGGTTTCCAATTTGATTTTGATTTTGTAACCTAAATCCATACTTACCTTTGGTTTGTGTTCATACAAAGACGTTCAAGTTCATCAATTTGTTCTTATAGAGATGTCAAGTTCTTCAACCTTTTGATTAATTTATGTAATTAATGAAATTATAATAAAAGAAATATTTTTTATTACACAACATATCATTAGAAAATTTTCGTTAAGCATAAATTACAATTATAAAATTTAAAAAATGAATAAAATATAAAGAGGGATACATATATGATATTTTAAAATAGAATTCAGTTTTATTTTGAGATTATATTGGTAAAATATAAGTCTATTGCACATTGTCCCATGAGGTAAGGGTGGATACATGACTAGAAGCTACCATTTGTACACAAACTAAACAATCCACAAATTAGTAGAATAAAACAAAACAAATAAGCCGCACGAATCTATGAAATAAAATCGAGACCGATGGAGAATAAAATGAAACAATCAACATGATTGGGGATTGAGTTATTGACTTTAAAATCATGATTCACCCGCGCTGCATCGCGCGGGTATACTGCTAGTATATATATATATATATATTCTTAGTCCCAAATTCACACATCAAAACAAAGAAATCAACCACAAATCATATGTTCTTAATTGATTTTAAGATCATCACATGCTTTCTCTCTTTACAACTATTAGCTCCAATAGTTAACTTATAGAAGTATTGAAAAATAGGCTAAGTACAAGAACTGCAGAAGACTTCTGCCGCTTACACCAAGTCTCTCAAGCAGCACTGATCAGAACCTCTGTCGACTACTTCTCAAGAAAGACTTAACCAGAAGATCGATCAATCTCAGTCCACATAGCTTCTGTGATCCTTCACAGAGCCTCTTTACAGGCAACCTCTTGGAGTAGAAGACTTGTGCATTTCATGAAGATAATTGATCATGTGCCTCTTATGTGCCCCTACTGTACGAAGATTATGAAGATCAAATAGTACACCCATGATGTATTACTTTCCAGGTGTCATTCCTTTTATAGGTGACAACCTTTGTATTGTACTATGTGTGTGCTGCACGATCTGTATATGTAGGGAGCACCTCCTGCCATTGTTGGCAATACAACACAAATATCACACACTCCTGAATTCTAGTGAGAGAATTGTAGAGAGAATTTTCACATAGTTAAGTGTGTTCTTGGTGCATTCAGAAAGCTAATGAAGATAATTAGTTGAGTGAATCAGTCTTATTAATTCTGTTATCTTTGTTACTTGTGTGTGATTCTACAAAATAGTTCAAACCATTTTTATGCACTAAAACGATTCCGCACATCATCTATTCTTACATATTTGGTTTTGTTATATCATTGTTGAGTAAAACTGGGATCATCAATTGATATCAGAGCAAACTTTGATTTTCAATATTAAAGGATCGTCTCTGCAATGATTCCAACCTATTTTTTTTTTGGGAAAGGGTATCCTGGGCCTTTGTCCCAGACTAATCCCTTGGCAAAGAAACCGACTGCGAAAGCATGCAGCCCTGAGGTTAAACCCATTGGCCACAAAGTTGCGAATGCAGGGGATCGAACCTGGGTTGAGCGCTATGAACTCCCCAGGTGATTACCGCTACACCACAAGCCTTGTGGTTTATTCCAACCTATTTGGTAGTCTGCTTGAACTAATTTCAGTCCTATTCTTCATTCTCAAAGAACAACCCCTATTTTGCGTTATTTTCAACCAGTTTGGATTTGACACAGTTATAGGAGTTGTTTCTTATTTGAAATCTTTTCAGGGTGTGCTGTAGATCAAACTAGAACTCTTTTCTTTCCAGTTTAAGCCTAAGCTCTCATTCTGTTTTGTTTTTAATCGTTTCTTTTCTTCTCCATTACTAGTACTCTATTTTTCTTCGAAATCTCCTTTCCTTTCAAAATGGCAAATTCAAACACCTTCTTCACCGCTGATCCCAAACCAAACCTCCTACTCTGTTGAGAGATGAATATCCTCATTGGAAGATTCATATGATCAATTTTATGGAGGGAATTGATAAGGAACTAGTGACTTATGTTCAAAACCCACTTTATGTTACCATGGTCACTGTTCCCTGGGTACCTGCAACAGCAACCACCCCCGAGGTACCTGAATACCAAAAATCCAAGCCTATCATTGAATGGGCCCCTCAAGACTGGGAAAAATATGAGATGGGAAAGAAGGCCAAACGTTTACTCATCATGGCCATCCCAAATGATCTATTTCAGTATTCGGATGCTCGTGAATCTGCCCATGATCTGTGGGTAGAGCTAGAGAAGCAGCTTGAGGGTGGAGCAAAGACTCAAAAGAACAGAAGAGCTCAATGCATAAACGAATACTATGCATTCAAAGCTCTGCCAACTGAATCACTCCAAAGAACATATGATAGGTTTAACTCCCTGATAAACAAGTGCAAGAAGTTTGGCATCCACAAAACCTCTGAAGAGAACAATGTCATATTTCTCAAGAGTTTGAATGAAGAGTGGCTTCAGTTATTCATGTCTTTGCAAACCAATCAAGATCTGGACACATTGACTTTGACTGATCTCTTTGGCACTCTGAATGCATAAGAAAACTATGTAGTGCAGACCAAAACCTAGATGGGTGGACCTCTGGCACTTGTTGGAGAAGCCGCATAGGGCCAAGAGAAGCCACAGAAGGAGAAATCCCAAGATGAACATGTAAAAGGAAAAGAGAAGTTGAAGAAAGTACTAATGGCTGACAGTAAGGAAGAAGAGATTACTGATGAGGAAGAGGTAAGTATGGCTTCAATAGCCAAGTCTTTGACTTTGATCACCAAAGAGTTCAACCGTGGACTAAAAAAGAAGCCTGCATTCCATAGAGGGACAGAAGAGAGAGAAGGAAGAGGTGGCAAATTCCAGAGTCATGGGCCACAGATAGAAAGAGCCTACCATGTTCAAAGACAGTTCGAGCCACCACAGGCATATGAACCAAGAAATCAAGGAAGATAAGAGTACTATGATCAACAGAGAATGTTTGACCAGAGAAACAGAGAGTAGAGGACGGGTGAATACCAACAGAGACAGGTCGAGTACCTACAGAGAGGTGCGCAAAAGGACGATGTAACACCCTGATTTTCGAAAAGTATCATTTCAAGTTAATACATAAATCGGTATTTTAAGAAAAAAAGAAGAGATAGGATTTTGGACTTGGATCCTAGATTTTATAGTCTTGTTGGATTAATGACTCAATTACGAGTCCAACGGTCCTTTCCAGAGCGAAAATGGAGCTATAACGAAGAAGTTATAACCAAAACAGTGATCAGGCACGCGGCAGTGTCAGGTGGACGTCCGTATAGGGAGGCAAGTGGACGTCCACATAGGATCTTCCGCGGAAGCAGAAGAAGTTTCGTCAGTTTTTGTCCTGAAGCAAGTGGACGCCCGCATTGATTCTGTAACACCCGTGATTTTCGGTGAGTAAATGTCACCCGGACATTTCTGTGACTTGTAAACAGTGGAATTTTGTTGGGAAATGTATTGTTTAAAGTCCCTCGGAGTATCGGGAGTTCGGGCATGGAAAAAGTCGGATTTTTGGAGTTCGGGGGCACCTGGGCGACCATGCCAGCGATTGTGCCAGGGGGCACAATAGCCTGGCACTATCGCCGAAGCTGAGGAGCTCGCGGTACATGCTTGGAGATTGTGCCACTGGCATAATCGTCAGGCACTATAGCCTGCGTGTACCAGTGAGTTAAATGTGCTATTTTCACCCATTTCCCTCATTTCTATCTTCTCCCCTTTTCTCTCCCAAACCCTAAAACCGAACCCTAACCCTTTTTGGAGGCTTTTCTTCTTCATACCACATGATTCTTAATCATCTAGCTAGTTGGGATGATAACCCACAAAACCTTCATCTTCATCTTCCTCATCAAGTTCAACGGTTGGGAGCTCGGGTTGAAGTGTTGGATTGGGTGTTCTCGGAAGTCTCTTTGTCTTCAAGGGTAAGTTTTCTTGTAATAAGGTTATAAATGCTCCATTGATGGTTTCTTAGTGTTTGGTTTCTCAAATCTCGGATTTGATAAGTTTTAGAGAAAACTAGGGTTTTGATCTCGTTTGGGGTTTTGGTATATTGTTTGAGGGAAATACTTCTTCATGGTTGAGTATGGGTATTTATGGTTTGAAATGTTTGGATCTAGGTTTTGGAAGTTTCCGGCTTGAGAATTCGAGTGGTCTTCAAAAGAGCTCGTTGGGTGAAATCTAGATTTAGCCTAAATCTAGCAAGGTGAGTTCAAGTTGATTTGTTAAAACGGTGTACATGCCAAAAATGGGTATTTTGAAGTAAAAGTGTGTTTTACTTGATATTTGTCAAAGTGTGGGTATTTTAATAAGTTTCATGTTTGGTAAACTTGGGTTGTGAAATTATATAAAATGCTCATATTTGGGTTCTTAGCAATTTTGTACAAATAGAGTTCATTTCATGGCATTATGCATTCTTAATGACTTTGTACAATTGAAACCTAAGTTCATGGGTTATGCATTCCGAGTATGTTGCATTCATAAAACCGTTGGAAAATCTTTGGTCCCAATACGTATCGAGTTTAGGTTTAACCACGTCTTTGGGGTATGTGTCTTCATAAACGATGTTTAAAAGCATTTCATTATTTGGAAGACGTCAATTTTTGATAAAAAGGATTTTGAGTATCTTAGCTCGGTTTTCATTAAAATGAGTCGTGTAGGCATTTTCTATTTCAAGTTGCCTCTTTGGGTGAACCGGTTCGGAAATAAGTTGAATCTAAAGTGTTGTCATTGATGTGATTTCTCAAGTGTTCTTATTTAATGTACAAGTGTTTGGGGATTTATGTGGAAATTTGTATATGATTAACTTACCATGAGTCATTTATGCATATCTTGGTATTATGATGATTCCTCCTTGGAATGCCTTTTTGGCGACCTTATATTTTCACGAAGTATTTGAATGGATATTATGTCATATGATGGATTTACATGCTTAGGATGGTAATATTGTGTTCTTGGTTGATACCCGAATGACTAACGGGTTGAAACACATCTTTGAGGCCTCCTATATGCATTATGTGGACGAACCAAGTCTGTGATTCACTATAGGAATGCAGGTGGGTGACATTTGGAGAATTTCCTAAGGCGGTAGTCTCCTATGTACCTAGACCTCCGCCGTCGGGGAATTTCCTAAGCGGTAGTCCCCGGTGTCTGTCGGGCCTTTAGGTTGTCAGTGAAAGTGAGTTCAAGGTGCATTGCCTCTTTGGGTGAACCAGATTGGAGATATGGGTCGCTCCCGTTGACTCCACATGTACGTGATTAATTGGTTAACTGCTGATAAGAACTGTAACTGTTTCTAGCATGATTTTACTTGTGCATTCATTCATGTTAAAACTCTTGAGCTCACTAGGCGTTAAGCCTAACCCTTTTTATTTGTCGGCATGTGCATCAGGTTCTTGTTGGGGGTTCGGTTCTAGCAGTGCTTTGAGAAGTCGAGCCTTAGCCATGTGCAAGAGTAAGTAGTTGATGAGGTCTTCCGCAGATTGGAGCTGGTAGCTGACTTTGGGATTAGTAGCACCCGTCCTTATCATAGACTGTTATATAGGATATGTATATGTATGGAGGTTCATTCTTAAATTGTGATTGTAGACGAATCGTTATTGATGTGTTTAGAAAATTTTAAATAAGTTGCTATTTCCAGATTGAGGGTGTTACAGAGTCTGACGAAATTTTCACCCTTCTTCACCCTCAACTTTTCCCTCCTCTCTCTCATACTTTTACCCCCACAATTAGATCTGATATCCCTCTCCCTCATTTCGATTTTCTCATCTAAAAACCCCAAATCCTTTCTCCTTCTCCATATTTCCCTCCTAAATCAAACCCCACACCATTTTTATGAACCTTAACCTTTCTAGAACCATTTCACGTCATCTTCTTCATCAAGTTTCTAGAGTTTCATCCAACTTGTTCTCCATCTTGAAGATTTGAAGTTTGTGGTTTATTTTGGAGATCTAGAAGAGTATTGTTGATGGGTTCAAGCTTTGTGAAGGTAATCTTCTCTTCCCTGCAACTATGGAAATTAGGGTTTTGGTATAAGTTGAGATCTTCATGTTTAATGTTTGGGGAATGATCCTATATGGTTGAATATGGATATTTATGGTTGGAAATGTATGTATCTAGGTTTTTGGAAGTTTTTGGCTTGAGGATCCAAGTGTTCTTCAAAAGAGCTCAAGTTGGGTAAAATATAGATTTAGCCTAAATCTAGCAAGGTGAGTTCAAGTTGATTTGTGAACACATTGTACATACCAAAATGTCTATTTTAAAGTGTTTATGTGTTTTACATGAAATGATTAACTGTTGAGTTATTTGGTGAGTCTTGATTATTTGAAGTGTTAAATTTTATAAACTTTGTGAAGCACCCACATTTGGGACTTTTGGGCATTTTGATAAAAAAAGTCATAAACGAAAGTGTTTTAATAATTTATAGCATGAAAGAAGATTATCTTGGTAAAAATGCATTTTTGGTGTTTGTTGGAAATGTGCATAATTTGTGTTATGAGAGGTTTGAAAACATCAACGGATGAGTCCTTGGGTTTTGGTCATTTCCGACCTTGTGAACATTTCGGAAACTTCAAATCTTTGTTTTGGGGAAAAGATGTATTTTAAGTATTTCAATGAGTAAATTCCGAGCATTTGAGCACGTGTCTATGGTATAACCTTGTTTGGGAAATGATCTATCTTATTCTAAGTTGTGTGGAGTTTGGTCGTGTACTTTGGAGCACGTATTTGTACAAACATTGGTCGAGTGCGTTTATTGCATTTTATTGCTTTTGACAATGAGTCATTTGGTTGTTTGAGCATGTGGCTGGATATTTGATTATGTTGGGTTTTGGGGACAATTGTCCAGTTTTGATAGCCCTACGTGCTAGTATACGATATTGGATGAGGATTTCAACGTAAGGACCCTAGTTGGTTGAAGTTGATTTTCCGTGGGTGTACGTTTAAAGCCACCGAGCCTAACATTCCTTGCGTGTACTTTATTATTTTGTCTGATGGTGGAACGCTAATTTTCCCCATTGCAGCGCGGTTAGGCATCTCCGGTATGGTGTAAGTCCTCCGTGAAAGTATCTATGGGTGTATGCTGAAAGATGCTGAGCTCGATACTTAATACCAATATAACATAATGTGTGACTTACTTTGTGTCCATCACATTATATGGAATCGGGTCTCCCAGTCTGATAATGTAAGATTCCCAGATTCAAGCACAATCTAATGAAGATTTAACAGTTTAGATCTAGAGAGAGAGTAGAGAGAGAAAGTCTAAGTCGTATTGTTAGTGTATAATTGTATCCAAGATTTAATGAGAAAAGTCTAAGTCTGTAAAGTCAACAGAGTCAACATTAGTAACTTGAGTGTTTCTATATTGTGAGAGTTTAAGCATGTGAGAGAAGTAGTCTTGATATATAAATAGAGTTGTTTGTAAGGGAAACATGTAACAGTGTGATATGTGTGTATTCATTGTCAGATTTTAATACATATGACTTGAGTTTTTCTCTCTCATCTCTATCTCTAAATCTTGATTATTACATCTTGAATCTTGATTGAAACTGGGATTTTACACTTTCAATTGGTATCAGAGCGAGACCAAATCATATTCAGAAAGATCACATTATCAGATTGGATTACTTTCTGGAAATTTTCAAGAACACGCAGAGTCGAGTTGAATTTTCACTGTTGGATCGAATTTTCTGTCAATTGTTGATTTTAGATTGTAAAAATGGTCTAGTGATATTCGATTTTATGTTTTGATCATTTCTTGTTCACATCATTTCACGATTTACTCACAAATTCAGTTTGAATTTCTGAATTTTTGGGTTTTCTTGAAAAATATTCTTTGAACACTGTTTGAATCGAATCATGGTGTTTTAGTTGTTTTTAGTCAAAAGTTTGCATTTGAAATGTGTTCCAGTTGATAAATCGATCATTCCTGTCATTTTTCAAGTTCTAATCTCAGGTATTAAGGATTTTGGATCGACTTTTGAACATCAGAGTCAAGAACGCGCTAGATACAGACTTCGCGCAACATTCATCTGAAGAACACGCACGCTGAAGTATGCACAAGCTACCAAGAACACGCACGATGATCTTTGAAATTTTGATGTTGGTTCGCGCATAAAGTTCTTGGAGAAGGGTCAAAAACGCGCATAAGCATTCTGCGAGTTCATCGTTCGCGCACAAAGCTTCCAGCTAGAAGTTCTATGAACAGTGACATGCGAGTTCCTTAGACGTGCGAGTTTACATTTTGCGAGTTTCGATATTGTCAAAATTTTCTAAGTATGGAACGCGCAAGGATCTGTTGACGTGCGAGTTTACATTCACTTGCGAGAAGTTCAAAGTTCGAAATTATTCTAAGTCTACTTCGCGCACGAAGTACTTTGCGAGAAGCAACTTCGCGCATAACACGTCTAGCGATGTTATTGTATTTTGTTTAGATCATTTTGTATTACCTTTATGTTGACTTTTTCTTTAGTTTCCTTGTATTTTGGTTGACCTATAAATAAGGCCTTCCTTGTTCATTTGTAAAAAAAACTAGTCTTGATTGTAAGCTTTCAGAGAGAATCTAGAGAGAGAAACCCTTGTACCTATCACTTGTGACATCAATACACATGTGATTTCCCCAATGATTCTCATTGTTCTTACTTGTTTTATGATTGTGATTTGATTGGACAATATCATTTGGTATCAGAGCAAACAAGAAGGAGCAGATTCGGATCAGATTTGAAGTTTTTCTTGAAATATTTTTGGCGGACTGAAAGTTACTGTTTGATC
Source organism: Arctium minus (assembly GCA_954870635.1). Lineage (NCBI taxonomy): Eukaryota > Viridiplantae > Streptophyta > Magnoliopsida > Asterales > Asteraceae > Arctium > Arctium minus. Next base: position 79,056,956 of record OX941088.1, on the reverse strand, counting down.
TTAGTTTTTCTTGTTTTTACACAATTAAATCAAGAAATTGATTTGATTGTGTACGTTTTATCAATAGGATCAACTTTCGTTCAGATCACATAGGCTAATTTCGACTTTAGATTGATCAATCTGATCAAAATGTTGGTTTCGTGAATAGTGAAAGTCGAACACTGTATTTTTGAATCAATCACTCTAATTTTCGATTTCTTTTGTAATTACAGTGTTGTAATCTTGTTTCGCATTGTATTTTGGACTAATTGTGTGTTTTTCAGATTCAGAAATCAAGTTTTACTTGATTTTTGATCGATCAGACTTAGAACACGTAAGGAAAACCCAAGAACGCGCAAGATCTGTAAAACGCGCAAGTTCATCGCAAGAACGCACAAGATCTGTAGAACGCGCAAGTTGAAGAATTCGGCCTCAAACGTGCAAGGCGTTATTAGCGAGTTCATAGAACACGCATATCAAAGTTTGCGAATTTAACTCTTTGTTCTGCGAGTTTCTTCGAGATTCCATCTGCGAGTTTTAGCTTGCGAGTTTGCTAAAACGGGCAAGTAAGCCTCTGCGAGTTCAAGAAACGCGCACGGTACGGTCTGCGAGTTCTTCAGGAACAGTGTTTTGCGCATTTCAGCGGTCTACGTGTTTCAACCATTTCGGCAGTCTGCGTGTTTCAAGCATTTCAACGGTCTGCGAGTTTGTCCGAAATAGTATTTTGCGAGTTCCTTCGATCTGCGAGTTTCTAGCTATTCAGTGGTCTGCGAGTTTTGGTACTTAGTCAATTTTTGTCCGTTGTTTCAAACTTGATCAGTTTTGAATTTTACACACCGAGTGTAATCTGCACTTCTTGAACGATCAGTTCAAATCACATTTTTGCTACAATCATGTCTAGAGATCTACTCAGCATGGGTTCGAAGTCCAAACCTCCAGTTCTTCAAGCAGAAGAATATTCTCAATGGAGAAAGCGGATGATCAACTTTCTTAATAATCAAGATAAATCCTTGATGACTTCTATTCTAGAAGGACCCCATTTTTCTCATGTCACCGCATTCAGGATTCCTGCAACTGAAACCACACCAGAAATTCCTGAAAGAAAAGTTGCCAAAGATCCAATCCAATATAATGATGCTGATAAAAAATTGGTTGAAAGAGATGCTAATGCACTGACTTTCCTGATCATGGCAATTCCAAACGACATATTCAATCGAGTTGGCAGTCGTGATTCAGCGAAAGATATCTGGGATGAATTGGAGAAACAGTTTCTTGGATCGGTCAAGTCTCAAAAGACTAAAAGAAACCAAAGCATTCTTGCATATGAAGGTTTCAAGGCCAAGGATGGTGAATCGTTGAAGGATGCTTATGATAGGTATAACATCATCCTGAATGAACTAAGGAAAAATGGAGTTCAGAAATCAGATTCAGAGATAAATTTCAAGTTCATTAAAAATCTTCAGCCAGAATGGGAAGTTTATACAATCCAGATGCAGATTAACAAGGACATGGATGAAGAAAAGCTGCATGATCTGTTTTCTGCATTAAATCAGCATGAGGATGTCATCAAGAAGCAAGCTGTTGCTACAAAAGAACTGAGTCAGTTGAAAGAAAAGCACAAGAAAGTGGAAGACTCTCTAGCTTTACTGACACAGAATCCGGGAATGATTTTAAAAGCAACTTCTGGATCAAGCAAACCTGTCAAGGCAAAAACTATGGTATCAAGGATTGTTGATTCTTCTGATAGTTCTGATGAAGAGGATGAGGACGCTGAACCTGAAGAAGTAGATGAGATTACTGCTTTCACAGAGAAACTGGCTTTGTTAACTACAAGATTTCACAAGAAGTTTGCAAAGAAGAAATTCTACAGCAAACCCAAGCATGATGGTTACAAGTCAGGTAAATTCAAAGGTAAATTGTTGATAGAGAAAGAAAAGAAGGAAGAGAAGACAGAGGAAAAGAAGGAAGAAAAAGAGAAAGAAAAGTCAGACAAGTGCTTTAATTGTGGAAAGTCAGGTCACTTTGCTAGAGAATGTCCGGAGAAAAAGGTTAAGAATTACGAGTACTATAAGAAGAAAGCTCAACTTGCCAAGGTTGTTAAAAAAGGGCAAGCTCTGAAAGCAGATGATGAAATCTGGCTGTACTACTCCGATGACGAGGAAAGTGAAGTGAAAGCAAACCTGACTGAGGTCCACTACAACCTCATGGCTCATTTACAGGAAGATTCTGATACTGAGGTAACTTCAATGTCTGATGAATCTGACTCTTCTGAGAATGAAGAGTTAATAAACTTGATGTCCCAATTAGCTCAAATGAATTCAGAATTTTTGAAACTAAAAGATAAACTTGAAGAACAAAAATTCATCATACAGGGACATCAAGATCAAGTGTTACTTTACAAAACATTATCAGAAGATAAAGAAGAAGAGAAAAATGCTTTAAAAATGGACAAGGTCAAACTTCAAAATGAAATATCTGATTTGCAAAAAGAAGTTGTAACTCTTAAAGATCTGAAACTTGACCTAACTCTTCAGTATGAACTTGTTATGAAAGACAGGATTGAGGCATATACCAGAATACAAGAGTTAGAAGAATTAATTCTCAAAAGAGGTCAAACTGAACAAACTCTCAAAATTTTAGCAAGCGGTCAAAAGGAAAGCAAATTTTATAAGGCCAAGCCTGGTCTAGGTCTTTCAGATGTGGATGTTTTGAAGAAGGCACCAGAAAAACTTTACAATTTAAACAAAAACGATTTGGAGCCTATTGTATTAGTTCCACATATCCTTGAGACGTTTGTTAAAACAGAGACTGCTTCAGATACATCAACTAAAATAGAAACAAAACATATTGTTGAAGATAAATATGAAAATGAGATGAAGTACGAATCTCAAGGTCTCAAAAATGTTTATTTTAAATATGACGAATTGAATTCTTCTTATGAAAATAAAGAGAAAACATTCGTTGGATTTGAAAATATATTTCCAAAAGAAAATGAGACTCATACTACATCATATGTTTCTGATTCATCTGAAATAATAGTTACATGTCCTATTATAGTGGATGGAAATGAAATGTCTTCAATTTTAAATAAACCTGTTTCAGAAATGACTTCTAAGAGTTTTGATCTTGAATATCAAGCAGCTTTAAACAAAATTTCTGTTCTTGAAAAAGAAATTTCAGATTTACAAAATCAAAAAGCTGATCTTGAAAAGAAAACTTTCCAAGAAAAGAAAGATCTTGAGCTTAGATGTATGACACTTTCAAAGCAAGTCTCGGAATTTGAAAAAAATTTGATAACAGAAAGAGACAAATTTGACAATCAATGTCAAATCTTTGAATGTCAAATATCTAAGTATGTCAAAGATCTATCTGTTCTATCGTCAGATATGATCAAAGAAAAATTACTCAATTCTGACTTGAAAAGGAAAGTTGATATGACTAATTCTAATTCTTCTAAGCTGGTAAATGACAAGATTCATTCTGAAAAACCTGTTTCATCTGAAGAAGTATGTTTAAATTCTGATTTGTCTAACATGACTTCTGATTGTATCACATATTGCATATTGAAGAAGAATGTGTCCAAAGACAAGCAAAAGGTGGAAGAGACTTTGAATACTTTTCATGACAGTTCATGTAATAGAGTAGCCTCAACTTGTACTATATGTCAACAAAGTTCTAATAAATCAAAATTTCTTTCAAAGATTTATTTGTTGACACAAGCTTCTACTAGATTGCGATGTTCATTCTGTTATGAAAGTTCATTCTCTCTTAAACCTAAATCTTCAAAGAAAAGAAGAAAAGTCCAGATGAAAAATATTAAATCTTCTACTTCTTCTTCTGATAAATCAAAAGCTGAAGTTTATACTGTAAAGACTAAAAATCAAAAAGTTCAGTTAAAGAAAGTTGCTGAATTACGATATGTGTGAAGATGGATTCCTAAAGACATACTTAATGCACAACTTGTAAAAAGTAAAAGTTCAAAAGATAAAAATGCTACTAACAAAACAGGACCCATTCTTATATAGGTACCTAAGTTGAAGTAACTGTTATTGCAGACTTGTCATGTGTGGATCATAGACTCAGGAGCTTCAAGACACATGACAGCTTACAAACACCTGCTGTACGACTATGTAGAACATTATGCAGGAACACTTAACTTCGGAAATAAAATGAATGGTTATGTCAGAGGATACGGTGTTCTCAAGAACAGAATGATCTCTATGTCTAAAGTTCTGTATGTCGAGGGGTTAGAGTACAATTTGTTTTCCATCAGTCAATTCACTGAGAAGAAATGTAAAGTGGAATTTGATGAAGACTTCTGTTATATCAAGGATAAGTCAGGCACATAGTTAATCAAATGAGAAAGAATGGGATTACTTTATGGTGTTCATTTTCCAACTCTACAAGCTTCAAAACCTGTGTGTCTTATCTCAAAAGCTTCAGTAGATGAAAGTTGGTTATGGCATCGTCGGTTTTCTCATCAACATTTCAGAGACTTGAACAAGTTGAGGACTCAGAATCTTGTCACTGGGCTTCCAGAGCTGAAAATAGAACAAGACTCTCTTTGTTCTGCAAGTCAGAAGGGCAAGATGAAAAGAAGTTCTCATAAGTTGAAGATGCTATCTAATTGTTCAAGGTGATTGGAACTTATTCACATGAATTTGTGTGGTTCAATGAGAACTCAGTCAATAAATGGTAAAAAGTATATGCTGGTCATGGTGGATGAATACTCCAGATATACGTGGCTAGAGTTCTTGAGACAAAAGTCGGATGCTCCAGATCTCATCATCAAGTTTATAAAGAAAATACAAGTTCTTCTTCAAAGTCATGTGCAACAACTCAGAAGTGATAATGGCACTGAATTCAAGAATTCAACTCTGCAATCATATTTGGATTCAGTTGGCATTTCACACAAGTTCTCAACTGCAATGACACCACATCAAAATGGTGTTGTGGAAAGGAAGAATAGAACTTTGGTGGAAGCGGCACGATCAATGCTTACTTATTCCAGTCTACCGCATTTTCTTTGGGCTGAAGCAGTAGCAACCGCATGTTTTACACAAAACAGGACAATTATTAATAAGCGCTTAAATAAAACTGCTTATGAAATTATTAATTGTCGTAAACCAAATGTTAAATTCTTTCATGTGTTTGGATGCAGGTGCTATGTGCTGAATGATAGAGAAAATCTAGTCAAATTCCAAGAGAAAGCTGATGAGGGAATCTTTATTGGATACTCACTTACTTCCAAAGCATACATAATCTACAACACAAGAACAATATCAGTGATTGAAAGCATCAACATGTCCTTTGATGAAACAAAGACAAGAACTTCTGAACAAAGCAGTTCAGAACTTGAATCTAGTGATAAAGCTTGCACATCAACCAGTGTGGAACCTGCTTCAAAACAGAATAAGATTTCTAAATCTTTAACTGAATCAAATTTAGATTTACTGTTCTATGATGATTTTGATGATTTTCAGAACATACAAGGTCAAAATGATATACCTTCCACTGATACATCTACTACCACTGCAGATATATCAGGACCCTCTGAAGACAATGGTGAAGCTTCTACAAGTCAAGCTCAAGAAGTTTCAGACAACAGAACTTCAACTGCCAATGAAGATGTTTCATCTACATCAGTCACTCATGAAGAGAATGTGTTGGGAACTCCTACTGAAGAAGATATTCCATTGCAAAGCACAACAAGTCCAATTTTAACTAGTTCAGAAGAAACAGAAGTACAAATTACTTCAACTCCTGAAGAACCAGCAATACAAGATGAGTTTGATTCTTCTAACAATCAAACAGAGGTTGATGTTTTACCAAGCTCACACAGATGGACAAGGAACCATCCTCCAGAAAACATTATTGGTGACCCGTCTGCTAGAGTGACTACCAAATCTGCTTTTCCACCAGCAACTGCAAATTTCTGCATGTTTTCAAGTTTTCTGAGCAGTATTGAACCAAAGAAGCCATCAGAAGCGTTAAAGGATCCAGATTGGATTAATGCAATGCAGGATGAGCTGAATGAGTTCAAAAGAAACAAAGTGTGGAGATTGATACCAAGACCCAAAGACAAATCAATTGTTGGCACAAAGTGGGTCTTCCGAAACAAAAAGGACGAGCCTGGAATTATCGTGAGGAACAAAGCAAGGCTGGTTGCAAAAGGTTACATTCAATAAGAAGGGATTGATTACGATGAAACATATGCACCGGTTGCTCGGATCGAAGCCATAAGGATTTTTCTTGCTTATGCGGCTCACAAGAATATCAAGGTCTATCAAATGGACGTGAATTCTGCTTTTCTCAACGACATTCTTCATGAAGAAGTTTATGTGAGTCAACCTGAAGGCTTTGTGGATCCGAAGTTCTCAGATCATGTCTATGTTCTTGATAAAGTACTGTACGGATTAAAGCAAGCGCCAAGAGCATGGTATGAAACACTTTCAGTCTATCTAACCGAGTCTGGTTTTCGGAAAGGTACAATCGACACTGTTAATGTATTTTCTTGTATCCAAGATTTAATTAGAAAATTCAAGTCTAGCAAAGTCAACAAGGTCATTGTTTCTAAGTCAAAGTCTAGTCTAAGTCAATATGAGTTTACTTTGTTGTTAAACTTGTGATTTTAGTTCTCATATAAATAGTGTTTCCTTTGTAATAGTTTGTAGATGGTTCATCATTGCAATATACATATGACTACGTTTCTTTCTCTACTCTCTCTCTAGAATTAACATTGTTACATCTTGAGAGTGTTAGAATAGCTTGATTTGATCTGGGAATACAATTTCATTTAGTATCAGAGCAAACAAGAAGTAGCAGATTCGGATCAGATTTGATATTTTTTTTTAAATATTTTTGGCGGACTGAAAGTTACTGTTTGATCTCAGTTTTTCATGTTTTTGCACAATTAAATCAAGAAATTGATTTGATTGTGTACGTTTTATCCATAGGATCAACTTTTGTTCAGATCACATAGGCTAGTTTCGATTTTAGATTGATCAATTTCATCAAAATGTTAGTTTCGTGAAAAATAGGAAGTTGTACACTGTATTTCGAATTGAGCACTGTAATTTTCGATTTCTTTTATAAATTCAGTGTTGTAATCTTTTTTTCTTTCTATATCGTGGTCAAATTGTGTAATTTTCAGATTCAGAAATCAAGTTTTACTTGATTTTTGATCGAACAGGTGAAGAACACGCAAGGAAAACCCAAGAACGCGCTAGATCTGTGAAACGCGCAAGTTGAAGTATTGAATCTCAAACGCGCAAGGCGTTATTAGCGAGTTCGTATAACATGCAAGTCAAAGTCTGCGTGTTTTACTCTTTGTTCTGCGAATTTCCGCGAAGATATCATCTGCGAGTTTACTTGCGAGTTTGCTAAAACGCGCAAGTAAGTCTCTGCGAGTTTCAGAAACGCGCACGTTACGGTCTGTGAGTTTGTCATAAATAGTGTTCTGCGAGTTCATTCCATCTGCGAGTTTTAGCTTGCGAGTTTGTCAAACATGCAAGTAAGCTTCTGCGAGTTCCAGAAACGCGCACGTTACGGTCTGCGAGTTCTACAAACGCCCACGTCTCTGTCTGCGTGTTTGTTAGTGAACAGTGTTTTGCGCATTTAAGCGTCTGCGAGTTTCAATCTTTTCAGTGGTCTGCACCTCTTGAACGATCATTTTTCAAGCACACATTCAATATGTCAGAAAAATTTTCTCTAGGGACCCCCGTGCTAAGTCGGCGGAGGGGGACATATTTTGATAGTGGTCATAATTTTCTAATTTTTGACGATCATTTTTTTAAGCTAACATTCTATTCAAGATGCCAAAGACAGACGAGAGAGGAAATACTGTACTTTCAGCTAGAGATATGGCTGTATTGTACATGCCTGAGATACCGAAAATAGAAGCAGAAAGAGACAATCTGAAAAATCAGAATTCAAAGATTCAAAAGCAGATTTAGGAGTTGAAAACAAATTTGTCAAATTCTGATAAAATTCCTGTTTATGCAAAATGTACTGAAATTGCTAAATCTGATTTTGCAGGTATCATCAGTGCAAAAGAGAAAGAGATAAAAGAACAAGAGAAAGAGATTAAAGATAGAGAGAAAATGATGGAAATAAAAGATAATACCATTCAATCTCTTGAAGAAATAATCAAGCTCAAGGAGTCTTATGTTACAAATCTTCAGAGCCAACAGAAGAAAACTGAACAAAGTGTCAGGATCGAGATTCAACACAAGAATTTAAATAAACACTCAGAAACTTTGTTAAAGAAGTTGCATAATAACACTTTAACAAGAAATCAATGGAACAGTATATGAATTCAAATCACAAGTTGTATTGAATTAACTTGATGATTACAACCAAAGCCTCAATCTGTTGAACAGGCTCAACAGACGTTCAAAACTTCTCTAATGAAAGGATCACTCAGAATCTTGAGGCTAATTCTCTCTTAAAAACAAAAGACGTCTATTCAATAATCTAAGACTTCTAGACTATATATTTACAAAACATATTACAAGATAATTATAAAAGTAATGTTGATCTTCAACATCCATTCCATAATTACCTTCAACTCCTTGTCTTTCGCTTCAAGTAACAAACCATCCTTATCAACATCAGCAATATTAATTCTTCTAGCAGTATCTTCTTATCATCAGCAGTACTAACATACTAGCAGTAGTAACTTCCAACTGGCAGTACTAACTCTCCAAGCAGTACTAACTATTATTCTAGCAGTACTAACTATTCAAGCAGTACTAATACTACTAGCAGTAGTAATCTCTTCTATTAGCAATACTAATGTCTTCAACAGTAGTAAACTTCAAGTCTCAGCAGCACTATCCAGACTTATCATATTTTAGACCCAACAATCTCCCCCTAACTTAACTTTTGAAATCAAGAAGTTAAGTTCTTAAGAATAAGGTCTTCATGATGCTTTCAAAATTACTGCTCAACTTCATAGATCAGGATCCAATCCTGCATATTGATTGATTGTTCTTTTAATCACAATTCTTGCCATCTTTGAACCTGTAGTGCAGACCAACTTATCCTTCATCATCCCCTGCAACTTTTCTCTGCTGTGATCATACACCTTATCAACCAGATAGTACTCATGAAAGCTGTTATCAATAGTTATGACATATACTCCAGATTTTTCAACAAGCATCCAATGATAAATGCTGTTAAATACTTCTCTGTAATGCAAGTCTTTGATAAGATATTCAACTTTATCAGGGTCAAACATCATACACAAATACTCCAGAGCTATCTTTGTTAAGCTCATCCTTGCTCCTCTCAACAAGTCACCAAACAATTTCAATCCAACCTTGTACATGTCTTCCAAATCAAATCTGGTACACCTTCTGATGATCTTATCCCATATTGAATAGACCTCATACTTGCCACCCATTCTCTTGATCCTGTAAAATTCTGTGCCTTTATCTACCACAGTATCCCAATGAATGATTTCTGGATCTCTCACTGAGATAGGATCAATTTTCAATGGTTCATCATCTGTCACAGTTAAATACAAATCAAACTGCTCATCAGATTGACTTTACTGTTCTGAAGGTTGTTGACTTGATTGCTCTTGAGTTTCAACATACTCTTCTTGTTGCTGCTGCTCTTGTGGTTTATGCTGCTCTTGTGGATTATGCTCTTTGAGTAACTGGATTAGATCCTTCTCCATTTCTGATCCTCTTCCACCACTCAGCTTTAATTGCAGCATACCTTTCAATCTGATCACATCATGCTTATATTGCTTTTCCACCAGATAATACTCTATCTTTGCTTTCGACATAAACAAAGCATAAACTCCACATTGCTTAAGCAAACGCCATCTCAACACATTCTGCTTTTCAAGTTGTATTCTGTCAGGTTCAAACATAAGACATATCTAGTCCATGATCAGCCTTGTATCATCCTGAGCTCCATGCTGAATCCTGTCTTCATACAACTTCATCCCAACAGAATACATTTGTTCCAAGTCACTTCTTGAGCACTGTTGCATGAACTGATGAAAACTTGTATAGATCTCAAATCTATAATTCACTCTTTTGATCCTGAGAAAGTGCTTGTCTTTCTCCACACATACATCCCAAAAGATAATCTTTGGAAGCATTGAACTGACTGGAGTAGTAGGCACAAGAGGTGCACCTGTAGTTCTTGATGAATCAACTTCCATTCTTTCACTGCCCTGCTCTTTCTGACCTTCCTCAGTTCTTAGCCTTTTTGCCTTTGTCTTTGTAGCAATTGACTTCATTATCTTGGCAGCTCCAATCTTCTGAGCTAGAGTTTCTTCCTTCTTAACTTCTACCTTTTCTTTAGTCGGAGTGCCTTCTTCACTGTTAGGAAAAGGCTGTTGAATGTTTAGATCATGTCTTTCTTTCATCCTTCTTTCAACTTCAACCCTCTGATTGAAATCTCCTTGCAGCTTTGCCATCTCCTTTTTGTACAAATTTTCTATCCTGCTAAAAGACATTTTAGTAAACATCCCTTCAGGAACTCCAACAGATCCTTTCAAGAAGTTTATCATCTTTCTTCTTTCCTGTGTAGCTAAAAAGGTCTTTGAAGGCTGTCTTTGTCTTGTTGATTTCTTTGAAGGCTGCCTTTGTCTAGTTGCTTTCATTGTAACCCTCTTTGCAACAGTCTTCAAACTCTTCTGGTACTCTTCATTAAGCCTTGTTGCCAAATCCATTGCAAGCTTTCTGTCTTTGGCCTTTTGGATCTCATCCTCCTTTTCAAACTCCTTCTCAAACTGTGCATTCAACTCCTTTGCTACTTTCAAAGAAAGAGCTTCTGTAGTTAACTCTTCTTGCATTTTCTTAGCTAATTCTGCATCCAATTCCATTTGCTTCTACTTCTTTAATGGTTTCACAGGCTCAACCATCTTTTCTTTCCCTTTCTTCTTGGCCTCTGTCACATTGATCTCTTTCTTTTTCTTCTCTGTGCCTCCTTCTTTAATCACCACTCCCTTAGCCTTTTGAGTAGCCTTAGGAGTGTCATTCTTTGCCTTAACCAAAGTCTCTGCAATCTCAATTTCTTCCATAGACATTCCTGTTTCTGCTGTTGCTTTCTTTGTTTCTACTGTTGGCTCACTTACTGCTTCTTTCACAACTGTTTCTGCTGCTTTCACACCTTGATCCTTCTTATTCTCTTCAACATTCTTTTCAGCTTCATCACCAATCTCCCCCTCAAATTGAAATTCCATACCAACTGAACTTTCCTTCTCAACTTCAGCTTCTTGATTCTCCCCCTTTTTGGAAGCATCATGAGCACTTCCCCTTTTCTTCAAGACAAATTGCTTTCTCTTCTTTTTGTGCACCAAATTAAGCACCATTTTCTTGAGTTTGTCTATCTGCCCCTGTTGATAAATGATCACCTTTTTCATTGCCTTTATCTCCAAACCCTGATTGAGTACATCCAGGTTCACATTGCCAATGGTATCCATCAATTCGTCATAGTTATATCTGTCCTCACCACCTTTAGGTGTGTTTACCACCCTTGAAGGATCATTGGATCTTTTAGTAGAGGCCTTCTTCCTAGCAGAAGCACCTACTACCCCCTTGGTTTCTTGGCACCTGGTTCCCTTAGATGATTTCTCATCCAAAGTTTCCGTGGGGAAGGTCTTAGCCATGTTCACACTGTCCTGACCCACACCTTATGCAGAGTCAGTAGTGTGAGCCTTGCTTCCCACATGCTCATCCTTCTCCTGAGAGAGCACCTTCGCGGGGTTGGGAGACACCCCTGTGGATTCCCTTTGGATATTCTCTGATGGAGAATGCTCCATCAGAGGGCTTGTAGGCTTTTGGGGTGTAGATACATGAAGGGAAGGAACCTTCTGTACCTTTTTCTTTGTATATTTTTGAGTGATTGGGGGAATTGGCTTATCAACAAGGATCTGAGGAAGAACATTTGAAGTGAATGGTGTGGGTAGGTCATCAGTGGGTTGGTCAGATATGGGCTGTGACCCTGATGCCTCACCATGTGGGTGGGACACAACCATCATTGTAGAGAACAATGGTGTGTCTTTTCCAGAAAAGTCCTTACTAGGCCTTCTCATATTGGAAAATACCTTCCATTTGGGAGGTTTAGGTACATATACCTCTTTAAAAGAGGGTAAATCCGTCAATTCCATGTTTAGTACCTCTTGTAAAAACTTTGGATACATATAAAATCTTTTGGTTTTGGTTTTGGTTTTGGTTTTGGTATCCAAGTTTGACAACAAATCATTTAAAATCATTTGGGAAAAATTGAACTTTCTGGAGGTAGCTAAGCATACAAGAGCGTAAGCTATTGTACTGCTAAACTCACTCCATCCAGTTGTCTTACGAGATATACAGTGTTGTAGAGTATGAACAAAGAACCTCCACTGAGGTGAAAATTTGCTTTTGTAAAACTTGTAAACCTCAGTAGGACCTTCATACCCCATTCTACCAATTTCGTGAAAAAGATATTCTTTTGAGAGAGTAGAAATACCTGAGGCATCATCTAGATGAAGATGAGTGCGTATGCAGCCTTTTGTGATTGTGATAGGTTTATCACAAACCCTGGATTGAATGAACTGATTGCCATGAACAGTCTGAATGGATGCATTTGCCCAGAACTGTCGCATATGTTCCACATAGATGGTAGGATTTACATTTAGCGCATATGCAATATGTGATGTTGTTAAGAAATCCACAATTCCATGAAAACCCTCAGCTTGTTTGGGTTTTTGTAACATTGCAAGCTCATTGTGGTCAACGCAGAAATCAAGTGCTGCCATCTTTCTGATCGAGTCTAGGGTTCGAATCAAAACTAGGGTTTACGCACTGGTAATCAAGAATTCTAGAGAGAGAGAGAGAGGATGAAAACTCAATGTAAATTCAAAGAGCCGTTAGGGTTTTTGGCGGTCAGAGAGGGTATTTATAGGGTAAGGGATTCAGTTAAAAGCAGCACTAAGTACCCTAGCAGCATTAACACATACCCGCAGTATTAACCCATATCAGCAGTAGTAACACATACCAGTAGTATTAACACATACTAGCAGTATTAACACTGTCTGGAAGTAGAAATAAGGCAAGCAGTAGTAACTTTGAACTGGCAGTATAAACCACCTAGCAGTAGTAACCATACTTGATCATGTTTGAACTGTTAGCAGGAGTAATAGTGAGAGCAGTATTAACTTAACCAGAAGTACCAAGTATCTAACCAGCAAAGCAATCTGAGACACTTAAACACAAATGGTTAGCATCTCCATGCACAATGAAATATGAGAAAGTAAACAGTGAAGAATCTATACAGAAATGGTACATGAAGAAAATCAAAAGAGGCTTATTCAGTGTTTATCATGCCCATACTTGTGACCAAGAATGTGAATCTACCCACATCAAAAGCTTTGGTGAGAAGATAAGCAAATTGGTTACTAGTGTGTACTTTCAAAACCTGAATTAACTTCTTTTCATTGCAATCTCTAATAAATTGGTACCTGATTTCTATATGCTTGGTTTTTGAGTGCTTCACTGGATTATGAACAATGCTTATAGCACTGTTGTTATCAATGAAGATGGGAGTGTGAAGAAAAGTAATACCATAGTCCAACATCTGATTTTGAATCCATAGCACTTGAGAGCAACAGCTTGCAGCAGCTATATACTCTGCTTCTGTTGTAGAGGTGGACACTGTGGTTTGGTTTTTACACTGCCATGAAACTAGCCGTGCACCCAAAAACTGACATCCTCCTGATGTAGACTTTCTTTCCAAGTTTGTACCACCCAAATCACTATCAGAATATGCAAGCAGATCAAATGGTGAGTCATGAGGATACCAAAGACCCAACCTAGGTTGTCCTTTGAGATATCTGAAGATCCTTTTGACTGCTTGAAAGTGAGATTGCTTAGGCCTCACTTGAAATCTGGCACACAAACATACAACAAACATAATGTCTGGTCTTGAAGCTGTTAGATACATGAGGGAGCCTATCATGGATCTATAATGATGAACATCCACATCCTCCCCCTCAAGATCTGCAGTGATCTGTTTGTGTGTTTCCATAGGTGTGCTTGCAGGCTTTGCTTCTGAAAATCCATACTTTGTAAGTATATCCTGCACATACTTGGATTGACTTATGAAAATGCCATCTTTCTTCTGTTTAACCTGTAGCCCAAGGAAGAATGTGAGTTCACCCATAGAGCGTATCTTGAATCTTTTGTGCATCAACACCTCAAACTCCTTGCACATATGATCTTTTGTGGATCCAAAGATGATATCATCCACATAGATTTGTACAATCAGGATGTCCTTCTTCTTCCTTTGAATGAAAAGGGTCTTGTCAATGATACCTCTTTCAAAATCATTTTCCAAGAGATAGGTAGACAGAGTGTCATACCATGCTCTTGGTGCTTGATATAGCCCATAGAGTGCCTTCTTTAATTTGTATACTTTGTCAGGAAAGTTAGGATTCTCAAACTCTGGAGGATGACAAACATACACTTCTTCATAAATTTTCCCATATAGGAATGCACTCTTAACATCCATCTGATATACTCTGAACTTCATGAAAGAAGCATAGACTAGAAATGGCCTAATTGCCTCAATTCTGGCTACTGATGCAAACACTTCTTCATAGTCTATCCCCTCTTCTTGTGTGTACCCTTGTGCCACAAGTCTGGCCTTATTCTTTATCACTATCCCTCTCTCATATTTCTTATTCCTGAAAATCCATTTAGTTCCAATTTCCCTGTGTCCTTGTGGAAGGTCAACCAGATCCCACACATCTTGCAGCACAAACTGCAGCAGCTCCTCTTTCATTGCTTCTATATAGCTTGGGTCTTTCATTGCATCATAAGCCTTCTTGGGTTCAATCTGGGATAGAAAACAGGACAACAAACCTGACTGTAAGTCTTTCAATCCTCCTAACTTACTTTGATGCCTTGTGGTCATGGGGGAATTGATATCACCAATCACCAACTGAGGAGGATGATTCTTCTAAGTTCTTGTTTGAATGACAGCCTCCTCATTAAAATTTGCATCAAGATTAGAGTCATTCTTTTCAGGAGTGTTTCCACCAAAAACTGAAGAATTTTCATCATCAGTATCATCCTCTGACAATGTGGGCATTTCAAGACCTGTGTTTTCTGAACCTGAAGGATGAGCATCCTCTTTTTCACCTTTATCATCTTCATCACCTTTATCATCTTCATCCTGTTCTGGTTCAGAATCATCTGTTTCTGAATCATCTTTCTTTTCTTGTTGACAAAATTCAACAGGATCAACTGTAGGTATAGGGAACAACACAAACTCTTGTCTCTGTTCTTGTACCTTTTCTGAACTTGTTCCTGCAATTTGCTCATTACTAAAACCCAAAGAATTTGTTAGTGAATCAATGTCAAACAGCCAATCAGGACCTGTACCAATCTGATTTGGTGTGTTCTCATTGCATTTGACATTTTCACTTTCCTCTATAATCCTGGAAAAACTGTTGAATACTCTGTATGCCTTACTCTGAGAGGAGTATCCAACAAGAAATCCATCCTTAGATTTGCTTTCAAACTTGCCTAAATGAGATTTGGTGTTGAGAATTGTGCAAGGACACCCAAAAGGTTTGAAAAATCCAATAAAAGGTTTCTTCTTTTTGAAAAGTTCATAAGGTGTCTTTCCTTGGGATTTGACTACTAGAACTCTGTTTTGGACATAGCAAGCAGTATTAACTGCTTATGTCCAAAAAGTGATGGGTAGCTTTGAATATGCCAATAGAGATATAGCAGCCTCAATTAATGTCCTATTTCTCCTCTCAGCAACACCATTCTGTTGAGGAGTCCTAGGAGCACTGAATTGTCTCTCAATACCTTTAGTCTCACAAAAGTTGTTTAAGTCACTGTGTTTAAACTCAGTTCCATTATCAGATTTGATGACTTTAACTCTTAGATTTGTTTGGTTTTCAATCCTATGGACAAAGGATTTGATCAGTCCACTTGTCTCATCCTTAGTCCTCAGAAAATATACCCAAGTAAATCTAGAGATGTCATCAACAATGACTAAGCAATAGGATTTCTTACCAATTCTCATCACATTTGTAGGACCAAAAAGATCCATATGCAATAACTGAAGGGGTGAAGAGATTGTGTTTATTTCTTTGGACTTATGAGAAGTTTTGTGCTGCTTGCCTTTAAGACATGCAACACAATGATCATCACATGAAAACACTTTTTGAGGCAAACCTCTTACAAGGTTGTTTTTCACAAGTTTGTTCATAGTTTTAAAATTCATGTGACACATCCTTCTGTGCCAAAGAGATGATTCATCTAAAGAAGCTTTTGAAAACAGACAGTTTTGTGATGAATCAGATGAAACACTTTCTAAGTCCAAACAATAAACATTATCCTTTCTAGGAGTTCTAAGTAGTATCATATTTTCATCAACTACCTTGAATCCTGGAGCAAGGATAATACATTAAGTATCACTAAATAATATACTATGTTTCTTGTCACAAACCTGTGATACACTTAACAGGTTGTATCTCAATTGCTCAACATAGTAAACATCTTCAAAAGTCATCTTACCTTTTGAAACCATACCTTTACCACTTATGTTACCTCCTGCTGGATTGTCACCAAAAGCAACACGTCCTCCATCAAACCTTTTGAAATTTTGAAGGCAGGCCATGTTACCTGTCATGTGCCTAGAGCAACCACTATCTACATGCCAAATGCTCTTCCTCTTGAGCTGTTGGTTGCCCTGCATATAAGATAAAACAGTTAGTGTCTAGAGGGAACCCAAGCCAAACTGGTCTTGGGTTGCCCTTTCTCATCAACATACTCATACTCAGTAAGCTTAGTCTTGTTGAGATGATCAGAATTTGGAATCTCATGGCTGGAATATTTTGTCCTAATTATAGGCTTGACAGTATTAACACTGGTAGCAGTACTATCCTTGTTAGCAGTACTAACTTGGTCAGCAGTAGTATTGCTATCAGCAGCACTATTTCTGTTAGCAGTACTATTTGAGGTATCAGTACTAACAGATTTAGTGCCTTTTGGAACCCAAATTTTGACAAAGTTGTTTGCTTTCCTATTTTTTGAGTTACTCCTTGATTGGCTTGGAGTATTTTCTTTTGCTTTAGCAAACTTATTCTAAATATGAGATTTTGCAGTGCCAGTTTTCATTGGTGTTGTTCTCACATTATCAGTCATGTGGTTCCTTGATTGTCTTGATTGCTTCCTATAACCAACAGAATTTAGTGTTTGTCTTTGAAAAGTAATTCTTTGGTTAACAGGATTTAAATAACAGTATTTGGCTAAATGATTCAACTTGCCACAAATGAAACAAGGCTTTGGTCTATTGATTTTGCTTAGATCAATACCTTGTTTTTTAGCCCACTAGTTATTTCTGTTTCTCTGATTTCCCCTTATTTTATCATGTTGATGGGGCTTGATCTGTTGACAAGTGCAGGGATTTACAACAGTAGTTTGCATATAGTGAACTCCCTGTACCTTTTCCTTCCCTTTCCTGGACGTTTCTACATTCTTACTCTTTTTCTCTTTCCTAGAGGTCTCAACTTTCTCACTCTTAACAAATGGTTTACCCCCCCCCCCTCTCATTTGTAAGAATATCGTTTTCTAGGGGAATTTCTTTCTGGTCTTCCTTAATCTTATCCTCAGTGTTCTCTTCTTCAGACTCTACCTCAACCACTACTTTGTCTAGTGGATCTACTTCTGTGGCTCCTGCAGGTAAGTCCTTCTTATCTTGTCTTTCTAAGAGGTCTGAGGTAAGAGGAATATAGTTGTTATTGTAAGGTGGAGGGGTGTTGTTGTAACCTATACCTCTCTTCAGTTTGTCATGAACTTGAGATTTGACTAAAGTGTCCATTGCTTTAGAAGCATTGGAAAATTTGTCAATGTCTAATTTGGCCTTCTCAAATTCACTCCTAACTTTCTCACATTCCACTCTAGCCTTCTCTAGCTTAATCTCTAACTCCTTCTTCTCCCACTTCCAATAGTTGTGATCATATGAATGTTGAAGTTCATTGGCCTGATATGCCTTGATCTGTTCTTCAAAATTCACAATGATCAAACTAGACTCTCTCCTAGGTTTCTCCAACTTGTTAATATCATCACACATGCTCTGATTGTGATCCCTGTACTTCTTAACAGTTTCAAGACAGGCTTTAGAGCAAAGTTTAGATTTTACCTCTGTGGGTATTGCTGTGCTTGAAGACTCTGAAACCTCAGCCATCAATGCTTGATTCTGGATTGCATCATCTGCTTGATCACTCCAATCAAGCCCATTCCTTCTTGTGAGACAAGTGTTTGAGATGAGTTCCCGTTGTTGTTGTAGTTTGTGGACTTTGATTGTTGATTATTGCTCCCATGCTGTTGAGAAGTTCCTCCTCTGCATTCTCTTGCAAAGTTGCCCAGTTTATGATACTTGTAGCATTCCACCTTGGATTTGTCAAATCCAGCACCATCTTCTCTTCTCATGGCAAAGTTGTTTCTTCCTGTTCTTTTAATGAATCTTTTGATTCTCATGGTGAGCATTGCCATTTGCCACTTGATGTCCATCTCTTCAAGATTATCAACATTGATCTGCTCCAGATCATCATTGATAAGAGAAGATTTAGCATGGCTAGCAAGGAAAGCTTCCAAAACAGAATAATTGGGTCCATCCTGTTTTGAGCTATAAGCAGCACTACCTAATTCTGTATTAGCAGAAGAATAGGTAGTAGATGATAAGAGAGCAGCATTGTGAGAATATCCAGACGGCTTCTTCTTTGATTCAACCTCTGCTTCAAACACTCTGAGATCATTTTAGAGGTCATCAAGTTCCTTATCCTCCAGATTATCATTCTGCCTGATGGATACTGTATACATTATCCATTCTTCACCAAGAGATCTTAGAAAATTTCTATTGACATCATCCTAGTCCATCTTGACACCAACAGTGGCCAATTCTCCAATCAACTTGTTGAACCTATCAAAGGTTTGAGTCATAGACTCATTCTTTGTAGACATAAAATTTTCATACTGTTGCTTGAGAATTGCTTTCTGATTTCTCTTAGTGCTTTTGGTACCTGAAAACCTCTTCTCCAAGGCATTCCACAAGATTTTTGCATCAGCACAGTTGCAAAACTGATGTTGATATTCATTAGGAATTGCCAAGAGCAGAGTGCTAAAGGCTTTCATCTCAGTCTGCCTCATCTTTCTATCTCCATCAGTCTTTGGTGGAGGTCTCTTGTCATCTGTTCCCATCTCTCCTTCACTGGAGGGACCATTCTCAATGATGTCCCACATTGAGTAGTCTGTAAGAAGTATATACTGCCTGATCCTGATTTTCCACATGTCAAACTCATTAGGTTTGAGCATGGGAATCTTTGAAACAAGAACACTGTCGTTTGATCCGTCCATGATGATTATTGATTTCTGAGTTCCTAAGGCTCTGATACCACTTGTCAGGATCGAAATTCAACACAAGAATTTAAATAAACACTCATAAACTTTGTTAAAGAAGTTGCGGAATAACACTTTAACAAGAAATCAATGGAACAGTATATGAATTCAAATCACAAGTTGTATTGAATTAACTTGATGATTATAACCAAAGCCTCAATCTGTTGAATAGGCTCAACAGACGTTTAAAACTTCTCTAATGAAAGGATCACTCAGAATCTTGAGGCTAATTCTCTGTTAAAAACAAAAGACGTCTATTGAATAATCTAAGACTTCTAGACTATATATTTACAAAACATATTACAAGATAATTATAAAAGTAATGTTGATCTTCAACATCCATTCCATAATTATCTTCAACTCCTTGTCTTTCGCTTCAAGTAACAAACCATCCTTATCAACATCAACAGTATTAATTCTTCTAGCAGTATCTTCTTATCATCAGCAGTACTAACATACTAGCAGTAGTAACTTCCAACTGGCAGTACTAACTCTCAAAGCAGTACTAACTATTCAAGCAGTACTAATACTACTAGCAGTAGTAATCTCTTCTATTAGCAGTACTAATGTCTTCAGCAGTAGTAATCTTCAAGTCTCAGCAGCACTATCCAGACTTATCATGTTTTAGACCCAACACAAAGATCTTCAGAACTACAAGATGAATCAGTTGAGCTTCAACAAAAGTATATGGCTTTTGAAGAAAATGTATATGCTTTGAAAATAAAAAATGCTGATTTGATGAAAAGCATTAAAGAAGATAAAGTTAAAGTGAAACTTCAAAGCCAACTGAACAGAAATCATCAGATTTGCAAGATGAATCAGTCAAGCCTCAAAACAAGTTTAAGGCTTTCGAAGAGAAAATATCTGCCTTGGAGATACAGAATGCTGAACTGAAGAAAAGTCTCCAAGCAGATAAAGTTAAATCTGATTCAGAGAAATCTTATGGTCAAAAGCTGTCTGATTATTCTAAGAAATCTAACCAAGAGAAGAAGGATCTGGAGCTGAGATGTTTAAAACTTTCTAAGCAAGTGTCTGAATTTGAAAAGATAATAATCACTGAAAGAGACACTTTCGCCAAAGAAAGAAAAGTTCTTGAAGATAAAAATTCTGAATTTTCCAAACAGATCTCTATTCTACAAGACTCACTTGAGCAAGAAAGAAAAGCTTTTCAAGAAAACAAAAAGTCTTTGGAGATTGAAAAGAAGAAATATGAAAAAAAAAATGTTGGGATCTTCAATGAAATTTCTGATAAAACCAAGAACTTACAAAAAGATTTTGAGCTTGAACGCTTACATTTTGAATCTGAAATATCAAAGCTCATATCCAAAATCACTGTTCTATCATTAGATGTCCAAAATGAAAAGAAGGCCAAATCTGATTTGAAACAGAAATTTGACACACTTTCAGATGAAAGAAATATTTTGACTAAAAAGATAAATGACTTGGAAGCTGCAAACATTGAATTGTCTGATAAAGTAATAACTGATGTGATTAGCCAATCACCTGTTGATAACTCAACAGAATCAGTCTGTTGTTTCAAAACAGCTTTAAGTTCCATTCATGATCAAAATGTTTTCAAAAAGAACAGTGTCAAATCTAAAATTGTCAAATCAAGTCAGATTCGACCATCAAATCTATTTTATGATGAATCTGTTGAAGGTTCACCAAATTTTTATGTAAAATCTCTTGGAAAGAATTCAAAGAAAAATCAGATGGTCTGGAGAGTGAAGAGTTCTTCAGATGAAGAGAAGAAGAAGGACAAAGTATCTGCATCTACATCTAAAGCCAAAAGGAACAGTGTGCATAAAGGTAACTCTTTTGGTAATCCTGATATGCTTTATTCTACTAACTATTTGATCAGGATTGCTCAAAGGAAAATCTGTTGTTCTTACTATGGAGAGAATGATTTCGTCCAACAAGAATCTGCTCATAACTGGTACAGATCTTACAGAATTACTTCTCAGATATTAGTCTAATGAGTAGTGGATTCCTAAATCTAACATACTAGGACCCAAATACCAGTGGGTACCAAAATATGTTAAATCTGTTTTGCAGGTACCACAGGTTTAGGGGGAGCAAGATGTTTGACTTCTAAGTACTACAACTTAGAACTCGGACTTTAATGTCAAAGACAATGGCTCTTGAATAATTCAGTTCAAGACCCGGATCTTAAAGTCAAAGAGTAAAGGCTTTTGAACAAAACAGTTCAAAACCCAAACTTAAGTGTCAAGATTGTGGCTTCTGATCACATGACAGATCAGGACCCGTTCTTAAATATTCAGACATGGATATTTTGTAAATATCCAGGGGGAGCTTATCTGACCTAAATCATTCTATCATGATTTAAGGGGGAGCTTAAATGTAAGTATCTTCTAATCTTAGATCTTTGATTGTTTGAAAGAAGAACAACTTTTGAACATGAAAAACGCTTTCTTAAATGTTCAAACCACTTCTTGTTCTCAAAAGATTTTATGAATTTAGAAGTGTGATTTTAAATGTTTTTCATTTTGAGCTTCAATGTTTAACTGACCATGTGTTTCCAAAGATTAATACTCGCGTATTATCTTGTCTATATACTGTAAAGTATTCACACACATCGGTTCAGTACTTCATTTTAATCTGTTATTACCATGTCTCTAAACGAACCTATTTTTCGATGGTAATACTCCCGTTTGCTTTCAAATATTGTTGAGCATCAATCATCATTTCCAAATTTGTGCGTTCATTGCAAAATTGTTTATATTCGTTCATATAAACAAAATATTCAGTTCTTTGATACCCTAACCATTTTATTTGATCTGATTGATACATTGTCAGATTCTCAAAACAATTCTCTTGATTTCATTTCATTCATTTAATATCCTTGTTTTGAGAGATCTTTAAAGTTCAATTGCTCAAATTTCATTCATATTTTTAAAACGAGCATACATTCTGACACTGTTATCATTTTTGTGCTTATCTGTTCAAGTTAAACTGTTGAAAAACCATTCTTTATAGGACTTACATGGGATTCATGTGTGAGCTTAAACAGAACTTCCATGGATTCACGTTACCTAGTGTTTCCTACCCAGGAAGTTATCCGTGAGTGATTGAGGGGTGAGGGGTCAAAATCAAAGAGTGGGGGAGATAACTCATCCGGTTGATTTTTTCTCAGTGTGTGGAGCGGAAAAATGGAAATGAGAGTTTGGTTAGAAGTGAGCTTTAATGTTAAAAAGAAAGAGGGTGTGAGAACAGAGTTAAAAGAATATCAAAACTTTGCACCAACCACTTTCTGAGCCGGGCAGCCACATCTACTGATTGGTTCACATTCTTTGGTGACCATCATTGAAAAAGGCAGTGAGCCCATGCCAACTCTTGCAATTACCCCACCAACCACTCGTTTCTTTCTTAACAAAGAAATGTTTCATTTTCTTTGGGGACGCAACATATATGCTATCTAGTCTTCACTCGGAAGATTTAGAAATTGAAAAAGAAGGAAAGTTGCCCTACCTTCGCACCTCTTTCATGCACATTGAGTCCGTGTAATACTTGTTGTTGTCTCAACAGTTTACACATTTTGAACCTTATGAAACACAATCATTGTGCCAAATTCTTTCATACACAAGCACGAGCACACAGAAAATTGTTTTTCTGTCAGAACATTCATAGATAAACCTTGTGTTTTTCAATGATTGAATGGAAGTCCTGGGGAGTCATCATCAAACCAGCTCCTTAAATTGTACATTCGTTGTACACAGTAACTCCGTGTTACTAACAGACACTCCTAACTGTTTCATTTGTTGAATCAGGGTTACGAAGTTCATTATATCTGGATTTGAAAAGGTTCGGGTATATACAATTCATGATTCAGCTATTCAGATCAAAGGGCAGAGAATGTCAAATGTATCTCAAAGGGGGAGAATATTTGAAAAAGGGGGAGATTCAAAGAAAGTGCTGAAATTGAGAAATTTTTGATGATAATGATGCTCACAATCATCAAAAAGGGGGAGAAATTTACAAAGATCAATTTCAGAGATGAGATGTCAAAAAGTGGAAGAAATTTCTGAAAGATTCAAATTTCAAAGCTGATTTGAAGAAAAGAGACTTTCTAAAGATGATTCTGAAAGTCCAGGCCAGATGAAAAGAAATCATTCTGAGATTATTCAAAGTCAAATTAGAAGATTCGTGAAAGTTCGTTTTTCCAAAGACGATCAAGAGATCAGAGTGATGAAGATAAAGTTTTTGAAAGATTCCTCGAAGTTTCTCAAAGGTAAAAGATTTCAAAGAAGTTTAAAGAAGGTTCAAAGATGAAGTTTTCATAGTATTGTTTCAAGACTTTAAATGATTCGTTTTGAAGACTTGTTGACTTTCTAGAGATGCAAAGTGTTAAAGACTTTTCAAGATTCTTTAACAACTTCAGAAAGAGCTTCAAAGTTCAAAGTCGTCAAATTTAAAGATTGAAGAATCAAGAGTTGAAGACTATTGTAATTTTTTTTAAATCTTGAATACAAAGGGGGAGATTGTTAATGTATTTTATTGTATCCAAGATTTAATTAGAAAAGTCAAGTCTAGCAAAGTCAACAAGGTCATTGTTTCTAAGTTAAAGTCTAGCCTAAGTCAATATGAGTTTACTTTGTTGTTAATCTTGTGATTTTAGTTCTCATATAAATAGTGTTTCCTTTGTAATAGTTTGTAGGTGGTTCATCATTGCAATATACATATGACTACGTTTCTTTCTCTACTCTCTCTCTAGAATTAACATTGTTACATCTTGAGAGTGTTAGAATAGCTTGATTTGATCTGGGAATACAATTTCAGACACTACTTTATTTCTCAAAAAGTAAGGTAAGGATCTGATACTTGTACAAATTTATGTTAACGACATCATTTTTGGCTCTACTTCACAAGAATTGTGCGTAGAATTTGAAAATATCATGAAAAAGCGTTTTCAAATGTCAATGATGGGTGAACTCACATTTTTCTTAGGCCTGCAAGTTAAGCAAACCCTGGAAGGGATTTTTATAAATCAGGCTAAATATATCAGATACATGTTGAAGAAATTTGACATGAACTCTACTTCACCCATGAAGACTCCCATGCAAGCTGGCAGTCTATTGGATGCTGATATCTCCGGAAAATCAGTAGACCAACATACTTACAGAAGTATGATTGGATCTCTTCTTTATTTGACAGCAAGTAGGCCAGATATTATGTTTGCAATATGCTTTTGTGCAAGGTATCAGGCGAATCCTAAAGAGTCACATCTTTCTGCTGTAAAAAGAATCTTGAGGTATCTTAAAGGCACACCAAATTTGGGCCTTTGGTATCCAAAAGATTCTAAGTTTGAATTAATAGCATATACTGACACAGATCATGCAGGAAACAAATTAGACAGGAAAAGTACATCAGGAGCATGTCACTATCTAGGAGATAAACTGGTCAGCTGGTCATCAAAGAAGCAGAATTGTGTATCCACATCTACAGCTGAAGGGGAATACGCTGTGGCTGCAAGCTGCTGCTCACAAGTTCTGTGGATGAGAACCCAGCTGAGAGATTATGGATATACTTTTCACAAGGTACCAATCTACTGTGATTCCAAGAGTGCAATAGCAATCACATCAAATCCTGTGCAGCACTTAAAGACGAAGCACATAGATAGCAGGTATCACTTTATTAAAGACCATGTTGAAAAAGGTGATGTAGAAATGCATTTTGTTTCAACTGCCTTGAGGATGCTGATTTGTTTACAAAACCTCTTGATGAAAAGAGATTTAATTTTCTAGTCAGCAAACTTGGTATGTTGAACCTTAATGAATACTTACATCATTCTTTATATTTATGAGGGGGAGCATTTCTTTACATTTGGTATGCTTTTGTAATTCATTTACTCAATTTTCAAAAGGCTGGATACTGTTAACAAACCTGGACTCATGGTCCATGAGTACCAAAAGATTTATCTGTTTTACAGGTTTGTATATTGGACAATGACTTCTGATCACATCAGATCAGGACTCGTACTTCATGATTTGTGCTTAACAGCAAAAATCAAGGGGGAGAAATTAAGATATGTGCATACTTCGAGGGGGAGCGTAATGCAAAAGTCTGTAAGTGTGTATATATGATTGAAAGATCTGAAAAGTCTGAAAAGTTTTTCCTTAGAAAAATGTTGGTTTTGTGCTAAAAAGTCATTTTTGGAAAGTTGCTATTTTGGGAAAGTCAAAGTTTTCCTTTTTAGAAAGATTTCATTTTTGGAAACTTTTCTCAAAATTTTTCAAAGTATGGAAACGCGCAACGCACTATGCTTACGCTAAAACGCGTAAGACATAGTCTGTGAGTTCACCAAATGCGCAAGGCGTTACTTGCGAGTTTGGCAAAAGTGCAAGGCGTTACTTGCGAGTTTGGTGAATGCGCAAGATGAAGCTAGCGAGTTTGGTGAATGCGCAAGATGAAGCTAGCGAGTTTGAGCAAATGCGCTAGATGAGGTGTGCGAGTTTCTTAAACGCGCAAGACACGACTTGCGAGTTTGGGCGATTAATTTCTTTCAGCTTGCGAGTTTCAAGTTCTTTACTCTTTAGGCTTGCGTGTTTCACGAATTTTTCACTTAAATTGTTTCTCAAGTGAAAAACACACACATATTTGTCAATTTTTGAGACAAATACCTTGTTTCCTTGATATGATAGAAGAAAAACTCCATTTGTGCGTTGTTTGCGAGTTTGTGTGCTATGAACAGGGACTTATGAGTTCTTTGACTAGCGAGTTCCTTGACTAGCGCGTTTTGTCGAGTTTATATATGTTCTATCTCTTCATTTCTCTCATTATCAACTAGCGGATTTCAGCACTTAGCGATTTTTTCTCTCAAATTCTCTTGCGATTTTCGACTTTCCAGTTCATCTCTTTCGAAGAATCAGTGTAGGTTATCTTGTTAATGTTTAATTGATTGATTGTTCTTCATTTCAGATTCGATTTCTTCAAGTTCTAGGGTTTCATTTTCAGTTTTGTTGATTAAAGTTTTTTCGACTGTTCATCTTCTTGATTCTTTGTTTTTCTAAAATGACAGACACTACCATTTTGGGTTTGTTCTTTCAAACTAATATGGTGTATGAAAATCATACTTGATATCTGTTGGGTTTTGTTCAAAATATTGATTTTTGCAGGTTTCCATTAACTTCTAGACTTGAATATATGAACGACTGAATTCTGAAATGGACTCTTAATTTATTGGATTAAAGCTTTAAGCTTTTGCACTGGACTTATAAATTCATGACTTAAAGTTTCGAACTTTTTGAACAAGAACAAGCACTGGATGAACTTGGATTTCAAATCAGGAACATTAATCATTTCATTCAAGATTAAAATAAGCTTAAATGTTATAAATCAGATTCTTGAATCTAAAAGTGAAATATTTGAATTTTTGAAATTCAAATTTGAATTTCAAAGTTTTCAAATGAATAGTGTTCTGAAATTTCAAAATATAATCAGATTTGTAATATTTCTTGGCATTTAAAGTTCAAACCTAAGATTTGAGAAGTTCTAATTACAGTTCATATCAATATTTTGCAAGTTTAACAAGTCTAAGAATTTTGGGTAATCTTTGCAGAATCAACTTTATAAGTATTTCCAGATTTCAAGTATTATTTTTAAATACAACATTATTTTGACAGAATAAATTCAAAGTGTTAAGTGTTGTCAAAATTTTTTTGTCTTGTGTGTTGTTGTTACTTTCTGTTCATCTGAAGTTGCAATTTGTTTTTCTGCAACTTACTATGCTTTCAATTGCAATATCTCATAGTACATTGTTCTGTACTTCAAAATTGGTTTTCTTAAAACAAGTTTTTGGATTTATACTGACATATTGGATTTTATCCAATACTTTTGATATTTTTCAGGAAATCAATGGCGGAGGAAAATATCAATGACCAAAGTGTTCAGATGGATGAACATGATCCGAATGTTTCACGGGAGATGCCGATGCCTTCTTCCCGATCTCATTATTCTGAAATTGGTGCAGATCCAGATCTTCAATTGATCAATCCTCAAGATTATCTTTCTTTGTCACCAAACAATCTCATGTGATCTTTGACAATCTCATGGTCAAGCCACTGATAAAGGAGATCCTGAAAAAACCATCCAATCTGCATTGCCTTAACTACAACTGCTACTGTGCCAATGATCTACTTACAACAAGCATGGAAAACCATTGAGCATGTGGTGCAAGGCAACAGGAAATATTTCACAATCCGCATTGACAATTTCACATCCATACTGACCTATCAGAGATTAAGATTGCTTCTAGATCTTCCTTTGCCAGACTCAAGAGAAGGAAAGACTACTTTTGATCCTTATCCAACAGATCAAGAAATGTTTGCTGGTATTCTTGCTCTAGGATATGTTGGAAGCCTTACAAAGATGAGTGACTTTAAGAAGTCAAATTTGCCTCCATTCTATTATCAGTTCTTTTCAGTGATCAACAAGGGTTTGACTTCACGACATTCTGGGCATGACAACACCAACATTCATACTCTAAGATTGTACCATGCTATCATCTATGATCTGCATGTTGATTATGTTGTGGTTATCTGGACTGAGCTGTATGATAAAGTTCTGAGCAAGAGACATTCAAAGAAGCCAAAATATGTGCCTTATCAGAGATTTTTACAACTCATTGTCCGAGGCATATTGAGATCCAGCCGAGATGTTCCAAAGAGAGACTACATCATGAGATCGCCCCAGAAAATGAAATGACACATCTTCAAAAACAAAAGCAATCCTTTACTTTTGTGATGCCAGTACCTGCTGCACTGCTTGCTTATGCCAATCTAAACGCTCTGTGTGTTAGGAAATATAGGGAGTCCATGGGATTGCCAGAGCCGGAGATACCTACCCAGGACGTAGAGCCAGTTAGTCGAGCGGAGTCAGTGAGGGTTCAACATACTACGGGGGTAGTTGAACGGGAAAGTGAGCAGAGAGAAAATTTGGAGAGGGGTTCAGGAGAGGGTCAAACTTCTGTACTGGAGGGTGTGGGAACACAGGCACAATCTGCCACGCATTTAGTGATTCCCACATCTCAACCTGAGATTGCTATCATTTCTCAACTGGGCACTCAGAAAGAGAATCTCAATGAAAGTCAGAATTCTGAAAGAACTGTATCGATCGGACAAGCAAGATCTTCTAGTACTTCGGTACCATCAGCAACAACAGAACATAATGCAACAAATCAAGGAAATGATCAGAATAATGATGATGATGATAACATGGGTCACAACTTTGGATATCTAGAGAATGTTTCTTTACATCATAGTCTTGGTTCTATTGCTAGAGATCTTGACTTAGAAGGTGTTGATTCAACGATCATGAATGTTGAACACGGAGTTACAAGGACGGATGAGGGAGCATTACTTGAAAATCTAGAAAGTGTGAGAACTAGAGTGAATGAAGGAAGAGAATATGGTGAGCGTGTGTGTACTCGAACCTACCATTCTAGAAGGGCAGCCACATCTACTACCTCACCGCATGTGTTGCGAGCAGGAGGTATTGAAACAGACATTAGTCACCCACTAATGCATTTGCACACCTCTACCATCCATTCTGTTGTCTCTCAACAGACAATGGTCTCAACTTCTCACGGGGTTTTAGCACATAATCTACCTAATCTTCATTCGGAAGGTTCAGGTATTGAAAATAGAGATCAGTTGCCCCCGATCTCACTTCCTTCGTGCACACAATCGAGTCTAGAACCTTTTACTTTTTCAACTTCTTTGGCTAGGACACATATTTCTGCTAATATCGGGAGTCTTAGTGCCCCAATCGGAACATCTATAGTAGCTCCGCAATCCGGACTACGAGGATCAGGTGGAAGTCCTGTCATTGCTAACATTATGCCAGATTTGAGAACAAGCCACACTATTGTATCTTCAACAACTATGTTAAAAGGAAGCTTAAGTAGCCCCGGTGTTGCTTTACCCGAATTCGTTTCAAAGGAATTTCTCAATGACGCCCTAAAGGTCGTTGAAAACTCTTTATCACAGAAGTTTTAGTCAGAGATGAATAAAGCAACTGAAAAGTTTGAGGAGGAGATTGGAAAGGTGATGAGAATGTTGAAATGGAAAAATCTAGTTGTTGAGGAGCCTGAGCAACCACTTCCACCACCTTTTGTTCCAGAACCACCACCAGTTCAATCCGTTTCTGAGTTGAAATCTTTACTATTGGCTCAGTTGTTATCCGAAGCTCCAGCAGATCAAACCGAAGTAGATCTTATTGGATTACTGAGACAACAATCCCAACTAATTGTTTCTCAAGTTCCAGTAGATTATGTTACACAATCTCAGTTCAACCAGTTCAAAGATTCAGTGGAGAAGAACTTCAATGACCTAACCACAGCAGTACAACTTTCTTGCTAGGCTCAACCTGATGCAGTTTTAAAGAAAAGACATGATCGTGATTCTGATCAAGATCATGAGGGGGAGATGAATAAGAGACAGAAAACTGCAGAAGATACTGTTATTGTTACTGTTGAGAAGCAGGGGACCAAAGTAGCTGAAACCGTTCATGGAGAACATTTAGAATAGGAACAGTTGGATGAGAATGCTCCACAGGCTGAAGTGGAGTTAATGATCTATGATAATACGGAATCAAGGGTTGAAAAGCCTGCGATTGCTACTGTTGAAGAAGTTATGGAAATGTTGGGAGTCACAGCTGAAAATTTTGTCAAACTAGATGATTATGCAAGTGATGATGATGAGCAAGCTGCTGCTAGGTTTGACAGTTATTGGAGAGTAAAGCAGGAAGGAATGGATGTTATTGAGCACAATATTGAAAGTGATGGACCAGATCCTGAGAATTCAATTACAATTGAAGAGTTTGTACAGAATGCCATTTCTCAAGGAAATCTGAAAATTTTGTTGATCTTGACAGTGAAGATGAAGAGATTGCAGATCTTGATCAAACCTTTCCAGTTAAACAAGCAGAAGTTGTGGAGGTTGCACATAATGTTAGTACAATTGATTATGCTCCACCAACCTATACACTGTTTGATGAAGATGTAATTTTGACTGCAATTCCAATAGTTTCTCCCACAAGAAATTTTTCTGTCCCTGAAAATCTTGATGCTTCTGAACCAAGAGTTGCTCTACCTTTACCTGAAGATTTTGATTCTGAAGAACCAGTCGATCAACCCAAGCAAAAACCAAAAGCTGACAAGCCCAAGAAGTCTAAAAGGTCAAGAATTCCTACTTCAAAGCCCAAACCAAAAGATCTTGAAGAAGAAAGGCCAATTATTGTTGATATCCAAGACTTCAGAAATTAACTGTACAAAGAAAGAAATCAAAGAGAAAAGGAGGAAAGGCAGTTAATTCGAGAAGCAAAAGCTGAACTAAGAAAAGAGGAAGAAGAAGAAGCCCGAGCCAAAACAAATGTACTTCCTTACATTCGGAACCCTGATAGCCCAAAGATACTAAGTGCAACTGAAGCCTCTATAAAGCTAAAGCCAAATCTTGTTTTTGTCACTTCAATGGAAGTGGAAGAATTTTCAAAAGCTCATGGTCCAGAAATAGAATCAATGCAAGCAGAAGAGCTCATCTCTTATGAATTCAGTGACATAGGGAAGGTTACTTTCAAGGGAGATGTTAGAGTTGGTTTTGTTCCTTATACAGGCTATGATGTTGAGGGGGACTCTTTGAAGTTTATTGAGATCATCAGAAAGTCACTCAAAAGTACCATTCTTGGAAGAGTCAACCAAAATCTTTGTTTCATCTCTGCAACTAATTGATGAAGGAAATTTCTATGGTGTTGGAGATAGAGATAAGATTTATCAGGCCAACTACATCAGATTCATGAAGACTCAGAGCAGACTTTCCCCAGTTGCCAAAAGAGAAGAGATTCTGCAGATCCAAAATGTTCACATATGCAAGATTCTAAATGTCCACTATCCAAAGTTCACAGTTCAAAGAAAAGATATGCAGATCAGTACCTTTACAGAAGCTGATTTTGATAACTTGACCTTCTCAGACATTATGTTCATTGTGAATGAGTTCAGAGACAGGAGGAAGAGAAAGAGGTCACAAGTTGTTGCTTATGCTTTGGATGCCATCAAAAGATTCATGGCAAGGAGTGTCTACAATGCTTACACGATTGATTTTCAACTTGGCATTGAAACCAATCAGAATAGAGTAAACTTGCTGGCACCAAACTTCAACCATCCTAAGATCAGAGTTCTAGAGCCTTTTCAGATCTCCAGATATCCAGAATTGGGTGTGATGTATGTAAACACCAAGTCTAATAAGAAGCAGTTCATGAGAGCATCAGAATTGGCTAAGTTTTCAGATGGTACTTTGAAGTATGTGCAGAAAGTGCTTGAAGATAAGTTGTTTCTGTCAGAGCAGGAAAGGTTCAGAAAGAATGAAGTTGTAAGATCAGTTGAGTCTCTTAACATGGAAGTTATGCTTGAAGAGATCAACAAGAAGATAGAGTTCAGAGAGCACATCAGAAGGTTTGAAGCACACCTTGGGATCAGAAGAATCTGTTTCAGAAGATGGGACCTAAACAAGTTTTTCAAATGATCTAAAAGGGGGAGATTGTTATTGTATTTTGTTTAGATCATTTTTTATTATCTTTATATTGACTTTTTCTTTAGTTTCCTTGTATTTTGGTTGACCTATAAATAAGGTCTTCCTTGTTCATTTGTAAAAAAACTAGTCTTGATTGTAAGCTTTCAGAGAGAATCTAGAGAGAGAAACCCTTGTACCTATCACTTGTGACATCAATACACATGTGATTTCCCCAATGATTCTCATTGTTCTTACTTGTTTTATGATTGTGATTTGATTGGACAATATCAAGCAAGTTTCTCAATACGCGCACCTAGTAGTCTGCGAGTTTTTGTTTCGCGCACATAACGTCTAGCATCAAGTACTTTGAATAGTGCTTTGCGAGTTGTATTGGTTTTCAAGTGGTGATCTGTTTTTGACTTTCAGTCAAATTTTCTGAATTGTTTGGGAACGATCATTCATTCAAGCTCATCTATCATTCAAGATGCCAACTACAGATGAGAGAGGGAATACTGTACTGTCAGCCATAAATGTTGCTGTCATGTACATGCCTGAGATACCGAAAATAGAAGCTGAAAGGGATAAACTGAAAAATCAAAATTCAGTTCTTCTAAAACAGATTCAGGAGTTGAAGTCTAATTTGTCAAATTCTGATAAAACTTCTGATTGTGCAAAATGTGCTAATTATGCTAAATATGATTTTGCAGGTATCATCAGTGCAAAAGAGAAAGAGATTAAATAGAAAGAGAAAATGATTGCTTTAAAAGAAAATACTATTCAGACTTGTGAAAAAGAAATCAAGTTGAAAGAGAGAAAGATTGTGAATCTTCAAAGCCAACTGAAGACAACTGAACAAAAATCATCAGAACGGCAAGCTAAATCAGTTGAGCTTCAACAAAAGTTTACGACTTTTGAAGAAAAGATATTTGCTTTGGAAGCCAAAAATGCTGAACTACTGAAAAGTCACCAAGTAGATAAAGTCAAAGCAAATCTAGAGAATGCTTCTACTCAAAAGCTGTATGATATTTCCAAGAAAGCTAACCAAGAGAAGAAGGATCTTGAGCTTAGATGTCTTAAACTCTCGAAGCAAGTGTCAGAATTTGAAAAGATTTTAATTACATAAAGAGACACCTTTGCCAAAGAGAGAAAAGTTCTTGAAGACAAAACTGTTGAACTTCCCAAACAAATCTCTACATTACAAGACTTACTTGAAAAAGAAAGGAAATGTTTTCAAGAGAAGAAAAAGTCTTTTGATATTGAAAAGAAAAATGCTGAGGAGAAATGTTGGGATTTTCAAAGATATTTCTGAATAAAACAAGAACTTGGAAAAAGATTTTGAGCAAGAACGTCAAATCTTTGAATCTGAAATATCTAAGCTTACATCCAAGATCTATGTTCTATCCTCAAATATTCTTAAAGAACAGATGGCTAGATCTGATTTGAAACAAAAGTTTGACACACTTTTTGCTGAAAGAAACATTTTATTCAAAAAGATAAATGACTTGGAAGCTGCAAATGTCAATTTGTCAGAAAAGATTACAGCTGATGTGATTAATCAATCACCTGTTGATAATTCAACATAATCAGTCTGTTCTTTCAAAACAGCTTCAAGTTCTATTCATGAGAAAAATGTTTTCAAAAACAAAAGTGTACAACCAAATATTGTCAAATCAAATCAGATTCGACCATCTAATCTGTTTTATGACAAATCTGTTGATAGTCTAGTGAGCTTCTATGTTAAATCTCTTGGGAAACAATCAAAGAAAGAACAAATGGTCTGGAGAGTTAAAGATTCTCCTGATGAGAAGAAGAAGGACAAAGCATCTGCATCCACATCCAATTCTAAAAAGAACAGTGTGCATAAAGGTAAATCATTTGGTAATTATGATATGTTTTATTCTACTAATCATTTGATCAGGATTGCTCAAAAGAAGATTTGTTGTTCTTACTGTTGAGCAAATGACTTTGTAAGTAATAACTTTGTAAATTACTGGTATGGTTCATATTATGTAACCCCCACAAGAACTGCAACTAATACTTCAGGACCCAAATACCAGTGGGTACCAAAAGCTAAATTTGTGTTGCAGGCACCCAAAGTTTAAGGGGGGAGAAAGAACATCGACTTCTGATTATTTACAGATCAGGACTCATTCTTCAAAGTTTAAAGAACAAAGGCTTTTGAACAAAGCAGTTCAAAACCCATACTTCAAAGTCAAGATTTAGGCTCTTGAATAATTCAGTTCAAGACCCGCACTTTAAATGTTAAAGGACTATGACTTCTAAGTAACACAGCTTAGTACTCGGTCTTTAATGTTTAATGTTTAATGTTTAACATATGTATTGATATGACAATTACAAGCTTCAACATTGATACAAACACTCATGACACAAACACTATTTATACATGAACATACTTCACTCATGATACTAAACTCTCACATCAAAGGTTCTCTCAAACCACTAAGGTTGACTATTGTGACTTTACAATGCATTGACTTTTCACATTACAACAATTAAATCTTGGATAAAACAAAATACACTAACACCGTCAACGAAAGGTGTTGTCTTCGGGCGGGGTATTTTATATTTATGTTTTCGGTGATGTCTTTTATGGGTGGATTATTGTCCATAATTTTTGTATGTGGAGTATTCGGTCCTACTCGTGTTTTGAGTATTTTAGGAATATGAAATATTATTCATGTTTTCATAAATTGGAAGTCGATTCTACTCTTGTCTGAGTGAGTTTTGGATGCATCATTTTATAAAGTATATTTTGTATTGAGGTGTTCATCTTTGAAAATGCATTTTATTGGAGAACGAGTCGTTTCCAAACATAAAGTGAATCATTTTGAAAAACTATGATTTAAGTTGTATCCTTCCCTTTTAAAAATGTAATTATCCATATGGTAAAACTCTTGAACTCACTAGGCGTTAGCCTAACCTTTATTATTTGTCGGCATGTGCAACACGTTCCGGTTGGGAATAATTCTAGTAACACAGTGAAGAGAGAAGTACTAGCTATGTACCCGAGGAGTGAAAACTTTAATGAAGTCTTCTGCATTAGGTTGAAGAGAGAAACTATATTTAAGGTTGAGTAACACCCGACTTCAATGTAGCCCTTGTATAGAGTTTATAATTCTTGAGGTTATTTATCGAATCATGTTTTGAGGCGTATTGAGTTTGGATATTGTAGGAATATGTGTTGTCTTTATTGGATGTTATATCAAAATTTTTATTAGTTGCTCTTACCAAAATTGAGGGTGTTACAGACGACCAAAGAGGACCTGAGAAAGCAATGACCACCACTCCACAGAAATATGGATGCTTCAATTGCGACAAGTCGGGACACTATACCGTTGAATGCCAAAGCCAACCCAACAGAGGCTAGCCTGTTCGTGATTCTACCTTCTACAAGAAGAAAGTTGAGTACTATGCTCAGAAATCACTAATGGCAGAACATGACAACTGGATCTCTTATGAATCTTTAGATGAAGGGGACATAAACGCATTGTTCTGTAGTATGGCAGAAGTCAATAACTCATAAGCTAACAACGAGGTATCCACTTCTAACTCTTGCTCAAATGAAACAAATATCAAATTGCTTAAACTTACAGAAGAATTTCATATCTTTGAAAAAACTTGTTCTGATTTGAAAAAGAAACTTGCCTTTTATGAGAGAGAAGCTAGACTTCTCACTTAAGAAAAGGATAAAATAACCTTGGAAAAGAAAAGTCTTGAAAATGAACATTTCCCAGAAGTAAAATCTTTGAAAGAAAAAGTTACTCATTTTGAGTTGGCTTTGAAAAATAAGATCAAGGAGCTTGAGGATAAAGGAAGTGACAGAATGTACATTCTAGCTCTTAAAAACTTTTTTCAAAGAGAAAGAGAAGTTCTCCATCAAGAATTGCTCGACAAAGACCTTCTGATAAGGAAGTATCAGGATGCATAGAAGGTTAATGAAAAAGTAAACACCCAAGTTGGCCGAACAGGAATTGGGTTCTGTGATATAGATCCTTACATTGGAAACAAGAGGAACAAATCCTTGTCCTTTATCTTCGGCCCTGGGAAAGTTCAAAAATCAGGTTTTCCTAACTTAACTTTTGTATTTAAGAGGAAAAGAACCTTTGGAGAACTGCATGAGATGAGTCCATTGAAGATGACAAATATTTGGTATCAAAATAGAGATTTTCCATCTTCAACCTCTGTCAAAAGAGAATCTAAACCAAAGAAATATCTGAAAACTCAAGATCAGATAGGACTCTTCAAATTCGGCTATCCTGAAACTCAAGCTCACGTGGCTTTTGTATGCAAGATAATCATTGAAAAGGAATTGTCCTCTGAGGCACCTGAGTTTATTCACTCTTTTGTAGAATGAAGCTTGATGATTTTTTTTTTGAAAACGACTTGAAAGAAACTTATGAAAACAACTTTTTTAACAATCCTGATATAACCTCTGTCGTACAAGAAATCTTTGAACAAGATTTGATGGAAATCTTCATAGTTCCTGAAATTGTCCTATGCGAAAAGGCTTAACTACTTTGATGGACAATAATGGAAGAGATTGTGGCATATGTCCAGAAACTCATGCCTCTGTCCACAGAGACTTTCTTGATTTTGACTCAAAACCTGAGGATGATTCAACTTCTGTCGATTCAGAGAATGGCTCTGTCGAAACAGAGATTGTTCCTTGCAAACTAGAGTATTCTAAACTTTCCTGTAGCATTCCTAACAGAACTATTCTTCCCATGGAAAACTTTGCAAGGATCCCTATCTTCCCTGACTTCCTAGATATGTGCATACAAGCTAAAACATCTCTTAAGCTTGAAAAGATTAACAAACAAAAGGAAGTGTCATCTCAAAATCCAAAAGCTCCAAGACCTTTAAAGCCAGATCATGATAAGTACACTTGGCAACAAAAGCAGAAATGGATTAATAATGACAAATCTTTTACTTCTGTGGCAGTGAAACCAAGGGAGGGTTACCACAGAAGATGGGTACAACTGAAGAATCATCCGGAGAGGAGTTTTCTCAAAAATAAATGTAGCCTAGATAGGTCCTTTTGTAAAAAGAAGTCTAATGCTTGGAGAGATTGTAATGATAAATCCTTTGTACCCATTTTCAATGATTTCAATGAAAAGTTTAAGCAAGTTACATCTAATGTTCATTACTGTGATTGTTTCAAGCTCATGCATCAATTAAGTCAACATTTTTCTGGTCCACACTGTTTCCTCTCTAGACCCAGAGCAAAGAATGCCAAATTCAAGGGTCAAAAGAAACAAAATGGTTCTTCTATTAAAGAAGTTAAAACCAAATATAAGGATGCTAAGGCAACCTTAAAGACTCCTAACAAAAATAGACCCATCTGGAAATGGGTACCTAAATCTCCTTAATCTATGTACCGGAAGCAACATGTGCCCGTGCGGTATCTAGACTCCGGGTGCTCAAGGCACATGACTGGTGACAGGAGGTTACTCTCCTTCTACAAAGAAAAATCTGGAGGAGGCTCTGTAACATTTGGAGATTATAGGAAAGGACAAATCAAAGGACAAATCAAAGGACAAATCAAAGGCTACGGAGATTATAGGAAAGGACAAATCAAAATTTCGATGTATCCAAAGTTGCATATGTGGATGGCCTTAAGCACAACCTGCTAAGTGTAAATAAACTATGTGATAATGGATTCGATGTGAAGTTCAACAAGAAATTTTGCTCTTTGCTAAGTGAAGGAACAAACACAGAGCTTCTGAGAGCCGACAGAAGAGGTTATCTATACCTCATGAACTTTAAAGCAACAAGCAAAAATGAAAAATTTTGTCTTGTTTCAAGTAAGAATGAGGAAGCTTGGCTTTGGCACAACAGGTTTTGTCACTTAAACTTTCATACTCTCGACAAACTTGTTAAACTAAATCTGGTAAGTGGTCTTCCAAACTTAAAATTTGACAGAGATCATCTATGCTCTGCTTGTGAAATGAGTAAACTCAAAAGAGCTTCCCACAGAACCAAGTCAGATGTGTCTTGCACTTGGCCTCTGTATATGCTTCATCTTGACCTCTGCGGTCCAATATCTGTACAGAGCTTAGGTGGCAAGAAGTACATACGAGTTCTCATTGATGAATTTTCTATATTTACATGCGTTGAATTTGTCCGAAAGAAGTCTGATGTTCCTCAAATACTAATCACTTTAATGAGAAAAATCCAAGTTCAATATGACATCAAGGTACAGAAGCTCAAAAGTGACAATGGTACTGCGTTCAAGAACTCAACCATTGATGCCTATCTTGCCGAAGAGGGTATTTCACAGGACTTTTTTGCCGCATGAACTCCACAACAGAATGGTGTTGTGGAACGAAGAAATCGAACACTAGTGGAGGCTACCAGAACTATGCTCACCGCATCAGGATTACCAACTTCCTTTTGAGTAGAAGTTGTTTCAACCGCATGTTTCACTCATAACAGATCTCTGATTGTAGAGAGACATTAAAAGGCTCCATACCACTTAATCAACCAGAGGAAGCCAAACATCAAGTTCTTTCATGTGTTTGGGTGCAAATGCTTTGTCTTGAACGAGCAAATTGGAATGTTTGACTGAAAAGCTGATGAAGCCAAGTTCATTGGTTACTCATCAACCTCCAAGGCATACAGAGTCTACATACTCAAATCAAGAGTGATACTGGAAAGTATCAATGTATCTTTTGACGACTCATTTCAAGTGACTTCTGAGCAAATGAGCTCAGGACTCGGATATCAATCGCAAGCCTCTGGATCAACATCTTCTCGAATAGATGAGTTAAATCAATTATTTGAGGAAATGTTGGATGATGATGATCCCTCTGCGGATGGTCACAGAGCCTCTAGAGTCGAAGTCTCTGCGGACCAAGAACCACAAGGTATATCTCTAACTGGTCCTGACATTACTTCACCCTCTGCAACTACTTGTGTAGGTACAACAATTGAGGGGGAGCATGCAGATAACACGATTAACCAAGATTCCATGATCAATCAAGAGGAACACGTTACTCCAGCGACCACAGAGGACATATATCCAGAGAATGCCGAGAACTCAACTCCAGATACCACAGAGGTTTCTACTCATACTCATGGTGATTCATTAACTCCTGTGATAAGCACAAATGATCAGCCTTCTGCAACAGAAGTTGTTCAAATACCAATCAACTCACCCACAAAAGTACTACCCGATGCTACTAATAACCATCTTCCAAGGATGACCAAGTGGACCAAGAGTCATCCACAAAGTCAAATCATTGGTGATCTTTCTGAAAAAGTAAAGACTCAATCAACTACTGCCAATTTTTGTTTCTACACAAATTTTGTTAGTATGATTGAACGAAAAAAGGTCTCTAAAGCTCTGGATGATCCAAATTGGG
This sequence comes from Arctium minus, assembly GCA_954870635.1. Lineage (NCBI taxonomy): Eukaryota > Viridiplantae > Streptophyta > Magnoliopsida > Asterales > Asteraceae > Arctium > Arctium minus. The sequence goes on along the minus strand of OX941088.1, from coordinate 79,017,650 downwards.
TAGAAGCTATGCAAGAATAACTTCTGAAACTTGAGTGCAACAAAGTATGGTCCTTAGTACCTCTGCCGAAAGGCAAAACTGCTATTGGGACCAAATAGGTCTTAAGAAAAAAGAAGGATGAAGATGGAGTGGTCATTAGGAACAAAGCAAGATTGGTGGCTAAGGGTTATTGCCATGAAAAAGGGATTGACTACGAGCAAACCTTTGCACCTGTCGCACGACTAGAAGCAATAAGAATATTCCTAGCATTTGCAGCCCATAGAGGATTCAAGGTATATCAATGGATGTCAAGCCAACCTTTCTAAATGGTCAAATTCAAGAAGAAGTATACGTCCAACAACCACCAGGTTTTGAGAGTTCAGAATTCCCAAATCACGTCTACTTTCTGGACAAGTCTTTATATGGACACTCAAACAAGCCCCCAGAACTTGGTATGATCGACTCTCAAACTTCTGGCTTGAAAATAAATTCGAAAGAGGTACAACCGATACTACTTTGTTTTACAAAAGGAGAATAGGTGAGATTTTGCTTGTCCAAATATATGTTGATGACATAATATTTGGCTTTACAAATGAAAACTACTGGAAAAAGTTTGAAATACTTATGAAGAGTGAGTTTGAAATGAGCATGATGGGAGAATTAAACTTCTTCCTCGAGCTTCAAGTCAAACAAACCACATAGGGCATTTTTATAAATCAATCAAAATATGTCTCTGCATACTTTCAAAATTCAAACTCTGTGACTCTTTTGTAATGAAAACCCCTATGGCCACTGGATCTAAGTTACACTCTGATCTAGAGGGTAAATGTGTCGAGTGTAAACTTAACAGAGGTATGATAGGGTATCTTCTGTACTTAACTGCAAGTAGGCCATATATCATGTATGCCACATGTCTTTGTGCAAGATATCAAGCAAATCCAATGGAATCTCATCTTTATGCTGTGAAAAAGGATCTTTAGATATCTCAGAGGAACCAAAAAACTTAGCCTATGGTATCCAAAGAACTCTGGCTTTGATCTTATGTTTATACAGATTCAGATTATGGAGGATGCAAACTAGACAGAAAGAGTACCTCTGGAAGTTGTCAATTTCTAGGTGGTAAACTAGTGAGTTGGACTTTTAAGAAACAGAATTGTGTGTCCACATTTACGGCAGAAGGTGAGTATGTTGCTACTGATAGTTGTTGTTCACAACTTCTATGAATGAGAACTCAACTCAGAGACTATGGTCTAGACATTGAAAAGATTCCCATCCTCTATGACTCAAAGAGTGTCATAGCCATCTCCGCCAATCCAGTACAACACTCCAAGACAAGGCACATCGACATAAGGTACCACTTTCTGAAGCATCATGTGGAAAAAGGTACAATAGAAATGCATTTTGTGCCCACAATCAACTTGCTGACCTATTCACTAAAGTCTTAGATGAGAAGAGATTCTTGTTCTTAGTTGGCAAGTTGGACATGTTGAACATGAGTTAATTCACAGAGCCTCTACACTTTAGCATAGAGTTTCTCATGTATATAGTTTTATTTCTGAATGTATAGCTTTACTTCTATATGTACAATTGTTCTTTTCATTGTTCATTCTATTATTTTCGGTTCTTTGGTCTATGTATTGTGCACTACTTATCATACTTGACCCAAGCATAGATCAAGGGGGAGCAAAAGGAGACCTTGACAAAGATCACAGAAGCTGATCATTCAAAGGGGAGCCAAGAAAGCCATTCTATCGAGCAGATTGCAGAAGAAGGTAAGTTCTTCGTACAAACCCATTGTCAAAAACACTTTTCTCGGACACAAATTTCCAAATACTTCCAAAATTACCTATGTAAACAAGTCAAAACTTTGAATGATCAAAATCTTTTGAGGTCTTTCCTTTATTAGAAATTTTTGGTCATAGAGCTTGTTATTGTATTTTTGTTTAGATCATTTTGTATTACCTTTATGTTGACTTTTCCTTTAGTTTTCTTGTATTTTTGGTTGACCTATTAATAAGGTCTTCCTTGTTCTTTGTAAGTAACTAGCCTTGATTGAAAACACTCTGAGAGAATCTAGAGAGAAAACCCATGTACCTATCACTTGTGACATCAATACACTTGTGATTTCCCCAATGATTCTCATTGTTCTTACTTGTTTGATGATTATGATTTGATTGGACAATATCAGAGCCTCTGCGACCTCTCACAGAACCTCTGTGAGATGTAACAGAACCTCTACGTCTGAAAAACATCACTTAACCTCTGACTTCTTCTTGGAAAGACTCTCTCGATCATTTCATTGATTTTTAAATGATTTGGGTAAAGAAAAGGTGTAATCATGTGCGAGTTCAAGCCAACCCCAGACCACAGAAGCTCTTTCAACCACATAGCTTCTGCCACTCTCAACACTTGTAATTTTTTTTGGAAAATGTATAGGGTGCAGATTCTTTTGAGTATTTTCGGGTTTAGCAAACGCCACATGCGTGATAATAGTGGGAGGCGCACGTCCTTTAATCGTGCACCTCCATTAATGATGTGTCAATATTTAATTGGAGGGTGATCTGTACCATTATTTTTGAAACGTTTCTCACAAACGACTCCATACTCGATTATGGATTCCAAATATTTATCTTTTACCGCTCATTTTTTACCCTCTCTCACCATAAATATCCAACTCCATTACCATTCCATTTTTTATCTATATTCATCTGTCTTTCAATAACTAAAGCACAAAACTTGCAACTCTATCTTTTTTTACTAATTTCTGAAATGGCATCCCACTCTGCATCCGGCGAGAACTCATACCACTCTGCACAAAGAAGCAATGATCAACACTCTGATAGTGTAGAACAAGAGAACCCTATCTCTAGTCGAATCGTATCCTTCGCAAACCATAAATTCCATTTGAACAACCTACCCCTGAAACCAAACAACCACTATGTGGTCTTGAACATCCACGCCTTTGCTAAAAACTATGAGCCCATGATCTCGATACTGAAAAACCACTTCATCTCAAAAGCTCTAACTATGAATAGGACTAACATTCCTAAAACATATGTTCAATAGTTTTGGCAAAGTTGCAAGTATGAGAATAATACAATTTTTGGCTCTGCTATCGCTGGATTTGCAACAAGTCCCTCATCAAACAAGATTATAGAACATGGAATTAAGAAGAAACTAATTTCCACCATTTTCCAACTACCCACAAAATCCCAATTGAACTTGGTGAAGTACACTGAATAACCCTCTGATGTCGAATTGGTTGAATTCCTGATTTTCCTTGGATATGGAAAGTGTTAGACCAAAGTAGCTCTGATAGAAAAGCATTGAAAATCACCATGTCCTGAAGTATCAGAGACCGTTTCAGAGACATAAAAGACTACCTCAGAAGACATAATTTAACTTCAGAGACTGCGCCTTCAGAGACTATACATCAGAGGACACCTAACTAGAGGATGATCCAACGTCAGAGCAACAAGGCCCCCTCTGATCTTTGCTCTGAAGTTCAACTGCTCAAATCTCTCAAGTATGGAGCCTTTCTTCCCATATGCCACGTCAACACCAAAAGCAACTGCTTTACCTTTACACCTGGCACCTCAGGACTGGATAGTACTATCTTGTACCTTCCTGTCCTTAGGCTATATATAGGGGACAAGGCTCCCGCAAAAGTAAGTGAGCGTACACAAAAATTCCACTACCATATTTGTCGTGCTAGTGTACAATCTTGAGAGAGAACTATTTCAGTGAGATCTTTTCACACACTACTGTGTGTTCTTGGTGTTCATGTACATCTCCTGAAAATACTGAAATATATATGACTACGCTTCTTGGAGTATCTTTCATATTCATTTATATTTCATTATCTATTGTGATTGATCTTGATTGATACACATTCAAAGCTTCCGCTCATACACTCTTTATTTATTGAATCCAACTAAAATCTGGGAACCAACAAGTGGTATCAGAGCAAATTGATTTGTTTCAAATCAAATCGATCCAATCTGATTTCTAGGTTAATTTTACGTTGGAAGATCATCACTCATTCAGTAGAATCCTCGAGAGTACACATTCTCTAGTCAAAAGCTTCTTCTCTTTCAAACCCTTTCATCTTACCGTTCATCTTCTTCTCAAAATGGCCAATACTGGTATTAATGCCATTTACACTGCTGGATCTCTCACAAAACTTCCAACTCTTCTTCATGATGAGTATCCACAGTGGAAAATACGAATGGTTAACTTCTTTGATGGTATAGACAAAGATTTGATGCAATCCGTGACTGATTGACCACATTCACCCATGGTTCTTGTTCCACGTGTTCCTGCTACTATAACTACAACTGAATTCCAGCTCATTACGCTCCAAAAGAACTTGCCGGATATACTGAAGAAGACCGTAATATGATTGAGAATGATGAAAAAGCCATGAGACTCATGATCATGGCTATTCCAAATGATTTATTTCAAGAACATGATTCATGCTGTATAGCCAAGGAGATATGAGATCAGTTGTTAAACCAACTTGAAGGTGGTGTTAAAACCCAAAGGAACAGACGAACTCAATGCATCAACGAATACAACGACTTCAAGGCATCACCCAATGAATCCCTGCAACAAACATACAACAAATTCAATGTTTTAATCAACAAATGCAAGAAGTGTGGAGTTAGATCAAAGGAAGACAACAATGTGTTGTTCCTAAGAAGTCTAAATGATGAGTGGTTACAACTCTCCATGTCTCTACAAGAAAATCAGGATTCCGAAGCTTGGTCACTTCATGATGTATACGGAACCCTTGCAGCTCAAGAATAGGATGTAGCAAAGCAGAGGGAAAGGTCTCTAAAGGTGGCCCTCTGGCATTAATCTCAGAGACCTCTGCAAAATCCATCAGAGGGGAATATCTTAGAGAAAAACATATTAGAGAAAGAAACAAGGGAAAGAAAGCCCTGATAGCTGACACTGAAGAAGAAGAATCAGCCATCTCTGATGATGAAGATGAAGACATCAATGCTTTTGCCAAATCTCTTGCCCTAATCACTCAACAGTTCAACAAGAAATTTGGGAAGATAGTGTTTGACAGAAAAGGAAGAGAAGAAGGACTAGAAAGAAGAGAAGGATACCAGAAACCCTTCTACCAGCAGAACCAGAGACAAACTTCTTACCAGAATCAGAGACAGATGCAGATCTATGACCAAAAGCAGGTCTAGTTCCTTTATCAAAGACCAGCTCAATTTCAGCCCAGAATCATTCCTGAAGCATCTCTGAAGCCAAACACTAATGACCTTCCTCAGAACCAGAATGATGGAGGATGCTTCAGATGTGGAAAAATAGGCCACTTCTCTGCAAATTGTAAAGGTCGTCTTATCAAGGACAAAGACTACTACAAAAATAAATACAAGTACAACAGAGAGAGAAGCTTGGTGGCTGAAATAGAAAACTAGGTATTAGATTCATCCTCTGATGATGAACCAGAGCATGCTCACTTCTGTTACATGGCTCACATGGCCTCTGATCAAAGTGAAGACCTGTCCCAAGATGACAAAGCATCAGAATCATCAAAACAAGAAGAAGAAAAGGTTTGCTCTACCTCTGACTCTGTTAATGCACAATTTGAACTTGAGATGGACGTTTTAAAACACTCAGGAGAATTTCTTAAACTCAAACAAAAACTTTCAGAAGAAAAGTATAAAAGAAAACAAGCTAGAGAAGGACTTAATCTTTTATAAAAGAGAAAAGGAGCTCTTAGAAGAAGAAAAGGAAACTATTTCAAAAGAGATCTCTGAGCTTGAAAAGAAGAAAGTTTTTTAAGAACAAACCCTTTCAGCTAAGTGTGAAAGGCTTGAGAAAACCATAAAGGAAAAGGATGAAGAAGTGAAGAAATGAGACTATGAAAGACTCAACTCTTTGGCTCTAAAAAACTATTTTCAAAAAGGAAAGAGAGTTTTTGCATCAGAACCTACAAAGAAAATAAATTTTGATTAAGAAATATCAAGACGCACAAAATGTGCATATCAAAATCAATTCCCAAATGGACACTCAAGGACTAGGGTTCAGTGATCTTGATCCCTATACTGGGAAAAAGAAGAACTCCTTGTCAAACACATTATGTGTTGGAAAAGTTCAAAAGCCAGACTTTCCAACCCTATGAGACGTGTCCACATTCAAGAGATTAAGAACCTCTAATGGATCAAAGGCAAGGAAACTAAAGTTTAAAAACATTCAATATGCCTCTGAGCATATTTCTTTTCAAAGAAGAACAGAATCCTTGTTCAACTTTGACTCCTTCAAGGATCAGAACTGTGTTCCAACAGAACTAAGTCTCTCTAACAAGAGTAGTCTAAATTCAGATGCAATAGAGTTCATTCCATGCAACATCAGAAATACATTTCAATAGAACTTCTCAGATTAGCTTGGTACATCTGTTCTTGTTCAACTATCTCAGGAATCCCAAAAGGACTTCTTTGATTCTGACTCTGATTCAGATGAGACATCCTCTGTGGATGAGGACATTATTATTGATGAAAATCAATCAGTCTCTGAATCTAAAAAAATTTCAAATAATTCAGAAATAGTTGTTAACAAAACAGAGGAGACTAAACTCTCCTCTGGAATTCAAAACAGAAGAATATTAGTAAAAAGAGATGTGCCAAGAATTCCTATCTGTCCTAACTTTGCTGAAATGTGCTTAAAATCCAAATCTTCTCTAGAGTTGGAAAAAGAGGCAAAAGAAAAATACAAGAGTAAAACCACATCTTTACCTTCCAAACATTATCCTTTCAAGTTAAACAAGTTCACACCAGAGCAAAAAGGAAAATGGACTGTGAATGACAAATCTGTTTATGATATTTTAGTGAATCTTAGAGCTAGCAAGCATCCAAGACAAGAAAGAAAAGTATCAGAGAAAGCCAAATCTCACAAAAATAAATCTAAGTTGGATAGAAAGTTTCTTGGAAAATTTGATGCTAGAATAGATTCTTTCAAAAAGGTTAAGTCTCAATGGTTTTTGAATGAAAATGGAAGTTTTAGTTCCTCATCTCATTGTTCACATAACTGCAAGTGTCTTGCTTTATTGATTAAGTTAAGAAACCACTTCTCTGGCCTTCACTGCATTCTGAATGGGTCACCACAGAAGGCAAAAAATCCTAAGACCCCTATTCAGAAATGGCAGAGGAAGGAACCTGGCACTCCAGCTAAGTCTGGAAAACCAGAGGACAAGGGAAGCAGGCCTCAATCTAACAAGAAAGAACCCATATGCAATGGGTACCTAAAATAAATCATTAATCTGTGTTGCAGAGACAACATGTTCCTGTATGGTACCTTGACTCTGGATTTTCAAGGCACATGACTAGAGCAAAAGGTTACTATCCTTATTTAAAGACAAAATTGGAGGGTCTGTAACTTTTAGAGATGATAAACAAGGTCAGATCAGAGGTTATGGTTGCTTTCCAAAGGTGATATCTCAGTATCAAAGGTTGCTTATGTAGATAGGCTAAAGCACAATCTGCTCAGCATAAGTCAAATCTGTGACCATGGATTTGATGTTCAGTTTTAGAGAAAATATTACTCTTTACTGCTAACCAATACAGGTGAGGAACTCCTTAGAGAAGACAGAAAAGGAAATCTTTATCTAATGAACTTCACCTCAAAGAATAATTCAGAGACTCTCTGTTTACTCTCTGAGAAAAATAAAGATGTCTGGCTCTGGCACAAGAAGTTTTCTCATATGAAATTTTCAAATCTAAACAAATTGGTTAAACTTGGGATTGTCAATGGACTGCCCACTCTGAAATTTGACAAAGATCATATTTGCTCTTCTTGTGAAATGGGAAAACTCAAAAAGGCATCCCACAAAACAAAGAGTGATCATTCTTGCCCAAGACCTCTGCATATGCTTCATGTTGACCTCTGTGGTCCAATAGTTGTGCAGAGGCTGGATGGCAAAAAGTAGATTCTTGTCTTAATTGATGAATTTTCAAGATATACTTGGATAGAGTTCATCAGAGCTAAGTCTGATGTCCCGTAAATACTAATAAATCTGCTGAAAAGAATTTAGGTACTGCTAAGCAACAAGCTTCAAAAGTTGAGAAGTGATAATGGGACTGAATTCAAAAATGCTAGACTTAATGAATATCTCACAAATGAAGGCATATCACATAACTTCTCTGCAGCAAGAATCCCTCAACAGAATGGAGTCGTTGAAAGGAGGAACATAAGATGTTGGGGCTGATATATGCTAAGGATGGATACTACTGCTAAGTCTTGTTGATTAATATTGTTGAAGATTTAGTACTGCTAGACTTAAAGAGTAATACTACTGAGGAATTTACTACTTCTTGTAGGATTACTACTGCTAGAGGTATTAATACTGCTTGAAAGTTAATACTGCTAGTAGTTAGTACTGCTTGAAGAATTACTACTGCAAGCATGGTTAGTACTGCTGAGGATGTTAATGCTGCTGAAGATTAATGCTGATCATTATGATAATGAAGACTTGGAATGAAAGACTAGAAGTTGAAGATAATAATGAAGATAATTATGGAATGGATGCTGAAGATCAATATTTCTTTAGTAATTATCTTGTCATATGTTCTGTATATATAGTCTAGAAGTTTTATACAGTTTAACATAGTCTTATTCATACGAATATACGTTTAGAGAGAATTAACCTCAAGATTTTTAGAAATCCTTTCTTTAGAGAAGTATAGAACGTCTGTTGAGTCTGTTCAACAGATTGAGGTTTTGTTTGTAAACATTAAGTTAATTCAATATAACTTGTGATTTGAGTTCATACACTGTTTGATTGATTTATTGTTAAAGTGTTTTTCCGCGACTTCTTTAACATAGTTTCTGAGTGTTTAGTTTAAATTCTTGTTTAGAATTTCGATCTTGACAAGTGGTATCAGAGCATAAGGAACTCGGAAATCAATAATCATCATGGACGGATCACATGACAGTGTTCTTGTTTCAAAAGTCCACATGCTCAAACCCAATGAGTTTGACATGTGGAAAATCAGAATCAGGCAGTACATTCTTCTTACAGACTACTCAATGTGGGACATCATTGAGGATGGTCCCTCTGATGGAGGAAAGATGGACGCAGATGGCAAGAGACCTCCACCAAAGACTGATGGAGAAATAAAGATGAGGCAGACTGAGATGAAAGCCTTGAGCACTCTGCTCTTGGCAATTCCTAATGAATACCAACATCAATTTTGCAACTATTCTGATGCTCAAATCCTGTGGAATGCATTGGAGAAGAGATTTTCAGGTACTAAAAGCACTAAGAGAAATCAGAAAGCAATTCTCAAACAATAATATGAGAATTTTATGTCTACAAAGAATGAGTCCATGGCTCAAACCTTTGATAGATTCAACAAGTTGATTGGAGAGTTAGGCACTGTTGGTGTCAAGATGGACCAGGATGATGTCAATAGAAAATTTCTAAGATTTCTTGGTGAAGAATGGGTGATGTACATTGTATCCTTCAGACAGAATGATAATCTGGACGATAAGGAGCTTGATGATCTCTACAATGATCTAAGGGTGTTTGAAGCAGAAGTTGAATATAAGAAAAGGCCATCTGGATACTCTCATAATGCTGCCCTCCTATCATCTACTACAGATTCTACTGCTAATACAGAATCAGTTAGTGCTACATATGGCTCAAAACAGGATAGACCTAATGATTCTGTTTTGGAAGCATTCCTAGCTAGTCATGCTAAATCTGCTCTTATCAATGATGATCTAGAGCAGATCAATGTTGATGACCTTGAAGAGATGGATATCAAGTAGCAAATGGCAATGCTCACCATGAGAGTCAAAAGATTCATCAAAAGAACAGGTAGAAACAGTTTTGCCATGAGAAGAGAAGATGGTGCTGGATTTGATAAATCCAAAGTGGAATGCTACAAATGCCATAATCTGGGACACTTTGCAAGAGAGTGCAGAGGACGAATTGCTCAACAACATGGAAGCAATAATCAACAACCAAAGTCCACTAACTATAACAGGAATTCATCTCAAGCTCTTGTCTCACAAGAAGGGATGGGCTTTGATTGGAGTGATCAAGCAGAGGAGGCAATTCAGAATCAAGCATTGATGGCTGAGGTTTCAGAGTCATCAAGCACTACAATCCCCACTAAGGTAAAATCTAACCTTTGCTCTAAAGCATGTCTTGAAACTGTTAAAAAGTAAAGGGATCACAATCAGAGCATGTGTGATGACCTTAAAAGGTTGGAAAATGATAGAAGAGAGTATAGTTTGATCGTTGAGAATTTTGAAGAACAAATTAAGGCATACCATGTCAATGAACTTCAACATTCATATGATACAAACTACTAGAAGTGGGAGAAGAATCAGTCAGAGATTAAGCTAGAAAAGTCTAAAGAGGAATGTGAGAAAATTAGGAGTGAATTTGAGAAGGCCAAACTAGACATTGAGAAATATTCCAATGCTTTTAAAGCAATGGACTCTTTACTCAAAACTCAAGTTCATGACAAACTGAGAAGAGGTATAGGCTACAACACCACCCTCCACCTTACAACAACAACTATATTCCACCACCTCAGACCTCTTAGAAAGACAAGATAAAAAGGAATTACCTGCAGAAGCCACAGAAGTAGATCCATTAGACAAAGTAGTGGTTGAGGCAGATTCTAAAGAAGAGAACTCTGAGGGTAAGAATAAGGAAGACCGTATTACAAATGAGAGAGGGGGTAAACCATTTATCAAGAGTGATAAAGTGGAGATGTCCAAGACAAAGAAAGAGACTGTTAAGAGTGAGAAAGCTGAGACCTCCAGGAAAGGAAAAGAAAAGGTACAGGGAGTTCACTACATGCAAACCTCTGTTGTAAATCCCTGTACTTGTCAACAGAACAAGCCCCATAAACATGATAAAATAAGGAAAAATCAGAGAAACAGAAATAATCAGTGGGCTTAAAACACAGGGAATTGATCTAAGCAAAGTCAATAGACCAAAGCCTTGTTTTATTTGTGGCAAGTTAAATCATCTAGCAAAACACTGTTATTTCAATCCTATTAACCAAAGATTTTCTTTTCAAAGACAAACACAAAATTTAGTTGGTTATAGGAAGCAATCCATAAATCACTTGGCTGCAAATATGATAACAGTACCAATGAAAACTGGGACTGCAAAATCTCATATTCAGAATAAGTTTGCTAAATCAAATACTCCAAGCAAGTCAAGGAGTAACTCACAGAATAAGAAAGCAAACAACTTTGTCAAGATTTGGGTTCCAAAAGTCAAGAAACCTGTTAGTACTGCTACCTCAAATAGTACTGCTAACAGAAATAGTGTTCCTGATAGCAATACTACTGTTGACCAAGTTAGTACTACTAACCAAGTTAGTACTGCTAACCAAGTTAGTTCTCTTAACCAAGTTAGTACTGCTAACCAAGTTAGTACTGCTAACAAGGATAGTGTTGCTACCAGTATTAATGCTGCCAAGCCTATAATTTTGACAAAGTATTCCAGCCATGAGATTCCTAACTCTGATCATCTCATCCAGACTAACATTACTGATCATCTCATCCACTTTGGCTTGGGTTCCCTCTAAAAACTAACTGTTTTATCTTATGTGCAGGGCACCCAACAGCTCAAGAAGAAGAGCATTTGGCATGTAGATAGTGGTTGCTCTAGGCACATGACAGGTAACATGGTCTGCCTTCAAAACTTCAAAAAGATTGATGGAGGACATGTTGCTTTTGGTGATAATCCAGCTGGAGGTAAGATCAGTGGAAAAGGTATGGCTTCAAAAGGTAAGATGTCTTTTGAAGATGTGTACTATGTTGAGCAATTGAGATACAACCTGTTAAGTGTATCACAGGTCTGTGACAAGAAACATAGTATATTATTTACTGAGACTGAATGTATTATCCTTGCTCCAGGATTCAAGGTAGTTGATGAAAATATGATACTACTTAGAACTCCTAGAAAGGATAATGTTTATTGTTTGGACTTCGAGAATGTTTCATTTGATTCATTATTAAACTGTCTGTTTTCAAAAGCTTCTTTAGATGAATCATCTCTTTGGCACATAAGGATGTGTCACATGAATTTTAAAACAATGAACATTCTTGTGAAAAACAACCTTGTAAGAGGTTTACCTCAAAAAGTGTTTTCATGTGATGATCATTGTGTTGCTTGTCTTAAAGGCAAGCAGCACAAAACTTCTCTTAAGTCCAAAGAAATAAATACAATCTCTTCACCTCCTCACTTATTGCATATGGATCTCTTTGGTCCTACTAATGTGATGAGTATTGGTAAGAAATCCCACTGCATAGTCATTGTTGATGACTTCTCTAGATTCATTTGGGTATATTTTCTAAGGATTAAGGATGAGACAAGTGGACTGGTCAAATCCTTTGTTCTTAGGGTTCAAAACCAAACAAATCAAAGAGTTAAAGTCATCAGATCTGATAATGGAATTGAATTTAAAAACAGTGACTTAAACAACTTTTGTGAGACTAAAGGTATTGAGAGACAATTCAGTGCTCCTAGAACTCCTCAACAAAATGGTGTTGCTGAGAGGAAAAATAGGACATTGATTGAGGCTGCTAGATATCTGTTGGCAGATTCAAAATTACCAATTACTTTTTGGGCAGAAGCAGTTAATACTGCTTGTTATGTCCAAAACAGAGTTCTAGTAGTCAAATCCCAAGGAAAAACACCTTATGAACTTTTTAACAAGAAGAAACCTTTTATTGGATTTTTCAAACCTTTTGGGTGTCCTTGCACAATTCTCAACACCAAATCTCACTTAGGCAAGTTTGAAAGCAAAGCTGAGGATGGATTTCTTGTTGGATACTCCTCTCAGAGTAAGGCATATAGAGTATTTAATAGTTCTTCAAGGATTATAGAGGAAAGTGACAATGTCAAATGCAATGAGAACACACCAAATCAAATTGGAACAGGTCCTGATTGGTTGTTTGACATTGATTCACTAACTAATGCTTTGGGTTTTAGTAATGTGCAAACTGCAGGAACAAATTCAGAACAGGTACAAGCTCAGAAACAAGAGTTTGTGTTGTTCCCCATACCTACTGTTGATCCTGTTGAATTTTGCCAGCAAGATAAGAAAGATGATTCAGACACAGGTGACTCTGAATCAGAACAGGATGCAGATGATAAAGGTGATGAAGAGGATAAAGGTGATGAAGAGAATAAGAGTGATAAAAAGGATGCTCATAATTCAGGAAACACAGGTCCTGAGATGCCCATACTGTCAGAAGATGATACCGATGAAGAAAATTCTTCAGTTTTTGGTGGAGACACTCCTGAGAAGAATGACTCTAATCTGGATGCAAATATCAATGAGGAGGCTACACATCAAACAAGAACTCAGAAAAATCATCCTCCTCAGTTGGTGATTGGTGACATCAATTCTCCTAGGATCACAAGGCATCAAAGTAAGATAGGAGGATTGAAAGACTTGCAGTCAGGGTTGTTATCTTGTTTTCTATCTCAGATTGAACCCAAGAAGGCCTATGATGCAATGAAAGAACCAAGCTGGAGAGAAGCAATGCAAGAGGAGCTGCTGTAGTTTAAGCTGCAAGATGTGTGGGATCTAATTGATCTTCCACCAGGACAAAGGGCAATTGGTACTAAATGGGTTTTCAGGAACAAGAAAGATGAGATAGGAATTGTAATAAAGAATAAAGCCAGGCTTGTGGCACAAGGGTATACACAAAAAGAGGGAATAGATTATGAAGAGGTATTTGCACCAGTAGCCAGAATTGAGGCAATTAGGCTATTTCTAGCCTATGCTTCTTTCATGCAGTTCAGAGTATTTCAGATGGATGTCAAGAGTGCACTTCTATATGGGATAATTGATGAAGAAGTGTATTGTTGGATCATAATTGTATTCAAGATTAAAGTTAAAGTTAAGGGTTTAAACTGCAATTGTGCTAAAGTTAATTAGAGGGTTTATTATGTAATAAGTTAATAGTTATTAAGCTATTGGGCCCAAGCCCATTAGAAAGCCCATTAAGGTTAAAGCCCATATGGTCTGGGTATTTAAAGTTTTGATTAGTTTAGTTTTAGGTTAACCTTGTAAGAACTCTGATAATTTTCTAAATAGTCGCTGTAAGTTTTCTCTGTATTCAAAGGGTATCAAGAACACTCAAGGTTTCATTGTTTATTCAAGGGATTGGTACGTTATTATTAATCTCTATATCTCTTGATTATTATTGTGTTGCTTGATTACTTGATTGATTGTTTACCAACTAGATTAAACTGGGATAACAATTGGTATCAGAGCCAAAAGAATCAAAATTTTTTTACTATTCATCGAAAAATACTGTTCATCGAAAATCACTGTTCATCGAGTTACTATTCATGCGAAGTACTGTTCATCCTATTTCATGAATCTGTTATCGAATCCGGTCGATTAGTATTTGATTATTTGTGTTTTTGGGTTACATTCGATCGAAGGATTGCTTATTTGTTGGTTTAATTGTGTTTATCGGTCGAATTAATTTTCTGGGTTTGGTTTCGGTCTAATACCAGTTATTCATCGTGTTCTTCGGTCATTCATCGTGTTTATCGATATTATTGTTTGACCGATACCTATTCGACCTTAGCCTTCGACCGAGTGTTTGTAAACACCGGTCCTTACTTCGACCGAATAGTTGTGATCTCAGGTCATTCCTTCGACCGAACCTTAGCATTCCCCGGCCTTTGCTTCGACCGGGTAGGTGCATCGACCGGACCTTAGTGGTTTCCGGTCTAGTATTCGACCGATACTTGTTAATCCGGTCTTCGTCCTTCGACCGGATACTTGTTAATCCGGTCTTGCACCTTCGACCGGATACTTGTTAATCCGGTCTTGCACCTTCGACCGAATAATTGTTTCTCCGGTCTTCCCATTCGACCGGGTAATTGTTTCTCCGGTCTTCCCATTCGACCGGATACTTGTTACTCCGGTCTTGCCATTCGACCGGGTACTTGTTACTCCGGTCTTTCCTTCGACCCCCGTGCTAAGTCTGCGAAGGGGGACAAAGTTCTGTTCGAGATCAACATTTTCTTTTTCTTCAGTATTATTGTTTGTGGTTTATACTGATTAAGAGGACTGCATTTGATTATTTTTGGAAATTTATTTTCTCTGAAAATTTTTGAGTGTAGTCTTTACTTTTGATTCTAACGATCTCATCTAGTTGGTTGTCTTGGTACAGAAAAGTCTATTTACTAACCGTACAGCTAAGATGTCGAATCAGCTTCTCTCGATGGGTTCTCAAATCAAACCTCCTGTCCTCGTGGCAAATGAGTATCAGCAGTGGAAGACAAGAATGATTCAGTTTCTGAATCACAAAAACAAAGAATTCATGAAAATAATCATTGAAGGTCCTAAACCTCCAATGATCACAGTAAAGGGTCAACCTGCTACAGATTCCTCTCCTGAAATCCCTGACAGAGAGATTCCTAAACCTGTTCAGTTCTTCACTGAAAAGCAGAAAGACCAGCTCAAGTTAGAAGAAGAAGCTCTAATCTATCTGACGATGGCAATTCCAAACGACATCTACAATCGTGTCGACAGTCAGAGTACTGCTAAAGGAATCTGGGATGAACTAGCAAGGCAGTTTGAAGGAAGTGAAGCTTCTATTCAAGCTAAGCAGAATCTGTGCATAAATGCTTACGAGGGATTTCATGCCAAAGAAGGAGAGCTGCTTTTAGATACCTATAATAGGTACAACATTATTCTCAATGACTTGCGGAGGAACAAAATCGCCAAATCTGCTTCTGAGATAAACTACAAGTTCATCAAGAATCTGAATCCAGAATGGAAGAACTTTGCTATCAACCTCCAGATGTCGAAGAATATGGCTCGAGAAAATGTCACCAATATCTTCTCTACTCTTGCTCAACATGAGGATGAGGTGAGATCTATGAATAATGAGTCTAATCATCTGAAGGATTCTGTGGCTCTCATAGCCGGCAAAGGTTCTGTATCCTCTGCAAGGTCGAAGAAAAAGGCGTCCAAAGCTTTAGTTACCGAAGTTACTGACTCTGACTCTGTTTCAAGTGATGAAGAACTGGAAGTTGATTCAGATCCTGATATTCAAAAGTTCTCTGAAGACTTGGCTCTCATTACGAGACGATTCAAGAAGAGCTTTGGCAAGAAAAGATTTTACTCAAAGCCAAAGTATGATGAATACAAGAAAGAGAAGTTTGAGATGCGATACAAGCCGAGGCATGGAAAGAGAGAGGAAGGACGAGAAGATCGGAAGGAAGATAGAAGAGAAGGAAAGAGAGAGGAGAAGCGAGAAGAGCGAAAGGATGAACCAGGAAGATGCTACAACTGTGGCAAATTTGGGCACTTCTCAAGGGACTGCAAATTCAAGAAAGTGAAGAACTCAGAGTACTACTCAAGAAAGTCACTGATTGCCAAGAAAGCTGAAGAAGGAAAAGTACTAATGGCTGAAGAAGAGAACTGGTTGTTCCAAAGTTCTGATGATGAGGAGCAAGCACATTTCACTCAAGTTTCTTACATGGCAAAGCTGGAAGGTGACGATGAAGACTCTGAGACACAATCCGAAGAAGCAAACTCTGAGGTAAGTGAAAATTCTGAACTTATTGAATCTTTAATGGCCCAAATACATGGCATGAAAGATGAATTTGCTTTACTGAAAGGCAAACTTAGCTCTGCACATCAATCTGTTTTAAGCTTTCGTGATGAAAATGCTATTTTAAAAGTTGTTGTGGAAGAAAAGGAAAAGGAAAAAGATGATTTAAAAGCTGAAAAAGAGTCTTTAAAAGAAAAAATATCTGGTTTAGAAACAGATCTTGTGAATCTTAATGCTGAAAAGGGTGAGTTTCAAATCAAATTTGAAGTTTGTTATAAAGAAAGAAATGAAGCTTTCACCAAAATAAAGCAACTGGAGGACATTAACATGAAACGAGGTCAGACTGAACAGACATTAAATCTGTTGACCAATAAACTCCAAGACGAAAGGTTTTACAAACTTAAACCAGGTTTGGGTGTGCCAATTAATGAAATTTTGAAAAAGGCACCGGAGCACCTATATAATTTTGATAAATTTGGCTCCGCAATAAAACCCATTCCTGACATTCGCGCTACTTTTGTTGAAGCAAGTTCTCCTAAACCTTCTGAAGAGACCAAAGGTCAAGAAGAAATGGGAAAGAACAAGTCTGGTGACACTGATTCTCAAAATCTTTTTAAATCTGTTGGTTTTACATATGGTGATTTGAACGAAAGCTATGCAACTCGAAAGATCGAATTTACTGAGTTTGAATCACTATTTACCACACCTTCTAAAGAATCAGTGAGCACCAACACAGTTCTACCTGAGACTGCATGCAAAATTGATGAGTATGAATCGGATGTTGATCCATCTACTATACCATCAGTCTCAACTCCCATTGCTTCTAAACCTTTACTTCCTGAAGAGGTTAAAGAAGTTGCTGCTACCGCGGATGAATCTTGTGTTCAAAATGATAAAACGGAGTTTATTGAGTCCATGACTGAAGAGATATTCTCTGATATGATGAATGCATCAGACTCTGATCCTGTTTCTGATTTAAAGGGATCAAATTCTGTGGATGGTAATACATCTGAATTGATGAAGCAAATTGATATGTTGCAACAATCTCTTGATGAGGTTGAAGATGAAAACTTTGATCTCAAACATAAACTTGAAAAGTCTTTAAAAATAAATCAAGAGCTTTGCACTGAGATCAATGATTTGAAAATTACTTTGTTTAAAAATGCTTCAAATGAAAAACAGATGTTAAATGATCCAAGCTGGAAGGTAAGAACCAATCCAGAATTTGATGCTCCTGCAAAACCTATAGTTGCTTACTCTGATTGTCCTGAATATCCTCCAAGTATTTTTGAAAAGGGTGAGACTTCAAAGAGCACTAGAAAAGAACCACCTTCTAAGTTAGAGACTAACAAGGTTCCTGTTTCTGTTTCAGATATAAGAGGAAATGGAGTTGGGAAGAGTAAGAAGAATAAAGATCTTAGTTTGAATAAAAAGAATAGTTTGAATTCTAGTAGTTGTCCTACAGACAGTGTTATTTTGAATAGTACTTCTTTTGATAAACATGAATGTAAGATTTGTTCCGATAAATCTAAGTTTATGAATTTTGCTCGAAAGAATCTTTATTGCAAACACTGTTGGGATAATTCATTCAAATACTACTCCCCTCCTAAGTCCAAAAAGAACAAAAGCAAAGCTAAGCTGAACTCTAAGTCTAATTCTAATTCTGATTCTTCTACACAACCAAAAGTGTATCGTGCTAAGGTTGCCAATCCTACTTCTAAAAAGCACTTTTAGGAATTGAATGTTAAGATGGTTTGGAAATGGGTTCCAAAACCGCGTTATGAATGGAGAGTGAAAGTCAAACCAGATGATATTCCTGAGTTGCTTGATGCTAACCGCGAAGGACCCATCCTGATATGGGTGCCTAAGCAAAACTAATTGTCTCTTTTGCAGGCCTGTCGATTGTGGGTAATAGATTCCGGATGTTCACGCCACATGACAGGATTCAAGCACCTCTTGCATAACTATGTGGAGGAGCCTGCCGGAGCAGTTAGATTTGCAAATTCTGAAGCCGAAGGCCACGTCAGAGGATATGGAATGCTCGATAACGGTGTTGTGAAGATTCAAAAAGTGCTATATGTTGAAGGACTTGATCACAATCTATTCAGTACCAGTCACTTCTGTGACATGCAATATCAAGTCCGCTTCACAACCACTCATTGCTATCTAGAAGATCACGATGGTTACGAAGTCTTCAAAGCTGAGCGCCATGGAAATCTATACTATGTAGATTTCCCTACACTGTCTGCCACACGTCCAGTATGTCTACTAGCCAAAGCTTCTAAAGCACAATCATGGACGTGGCATCGACGCTTGTCTCATCAAAATTTCCGATCTATAGCGAAGCTACAAAGACAAGGTCTGGTCAAAGGTCTACCAGAAATGAGGTTCGAAAAAGACTCACTCTGTTCCGCATGTGAGTTGGGCAAAATGAAGCGTAGCTCCTTCAAGTCCAAAGCTGAATCATCGACCTCATCAGCACTGGAACTTCTTCATATGGACCTTTGTGGCCCAATGCGCACAGCATCTATCAACGGAAAGAAGTATGTGTTGGTAATGATAGATGACTACTCAAGGTATACATGGCTCGAGTTTCTTCGCAACAAGTCAGATGCGCCAGAGTTGATTATCGCTTTCATCAAGCGTATTCAAGTACGTCTTCAACTTCCAGTAAGAACCATTCACAGTGATAATGGCACGGAGTTCAAGAATGACACCCTGAAGAGTTATCTTACTTCCGTGGGTATTTCACACAACTTCTCCGCAGCCTACACTCCACAGCAAAACGGCATTGTTGAACGGAAGAATCGCACTCTGGTTGAAGCAACTCGTACTATGCTTGCTTACTCAGATCTACCCATGTACCTTTGGGCCGAGGCAGTCGCTACAGCATGTTTTACACAGAACCGTACCATTGTGGTCAAGCGCTTTAATAAGACAGCATATGAGTTAATCAACAATCGTACACCTAACATCAAGTTCCTTCGTGTTTTTGGTTGCAGGTGTTACATTCTAAAAGAGCGTCAAGGATTATCAAAGTTTGATAAGAAAGCAGATGAAGGATATCTCGTTGGATACTCTCTGACATCCAAAGCTTATCGAATTTACATTATTCGAACAAAGACGGTTGTTGAGAGCATGAATGTCTCCTTTGATGAGAATTCAACAAGGACTTCTGGACACAACAGTTCAGAACTCGGTCTTAACGACAAAGCTTCTATTCAAGCAAGAATAGAACCAACTATAACAGGATCATCTTCTTCAAACTCTAACTCTACTTCATCTGAGTTAGATTTATTGTTTATTGATGCCTTTGATGATATATGTGCAGATTTTGAAAAAGGCATATCAACATCAATAACAAGTGGTACAAACTCGGAGGTCCCTACTATCTCTGAAGACATGCCTGGACCTTCCGACGAAGTCACTGACACTTCAACTCCATCAGGTACAACTACACCATTAGTTTCTGACTCTACTAATACTGAATCTGTCTCTGGAAACGAAGTCCCGAGCACTTCAACCGCTAGTCCAGAAGCTTCAGTGTCAGAAACACCAGAACAAGATGTCCCGAGTACATCTGTGGAGCAACCTGCCGTACAAGATGACAACGATGCATCAAATACGCAACAAGCAGTTGATGCACTACCAAGCACACATCGTTGGACTAAGGATCATCCCCTGGAAAACGTGATAGGTGACGTACAATCTGGTGTCACAACAAGATCTGCAACAGCTAACTTCTGCATGTTTTCAAGCTTCCTCAGTTCCTTAGAGCCAAAGAAAGCGGCTGAAGCTCTACGTGATCCTTTCTGGATTTCTGCTATGCAAGACGAGCTTCTACAATTCGAAAGGAA
Organism: Arctium minus; assembly: GCA_954870635.1. Lineage (NCBI taxonomy): Eukaryota > Viridiplantae > Streptophyta > Magnoliopsida > Asterales > Asteraceae > Arctium > Arctium minus. The sequence goes on along the minus strand of OX941088.1, from coordinate 78,997,236 downwards.
CAAGGTATGGCGCTTGATCCCACTACCTAAAGGTAAATCCGTTATTGGAACAAAGTGGGTGTTCAGAAATAAGAAAGACGAAGCTGGAGTAGTCGTGAGAAACAAAGCTCGATTGGTCGCCAAAGGGTATTGTCAACAAGAGGGCATTGACTATGATGAAACATTCGCCCCGGTTGCAAGGATCGAAGCCATCAGAATCTTTCTAGCCTATGCAGCGCACAAAAACTTTACAGTCTATCAGATGGATGTAAAGTCGGCTTTCCTGAACGGCGTTCTGCATGAGGAGGTCTATGTGGCTCAACCTGAAGGTTTCGTTGATTCTCATCACCCTGATCATGTCTATGTTTTAGACAAAGCGCTTTATGGTCTTAAACAAGCACCGCGAGCCTGGTATGACACTCTCACTAAATTTCTACTTGCTTCTGGTTTCAAGAAAGGTACAGTAGATACAACCTTATTTCTTAAAAGTCAAGGTGATGACTTGATTCTTATTCAGATTTATGTTGACGACATAATATTTGGGTCGACAAATCCAAAATTTTGTAAGAACTTTTCAAAGATAATGGAAACAAAGTTTGAGATGTCGATGATGGGTGAATTAAATTTCTTTCTTGGTCTACAAGTAAAGCAATTACCCGAAGGCATATTTATTAATCAAGCTAAATATATAAAAGATATTTTGAAAAAGTTCAATATGTCAGATAGTTCAGTCATGAAAACACCAATGGCTACTGGTACACTCTTAGACGCGGATCCCTCCGGGAAACCTGTTGATCAAAAGGTGTATCGTAGCATGATTGGATCTTTACTTTATCTGACTGCCAGTCGCCCGGATATAATGTTTGCCACATGTTTTTGTGCGAGATATCAGTCTAATCCTAAAGAGTCGCACTTAACTGCTGTTAAGCGAATCCTTAGATATCTCAAAGGTTCTCCTAATCTAGGCCTTTGGTATCCAAAGGATTCTCGTTTTGAACTAACTGCCTTTACAGATGCTGATCATGCAGGTTGTAAGCTAGACCGGAAAAGCACCTCTGGATCATATCAATTCATAGGTGACAAACTTGTGAGCTGGACTTCAAAGAAACAAAACTGTGTTTCAACATCCACTGCCGAGGCTGAGTATGTAGCTGCTGCTAGCTGCTGTTCTCAAGTCCTCTGGATGACGACACAGTTAAGGGACTTTGGATACAACTACAAGCGCGTTCCGATTTATTGTGATTCCAAGAGTGCAATATCTATAACTGCTAATCCGGTACAGCACTCGAAGACCAAACATATAGATGTACGCTATCATTTCATCAAGGATCATGTAGAAAAAGGTAATATTGAAATGCACTTTGTTCAAACTGACTTCCAGTTAGCTGATCTTTTCACCAAGCCATTGGATGAAAAGCGATTTCAATTTCTAATCAGCAAACTTGGTATGTTGAACATGTCTTAAACCTTACTCATGATTCAAGGGGGAGTATTCCAAATCTTGATAGTGTGTTATTTTCCAACTGTTGTTAACAAGAAAGGAATCATTTTCATAAATGATTACCATTGTTTCTTTCACTTATGCAGGTTGGTTCAAGTGACTATGGCTTCTAATCACATCGGATTAGAACCCGCACTTCATGGCTCTATCTATTTTTTTTATATGCTTTATTTCCTTATTAATTTATAAATAAATAAATAAATAAATAAATAAAAAATAAAAAAAAATAAAAAAAAAAAAAAAAAAACCCTATAGTGATTTAAGGGGGAGAATATCTGTGAGATTAACAGATTTTTGGATACTTAAATGCTTATCTGACCGTGTGTTCTTAAAGATAAATACTTGTACTTTGTCAAGTATTCATACACTTAACGGTTCAGAACATTCTATTTGACTTTGTTATTACCATGTATCAAAAGTTAAATCTTTCTATGGTAATACTCACGTTATTTGTATTCACTGTTGATTGAATCAAACGTCATTTCATGTGCTTTCATTGAAAATATGTTTATATATTGTTCATATAAACAACATTCGTTTTTGATTCTTCAACATATTGTTCTTCATGACAAATCGTCTATAATCTTAATTGAAAACTCCTTAAGAGCTTAAATCGTCAAACTCTTTTAGTTTGAGGGGGAGAATTGCATCGTCAAACATCTTCTGTTTTGACATCTCCGAATATTTTATTCTTCATGTAACAAGTGGTATTTGTGCTTACATGTACAAAAGACTGTTGAACAACATGTTCTAATAGGAATGTGATTCAGTGTGAGAACTTAACAGAACTTCCATGGATTCACGATAACCAGTGTTTCCTACCCAGGAAGTATTCCCTGAGTGATTGAGGGGAGAAGGGTCAAAAAAAAATTGAGTGATGGTGTGTGAAGAGGTAAAATGAAAAAGAGAGATTGGTTAGACGTGAGCATTAAAAGAAAGAGGGTGAGAGAACAGAGTAAAAAAAATATTAAACTCTGCACCAAACTTCTTTCTGAGCCGGGCAGCCACATAATCTGATTGGTTCACATTCTTTGGTGACCATCATTGAAAAAGGCAACTAGTCCATGCCATCTCTTGCATACAACCCCACCAGCTACTCATTCTTTTCTCAAAAAGAGAATGTTTCACATTTTCTGGGGACGCATCACATACGCTATTGGTTCTTCATTTGGAAGATACTAATATTGAAAAGAAGGAAAGTTGCCCCACCTTCGAACCTTTCTCATGCACATTGAGTCTTTGTATAATTTGTTGTTGTCTCAACAAGTTTACATACTTTAAGCCTATATTGAAAAGCAATCATCTATGCTTAATTCTTTCATACACATGCACGAGCACACAGAAATTTGTTTTCTGTCAGAACGTTCATAGATAACCATGTGTTATTCGATGATTGAATGGAAGACCTGGGGAGCTAACATCAAAACCAACTCCTTATATAGTAACTTTGTGTTACTCAGTGACTTTGTGTCATTGACAGGCATTCTAACTGAGTCATTTGTTGATTCAGGGTTACACTTATTAACTGTTTGAATTTGAAAAGATTTGAATGGTTACTACTTTTTATTTGAATCTGAAAAGATTGAGATAATCACTCTTTCCATTTGGAGAGACTGCTCTTATTTCATACAGGGCTCGTTACATGATGAAGACTGTGCTTACGTGATCATACACAATGGGGGAGATTGTCTTGAAAAGGGGGAGATTGTTTTGCCAAGTTTTGATGATGTTGATTCTCACCACTCATCAAAAAGGGGGAGAAGATATAAAAAGGGGGAGAAGATACAAAAAGGGAGAATATAATCTGAAGATCTGAAGATTTTAAAGCTACAAGTTCTGAAGCTATCAATGACATATCTGAAGATAAGAGAATACAAAAGATCTGAAGATTTTAAAGCTACAAGTTCTGAAGCTATCAATAACATATCTGAAGATAAGAGAATACAAGTGAAGACAATTGCAAATTTTTCTTTTAATCTTGAATCCAAAGGGGGAGATTGTTGGATCATAATTGTATTCAAGATTAAAGTTAAAGTTAAGGGTTTAAACTGCAATTGTGCTAAAGTTAATTAGAGGGTTTATTATGTAATATGTTAATATTTATTAAGCTATTGGGCCCAAGCCCATTAGAAAGCCCATTAAGGTTAAAGCCCATATGGTCTGGGTATTTAAAGTTTTGATTAGTTTAGTTTTAGGTTAACCTTGTAAGAACTCTGATAATTTTCTAAATAGTCGCTGTAAGTTTTCTCTGTATTCAAAGGGTATCAAGAACACTCAAGGGTTTCATTGTTTATTCAAGGGATTGGTACGTTATTATTAATCTCTATATCTCTTGATTATTATTGTGTTGCTTGATTACTTGATTGATTGTTTACCAACTAGATTAAACTGGGATAACATGTATGTTTGTCAGCCTCCAGGGTTTGAGAATCCTACCTTTCCTGAAAAAGTATACAAACTAAAGAAGGCACTCTATGGGCTACATCAAGCACCAAGAGCATGGTATGACACTCTGTTTACCTATCTCTTGGAAAATGGGTTTGAAAGTGGAATAATTGACAAGACTCTGTTCATCAAAAGGAAGAAGAAGGACATCCTGCTTGTGCAAATCTATGTGGATGACATCATATTTGGATCCACAAAAGATCATATGTGCAAGGAGTTTGAGGAGCTGATGCACAAAAGATTCAAGATGAGCTCAATGGGTGAACTTACATTGTTCCTTGGGCTACAGGTTAAACAGAAGAAAGATGGTATCTTCATCAGCCAATCCAAGTATGTGCAGGATATACTTACAAAGTTTGGATTTTCAGATTCAAAGCCTGCAAGCACACATATGGAAACACACAAATAGATTACTGCAGATCTTGAGGGGGAGGATGTAGATGTTCATCATTATAGATCTATGATAGGCTCCCTCATGTATCTAACAGCTTCAAGGCCAAATATTATGTTTGTTGTCTTTGTGTGTGCCAGATTTCAAGTAAGACCTAAGCAATCTCATTTTCAAGCAGTCAAGAGGATCTTCAGATATCTCAAAAGACAACCTAGGTTGGGTCTTTGGTATCTCTATGACTCACCATTTGATCTACTTGCATATTCTGATAGTGATTTGGGTGGTGCAAACTTGGATAGAAAGTCTACATCAGGAGGATGTCAGTTTTTGGGTGCAAGACTAGTTTCATGGCAGTGTAAAAAGCAAACCATAGTGTCCACCTCTACAACAGAAGCAGAGTATATAGCTGCTGCAAGCTGCTACTCACAAGTGCTATGGATTCAGAATCAGATGCTGGACTATGGTGTTACTTTTCTGCACACTCCAATCTTCATTGATAACAACAGTGCCATAAGCATTGTTAATAATCCAGTGAAGCACTCAAAAACCAAGCATATAGAAATAAAGTACCATTTTATTAGAGACTGCAATGAAAAGAAGCTAATTCAGGTTTTGAAAGTACACACAAGCAACCAATTTGCTGATCTATTCACCAAAGCTTTTGATGTTGGTAGATTCACATTCTTGGTCACAAGTGTGGGCATGATAAACATTGAATAAGCATCTTTTGATTTTCTTTATGTACCATTTCTATATAGATTCCTTCGTGCTTACTTTCTCATATTGTATTGTGCATGGTGCTGCTAACTATGTGTATTTAAGTGTTTCAGATTACCTTACTGATTAGACACTTAGTACCTCTGGTTAAGTTAATATTGCTCTCACTATTAATCCTACTGCCAGTTCAAATATGGTTAAGTGTGGTTAATACTGCTTGGTGGTTTATACTGTCAGTGCAAAGTTACTACTGCTTACCTTATTTCTACTGCCAGACAGTGTTAATATTGCTAGTCTGTGTTAATGCTGCTGGTATGTGTTACTACTGCTAGTCTGTGATAATGCTGTTGGTATGTGTTACTACTGCTTTTATGGGTTAGTACTGCGGGCTTCTTAATGCTGCTAGGGTACTTAGTACTGCTTCTAACTGAAACCCTCCACCTATAAATACCCTCTTTGACCGCCAAAATCCAAACGACTCTTTGAATTTCCTAGGAGTGTTCTTTCTCTCTCTTTCTCTCGAATTCTTACTTACCAGTGCGTAACCCTAGTTTCGATCAAGAAGATGGCAGGACTCGACTTCTTTAATGAACACAACGAGCTCGCCATGTTACAGAAACCCAAGCAAGCTGAGGGTTTCCATGCTATAGTGGATTTCCTCAAATCGTCGCACATTGCCTACGCACTCACTGTCAATCCCACAATCTATGTGGAACACTTGCGATAGTTCTGGGCAACTGTCTCAATACAGACTGTGGAAGGAAACCAGGTTATTCACTCAAGGGTTTGTGACAAACCCATCACCATCACAGAGGATTGCATACGCACTCATCTATGATTAGATGATTCCTCAGGTATTACTTCTTTACCTAAGGAAGATCTCTTCCAAGTACTTAGTTGAATGGGGTATGAAGGTCCCTCTGATGTATACAAGTTTTACAAGAACAGATTTTCACCTCAATGGCGATTCTTTGTTCATACCCTACAACAATGCATTTCACGAAAAACAACTGGCTGGAGTGAGTTCAGCAGCACAATAGCCTATGCTCTTGTCTGCCTAGCAACTTCCAGCAAGTTTTATTTCTCACAAATGATTTTAAGTGATTTACTGTCAAACCTAGATTCCAAAACCAAAACAAAACGATTTTATATGTATCCTAGGTTTGTACAAGAGATTCTACTAAAGGAATTGACGGATCTACCCTCTTTTGAAGAGGTGTATGTACCAAAACCTCCCAAAGGGAAGGTGTTCTCTAACATGAAAAAACCTAGCAAGGAATTTTCTGGACAAGACACTCCATTGTTCTCTACAATGATGGGTGTGTCTCATTCCTATGGTGAGGCATCAGGATCACAGCCCACATCTGACCACCCAACTGATGACCTACCCATACCATTCAGTTCAATTAATACTCCTCAGATCCCTGTTGTCAAGCCAAAATCCCCCATCACACAAATATATATAAGGAAAAAGGTACAGAAGGTTCCTTCCCTTCCTGTATCTTCACCCCCAAAGCCTACAAGCCCTCTGATGGAGCATTCTCCATCAGAGAATATCGAAAGGGAAACCACAGGGGTGTCTCCCAACCCCAAGAAGGTGTTCTCTAAGGAGAAGGAAGAGCATGTGGGCAGCAAGGCTCACACTACTGTTTCTGCACAAGGTGTAGGACAGGGCAGTGTGAACATCTCTAAGACCTTCCCCACGGCAACTTTAGATGAGCAATCATCTAAAGGTCCCAGGTGCCATGAAACCACGGGGGTAGAAGGAGCTTCTTCTAGGCAAAAGGCCTCTACTAAAAGATCCGAGGATCCTTCAAGGGTGGTAAAAACACCTAAAGGAGGTGAGGACAGATATAACTACGAAGAATTGATGGACACACTTGGTACAATTAGTGTGGAAGTTCACAATCAAGATCTGGAAATAAAAGATATGAAGAAGGTGATTATCTCTCAACAAGAACAGATAGTCAAATTGAAGAAAATGGTGCTCAATCTGGTGCACAAAAAGAGGAGAAAACAATTCATCCTGAAGAAGAGGGGAAGTGCACATGATGCTTCCAAAAAGGGGGAGTATCAAGAAGCAGAGGGTGAGAAGGGCATGGAATTTCAGTTTGAGGGGGAGACTGGTGCTGAAAAAGAAAAGGAGGATGGTGCAGAAGCAGAAACAAGTGTAAAGGCAACAGTATCTGAACAAGCAGCAGAAACCTTTGCAAAAGCAGCAGAAATAGGGAAAGCAGCAGTAACTGAGTCTGCAGCAGAAACTAAACAAGAAGTAGTACTGCAGCAGCAGAAACAGAATTATCCAGGGAAGAGATTGAAATTGCTGAAACACTAGTAAAGGCAAAGAATGACACTCCCAAAGCTGCTCCAAAGGCTAAGGGAGTGGTAATCAAAGAAGGAGGCCCAGAAAAGAAAAGAAAAGAGACTAGTGTGGCAGAGGACAAAAGGAAAGGGAAAGAAAAGGTGGAAGAGCCTGTGAAAGCTTTGAAGAAACAAAGGCAGATAGAATTGGATGAAGAAATAGCTAAGAAATTGCAAGAGGAATTGGAAATGGAGGAAGAAATCCAATCTTCAAAAGAGAGAGAGATTGCTTTGGAATTGGCTACTAAGATTAATGAGGAATTTCAAAGGAGCTTGAAGATTGCTGGTACTGCTAAGAAAGTTACAAAGAAGGCATCAAGGCAAAGAAGACTGCCATTAAAGACAAGACAAAGACAGCCTTCAAAGACTTTCCTGGCCAATCAAGAAAGAGGAAAGATGATCAACTTCCTGAAAGGGTTTGTTGGAGTCAAAGAAGGGATGTTTACCAACATGTCTTATGGTAGAATAGAAGAACTGTATAAGAAGGAGATGGCCAAGATACAAGGGGATTTCTCTCAAAGGGTTGAGGTTGAAAGAAAGTTGAAAGAAAGTTGAAAGAAAGACATAATCTCAACATACAATAGCCCTTCCCTGACAGTGAAGAAGGCACTCCTATCAAAGAAAAGGCAGAAGTGAAGCAAGAAGAGACTTTAGCTCAAAAGATTGGAGCTATTAAAAGAAAGAAGTCCATAGCTTCCAAGCCAAAGGCAAAAAGGCCTAAAACTGAAGAAGGAAAGAAAGAACCGAAAAGTGAAAAAATGGAAGGAAAACCATCAGAGCAGCAGAAACAGGGTGAACAGGTTGAAACTCAAAAGAAGAGTCAAGAGCAGTCTGATCAACAATCTGATGAGCAGGTGAATTTGTACATGACTGTGACTGATGAAGAACCTATGCAAGCTGACCCTATAGAAGAGAATATTTCAGAACCAAGAGAATGGGTGATCAGTTTGAGGTTTATTCAACTTGGGGCAAAGTAATCAGAAGTTGTTCCAGAACTGACTTGGAAGAAATGTACAAAGTTGGTATAAAATTGTATGAGAATGTGTTGAAAGGGACAGAAATGAGTCTAATCAAGATAGCCATGGTGTATCTGTGCATGATGTTTGATCCAGATAGAGTGAAGCATATTATCAAAGATCTGCATCATGAATATGGATTTAAAAAGATTGATCATTGGATGCTCATTGAAAGATGTGGAGTATATGTCCTAATCATATACAAAAGCTATCATGAGTACTTCTTGGTGGATAAGGTGTATGACCACAACAAGGAAAAGTTGCAAGGGATGCTGAAAGCAAAGTTGGTCTGCTCTACAGGTTCTGAAATGGCAAGGATTGTGGTCAGAAGAACCATTAATCAAAGTCTGGGACTGGATCCAAATCTGGGCAATTGAGCTGAAGTTTTGAAAGCATCATGAAGACCATGCTTTGAGGAACTTAACTTCTCAATTTGAAAAGTTAAGTTAGGGGGAGATTGTTGGGGCTGATATATGCTAAGGATGGATACTACTGCTAAGTCTTGTTGATTAATATTGTTGAAGATTTAGTACTGCTAGACTTAAAGAGTAATACTACTGAGGAATTTACTACTGCTTGTAGGATTACTACTGCTAGAGGTATTAATACTGCTAATAGTTAGTACTGCTTGAAGAATTACTATTGTAAGTATGGTTAGTACTGCTGAGGATGTTAATGCTGTTGAAGACTAATGTTGATCATGTTGATAATGATGAGTTGGAACGAAAGACTAGGAGCTGAAGATAATGATGAAGATAATTATGGAATGGATGCTGAAGATCAATATTTCTTTAGTAATTATCTTGTCATATGTTCTGTATATAAAGTCTAGAAGTTTTATACAGTTTAACATAGTCTTATTCATACGAATATACGTTTAGAGAGAATTAACCTCAAGATTCTTAGAAATCCTTTCTTTAGAGAAGTATAGAACGTCTGTTGAGTCTGTTCAACAGATTGAGGTTTTGTTTGTAATCATTAAGTTAATTCAATATAACTTGTGATTTGAGTTCATACACTGTTTGATTGATTTATTGTTAAAGTGTTTTTCCGCGACATCTTTAACATAGTTTCTGAGTGTTTAGTTTAAATTATTGTTTAGAATTTCGATCCTTACATAAGACTTGTTGAAGCTGCACGAACCATGCTGGCAGCCTCTAAATTACCTACCACTTTCTGGGCAGAAGCAGTATCCACAACTTGTTTTATCAAAACAGAGCAATTATTGTGAAAAGATTCAAGAAGAATGCTTATGAACTCATAAATCAAAGGAAACCTAATGTTCAATACTTTCATGTCTTTGGATGCAAGTGCTTCATTCTAAATGACAGAGATCAACTTGGTAAATTCGACAAAAAGACTGATGAAGGAAGATTCATTGAATATTCCCTCACTTCAAAATCCTACAGAGTTTATAATCTCATAACCAAGATTATCAATGAAAGCATCAATGTTTCCTTTGATGATTAAGAGCCAATGACTTCAGAGTGCTCTTGCTTTGAACATAAGCAAAATCAGGAAACTCCAGAATTCTCAAAGATTAGAGAGTCTAAACTAAGTCTACTCTTTGAAGACTTATTTGATGAGGTCGATGCCTCTGATCCAATCATCACAGGTGTCTCTGGAAGAGCCTCAGAGGGTCCCCAAGATTCAGGTACATCTCTATCTGGACCCTCTGATAACTCACCATGTGTTTCAATGTCTACAGGTCCAACTGAAAATCCAATACCTGGGCAATCATCTGAAGAGGAAAAAGTTAACACTTCACCTACTTAAAGTCCACATTCAAAAGTTCATACTACTCCTTTTCAGAGCCCTTGTCAGAAAAGCCTTCACCTATGTTAGAAAGACCTTCACCTATCTCTGATGCTCAAACTCCTCCACAAATACATGCTGCCATGTCTAGGTGGACCAAAGAACATCCCCCTCATCAAATCATTGGTGATCCCAATGATGGCATAAAGACCAGATCAGCCACTGTTAATGAAGCATTCTTTGTAAATTTTCTTAGCATGATTGAACTTAAGAAGGTCTCTGAAGCCCTAGATGACCCAAACTGGATTGAATCTATGCAAGAAGAGCTTCTACAATTTGAAAGAAACAAAGTTTGGTCTCTAGTTCCCCTTCCTAAAGGTAAAATTGCCATTGGAACTAAGTGTGTTTTCAGAAACAAAAAGGATGAGGATGGGATAGTGATCAGAAACAAAGTCAGGCTTGTTGCTAAGAGATATTGCCAAGAAGAAGGAATAGACTATGATGAAACTTTTGCCCCTGTTGCAAGAATTGAGGCAATTAGGATATTCTTAGCGTTTACAACCCACAAAGGTTTCAGAGTCTACCAAATGGATGTGAAGTCTGCCTTCTTAAATGGAAAACTAAATGAAGAGGTATATGTCCAACAACCCCCTGGGTTTGAAAGCACTGAGTTTCCAAACCATGTCTACTATCTAGAAAAAGCTCTGTATGGTCTTAAACAAACCCTAGAGCATGGTATGAAACACTTTCATACTTTCTGATTACCAACAACTTTGAGAAAGGTACTATGGATACTACTCTATTCATCAAAAGGTACAAGAATGAGCTACTTCTGGTACAGATTTATGTTGATGATTTTATATTTGGGTCTACTAACCAATAATACCGTGACAAGTTTTTATAGCTGTTGAAAAGTGAATTTGAAATGAGTCTAATGGGATAATTAACCTTCTTCCTTGGACTCCATGTAAAATAGACATCAGAGGGCACTTTCATAAATCAAGCCAAATATGTCTCTGATATTCTGAAAAAGTACAAATTGAATGATTCAGCTTCTATGAAAACTCCTATTGCCACTGGAGTTAAACTTGACTCTGATCCCTCTGGCAAGCCAGTGGATGTCAAGAACTACAGAGGTATGATAGGGTCACTCTTGTACTTTACTGCTAGCAGACCTAATATAATGTTTGCAACCTGTCTTTGTGCCAGATATCAAGCTAATCCAAAGGAATCACACCTATTTGTTGTCAAAAGAGTCTTTAGATATCTCAGAGGCACTCCATCACTGGATCTCTGGTATCCAAAGCACTCTGGTTTTGAATTATTAGCCTACACTAATGCAGATCATGTAGGATGCAAATTAGACAGGAAAAGTGCCTATGGATGCTGTCAACTTTTGGGAGACAAGTTAGTGAGTTGGTCATCTAAGAAGCAAAATTGTGTCTCAACCTCTACAACAGAAGCAGAATATGTAGCTGCTGACAGTTGTTGTTCACAAGTGATATGGATGAAAACTCGGTCTTGAGATTAACAAAATTCCTATTCTTTATGACTCAAGAAGTGTTATTGCTATCTCTGCTAATCCAGTGCAACATTCCAAGACCAAGCATATTGATGTCAGGTACCACTTTCTTAAACATCATGTTGAAAAAGGCACCATCGAGATATATTTTGTCTCAACTGAGTACCAACTTGCTGATATATTCACAAAAGCTCTAGATGAACGAAGGTTCAACTTCTTGATCAACAAGTTGGGCATGCTTAATATGTCTACTTGATCAAAACACAAATCAGATCCTCTGATACATCACTTAAGAGTCTCTGATATCCTGATGTAGCATATTCTCAATAATCACCAGAGCCTCTGATACATTTGTCAGAGACTCTGCATATCACTAAAGCATGTTTGCAGTCCACAAGCACATCTTATTTTGCGAATCCAACACAATTTAAGGGGGAGAAAAAGAATACCATCATCTGTTAAGGGGGAGCTAAAGTAGAAGAAAGGTGATGTACAGACAAAGATCAGAGCCTCTGATATCTCTATCAGAACCTCTACTCTTTCATAAGAAGGTCCTCTGGCACATCAAAAGGAAAGGTATGTGTTAGTGTATAAAATTGTATCCAAGATTTAGTGTGAAAAGTCAAGTCTAGCAAAGTCAACAAAGTCAAGTCTAGATAAGTCAACATGTTGTATTAACTTGTAAGTGTTGTTTAGACTTGTGAGAGTTCATTTACTTTGTGGTTTCATTAGCTTTGTAAATCATGTAACTAAGAAGGATTGTACGTATACTGTTAGATATATGACTATATACTTTTCTCTCTACTCTCTCTCTAGAATAAACATTGTCATAATCTTGATTGAGATATTTAGAATTGCTTGATTGTGATTGGGAATACAATTTCAATTGGTATCAGAGCGAGACCAAACATATTCAGAATGGTTATAACACTTGATTGAATCAATTTCTGGAAATTTTTAATATTTTAATCGTATTCTTGAAAAATCACTGTTTGATCGATTGTTTCTTGAATTGTTGAAATTTGCGTGTAATTTTGTTCTAGTAGTGATCGATTTGTGTTAGAAATCAGGTTGTAATCACACACAAACACCAATTGATCATTTGTTTGATGTAATTTTGATTTTCTTGAAGTTTTGTTTCACGAACTGCATAGAGTCTGTAATTCACATTAATCACTGTAATTTTCGATTGCTTTCGTAATTTCAGTGTTGTAATCTTGTTTCGTATTGGTTCGTGGACTAATTGTGAAATTTTCAGAATCAGAAATCAAGATTTACTTTATTTTTGATCAATCAGGCCAAGAACACGCAAAGAAAATCAAGAACGCGCTAGATTTGTCAGACGCGCAAGCTTCATCAAGTGAAGAACGCGCAAGTAACTGAAGAACACGCAAAGATTCTGAAGAACGCGCAAACGTCTTCTGCGAGTTCCTCATCAAACGCGCAAACGTCTTCTGCGAGTTCCTCATCAAACGCGTAAACAGTAGCTTGCGAGTTCTCAAAACGCGCAACTCAAAGCTTGTGTGTTTTGCTCTTCGGTCTACGAGTTTGTTCGAGCTTCGATCAGCGAGTTTTAGCTTGCGAGTTTGTTAAAAAGTGCAAGTAGGCATCTGCGAGTTCTAGAAACACGCACGTTACCATTTGCGTGTTTATCAGGAACAATGTTTTGCGCGAGCCTCATAACGTGCAAGTCGTGTTTCACGCGAACTGTAAAACGCGCAAGTAGTGTTTTGCGCGAATCAAAAACGCGCAAGTGCTTATTAGCGCGAAATTTTGTGAACAGTGACTTGCGATTTCTAGTGATTTGCGAGTTTTAGTGTTCTGCGAGTTTCTTTGATTTGCGAGTTTTATACTTGAAAATTTTTCAGAGATTATTTTTTTGTGCTAATCCAAGTTTGACTTTCAGTTAAACTTTTCTGAATTGTTTGGGAACGATCATTCATTCAAGCTAATCATTCAAGATGCCAAAGACTGATGATAAAGGGAATACTGTACTTTCAGCTAGAGATATGGTTGTATTGTACATGCCTGAGATACCTGTTATAGAGGTTGAACGAGACAAACTGAGAATTCAGAATGCAGCCTTTATCAAACAAATTCAGGAGTTTAAATCAAAATTGTCAAATTCTGATAAATCTTCTGATTGTGTAAAGTGTGCTAATCATGCTAAATCTGATTATACAGGTATCATCAGCGCAAGAGAGAAGGAAATTAGAGAAAAAGAGATAAAAATTAAAGATGGAGAGAAAATGATTGAAATAAAAGAATATGCCATTCAGTCTCTTGAGAAAGCAATTAAGGTTAAAGAGTCCATAATTGCAAAACTTCAAAGCCAACTGAAGACGACTGAATAGAAATCATCAGAGCTGAAAGATGAATCAGTTAAGATTCAACTCAAGTTTAAGGCTTTTGAAGACAAAATATATACCTTGGAGATACATAATGTTGAACTGAAGAAAAGCATCCAAGCAGATAAAGAAAAATGAAATTTGAAGACATCTTCAACTCAATAGTCATCTGAATTTTCAAAGAAAACTTTCCAAGAGAAAAAGGATTTGGAGCTGAGATGTTTAAAACTTTCTAAGCAAGTGTCTGAATTCGAAAAGATAATAATCACTGAAAGAGACATTTTTGCCAAAGAAAGAAAAGTTCTTGAAGATAAAAATTCTGAATTTCCCAAACAGATCTCTATTCTACAGGACTTACTTGAGAAAGAAAGAAAAGCTTTTCAAGAAAACAAAAAGTCTTTGGAGATTGAAAAGAAGAAATATGAAAAGAGAAATGTTGGGATCTTCAATGAAATTTCTGATAAAACCAAGAACTTACAAAAAGATTTTGAGCTTGAACGTTCACATTTTGAATCAGAGATATCAAAGCTCACATCCAAAATAACTGTCCTATCATCAGAGGTTCAAAAAGAAAAGAAGGACAGATCTGATTTGAAAATAAAGTTTGACACATTGATTTCTGAAAGAAACATTTTATCCGAAAAGATAAAAGACTTGGAAGCTGCAAACAGTGAAATGTCAGAAAAGATTACAGCTGATGTGATTGATCAATCACCTGTTGATAATTCAACAAAATCAGTTTGTTCTTTCAAAACAGCTTCAAGTTCTATTCATGATAAAAATGTTCTCAAAAAGAAAAGTGTCAAAGCAAATACTGTCAAATCAAGTCAGATCAGACCATCTAATCCGTTTTATGACAAATCTGTTGATGGTTCAGCAAACTTCTATGTTAAATCTCTTGGAAAGCAATCTAAGAAAAGTCAGATGGTCTGGAGAGTGAAGATTTCTTCAGATGATGAGAAGATGAATGCAAGATCATTCAAATCCACAACAAATGCCAAAAACAACAATGCGTATAAAGGTAAAACTTTTGGTAATTCTGATATATATTACTCGACTAATCATTTGATCAGGATTGCTCAGATGAAAATGTGATGTTCTTACTGTGGAGAGAATGACTTCGTTCAAAGAGAATCTGCTCACAACTGGTACGGATCTTACAGAATAACTTCTCAAAATTCTGGATTTAAAAGATATAAATCTAATGAGAATTAGATTCCTAAATATAACATACCAGGACCCAAATACCAGTGGGTACCAAAACCTGTTAAATCTTTTTCGCAGGTACCACCGGTCTAGGGGAAGCAGGAACGATGGCTCTTGAATAATTCAGTTCAAGACCCGGATTTCAAAGTTAAAAGACTTTGACTTCTAGACAAATCAGTCTAGGACTCGTTCTTCAAAGTTTAAAGAACAATGGCTTTTGAACAAAATAGTTCAAAACCCGAACATAAATGTCAAGAGTGTGGCTTCTGATCACATGACAGATCAGGACCCGTTCTTTAATGTTTAAAGATATGGATATTTTTGCAAATATCCAGGGGGAGCTTAAAAGAAAACAAATCATGATATACTGATTTGAGGAGGAGCTTATAGGTAAATATCTTCTAATCTAGATCTCTGATTGTTTGAAAGAAGAACAACTTTCAAGCATGAAAAACAGTTTCTGAAATGTTCAAACCACTTCTGGTTCTCAAAAGATTTTATGAATTTAGAAGTGTGATTTTAAATGTTTTTCAATTTTGATCTTTAATTTTTAACTGACCGTGTGTTTCCAAAGATCAATACTTGCGTATTATCTTGTCTATATACTGTAAAGTATTCACACACATCGGTTTAGTACTTCTTTTGAATTTGTTATTACCATGTCTCATAATGAACCAATTTTTCGATGGTAATATTCCCGTTTGCTTTCAAATGTTGTTGAGCATCAATCATCATTTCTAATCTTGTGTTTTCATTGTTAAATTGTTTATATTTGTTCATATAAACAAAATATCCAATTCTTTGATACCCTAACCATTTCATTTGATCTGATTGATACATTGTCAGATTCTCAAAACAATTCCCTTGATTTCATTTCATTCATTCAATATCTTTGTTATGAGAAATCTTCGACGTTCAAATGCTCAAATTTCATTCATATTTTTAAATGAGCATACATTCTGACACTGTTATCATTTTGTGCTAAAATGTTTAAGTTAAACTGTTGAGCAACTATTCTTTTTAGGACTTACATGGAGTTCATGTGTGAGCTTAAACAGAACTTCCACGGATTCACGTAAACCAGTGTTTCCTACCCAGGAAGTAATCCTTGAGTGATTGAGGGGTGAGGAGTAATAAATCAAAGAGTGGGGGAGATAACTCATCCGGTTGAGTTTTTCTCATTGTGTGGAGCGGTAAAATGGAAAAGAGAGTTTGGTTAGAAGTGAGCTTAAATGTTAAAAAGAAAGAGGGTGTGAGATCAGAGTTAAAAGAATATCAAAAATCTGCACCAATCACTTTCTGAGCCGGGCAACCAAATCTACTGATTGGTTCACATTCTTTGGTGACCATCATTGAAACAGGCAGTAAGCCTATTCCAACTTTTGCGATTACCCCACCAGCCACTCGTTTCTTTCTTAACAAAGAAATGTTTCATTTTTCTTTGGGGACGCAACATATTTGCTATCTAGTCTTCACTCGGAAGATTTAGATATTGAAAAACAAGGAAAGTTGCCCCACCTTCGCACCTCTTTCATGCACATTGAGTCCGTGTAATATCTGTTGCTGTCTCAACAGTTTACACAATTTGAGCCTGAAAACGCTTAAGTAGCTTCAATCATTCATACACTTGCACGTACACACAAGGAATATGTTTTCTTGTCATAACATTCATAGAAAATTCCTTTGTGTTTTTTCGATGATTGAATGGAAGCCCTGGGGGAGTGAACATCACCAAAACTCCTTTCTAATGTACATCCGTTGTACAAAGTGGCTCTGTGCTACTTACAGGCATACAAACTGTTTCATCCGTTGAATCAGGGTTACACTGTTCATTATATCTAGATTTGAAAAGATCCAGATATAAATTTTTGGAATTGACGGATACTCAGATCAAAAGGGCAGAGAATGTCAAAATTACCATAAAAAGGGGAGATTGTTAGTTTCTTACAAAGGGGAAGATCAAAGAAAGTGTTGAAATTGAAGAGTTTTGATTATCATGATGTTCACAATCATCAAAAAGGGGGAGACATTTACAAAGTTCAATTTCAAAGATAAAGATATGGCAAAGTTTGTTTAAAAGATTTGTGAAGAAGTTTTAAAGTCTGATGATTATCTAGAGATGATTCAAGTCAAATTCAGATGATTCGAGAAAGTTTGTTTTTTCGAAGACTGATAGGAGATTGCAGAGATGAAGATACATATTTGTCAAAGATCTCTCAAAGTTCCAAAGAAGTTTAAAGATGAAGATTTCTGAAGTTTCAAATGCTTCAAGAATTCAGATTTGTGCTTGTGTTCAAGACTTGTTGACTCTCCAAAGATGCAAAGTGTTAAAGATTTTTCAAGATTCTTCAAAGACTGAAAGAATGAAGATTGTTAGAGCTTCAAAGTTCAAAGCTGTCAAAGACAAAAGTTGAAGAATCAAGGGCTGAAGACTGGTGTCAATTTTTTTTAAATCTTGAATACAAAGAGGGAGAATGTTAGTGTATAAAATTGTATCCAAGATTTAGTGTGAAAAGTCAAGTCTAACAAAGTCAACAAAGTCAAGTCTAGATAAGTCAACATGTTGTATTCACTTGTAAGTGTTGTTTAGACTTGTGAGAGTTCATTTACTTTGTGGTTTCATATCCTTGGTATAAATACCAATAGCTTTGTAAATCATGTAACTAAGAAGCATTGTACGTATATTATTAGATAAATGACTAATGTGATTTCTCTCTCTACTCTCTCTCTAGAATAAACACTGTCATAATCTTGATTGAGATAGTTAGAATTGCTTGATTGTGATTGGGAATACAATTTCAGTATGCACTTCACTCTCATTCTAACTTACCTTTTCAAAAGAAAACCAAATCTGATTCCAAACCTTTAAATGAACTCCAGAGCCTATTATTTTGTCTCTGATGCTACTCTCCATAGCCTCTGCTACAAATGGCCTTAAGGACACATCATAGCATTCATTCTAGTGTTCTTGAATATTTCTCTAATCAGATATTGGATTTTTAATATTTTTTGAGCAATCAAAAGAATTTTGAATGTTTGGGGCACAATTGTCAATTTTCAGAGGTTATGAGTGTTCATTCCCTCCTCTGATAGGATCAACACTTGTGTGTTTTTCATCTTCTAAATTGTCTTGTGCGGGTTATTTCCTTGGGTGACTATCATGTCTCTATACTAAGACCTCGGTGACGGTTTTCTGACGTGTACGTCATTTCACTCCAACCTCTCCACGTGTCACTATGAGATTAGATGGATGATGGAATGTTTTTGACATTGGGCCTTTCAGCGTCGTTCCACTATCTCCTCACACACGACTCACGTCCATAAAACCCCGTTTCAAAACCCATTTTCCTCTTTACGCTTTCAAAATTCCCTCTCGAACTCCATCTTATTCATTTGACATTCTTGCTTAAGAACAATCAAACCTGCAATAATGGCTCAAAACAAAAACGACTCATATGACTTAAGCATGATTGTTCCAAATCAGGCCCCTCCACAGTTTAACATCCCTGTAAAGGGTAACAACTTCCATATAGACTTAACCCACTCAAGATTTGAAGAACAATATAGGGTTATGTGTATCCCTGTTTCAAGATTCTAATTGCAAACAAACAATCAAACAAAATTGATTCAATTTACCTGTTTGATTCAATTCACAAATTCACAAGATTACAACTTTCTCTCTCTAGACGACTTTCTCTCTCTAAAACTCTCCCAAGTTGTCACAATGTAATTCTAGTCATCTATCTCTTAAACAACAAATCAAGGTATTTATACCCACTACTAAAACAAGGAAACAAACAAAATACAACATGTTGACTTTGACTTTTATTAACAAAGACTTTGACTTTTAATGAAAGTTGACTTTCTCAGTTTGACTTCTTGTACTTTGACCTTTAGACTTCATGATCTTGTATCCAACATATTTCTGATCTAACAATCTCCCCCTTTGGATTCAAGATCATCACAAAAGGATTTAGCAAATAATCTTCAAAGAAATCAATCACCGCCTTTAGTTACAATCTGGATAATCTCTTCCTTTTGATTAACTTTATTCTTTCCAAGTCTGTCTTTGAACAAATACCAACAATCTCTCCCAAAGATGATAGAAACAATCTTCAATAATCTCCCAAAATTATCACAAGACTCTTTCAGACTTCAGAAAGAAATTATCTTCAGATTTAGCTCGACTTGCTTCAGCTAATAATCTTCAAAGAAAATTTCAGAAAATCAGCACATCTTCAAAATTTCCTTGACTTTGCTTGAACAATCTTTCAAATTTTAAATATTTGAACTTTGTCTTCTTCAAATCTTTAACTCTGAAATTTCTGAAACTAACATTTCTTTAAATCATCTCCCCCTTTTTGATGAAACGAGCATCGATATCATCAAAAATTTCTCCAAGAAATGTCTTTGACCAATCTGATCTTATAAACTGAGCCTCTGATTCACTGTCAAGTCACCAAGATATTCATCTAGATCTTTTCAAATCCATACAAATTATGAGTGTAACACCTGAATCAACAAATGAATCAGTTAAAATTCCTGTTAGTAACACTAAGTCACTGTGTGTAACGAATACACATAGGAAAGGAGCTTTTTGATGTTCACTCCCCCAGGGCTTCCATCCAATCATCGAAACACCACAAAGGAAATTTCTATGAATGTTATGACTAGAAAACAAATTCCTTGTGTGTTCGTGCAAGTGTAGAAAGAATTAAGCATATGATGATTGCTTTTATAAGGCTCAACATTGTGTAAACCACTGAGACAACAGTAGATAAACACAGACTCAATGTGCATGATTGAGGTGCGAAGGTGGGGCATACTTCCTTCTTTTTCAATATCCAGATTTTCCAAATAAAAACCAGATAGATTATGTGATACGTCCCCAGAAAAATATGAAACACTTTCTTTTTAAGAAGAAAATGAGTGGTTGGTGGGGTTTTGTCAAGAGTTGGCATGGGCTAGTTGCATGTTTCAATAATGTTCACCAAATAATTGTGAAACATTAGTAATTTGGCTGCCCGTGTAACAACCCAAACTTTAATTACATCAAAATATAATATTTCAACTATAAACAACCCCAAGCCTACAATCAAAAGAATAGGGTTGCCACTACAAACTATTACACAACTATGTCAAAAAGGAAACTATTACAAGGAGTCTTCTAGCTCCTGGAATTATCTCACACCTTCTCCTTACCCTTATCTGTACTTGCTATCTTGCGATAACCTGAAACAGGATTATAATTTTGAATGAGCGATAGTTAGACCGATGGTCTAGTGAGTTCCCTCCAAGCATTACTGCAACAGTTCAAATATTATTTAAAACATTTAAACAAAGTCTTACGCTTCACGAGCGTAACTCACTGTACTGGTCAAAGATTTATCATACTTTACGCTTCGCAAGCATAACTTGCACTACTGACCAACACTGCCGTCAAAGACGGTATGTCTGTCTCGTACTGCTTATTTTGGGGACACACCCCAATGGCATAAACGGGCCACACTCCCCGGTATGAGCAAGCGGGTCACAATTCCTAACTTAGGTCAAAACTTCTGAATCAAATGTATGCATACAACTAATTAACAACATTATATAAAACACGTTTATATAACATAACATGAATATTCCAACATAAATAAATCAACCTTTTCAGTAAACCTTCTCAACTTTTGATAATATAAACGTTCAGTTTAGAAAACTCACATTTATCAAATAACTTTCAAAATTGTAAAAGATTTAGTTTGAAAGACTCACCTCAGATTCTTCTTGCTTAAAATCTGTCTTCTAACGATTAACACCACCTACGATGGTATCGAAATAAAAAGAGATAAGCTAACTCGCACATAACACTCTTTCCTTTTTTAAACATTTCAAAAACAACATACTGCTACTACCCCAGTCGAGACCACTCTGGTCAACACCACTCCGGTCGAGACTACCATGGTCGAGACCAGTTAACATTACACTGGTCGAGACCGGTCGCTACATACTCCGGTCGACACCGGTCCGGTCACTACACCGGTCGACAATACATCGGTCAGTCGCCACCGGTCCACACCGGTCGGTCGACACCGGTCGACACCGGGTCCGGTCAATATTCAACCAAACTTGTAGACGATTCAGAACTTCGTACAAAAACCAAGATCCTTAAATCGATCGAAAAAACGGATAAAAACTCAACAACGAGATCATTTACCGACTATAACTCTTAGACATAAGTTTTAAACTAGAATCATACCTTTATTTCAAAAACAACAATCGTTTCTTTGAAACCTAGCTCTTTTTCTCCCTACTCTCGTCTCGCCTCTTGTCTCCTTTAGTCGGTTTAAGAAATCTTAGTATGACCATTATCAATAACTTAAGGTTAATATATATATATATATATATATATAACCCAAGTCACATTTAACCCCCTTTAACTTTGGGTCTCGCTTAACTTCTTACCCAACTTCCAAAATTATTAAAATTTTCGGACCCAGATATTACAATCTTCCCCCCTTAAGAGAATTCTGTCCCCGGAATTTCATCGTTAAACAGATGGGGATACTGAGATCTCATGTCCTCCTCCACTTCCCATGTTGACTCTTGTCCTTTGTGAAATTTCCACTGGACTTTCACTAACCGGATCTCCTTGTTTCTCAACTTCTTCACCTTGAGATCCGAAATTGCTACGGGTTCCTCAATATAACTTAATTTTTCATCTACCCGAATGTCTTCTAAGGGAACTACTACATCTGCTTCTGCCAAGCACTTTTTCAAGTTTGACACATGAAATGTGGGGTGAATCTCACGCAAACTTTCTAGTTGTCTTTCACCCACCTCATTCCAACATAATGGTGTTCTACATTTACGTCCATACAATGCTTCGAACGGGGCCGCTCGAATGCTAGCATGATAACTATTGTTGTAAGAAAATTCAATCAACGGCAAATGAATTTCCCACGAACCCTTGAAATCAATGACACATGCTCGAAGCATGTCTTCTAACGTCTGGATGGTTCTCTCACTCTGACCATCAGTTTGTAGGTGATAGGTTGTACTCAACTTGAGTTGCGAGCCTAACTCCCTTTGTAGACTTCTCCACAAAAATAACGTAAAACGAGCATCCCTGTCTGACACAATTGACGACGGTACTCCATGTCTGGTTACTATCTCGTCTATGTACAATTGAGCCAATTTCTCTAGTGGGTACGTCTCCTTGATTGGTAGAAAGTGGGCTAACTTTGTGAGTCGATCCACTATCACCCAAATGGCATCGTGCCCCTTAGGTGATCACGGTAACCCGGTAACAAGATCCATCGTAATCTCGTCCCACATCCAAACTGGAATTTCTAACAATTGAAGCTCCCCGTAAGGTCTCTGGTTCTCTGCTTTAACTTTCAAACATGTCAGGCATCGCTCGACAAAGTGAGCAGTATCTTTCTTTAAACCCGGCCACCAATAACTTTGCTTAGATCTCGATACATCTTGTTGGTTCCCGAATGTACTGAGTAACGTGACTTATGCGCTTCTTCCAATACTTTCTTCTGCAGTTCTCCTGCTTTTGGAATCCACACTCTCTTATTGAAGAACTTCACTCCGCGATTGTCGACGACTAACGATTTAATAATTCTAACTATTCTCTCACTCTTCCAATTTTTTTCTAATACCGCTTCTTCTTGGTACTTTATAACTTCTTCCAAGAAATTCGAAACGACATCGACTCGATAGGCTACCACTTTTGTTGTTTCTCCACGTTCGTTACGACTTAGAGCATCTGCCACCACATTGGCCTTACTCGGATGGTACAGTATCTCACAGTCGTAATCACTCAACAACTCCATCCACCAACGCTACCTCATATTGAGCTCCCTCTGGTTGAAAAGATGTTGAAGGCTCTTGTGATCCGTATAAATCTGACACTTGATCCCGTACAGATAATGCCTCCAAATCTTCAAAGCGAAAACTACTGCTGCCAACTCTAAATCATGCGTTGGGTAATTCTTTTCGTGCTCTTTCAACTGACGAGATGCATACGCAATCACCTTGCCTTCTTGCATTAACACTCACCCCAGACCCAAATTTGAAGCATCGCTATAGATTACGAATCCTTCCGTTCCGTTAGGTAGGGACAAAATAGGTGCACTACTCAGACTCTCTTTCAATTTACTGAACGCTTCTTTCTGAGCTTCCGCCCACACAAACTTGACATTCTTCCTAGTTAAAGCCGTTAGTGGCGTGGCTATCCTCGAGAAGTCCTGGATAAACTTTCGATAATAACCCGCCAATCCTAGAAAACTTCTTACTTCTGATGGTGTTTTCGGCGCTTCCCACCCTCTAATGGCCTCAATCTTAGCCGGATCAACCTTAATCCCCTCTTTCTACACCACGTGACCTAGAAACTGAACTTCTTTCAGCCAAAATTCACATTTTGAGAACTTGGCGTACAATTTCTTGCGCTTAAGCAATTCTAATATTGCTCGTAAATGAGTTTCATGATCTTCTTTGGACCATGAATAGATCAGTATATCATCTATAAAGACTATACCACACTTGTCTAATAATGGACTACATACTCTATTCATCAGGTCCATGAAAGTTGTCGGCGCATTGGTCAGTTCAAAGGGCATAACTAGAAACTCATAGTGTCCGTACCTCGTACGAAAGGCAGTTTTAGGTACATCCTCCTCCCTCACTTTCAACTGGTGATACCCAGATCGTAGATCTATTTTCGAGAAGTAGCTCGCTCCTTGAAGTTGATCAAAAAGATCGCCAATTCTGGGAAGCGGGTACTTATTTTTGACAGTTACTTTGTTGAGCTCCAGATAGTCTATGCACATTCTCATAGATCCGTCTTTCTTTTTAACAAACAACACCGGCGCTCCCCATGGTGAGGTACTAGGACGAATAAACCCCTTGTCGAGTAACTCCTGCAGTTGAGTCATCATCTCCTTCATTTCTGTCGGGGCCAGTCTATAAGGTGCTCTTGCGATCGGTGCCGCTCCGGGTACTAGATCAATACGAAATTCCACTTGCCGATCAGGAGGCAGAGCGGTTAAATCTTCTGGAAATACTTCTGGATATTCACTTACCACCGGGACTGACTATAATCCCTTCTTCTCTTTCTTATCGTCTATTACATAAGCTAAGAACCCCACACATCCTTTTACTAAACACCGCTTAGCCTTAATCATTGAGATCAAGCACGACTTTCTATCCCTCCGATCTCCAAACACTACTATATCTTCTTTACCTGGTTGTGCTATACGAATTAATTTCTTAATGCATACGATATAAGCATCATTAGACGCCAACCAGTCCATTCCCACAATGACATCAAATTCTCCCATACCCATCGGGTACAGTCGAAGTAGAAATGACTGCCCATCGATGACAATACTACACCCATCATATACCTCCCCCACTAAAACTCGACTATCATCGGCCACTTCTACCTCAAACCCATGCTTAAGGTTTTTGGGTTTCACGTGCAATTTATGCACGAAATTTGGGGATACAAATGAACGATTTGCTCCAGAATCAAACAACACTTTAGCAAAAATCGAATCTATAGAGAAAGTACTTGTTACTAAATCCGGTATCTCTGCCGCTTCTTCTGCCGTCATATTAAAAACTCTGGCCCTCGCCTTAGCTGGCTCCACCTTTTTCTCACCTCCCTTATCTACATACCCTCCGACCGTTCCCTTCTTCAATTGTGGACAATTAGTCTTGATATGATCAAGAGATCCACACTGATAACAAGACCTTGAACCATGGCAATCCCGAGCCATATGACCAATCTTTCCACATTTATAACAGCCCTCTTGATCAATCTTACATTCTCCTTTATGTCTTCGGTTACACTTGCTACATGGTTTACTTTTGAACCTATTATCAAACCGCTGATCAGATTTTGCAGATTTAAACGTTTTGGAATCACGGACAGTTTCGTCCCATTTTCTCTTGTTTCCACTTCTTTCAGTAGATTGCCTATTCTTTTCCTTCTCCCTCATCTCAGCTGCGTTTACTGCCGCCTGGAACGTAGCTGGTTCCTTGTTCGAGACGAATTCTCGAATATCGCTTCTCAGCCCAAAAACTAAACGTTCTACTCGCCTTCCTTCATTAGGCACATAAACTTTGCAAACCGAGACTTCTCTATGAACTTTGTAGTATACTCACGAACTGACATCTCCTTTTGCTCCAAACCCAGAAACTCTTCTTCCAACTTTTTGACTGCCGCCAGAGGGGAAAACTGCGCTTTAAATATCTTTATAAACTCACCCCAAGACATTTCTTTGGCTACCATTGAACTTTGTCCTCTTGCTTCAACATCCCACCACATTACAGCTTCATCTTTCAACATTGACAATGCATAAACTACTTTATTTTCCTCAACACACTTACTGGTATCAAATTCTAGCTCCATCCCCTTTACCCATCTTAGCAATATCACTGGATCGCATTCCCCTTTGTAGGTAGGAGGCTTGCAGGCAGCAAACTCCTTAAAACTACATCCTCTCCTAGCTACCGCTTTAGTTGTCACAATGGGATTTGACTGAGGGTGGCTACCCACTACAGTTACTGGTGAGTCCGCTACCTCAGTCACCACTCTTTCTTCACTCTTTTCTTTGCTTGATGAGACCTCATTAGTGCGCTGAGCCAATAAAGCGTTCAATGTTTCCTGTAATTTCCCATTTCTGTCGCGAAGGTTTCTTGGGTAACAAATCCCTGAGTTCGACCTCCACCACAGTTTCTTGTCTGCTTTCGACCCCTCACAGAAGCTGAACTCTCCTGATGAGAGATTTCTTGTTCGGATCTTACATCTACACTTTCAACTAGATGAATATCACGAGTCGTCTTCCCACCTCGAGTTCCCACAGTGGAAACCCTTACCTGAGTAGTCGCCTTCTGAGCCATTTTACCTCTAGAACGACCGCGACTCTTTCCCCGGTTAGCAGTCGGGTTGACAGCAGTCGTTCATTCTTCGACAACGACTTCATTAACTGGATCAATTTCAGGATTCAGCATAGACCTACTCCTTGTTAATCGCTCAGACATAATTCTGATAAGAAGAAATATACAACATTCAATCTAAATGCTACAAAATACGACAAGTTAAGCATAAGCATGTACTTGTAAATTCACAATTACACTGGCTAGATGAAATTCCAAATTTACCTTATATGCTAGTCCTTACTTTCCTATTACTGACTTCCTACAATCTACCTATTTCTCAGTTGTGTTTCTACTTTCTCAGTTTAATTCTAGGCCCATCTGGTCACCTAAATCCCTTAAACTAATGCTCTGATACCAATTGTAACAAGCCAAACTTTAATTACATCAAAATATAATATTTCAACTATAAACCGCCCCAAGCCTACAATCAAAAGAATAGGGTTGCCGATACAAACTATTACACAACTGAGTCAAAAAGGAAACTATTACAAGGAGTCTTCTAGCTCCTGGAATTATCTCACACCTTCTCCTTACCCTTATGTGTACTTGCTATCTTGTGATAACCTGAAACAGGATTATAATTTTGAAAGAGCGAGGGTTAGAACGATGGTCTAGTGAGTTCCCTCCAAGCAGTACTGCAACAGTTCAAATATTATTTAAAACATTTAAACAAAGCCTTACGCTTCACGAGCGTAACTCACTCTACTGATCAAACATTTATCATACTTTACGCTTCGCAAGCGTAACTTGCACTACTGACCAACACTGCCGTCAAAGACAGTATGTCTGTCTCGTATTGCCTTATTTTGGAGACACACCCCAATGGCATAAATAGGCCACACTCCCCGGTATGAGCAGGTGGGTCACACTTCCCGACTTAGGTCAAAACTTCTGAATCAAATGTATGCATACATCTAATTAACAACATTATATAAAACGCGTTTATATAACATAAAATGAATATTCCAACATAAATAAATCAACCTTTTCAATAAACCTTCTCAACTTTTGATAATATAAATGTGCAGTTTAGAAAACTTACATTTATCAGATAACTTTCAAAATTGTAAAAGATTTAGTTTGAATGACTCACCTCAGATTCTTCTTGCTTAAAATCTGTCTTCTAACGATTAACACCACCTACGATGGTATCGAAATAAAAAGAGATAAGCTAACTCGCACATAACACTCTTTCCTTTTTTAAACATTTCAAAAACAACATACTTCTACTACCCCGGTCGAGACCACTCCAGTCGAGACTACCACGGTCGAGACCGGTTAACATTACACCGGTCGAGACCGGTCGCAACATACACCGGTCGACATCGGTCTGGTCACTACACCGGTCGACAATACATCGGTCGGTCGCCACCGGTCCACACCGGTCGGTCGACACCGGTCCACACCGGGTCCAGTAAATATTCAACCAAACTTGCAGACAATTCAGAACTTCGTACAAAAACCCAGATCCTTAAATCGATCGAAAACACGGATAAAAACTCAACAACGAGATCATTTACCGACTATAACTCTTAGACAAAAGTTTTAAACTAGAATCATACCTTTATTTCAAAAACAACGATCGTTCCTTTGAAACCTAGATCTTCTTCTACTTGCTCTCGTCTCGCCTCTCGTCTCCTTTAGTCGGTTTAAGAAATCTCAGTATGACCATTATCAATAACTTAAGGTTAATATATAGATATATATATATATATATAACCCAAGCTACATTTAATCCCTTTTAACTTTGGGTCTCGCTTAACTTCTTACCCAACTTCCAAAATTATTAAAATTTTCGGACCCAGATATTACAGCCCGACTCAGAAAGTAGTTGGTGCAGAGTTTGATATTCTTTTACTCTGATCTCACACCCTCTTTCTTTTAATCAATAAGCTCACATCTAACCAAACTCTCTTTTCTATTTTACCTCAACGCACAACCCACACTCATTTCTTTTTGACTCCTCACACTCAATCACAATGGAATATCTTCTTGGATAGGAAACACTGGATAACGTGAATCCATAGAAGTTCATTTAAGTCCTAGCACAAAGAACCCATGTAATCTTATGAAAGCATATGTTGCTCAGATGATTTAACTTTATCAGTTAAAGCTCAAATACAAGTCAGATGTTTGTATGCTCTTAATATATGAAGATATGAGCATTTTTTAAACATTGGAGATATTTCAAACAAGTAAATTGAATGAATAGATAAGAATGCAAGAGACTTGTTTGAAAATCTGACATTGTAAGAAAATGATCATAAATAAAATGATGTACCAATCAAGGCTTATGGTCAAGAATAATGGATATCGTCTATACGAACAAAAAATATAGACATTTTTGAAATGACGTTTCAAAATGAATTAACGCTAAAAAATTCATTGAAGTACAAGCGGGGTGTCTTACCATCAAAAATATGTTTCTATATGAGACATGGTAAGAACATATTTTGAACAAAAAATTCAAACCGGTGTGTGTGGGAATACTTGAAAGTATATAGAAAAGACAATACGCAAGTATTTATCTTTGGAAACACACGGTTTGTAAACATGTAAGCACAAGTAATTCTTTAAAAACATTTAAAAATCACACTTCTAATTAATGAAATCTGTTTAAGAATCGGGAAGTGGTTTGAACATTTAAGAACATGTTTTTATGATTGAAAGTCGTCCTTCTTTCAACCATATAAGAGAATAAGATAAGAAATTAACCTTTATCATGTCGTCTTAAATCTCATAAAGTCAAGCTTTAAGTCATAATAATATGATCTTGTAAGCATCTCTCAAACTGCAAAAATCTCAAAGTCATAGTCAAACCAACTTTATTCACAGAAATTAAAAGACATAAAGCATTAAAACATTTAAATGAACGAGTTATGATCTGAAGTAATCAGAAATCATAAGTCTTTTACTCCCCCTGAAATTATGCATCAGAAAAATTATCAGTGTAAAATATAAGCATTAGCTCCCCCTCAAATGTTGATCATCATATCTGATGGATGCATAAAATTTCAGACAAATATGTACTCCCCCTTGAATGTTGATCTTCTCAAATATGTACCAAAGAGTACAATATCAATCAGCTTAGGAGTAAAGTCTTTTGATCATTGAAGTACGAGTCCTAAACTGTTGTGTTTAGAAGTCATCATTCTTTTACTCAATATTAACTTGACATTCTTGTAACATAGATTCATACATTTTCTTTGGTATCCATATGCTTTTGGATCCAACTGTGTTAGCACATGATTTTGGCACCCATTTAAACTTGGGTCCACTTTTCCTTTGAAAACTATATGAAGAGTTAGAACGATGAGAATATACAAAATATGTGCCAAACCAATCATCAGAATATTTCCGAGAAACATAATCATTTCTATCATAATTGGAAAACTTTCTAGCAGATGGAGCTAACTGGAATAATTGTTGTCTTGAATATTTCTTGAAAGAAGTTACAAGTTTTGATTTAGAATTAGCAACATCCACAATTATATCATATTTACTAGTAGTATTCTAATTACAATTAGCACTAGAAAATGATGTAGTATTCTCATCCATCGTATTCTTAGGTTGCCATTCAGACTTAACTCCATGCCTTTTGTTTTTCACATCTGAAAAATTTTAAACTTCAGAGTTAGAACGGTGAGAATCAAACAAATGCTTCTACTTTGACTTACCAGTGTTGATCTATTTCTGTGAATGCCCAGATTTCTTCTTTTTACCTTTGGCAACTTTCTTTTTCACAGAAACTGATTTATCAACTTTCGTTGATGTTTCACCTTTTTCATACACACATGGTAATACAAAAGAATTAACAACAAAAGATGAATGATCAGGAAGTTTAGAATTAAAATCAAATTGAGCAATACATTCATCTAAAACACCATCAGAGTTTAAGAAATCAAACCCATCATTAAGTAAACGAGACATATCATCAGAATTTGAAGCTTTAGAAAAATCAGAATTTTTCAACACAGTTAAAAGCACATTTTGTTCTAAATTCATCAAAATTCTTTCTTCTGTCAGAGTATTCTCAAGTTCAGAAATTTTACTTTCTAAAATGAGAGGAGGAACGTAAATTTTACCTTTAATAGGCTTTGCCTCCAACTCTTTTGAGGAATAACTCTCAAAATAATCATCTGAAAGAAATATTGATTTATCAGAACTATAACTACTATTCAACTTCTCATAACGAAATGGAAGTTGAACTTTAGTTGTGTTCTTTCTTTTCTCATATTCCTTAGCTTCTTCTTTTTTAGAAAGTTTAGTCCACTCAACATTGAGATCAGGGTTCTTGATGCTAAACTTAAGAATGTAAAATCATAAAGTGCAGGAACTTCAGATATACCCTTTTTAAGATAGTGTGGATTCTCATAACCGAGTCCCCAACACTCTTTGTTCTCTTTGGGTTTCTTTAGATGAATGGTTTGTTCAGTTTGACCCAATGAATATAATTTTCCTTCCAAAGCATTCACTTTTTCAAGTAAAGATTTGTTTTCTTTTGAAAGTGAAGAATGCATTTTAGTAAGAGCTTTTGAATCAACCTCACACAGTCTATACTTTGAATTTGTTTCAGCTAATTCTTTAAGAATGAGAGTCTTTTCTTTAGCGCTGGTATCAATATTTTTATGTAAAGTCTCAATCAATACTTTATTCTCAGCAATACTCTCGCTAAGTTTCTGTATTGATTGGTTTTTGTCTTTATTGATACCTCTTTCACGCTTAAGCTTTGACTCTAGCTTTTGAAGTATAATCATCATGACATTTATTTGATTTATAAAATCAGATTCAGTCATGTCACATACCTCATCAATCTCTTCTTCAGCTGACTCAGCTTAATTTTCAGCTTCATCCACCATATTTCCCATTAGGCAGATATGAGCAGTCTCTTCTGTCTCAATTTCTTCATCCGAGTGGTCAAGCCAAAATTCATCCTCTGCCATCAATGCTTTGCCATCCTCTTGTTGCTTGGCAAGAAGCATCTTGTTCTTATAATATTCAGAGTTTCGAACCTTTGGCTGTCTGCAATTTTTAGCAAAATGGCCCATTTTGCCACAGTTGTAGCATTTAGTTGGTTCTGGCTGCTTTGTCTCTTCAGCTTTAAACTTTCTTTCTTCTGGCTTTTTCTCTTCCAATCTTTGTCCTCCAGTTCTCTGCTTGTGTTCATAATTCTTAGATCCAGAAGAATACCTTTGACTGTTTGAGCTTGGCTTTTTGTAAAACTTTTTCTGAAAGGCTTTTGTCAGCATCATCATAGCCTTCTTCAAACTTTCACAGTCATCTGAATCAGAGATATCTTCACTCTCGGCTTCTTCTGATTCAGACAATATCACTTTCTTTTTCTTTTTCAGACTCACACTCTTCTGTTTCACCACAAGAGCAACTGGATCAACAACGACCTGCTCAGCCTTTTTCTTTTCACACAAAATCTCATCTACCTCTTCTTCATTTTGTCTAAGAGTTTCATAGACTTCATGGAGTGGTATGTCATTCAAGTCCTTCTTCTGCTTCATCTGCCTGGTAAATCTCTTCCACTCAGGCTGCAAGATACTCAGGAACTTGACATTAAGCTTAATTTGTGACTTATTCACTTTGTTCTTGCTGAGTTCGTTCAACAAAGTTACAAACCGGTCATAAGTAGCTTACAATGATTCACCCTCCTTAGCCTTGAACTCTTCATAGTTATTGAGGCAGTTGGATATTTTGATCTAGTTACCAACTTTTGATCCAACCATCATTTTCTCCAGTTGATCCCACATTTGCTTTCCGGTAGCATTGTAACTGTCAATCTTAACATATATCTCGTTTGGTATGCCTTGAAGAATGAAAGACTTTGCCAATTTATCAGCTCTTGCTCTATCTTTCTCCTCATCAGTGAATTCATTAAACATAAGTTGATATTCTATCTGCTCATTTCCAACAGTACGAGTAGATTTTGGAATTGGCATAACTCCTTCCTCTAAAGATATCTTGATAATTTCACCCAATTTGTGTCTTTCTATGAAGTCCAGGAACCTATCTTTCCACTGCTCATACTCTCCCTTGAAGAGTACTGGTGGCTTTGTATCAGTTCCGATGGCGAGAGCTTCTCTGGAAGTCATCCTGTTTGAAAAATATATGCAATAAGAAACTTGAAGTTGACCGTTAGTCCAAATGAAATCACAATTAAAAAATTTTGACTAAGTAATAAGACTCGCAAAATACTATAGAAACTTAAAACTCGCAGAAGCTTGAAACTCGCAAACCACTATTCACAAAGAAACTCGCAGGCTTAAGCTTGCATGTTTGTGAAAC
The DNA here is from genome assembly GCA_954870635.1 of Arctium minus. Lineage (NCBI taxonomy): Eukaryota > Viridiplantae > Streptophyta > Magnoliopsida > Asterales > Asteraceae > Arctium > Arctium minus. Next base: position 78,964,760 of record OX941088.1, on the reverse strand, counting down.
TCGCAAGCAAAGGTTTGCGTGTTTTGCCAAACTCGCAGACCAAAAGAAATAGTCGCTGAAACTCGCAGAAGCCTAAACTCGCAAGTAACTGTTCATAAAGAACTCGCAGATAGAGGTGTGCGCGTTCTCTGAACTCGGAAAGCACTACTTGCGTGTTTGAACAAACTCGCAGATCAAACTAACTCGCATATCACTATTCCTCAGAAACTCGCAAGCTTAATCTTGCGCGTTTTGAGAACTCGCTAATGTCTACTTGCGCGTTTCAACACTTAGAAACTTTTTCCCAATCTTCAAACTCGCAGACTGAAGAGCTTAAACTCGCAGACTTCGATTTGCGCGTTTCTAGAACTCGCTAATCACACTTGCGCGTTCTTCCGATGAACTTGCGCGTTCCGTAGATCTTGCGCGTTCTTGAGGAACTTTCGCGTTCTTTGCCTTTTTCGAAGAAAAACCAATCTGATTCGATCAAAACCCTATCTAGACAATGAATTACAACTTGAAACTTTGAGAATTAAACTACCTAAACATATAGAACAGATTACAACCATTGAATTTCAAAAACAAACAAACTAAGTATGAAATGATCTATGAAACAGTGTTCGAAGGCTCGTGAACCAAAAACTCAACAAAATCCAGAAATTCGTGAAAATTACAGTGCAATTCGTGAAATTACCTATACAAACTCATTCTAGTACACTTATCGATCACTAACAAACCAATTACAACTCGAAAAACTGACTCAAACTCAGAATCGAATCTGAAAAATGATAGAACAGTGTCGACACAAATTTTCTTGAAATGATTTCAATTTGGATTTGCTCTGATACCAATTGTGTGTCCCTGTTTCAAGATTCTAATTGCAAACAAACAATCAAACAAAATTGATTCAATTTACCTGTTTGATTCAATTCACAAATTGACAAGATTACAATTTTCTCTCTCTAGACGACTTTCTCTCTCTAAAACTCTCTCAAGTTCTCACAATGTAATTCTAGTCATCTATCTCTTAAACAGCAAATCAAGGTATTTATACCCACTACTAAAACAAGGAAACAAACAAAATACAACATGTTGACTTTGACTTTTATTAACAAAGACTTTGACTTTTAATGAAAGTTGACTTTTTCAGCTCTGACTTCTTGTACTTTGACCTTTAGACTTCATGATCTTGTATCCAACATATTTCTGCTCTAATAGGTTATTCTAGGATTTTTTTAGCAACTGTGAATTGAACCATGCATTGACGAGCTTTGACTCCAATATTCTTCTAAACTACCACAACAACAGTGGTACACGAGCGAATACATTGATCAATCTCAGGGCATTATTGGATTTGTGGACCCCGGCGGTGAAGCAGCGGGCTCCATAAGAATATCATCGGACACTCCTCACTGACATCTGTTTCTTCTAAAGACTAATGACCTCGGCATAGCCATGTTTGAAAAAAACTCCCACCCAAGAAACCCTTCTTGAATTTCTTGTCTATCTAGGGTACAACAAGGAGATTTCCAGGCTGAGTGAATTTCGGCGACAACATCTTCCACCAGTGTGGAACTTCATGTTCTATTTTCTCAACTGCACACTGACATGCAAAATAGGGAGTCAAGACTAAACTAACCCAACTCTCCTAGCAATCATGTATGCCCTGTTCTTTCACAGGAACACTGATATGGCCTCCCTCCTTTACTCTGGCTATTCATAGTCGTGGACCGAAAGAACAAGGCTCTGGCAAAGGGAAATCCCCCTGTATTTGTTCTATTTCCCATATTCTTTTTTTCCCTTGTCATGAGAGGAGTCATGACAAAGTTTAAACTTCCAGAGGATGGACCTAAGACACTTCTGTTCGTGATGAATAACTTCAAACCAACAACAATGCCTCCATACCCAAATGCCAGAAGGATACCTCAAACGATGATCAAGTTCATCCTAGAGAACCACCCCTCTCTTCTACTACATAGCAGTGTTTCCCAATCACCAGAACCGGTGGTAGGATCCCCAACACACTTAGGTCCTGAACCTGAGCATGTGTCAGATAGTGAGGACTCAGAGGCTACAATCAAAAAGAGTTGAGGGAACCAGAGGGACCCTCTTCAGAGAGAAAATCAGAGAATGCCTCTGACTCTGGTGAAGAGAGTAGCTCTACCAGAACAGAGAGCGATGAGACTATGAGCACCTATGAGAGTGAGCGCTCTGAAGCCCTAGGTGCCGAGGGACGTGAGGTAGAAAAAGATGCCCTCAGAGGCACACATGTGTATTTCCATACCCCCACTCCTAGTGCTAGCATACAATCTATCCCAGGTGGTCCAGCATCACGGGATATTGAAATAGAGGTGCACACCTTAATCCCTAACCCAACAAACCGCACAAAGGTACCTCATTCTTCCTCTGATGTTCACAAACTAGGGGATGCCACCCATCTAGACTTGTCCTCTTAAAAGGATATGTCTATTGAAAAGACAAGTGCCTACTCACTCTGGGGTACGCCACTAAAACAGATACAAGATGATGCCTCTGTGGCTCATCACTTAGTGGACCCCACCCCTCCCTAGAACTCGAGATCTTCAAGATCTCATGTAGGGACTGCCATACTCAGGGGAAGTGTCTTGACTTAGTCGTACAAGGACTACAAGTCTACCCAACACATTCGCTTCTCTTTCTCTGAATCTGAGTCAGAGGATGAAGAAGAAATCATAACACCTATAGAGAAGTCCCCTCAAAAGGACTCTCAAGGATTAGGTGGAAGTCACTCCAGAGGCAACATAACCTCGCCTCTGAAGAAGGGCACCTCTAAACTCGAGGTACACTTGGACTCATGTGTTGGGTCCAAAGCTCCCCTCTCTGATTATGTTACCAAAGCAGAGTTCAAAAGCTTTGGTGATGAAGTCAGAGGATCCTTGAAAGATCTAAAAGTTATCTTCGAGAAGACCTCAGAGGCATTTGCCTCAAACTCTGAAGTTGCAAAGCTTACTTCAGAGTCCCTGAGTTAAAGGCACAACTTGTAGTCAACAACACCAAATTGTCCTCTCTAGAAACCTTAATTGCAGGTCACTCTGATCAACTTATAGAGGACCTGAGAACTGCAAAGACTAATATTATCAAGGCAATTCCAGCTCAAGCCCCATCACACACAACCAACTCTCATATTTGCCGATTTGAAAAAATTTAAGGCAAAAATGAAGCAGATAATTTCAGAAGTAATCGCCTCTATTACAGCCTCTGCAGCCCCAGCAGTTCAAGCTCCAGCTCCACCACTAAGGACTGCAGAGGACCTTGTTACAAAATCAGACCTCACCGACTTCAGCAAGCAAATCACAAGCATAATGCTAACCGTCTATGGAAAATTTGTTGCTAAGTGTGGCGAGACCACCAAGGCTGTCAAAGCCTTAATACAAGTCCACAACTACAACATGGATGATCAGGTCAACGAGGTTCGCATGGCAGCCTAAGAAGCCAAGGAAGTGATCGAGACTGCGACTGCCAAGCTCTACCCGAACAACTTGCTTCCAGAGGGCAAAGGCAAGAGAAAGACATGAGATCTCTCTTGTGCAAAGGAAGCTTCAAAAAATCCGAGGTTTGATGACTCTAAATATGGCGATGATGACGACATGCCAGAAGGGTCTTCAAGTCCTCAAAATGGGGAGAATACTGACATAGCTCAACCAGTAACTACCTCTTCCCCCTCCACATCCTTTTCACCTGCACCTGTACCAATCCCAGGTTCAAGTTCTCCAAGAAACCCTTAGAACTGAGACTCCAGAACATGGTAGAACTGAACCAGAGAGGACCTCCACCACTGCTGAAGACCAACCATCAACCATTCTGAAGTCTCCAGTCCCTGTGATCTTCTTAGCCGCCTCAACTCCAGATCTGCCACTTATACTAGTTGCCACTATAATTCCAAAAGCTATAATTCTCAAACCTAACTCTGAAACCCATGCTGTTGATGAAGAAGATACCCAACTGGTGGACTAATCCAATTCCTCCTTAGAGGATGCCTTCTCCTCACCTGAAAGACCAACAATTGTGATGAGGGATCTTTTTGAAAATGAACCAAAGGCAGGGCCATCAGAGGTAAATGAAGGCAGAGTCAAGGAGATAACTCAGCAAATGGAGGCTTTGGTCAGACCTCCACAAGCAGAACCTTCAAGACCTAATGAGCATGTGATGGATGAATACGTCTTCAGATACTTGTATTTAGACAGAGATGACATAGCCAGTCTGACCGGACCTGTGAACCTAAGGCTAAATGCTCCAACTCTTGACTTGGTCAGAGAAACGATTCATCAGAGACAGGACTCAAGACAGAAGCAAAGTCTGTTAGGTCCAACCAAATACAAAATATGATAACTTTACAAAACTTCCAATACATAGAACATTTTATGTTCTAACAAAGTCTACTCTGATGAGGGAATCAGAAGGGTGTTGGATGTAAAGTTCAGACAATACTGCTACAATTAGGTTCACTATCTAGAGTACACTGTGGAAAGAGAAAACAATACCATCTGCCTGTTTAATGACAACGATCTGGTGAACCTGAACCCATATGATCTGACTCACCTACATAGGTACTTCTACAACCACGATGGCAAAGCCAGAAAATTCAATATGGGGTTGAGTGAAGTGTAGATGGCAATGGAAAAGCATGTGAAGCTGAGATCAAAGACTGGTTTTCAGATTGCTATGGAGTTGGGAGTTGATCAACTATCTCTAATCGCGCCAAATGAAGAACAAGAAGGTCTGAAGAAGCTTCACAGTGGAATTGTTCTAGTTGAGCCACTTGGTTTTGTCTACAAAGATGAAGAGAAGAATAAAAGACTATTTAGAGCCTCAAACTCCTTAAAGTACTCTCTGACTCTCAAGTACTTCAGAGAGAAAATTCATGAAGCTAAAGGAGAAGACAAGTACCCAACAGAGATAGCTCAGAAGCTCATAATGGAGATCAACTCAATGATAGAATATAGGGATCTCACTATGAAGTTTCACAAAATATGTACAGGAGGATTACCTTAGCTTAGTTATGCTTGTTTCATTTCTGCAATGTAATTTCCTTTTTATCTCAGTGAAATTTGTTTAAGAGGATGGCTTTCTCCTCTGTGTCTTAAGTAGTTTGTCTAACACTATTCTCATTTTTGATTTTCAATACTCAGTGGGAGATTGTTATCCCCAAGTAGCTCTGATAGAAAACCATTGAAAATCACCAAGTCTTGAAACATCAGAGACCACTTTAGAGACATCAGAGACTACCTCATAAGACACAAGTTAACTTCAGAGACTGCGCCATTAGAGACCATACATCAGAGGACGCCTAACCAGAGGATGATCCAACGTCAGAGCAACAAGGCCCCCTATGATCTCTTCTCTGAAGTTCAACTGCTCAAATCTCTCAAGTATGGAGCCTTCCTTCCCATATGCCACGTCATCACCAAAAGCAGCCACTTTACCTTTACACCTGGCAGCTCAAGACTAGATGGTACTATGTTGTACCTTCTTGTCCTTAGGCTATATATATGGGATAAAACTGCCACAAAAGTAAGTGAGCGCACACAACAATTACACTACCATATTTGTCGTGCTAGTGTATTATCTTGAGAGAGAATTATTTCAGTGAGATCTTTTCACACACTACTGTGTGTTCTTGGTGTTCATGTACATCTTCTGAAAATACTGAAATATATATGACTACGCTTCTTGGAGTATCTTTCTTATTCATATATATTTCATTCTCTTCTGTGATTGATCTTGTTTGATACACATTCAAAGCTTCTGATCACACACTCTTTATTTATTGAATCCAACTAAAATCTAGGAACCAACAGAAAGCCATTCTCCAAACGGACTGACTTTAGAATGCAAATCCTTCCACCCATCTAGAATGTCCTATTTTCCATCCTCAACAGAACCTTGAGTGGGAAAATTGGAAGCCAAGATCAGACAATCCACAATATCCTAGCCATAATATATGGGATATTTTTCGACCTACCTCTGAACTACAAACAACTGATCTTGCGCGAAATGGTAGGCGTTATGGTGAAGAAAAATGAAGACCAGTCCAGAGGCAAAGCTCTGTCGTCTTTAATAGTCCAACGGTTTATTGTAATGCTTCTAGGGGACGCAATGATAGGAGAAGACAAACTCCCCCAAGAAGGAAAGGTGGTTATAACCCACACATGAACACCCACAAACCCACAATAATTCCCTCTGGTTACCCAAATGATTGACCCATCCCCAAGAAGATGCTCAAATACCTGGGTAGAGAAGATATGAAGGTCTATAGACGTGGAAACAAGACTCCAGAACCGAGTCCTGTAACCCCTCCACGCATAGGAGTGAACCTTGGTGAGGAAGTGATATTCTTTAGGAATGATGCACAAGAGGGTGAACAAGGTGATGCACAAAGGGAGGTGAGTGTAGAATATGATGTAAGAGTAGAAAGTGGGGAAGGGATGAGAGGAGAGAAAAAGAGAAAAAGAAAAAAAGAAAAACAAACCCCTGAAGAGGACCACAGAAGAACCCAAAAAGAAGAAGAAGAAAAGAAGATTGAGAAAGAGAGTCGAAGAGGAAGAGGCTAAAATTCCACTAGCCTCTGAGCAAGTGAATGAACCTGCAGAGGAGGAGGAGCAGCCTCTACAAAGGAGAAGGAGGAAATTAAAGAAGGTTGTGATAGAAGAACCTCATATCACAAAAGATGAGGTGAGGGATAAGGGTACAAGAACAAATGAGCCTCAGAGCCCCATAACACTGGCTGTAGAAATCGTCATAGAAGCCTTGGAGAAATTAAGTCCATTGGCTACAAAGGACCAACCTCAAAATTCAATGCATGAGGCTCTGACAGTCGTTGCCAACACATATGAAGACTCTCCCACACCACCAGAGCTCCCTTCTATACCTCAGATGAAGACCATAGAAGTAGAGGAAGAAGTGGTTGTGGAAGACGTAAATGTAGAAGAGGAGAGTGAGGGAAGTGAACAATCGAAGGAGGAGACTAAGGGAGAAAAAGATGTCTCCAAAGGCACATAAACAAACTAAACTCCCAGTCCAACCCACATTTCTATCCCTACAGGTCTAGTGCAGAGAGATATTGAAGAAGGAGTGCACACTCCGAACCAAACCCAAGTCAGTCGGACCGAGGAACTTTTTTCATCCTCTGTTACCATTATAACCGGGGAAACCATACCCACCACATCCTCTCAAAAGGATGTTGGTGAAGATATAAGTGTTCAATTTCCCCAGAACATGCCACCACCAAACACAAAGGCATTTGTTGCCTCTGCCACACACGAAGGTCCAACCCAAGGTTGTTCAGAGCAACATGTGAGTACGCACAAACACAATGAGATTCTAGACCAATCTCAAAGTCAACACAATGCATCACCTGTGGATAACTCTAAATCCCCACACGGTGATGGCATTAACAAAACTTCTGTAGAATCTTCTTCATCTGAAGAACTTCATGGATCAGAAGGAAACCCTACAGAGCCCAATGCAAAAACAAGCTCTTTAGGAGCCAAAGGAACATTGACACAATCTGGACCATGTGTTGGTCCAGAGGCAGACCCATCTGCGTACGTCACAGAGGCTGAGTTCCAGGCCTTTGCCGATGTTGTGTACACCAATCTGGCCCAGTTGAAAATCTTGGTACTCACCATGACACATCAACAAGAAGACAGACAAAATCTCAGAGGCGGTCAACGCGATAAAAGCCATATCAGAGAGCAACTCCAAGGAGACACAGAAGCTACTAGATGCCTCTGCCACCACAGTTTCCAAGACTGAATTCAACCAAATGGCATAGGTAGTGAAGGCTAACGCTGAGGCGATCAAGTGTCTAGAAGAAATCGTAAACCAAAAGAATCAGGCTCCAACAACCCCTGCCAGTACTTCAAACACCGCCGAAGAAGTGTTACAAAAGTTGCGTACAGAGATTAAGGACATGGTTCGTAGTACCATGGTCCCAATGGAAACCTATTCCTAACCACATAAGGATGTGAGCATTCCTTCGAACCTTGTCATCAAGGCCGAGATACACAAAATGGGAGAGGCTCTACTAACTCAAGTACATAGAATTGGGATTGATTTTCCTCTAAGGACAATTCTGCAGCAAAATCAATGAAGAAGAACGTAGCTCTAATGAAGTTTATCACAAACTACGGGGTTAATAAGTACATAATGGCAGCAGGGGACATCGTATCCATGATCGAGAATTCAGTAAAATCCAACTTGAAGCCTACCGGCCAAGCAGAGGCAGAGCATCAGAGGAGGAAGCATGATGATCAAGGGCCAGATGGCTCTGGCCTTTTGGATCATCATGTGGGCGATACTATGCAAGATCTCACTGCCAAACCAATTTCGGCTTCTTCCCTATCATCTGTACCTATAATCTTAGAGGCCAACACTAAGAAAAAGATAAATCCATCCTCTACAGCTCAAGCTCTCACCAAAGTCCAAACATCCAAAAGTATTGCAGAAGCCCCTAAGGCCAAACCTTCCGCAGAAGACAAGAGTAAAGGGATAGCCATAGAAGTACAAAAGTCAAAGCCAAAACCCCAACCCAATACCGAAAAGCCGATGAAAAGTGCGTTTGGCACTTTCATCACGCCAAAACCAGAAGAAGAAGAAGAAGAAGATTGGGCCTTTGGATTAGAACCTCTGTCAACATTTCCACTCCTTGACCCCTCTGCCAAACCCTCTGAGGATCGACTTTCCCAAATACTACAAGGAATTGATGCTTTAAGAAAACTAATTCCACCCCCTATACCAAAGAAGGATATGGAAGAAGTAGTCTACAAGTATCTCTACAGTCATGGGATCAACGACCTGTTACCAGAGCCTACCATTAAACTAGACACCATCACAAATGCATACCTCAAAAATCTTCATCCCTACTACCTGACAGAACTTTATACACAGACAAAGGAAATATTTGGCTGGAGGCAAGAGAATAAGAGGGCATACTTGACGATCTGGAAGGTCATACGGGAAGAGATGTTATACTATAGTCTACTCGACTTTCAAGTCGCTCTAGACCTAGGTGTAAAGAAAATCAAGATCACAGCCCCCGATGATCGTTGCCCAACCTCTGCCAACATTTCACCTAACTCAATTATCACTCAACCCAGATTTGGTTACATTTTCCTAAATCCTCAAGGCGACAAGAAAATATTTATAGGACACGAAAGCCAAAAGTACTCTACCCAGTCCCTTCTGTTCTTCAAGCAAGAACTCGTAAACCACAGAGGCACCGAACTTCTCAACTCTGAAGCCTCATACCAACTAATAGAGAACATCGATGCGACTCTCAGGTTTAGAGACATGTGTGTCTTCTTCTACAAGGAGCAAAAAAGGGAGGGGGGTTTAGACAAAGGATAAATGATTTTCCAGATGCCAAGATATAGGCTCTGTTGACATGTAATCTTATTTCACTTATGTAATTTTTATTTTATCTTCAGTAAATGCCTTCTGGCATCAAACTTCAATGAATTTTTTTTATTTACAGAGGTTGAGTTGCTGTCACCTCTTGTTATTGGTTAGCCTAAATTACTTAGCTTCCACATTTTATTTTTCCATACTTAGGGGGAGATTGTTAGCTCTAATAGTTTAATTATAGAAGTATTGAAAAATAGGCTAAGTACAAGAACCGCAAAAGACTTTTGTCGCTTACACCAAGTCTCTCAAGCAGCACTGATCAAAACCTCTGTCGACTACTTCTTAAGAAGAACTTAACCAGAAGATCAATCTCAGTCCACAGAGCCTCTATGATCCTTCACATAGCCTCTATGTAGGCAAACTCTTAGAGTAGAAGACTTGTGCATTTCATGAAGATAATTGATCATGTGTCTCTTACGTGCCCCTGCTGTACGAAGATTCTAAAGATCAAATAGTACACCCATGATGTATTACTTTCTAGGTGTCATTCCTTTTATGGGTGACACCTCCTGCCATTGTTGGCAATGCAACACACATATCACACACGCCTGAATTCTAGTGAGAGAATTGTAGAGAGAATTTTCACATAGTTAAATGTGTTCTTGGTGTATTCAGAAAGCTAATGAAGATAATTTGTTGAGTGAATCAGTCTTATTAATTTTGTTATCTTTGTTACTTGTGTGTGATTCTACCAAATAGTTCAAACCATTTTTATGCACTAAAACGCTTCCACACATCATCTATTCTTGCATATTTGGTTTTGTTATATCATTGTTGAGCAAAACTAGGATCATCAACAACCATATGGAGCGTCTGATCTCTCTCTCCCTCTCTAACTTTATTTCACTAAAATGTTTAAAATGAAAGCTCTTACTTCAAATTACAAAGGAAATAAGGTATTTATACCAACTACATATTACAAGGAAACAAAACACAACTAACAAAGACTTTGGCAATTACAAAAGTAAAGACTTTGACTTTTAACAAAGTAAGCTTTGACATTGACTTTTAACAAAGTAATCTTTGACATTGACTTTCTTCAATTCGCACTTTGACTTTCACTTTTGAGACTTTAACTTGAAGCTTTTAACTTCAAACTCGATGATCTCGGATACAACAATATTTGCTCCAACAATCTCCCCCTTTGTATTCGAGTTCATCCATTAAAGGATAGATTTAGCTTTGTCAAACAAACTTGAAAACAGTCTCCCCTTTCTTTGGAATGACTTCAAATTTTAACAATCTCCCCCAAAGTTTGTAACAAACTTCTCTTTGTAAGCAAGAAACATCTTCGATAAAGAAATTATCTTCAACTTTTACTCACTTTTCTTTTTCAAACAACATTCAAAGAAAATTTCTATAATCTTCAATGAACTTTCAGAAATCTTTGAGTCAACACATTCTGAACTGTATTTCTTTCTTTGAAACCGCTTTACCTTTCTCTTGTTACGCTTAGGAATTCCTTTTCCGTTGTATATCTTCTCCTACATAAACCATTTCTTGATATCATTTCCCATAAACTGCTTTTTCATTCATGATTTTCTCCCCCTTTTTGATGAACGCGAGCATCAGCATCATCAAAACTTGGCATGAAAAAGTACCCTTCATTCGTTCCATCTTGCAAACAAATGACCATCTGATCTTTCCAACTAATATAAGTAACATCCGTCAATTCATATATGATTCCGAATCTTTTCAAATTCAGAAACTGAGTTGTAACCCTGAATCAACAAATGAAACAACTAAAATGCCTGTAAGTAGCACGAAGCCACTTAGTACAACGAATGTACTGTATAAGGAGTTTTATTGGTGTTCACTCTCCATGGATTCCATTCAATCATCTAAAAACACAAGCTAATTCTATGAATTCCAACAAAAAAAAAAAAAAAAAATTTGTGTGTATGTGCTTCTGTATGCAAGAATTTAAGCATTTTGTGCTTTATCAGGCTCAAATTGTATAAAATGTTGAGACACAAAAAGTTTTCCATGACTCAATGTGCATGATCAAAGTGCGAAGGTGGGGAAAACTTCCTTCTATTCAATATCCAAATCTTCCGAGTGAAGATCAGATAGCATATGTGTTAGGTCAAAATATTGTATCCAAGATTTAATAGGAAAATCAAAGTTGTTTAGGTTCCTTAGCTCTTATGTCTTTGTTTAGATAGTGGGTATAAATAGGTTTTGTTCCTTATTCTTTGTAAGGATTGTAAGAACCTAATTGTATTAATTCATAGACGTGTGATTTCAGGATCTACTTTCTCTCTCTACTTTCTCTCTCTAGTTCATATTGTTAGATCTTGATGAGAGTATGCTTGATTGATGGGGATTTTACATTCACAATTGGTATCAGAGCTATACCAAACAATTTCAGAAAGGATTTCACAACAAAATATAGATCGATTTTCTGGAATTTTGGATCAAAAAGTTAGTTTTTCTGAAAATTCTCAAGGACACGCAGATTTTTTGAGATCTACTGTTCATTCGATTTTTTTTCATTGAAAAATCTCTTTTGATGCAAAAAAATGGACTTATTGTATTCGATTTGTGTTTTGAATTGTTTCTTGTATTGATTACATCACGAATTTTGAACTAAATCGATGTCAATTTCTGAAATTTTGGTTTTCTTGAAAAATATTAGTTGAACACTGTTCTTGATCAAGTTTTTGTGTTTTGATGATTTTAATTTGAAATTGACATTGAAAATATGTTCTATATGCTTAATCGATCATTCCTGTGCAATTTCATGTTTTGATTTCAGGTATTAAGAATTTTTGATCGATCTATGGAACATACAGCGTGCAAGTTCCAAATTGTTTTGAAGCTGGCGCAAATCTGCTATGATACTAGCGCAAAATCAGTTTGAATGCTATAGAAACCGGTCGCATGCATTCACAATTCAAACATTGATTGCAAAATTTGATTGAATGATAAAAGTTAATGGGACGGTGGTTGTAGTTTTCCAGGTTGTGAATTCATTTCAGTTTTGCGCCATAAACTACTCGCGCAAAAGATCACTCAGCGCCATCTTCTTCAGAGTTTTGCGCCAACAGTAGCATCATTTTCTGCGCCAACATATTCAATTGATTGTTAATTTTGCGCCAGATTGGAAAACCGCAAGATTGGAAAACCACTTTCATTTACATTTGCGCCATCAAACAGCTTCAATTTGCACGTGTTAACTTTGCGCCACTCCAGATTTAACTTTGCTCCTCTTTCAAAATTTTGCGCCACTTATTTCTTTGATTCTTGCGCTATCCACATTGAAGTATATTTTTCCACTTTGCGCCAATAACTACTCATGCAAATTTCATACTTTGCGCCATCCTAATACTTTGCAAATTTCTTGCGCTTCCTTCACTCATCAAATAAAAAAAAAACTTTGCGCCACACATTCATTGGTTTGCACCAGCCACTATCTCTTGGTTGTTTTGTGCCGTGAATTGAAATTCTGTGGATTAGAATTGATTGGTTATCAAGGACGGTGGTGGAGGTGATAATTGGAAAATAGGATAATGGGACGGTGATTGGAAGATAACAAGAAATCAAATTGTGATTGGTAGTTTAATTTGAGTGGGGCGGTGGTAGCATTAATTTGTGTGTTTTTCAATTTAAACAAAAATTAATCTGGGTTTTTTCAGTTGATTTGCAGGTTTTATCAAGTTTTGCGCTAAAGGTTGCTGGCGCAAAACTAGTAACATAATCAATTTTGCGCCAATCACATCTTGCGTAAACTTCATTATTTTCGCCATCCATGTGAGAATAATTTTGTGCAGATTAAATTTTGGCCACCCAAGTGATCTGATTCAAGTTACTTGAGAGTTTTTGCAAATTTCAGTGTTTTGAGAGTTCTAGAGATTGAATTTTTCTGAGATTATTTTGTTGTGATCTGAGTTTGACTTTCAGTCAAATTTGTTCTGAACGATCATTCTTATCAAGCTTATTTCTCATTCAAGATGGGATTTGGATATTTTGATGAACTTGAAGAGAAGAGTAAAAAGATCGAATTAGAGAACATAAATCTTAGATTAGCTGTTGATTTCTACTTGAAGAAGTCAAAAGAATATTATGATGAAAGCATCATACTGAAAGAAGAAGTTAGTGCATTAAAGACAATTAATGAAGATCTTCTGAAAAAGACTTCTAGGCTGAATGATGAGAAAATACTGAGTTTGGAATCTGAAAACACAGAGATGAAGAGAAAGATTTCAGACATGGAAAATCAAATGATTCAAATTCAGAAAGCATCCGTTGAAAGTTATGAAGAGCAGATTGAGAGTCTGAATGACGCTAATGCTGAGCTTCAAAAGAGAATATCTGATTTAGAGCAAAAGATGGTTAAAGACAAATATGATTTTGAGAGTGAAAAGAAAGGATTTTCAAAGAAGTTCTCAGATTTTTCAAGGAAGAGTTTTGAAGAAAAGAAGACTGTTGAGCTTAAGTGTATAAAACTTACTCAACAAGTTTCTGATTTTGAGAAAGTACTTATCTTGGAAAGAGAGAAGTTTGTCAAGGAAAAGAAGGCCATTGAACAAAAGAATGTGGGATTCTTCAAGGAAATATCTGGTCAAAGAAAGGATGGTGAGAAGGGATTTGAAGAAGAACGAAACATATTTGAGGCTGAGATCAAAAAGCTTACTGAAAACCTATCTGAACTATCTGAAAGTGTGTTGAAAGAGAAGAAAACAAAGTCTGAATGCGAGACGAAGATTGACCTTCTCATCAAAGAAAGAGACAACCTTGCTTCAAAGATTAAAGAGCTTGAAAAGACTGTATCAAGTTCAAATCAGAAAATTGTTTCTTCCAAAAGGTCAGTTAAATCTTCTGATCAAATTCGTAGTACTAACCTTTTCTATGATAGAAATATAGATGGTTCAGGTACACATCAAAGAAGAAGGAGATAAAAAGAAGAGGAACTGGTCTGGAAGAAGAAACCAGTTGAAGATGAGAAGAAAGATGAGCTGAAAGGAAAGAAATCATGTGTACAAACACGCAAAGCCAAGAAGAACAAAGCGCATAAAGGTAAACCTGACCATATCTACTCGAGAGATCAATTATTCAGGTTATCAGGTAAGAAATACTATTGTTCTTATTGTCGTACACATGATCATATTCACAAGACAAGTGATCATTTCTGGTATGGTTCTTATTCAATTACCCCTACAAGAACTGAAACTAACATTCATGGACCCAAATACCAGTGGGTACCAAAGCCGAAAATTGATTCTGTGTTGCAGGCACCTCAAGTCAAGGGGGAGTAAGAGAACCAAGGCTTCTAAGCAAATCAGCTTAGGACCCGTACTTCAACGGAGTTTGACTTCTAAGCACATCAGTTTAGAACTCGTACTTCAGTGATCAAAAGACCTTACTCCTGTCCAGATAAGAGATTGTACTCAAATACTCAAATGAGGAAATCATCCTTCAAGGGGGAGTACATTCTTACTTTGCATCCGATAAGATATGCCGATCTACAATTCACAAGGGAGTTGTATTGATCTCTATCATGTGCTTTTTCATTGACAATATATTTAGAATATATGACGGTCTACAATTCAAAAGGGAGTTGTATTGATCTCAATCTTGTGCTTTTTCACTGACATATTTTAGATGCATAATTTATAGGGGGAGTAAAGGTGATGGTTTCTGATCACATAACAGATCAGGACCCGTTCTTCAATGTTCAGACATGGATATTTTGCAAATATCCAAGGGGAGCTTAATAGACCTAAATCATTATATCATGATTTGAGGGGAGCTTAAAAGGTAAATAACTTTTGTTCTATATCTCTGATTGTTTGAAAGAAGAACAACTTTCAAGCCTGAAAAACATTTTCTAAAATGTTCAAACCACTTCTGGTTCTCAAAAGATTTTATGAATTTGGAAGTGTGACTTTTAAATGTTTTTTCAGTTTTGAGCTTTAATGTTTAACTGACCGTGTGTTTCCAAAGATCAATACTTGTGTATTATCTTGTGTTTATACTGTAAAGTATTCATACACACCGGTTCCGTATTTCATTTGAATTTGTTATTACCATGTCTCTAAACGAACCAATTTTTCGATGGTAATACTCCCGTTTGCTTTCAAACGTTGTTGATCATCATTCATCATTTCAATATTTGTGCTTTGATTCCGAAAATTGTTTATATTCGTTCATATAAACAAACCATCCAATTCTTTGATACCCTAATCATTTCATTTGATCTGATTGATACATTGTCAGATTCTCAAAACAATTCTATTGATTTCATTTCATTCATTCAATATCTTTGTTTTGAGATATCTTCATTGTTCAATTGCTCAAATCTCATGAGCATACACTTTTGACAATGATATCACATTTTGTGCTTAAATGTTCAAGTTAAACTGTTGAGCAACCATTCTTTTTAGGACTTACATGGGATTCATGTGTGAGCTTAAACAGAACTTCCATGGATTCACGTAAACCTGTGTTTCCTACCCAGGAAGTAATCCTTGAGTGATTGAGGGGTGAGGGGTCAAAATCAAAGAGTGGGGGAGATAACTCATCCGGTTGAGTTTTTCTCATTGTGCTGAGCGGAAAAATGGAATAGAGAGTTTGGTTAGAAGTGAGTTTAATGTTAAAAAGAAAGAGGGTGTGAGAACAGAGTTAAAAGAATATCAGAACTCTGCACCAACCACTTTCTGAGCCAGGCAGCCACATCTTCTAATTGGTCCACATTCTTTGGTGACCATCATTGAAACAGGCAGTGAGCCCATTCCAACCCTTGCATTAACCCCACCAACCACTCGTTTCTTTCTTAACAAAGAAATGTTTCATTTTCATTGGGGACGCAACACATCTGCTATCTGATCTTCACTCGGAAGATTTAGATATTGAAAAAGAAGGAAAGTTTCCCCACCTTCGTACCTCTTTCATGCACATTTAGTTCGTGTAATATCTGTTGTTGTCTCGACTGTTTACACAATTTGAGCCTGATAAAGCTTAAGTAGCTTCAATCATTCTACAATTTCACGAGCACACAAGGAATAAGTTTTCTTGTCATAACATTCATAGAAAATTCCTTTGTGGTTTTTCGATGATTGAATGGAAGCCTTGGGAGAGTGATCATCACCAAAGCTCCTTTCCAATGTACATCCGTTGTACAAAGTGGCTCCGTGCTACTTACAGGCATTCTAACTGTTTCATCTGTTGATTCAGGGTTACACCGTTCATTATGTCTGAATTTGAAAAGATTCGGATATATACATTTCATGAATTGACGGATACTCAGATCAAAGGGCGGGGAATGTCAAATTATCATGAAGGGTAGATTGTTTGTCATTATAAAGGGGGAAATCAAAGGAAGTGCTGCAATTGAAGATGTTTTGATGATCATGATGCTCACAATCATAAAAAAGGGGGAGAAGTTTACAAACTTCAATTTCAAAGCAGAGATGTCAAAGTTGGGAAGAAATTTTTGAAAGATCAATTTCAAAGTCATCAAGAAGATATCAAAGTGAAGATAGACTTGGAAAGAAATTCTGAAAGTTATGTCAAAGAATTTAAAAGATTTTGAAGATAGATGACTCGAGAAAGTTTGTTTTTTCCAAAGACAGTCGAGATCAGAGTGATGAAGATACAGTTTTGAAAGATTTCTCAGAGATGAAAGAAGTTTCAAAAGTTTTCAAAGATGTTAAAGCTTCAAAGTTCAAAGTTGTCAGAGACAAAAGTTGAAGAGTCAAGTGCTAAAGACTAGTGTCAAATTTTTATTGAATCTTGAATACAAATGGGGAGATTGTTAGGTCAAAATATTATATCCAAGATTTAATTGGAAAGTCAAAGTTGTTTAGGTTCCTTAGCTCTTATGTCTTTGTTTAGATAGTGGCTATAAATAGGTTTTGTTCCTTATGCTTTGTAAGGATTGTAAGAACCTAATTGTAATAATTCATAGACGTGAGATTTCAAGATCTACTTTCTCTCTCTACTTTCTCTCTCTAGTTCATATTGTTAGATCTTGATGAGATTATGCTTGATTGATAGGGATTTTACATTCACAATATGTGTTGTGTCCCCATGAAAATATGAAACATTTCTTTGTTGAGAAAGAAATGAGTGGCTAGTTTAAGCAAGAGTTGGCATAGGCTCACTACATGTTTCAATGATTTTCACGAAAGAATTGTGAAACAGTCAGTAATGTGGCTGCCCGGCTCAGAAAGTAGTTGGTGCAGACACACAAACATGTCGAGAACATAATATTAGATTTACTTGAGTTTTGTTTCATGAAATTAATAAATAAACAAAAGGCATTGCCCAATTTATTATGTCTATGTTATATTCTGTGTTTTTAATTATTCATAATAAATAACCTTAGAATAATGTATTCTAAATGTCCCTAGTTAAATATTATGTTGGTTTTTAAGTTTGAAGTAATATGATAAGGACTAGCATATGTAGGGATTCATATATTTATATTGAATCTACATATGGGTACAAAATGGAGATTTTATGTATCGGACGTGACTCGCTATGAGAACACTTCATTTGATGTCATGTGAGTGTCATAAGTGTTTCTTATGTGGTCAATGTACATGTAATTCTTTGACTTAAGAAATATGGAGTTTGCTATGTGTGAGTAATATATTTTGACATTTGTTCTAATCATTCCATAACTGGGTGACAAAATTATTGTTGGGTATGTTATAAATCACATGGTAGAACTAGCGTGCATCGAGATAGGATTTGTCCCTCTTTTATGACGGGAGTGATGTCTCTGGGCCCTTGATAAATATATACTAAGGAAATGCATGCATGCTCAGATAAATGATATGAGAGTGGCCACCTTGCTGCCACCTTGTCGCCACGTTGGACGTGGGCTGAAAATTTGTTGATAAGATTTAGCCATTTTGGGAAAGATTGACTTTTGAAGAAATGAAAAGAACTTTCTGATCTTTCACTAGAATAATCAGGGAAGAGGACAAAAAGTGTAAGTCCAAGGAAGGTTCAATACTCCTCCTTAAAGCTTCTTTTGGAGGAGTTGTCACATCAACACTTTTCTCTTCCTTGGGCTATAAATGAAATCTTGGAGGCACCATTTCAGCATCAACAACTTACAGGAGCATTCAATACTTCTGGAGCTTAGCATTTAATTTTTAGTCTCTCTTGAAAGCTTGTAGTTTAGTTGCATTTAATTTTTGTAAGTTTACTTTCCTTGTAATAGCTGTCACCAAAGTGGGCACCTTGTCACCACGTTGGTAGCAGCCCTTTAAGTTATCTATGCACTTTATGTTTATGTTTTCTCCTTCTCTAATGTCTTTTACTGTTATTGTGAGCTAAACACCCCTTTGGGTGTGGGTATGAGCCAAGGCTAAGACTAGTAGG
This sequence comes from Arctium minus, assembly GCA_954870635.1. Classification (NCBI taxonomy): domain Eukaryota; kingdom Viridiplantae; phylum Streptophyta; class Magnoliopsida; order Asterales; family Asteraceae; genus Arctium; species Arctium minus. The sequence goes on along the minus strand of OX941088.1, from coordinate 78,946,001 downwards.
CAACACTTGGGTGTTGCCATCTTTGCTAGCTCTTAGACTTGGTCACTCGAGTCGGAACTTCAACTCAACGTGGACAAGCCGATCACTTGTTAGTGTTAATATTAGATCTTAGACCTCGAGAGGGGCAGATCCGAAATACGGCTTGAGTGATGCAAAGAAGATTTGAGAAAGTCTTTTATAACCACGTAGAGATACGGGTTTCTGCATGATTTTTACTATGGTTCAAATGTCGGTCGATATGGGTGTCACAAAGAGATTTGGGTGTCCATATCCATACTGGTGGAACTAGAATCCTTAGAGGTTTACTTAGTTAAGTCGGCAAGTCTTGAGTTGGCCAAAGTGGTGACAAAGTGGGTGCAACGTGGCCACGTTTCGAGGAAACTCATTTTCGAGAGAAAAGGGTTTTTAAGGCTGTCGTGTGTCATTTGGTTTCTGACCAAGTTGTTACTACATCAGTCTTAGTTAATGCTTGTACCCACATCCTGCCTTTAATATTGTTAATTCCGTTTAATCGTTGTTTAGTTTGCTTAAAACTCACAAATATTGATATTGTTTTCAGAACTCAAACAAGTACTAGAAGTTCATGAAAAGTTCTCTGATTCTTAGTTGACTAGTCCCTGTGGAAACGATCTCGGTACTCTACCACTTTATTACTTGTAGCGATCATAGTGTCTGGTGTGCACTTGCACCGCCACTGTGGCAACATAGTGGCCACTTTGTGGACCTATACGATTTTCCGCTATCAGTTACGGTTTTATTTTCCGTTGTGCTTGAGATCCCGTAACCCAACAGTGGTATCAGAGCTACTTACGAATCTCTAGATCGGTTTTTTTTGTGACATGCATGCATTTTTAAAACTGTTTTGCTGCTGTATGTTTTTGTTTCATAAATGTTTTGGTTTTTTCGTCCCAGAAAGATTCTGAATCTCAGAAAACTTAAAACATGAAAAACGTGAAGACTTATGTTAGGGTTCAAAAGGCTTTTGAATCGCATCATTTTGACTTCGTATGAATTTTTTATGAATTTTGTACGACAGTGTCGCAATGCTGTTCGAAAATCGAACCCACTACGGGTTTGACTTGTATTTTGACCCATAAGGGTTCTAGATCTTTGAAATCCTTAAACATAAAATGTGTCTTTTTGTTAGTTTTCTAAAGAACTTTGAATCACCCTTTTTCGATATCGTATGAATTTTGTATTAATTTTATACGGTGGTGTTGCAAATCGTCTTTATGTTTCAATGTGATTGAATATGTATAATGTGATTTGCTTGGTGAATGGTTATATCCGTTAGTCATGGATGTATTATATTTGATAAATACGACTTGCATGTCGTGCCTTTCTCTATATACCCTCTTTGTACATTCTCCTCTCATCCAATCCCTTCGAATGTAACTCGAGGTTTCTTTGTTTGAGATGTAAAGTATTTTGTATAAAAGAAAACAAGAGATGGAGGCGTTATGAAGTGATGAAGATGAGAAGACTTAGAACCATAAGAGTTTATTTTATGTAATGATATCCATACTTGGCTCTATGAATATCGCATATGTAACACCCTAATGACCAGAGTGAATTTAAAACGCGGAAACTGGACAATTAGACAACAACACTTGGTATAAACCTCCCAAAGAGGGGAAATGTACTAAACTTTTACAAAACCTGAATACGGATATGGAATTCAACAACATACTAATCTAAACATAACCTATCTAGATTACATCAGTTGTTAATCCAATATCGCCAAAAGAATGGGACTTAAACAATTGCCCAACATCAATACTAGTCATCTCAAAAATCCTCGAGACCAAGCTCGTCACTCAAGCCTTTGGCAACCCACCGCAAATGAGAACATGTTATACATATCATTTGAGAAAAAGTGTAGTGAGAACATACAGTTTATAATTTCAAGAGATATAAACAATTGTATCATAAGGAAATCTTTTCAATAAGTTTCGGTTTACAAAAGAAATCTTTTCCACATAAGGACTGATCGGTCCTAAAATTCATCTTGCGATGACGGGGGAAACCCGATTTACCAAGGATTGCGGCGGAACACAAAAGTAGGCCACAATCCGAGTTGTGAGCTAAATACATGGAATCCATGGCCACGAACAACAAGGTCCGTACTAAGATGTGAGGGAGGGCCCTCGAGGAAAGCAGTCATACTCGTTCACTAGGACTACATTATGACCCATAGCTAGTAACCGGTCTCACATAACCATACCAAATGGCCCCGGAGGATCAAATTCATTATAGTTACAGAAAGGGGAATAGACATCCCAATAAAAGCCGACTCAAAACTTAGGGATCCACTAGTAATGGTACAGACTTGTCACAATAACATATGTGACTCACCATAGATAGTCATATGGTATCAAAAACATTTTATAAACAAAAATGCTTTTCTTCAAGTTTAACTATTGGTACGAATGAAAATCATAAAAATTAGTTTATATACATTCTTTCAAATAATCCACATAAATGTGCAAGTAAAACCTCCTTTTACTTCAAATAAGATGGAACCCATCATTTTAGTCGAAAATGATCGGGAACCCTAAAATCTCCCAAAATTCAAGTTATGTCAAAAATGTAGTAAACTTAGATCTGAAACCATGGAGATATATAGAAGCTCAAAATGTAAGTTTTGACATGAATAAAGTTTAGAAAAATGTAGTAGGAACTCACTAAATAGGTTTTAGAATAAAATCCGAAAAACCAGATATCGATCACCGAGAGAAAACGAAGCTTTCTAAACCTAACTCTTGCTAGATGCACTAAATACTAGCAAAAAACGACAACCGAAGAAACCAAACAAGAAAACCAGAGAGAGAGAGAGACTTTGAGATATTTTGAGAAATATCAACCCAAATGAGATATTTGTTGAAGACCAACCTTATGTCGGCCAGGCGATCTCGCGGGTTTTCGCGACCTCAAAATCCCCCGCGAACACAAAATCCAACACAAACAGGGGGTTTCGCGGGTTGTGCCGCGACCTCAAGTCGCGGTGTAACTCGCGCAGTTCACTGTGGTTTGTCCAAAACCACCAAAATCCAAACTCAAACTTCCAACCAAACGCGGTGCTAACGACAACGATTAAACACAAGAATACTAAGATTACACAACGAAAATTCGGGGTGTTACAATCCTCCCCAACATGGGAATGATTTCGTCCCTGAAATCTCATCTACTCGAAAAGACGACGATATCTTCGCTTCATATCCTCCTCGACTTCCCACGTCACGTTGGCTCCCCGATGATGCTTCCACTGCACCTTAACCATAGTGACTTCTTTGTGATGCAACTTCTTAGACTTTCTCTCTAAGATAGCGTCAGGTTCCTCTACACAACGGTTACCCTCCTCCACTCTTAAATCTGAGAGGGGAATGACGATTTTCCTCCGCCAAACACTTCCGAAGGTAACAAATATGGAACGTGTTGTGGATTCTACTCAATTTTGGCGGCAGTTCCAATTGGTAGGTTTGCAAACCCACCCACTTAAGAACTTTGAAAGGTCTAAGGAAACGGGGACTCAGCTTCCCACGTTTTCCGAACCTGATAATGCCCTTCCACGGTGATACCTTAAGCAACACACGGTCGCCCACTTGAAACTCCATCGGTCGCCTCTTCTTATCGACATAGCTCTTCTGCCGATCCTGGGCCGCTTTCAATCTTTCACGAATGCACTTGACCTTATCGGTCTTCTCTTGCACGATTTCAGGTCCAGAGAATTGCTTCTCTCCCGCTTCAAGCCAACACACGGGAGTTCGGCACTTCCGCCCGTATAATGCCTCAAAAGGTGCCATCCCAATACTCGAGTGGTAGCTATTGTTGTAAGCAAACTCCACCAAACGTAGGTGAGAGTCCCAACTACCCCCGAAATCGATGACACAAGACCTCAACATGTCTTCTAGCGTTTGGATCGTTCTCTTGATTTGCCCGTCGGTTTGTGGATGGTAAGCCGTACTCAACTTTACTCGCGTACGAAGCTCTTTCTGAAACCCATCCCAAAAGTTCGAAGTGAACCGACTGTCGCGATTCGACACGATCGATAAGGGTATTCAATGCCTCGAGACTACTTCATCGATGTAAAGTTTTGCTAACTTGTCCATCGGTAAAGTCTCGCGCATAGCCAAGAAGTGAGCGCTCTTAGTCAATCTATCGACTATTACCCAAATGGTATTTTGATCTCGAAGAGTTTTAGGCAACTTCGTCACGAAATCCATGGTAATATGTTCCCACTTCCACTCGGGAATATCTAAGGACTGAAGACTTCCATACGGACGTTGATGTTCGGCCTTAACTTGCGAGCACGTCACACAACGCTCCAGATAGCGTGCCACATCAAGCTTCATTACTGGCCACCAATAATGCAACTTCAAGTCCCTGTACATCTTTGTACTTCCCGGATGAATGGAATACTTGGACATGTGAGCATTCTCAAGCAATAGATCACGGTTACCCCCAACTTTGGGCACCCACACATGACCACTGAACAGTTTTACCCCATGGCTATCTTCCGTTAAGATCAAACGTTGTTTCGTCATGACTTCCTCCTTGAGGTTTTCTTCCAACAATGATTCTACTTGCGATGTCTTGATCTTTTCAACAAGACTAGACACTAACTCGATTCTCGAATGGGTAGCCCAAATACTTCCGCTATAGTCCTTCCGACTTAACGCATCGGCCACCACGTTCGCCTTACCGGGATGGTAAAGCAATTCACAATCGTAATATCAAAGCCTTTGTAGCCCAACGGTCGGTAACATCCTTGGGGGGGACAGTGGATGGTATCCCTGTCTACCCGGGTTCGATTCCTAGGGGGAACGGGTGGCGATACCCCAGTCCATGGGTTGGCCTTCGGGTAAGGCATGGATGAGGCTATGGATCGGTAACGGTCCATGGTCGCGAGGATTAGTCGGGTGCCCGTTTGGATCCCGGATACCTCGTCGACTTCGGTCGGGGAGGGTGTGTGCGTTTAAGCTGTCGTTCAAAAAAAAAATTCACAATCGTAATCCTTGAGCAACTCGAGCCACCGCCTTTGCCTCATATTCAACTCTTTTTGATCAAAGACATATTTTAGGCTCTTATGATCCGTGTAGAGCATACATTTTGTGCCATAGAGGTAATGTCGCCATAGCTTCAAGGCGAACACCACCGCTGCTAACTCTAAATCGTGGGTAGGATAGTTCTTATCGTGTATTTTAAGTTGCCTCGAGGAGTAAGCGATTACCTTGCTTCTTTGCATCAACACACATCCTAATCCCATCTTCGAAGCGTCGCTATAGACCACGAAGTCTTCCGACCCTTCCGGCAACGACAAGATTGGAGTTTCACACAATTTCTTTTGCAGAATTCGGAATGCCTTCTCTTGCGTTTCGGTCCAATCGAACTTCACATTCTTCCGAGTTAAAACTGTCAAGAAAGAAGCGATTTTCGAAAAGTCTTGAATAAATCTCCGGTAGTACCCCGCCAGAGCCAAGAAGCTGCGGATCTCAGACGGACTCTTGGGAGGCTCCTAATTCAACATAGCTTCAATCTTGGAGGGGTCCACTTACACTCCGTCTCGAGTGACAACGTGACCCAAGAATTGCACTTCTTCAAGCCAAAAGTCGCATTTGGAAAACTTGGCGTACAATCTTTCTTTTCTCAACACATCGAGAACTTCGCGTAGGTGTTGCTCGTGCTCTAGCTCGCTCTTAGAGTACACGAGTATATCATCAATGAATACGATGACCAACTTGTCGAGGAATGGTCGGCACACCCTATTCATTAAATCCATAAACACCGCTGGTGCGTTCGTTAGGCCAAAAGGCATACAAGAAACTCATAATGGTCGTAACGCGTTCTGAAGGTTGTCTTCGGAACGTCTTCTCTTATCTTACCTTCACCTGATGGTAACCCGAACGTAAGTCGATCTTGGAAAAACACCCCGCTCCTTGGAGTTGATCGAACAAGTCGTCAATCCTGGGAAGCGGATACTTGTTCTTCACTGTAGCTTTGTTCAACTCACGATAATCGATGCACATTCTCATTGTTTCATCCTTCTTTTTGACAAACAAGACCGGAGCTCCCCAAGGCGACGATCTCGGTCTTACGAAACCCTTCTCCAAAAGCTCTTGGAGTTGTGCCATCATCTCTTGCATCTCCGCTGGTGCTAACCGATAAGGGGCTATAGCAACAAGAGTCGCGCCCGGTACAAGATCAATCCGAAACTCCACTTGACGATCGGGTGGTAACCCGGGCAAGTCGTCCGGAAAGACGCCTGGAAACTCACGCACAATCCTCACATCTTCAAGCTTTAACTTCTCTAGCTTGGCGTTGATCACGTAGGCTAGGAAAGACGAGCATCCTTTCACCAAACACTTGCGTGCTTTAGTCATGGTGATTATTGACACATCTCCCTTCCTCTTCTCACCATAAATCACAACAACTTCGCCACTAGAATTGGGAAGTCGAATTAATTTCTTGGAACATACAAACTCGGCATGATTGCTCGCTAACCAATCCATGCCGACCACAACATCAAAACCCCTGATTAACATCGGCAACAAATCGATTGGGAAATCTCTCCTTTCGATGCCGAGAGTACACTTCTTCAGAACATCGCGGATCAGAACTTGACTACCATCTGCTATCTCAACCACTAACACATCCTCAAGACTAGTAGTGGCTATAGAAATCTTTTGACGGAACAACTCAGATATAAAAGAGAAATTGGCACCCGTATCAAATAAAACAGGAGCAAGTACTGAGTTTATAAGAAATGTACCCGATACCACGTCAGCGGATGCCTTGGCCTCATCAGCCGTCATCTGAAACTCTCGGCCCGGAACCCTAGATGGATTCTCTTTCTTCAGTGGTGAGCTACCCGACATGAGCTTCGGGCAATCTCTCTTCATGTGCCCCGGTGTCTTGCACTCATAACACACAAACCCTTTGATCGGACAGTCACGAGTGGTGTGATCAGATTTACCACACTTGTAGCAAGATTGAGGAGTGGTGTTACAGTTACCGTGGTGCTTGGTTCTGCACTTCTGGCACCACCTAGCTTCTTGATAACTGCTGAAGATTCGGTTTCCGACAAAAGGTCGGGTTCTCTTGGGAGGTACTGAAATGCTCTCCCATTTCCTCTTCTCAACAACTGTTACAGCCTTCTCTAGTTTACCTCTCGCGTAAACCTCCTCCATAAATTGTGCCTCTTCAATAGTCTCCCAAGGGTTAGAAGCCTTCGAGTTTCGGACCATAGTCATCATGTCCGACGGTAGACCCTTCAAATAGGCCTTAATCTTCTCCTTCTCAGTTGAGGCCACATGCCCCACTAACCCCAGCTTTTCCATGAATTGATGGGTGTACTCTCTCACCGTCAAATTCCCTTTCTCCAGTGCTCGGAACTCTACCTCGATCCGATCCATAGCCCTCTCATTGCAGTATTCTTCAAACAGTTTTACCTTGAATTCTCCCCAAGTCAGTTGGGCCAAACCGGTAGGAGAGAGGGTGGACTGGATAACATTCCACCACGTCAGCGCCGTATGCCTGAGCAGTTGAGTACCGAATCTTACCCTCTGGTCATCACCACACTCGGATGAACCAAAGGCATGTTCGATATCTCGAATCTACTTAACACACGGAACTGGGTCTTCGGAACCAGAGAACTCTGGTGGTCCGCAACCCAGAAAAGACTTGTAGGAACAACTCTTGCCACTTTTTGGAGCACCGACAACTCTGTGCTCCTCAGATCTGATCCTCTTTCCAGTGCCCACAGATCCAACCAACACATTCTCCTCCACTGCCACATGCCTCCTAAGGCTCATGTCCCGATCCTCCAACATCTTCTGAAAAACCTCTTGCTGTTTCTCCATGGCCGACGTCACCATTTGCATGACGCTGGCCATCATATCAGCTTGAAGTTTTGCCACATGAACAACGGGGTTGGTGGATGCCAAATCTACTCTTGGCCCCAGCTCTACCTCTCCAGTAAATATCGGTGGCATGCCCGGAGGAACGACTGCTGACACTCTAACCACAGGATTCAGCTCACGCGAACTAACATCGCGAAGATCTCCGCCGCCCGACGGACGACCACGTGTGTTCACCATACCTAAGTAATGGTTGCCACACAAGTACGAAAAGAATAAGAGACAGATCAACAGAATAAACACGAAAGAACGAATACCACATTACCAATTGTCATAGTAACGGTACCTTAAGCACAATCACGTATAAATATTCTCATAATAACATTAGCTAAGTGAAATTATGAACATACAATACATAAAGGTTCTTAATACCATCGCTACAACGTTCAATAACTATAATTTCCGTCGACTCTAAGACCAACCAATCTTAGAAATTCTACCTAAGCTCACAAATCAACGCTTAACATACTCAGTCTAAGTCTAGAAATCTTACATTCATGCCTAGATCACTTAAATTAGAGCTCTGATACCAACTTGTAACACCCTAATGACCAGAGTGAATTTAAAACGCGGAAACTGGATAATTAGACAACAACACTTGGTATAAACCTCCCAAAAAGGGGAAATGTACTAAACCTTTACAAAACCTGAATACGGATATGGAATTCAACAACAAACTAATCTAAACATAACCTATCTAGATTACATCAGTTGTTAATCCAATATCGCCAAAAGAATGGGACTTAACCAATTGCCCAACATCAATACTAGTCATCTCAAAAATCCCCGAGACCAAGCTCGTCACTCAAGCCTTTGGCAACCCACCGCTAATGGGAACCTGTTACACATATCATTTGAGAAAAAGTGTTAGGCTTAAAGCCTAGTGAGAACATACAGTTTATAATTTCAAGAGATATAAACAATTGTATCATAAGGAAATCTTTTCAATAAGTTTCGGTTTACAAAGAAATATTTTCCACATAAGGACTGATCGGTCCTAAAATTCATCTTGCGATGACGGGGGAAACCCGATTTACCAAGGATTGCGGAGGAACACAAAAGTAGGCCACAATTCGAGTTGTGAGCTAAATACATGGAATCCATGGCCACGAACAACAAGGTCGGTACTAAGATGTGAGGGAGGGCCCTCGAGGAAACCAGTCATACTCGTCCACTAGGACTACATTATGACCCATAGCTAGTAACCGGCACTAGTACAAAAAATGTCTTTAGTGACGGTTAAAAATTGTTACCATAAGTATACGGTAACGGTTTTCGTGTACATAAAAATCGTCACCTTAGCTGCCGTCACTTTTGATACACTTTTGGTTACGTTTAAAAAATGTTACCATATCACATCAAAAACCGTTACCATATGCTAAAACCGTCACCTTAGGTGTATTAGAAAAGGTCATTTTTCCCCAAAACCGTTACCGTATCATTAAATATGGTGACGCTTATTTTTCAAAATCGTCAACGTAGCATGACATATGGTGACGTTTATTATTCAAGCAATTGTCACGGTATGTTCACATACAGTGATGTTTAATTTTTAAAACCGTCAGCATAATATGACATACAGTGACGTTTATTTGTCAAAATCATCACCGTAGCATGACATACGTTGACGTTTATGTGTCAAAATCGTCACTGTAGGATGACACACGTTGACGTTTATATTAAAAGTCGTTACTGTAGCATGAGGTATGGTGACGTTTGTTTTTCAAAACCATTGTCGTGGCACGACATACGATGCCATTTCTTTTTCAAAACCGTCACCATAGCACGACATACGGTGATGTTTCTTTTTCAAAACTGTTACCATACCACGATATACGGTGACGTTTCTTTTTCAAAACCGTCACCATAGCACGACAAACAGTGACGTTTATTTCTCAAAAATGCCACCGTAGCACGACATACAGTGGCGTTTATTTTTCAAAACTGTCACCATAGTACGATATACGGTGACGTTTATTTTACAAAAACCGTCATCATAATATTACGTATGATGACTTTTATTTTACAAAAATCGTCACCACAATATTACGTATGATGATGCTTATTATTCAAAAATGTCACCATAGCATGACATACGGTAATGTTTATTTCTCAAAATCGTTATTGTAGCATGACATACAATGACGTTTAGTATTTAAAACCGTAACCATAGTATGCCGTATGATGACATTTACAATTCAAAACTGTCACCGTAGCATGACATATCGTGTCCATTATTTTACAAAACCGTCACTGCAAGATAACATAATGTGACGTTTATTTTTCAAATAGCCATCATAGCATAACATACAATGACTTTTATTATTCACAACCGTCAGTGTAACATGATATAGGGTGACATTTATGTTTCGAAACCATTATTATAATATGTCATACGGTGACGTTTGTTTTTCAAAACCGTTAGCATAACATAACATATGGTGGCGTTTATTTTTTAATATAATTGCTTAAACTACCTTTTGGCAATGATTTTTATAATGCCTAGCATAAAGTAAAAAACAAAAAAAAATCAAATGATTAACAAAATAACAATATATATAAAAAGATTAAATTAGTACGCATAATTATACGATTAATGTATAGGAACACAAATATAAAGTTATTCATTCTATCAAAAATTATGTTTCTAATCACTTATAATAAGCTTATGTGTCATCTAAAACAATGTTTTTCTTGTTACGTGTACACCTTGTATCCTTGTATGTTTTGGCGCCTTCAGTATCTAGTTGATAGTTGTATAATTCTTAATTCTCTTTCATAGTCCTCTGCTTCTTGGTATGTCGATCAAAATTTGTTTTATGGTACCTGCAAGAAAATACAAGAATTCAACAAAACGAATAAGAAATTGCAACCTATGCTTGAACATTGAAAGCAAATGATAAAAAACAATCATAGCCAACAAATTTTCAAAAGAGAAAGTTGTTGAAATGCAAAGTTGTTTGTTGTTCTAATAAAATTTAGCTGTCAAATAACATCTAACAAATAGCTAAGAAAATAACATATGTTACTGCACTCATTTTAATTTAATTTCCTCACTTCAATTTTGTAAAATAAAACAAACATTAGGTTTCTAAGAATCTACTGAATATGGAAAGAGGAATAGTATCTAAAAATGTAAGAAAATATCTTAAATCTAATATGTAAAAGATGTTTTCTTACAATATATTAACCATGATGAGACTAAACACGATTATCAAGAAATAACAAATCATCAAAAATAGCATTTTGCTTTCGACCATGCTCCTCATTTTAGACCGAGTTCTATAAAACCATATAAATTTGACCGTAAGAAACAGCCCTAACAGCAGTATATAAGAATCAACCTCCCATAAAAGTACCAAAATCTCATACTACATACCAACAAAAAGTATGAAATGCATTGACAAAAGAAAAATAAACCCATCACTCATTTATTGGCATGTTTTATGAATCTAGAGGAACCTAAATGTGAATCTAGTGTGTACATTTGAAGAAGCAACCAACAATATAACATTCCAGTACACATACAAGCATATCTTCTCAAGTAAAGATTAAATCCAAAAAATGAAAAGACCAACTCTTTTTAAGTATTTGCACATATAATTACTTTTTCCCTACCAAGGTTATTTCACCTATTGCTTCACTATCATCGTCACAAACTGAACTGGATAACTCAAAATAGAGTCGGTTATTGATACAATTTAAATAAGTTTTGATTAAAAATAATAATCACCGTCTTTTTTCTGAATTATATAAGCAACTGAAAAAGAGCTTTGAAGTGGTATTCCTGATTTTATAGTTATATGTCAAAAGCATCAACACACCGACTAATGAGTAGATGAGTTTCTTATGTCATCTATCAATATCTCTTTGGAGAATAACATAACAATTTTAGAGTGTGGAGTAATCATGGTGCTTGTGGCTGACTTTCTTCCTAGAGAAATTAGAGGTTTACAACATGAGTTAACTGATAGTATAAGTTTCTAGAAAGAGGGTGGTGAAAAATTACCGTGATATATAATTCATGAATGATGGCGTCTAGCATTCATGGAAATTTTGACCGAATCTAGGTCTTCACCTCCTCTCGCCTCTTTGATTCATTTATGGTGCCTACAAATGAAATCAACATTGCAAAAATTATTTTAAACATAATCAATAAAGAGGACAATTACAAAGATCAGTCAAGATATGTTACTCTCATACTTCTCATATGCTGCAAAAATTATTAGGTCTGCTGTAGCTGATCAATTTTAAAAATATACCTTTATAAATATCGAAACATACCTTTATAAATATCGAATGTAGGAACTGTCGTCCATAGCAACCCCACTAACAAGAAGAACAAAAGCACAAAAAAGTGAATTCTTATTGTTAAGAATTGACTACCTGATCGGTATTATGGTTTCTACACTCATCACCTCTTAAAATGATTCTTCTCTTGTGACCGAAATTAACAAGTTCCACAGATTTGTGATATGTTGTCAACAACAAGTTTTCTGAAACATAAATAGATTTTGATACCAATGAAACTATAGATTGTGGTCTTGGTGGAAAGGGTACAAGCCTTAATGTTTATGGTTAATTGTCCACAGTCAAACAACAAGTTTGATTCGAAGTCATTCCTGTTCCATGTTTAAAATATCAAGTTGTTCTTTTTGAATTATTTAGAATTCTTGATAGCCACTTAACAATCCAACAACACATTTACAAGATGTATCTATAATGTATTCGTAAACCATTGTCTACGTTTTAACATCGAATAATGCAAAACTAATACATTGACCATTCCCTTGGAAAAAGCAAACATAAAAGATTAGCTTGTTTACTGATGAATTCTGCATAAGATCTTATTCTCCGTAAACAATCTAATAAGAGAAATTTGTAAATATAAAGATTATATAGTTTTCTCTTTAACCTGGTTGGCACGCCAATTTTATTAAAAGGTTTACAACAATAACTACATAGTTCACTTGCTTTTCAACCCATTTTCTATCATGATTCAGTAAGAGCCAAACAAAAATATATGCATTCGATCTTCTATCAACCAAGATAGAAATGAACAATCTTCAAAGCTAATAAATGTATACCAATAAATAAGAAGACATGGGAAGCATAACAAAGATAACTAAAATCCATATGAACTAAACCGAGGTAAATGGTAATAAAATAAAGCAGTGGCTAGTAAACTCATAAATCCAAGACTTAAGAAGAATATATGTTTGTCACGAAGTGTCATTGAAGTAACAACTTAAATAATAAAACAAAATCAATGCGTTCCAGCAACTTAAACAATTAAACAAAATCGATGGTTCCAGCAACTTACGTGATAAAAGAAGCCAGCAAAAAAAACTCATAATCGAAGAAATCAAAGCATAAATCGACATAGAATAAGTCAAGATTTAAACAGAACAACTTCGAGTTTTAGACAAAGTTCGAGACCATACAGTGGCCGTTGAGACAGGAGAGAATGAAGGAACCATGGAAAGGGAAGGAGCAGCAAGGAGCGTCCGTGGAACCCTAAAAGGAGAAGAAATTGAAAGTGAAAAAAAAAAAGATGGAAATTTTAAGCAAATTAATACTTGTGTCTAATTTGGGAAGAAAACTCCGGAGGGGAAAAGGGATTGGAGGGAATCAATTTTCAAAGTTTTGTACTAGAGAATTACACTTTTGGTCCTTGAGGTTTCCTGATTTCTTTAAAAGTGAGACATAAACTTCAATAAGTCAAGAGTTGGTCCTCCAAGTTTGGATTTTGCTTTGAAAATGGGACCTCCTCATTAACTTCGTTAAAAATGACAGTTAGAGTTAGGGGTATTTTTGTCCAAACATGATTTTTCTCCTTTTTTATACTTTTTTTGTTTTTCCTTGTTTTTGTAAGAAACATCAAACTGTAGGGTCCAACTAGTAATTAAATCTAATATATATATACACACATACACACACAACACTGTGAATTATCGTGTGAGATGTTGAATTAACGGTGAGAAGCGTGAGAAGTGTATCTGAACCTTTGATCTCTTTTAATCTCAACCCCTCCCATGAATTGCTGCTTAGAAGGGAATTGATCTAGTGCATCTTATCTCGATGAATCTCATCCTAATGTGCGTTCATTTCTCATCCAACAGTCAATAACCACTTCTCACGCTTCTCACCATTAACTCAACTTCTCACTGGAACCCAACCCTACACAACACACAGGACCTGCATATATATATATATGTGTGTGTGTGTGTGTGTGTGTATACACACACATACAACACACATACCTGTGTATATATATTTATATACACAACACACTGTCCATGTGAAATGGAACGTTATATACATATATATAAACATTATACATATACATAGACATATACACACCTCTTCTCTAGCCTGGGGAGTTCCAAACAAACCTATAAACAAAGTAATTTCATGGTTGCAAGTTGGGGTGGGTCACGGGGATGATGGTTGCGTGGTTAGGTTGAGTCATGGTGGTGATGGGTCGCAGGGACAGACCAACAATTGTTGTATGGGTACGAACCTCACCATTTTTGGGACAAAACCTCACTATCTCCGCCCACGCTTTCACCATCTCCGACATACCTCCGGCCAAAAGCAAAGTTTCTCTCTCTCTCTCTCTCTCTCGCGCTCTCTCTCTCTCTCTCTCGCGCTCTCTCTCTCTCTCTCTCTATATATATATATATATATATATTATACTAGTTGTGCATCCGCTGCAATGCAGCGGGATATAAAATTTGACTAGATGTAAATATGAATAAATTATAAGGGTGCTCGAACAGTTGTGGGTGCTTGTTTTCCTTTGATAACTTAGGGTCTGCATGAATTCAATTTTAGGGGTCGTTACCGAAATGTTTACCCAGTAAGCACTTACCGGTTAGATTCAACACTGTCGGATAAGATTATCGGTTCTTACCATATTCATCAAAGTAAATGACCGAGAAACTTTACTAAGTAGGCGGTTGATAAATAACCCCTTTGTTAGTTCTCATTGTTGTAGAAAATCATCGACAATGTCAATTCAACAAACGCTTCCACCATAACTTTTGCTACCTTCAATAAATAACCATTGTAATCAATTTGTACATGTAGTAATATCTAAGGGGTTGTTTACCAAACACTTACCTGCGTAAACGCTTACCAAGTTATATTACCTCATCGGATGAATATAGTAAGGACCAAAAATATTATCTGTAAGAGTGAGGCAATGACCAAGGGTCTTACTCGGTAAGTGTGGGAGATGACCCTTATCACGGTTAACGCTTATCAGGTAAATTGTTGCCTACAATGACGTTTTAGTACACTAAAATCTTACCCGGTAAGTAAATGATAGTGTTAAAGTTTACCGGTAAGTGCTTACCGGCTAAGTGTTTGGTAAACGGCTACTAAGTTTCCTAACCCATAAGAATAATGATGTTCACCCACACCATCTAGCCCACAATAACCTAGATGTTGTCCGAGTAAACATCAAAAGCCACACTTATGGGTCGTTTACCAAACGCATAACAGGTAAGCGCTTATAGGCAAGAGTCACCACCGTTACTTACCACCCTCACTTACCTTATCGGGTTAGAGTCACCGCCCTCACCGGTAAGATTCTTGATCATTGTTTTCCCTTTTACTGCGTAAAATTCTTCCTTCCTATGCTCATCCGGTAAGCTAGAAGTGTATAGTATCGTTTCACAATGTGTGCGAAACGAAAATAAAAAAATAAAATAGACATTCAAAATAATTACATTATGAAACAATACTTTTACTTTCACATGCATTATTTCATAACACATGAAAACTAGGTTCTCAACATTTGTAGTGGTTTTTATTTAAATAGTTTTATATGTATATACACACATATACATATACATACATATATATATAGAGGGAGAATCAAACGAGAATAATAACTATTTAAAAGAACACGAGAACTAACAAAATCATTAGTGATTTTACATTAACACAAAAAAAAGCCACGCGGACCTGAAGTAGCGGCCAAAGTATTTTTTTCGTGTGTTAATGTAAAATCACTAATGATTTTGTTAGTTCTCGTGTTTTTTTAAATAAGGATTGTTTTTGTTTGAATCCGACTATATATATATATACACACATACATACTAAATACAAGTTAAAACTTCAAATTAATAAACTTAAATGTTACATTAGAATTAAATTTTCCCAAATTTTGAAATTTTATCAAAATTAAATTTCCCAAACAGTTGAAATTTAACAAAATTATCTTTCCCAAACTTTAACAATGTTAAATTTCTTCCCGCCCTCTTGTTTCTCCTTTTTCTCCCTCCTCCTCCATTACCACAACACCCATCCTACTGTTACTTGACCAAATTTATTCACTCCTTCTCAAATCGTTCTCCTCACTCGATTTGGTAGAATCCAAACACATTCACTTATCTCTTCCAAGATTAGGTTATTCATCTGGGTTTCATTCAAGATTAGTTGTTATGCATTCGAAAATCGAGATTAAGTTCCAATATCTCCAGATTATCATCTGGTAAGTTGTTGTATTTTTTGTTTGTGCATTAACTTTACCAACGATTTGAAGTAAAAATATACCACCATTGGTTGTTTGATCTTATTTGGCTTTATATCTATTAAGACTTCCACTTTTTTTTTGCTTACATGACTACTATTGCTTATTGCTTCATATCTTCTAAATGGATTTCTTCTTCTTACTTCAAATTTTATAAACATTTGTAGTTGGTACAAATTTTATATTTGTGAAACTCCAAGAATCTTATTTGGATTATGCATCTAGTTGATGTCATATATGGCTTAAAGATAAACCAAATGAAAGCACAGAATTCTTTTTACTTTTTTTGGTTTAATGTTCTGTTTTCATTTTTATGCAATTGATGTAATTTGAAGGAATGCCTCCTATGTGTTTGTTAAAATGTCCCTCTCTCTATGCTTCTTATTTATTGTTGAACCATTGAGTATCTTAATCATTTTTTCCATGATTTATGTTTCCAGGTTTCTCTTTAACTTTTCTATTATTTGATTTACTCCTCCAAGTGTTATCTGTTAGCAATTAAATAAATTTCATGCTCATGGCATTTGCAACTTAAGAAAAGAGAATTTATACTTGTGGACCAATAGAAAGGATAAAGTACAACTTTGAATATCCATAATCCACTGAATCAGTTTGGCTTTAATTGTATTGTTATTTGTTTCTACACAGATTGCATCCATTAATAGGATTGTTCTTTTCGTTTTGTGTTTGGTAGTGGCTGGTTTGGAAATTTGGCTTTGACTTCTAGATAAATTGTTTGTTCATGCATAAAGAATGGGTACTGGATTGTGTTTGTTTCTTTTGGAATACATTGAGTGTTAGGACTTGAGTATTTTTTTTGAACGGCAAGTTAACGCACACACACGTTCTAGCGGTATCGGACCTCCATTACGGGCAATCCCACTAATCCGCTATGACCCGACTCAGCCTTTAGCTGAACCCGACCGGCAGGGTAGAGGGTCCCATAGACTGGACTCACCCGAACCGGTCCCGGACCCAGCCCCAAAGGACTAGACCTAGAGTCTGGATATCTCAGGAAAGTGTCGCTCGTGGGAATCGAACCCGGGTAGTGTGGCTTTCAACCCCCCCGGATGTTACTTATCCAACTGAGCTAACCCCCTTTGATGTAGTTGCCGTGAGTTGAGTATGTAGTTGCCGTGAGTTGGGACTTGAGTATGTAGTTGCCGTGAGTTGAAGTTGGTTTATCTTTTGTTCTGAAGTGTACTTTTCAGCACCATAGTTGGACTTATTACAATCTATGACCCATTACAACCTAGTATAACTCATTACATCCTACTATGACCCATTATAACCTATGACCGTTAATATGTGTGGCCTTTCTAGTTACACATATGAGATTTGTTATGAGTTGTTTAGTTTTTGTTTCCAATAAATTTAGTATATGTGTGTGGACCCGAGACCTTTGTGGTCCAATGACCAATCCAACCTTTGGGGTGTTTTAGGGTTATTTATTTGTACCACATCCACTATACAAGTAAAAACCAGATTATATATTGAACATTTTCATGCCAACGTCTTGAACTTATCACTAAGAAGAAAAGAACCACGATTCTCTGGGGTCTTTTGAAGATACTTCTTTGTCTCAAATTTGATCAATTAGGCAACAAAAAGTTTCAATCAATTGTTGATATATGGATTGAAGAATCTGTTCTATGGATGCAATGTCAGAAACATTATGGAAACATAGAGAGTGAGTGGTACCTTGATTACTATTCATTATTTCTCCATTCCTATTGAGCTTTTGTACTTTGTTACTTGTTCGATCAGATGCCCCCTTTAAATCATGATGATTAGGTAGGTAAGGTTTTGCTTAAGTTACATTTCAGAAAGCACTCTGTTTATATTAAAGGTGCAGATTGATTATATATTTTCCTTGAAAGGATTATGTACGTTAAGCTAATATGGTTGACAATTGCATGTGTTACAACATCATACTTTGTAAATTGAGGACTATATAGGCACAAGTACAACGGTTCGGTGAAATCTATTGTTTTCGTTACGGAGAGTGTATCTTTTTATTCTAGATTATGGGATATTGGGCAGCAGCCTTGTGTGCGCTCATATATTGTTCATATGGATTCTGTATGAGCAATTGTTAGTGGTCTCTATGTTTTTATTGGCTCATATGTTCTTTGACAGATACTAAACTTCGTACAGCTGGAAGGTTTACAATATTTTTTACTATATTTCATATATATGATGAGAGAAATACCTTTTAGCTTTTGTATAAGAAGTTGATTCATATTGAAGTTCTCTTTTCTTTTTTGTGTAGTTTGTTTATTACCACTTCTTTTGCTGTTAATTGAATGTTGTAGTTTTTTTTAAGGTTGTTTATCATAACTACCTCTCAATTTTACAGTCACTTGTAGAAGCTTATTGGGGTCGAGCACTAACAGGATTTAGGATTCTCTTTTGTTCATCAAGCTCATTTAATACCGCAAAAATATGCGATCATCTTGTAACATACGATCCTATTTTCAATTGATAAGTTTTACAAATTGACTGACATAGACATTTAGATATACCTACATATACATGTAGCATCAATGAGGTTCCTTACACCTTTGATTCCAAGTAACTGACACGACATATTTGGATACTAAGATTGCAATTTTGATATGATTGAATATTTTAAATAAAAGCTCATTTTCCTTTCACTTGGTTTCTGCTGTCTTTCTATTTCTCTCTTGGATCATACAAGTTCTCTGTTGGTGGATCCTTCTAGCTTTATTTATTATATAAGCTCATAAAGTATTGATGACATGCAGGTTCTCTAAGGGGATGTTCAATAAGGACTTGGCGAGCTCAATGTTATCTATAGCTTATTCCTTAAGCATACATGCATGTCTGAAGTGGCTTATTGAATCAGAAAGGAGCTTATTTGTTCAGCCTGGGAAGCACAACTTAATGGATTAAGCCATTCTTTTTCCATTCTTGCCCTTTCTGAAACAAGCACACCCTAAAATAAAAATCCAGATTCCTCAAACATGTCACTAGTTTGCTGTTGGTCTTAGAGGAGTTGGGTTAGAAAATTATAGAGGGTTGAATGTATTATGATTTTCCAAACCGAAGTAGTTGGGTTGGGTTGTTCAAACTTCAAAGGGAGCAAGGGACTCAAATTGCCCAACCTGGCCCATGTGCACTCCTAACTGGTTTCGGTCTCCCTGGTTTGCACTCCTAACTAGTCTCTATCGCCAACACCCTTTAAAAATAGATCTTTGCTGTTGTACAAATGTTGTAGAAAATAGAACACATGATAGAGGAAATGGCCAAGGTCTTTGTTGGTTTAGATGATTAAACAAGCACTTTGATATTGGTCTTTGTTATGTTGGAACACCAAGATTGCATTTTCAGTCAATCAAAAAAGATGAAAGATTATGCTTGATGATGTTGAAGGTTGTGACTTAAAAGTGAGGTTTCATTTGCAACTGTTAAACATATGTTCTGTGATGTAATTTTTTCATAGAATAATGAAATTAGTTGCAGAATCTTTGAAATCCTCTTTGTCCTCGTTTATTTATTTAACTTTAAAAAAGATTTTTGATGTTTGTAATTGCTTCTTTCTTAATCTTTCACTCACTTTATAGCCGTATTTACATGACTGTGATCCATTGTACGACACGAGAAGAACACAATACCAACTGTGGTTAATGATTATTGCGAAAAGTATTTGTTTTGTTTTGGGTTTATTGTTGCATGTTTCTATTGTTGGAAAAATTTGCCTTGCCAAATTAACATGGGCGGTTTTAAAATAAAAAAATTACATTTTTCACCATTCTTAAATTTATATGTTTTTATCTTTCAACTCAATCGTTCAACATGCTTATCAAATAGTTACTTGATCAATGTTAAATTTTAGACTGAGGGATAGAATGGTCTTTTTTAATTATTCAGACTCTTTATTCAACACAACAATTGAACAATAATTTTCAATCTAATCCTCGTGGAGAACTTAATTCATACATAGACTTTAACTTGTACATAACTTAGAGAAAAAAAATACCCAACATAACCTAAGATGGATATCTAAATAAGGTGTGAGTTTTGTGGCAAAGAGTTACAACACAAAGAGGATGAAGTAAAACCTTGTCATATTCAATTGATCATAAAGAAGGAAGAGTTGAACAAAAACAACCAAATTCCAGGGACGGACGCAACAAATTTTTCATACGGTGGCACCATATTTTTCATACGATTTTTATCGACATGTCTTAATTTTTTTTTACCGGCGATCAATATTGTCCGATGTATTTTTAGTCTAATTCCACTGTTTCGAGGGATTCTAAAGTTTTTTTGCTTGATTTCGAGACATTTTTAATTTTTTTTTATCGATTTTGAGTGACTTTTTCGGTATTTTTGGTTGATTTTAAGAGATTTTTTCGGTTTTTGTGGCTGATTTCAAGAGATTTTTATGGTTTTTTTGATTGATTTCAAGAGTTGGGCTAGAATAGAAGTGAAGAAATGGGCTTTCAAATTAAGATTTGGTGCACCTTTGAAGTTTCGAAAATAAATACGGTAGCACACTCGAAAACGATACGGTTGCATCTTTCACGAACGTAAAATTTTTACCATTCGTCGGAGAAATGATACGGTGACACGTGCCACCGTAACCACCCTCTATGTCTGTCCCTGCCAAATTCCTCTCCAAACACACTTATTTAAGTTAACTAGCGACAAACGACATAATATCTAAGATTGACACAGAGTTTTTGCTTCAGTAAGTAATTCTATCACAAATATAACATGTTATTAATTATAAATTAACTTTAGTTTGGTTTATTAATCAAAATCATTTTTTAGTTATCTTTAATATCAAATTAATTGGTTCAAATAGATTGTATTTTCAAATTAAAAGACTATTTAAAAAAGTTAAAAAAATTAAATGTAACTATTTAAATAGGTAGCTACAAACACAGACTAACAATGACGGATGTTACAGTGATGCTCACCGTTGCAGAGCTTAGCAAGGAATTATTGATCTTTAGCGATGACTTTTTCATCACAATACATTAGGTTTGCTACAATTTATGAAGTCCATTCTTTGGAAATCATTAGGTCATTTTCAACAACTTAAGGGTTTAATACTTCTGCACAACATTGTTGATGAGATTAGTGAGTTTCATCTTGCATGATTCCTTTATTCATTTTTTTTATACTATGTATTGCTTTGAAGTTTTTCTAAATTTGATTGTGAAAAACAAGTTTTATCTTTTGTTCGTGTTGATATTAACCCGGCCGAACATTCTTAGAATGGCCGGTGCCTACTTCTACTACATATGACATACAATGACCTAACCTTATCAAAATCGTCACTAGAACATGACATACAATGACATTTATTTTTCAAAATCGTCACCGTAACATGACATACAATGACATTTATTTTTCAAAACTGTAACTGTAGCATGAGACATGGTCATGCCTATTTTTCAAAACCTTCATAACAGTATGACGTACAATAACATTTATTTTTTAAAATCGTGACCATATCAAGAACTCTGATGACATTTATTTTTTACTACCGTCACCGCAACATGACATACAGTGATACTTATTATTCAAAAAGTCATTGTAACATGACATACAATGATGTTTATTATTAAAAACATCACCATAGCATGAAATACGATGATGTTATTATTCAAAACCGTCAAAGTAACTTGGCGTACAGTGACACTTATTGTTCAAAACTGTCCCTGTAACTTGTCGTACGATGACGTTTATTATTCAAAATCGTCACTGTGAATTGGTGTACAGTGACTTTTATTATTTAAAACTATCACCATAACTTGACATACGATGACGTGTATTATTTAAAACGTCACCACAACATAAATAAGTGATGTGTATTTTTCAAAACTGTCACCGTAGCATGACTTATGGTGACATTTATTTTTCAAAATCGTCACTGTAGCATCACATATGTTGACTTCTATTTTTCAAAATCGCCACAGTAGCATGACATACGATAACGTTAATTATTCAAAACAGTCATTGTAGTATGATTTATAGTGACATTTATTTTGCAAAACCGTCACATAGCATGACACACATCGACGTTTATTATGGAGAATCGTTACTGTAACATGACATACGGTGACATTTATTTTTCAAAACATCACAGTAACATGATATACATTGACATTTATTATTCAAAACCGTCATTGTATAATAACATATGGTAACATTTATTTTTCAAAATTCTTATCATAGTTTGACCTACGGTGAAGTAATCAAAACCGTCATCATAACATGTCATACAATGGCGTTAATTTTTCAAAACCGTTTCCGTATCATGACAAATGGTGACATTAATGTTTTACAACTGTTACCATAACATAACATATGATGACGTAAAATTTTCAAAAGCGTTGCCTTAAACTAACTTTTGGTGACACAAAATTTTCAAAACTGTTACCATAAAACTAGGTGACTTTTGGAAACGGTTTTCAAATAAACGTTACTATATGTATTTTACTTTTGGAAACGGTTTTTCAAAACCGTTATAACATAAAACAACGTTTTAGACAAAAACCATGACTAAATGGTCCCATATGGCAACGTTTTTCAAAACCATCACAACATAAAGCAATGGTTTTTCAGAACCTTCGAAAATCGTTACCATAGGGGACATTTTAGTAACGGTTTTTGTCTAAACCATTGCTTCATGATCGAAGATGTTTGGAAATAGTAACGGGGTTTTAGTTAAAACGTTGCTAAAAGAACTCTCAAATTTAATCTATGGCTTTTAGCAACGATTTTAAACCAAACCGTCACAAACCTGTATTTTCAAAACCGTCACAAAAGATCATTTTTGTACTAGTGCGGTCTCACATAACCGTACCAAATGGCCCCCGAGGATCAAATGCATCCATAGCTACAGAAAGGGGAATAGACATCCCAATAAAAGCCGACTCAAAACCTAGGGATCTACTAGTAATGGTACAGACTTGTCACAATAACATATGTGACTCACCATAGATAGTCATATGGTATCAAAAACATTTTATAAACAAAAATGCTTTTCTTCAAGTTTAATTCTTGGTACGAATGAAAATCATAAGAATGAGTTTATATACATTCTTTCAAATAATCCACATAAATGTGCAAGTAAAACCTCCTTTTACTTCAAATAAAATGGAACCCATCATTTTAGTCGAAAATGATTGGGAACCCTAAAATCTCCCAAAACTCAAGTTATGTCAAAAATGTAGTAAACTTAGATCTGAAACCATGGGGATATATAGAAGTTCAAAATGTAAGTTTTGACAAGATAAAGTTTAGAAAAATGTAGTAGGAACTCACCAAATAGGTTTTAGAATAAAACCCGAAAAACCAGATATCGATCACCGAGAGAAGACGAAGCTTTCTAAACCGAACCCTTGCTAGATGCACTTAAAACTCGCAACAAACGACAACCGAAGAAACCAAACAAGAAAACAAGAGAGAGAGATATACTTTGAGATGTTTTGAGAAATATCAACCCAAATGAAATATTTGTTGAAGATCAACCTTTTGTCGGCAAGGCGATCTCGCGGGTTATGCCGCGACCTTAAGTCGCGGCATAACTCACCCGCTAACACAAAACTCAACACAAACAGGGGGTTTCGCGGGTTGTGCCGCGACCTCAAGTCGCGGTGCAACTCGCGCAGTTCACTGTGGTTTGTCCAAAACCACCAAAATCCAAACTCAAACTTCCAACCAAACGCGGTGCTAACGACAATGCTTAATTAAACACAAGAATACCAAGATTACATAACAAAAATTTGGGGTGTTACAGCATAGGGGGGCTATAACCATCTCACATTTATTTTTACGCTTTATATATTATGATATATTATGCGTGGTTGTATGTATGTGATATTTGTTACAACATTTTAAAACAAATATGATTTTAAAATATATATATATGTAAAAGGAGTTTTACAAATAAAAATGAGTTTTGATAAAATAAAAATTGGTATTTATAAAAGATATAAAGTGGCACTACAAGAAAAAACATTGTTAGTGACCATAATTTTAGTGACTACTTATATTTTGGTCACTAACTATGAGATTAGTGACTAAAATAAAGGTCGTCACTAAAATATTGTCACTAATATGAATTTAGTGACAAAAACTATAATTTGGTCACTAAGATTGGTCACTAATTCTCGTGGCAACTTTCTTTTCTTCATATTAATCAAATTTAATGGCTAAAATTTGTGACAACCGAATTTTTCGTCACTAATTGTAAAAGATCATGTATTTAGTGACCAAAATAATGGTCACTGAGTTGAAATGGTTAGTGACTAAAATTGGTGGTCAAAGTCCAAAGTAAGCGTGATTGAATGTGTTAGAGGCCAAAAAAGGTGGTCACTAAGTTAGAATTGTTAGTGACTAGAAAATAGTGGTCACTAGTTAGACTTCACTAGTTAGATATTTGTTATGAGTTGGAAGTGTTAGTGACCAAAAATTGATGGTCACTATGTTAGAATTGTTTGTGACAAAAAATAATGGTCACTAATTAACTTTCACTAGTTAGAGAATTTTAATTAGTTGGAATGGTTAGTGACTAAAAACGGATGGTCACTAAGTTAAGTTTGTTAGGTGACTAGAAAGTAATGGTCACTAATTGGTCTTCACTAGTTAGAAAATTGTTATGAGTGACAAAATATTGGTGGTCACTAATAGAATTGTTAGTGACAAAAAAAAGTTGTCACTAATTAGTTTTCACTAGTTAGAGGATTATAATGAATTTGAATGGTTAGTGAAAAAAATTGGTAGTCACTAAATTAGAATTGTTAGTGACAAAAATTACAGTCACTAACTAGTCTTCACTAATAAAAGAATTGTAATGAACCGGAAGAGTTAGTGGCCAAACTTTGATGGTCACTAAGTTAAAATTATTAATGACTAAAAAATAATGGTCACTAAATTTACATTTATTAAAGAAAGTAAGATACAAATTATTGTATTATTTGAAGATAAAAATAAAGCCTAATTAAGGATTTAAACTAATATTTAAAAAATAAAAAAAATAAAACAGTGTATTTTAATGTTTATACCGTATTGAAAACTTTTGAAAGTATAAGGGTGTATAGATGCATATTAGAAAACCTAAACCCTAATTTCCTAAATCCTATTAGCACGCACCGTTCACCAAACTCTCTCGATCACTCATGGACGACCTCATCGAATCGGAGGCAAAATCCTCTCGATCACTCGCACATTGCCTCACCAATTCAGATACAAAAACACGATTGTTCATCAAAATGATCCAATTGCGGCACGTGCCTATCTATTTATCTAACTCTCAGTAAACCTAACATAAAATCATTTGTATATGATTATGATTTCTCTCAACAGATTTCTTCTCCTACTTCTCATTTCTCATTAGATTTCTCAAGACATTATATTAGTAATTCTGTTGTTATGATTTAATTGTTTTGGATGGTTTGTAATTTTGCTTTTGATTCCACCTATGTCTTGACTATATGTCTGGAAGGCAAATACATTGTTTAATTGTTATGAACTTACTATTTGATTTGTTAGAAATTGATTGTCTATAAATTGTTGCATTGTTATGATTTATCAAAATTGTTTAATTTGGTAATGTGTGGTTTCTGAAAGATCAATGAATTTGAATAACCAAAAGTTTTCTTGTGGAATTTGGTTGCAGTTGGAACCACTATGTCTAGGTTGTCTAGCATTTACACGGTGGTGATGAAAGTTGTAGGAGCTGGTAGGAGAGCTTTTCAGCTTCTGGATCGTGTTCTTCAATGACAGAATCAGGAAAGAAGTGTCCTATGGGGTTCGTTTAGTAATTTCATTCATCTAAATATCTTGTCTTAGTTTGTTTTAAACATTAAATCACAGAGAAATGAAATTCTGATAAGTTTTTTTCTTTCTGGGAGTAGTTAATAACAAATCACTAAAGCCATATGTGTAATTTTAAAGATTGAAGGAAAATACTTATGTTATTTGCAATCGGTATGCTCTGTTTTATGATTTTTTTTCTGCTCAATTATCTTACGATGTTGTTCCTACTCAATGGTTGAACTGCATTTCCGCCACAGTTCTTTGTTTCAGTCTGACAATCGTATAGAAGCACTTTCTTGTGTGTGATTACAGATGTCTGTTTGTGTGTGTCGTGTTTGCTAATGTGAGTTTATGTTTATTTTGAGTAGAGATGAATGGAGGGCCTGGAAACAACGATTTAGGTCAGCTTCAAGCCACTATGCAAGCAATCGAAATTGCTTGCAACTTTATTCAGGTTTCCCTCTTTTAGCATTCATTGAAACTTGATTTTGTTATCTCCTCGGTTGCTAATTCTCAGAGCATTTGGTAAGAGGTGAATTATCATGTGTGACTTCTATGGCCATGATTGATAAACCTGTATCTATAGCTACTACAGTTTACCATCAAAGTTACTGCAATTGAAAAAAAAGTAAGGTGTAATTCACATTCTCCCTCCTAGTAATCACTCTCTCACAAAACGAAAAATATGTAACTTTGGTGGTACCATGGTAATTGGTAGATGTGAGTTTATATAGGTGATCAATATGGGTTTACATCAAGTTCCTTTTTTGCACATTTCTAGGGAACACATGAAGATCACAAGTAAATCTAATATTAGTTGTCATGATATGCTTAGTGAGCCTGTGGTTTGTTTTTGCTTTTGTACCTTTAAGTTCTTCCGGTGTATGCTACATGTAAATTTTCATGAAATATGCTTTATTTATTAAGATCAAATTTATCCAACTTTAGTTCATAACATACATAAGTTCAAGAATGAACTAGATTTTTCACTTTATAAGGTGAGATGATTTATTATAAACATATAAACTTAAAACCCAGGTGCCAACTATGTTATTAACAAGAATCTTGCTTATCTTTTGGTGAGATTATTGCTTGTGTGAATTGTAGGAAAACATTATTGTTAAGCGTTTTGGCTTTTTTCTTCAATGGATATTCCATTATATTTCTAAAGTAAAGTTGAATGAAGTAAGATATATAATATATTTCGTTCATCACAAAAATGAGAGATACTTTGTGGAAGTATTCTTTTAGGTGTAAGATTCGAATTTCAACTGGCATCATGAAAACAATAAATATGGTGGTATTATTGTCTATTTATTCTTACTTAGTGCTATATTGTTCTCTTGGCTCGTTGATTAGCTTTGCTCAGGTAGTAATTGACTCTCTTCGGCTACAACTCTAGTGTGCGTTTTTGCACTACATTGTATCTAGAGTGCTTTTTTGATTTTGAAACCATATCTTATTTGACAGCTAGGAACAGGGAATACTCAACGAGATCACAACCGGTCTTGTCCAAGGATTCGACCTTACTTTGGTTAGTTAATAATTCTATGTATAAGCCTTGAATTGTTTGATTTCTTATTGTTGGTTTAAATAAATAAAAACTCCTTGTTACTTAAAAGACATGCTTACAATACTTCTATATGTGACTTGTCCGTGACTGTTTAATATTATGTTTTATTTGGAATTGCTTGCTTATTCTAAGTACCATGGGTTGAAAATGGTTTGTTTGATAGCAATAACTCTCCCCATGTTCCATCAAGATTCATGGATTTTGCATAATTTATCTCAATCAAATATTCTGATCCTTTATGGTTTGGCTAGACCCTATTTGGCAATACGACATGCCTATCCTTATGCAACGATCTAATAATAAGTATAATTTCAACTTATATGGACCATTCTTTTGCAAATATGCAACCCTTTTTACTTGTTTGTGTTTGGACTATTGCAAGCCTTGTGATGTTTATCGGAGAGTTGAGATTGAATGTTTTAGATGGAAAATATGTTGTCTAGGTTCTTGAATTACATCAAATGGAAGATACATCTGTTTTCTTCTGATTTGTTCTTTTTCAATGCAAGTTTTTTTTACCGGAGGGATCAAGAGATATATTTGTTTGTTTCTGATTTATTCTATTGACCATCTTATGGTATGTTTTGCAGAAAAAATTTTCCCGTTTGGATATTGTTGGTAGACCCATGGTTGTAATAGAAAAGGTTAATGGTCGTAGACAAAAAAAAATCTCCGTTTAGCCTTTTTTTATTCTTTTTCTTTTTAGGTTTTACATTAACTTCAAGCCAAAAATCGTTCGTCTTCTGCTGTTACGCTTCTTTCTTCTTCTCCATCTCTTGATCTGCCTTCTCCTCTTGACAGGAATCGTGGATTCACATCATACCACGGTACGCCTCTCTTTCTTTGCATCTATATGGTTTTTGCTTCTATTCCCTCAATCTCTATGTACTCTTACAGGTCGATGATTCCTTCGAACAAGATAATGTAGAGCTTTCTTCTGAACAATTAAGCACAAAACTCTGTGAATGGAAAAAATAGTCTTTTTTTATATTGACGATGATTCTTTTAAAGATGAGAATGATGCATCATTTAAATATTTTCATCTCTTAAATGCACCGAGTGACCTCATGATGATTCCAAAGGATATTCTCGTAAGTAGCATCATCAGAGAATAGGTTTCCTGTCTTTCAAAACTGAAACTTATGTGAACCTCTGATGACCAAAATTTACTTAATTCTTTTTTGTTATTTAAGAATTCAAATTTTATACTCTTTTGCAGGCGTGTCCTACTTTTGGTGCACCATTAATAAAGAGGATACTTAATAGTTTCATCTCGGATGAGTTTTACCCAGACCCTGTTCCTAAGGATGTGCTTGAAGCCTTAGATTCAGAGGTCAGTTCATCCAAACAATGCCCTTGCAGTTTTCTTTCTTCCTAATTTCTCTTGAATTGACTTTTAAGGTTGTGATATGGATTGCATGTCCTATAAGATGTTAATAGTTACAAAGTGGAGTAAATAGTCAACAGTTTTGCACAAACTTTTAGAGTTACTTGTTGAAATCCTTCACAAAATATACCAGGTGATGAGAAGTGTATTTGGTATCCACTATTTGTGCAAAATAATAATAATCTTGAAGTGCTAAAAGATAAAGAGTCCGATGTGGCTCTCCATGTACTGTTTCTTCCCTTTCTTGATCTAATTCTCAAATGGGTTCATCTTTTTGGTTTAAAAGTTTAGTTTTTTAATATGTTTTTGAATCATTATTCAACAGTGATCTTCGTGGGAATTGATTATCTGGTCAAATCCCAGATGAAATTGGTGATTGAAGTACCCTTAAGAACTTGTAAGAACTTGGAATTCAACTTAGTTTTTGTGAATTATAGGATTTCTGTTTATAATGTAGTTTAAATTCTAATTGAATTGTGTTTATTAGGTATTTATCGTTTAATTTGTTATCCGGAGACATATTGTTTTCGATATCAAAGTTAAAGCAGCTCAAGATCTTCTAAGTTTCTAACTGATCGTAGGTTGAGTATTTGGTTTTAAGTTGTAAGTTTTGGGCTAAATTGATGACACCGTTCCCATTGGTGTTATTACTTACAAAATCTTGAAAAAAAATAATTGATCGGTTTGTTCCCTTCGACTTTGTCGCAGATTCCAAATTTGAAGATTTTGTAAGTATTTTTGTATCGTCTTGATCATCATTTCAGTTAAAATGGATAGATTAATATCTATAATGTCTAAGGGACTAGGCACAAAATCGGCTGAGCGGTGAAATACTAAGGCTTGTATACTAGAATGAGGTTTGACAATATCCGTAAGTTTCTAAAACTCGATACTTCGCAGAGGTTAAGGAGCAACAATTTAGTCGGCGAGCTCTCTCCTGATATCTGTCAGCTGAAGGGCCTGTGGTATTTGTAAGTTCTTGTTTTACTTAAATCATCATTTCGTACATAATTGCAGTAGCACACGTACAAGTGGGATATACAGGGTATCTTTGGTGTGGTTTTAAGCTTGTGATCGTTTTTGCTTATGCATGGATCACTTATCCAGCGATGTGCGGAACAATATTTAAGTGGCACAATTCCTTTGGATATCGGCAACTACACCAGCTTCCAGGTCTTGTAAGTACCCCAACTTGAGAAAGTACATTTACGGAAACAAGCACTTTGCCCTTTTGGGTAGAGGTCAGGTTTGATTACATCTTAACCTCTCTAGAGCGATTTCGTGGGTCCATTTTGATTAACACTCATAGAAATATTGAGTATGGTTTGTTTTGATTAACTGTTGCTTTATCGTTAGGGACCTTTCGTACAACCATGTAATCAGAGAGATACCATTCAACATTTGTTTCCTACAAGTTGCTACATTGTGAGTCTTTCATTGACTATTTTATGATCAATTACTCTATATCTATGTGGAATTTACTGGACTCGTTTGGTTTTGCGTATTTGAGTGTATTTTAGATCACTCCAATGAAACGAGCTATCAGCGAAAATACCGTCTGTAATTGGATTGATGTAGGCACTTGTCATTTTGTAAAAGCGAGCTTATACAATTATTCCATATTTAAAAACCAAGATTTATGTGTTCACCTTAAGATTATTGTAATAACAATTATAGTAGAAATTAATATATTTCTTTTTCATATTTTCTTAATTTAGAGACCACTTTCTTTGGTCACTAATAGAAGTTAACGGACGTTAACGGAGCCGTTATCTTAAAAAATTAGTGACGACTTTTAGCGATTTAGTGACGATATTTAGTGACTAGATTAGTCGTCACAAACATAGTGACCACTTTAATTTTGTCACTAATTAGTGACCATTTTCGAATTTGGTCACTATCATAAATCAGTGACGGACCTTTAGTGACGAAAAGTGACCACCAAAATTTTGGTCACTAAACGGCCTTAGTGACCAATTTTAGGTTGTTAGTGACCAAATTTTTTTTGTCACTAATCAGGATTTTTTTTTGTAGTGTGGACCGTCGATCTTGAGTGATAAGGTCTTAGTACATCATAGTAAGATTTCAACTGGTTTTGTCACAAATGCCTAAACTACCAAAGAAAGGAAGGTATTTAAGTGATCCTCGTGATCCTCCTCCAATCTGGATTCCGGTTAAATCAAACTATGAGAAAACGATCCATTACAAAAGAAAGAATGGTAAAATCAAACTAACTAAAATCCCTCACCAAAATATTAAGTTTAAGATGCCTTCCAAACATGACACTTGTCAAGACTTTGATCATTGAGGGTGGGTCATGCTAAAGTTGGCTACTCTCTTTAATCTTAGTATGATAAGGTAAGCATAGGATTCCTACAAGCCATTTTGGGTCGAAATTAACCAAATTAAGCCTAATAGGATTGGAGATTTGGAGGCATGTGTTGGGAACATTCATATGATGAATTTAAATAAAAGTTATTCACCTAACTATCCAAGAGTTACATAGAGATGTAATTAGCAATGTTGTTGCTTACCTAAAACATTATTGGTTGATCGGTTAGCTAAAGTTAAATTGATCGATAATGAGAATATGGATCTTGGCCCACTAGAAAGCTTATGGCGTTTTCCGATACAATAAAAGAGGGTTGTTGTTTTGATTAAAATAGTGGGAGCTTGTTTGATGAAAGTCCTTATTAAACAATAAAATTTCATGACACTAAGAACTTTGTTTTTCTATTGTAGATTACCAATGGCACAAACCAACAATGGAAACAAAAACACTTTGCAATCGATTCTCGAGAAAGAAAAACTAAATGGAACAAATTTCATCAATTGGTATCGTAATTTGAGAATTGACCTTAAAGCTGAAAAGAAACTGTATGTCTTGGAACAACAAATCCCTGAAGAACCTAATTCTAGTGCTCCTAGAACTGAAAGGGACACTTTTAAAAAACATGATGAAGATGCTTTGGACGTCTCATGTCTAATGCTAATAACCATGGAACTTGAGCATCAGAAGCAACATGAAAACATGGGGGCTTTCGATATGATCAAACACCTGAAATTGCTATTCCAAGAGCAAGCTAGACATGATAGGTACGAAACATCCAAGGAACTGTTCCATTGTAGAATGTTCGAAGGTAGTCCCGTTGCACTCATATGCTTAAAATGATTGGGCATATTGAGCGTCTTGAAGGACTAGGTTTTTCTTTATGAAAGGAGTTGGCCATTGATGTAGTTTTGCAATCGTTGTCAAATAGCTACAGTCAATTCGTGATGAACTAAAACATGCATGACTTTGACAAATCCCTTCCATAATTGCTCAATATGTTACGAACAGTTGAGCAAGAACTTGCAAAGAACAAGTCCACCATTTTGATGGTCCGTTAGAACAAGACAGGGAAAGGCAAAGGAAAGTCAATTGCCAAATCCACTTCTAAATCTTTGAAGTCAAAAGGAGGCATTAAAAAACCCAAGGTAACTGTACTTAAGGAGGGTGAGTGCTTTCATTCCAAGAAACCCGGGCATTGGAAGAGGAACTGTCCTCTCTACCTTCAGGAAAAGAAGAAAGGAAGTGTAACTTCCACTTCAGGTATCTATGTGATAGAAGCTAATCTTTCTACTTCTTATACATCATGGGTATTAGATACTGAATGTGGTTCTCATATTTGTAGAAACGCGCAGGAACTAAAAAGTACTAGAAGGTTGAGCAAAGGTGAAGTTAATCTGCGTGTTGGAAATGGGGTAAAGGTTGCTGCTATAGCCGTAGGATCTATTTTGTTAACTTTACCGACCGGATTATTATTAGAACTTGATGACTGTTATTGCGTACCATCTATTTCTAGAAATTTGATTTATGTATCTTGTTTGGACAGGAGAGGTTTTACCTTTAATATTGGGAACAAATGTTGTTCATTCTCTTTTGGTAATATATATTATGGTGATGCAAGTTTGATTAATGGTCTTTACGTTCTTAATATGGATCATCCGATTTATAACATAGATAAAAGGGAGGTCAAATAAAATAGTTCAAATTTAACCTATCTCTGGCATTGTCGTCTTGGCCATATAAACGAAACTCGCATATCTAAACTCCATAAAAATGGATTATTGAACGAGTTAGGTTTTGAATCATATGGGACGTGTGAAGCTTGTTTAATTGGAAAGATGACAAAGGCTCCTTTTGTTGGAGAAAGTGAGAGAGCAAGTGATGTATTGGGAATCATACACAGTGATGTATGTGGACCGATGAACATACAAGCTAGAGGTGGTTATAAATACTTCATTACATTTACTGATGATCTCAGTAGGTTCGGCTATGTATATTTAATGCGACATAAGTCCGAGTCCTTTGAAATGTTCAAAGAATTTCAAAATGAAGTACAAAACCAACTTGGAAAGAGTATTAATATTCTTCGATCTGATCGAGGTGGCGAATACTTAGACCATGATTTTCTTGATCATCTTAGAAATTATGGTATTGTATCACAACTCACTCCACCTGGAACACCACAATGGAATGGTGTCTCTGAAAGGAGGAATCGTACACTGTTGGACATGGTACGATCTATGATGAGTCAAGCTGACCTTCCAACATCCTTTTGGGGATATGCTCTAGAGACATCAAATTTCACACTAAATCGAGTTCCATCAAAATATGTTGAAAAGACACCATATGAGATATGGACTGGGAAGAGTCCTAAATTATCTTTTATGAAGATTTGGGGTTGTGAGGTTTACGTACGACGTCTAATCACAACTAAATTAGAACCAAAATCTGATAAATGCATATTTTTAGGATATCCCAAATAAACTATGGGATACTACTTCTATCATCCTCATGACAATATAGTGTTTGTTGGGCGTTCTGGTGTCTTTATGGAAAAGGAATTTATTTCCAAAGGTATCAGTGGGAGGAATGTAGAACTAGAAATTGTTCAAGATCAAAATATGTCAACACAGATGGAACCAACACTGACACCACAAGTAATTGTGGATCCACAAAGTGATGTGGAAAGGCAGTCTGATGTTGTAACACAAAGTGCTCGTAGATATAGTAGAAAACGGAATGAGCCTGAGAGATATGGATTTATCATCACTCATAATGGGGATGTGATGTTCATGGATGATAAGCCCACTAGTTACCAAGATGCTATGGCAAGCACTGACTCCAAGAAATGGCTAGAAGCTATGAGAATAGAAATGGACTCCATGTATGAAAACCAAGTTTGGAACTTAATTACCCACCAAACGAGGTACGACATATAGGGTGCAAATGGGTTTTTAAGAAAAAGACCGACATAGATGGTAATGTGATTACCTATAAATCTCGATTGGTTGCAAAAGGTTTCAAACAAATTCAAAGTGTTGATTATGATGAAACTTTCTCTCCAGTCGCAATGATTAAATCTATTAGAATTTTACTAGTCATTGCAGCATATCACGATTATGAGATTTGGCAAATGGATGTCAAAACAACTTTCCTTAACGGAAAGATACTTGAGGATGTATATATGATACAACCCGAAGGTTTTGTCGCTCCTGAAAAATCTCATATAGTATGTAAGTTGCAACGATCTATTTATGGATTGAAGCACGCTTCAAGGAGTTGGAATCATCGTTTTGATGAAGCGATCAAAGAGTTTGGCTTCTCAAAAAATGAGGATGAACCTTGTGTCTACAAAAAGGTTAGTGGGAGCACCGTTTTATTTCTTTTATTGTATGTAGATGACATACTACTCATTGGAAATGATATTCCGACGCTTGAGTCTGTAAAGGCTTGGTTAGGAAAATGATTTTCAATGAAAGACTTAGGTGAAGCTGCCTATGTATTAGGCGTTCGGATCTATAGAGATAGATCGCGGAAATTACTTGGATTATGTCAGATTACATATATAGACAAAGTGTTGAAACGGTTCAACATGTATGATAGAAAGAAAGGGTTATTACCAATGTCTCATGGCATATCACTTTCTAAGACGCAATGCCCTACTACATCTCAAGAGAGTGAACGAATGAGTAAGATTCCATATGCTTCGGCAATTGGATCTATCAGGTATGCTATGATATGTAATCGACCTGATGTATCGTATGCTTTAAGCATGACGAGTAGATACCAATCCAATCCAGGAGATGGTCACTGGATTGTTGTCAAGAACATCCTAAAATACTTAAGAAGAACAAAGGATTCATTCTTGGTATATGGCGGTGAAGAAGAGTTAAGTGTAAAGGGTTACACTGATGCAAGTTTCCAAATAGATAAAGATGATTTTCGATCGCAGTCGGGTTTTGTGTTTTGTCTTAATGGTGGTGCTGTGAGCTGGAAGAGTTCCAACAAAGCAACAGTAGCTGAATCTACAATGGAAGTTGAGTACATCGCAGCATCAGATGCAGCCAAGGAAGCCGTTTGGATCAAGAAATTTATTTCTCAACTTGGAGTTAGTCCTAGCAGTGATTGTCTTATAGAGTTGTTATGCGACAACAATGGAGCTATAGCACAGGCCAAGGAACCTAGATCTCACCAAATATCCAAACATATTCTTAGAAGATATTATCTCATTAGAGAGATTATTGAAAGAGGCGATTTTAGTATAAGCAGAGTGTCAACTGACAACAATGGTGTTGATCCACTAACCAAACCATTAACACAGCAGAAGCATGATGGCCACTGTAGATCCATTGGTATACGATGCATGGATGATTGGCTTTAGTGAAAGTGGGAGATTGTTAGTGAATGCCCAAAAGCTAATCATAAGATGATTGTAATTTTGAGTTTTGTTTCATGAAATTAATAAATAAATAAAAGGCATTGCCCAATTTATTATGTCTATGTTATATTCTGTGTTTTTAATTATTCATAATAAATAACCTTAGAATAATGTATTCTAAATGTCCCTTGTTAAATATTATGTTGGGTTTTAAGGTTGAAGTAATATGATAATGACTAGCATATGTAGGGATTCATATAGATATATTGAATCTACATATGGGTACAAAATGGAGATTTTGTGTATCGGACGTGACTCGCTATGAGAACACTTCATTGGATGTCATGTGAGTGTCATAAGTGTTTCTCATGTGGTCAATGTACATGTAATTCTTTGACTTGAGAAGTATGGAGTTTGCTATGTGTGAGTAATATATTTTGACATTTGTTCTAATCATTCTGTAACTGGGTGACAAAATTATTGTTGGGTATGTTATAAATCACATGGTAGAACTAGCATGTATCGAGATAGGATTTGTCCCTCTTTTATGACAGGAGTGATGTCTCTGGGCCCCTTGATAAATATATACTAAGGAAATGCATGCATGCTCAGATAAATGATATGAGATATCAATTTCTGTTTTAATTAGTATATTAGGGAATTAAGAAACTATAGATTGGACATAACGAGAATGCCACATTTAATGTCTCGTGTTCAATATAGACATCAAGGAGAAAGGAATTAAATGTATAAACTAAAATTGACTACAAATCGATAATTTGTTGTATCACCAATTCTCGTCATTTGGGTGACGATGATGTATTGCTAGATACCGCTCATCGTTTATAAATATAAATACGAGATTTATATTTATTACCAACATGTCGAGAACCCATTGGGTCACACGCTTTGAACATATCCGGATAAGGAGTTTCAATGATTAAAATGATTAATTATTATATCTGAATTGTATTGTTTAATCTGATTAAATAAAAATCGGATATTATTTTGTTCGACATTAAATAAGTTGACTAGGTATGGTTATGTAAGAAAGTGATGGTGCATGGCCACTCTTACACTCAAGTAAGGTGTGGAGATGATGGTGATCTTTTAGGCCATACTTCCATCACCATATATAATGTATGACATTGTATACAATTATTGTTCTTGAAATTCTCTCTAAAATCACCTACAACTATATTCTCCCTTTCCTTTCTAAGTTTTGAAATCGTGACTAGCATCACGAGAAGGAAAAGGATTCGGATTGTTCGCGTGGATTCCGTGGAGGCATCAAGCTTGCTTTGTTGCTGTGATTCAAAGTCTCGTTAACTGTGAGGTATAATTTCGAAACACCCGATTTATTCCGGTTCGTATGGGTCCTTGGAGGGTCACGATTTTATTTTCCACTGTGCTTGAGATCCCGTAACCCAACAGTGAAATCATGTGGTTGTTTAAGTTTTTTGAAATGAGTTTTATTTGTTTTCCTAAACAATTAAAAACACTCTTTTCTTTTCATTTTAAACTACACAATTTTTTTTCGTAAACGGGTACCCAACGGGTTCCCCATACCCATCGAGGATTTATTCTCCCCAAACCCGTTGGGTATTATGCGGGCCGAGGATGGGGACGAGGATTATAAACGGGGATTGGGATCGGGTACGGGGGGTGCATTTCTCGCTCATTCCCCGCCCCGATTCCATCCTTACCCATTAAGGTAAGCTCCTCAATCTTTGTACTTGCTGCCATCGGGGTACTTATAGGTGTATAGTTATCCATTTTAAATTTCTTTAAAAGATCAGAGATGTACTTAGATTGATTTATAAAAATCCCCGTAGAAAACTGTTTGACTTGTAATCCGAGGAAGAAATGCACCTCTCCCATTATACTCATCTGAAAATGTGACACCATCAAGGATGAAAAGTTCTTACAGTACTTAGGGTTTGTATACCCAAAATTTATGTCATCTACATAAATTTGAATGAGAATAATATTTCCTTTTTCTTTCTTAATGAAGAGAGTAGTGTCGATCTTACCTTTCGAAAACCTTGGCTTGACAACGAACTTGGACAAGACATCATACCAGCCGCGACGGGCTTGCTTTAATCCATAAAGGGCTTTGTCTAAGATGTAGACATGGTATGGATTATCAGCACTAACAAACCCTTCTAGTTGAGATACATACACTTCCTCTTTCAATATGCCATTCAGAAAAGCTGTTTTCACATCCATCTAATAGACAGTGAAATTCTTGTGTGCAACATACGCGAGAAACATTCGAATCGTCTCGATGCGTGCAACTAGAGCATATGTCTCGTCGTAATCAATGCCTTCCTCTTGCCAGTAGCCTTTAGCCACAAGTCTAGCTTTATTTCGAACTTCTATAGCATCTTCATCTTTCTTTTTGAAAACCCATTTAGTGCCAACAACTGTTTTGCCTTCAGGTCGTGGCACGAGTCGCTGTACTTTCAGTTCTTTGAACTGATTAAGTTCTTCTTGCGTGGCTATTATCCAATCAGGATCTTCAAGAGCTTCCTATACACGAGTCGGCTCTATCTTGCTCAAGAAAGAATCATACAAGCACTCATTTGCTGTAGCAGACCTAGTTTGCACCGGCTTCGAAGGATCTCTGATAATTTGATGTATCGGGTGCTCTTTGGTCAATTTGGTTGTGTGAGGGAGTGGAACATAGGTAGATTGATCATTTTGATTGTCTATGTATCCATCTTCTTGGGGTTCAGTTGAAGTAACAGGTTAAGAAGTTCCAACTGGTTGAACACTTGTTGTTTATTGAGTAGGCAATTCTGTATTGTCAACCAGTTGTATACCTTCTGACTGTTCAACATGTTGTACATATTTAACTTAGTGAGTCTCTGATTGATTATCTTGCTGAACTGGTGAAACATGTTTAGTTGATATATCTAAAGTGACTGGTTGATGTTCGCGTGAATCTTCAGAATTGTCAATCACAACAGGTTTAGACACTTGTTTGGGGAAAATTTCACAAGTCACGACCGATGTAAGAAAACCAAATGTCTCTAGTCTAAGGACCATTCTTGTATTAATATAAGGTCCTGACGATCGCACATACCGAGGGCCATAGTCATCACCTATGACGACGGTCATAAATTTCTCTCGACCGCTTCCAGGAAGTCACTCGACGAATCCTATCTAGCGACCTCTGTAACGAAACTAACGATTATTTCATTTATTATCCATGATCGTTTTTCTTTTATGGTTCTTTATTACAGGTTTTAAAGCACATAATGGCCAACAGATATAACGGATGAACATCATCAAGATCAATCATTATCAAGACCGTTGGACGTTCAATGCTCATTTATGATGATTAAAAGCTATATATATAAGGCTTGAAATATCATTCAAACGACACACAGAACAACACTAACCAACCTGAACCCATCTGCACCACTCAGTTTACTTCCTCCTAAGCAAGAA
This sequence comes from Arctium minus, assembly GCA_954870635.1. Classification (NCBI taxonomy): domain Eukaryota; kingdom Viridiplantae; phylum Streptophyta; class Magnoliopsida; order Asterales; family Asteraceae; genus Arctium; species Arctium minus. The sequence continues at coordinate 78,906,619 of OX941088.1, read as the reverse complement.
ATCTCGACGAAGTGCTCCAATCGCATGACGAATAGCTGCAAGCTTACGAATTACTTATTTCTGTTTGTAATATTATCATTTGTACTTTTGATGACTTGTTCTAAAGGTTGGCGTCCCTGTTTGACGTCCATAGTGCACTTGACGATCTCTTCTATCGTTCGCGGTTTTTACCCTCGACGGGGTTTTCCGCGTCACCAAATTCTTTGTCTCTTATTTTCTATTATTTCCCGTCGTATGATTTGTCGGCTGATCGCTTACTTTAGTTGTTAAAGCTCCACACCGACCTTAGATCTTACTTTGTACGATTGGCATTAACAGTTTGGCGCCCACCGTGGAACCCCAACTAGAGTAAAATCCTCGACAAAAAGTACGGCTTACTCAAAGTTCCAGTGCAGCTTTTTGAATAGCAGGATCATGGAAGCTCAAGGGACTCAAGCTCATATCATTGCTCAAATGCGTATAGAGCTTGAGGTTTCTCGTAGTCGTTTTAACGTTCTGGATGAGCAGAATCGCAGAACAACTGAAGAACTCTCAAGAATGAGGAATCAAAATGTGGGAAACCAATTTGGGTCTTAATATGCTCCAAGACCATCTTTTCACATGCCTTTTGCAAGTGTTCCACCGCCACTGCCTCCATACCCCAGGCCTCCGCAAGGTACCGGAGAAACCACTAGATTTTCCACTTTCTCTATCCCAACGATTTTAGACGATGCCACCGTCAACAATAGCATTTTCATCGATGCACGTGCCTCCCACGAGTGCACCAGTTAATGGTGACACTTGAGAAACATCGCACCGCAACGGGTTTTTTACACTTGAGATCCAATAAAGCCTTTGCAAACTAGGTCTGCTACAACAAATGAGGGCATGTTTGATTCCTGTCTGAGCAAGATAGAGCTTACTCGCATATTTGAAGCTCTAACAGATCCAAATTGGAAAACAGTTATGCAAGAGGAACTAAACCAGTTTGAAGTGCTTAAATTCTGGAGACTCGTGCCTCGTCCGGAAGGAAAAACCATTAAAGGCACGAAGTAGGTATTCAAAAACAAGAAAGATGAGGACGGTATCGTGGTAAGATATAAAGCTTGACTTGTAGCAAAGGGATACCGACAAGATGAATGAATAGACTATGATGAGACTTACACTCCAGTTGAACGTATATAGTCAATTAGAATGTTTTTAGCCTATGCTGCACATAAAAACTTCACCGTCTACCAAATGGACATGAAGACTGCCTTTCTAAATGGTATATTGAAAGAGGAGGTGTACGTATCACAGCCAGAAGGGTTTGTCAATGCAGAAAAACTGGATCAAGTCTACATCCTTGACAAGTCCCTCTACGACTTAAAGCAAGCTTCTCGAGCCTAGTACGATGTTCTATCCAAGTTCTTAGTCAAGTCAGGCTTCTCGAAAGGTAAAATCGATACCACTCTCTTTATCAAAAAGGAAAAAGATGATATATGTTGATCCAAAGTCTCTCAGTGATTTGATAAAGACCCTCTTCTATACTTAGTGAAAATTACGTTTATTAATATGTATTAGTGTTTCATCATCAGCGATCAAACTGAGTTTGTTCAGTTATCACTGATGATCTTTCTTGTAAACATGCATATGTATTAGTGTTTAACTATCAGCGATCAGACTGAGTATATTTAGTTATCGCTGATGTTTTCTGATGTAAACGTAATCCCTGAAGACAAGTTTCTCGTCAACAGATGTTCATAGCTGAATCAAAGACAAAGCTGCTTAACAAAGACAAGTCTACTAGTGACCTGATGCGGAGATCAGTGAAGCAAAGACAACTCTACTCATACGCGAAGAAACCTGAGGAAAAGCTTCAGCAATAGCTGAACTTCTTTATATCTCTGAAGGAAGAGATATTCAGCGATCAATGATCTCTTAGCTTATGCCTCAAGTCTCTTTTGTCTTTTCCTGCACACCCAGTACGATGTGTCAGAACGGACATATCTCTGCCACAATTCGTACAACAAATCTGTCAACTACACTGTTCATAATATGGCCGAAAGCATGTCTCCCAAAGTCATACTCTCTCAACTAATCAAAGAAAGACACGTGTAAAGTGCTCTGCCATGCATTTAATGCATAGGGTATAAATAGAATGATTACTTCTCCATCTGAAGAGCGCGCTCACCTCTAGCCTTCATCTTTCTAAAATATAGAAACCCTTGTTTTCTATACTCTCTAATCTCCAATTCTCTATATTCTTGTCCAACCATATTAGTGTTTTCTTAAGTTTGTTTAGCTTGAGTTTTACTTAATCTTATTCCGCAACAGACTTGTAAATTGTGTTTGATTTATCAATAAAAAATTTAGTAAACTTTAAGATTTGTGTTTGTATTCACCCCCCCCCTTCTACAAACTTGTTAAGCACCTTCGGGACCAACAATTGGTATCAGAGAAGATTGTTTAATCTAATAAACAAGATCTTTATTTATTCTCTTCCTTGCTATTCTAAAATGGCACTTAACACAAACACAAACTATTATGATAATGGTTCACTTTCTAAACCTCCTAGATTTAGTAGAGATAACTTTTCTCTCTGGAAGAATCGAATGATGCTATTTCTTGAAGGTGCAGATCCCACTATACCTGATTACGTAGCAAATGGACCCTATGAACCTGTCCAAATCATAGTTGATGTTCCTGCTACTACCACCACTCCTGCTATTCCTAAACTCTATGTTATTAAGGGAATGATACAATGGAGCGATGAAGAAAAAAAAAGGTTAGTATAGATGCAAGGGAAAAAACAATTATCTCTATGGCTCTGCCTGATGAAGTTTTCCATTCCATCATGCATCTTAAAACTTCTAAAGAAATGTGGGAAATCGTATGTGTTCAATATGAAGGCACCACTGAAATCCAAGAGACTCGAAAGATTAACTTGGTAAGACAGTATGAAAGTTTTATCGCTGGTAAGAATGAATCTCTCTCTGATGTTCATCAGCGTTTTAACTACTTAATCATTGATCTAAGAACTGTTGGTAGGACCTATTTTAATTCTGAGATCCTAAAAAATTCTTAGAATGTCTTCCTGAATGCTGGGACAGTTACTCAATATGTCTCAAGCTGACAAAAGACTTAAATTCTCTTTCTCTCAGCACCTTGTATGGAATATTGCTCAACTATGAGCAATCAAATTTGTTAAAGAAGAATCTTATAAAAGATTCTAAAGACTCCAAAAGCACTCCTGTTGCTTTAGTCTCTTCAGAGATAATTCCATCTCAGCGATGTACTCTTATTATCACTGAATTAGATTCTGATTCTGAGGATCTATCAGACACTGATCTTTCAGAGTTTGATGAGTCCTTAGCACTCTTGACAAACTCTTTTAAGATATTTGCAAGAAAGACCAATTTCTGAAGAAATAAGTCTCTCTCTCTTACTGACAAGCCAAAATCAACCCCTGTTGATAAGGCTACTACTACTTGCTTTAACTGTGAAAAGATTGGACACTTTACAAGTGAGTGCAGGTCAAAGAAAGTCTTCAAACCTTCTACCTCGAGAAGATCCAGCGATGACAAATACCTTAAACTGAAAGAAAAATATCAAAAGTTGAAAAACTACAAGAGAAAAGGTAAAGGTCTCATCGCTGAAGAACATGACTGGGCTGAATCAGAAGATTCAAGTTCTGATGAAGAAGAATTCACTAATCTCTGCCTCATGGATGGGATTAAAGAAGAAGTGGAAGAACCAACTGAAACTTCTATGAGCTATATATTGTCTGAGATATCTATCTCTAGTAATCCCTCTCTACCTGAAGCAGAGAGAAGTCGCGCTATTGATGTGCTGATGATTGATCTATACAATGCTCTAAACGACAAATCTCTAGCTGAAAGCAAAAACAGTGATTTAACTAAACAACTAGAAAAATGCCATGAAAAGATCAGAGAACTGACTCTTTTAGAGGAAAGTTTGAAAGATCGAGTCATTGTTAATGAAATCATCAGCATTGAACGCGAACAAGCCATCGTTGCTCTAAAAACAGAGAAGGCTATTGTTGAAGGATGGTGCAAGTCCTCAACAAAGATCACCGAGATTATAAATTATCAGATTCCTGTCAGTGATAGAACTGGTCTTGATTTTTGGAAACCACAGGACGAACCTAAAGAAGACAGTTCCTTGCTTAAGTTTGGAGTTCGTATCTTCTATCTCTGACACTTCTTATAATCAGTTCTATTCATCATCTTCTTCTAATCCCATACCTGAGGAAATATCTAAAGGCTCTAAGCCTGCAGATAAAGGAAAATCTATTCTTTATCCTCAGAAGGCTTCCAAGAAAACCAAGCTGAAAGCTCCGACTAAACCGTCAGAGAATCAATCGTCTAGCTCTGTGATAGAAATCTTTGATCTCTGTCCTCCAAAGCTAAAGATTGATCTTAAGCCTAAGAGATCTGAAGAAATGAAAATTCCTCCCAGATCTCATGCTAAAAGCATTCTTGAAGCCCTACTCATCTTAAATTCACAAAACCCTACACTCATGGTCCCAAAACCACATTCAAATATAGAAAATGATATCACTGTGGATTTACTGACCATATTGCTAGCAAATGTCCAACTGCCCCTAAAGCTGATAAAACAGCTAAAGTGAAGATGAATGCCTCCAAGGCTGAGAAGGTCACCAATGCTGAGAAATCTACCAAGGTGAAAAATACCACTAAGGTTAAAAAATTAACAAAAGTGAAGGTTACCACTAAAGCTGAATCTTCATCTGCTGTGAAGATTGTTGAACCTTCCATATCCACTAACCCAAATGGACCCATTGAAAAGTGGGTACCAAACAAAGTTTAATCTTCCTTATGTTTGCAGGGATCAAAGGGCATCTGGTATCTTGATAGTGGATGCTCTCGTCAGATGACAGGACAAAAAGACCTACTCACTGAATACAAGGAAGAGAAAGGTCCCTCTATCACCTTTGGTGGAAATGGAAAAGGATATACCCGAGGGTTTGTTGTCCTCATCAATGGCACAACTACCTTCAGAAGAGTCACTTGTGTAGATGTACTGAAGCACAATCTTTTGAGCATCAGTCAGCTATGCGACAAAGACTATGAAGTTCGCTTTACCAAGAAAGCATGTTCAGTGGTAAATGAGAAAGGAAAACTTGGTCTTAGTGGTTGTCGTAAAGAAAATGTCTATGTAATAGATATGGACTCTACTACTACTGAAAACGTATGTTTTCTTTCTAAAGCCTCTTCTGATGTCAACTGGATTTGGCACAAAAGGTTCTCTCATCTAAACTTCAAAACCCTTAATTATCTCTCATCTAAGGAACTGGTGTCTGGTCTTCCTCAGCACTCATATGCTAAAGAATCTCTCTGTTTAGCATGTGAAAAAGGAAAACAGACGAAAGCTAGTTTCAAGTCTAAACAAGTTTCCTCAGTGACAAGTCCTCTTCGACTCTTGCATATGGATTTGTTTGGCCCTGTCAACATCCAATCAATAGCTGGAAAAAAATATACACTTGTCATTATAGATGAATACTCTCGCTACACCTGGGTTATCTTTCTTCGCTGCAAGAGTGACACTCCAGAATAACTGATATCTTTTGTTAAAAAGATGGAAGTGCTGAATAATCTCACTGTTCGTTCAATAAGAAGTGATCATGGAACTGAATTCAAAAACAGTTCTCTGAACAATTTCTTTGAAAAAAAGGGGATTTCTCACAATTTCTCTTCAGTAAGAATGCCTCAGCAAAACGGGGTCGCTGAAAGAAGAAACAAAACGATCATTGAAGCTGCTAGATCAATGCTCAACGATTCTCACCTCCCTACTCAATTTTGGGCTGAAGCTGTAAACACTGCATGTTTTACTAAAAATAGATCGCTGATAGTAAAGTGATTTGGAAAAACAGCTTATAAACTTTTTCATGGAAGAAAACCATCTATCAGTTTTCTTCATATCTTTGGTTGTCAGTGATTTATCTTAAACAACAAAGATCAACTTGGAAAGTTCGATCCAAAAGCAGATGACGGAATATTTCTTGGATATTTCTCTATCTCCAAAGACTACAGAGTTTTCCACAAAAGAAGATAATCTGTGGAAGAAACAATTCATGTCACCTTTGATGAACATCGCTCAGCGAACTCTAAACCAATCGCTGACGATGAAGAGTTAAATGCTTGGATGTTTACTCATTACAGAGAAACAAAACCTTTCTTCTCAAACCATCAGCACACAGATCCTCCAGCTGCTGATGATGATCCAAACATCATACCTCCTAATGCTGAATCCATATCATGGGTTTCAGCTGAGCCTCTAAACACACTTCCTCCATCAGATCTATCTTCATCTGAAAACCTCTCAGAAAACAATTGTATATCTGACTCTCAACAATTATTAGCTGATGAACCTCAGGCTTCTTCATAAGTGAACATTCCTATTGTTGATCCAACCTCTGAAATGAGTGATCATGCTACTGCTCAGCGATGGACCAGAGATCACCCCATAGATCAAATTCTTGGTAATCCCGATGCAGATATTCAGACACGACGAAGTTTAGGCAATATCTGCCTCTTTGTTAACTTTGTTTCTTTAATAGAGCCAAAGAAGACTGATGATGCCCTCAGAGATCCAAACTGGGTCAGTACTATGCAAGAAGAGCTGACCGAGTTCTCTCGTAACAAAGTTTGGAATCTCGTTCCTAGACCATCTGATAAAACCATTATAGGCACCAAATGGGTGTTTAGAAACAAGTTAGATGAACATGGAACTGTAACCCGCAACAAGGATTGACTTGTTGCTTAGGGATACCGACAAGAGGAAGGCATAGACTATGATGAAACCTTTGCCCCTGTGGCTAGGCTCGAAGCAATTCGACTCTTCTTAGCTTATGCACTTTACAAAGACTTCATTGTATATCAAATGGATGTAAAATCAGCGTTCCTAAATGGAAAGATGAATGAAGAAGTCTATGTAGAACAACCCCCAGGGTTCTTTGACCCTAAGCATCCAAATTATGTTTATAAATTGGATAAGGCTCTTTATGGTCTAAAACATGCCCCTCGTGCTTGGTATGATACTCTCCCATCTTTTCTTATCTCTGAAAATTTTGAACGTGGCAAAATTGATAATACATTATTTTTCAGAAAGATAAAAGGTCATATTATTCTTGTACAAATATATGTCGATGACATCATATTTGGTTCTACTAACCCATCCTTATGTACTCGCTTCGCTAAAAGAATGAAGAAAGAATACAAAATGATTATGATGGTTGAGTTGACATATTTTCTTCGTCTTTAGATTAAACAATCTGAAAGAGGTACCTTTATCAGCCAAGGTAAATATGTTAAAGATATGCTGAAGAAGTTTGATCTGACACAAACTTCAGCAATGAAAACTCCTATGGCACCTCCTCTGACATTAAACAAGGATCTATCTGAAAACCTGTGAATGTCACTGCCTATAGAGGAATGATAGGCTCCCTGTTGTATCTTACAGCGAGCCGACCTGACATCATGTACTCTACCTATTTATGTGCTCGTTATCAATCTGAACCCAAGGAATCCCATCTGATCGCTGTAAAGAGAATCTTCAAATATCTGAAAGGAACTTCTATCCTCGGTCTTTGGTATCCCAAAGACTCAGGGTTCGATCTAATTGGCTATTCTGATATTGATTTTGTAGGATGTAAACTCAATAGAAAAAGTACTACTGGTGGATGTCAACTCCTAGGAGGAAAGATGGTAAGTTGGACAAGCAAAAAGCAAAATTCTGTGTCCACCTCCACATTTGAAGCTGAATATGTAGACGTTGGAAGTTGTTGTGCTCAGGTCATATGGATAAGAAACCAACTATTAGACTATGACCTTCAGCTATCAAAGATTCCAATCTATTGCGACAGCACTAGTGCTATCGCTATAGCAAATAATCCAGTACTACATTCAAAGACGAAACACATAGAGATCAGATATCATTTTATCAGAGATCATGTGATGAATGTTGATATTGAACTTCACTTTATCCCTACTGACTATCAGCTAGCTGATTTGTTCACCAAACCTCTTGATGAGACAAGGTTCAACTTTCTCATCAGTGAGCTTGGAATGCTGAATCTTGAAGAGTAACTCTTCATCTTTCCCGCATTATGTCAGTATTTCTAAAGTTCCCCTTTTCATTTAATCTCTGAATAAATCTATAACTCTCAGGTATGTTCTCTCGCTCTAAATCACTGAATATTCATTTAGTAAGACGTTTTTCAAAAATAAAACTATCTCTGACTTTTCTCATCAGTGATAATTTCAATATCTGAATTGTTATCAGGGATTCTTTCAAAAATGAAAACTTATCTCTGACTTTTTCTTCAGAGATGATTTCAAAAAGGACAAATGAAACGTTTTTCTCTCTCCTATTACGTCATTTGAACCGACAATCCACGACATGCCTTTTTCTGACACGTTCGTCCGTTGCTCTTCTATCCAATCAACTTCGTAAAACGTGTCCATGTCATGATGTTGGATCATAAATTGTATTCAATATTAAAGTTAAAGTTAAGGGTTTAAACTGCAATTTTGTTAAAGTTAATTAGAGGGTCTAATTAGTATTTAGTTAATAGTTACGATTAGATGAGTTTTATGCTATTAGACACTATCTGATTGGTTAATTGCATTGAAAATCATCAAGTGATTGAATTTTTGAAGTTTTTGGTTTTCTGGGTTCGATTTCATCAAGAACTTTCGACCACTGTGTTGTCAAAATTGAAGCACAAAAGTTGGTTTTTATTCATTGATTTTGATTGTGATTCGATCGATATATGTTTATAGACTCAAAAAGTTTGATATTTTCATTCAATTTCTTTGTTCGTTGAATTTCTGGGCTGTTAATTGAGTTTCTGAGTCGAGACCATCAAGAACATATCGGTCGACCACAGAATATCGGTCAATATACTTTATCGGTCCACATCCTATCGGTCCACACACTATATCGGTTCATATCCATTATCGGTCCATATTGATATCGGTCCTCATATTAGTCCGGTTGCCCGGTTCACACATAGTCCACCCTGGTCGAATACAATTTACTGGTCAACCCACTCACAATTATTATCGGTCGAACGCTTTATCGGTCGAAGATCAAATACCGGTCGACTCTCTTGTTCGGTCGACAAGATACCGGTCGAACAGCATACCGGTCGAAGCATCGGTCGTGCAACATACCGGTCGAACGTGTTACCGGTCGAACAACATCCCGGTCGAAGCAAGATACCGGTCAACAGTGTTTGTGCCCGTGCCGTATCGCGAAAATTGCAATTTGTGCCACCCAAGGTTCGTGCAAACATCACTTTGAGTGACCCACATATCACGCAAACCTCTGTTTGCGCCACCCATAGCTCACGCGAATTCCTACTTTGCGCCTTCCACTGCTCACGAGAACCTCTACTTTGCGCCAACCGTGTCTAGCGCAAATCTCTACTTTGCGCGACCTGTCTTTCGTGCGAACTGACCTTAGCATATATCTGATTTTTGCAAATAGCTTTTCTGTGTTTATTTTTTTTCTCTGTGCTTTATACTGTGTGCGAGGACTGCATTTAATTATTTTTGGAAATTTATTTTTCTGAAAATTTTTAAGTGTAGTTTTTATCTTATACTTGATTCTAATGATCTCATCTAGTTGGTTGTCTTGATACAGATAAGTTTGCTTACTAACCATACAGCTAAGATGTCGAATCAGCTTCTCTCAATGGGCTCTCATTCCAAACCTCCTGTCCTCATGGCTGATGAATATCAGCAATGGAAGAAGAGAATGATCCAGTTTCTGAATCACAAGAACAGAGACTACATGGAGTCAATCATCAATGGCCCAGTAAATCCAATGATCACAGTACAGGTCAAGCAGAAACTGCAACATCTCTAGAAATTCCTGATAGATTTGTCCCTAAACCATATCGGTACTTCACTGAAAAGCAGAAAGAACAGTACAAGACAGATGAAGAGGCTCTTATTTATCTGACAATGGCAATTCCGAATGACATCTACAATCGTGTAGACAGTCGGAACTCTGCAAAAGAAGTCTGGGATGAACTATCAAGATAGTTTGAAGGAAGTGAAGCCTCCATCCAAGCTAAGCAGAATCTATGCATAAATGCATACGAGGAATTTCACGCAAAAGAAGGAGAGACGTTGCTAGAGACCTACAACAGATACAACATCATTCTCAATGACTTGCGGAGGAATAATATCTCTAAATCAGCTTCAGATATAAATTACAAGTTCATCAAGAACATGAATCCTGAATGGAAGAACTTTACCATCAACCTTCAGATGTCAAAGAATATGGCTCAAGAAAATGTCACTGATATCTTCTCTACTATTTCTCAGCATGAGGATGAGGTGAGAACGATTAATAATGAGTCCAATAATCTGAAGGAGTCTGTGGCTCTCATTGCTGGCAAAGGAAAGAGTTCAGTTCCAATATCCTCTGGAAGGTCAAAGAAAAAGATGTCTAAAGCTCTGGTTACTGAGTCCGAATCTGATACAAGTGATGAAGAACTGGAGATTGATTCCGATCCAGACATTCGGAAGTTTTCTGAAGACTTAGCTCTAATCACTCGACATTTCAAAAAGAGCTTTGGCAAGAAGAAATTCTAATCAAAGCCAAAGTATGATGGATACAAGAAAGAGAAGTCTGAGATGCGATACAAGTCAAGGCATGGAAGGAGAGAGGAAGGCCGAGAAGACAGGAAGGAAGATAGAAGAGAAGGAAAGAAAGAGGAAAAGCGTGAAGAAAGAAAGGATGAACCAGGAAGGTGCTACAACTGTGGCAAATTTGGGCATTTCTCAAGAGACTGCAAGTTCAAGAAGGTAAAGAACTCAGAATATTATGCAAGAAAGTCACTAATTGCCAAGAAAGCTGAAGAAGGAAAAGTTCTGATGGCTGAAGAAGAAAACTGGCTGTACCAAAGTTCCGATGACGAGGAGCAAGCACACTTCACCCAAGTGTCTTATATGGCAAAGCTGGATGGTGACGATGAAGATTCTGAGGAACAATCCGAAGATGCAAACTCTGAGGTAAGTGATAATTCTGAACTTATTGAATCTTTAATGGCCCAAATACATGGTATGAAAGATGAATTTGCTTTACTGAAAGGTAAACTTAGCTCTGCACAACAATCTGTTTTAAGTTTTCGTGATGAAAATGCTTTATTAAAAGATGTTGTGGAAGAAAAAGAAAAAGAAAAAGAAAAGGATGGTTTAAAAGCTGAAAAAGATTCTTTAAAAAGAAAAATATCTGGTTTAGAAAAGGATCTTGTGAATCTTAATGCTGAAAAGGGTGAGTTTAAAATCAAATTTGAAGTTTGTCATCAAGAAAGAAACGAAGCTTTCACCAAAATCAAGCAATTGGAGGATATTAATATGAAACGAGGTCAGACTGAGCAGACATTAAATCTGTTGACCAATAAACTCCAAGACGAAAGGTTTTATAAACTTAAACCAGGTTTGGGTGTGTCAACTAATGAAGTTTTAAAAAAGGCACCGGAGCACTTATATAATTTTGATAAATTCGGCTACGCAATCAGACCCATTCCTAACATTCGTGCAACCTTTGTTGAAGCAACTACTTCTAAACCTTTTACAGAGACCAAAGGTCGAGAAGAAATAGGGAAGGACAAGTCTTGCGAAACTGATTCTCAAAATACTTTTAAAACAGTTGGTTTTAAATACAGTGATTTGAACAAAAGCTATGAAACTCGAAAGATCGAATTAACTGAGTTTGATTCACTATTTACCACATCTTCAAAAGAATCAGTCAGCAATGACACAGTTCCACCTGAGACTCTATGCAAATATGATGAGTATGAATCGGATGTTGATCCATCTACTATACCATCAGTCTCAAATACCATTGCTTCTAAACCTTTACTTGTTGAAGAGGTTGAAGAAGAAACTGTCATCACGAATGAATCTTGTGTTAAAAATGATAAAACGGAGTTTATTGAGTCCATGGTTGAAGAGATATTTTCTGAAATGATGAATGCTTCAAACTCTGATCCTGTTTCTGATTTAGAGGAGTCAAATTCTGTGAATGATCATACATCTGAATTGATGAAGCAAATTGATAAGTTGCAACAGTCTCTTGATGAGGTTGAAGTTGAAAACTTTGCTCTCAAATTTAAACTTGAAAAATCTTTAAAAGAAAATCAAGAGCTTTGTATAGAGATCAATGATTTGAAAATTACTTTGTTTAAAAATGCTTCAAATGATAAACAGATGTTCAATGATCCAAGCTGCAAGATAAGAACTAATCCAGAATTTGATGCTCCTGCAAAACCTTCAGTTGTTTACTTTGATTGTCTTGAATATCCACCGAGTATTTTTGAGAAGGGTGAGACTTCACATAGCACTAAAAAAGAACCACCCTCTAAGTTAGAGACTAACAAGGTTCCTGTTTCTATTTCAGATATAAAAGGAAATGGAGTTGGGAGGAGTAAGAAGAATAAAGATAATAGCTTGAATAAGAATGTTAGGTTATCTAGTGAAACTTTTGCTTCAAATAGTTGTACTTCAGACAGTGTTATTTTGAAAAGTAATTCTTTTGATGAACATGAATGTAAGATTTGTTCCGATAAATCTAAGTTTATGAATTTTGCTCGAAAGAACCTATATTGCAAACACTGCTGGGATAACTCATTCAAATACTACTCCCCTCCAAAGTCCAAACAGAGTAAGAGAAAAGCTAAATTGAACCTTAAGTTTAATTCTAATTTTGATTCTTCCACACAACCCAAAGTGTTTCAAGCTAGCGTTGCCAATCCTACATCTAAGAAGCATTTTCAGGAATTAAATGTTAAGATGGTTTGGAAATGGGTTCCAAAACCCCGGTATGAATGGCGAGTGTAAATTAAACCAGCTGATATTCCTGAATCGCGTGAAGCTAACCGCGAAGGACCTATCCTGATATAGGTACCTAAGCAAAACTAATTGTCTCTTTTGCAGGCCTGTCGGTTGTGGGTGATAGATTCCGGATGCTCATGCCACTTGATAGGATTCAATCACCTCTTGAATAACTATTTGGAGGAGCCTGCCGGAGCAGTTAGATTTGCCAATTCTGAAGCCGAAGGACACGTCAGAGGATATGGAATGCTCGATAATAGTGTTGTGAAGATTCAAAGAGTGTTATATGTTGAAGGACTTGATCACAATCTGTTTAGTACCAGTCACTTCTGTGACATGAAATATCAAGTCTGCTTCACAAACACTCATTGCTATCTAGAGAATCCCGATGGTTATGAAGTCTTCAAAGCTGAGCGCCATGGAAATCTATACTATGTAGATTTTCCAACACTGCCTGCCACACGTCCAGTATGCCTATTAGCCAAAGCAACTAAAGCGCAATCGTGGACGTGGCATCGCCGCTTGTCTCATCAAAATTTACGATCTATAGCGAAGCTACAAAGACAAGGGTTGGTCAGAGGTCTACCTGAAATGAGGTTTGAGAAAGACTCGCTGTGTTCTGCATGTGAGTTGGGCAAAACGAAGCGGAGCTCCTTCAAGTCCAAAGCTAAACCATCGACCTCATCTGCGCTGGAGCTTCTTCATATGGACCTTTGTGGCCCAATGCGAACAACATCTATCAACGGCAAGAAGTATGTTTTAGTAATGATAGATAACTATTCAAGATATACATGGCTCGAGTTTCTTCGCAACAAGTCATATGCGCCAGCGTTGATTATCGCTTTTATTAAGCGTATTCAAGTACGTCTTCAATTGCCGGTCCGAACAATTCACAGCGATAGTGACACGGAGTTCAAGAATGCTACCTTGCAGAGCTATCTTATCTCTGTAGGAATTTCACATAACTTCTCCGCAGCCTACACTCCACAGCAAAACGATATTGTTGAACGGAAGAACCGCACTCTTGTTGAAGCAACTCGTACTATGCTTGTTTATTCAGATCTACCTATGTATCTCTGGGCCGAGGCAGTTGCGGCAACATGCTTTACACAGAATCGTACCATTGTGGTCAAGCGTTTTAATAAAACAGTATATGAGTTAATCAACAATCGTATACCTAACATCAAATTCCTTCGTGTTTTTGGTTGCAGGTGTTACATTCTGCGCGAGCGTCAAGGTCTATCAAAATTTGATAAGAAAGCGGATGAAGAATATCTCGTTGGATACTCTCTGACATCCAAAGCTTATCGAATTTACATTATTCGAACTAAGACGGTTGTTGAGAGCATGAATGTCTCCTTTGATGAGAATTCTATTAGGACTTCTGGACACAATAGTTCAGAACTCGATCGTAAGAACAGAGCCTCTATTCAATCCAGAATAGAACCAACTTCTAAAGGATCCACTTCTTCTAACTCTAACTCTACTTCATCTGAGTTAGATTTATTGTTTACTGATGCCTTTGATGATATTTGTGCAGATTTTGATAAAGGCATATCTACATCAATAACAAGCTCGGAGGTCTCTACCATTTATGAAGACATGTCTTGACCTTCCGAAGAAGTCACTGAAACATCATCTCCATCAGGCACAACTAAACCATTAGTTTCTGACTCTACTAATGCTGAATCTGTCTCTATAGATAGTTCTTCTGGAAATGAAGTCACGAGTACTTCAACTGCTAGTCCAGAAGCTTCAGTATCAGAAACACCAGTACAAGATGTCCCGAGTACATCTATGGAGCAACCTGCCGTGCATGATGACAATGATGCGTCAAATACAGAACAAACAGTTGAATCCTTACCAAGCACACATCGTTGGACTAAGGATCATCCCCTGCATAACGTGATAGGTGACGTACAATCTGGTGTCACAACAACATCTGCATCAGCGAATTTCTGCATGTTTTCAAGCTTCCTTAGTTCCTTAGAACCAAAGAAAGCGTCTGAAGCTCTACGTGATCCCTTCTGGATTTCTGCTATGCAAGACGAGCTTCTACAATTCGAAAGGAACAAGGTATGGCGATTGATCCCACTAACTAAAGGTAAATCTGTTATTGGAATAAAGTGGGTTTTCAGAAACAAGAAAGACAAAGATGGAGTAGTTGTGAGAAACAAAGCTCGTTTGGTCGCAAAAGGGTACTGTCAACCCGAGGGCATTGACTATGACGAAACATCCGCCCCGATTGCAAGGATCGAAGCCATCAGACTCTTCCTAGCCTATGTTGCGCACAAAAACTTTACAGTATATCAAATGGATGAAAAGTCAGCTTTCCTGAATGGCGTTCTGCATGAGGATGTCTACGTGGCACAACCTGAAGGTTTCGTTGATCCTCATCACCCTGATCATGTCTATATTTTAGACAAAGCGCTCTATGGTCTTAAACAAGCACCACGAGCCTGGTATGAAACTCTCACTAAATTTCTATTAGCTTCTGGTTTCAAGAAAGGTACAATTGATACTACCTTATTTCTTAAAAAGCAAGGTGAGGACTTGATTCTCATTCAGATTTATGTTCACGATATAATATTTGGGTCGACAAATCAGAAATTTTGCAAGAACTTTTCAAAGATAATGGAAACAAAGTTTGAAATGTCGATGATGGGTGAATTGAATTTCTTTCTTGGTTTACAAGTAAAGCAATTACCCGAAGGCATATTTCTTAATCAAGCTAAATACATAAAAGATGTTTTGAAAAAGTTCAATATGTCAGATTGTTCTGTCATGAAAACACCAATGGCTACTGGTACACTCTTAGACGCAGATCCCTCCGGGAAACCTGTTGATCAAAAGGTGTATCGTAGCATGATTAGTTCCTTACTTTATCTGACTGCCAGTCGCCCAGATATAATGTTTGCCACATGTTTTTGTGCGAGGTATCAGTCTAATCCTAAAGAGTCGCACTATAATGCTGTTAAGCGAATCCTTAGATATCTCAAAGGCACTCCTAATCTAGGACTTTGGTATCCAAAGGATTCTCGTTTTGATCTAACCGCCTTTACAGATGCTGATCATGCAGGATGTAAGCTAGACCGGAAAAGCACCTCTTGATCATGTCAATTTATAGGTGACAAACTTGTGAGTAGGACCTCAAAGAAACAAAACTGCGTTTCAACATCCACTGCCGAGGGTGAATATGTAGCTACTGCTAGCTGCTGTTCTCAAGTCCTCCAGATGATGACACAGTTAAGGGACTTTGGATACAACTACAAGCGTGTTCCTATTTATTGTGATTCCAAGAGCGCAATTGCCATAACAGCTAACCCGGTACAGCATTTGAAGACCAAGCATATAGATGTACGCTATCACTTCATCAAGGATCATGTAGAAAAAGGTGACATTGAAATGCACTTTGTTCAAACCGACTTTCAGTTAGTTGATCTTTTCACCAAGCCGTTGGATGAAAAGATGTTCCAATTTCTCATCAGCAAACTTGGTATGTTGAACATGTCTTAGCCCTTACTCGTGACTCTAGGGGGAGTATTTTACGTTTTAATCGTGTGTTTTATTCTACAACTGTTGCTAACAATAGAGGAATCATTTTCACAAATGATTACCATCATTTTTTTATGTGCAGGTTTGTTCAAATGACTATGGCTTCTAATCACATCGGATTAGAACCCGCACTTCAGTGCTTTATTAAAAATCAAAAAACTTTAGTAGAGGGGGAAATTAATAGCAAAAGAGCTTAATCGTCTATAAGATAAATTGAAAAAATCCTTAAGAGCTTAAATTGTATTCAAACACCTAATGTTTTGACTTCTCCAAATTTTATTCTTTATGTAACTGTATTCCTTTGTTCTCTCATGTACAGAAGCTTGTTGCACAGAATGTTCTTTTAGGAAAATACATGGGATTCAGTGTGAGATCTTAACATAACTTCCATGGATTCACGATAACCAGTGTTTCCTACCCAGGAAGTATTCCCTGAGTGATTGAGGGGAGAGGGGTCAAAAGAATTGAGTGATGGTGTGTGGAGAGGTAAAATGGAAAAGAGAGATTGGTTATAAGTGAGCATTAAAAGAAAGAGGGTGAGTGAACAGAGTAAAAGAATATTAGACTCTGCACCAAACTTCTTTCTCAGTCGGGCCGCCACACAATCTGATTGGTTCACATTCTTTGGTCACCATCATTGAAAAAGGCAACTAGCCCATGCCATCTCTTGCCTACAACCCCACCAGCTACTCATTATTTTCTAAAAAAGGGAATGTTTCACATTTTCTGGGGACGTAGCACATACGCTATTGGTTCTTCATTTGGAAGATACTAATATTGAAAAACAAGGACAGTTGCCCCACCTTCGAACCTTTCTCATGCACATTGAGTCTTTGTATAATTTGTTGTTGTCTCAACAAGTTTACATACTTTGAGCCTATATTGAAAAGAAATCATCGGTGCTTAATTCTTTCATACACATGCACGAACACACAGAAATTTGTTTTCTGTCAGAACGTTCATAGATAACCATGTGTTATTCGATGATTGAATGGAAGACCTGGGGAGCCAACATCAAAACCAGCTCCTTATATAGTAACTTTGTGTTACTCAGTAACTTTGTGTTACTGACAGACATTCTAATTGAGTCATTTGTTGATTCAGGGTTACCATTTTTAATTATTTGAATCTAAAAAGATTGAAATAATCACTCTTTCCATTTGGAGAGATTGCTCTTATTTCACACAGGGCTCGTTACGTGAAGACAGTGCTAAATTGATGACCATATTCAAAGGGGGAGATTGTTTTGCAAAGTTTTGATGATGATGATTCTCACCACTCATCAAAAAGGGGGAGATTATACAAAAAGGGAGAATAATCAAAGAATAGAATAAAAAGAAGATTTCAAGAATCTTGAAGTAAATATTGCTGAAGTTTTCAAAGATGTCAAAGTGTCGGAACTTATTTGATCTATAAAAAGCCTGACTGAAGATGATCATCAGAAGGACACTTCAAGTAATGAAGACTAAAAGTTACAAGTTTTTGAAATGTCATATCTTAAGATATCTGAAGTTTTCAAGAGAAAAGTGAAGACACGTGAAGACCCGAAGACTATTGCCATTTTTTTTTAATCTTGAATCCAAAGGGGGAGATTGTTGGATCATAAATTGTATTCAAGATTAAAGTTAAAGTTAAGGGTTTAAACTTAAATTATGTTAAAGTTAATTAGAGGGTCTAATTAGTATTTAGTTAATAGTTTTTTGGTAATTGGGCCCAAGCCAATTAGGAAGCCCATTAAGCTTAATGCCCATATGGCCTAAGTATTTAATGTTTTGTTTAATTAGGTTTTAGGTTAATCCTCATAGTCATAATTATAATCATATAGTGAGGTAGTCGTATTCTCTGTATTCAAGGTATCAAGAACACACAAGGTTTAACTGTTTATTCAAGGGATTGGCATGTTATTATAATCTTTATATCTCTTGATCTATATTGTGTTTGTGTGTTAATTATCAACTAGATTAATCTGGGATAACACATGATGAACATTTGTTTTCCCGCCTCTGTCTCTCTCTACGTATAAAAGGAATGCCTTTCATTTTTACCTCTTTACACTTTCTGCAAATCTTTTCAAGCAAGAATTCTCTCTCAAGGCATTTCTAGCAAACATCTCCTTCAAGCATTTGCATCTTCTTCCTTCAAGATCAACAGGTTACTTTATGCATCTTGTCTTCGTAAATTTTGTTACAAAATCCTAAATATGTTCCATAATTATCGGTTTTTCACAAGATTACTTAACCTTTAAAATAATTTTTTTTGACTTTATTGATTCAAACCTTTGGTTTTCTCATTGTTCTTTCTTCTTCAACAAAGAACACTGTTTTATTCTCAAAAATTTCTTTATTTTTGGACTCTAAACCTTCCTTTCTATTCTAATTCTTTCTATATTCAGAAATGGCACAATCATCGTTCATTGCTTCCAAGAATGTGAAATTTGCGATCACTGAATCTGAAATACCAAAGAACAATCACCTTGCACGCTTGGACTTCGATGCTGTCAAATACCCACACTTCTACAACTCATCCTAAATCATCCTAAATCCTAAATACCCACGCTTGGACTTCGATGTGAAATACACTCAGTTCCTGAAGCAGTCGTGTCTGGCTTACGCAGTCACTGTGGATCCTAAATCATCCAAAACTCTTCTACAACGGTTTTGGTTCACCGCTGACGAAACAACCATCACCAACAAGAAAGGTGAACTGGTTCCTGCTCTCTCCTTCCGCACTGATTTAGGACCAGACATGATGACTGCATATAGTCTGAGGAAGTCACTTCGATTCCCGGACAAACCCAAGGGTGGATTCAATGCCCTCCCCACTGATGCTAAACTCATCCAGTTTCTGGATGACATGGAATATTGTTGGGAACAAGCCTCGCACCACCATTTCCCAACAAGAAGCTGACAAAGATCTTGAAGGCCAATATTCCTTCTCAACTGAACTACATCTTCTCACACATCATTCAATGTATGAGTGGGAAGAGTGGCTCACTGGATCAGACGAGCAAAGTTCAGCTCCAAATGGCTTACTCTGTGATCGCTGGCAAAAACTTTGACTACGATACTGCTATCTTTGATGATCTCAAGTCAAAGATAGAGAAGACGGAGAGGGATCCCAAGATTCCCTATGTACGGTTCATCTTTGCATACCTGAAGTTTCTCTACCCCGACACTTACCCCACTATTCAAGATGGATCTTTCCCAAAGTGGGTCAGCGATCATTCGAGGTCAAGCCGGTTGACAACGAGGTAAGTATCTCCACTCTTCGCTCCCGTCTCTCTCTCCATTCTTCTTCTTCAGCAGCCGTGCTGGAGGTTCCTTCTCCAGCTAACCCTGCCGCTAAAACGGCTTCCAAAAGACCATCTGCTAGTCTTTCTGGTCCTTCAAAGAAGGCCAAAACGACTATGGAGACTATCGCCCCTAGCTCAAGGCCTGAGGTAGTTTCTCAACAAACTACCTTGGATGATTTTGTGGGTCTCTCCTCCACATCTTCAGTTGTCACCTCAACAACCGTGCCAACGATCTCGGTCGCTGCCACAACATCAGTGACACCACCAACCATCTCGGTTCAACAACTAACTGAGATAACCTCCCAAATCCCAACTTCTTCTATCCCCATTACTATTCCTCCCATTTATTTGGTCTCTAACCCTCCATCTCTCATGCAGCAACCTCAAGTTGCATTTATAGGACCTGATGCTCAAACCTTTGAAAGAGATATGCAATTTTTCAATATGTTTGAACCATCAGGTATACCTAAACCCACAAATCAAACTCCCATCTCTCCTTGTAAGCCTGTTTCTCAGAAGCTAACTTTTCTTTCAGGTCCTAATATGGCAACTATTGACTCTCATGTCAACAGTTTGGGTGTCAAGGTGGATTATCTCACCACCTCCATCAACGAAACCACCAACGTTATCAATAACGTTGGTGACGAGCTGAAGAAACTGACGGTTGTTTGCTCCTCAAATCTTCAGTGAGAGCTTGTCAAAGTCAAGGAGGACTTGGTCGTCAATCACCAACAAACTCAACTCCTTCAAATACGTTTTGGTACTCTAAGTAAGGACCTCCAGGATTTATCTACCAAGATCGATTCCTGCACATACATCCTAAAACAGGTTCTGGATAAGCTGAATGCACCAGCTCCGACGCTCCCTCCTTCTTTCACAGAGGCAGACCGTACCTCTCTAAATATAGCTGTTGAATTTATTCATCAAGCTACTTCAGATATCCCTGTGATCGAAGGTCGTCTAGATCGTTTGGAGGCTGAAGTCCGTTTGTTGGCCGCTGCAAAAACTACCTCTCGCACTGATGACCTCTCCCTCAATGATAATGACAAAGAGGGGGAGAAAGATGTTGAAGAAAATGCAGAGGAAGTAGTTGCTGAGGTTCACTCAGAAGAACCTCCCTCTCATGTTGAAGGGGAGAAGGTTGCTGACAAATCCCCTCCATCTTCTTTGTACGATCAAGTTCTATTAGAAGAAGAAGAGGAGGAGGAAGAAGAAGAGGATGAAGATCTTGATCTTCAGGATCAAGATAAAGATGATGATGACGACGATGAAGAAGATCAGTCTCTATGGTTTTCTATAACGAACACATCATCAGTGATATCTTCGAAAGAAGTTGTCACAACAGGGGGGAGAAATGAAACTTCTTCAGGAACCCCTTCCCAAAGCAAACCAAAGGGTGCAGTTGCTGAGGGAAGCCTGAAAAATGTTTCACTATCTGAGGGGGAGAATCCTTCTCAGGTATGCCTTTCAATAATCCCTATATCTTTCTATAAACTCCCAACCCCTGTTTCTTTCTAGCCTTTATCTTTCTTCTTCCCAACAAACACTAACTCTTTTTATCTATTTCTGACCAGACAGTTCTCTCCCCTGCTTAAGGGAAAGGAACTTCAAATAATCCCAGCTTCCATAGCTGATGAATCAATAATCCCAATGTCCTTAAATGAGATTGATGAGCAAGAAGAAGAGGAAGAAGCCCTGCACCATCCAGGAAGGCCCTCTAGACCATCTCACTGGTCAGAGGAAGAGCTAAATAGAAGAAAAAAATATGATCTCTCATCTAAAGAATCAACGACTGAAATTCCCTCTTCAAATAACTTCTACAGAGCTTGATTTCCTGACTGAAGCTGATATTGAAGAATCTATCAGAGTTGAGAAACCGATCGCCGAATGTCAAAGAGATGCTTCTCTAGCTCTCAAGGTTCAGTCTTCTCAAGTAAAAGACAAGAAGATAAAGAAGAATCCAGTTGAAGTTCAGGCTGCTTTACTGAAAGAAGTTTAAGAGGAGCGCTCAAAAGAACAAGCGGTCAGCGATAACTCTGTCGAATGGTGTAAGCATAAAGTTGACTATCGCTCCGACCCATTAAAAATAACAGCTGTTGTCATCTCTGGAAGAAAGAAGAAGGACCGAACTTCTGTAACAATGGAGATAACCAGAGAGGATGGAAGCTCAAAGCCTATTTTTTTTTCAAAGCTTAAAAGTCTCGGCTACATGGAATGGCTAGAGTTCAAAGATACGCTGAAGAAATCCAAATCAACCTACAAAGGCTATGTCGAAGGCATCCTAGAAGCCCTCATCAACAGAGTCACTTCTGTCTTAAAGGTACCATTTGCTCTTCCTTTGTTTGGTCCTCCTCCTGATCTCTCAGTTCTAGATCTATCCCTGCCTCCTGGTGGACCATATCTTGCATGACAAGTACTTAAAGATCCTTTTGGAATCTTCTTCAGAGATGATGAGGAACAACTCAGATTCCAAAGAGTCTCTGAAATCCCTATCTGTCCCCTCAATCATCTCAAGGATCTCTTATGCTTATGGTGTGACTTCTCTCATTTAGCTGAACCGATCAAGACAATCAATAGTCAAGAATCTTCCGATCGAAGGCAAAGAGGAGAAGAAATACCTGACTATATGATAAATCCTCCAAAGTCTTCTCTAGATAGCTGATAGATTAGTTTCTTATTTCTTGTAATATATTAGTTAGACTTACAGTAGTTAGTTCTTCACTTGTACTTTATATTATCATATCTTATAATTCTCTCTTTGAATTAATGAAAATAGTACTTAACCCTATCAGTACTGTAAAAGATCCCTCAAAATAGTAATTGGGACATGTATGTTATGAGTCCTGATTATTCCTCATTTTGAATTTTAAAGTAATTTTCTTCAGTTACTTTGTCATTATCAAATAGGGTGAGATTGTTGATCCACACACTCTCAGTGATTTGATAAAGACCCTCTTCTATACTTAGTGAAAATTACGTTTATTAATATGTATTAGTGTTTCACCATCAGCGATCAAACTGAGTTTGTTCAGTTATCACTGATGATCTTTCTTGTAAACATGCAGATGTATTAGTGTTTCACTATCAGCGATCAGACTGAGTCTGTTCAGTTATCGCTGATGTTTTCTGATGTAAACGTAATCCCTGAAGACAAGTTTCGCGTCAACAGATGTTCATAGATGAATAGAAGACAAAGCTGCTGAACAAAAACAAGTCTACTAGTGACCTGATGTGGAGATCAGTGAAGCAAATACTCATACGCGAAGAAACCTGAGGAAAAGCTTTTGCGATAGCTGAACTTCTTTATATCTCTGAAGGAAGAGATATTCAGCGATCGATGATCACTTAGCTTATGCCTCCAGTCTCTTTTGCTTTTCCCTGCACACCCAGTACAATGTGTCAGAACGGACATATATCTACCACAATTCGTACAACAAATCTGTGAACTACACTGTTCATAATACGGCCGAAAGCATGTCTCCCAAAGAAAGACACGTGTAAAGTGCCCTGCCATGCATTTAATGCATAGGGTATAAATAGAAAAGATTACCTCTCCATCTGAAGAGCGCGCTCGCCTCTAGCCTTCATCTTTCTAAAATATAGAAACCCTTGTTTTCTATACTCTCTAATCTCCAATTCTCTATATTCTTGTGCAACCATCTTAGTGTTTTCTTAAGTTTGTTCAGATTGAGTTTTACTTAATCTTATTCCGTAACAGACTTGTAAATTGTGTTTGATTTATCAATAAACAATTTAGTAAACTTTAAATTATGTGTTTGTATTCAAACCCCCCCTTCTACAAACTTGTTAAGCACCTTCGGGACCAACGATATCATTCTTATTCATATATATGTCGATGACATAATTTTTGGTTCAAGAAACCCTAAGTATTGTAAGAACTTTTATGCTCTAATGGTGTCCAGATTTCAAATGAGTATGATGGGAGAGATGAATTTCTTTCATGGATTACACGTTAGACAATTTTCTACGGGGATTTTTATAAACCAATCGAAGTACATTTATGATATTTTGAAAAAATTTAAAATGGAAAATTGTACTCCTATTTCAACCTCGATGGCACCTGGAACTAAGATCGGAGCTGAACTTTCGGGAAAACATGGTGATCTTAGCATCTACAGAGGAGTGATCGGTTCTTCAATGTACTTAACGACTAGTAGACCAGATATTATGTTCTCTACTTGTTTGTGTGCTATATATCAAGCTAAGCCTAAAGAATCCCATCTCTCTGCTGTAAAGCGAATCTTTAGATATCCGAAGGGGACTGCAGAACTTGGTTTTTGGTATCCTAAAGATACTGGTTTTGAGCTAACAACATATTTAGAGGCAGATCATGCAGGTTGTATGCTCGATAAGAAAATTACTTCAGGTCACATACAATTTATAGGAGACAAGTTCGTTAGCTGGGAGTCAAAGAAACAATTATGTGTTTCCACATCAACCGCTGAAGCAGAGTATGTAGCTGCTGCAAGCTGCTGCTCTTAAGTATTGTGGATGAGGACTCAACTTCGAGATTATGGATTCCATTTAACAAAATTCATATCTATTGTGATTCGAAGAGCGCCATTGCGATATCTGCTAATCCTGTTCAGCACACGAAAACAAAGCACATAGACGTGTGGTATCACTTTATCAAAAAAAAATGTTGAAAAAGGTACAATTGAACTATACTTTGTAAACACGGATTATCAACTTACTGATTTGTTCACCAAACCTTTGGACGAAAAGAGATTTAATTTTCTTATTTAGAAATTAGGTATGATGTATCTTAAAACATAATCTGTATTTACCTCATACAGTTTGGGGATTTTTTTTTCATTTCTTTATTTTTTAGTATAAATGATATATGCACTGAAGGTTTGGTCATGATTTCAGAGGGAGTGAGACAAAGATTAGATGATCTATCTTCTACGGGGAGTTAGAGAATTTTTGCATTTGATATGTACTGACATATTTTTGTGAATGCATCATTTCAGGGGGAGTTAGGAGATTTGACTTCTAAACATTCAATTTAGAACTCGTACTTTAAAAATTTTAACTTGCTTTTCAAGTATTTACTTTCAATAATGTTGTTGTTTTGCTTCCAATAAAGACTTTGTTACTTTGACGACTTTTTGACTGAATGCAGATTTTGAGGGGGAACTTACATGATCATATCAATCATGACTTTGAGGCTGACTTTATGAGATTATTGTTGAGCGTAAGGATTATTCTAACCTTAATCTCATATATGTTTGAAAGATGGATGACTTTCAGACATGAAAACATATTTGCTTAAATGTTCAAACCACTTCTCTATTCTCAAAAAGATTTCATGAATTTTAGAAGTGTGTATTTTAAATGTTTTCAAAAATGAGCGTTACTGATTAACTAACCGTGTGTTTCCAAAGATAAATAATTGTGTGTTATCTTTTCTATATATACTGTCAAGTATTCACACACACCGGTTTAGTATTTTTGTTGACTATGTTATTAGCATGTCTCAAAATGAAATTATTTTTCTATTGTAATACCCTACTTTTGTATATTCAATGTTGTTGAGCGTTAATTCTTTCAAAGCGATTCTTTCAAGACTTGTCTATACTTGATTCATATAGACAAATTCCAGTTATTTCTTGACCCAAACTTTTATTGATAAATCATTCATATTTGATCTAATCCATACATTGTAAGATTCTTAAAACATATCTATTGATTTCACTTCGTTCATTCAATTTCTTGTTTAAGAAAATCTTCCATGTTTAAAATGCTCAAATCTTCATTATTATCTTATTGAGCATACATTTATCTGACATATGTATTTCATATTAATGTGCTTTAACTTTTAAAGTTAAACTATTGAGCAATATTATGTTTTTAGGTCAATTTACATAGGATCAGTCTCAGGACTTAACAGAACTTATATGGATTCACGAAAACCAGTGTTTCCTACCCAAGAAGTTATCCTTGAGTGATCGAGAGACGAGGGGTCATAACTCAAAGAGTGGGTGTGTGATGAGGTAAAATGAAAAGAGAGTTTGGTTAGAAGTGAGCTTAAATGATAAAAAGAAAGAGGGTGTGAGAACAGAGTTAAAAAATTATCAAAACTCTGCACCAAATCTTTTCTGAGTCGGGTAGCCACATCTACTTATTGGTTAACATTCTTTGGTGACCATTATTGAAACAGGCACTAGCCCATGCCAACTCTTGAATTAAACCTCACCAGCTACTCATCTTTTTCTCAACAAAAAGATGTTTCATATTTTCTTGGGGACGCCGCTCATACGCTATCTCGTCTTAATTTGAAAGATGTGGATATTGAAATAGAAGGAAGTCTTCCCCACCTTCGTATCTCGTTCATGCACATTGAGTCCATGTAATACTGTTGTTGTCTCAATGGTTTACACATTTTGAGCCTATAAAACTAAGAAGCTTCAATCATTCAACACTAGCATGAGCACACAAGGAATAAGTTTTCATGTCATAACGTTCATAGAAACTTCTTTGTGATTTTCTATGATTGAATGGAAGCCCTGGGGGAGTGAACATCAAAAAGCTCCTTTCCAATGTACATTGGTTGTACAAAGTGGCTTCGTGCTGCTTACAGGCATTTCTAATGGATTCATTTGTTGATTCAGGGTTACATTCTTATTTGTCTGAATTTGAAAAGATTCGGATGAATACATTTGTTGAATTGACGGATGTTCAGAAATTGGCTACATAACATTTCTTGAAGAAGTTTTGATGATTTCTATGCTCTACATCATCAAAAAGGGGGAGACATTCAAGAAATGACAAAGACATTTTGGAGATATACAAGAAATGACAGAAAGTGAAAGTTAAATTCCAGAGATATGTGGGAAAATATTCAAAATAAAAGAGAAAAGTTCAAGAATTGAAGAAAGATTCTTGAAGTTTACTGAAATTTTCTTTGAAGATTATTTGCTGAAGCAAAAGTGAGCTGAATCTGAAGATATTTTCTTTTCCAATGTCTGAAAGAGGTTGCTATACACCTTGCGGGAGATTGTTAAAAATTCTTGAAGATATTGGAGGAGAATACTGCAAACCTGAAGAGTTTTCAAAGAAAGGACGATATTATTAAAATTCTGAAGATGATTAGTGTTATTACCAAAAGAGGGGAGATTGATTTTCAAAGGAGAAGATTATTTTTCAGAGACTTAAAGAGGGAGATTGTTCTTTGATGCTGAAATTCTTTTTGAATCCAAAGGGGAGCTAAAATGCTTATATTTCTTAAGATGATCTTGAATCCATAGGGGGCGATTGTTAGTGCATAAATGTTGGATCCAAGATCATTTGGATTGAAAATCAAATCCCAAGTCAAAGCCCTCTATCTAAAGTCAAAGTCAAAGTTCAAAGGAAAAGTCAAAGTCAAAGTCTTTGATTGGTTTAGTTAGCTTGTTTTGTCTTTGTAAAGCTTGTAGGTATATAAGCTTTTGTTTTTGTAGAATCTTGTAACTAGAACTAAGTAACACTTTAACAAAGAGTATCTTAGAGAGAGAATATTTGTAATTGAGAGCATTTGTAATCAGTAATTTGGAATCGAATCATATGGCACATTTGATGAAAATTGTTGTTCATCTTGATTGATATTGCACATATTGGGGCTATCAATTGGTTTGGCTCATATCAAAAGGCCACCTACAAGACTTATTAGGCGAAAACGCTTGGCCAGCTTCGCCAGAACATGCAAAATCATTAATTGCGTGACTGGAGGTTCCGATATCTGTGGATTAACTTACTCGACAGCTAAGCGACACGCTAGTCGAGAACCTGAGGAACTTCCTGTCTCACGATCGTCATGACCAAAACATGAATTAGAATTTGAAGTGATGCCTATAACTTTCGATCAAGAGGATCTCGGCGAACAGTGGGAGAAACATCACGATGGCCTAATCATTCAGTTTACAATCGGGAACTGCTCGAATAAGAGAATCTTGGTCGACGGGGAAGTTCCGCCAATATCATTTTCCTTAGCACGATCAAAGCTATGGGAATCGACAAGTCAGAAATCGTGCGACGTTCGACAGTCCTTATGGGCTTAAATGGCGACATGGCTAACACCATCAGGGAAATTACTCTCCCAATATTCGCTAAAGGGGTCAACAAGCAGACCAAGTTCAACGTCATAGACTACTAATCAGCATACAATATTATCCTAGGGTGACCTTGGATTCATTATATGAAAGTTGTTCCATCGACATATCATTAGACGATCAAGTTCCCTACGCCCTGGGGTGAAGGTGACCAAGAAATTAAAAGCGAGCAAAAGATCGTGCGAGATTGCTATAAAGTTACGATGAAGTCTCGAAAGCAGAGTATCTAGAAATTACAGAGCCAGGTCGATCCTGACACCATTGAAGACTATCGATTAGAAGAAGTTGTCTTGGATAAGGACAAACTGACAGGGTCGTCTTCGTGGGTACGTCTCTCGACCCTTCCATAAAAGAATCGCTGATTTTTTTTGCAGAATAATGCCGACTGTTTTGCTCGGACGCACGAGGATATGGTTGGCATCGACCCTGAGGTCATCTCACATCGACTCAAAGTCGATCCATCATTGAAGCCAGTTAAGAAAAAGCGACGCAAATTCGCTCTCGAGCGAAACAAAGTAATCAATGAAGAAGTCGACAATCTACTCAAGACGGGGAAAATTCGGGAAGTAAAATATTCCGAATGGTTAGCAAATGTCATGGTCGTTCAAAAGAAGAAAGGGAAATGGAGAGAATGTATCGATTTCACTGATCTCAATAAAGCTTGTCCTAAGGACCCGTTCCCATTACCCCACATTGACGCTATGGTCGACGCAACCGCCGGACATGAACTCTTAACATTCATGGACGCATATTCGGGATATAATCAAATCCTAATGCATCGCGACGAGCAAGAGAAGACGGCGTTCATGACAGACAAAGGGATTTACTGTTATAAGGTCATGCCTTTTGGTCTTAAGAAAGCGGGATCAATGTACCAGCGACTAGTAAACAGGATGTTCAAAGAACATCATGGCGACACAATGGAAGTATACATCGACGATATGTTGGTGAAATCAAAATAGGCGACCGATCATATCCACCATTTGAAACGATCATTTCATATTCTCAGAAAATATCATATGAAACTCAATCCAACAAAATGATACTTTGGAGTAAGCGCAGGGAAATTCTTGGGATACATGGTCACCCGTCGTGGGATCGAGGCCAATCCCGACCAGATAAAGGTAATCATGGATATTAAGTCCCCGTGTAATCTTAAAGAGGTTCACCAGCTTACTGGACGAATCGCGACTCTAAACAAGTTTATCTCTCGATCTTTAGATAAATGCCACCTATTTTATAATGTTTTGAGAAAAAAACAGGGGTTTCGAATGGACGAGCGACCTTGAAAATGCGCTCCAAAAACTCAAGGAGTACATGGCGTCGCCACCTTTACTGTCGAATCCAGAGGACCTCGTCCTCCAGCTCTATCTAGCCGTCAGCACAACCGCTGTAAGTGTCATCCTAACCCGAGAGGACGAAAAACAACAAGTTCCTATATATTACGTAAGTAAGTCACTTCTTGACGCCAAAACAAGGTATTCCTCTATGGAAAAACTCTTGTTGGCTCTAATTACAACGGCAAAAATGTTACGTCATTATTTCGAGTCACATCCTATAACTGTCGTGACTAACTTTCCTCTTAAGTCTGTCTTGAGGAAACCTAAGTTCACAGGTCGACTGGCAAAATGTAGTATCTACCTTAGTAGTTACGACATTGTCTACAAACCTAAGACCGCTATCAAATCGCAAAGAACTGGCCAACTTCGTCGCCGATTTTAGTCCAGAATTAAATGTACAGACGGAAACAGTGGCCACTCTCGTCGACAGGACCGAGACTTTACACGTCAATGAATCATCCAACGCCCGAGGGGCAGGCCTTGGCGTCGTCCTCGAGTCACCACAGGGGGGAAAGATGGTGTACTCCATACGATGCGATTTCAGAGCTACGAACAATGAAGCTGAATATGAAGCTTTGATCGCAGGAATGAATATGGCTCATGATCTCGGGGCAGCAAGACTTCGGGTCAAAAGCGATTCCCTTTTAGTCGTGAACCAAATGAATGGGGAATTTGCAGCCAAAGACTCCAGGATGACGGATTACCTTAGAAAAGCCAAAGCCAAGTCCAAGAATTTCAAGATATTTTAATTTCACAGATCCCGAGGGATCAAAACACCCAAGCTGACGCCTTAGCCAATCTTGGATCAGCACTCGGACAATCCTCATTTGACGTCATTCCAATAATTCATCTGGAGACGTCGTCCATTGAAAATGAAAACGACGTCCAAGCAATAGAACAGGAAGACGATTGGTCGAGCGACATCAGAAGATTATTAACGAACAATAAACATTCTGAAGACAAAATGGAAGCCTGGAAAATCAGATTTAAGGCATCCAGGTACATCATGATTAGAGGGAAACTCTAACGACGATCGTCAACAGGACTAAATCTACGATGTGTTACCAATAAGAACCAATTCCCAAGAATTTTGCAAGAAATTCATGATGGAGAATGCGGTAACCACTCAGGTGGTCGTAGCCTAGAAAATCGTATCTCTCGACAAGGGTACTATTGGCCGACCTTTCGACAGGATGCAATAAGGTACGTCCAAAGTTGTGATGCATGTCAACGACATTCAGGTATGTCGCATAAACCTTCTGAACTCTTGCACTCGACTTTAACTCCATGGCCTTCATGCGATGGGGAATGGATATTGTTGGCAAGTTACCTCCACCCCCCAGGCAAAAGGTATTTCTTTTAGTCCTCACGGATTATTTTTCAAAATGGATAGAAGTGGCTGCTTTCTCCCAAGTTTGGGACAAAGAAGTCATCTCTTTTATCCAGACTAACATCATTTGTAGGTTCAGAATCCCATCCAAAATCGTATGCGCCAACGACTCACAATTCATAAGCGACAAGAGCCAACAGTTTTGTGAGGATCGTAACATCAAACTTACGACCTCAACACCTCGTTATCCTCAATCAAACGGACTTGCTAAGTCTAGTAACAAAACGATCATCAATTCGATCAAGAAAAGACTCAGAGCAGCAAAAGGTAAATGGGTCGAAGAACTTCTGACAATTCTTTGGGCCAATCATACGACACCTCGTACCTCCACAGGACAAACGCCCTTCTCTCTAGTCTATGGTTGCGAAGCAGTCTTGCCTGTCTAGACCCAACTTCCAACCTTACGACATTCGTTAGTCGACCACAACTTAGTTGTCCTAAGTTACGACCATGATGCATTAGAAGAATTAAGAGAGTCAACATTGATCAAAATGGCATCTCAGAAACAGTCAATCGAACGACATTTTAATAAAAATGTCAAGGTCAAAATCTTTCAAGATGGGGATTATGTCCTATGACGAGTGTTTCATAACACTCAAGATCCAGGTTCAGGTAAGTTATCAACCAAATGGGAAGATCTGTACCGAATAACCGAGGTTGTCGGCAAAGGGGCCTATCAATTACAAACCCTCGACAGTCGCGACATCCCTCGAAATTGGAATGCAGTACATTTAAAGAACTATTTCTTTTAGACCCATTTCACATTTTCTTATGATTATCTCTTCACAACCATTATTGACTTAAGCATCAGAGAATCGTTGGCCTAGCCAACGACCCCCTCTAATGTTATTTCACTACAGGGTCGGTCGATTACTCGACTATGCTTATGGTTCACGATCATCTCACGACCAAGTCGTACGATCTAAGGACCTGATATTGTTAGAGCAAATATTGTTGTATCCGAGATCGAGAAACGAGAATTAAGTTTTGAAGATAAAGAGGTCAAAGCTTGAAGTTTAAAGTTTTCAAAGTCAAGATTAAAATGAGAGAAGTCAAAGTCAAAGTTTACTTTTATATAGTCAAAGTCTTGTTTTGTTTCTTTGTAATTGTTAGAAGGAGCTTTCATTTCCATATTACTAGTGAGAGAAAGTTAGAGAGAGAGATTTATACGTTCTTGATTTGTAGAGAGATGTTCTTGAAATCGATGAGATATATGAGATTTGTGATTGATTCTTGTGTTTGATTTCGTATTTTAGGACAAAGAATTGGTATTAGAGTAGGATCAAATCATAATTTGATTTGATACAATCACAATTTTGAATTTTTTTTGAAGAAATCGATCGGATCTCAAAATTTTTTAGTACGACTGTGTTCTTCAACATTTCATAAAATTCTTCTAAATTTTCTTTATTTGATCCATTTAATTGCAAAGTAGTTGTTGAATTTTTGTTAGATATGGATTGTAATCATCAATTGTGAGATAATTTCTTGAATTTTGGATGAGATCTGGGTTTTTGAAAAAAAAATTGATTGCACTGTGTTCTTCATTTTTTTTCAAGAAAATTAAAGCGATTAATTGTGATTTGATCAGTTGAAATCACAAAGGATTATTTGTTGTGTTTGTAATCAAATTTCAATCATCAGTCTACATCATTTTGATCGAATTTGTTTGATGTAAATTTTCTGGATCGAAATTGAACCGGGTCAGGTAAATCGTATACCCCTCGGTCTCCCGCTTCCCCCTTTCCCACCCGGGTCCTGGCATCACCCGGGTCCTGGTACCATCCGGGAGTTAGAAAGCAATGTATTTCAATTCAACCACTTAGAAATCAATTGGTCAACTAAAATTTACAAAACTGAAATATGGTGGCTATGATTTGGTGATAGCCGTGAATTGAACCAATTGCAATTGAAGTAGGTGGCTTGTTATTTACTCTTGTGACCGACTGCTGTTAAACATAATGGGTCAGTTCCCAAAAAGTGTTGATTGGTATCACTGTCACATCCGGGTTTGATGAAAACAGAGCTTTATATTTCAATTACTAATTGTGATTGAATGCTAATAGTGGGTCGGTGGACTTTGAATGTTACCGGCGGCTGCTTACTGCAGATTGTAATTGATATCGGTGGTGGATGCAAATTGGAAATCATTGGCTCCCAAAATTGTTAATGGGTAGGTGGTTTAATCAAAAGTGACCGACGACCGGTGGAATTAATTGTATAGTTGGCGGCTGTTGTTTTTCCATACACCCAGGTCTTAAGTTCATGTAATCGGTGTTCCAATTAGTGAGATCGGTGGCTGTTAGTGGGACTTTTAATTGAGACAATTGGAACCGAGACTTGGAATACTTCACATCCGAGTCTGTGTGTGAGTCAACATAGCATCCGGGGAAATTGAGACCACACCAACCGGGTTTGGTAAACATATCAACCGGGTGATTGGTGATTGGTGTGTATGACAGCGTTGGGATCCAGGAGTTAAACCCTAGTTGCATCCGGGTCTTAAACATTTTGTCACCCGGGAGTGAGCCCGGAGTACCAGGCCGGGGACTAGAAGGCGTGTGAACCGGGAGTTTGGATTCCAATCAGGGAGTTCCTTGCACACCGGGATTTGATTCTCTAGCCGTGTGCCCGTGTCCACCGGATTTACAGCCTTGACCATCCGGGTTTAGAGTTGAACCGTTAAAGTTTCGAGTTTTCAATCATTTTTCGAAAAATATTTCGGTTGATTCGGTTTTGACCGTGGGTTGGTTAATTGAGCTATAAACTGTTAAGGCTTGCTTACGAAGCTTCAAAGAACGTTTTTGATGGAAAAAAGTTTAACCCATCTCGAATTTTTGAGTTTTCGATCGTTTTTCGATATTTTTCGGTTGCTTCCTTCAAGAGCTTGAGAATTTGTTTCGAGCTCTAATCAGTTGAGGGAGCTCAAGGGACATAAACAATCGATTTTGGTCGAAAAGTTTTAAATCATGACGATTATTTAATTTTTCGATCGTTTTTCGAAAAAGTTTTCGGTTGATTCGTTTGTGGTCGTGGGTTGATCGTTCGGATTTTAATCTGTAAGGAAGTGATCAGGGAGCTTTAACGATCATTTTAATTTGAATATTTCTAATCCGTTCGCGATTTTGCAGGTTTGCTAGATGAAGAAGATGATGAATAATAAACTAACCAAACTCCGTTAGTTCCATTAGTTTTGTAACATTTTTGGTCCAAATTTCAGTTAAGTCTTGTTAAGTCCATTAGTAGTTTAAGATTTTATTTTTTTAGTCCCTCTAGTTTGTAGTTTCAGTTTGTGTCATTTTTAATCCTTGTAGTTTTAAGTTTCAGTTTGTATCATTTTAAGTCCTTGTACTTTTACAGTTTCAAAGTATTTTCAATTGTGACCCCTAAACTTTCAAGTTTCATTTGTTGTCACTTTTGGTCCTTGCACTTTGAAGTTTCATATCTTGTCAAGTTTAATCAAGATGGGATATTATGAAACTGAGATTTTAAAAGAAGAAAATGCTAAACTCAAAGAAAAGAATGTAAAACTTGATACATCAGTGCATAAGCTTATCAATGCATATGAGAAGTGTGTTGCTGAAAAGAAGGTACTTCGTGAAGAGGTCAGTGTATTAAAGAAAATAAATGAAGATCTCCAGAAGCAGATGTCTTATGATCAAAGTGAAAAGGTTTGCAAGAAGGAGGAAATAGCACAGGGTTTAGAAAGTGAAAATGCTGAGCTGAAAAAGAAAATTTCAGACATGGAACAACATATTGCTAAAGACAGAGTAAACTTTAAAAAGGAAAAGATGGGTTTTGAAAAAGAAAAGACAGGATTTGCTCTGAAATTCTCTGAATTTTCAAAAAGACTTTCGAAGAGAAGAAAGCAGTTGAGCTCAAATGTATAAAACTTTCTCAACAAGTGCCGAATTTTAAGAAAGTTATCATTATGGAAAGAGATAAATTAAAGAAAGAGAAGAAGGTGTATAAGCAGAAGATTGTTGGAATCTTCAAAGAAATATTAGATAAAAGAAATAATGTGGAAAAGGATTTTAAGGAAGAAAAAAAAGTGTTTGATACATAGATAAAGAAGCTTATAAAGAAGCTATCTGAACTGTCAACAACAACTATGAAAGAATAACATACGAAGTATGAGTTACAGAAGAAGATTGATATACTCACTGCAGAAAGAAACAGTTTGTCTTCTAAGATCACATATCATACAACTGTTTCTACAAAAAAATTCAGTCAAATATAATGATCAAATTCGTACTACTAACCTTTTATATGATAAATCTCTTGATGGCACATGTTACATTCCTATCTATAAGCCAGTCAAGATGGAATGGAGAGTTAGAAGTTCTGATGATGAGAAGAATATTCAGAAATCATTTGTGCATACATCAAATGCCAAAATGAACAATCCTCATCAAGGGAAATCTTTTGGTAAACCTGAGTTTGTTTATTCTAAGAATCAGTTACTCAGGTTATCTAAAAAAACTTTGTTGTTCTTATTGTCGTATAAATGATTTTGTTCATAAAGCTTATGATCATCATTGGTATGGAACTTATAGTATTACTTCCCATAGAACTGCAACTAATAGATATGGACCAAAGTTACAGTAGGTATCAAAACCAAAAGCTACTTCATCTGTGTTGCAGGTACCTCAAGTATAGGGGGAGTAAGAATGATGATTTTTGATTATGCACAGATCAGGACTCACTCTTCAATGATCAAGAATGGCTATTGAATAATGTTAGCCCCAATTCAATAAAGTAAGAGTATTGAAAATATCCCAAGTCTTCCTTTGAAGGAAGTTAGAGACTGCTGCCATGAAAGCCAAGTCTAGCTCTGAAGTCAGTTCAGAGATAGACTCTTCAGCCTAGAAGAGATCAGAGATAGCTTCATCAGAGGTCTATGTCAGAGCTCTAAAGACACTCTCTCTGAAGAACAAGCTAAAGAGTTTTACAAGTGTTGACAGAAAAAAAGATGACACGTCATTAGTGATAAGATTTACTTTTTAGAGTAGGTCACTGTTAAAGCATGTCTTGAGCTTACCTTTTAGTTAAGACACTGTTCAAGCATGCTTCTAATGTCAGGATAGTACACTGTTCACTGGATGGTCTTATAAATAGGACCATCACTCCATTGACAAATGTGTGCTTTTCATATATCTTGTATGTGATTCATCTTTCAATATATTGGAAAGTATTCAAAAGAAGATCTAGTACGATTTATACATCTTATTATTAAACTGTGATATTGAATCTGCTTTGATATTTAAACTATATTGCTTCCGTTGTTCTTATTATTATTATTGTTTATCTCATTGTGATAAGATTAAATCTGGGATCCAACAATTGGTATCAGAGTCTCCTTTATTTTCTAAACAAAGAAAGATCATATATGCATACTCGGATAGATTTATATCT
Organism: Arctium minus; assembly: GCA_954870635.1. Lineage (NCBI taxonomy): Eukaryota > Viridiplantae > Streptophyta > Magnoliopsida > Asterales > Asteraceae > Arctium > Arctium minus. Next base: position 78,870,662 of record OX941088.1, on the reverse strand, counting down.
TTCTGATTCAAGCTTTCAAAATCTGTACATGTTCATATAAACCTTGGTTTATTTAAAGGAACTCCATATGCTCCAGGTTTGAAAGTAAATCACAGTTTCACTTGTTGATAAAAGATCTTCTTAGAAAAGCATCAATTCTTCAAATCTTCATCTTTTCTTGAAAATGGTAAATTCCAATATAAGTGCCATTTATACAGATGGATCATTAACCAAACCTCCTACACTTCTAAGGGATGAATATCCCCAATGGAAAATAAGGATGGTAAATTTTTTGGAAGGTATGGACATGGATCTTTTAAGATCAGTGAATGATGGATCTCACCAACCAATGGTGTTGGTACCAAGACTTCTAGCAACAGCAGATACTGTTGAAATACCTGCATACTATGAAAAGAAAACTTCAAACTTCACTGATGAATAAACTAAATGATGGAAAATGACTCCAAAGCTGTTAGATTACTAATTATGGCCATTCCCGATGATATCCTTCAAGAACTTGATTCTTGTGTAACTGCAAAAGAGATATGGGATCAGTTGTTGAACCAACTTGAAGGTGGCCTACAAAATTAGAAAAACAGAAAAAAATCTATGCATTAATGAGTACCATGACTTTCATGCACTACCTGAAGAAACCTTGTACCAAACATAATTAAGATTCAACATTCTCATCAATAAATGCAAAAAGTTTGGAGTTATGTGGATAAAAGAAGAATGTTCTCTTCCTTAAAAGCTTAAATGAAGAATGGTCACAACTATCCATGTCAATACAGGCCAATCAAAACCTTGAATCTTAATCATTGACTGATATTTATAGCACTCTTGTTGCTCAGGAAAAATAAGTTGTTAAACAAAAGTCAAAAACCTCTTTAGGTGGACCACTTGCCCTCATTTCAAAACAAAAATATGAGTCGAAAGAAAGTCACAATGAAGAAACAAAGAACTCTAGAGAAAAGTCAAAAAGAAAATCCAAAAAGGCCATGATATCTGAAGAAAATGACCATTCAGACTCAGACTCAGATGAAGATATTAATGCTTTTGCCAAATCTCTTGCCTTGATTACTCATCAATTCAACAAGAAGTTTGGCAAAAAAGTTTTTGAAGGGAGGAGAGATGATGAAGAAAGAAGAGAAAATCCAGAAAGAAGATTTCAGAAAGCTAATTATCAACAAGAACCCATATCCACTCTGCATAGTGATCAAAAGGTAGTTCATTTCATCAATCATGAAGCTGCTCAACAACCCAGAACTCCTCAACCATTTCAATCAAAGTATCCTCAACCTCAGAGGTACTTCCATCCCTAACCACAAGTTCAGAAGAAAGAAACAGTTGTTGCTCTTCCACCAAACCAGAATGATGGAATATGTTTCAGACGTGGAAAACCAGGCCATTTTTTTGCAAACTGTAGAGGTATACTTGTCAAAGATCAAGGCTACTACAAAAAAAAGTACAAATACAATGTTAGAGAAAGGGTACTTGTTGCAGAGATGGAAGACTGGTTGTCAGACTCCACCAGTGATGGAGAAAAAGAGCCTACCAACCTCTGTGGTATGGCTATTGCAGATGGTGATCAGACTGATGGATCATCAGAGTACTGCTCTGCGAAGGTAAACTTTTCATCCACCTCTGAAAATAAATTAGAAATGGATGTTATTAAATTAACAGATGAGTTTTAAAATTTAAAGCAAAAGCTCTTTGAAGATAAAGAAAAGAGAAAGCAAATGACAAAAGATCTAAGCTTTTATAAAAGAGAAAATGATCTTCTTGAGTCAGAAAAGAAAGAATTTTTTGTGGAAAAATTTGAACTTGAAAATTCTCAGAGACAAAAGGAAAAATCTTTTTCTGAGAAATTCAAAGAACATGAAAAGGTTTTAAAGGCAAAAGAAGAAGAAGTGAAAAAATCTGACTATGAAAGGCTCAATTTTGTTGCCTTAACAAAATTCTTTAAAAAAGAAAGAGAAATCTTACATCAATCTCTGGAAAGAAAGGAACTTCAGATCAAGAGTTATTTAGATGCACAAGATGTGCACATTAAAATCAATTCTCAGATGGATACTCAAGGACTGGGATTCAATGAATTGGATCCATTCACTGAATTGAAGAAAACTCCAATTTCTTCTACTTTCTGTATTGGAAAGGTCCAATTTCTTCTACTTTCATCTCTGAACCTCAGAGGGATAAAAAATCAGAGCTCTAAATTTTAAAATACCTCATACTCTGAAGTAAAAACAGGTTCAAAACCTATCTTCAAGATAGAAAAAGAAACATCAAAGGTTAAGTTAAAAAGTTCTCAGAGCAATGATCCCAAAGAAATCTTTAGATTTGACTCATTCATCACTAAATAACCATAGGTCTCTGAATCTAGTACCTCTGAAATAAAACCTCAGAGCTTACTGAATCCAGAGGCACCTCTGTACTCTCCTGAAACAGATGAATACATCAGAACTACCTTTGAAGATGACATTAGAAGAATTAGCAAAGAAAATGTCATATCTGATTTTATCAAAGAATCATGCAAGAAAAGGATAACCAAAGTCTCCAGACCAAAAAGTCCTATGAAAACTTCAGAGATAGTCATCTCTAACAAGGTTAAGAAATAATTTCTTGATTCTGATTCTGAATTTGACAAAGAGGTAGATGAACAAATTATCTATACACCAGAGAAGGTAATTCATAAAACAACTCAGACTATTGGTTCTAGAATTTTGAACATCCCTGTTCCTATTCCAAAAGAAAATTCTAGAATTCCAATATGTCCTGATTTTATAGACATGTGTCTACAAGAGAAAAAGAAATAAATAGTTAGGAATACTTGTAATATTCCTATAACTAATTCTAAGAAAGTTCAAAAGAAATATGTACCCACTGTTTTGAATTTAATCAAAATCTTTGCTTCTACTTCATCTTGCTCTGTTAATTATAATTGCATTCAACTCATGATTAAACTGAAAAATCATTTAAGAGGTTCTCATTGTTTTCTAAACCAGTCTCTAAATAAAACTTCATAGACAAAGCCTCAGAAGAAAAAGAAAAGCAACTCTGGCAAAACATCAAAAGATGGAATGCCAAATGTTCATCAAAATCCTCAAAAGCCTAACAAGATAGGACCCATAATGAGATGGGTACCTAAGAAACTCTAATCTGTCTTGCAGAAACAGTATATGCCCATCTAGTATCTAGATTCTAGATGTTCAAGGCATATGACTGGAGATAAAAAGTTCCTATCCTCTTTCAAAGCAAAATCTGGAGGAGCAGTAACTTTTGGAGATAATATGCAAGGTCAGATTAAAGGTTATGGTGAATTAACAAGATGTAATATATTTGTTTCAAAAGTTTCTTATGTTGATGGACTAAAAAACAACTTAATTAGCATAAGTCAACTGCGTGACCATGGTTTTGATGTGATGTTTCAAGAAAAACATTGTTCACTTCTTCACTCAAAAATAGGTTAAGAAATGCTAAGAGCAGACAGAAAGGGTAACTTATATAGAATGGATTTTACCAAGCATATAAACACTGGCTCAGATAAACTCTGTTTAGTATCTCTGAATAGTGAAGATGTCTGGCTCTGGCATAAAAAGTTCTCTCATTTGAACTTTTCATCACTAGATAAGTTAGTCAAACTTAATCTGGTTAAGGGATTACCAACTCTGAAGTTCAACAAAGATCATCTTTGTTCTGCTTGTGAAATGGGAAAAATGAAAATATCTTCCCATAAAACCAAAAGTGATAATAATTGTCCTAGACCTCTGCATATGCTTCATGTGGACCTCTGTGGTCCTATCTCTATGTAGAGTCTATCAGGTAAAAAGTCTATTCTTGTTTTGATTGATGAATACTCGAGATATACTTGGATAGAATTCATCAAAACCAAATCTGATGTACCTGATATTTTAATAAGGTTGTTAAAAAGATTGCAGGTTCTGTTCAACAACAAAGTTCAGAAGCTGAGAAGTGATAATGGGACAGAATTCAGAAATGCCAAAATCAACTCCTATCTTTTAGAGGAAGGCATAACTCCCAACTTCTTTGCAGCAACAACCCCTCAACAAAATGGTGTTGTTTAGAGGAAGAATAGAACACTTGTTGAAGTTGCAAGAACAATGCTTGTAGGATCTGATCTTCCAACCAACTTTTGGGCAGAAGTAGTGGCTACAGCCTGTTTTACTCAAAACAGAGCCACTATTGTCAAAAGATTCAAGAAAACATCCTATGAACTTATCGTCAATAGGAAACCAAATGTTAAATATTTTCATGTTTTTGGGTGCAGATGTTATATCTTAAATGACAGAGAATCTCTTGAAAAATTTGACAAGAAGTCAGATTTAGGAAAATTCATTAGCCTCAAAAGTCTTTAGAGTGTTCAATCTAAAAACAAGAACAATCCAAGAGAGTATCAATGTCTCTTTTGATGATACCAAAAGCCTTGTCAATTCAACAGCTAAAAATATCTTTGAATCATCAAAGTTACCAATCTGAGTTGAACAAAATCTTTGAAGATTTCTTTGATGATGATGATAACTCTGAATTTATATTCAGAGATGTCCATAGAGACGTTTCATTGGAACCAAAGATTATAGGTACAACACTTTCCGGTCCCTCTGATGTCACTCCCTCTACTTCTTTAAATAAAGAACTTGTCAAGGAATCAAGACAAATTGAAGAACAAGTATCTTTAGAAACAGAAGATGAACAAGAGACTTCTGAAGAAACTCCAGAGACATCTGTTGAAGAGACTCATCACCATCTCTGGAATGGACTTCAAAGCCACTGAATAACACAACAGAGATATCTCCAACAATCATCTATGAAGCTTAAACACCACCTTACATTCATGATCCAATGACAAGATGGACAAGAGATCATCCCCATGATCAAATCATAGGATCTACTTCAGAAGGAATCAAGAAAAAATTAGCTACCGTCAACGAATTCCTTTTTGTAAATTTCTTAAGCAAAATTGAACCCAAAAAGGTAAATGAAGCTCTTAATGATCCTGACTGGATCAATGCCATGAAGGATGAGCTTCAAGAATTTAAGAGAAATATAGTTTGGACCCTAGTTTCCCTTCCTAAAGGAAAATTTTCTATTGGTACTAAATGGGTTTTAAGAAACAAAAAGGATGAAAATGGCATTATAATCAGAAACAAAGCTAGACTGGTTGCTAAGGGATATTGCCAAGAAGAAGGGATTGATTATGATGAAACCTTTGCACCTGTGGCAAGGCTAGAAGCAATCAGAATCTTCTTAGCATATGTTGCACATAAAGGATTAAAAGTATATCAAATGGATGTTAAATCTGCATTTCTTAATGGAAAAATCAATGAAGAAGTTTATGTCCAGCAACCACATGGATTTGAAAATGCAGAGTTTCCAAACCATGTTTATCACCTTGATAAAGCTCTGTATGGGCTTAAACAAGCTCCCAGAGTATGGTATGCAACTCTCTCCTCCTTTCTGATTGATAATGGTTTTGACAAAGGAACAATTGATACCACACTGTTCATCAAGAGATATAAGAATGAAATGCTCCTAGTAAAGATATATGTTGATGACATTATATTTGGGTCTACAAATCAAAATGTTGATCCAAACTCTCTCAGTGATTTGATAACGACCCTTTTCTGTACTTAGTGAAAATTACGTTTAATATGTATTAGTGTTTCACCATCAGCGATCAGACTGAGTCTGTTCAGTTATCGTTGATAGTCTTATTATAAACATTTAGTATGTATTAGTGTTTCACTATCAGTGATCAAACTGATTCTGTTCAGTATAGCTGATAGTTCTGATGTAAACAGTAACGTAATCCCTGAAGACAAGTCTCGCGTCAACAGATGTTCATAGCTGAATCGAAGACGAAGTTGCTGAACAAAGAGAAGTCTACTAGTGACCTGATGCGGATATCAGTGAAGCAAAGACAACTCTACTTATACGCGAAGGAACATGAGGAAAGCTTCAGCGATCGCTGAACTCTTGATATCTCTGAAGAAAGAGATATTCAGCGATTGAATGATCACAAATCTTATACCTCAAGTTTCCATTTGTCTTACCTTGCACAACTCAGTACGATGTGTCAGAATGGACATGCCTCTGCCAAAATTCGTACAACAACTCTGTCAACTACACTGTTCATGATCCGGCCGAAAGCATGTCTCCCAAAGTCAGACTTCCAAAGCCAATCAGTGAATGCCACGTGTAAAGTGCCCTGCCATGCATTTAATGCATAGGGTATAAATAGGAAGTTCACCCCCTCCATCTGAGAGTGTGCTCAATCCTTGAACTACAAATAGAAACCTTTGTTTTCTATATTCCTTAATCCCCCATTCTCTGAAATTCTTGTTCAACCATCTTAGTGTTTCTTAAGTTTGTTTAGATTGAGTCTGTCTTAATCTTATTCCGCAACAAACTTGTAAATTGTGTTTGATTTATCAATAAACAATTTATTAAACTTTAAATTTATGTGTTTGTATTCAACCCCCCCCCCCCCCCGCGCCCTTTCTACAAACTTGTTAAGCACCTCCGGGACCAACAAGTGGTATCAGAGCAGACTGTTTAATCTGATAAACAAGATCTTGCTTTATTCTCCTCTTTGCTGTTCTAAATGGCACTTAACACAAACACTAACTACTATGATAATGGTTCACTCTCTAAACCTTCTCGATTTAGCAGAGATAACTTTTCTCTATGGAAAAATCGAATGATGCTATTTCTTGAAGGTGCTGATCCTACTATACCTAAGTATATAGAAAATGGACCCTATGAACCTGTTAGAATTATAGCTGTAGTTCCCGCTACTGCCACCACTGAAGCTGTCCCTGAACGCTATGTCGTTAAGGAAATAAGGCAGTAGAGTGATGAAGACAAAAAGAAGGTAGGCATAGATGCAAGAGCAAAGACCATTATCTCAATGGCTCTGCCTGATGAAGTTTTCCATTCCATCATGCATCTTAAAACTTCTAAAGAAATGTGGGAAACCATTTGTGTTCAATACGAAGGAACCACTGAAATCTAAGAGACTCGAAAGATTAACTTGGTAAGATAGTATGAAAGTTTCATCGCTGGTAAGAATGAATCTCTCTCTGACGTTCATCAGCGGTTTAACTGCTTAATCATTGATCTAAGAACCATTGGTAGGACCTATTCTAATTCTGATGTCCTAACAAAATTCTTAGAATGTCTTCCTGAAAGCTGGGACAGTTATTCAATATGTCTTAAGCTGACAAAAGACTTAAATTCTCTTTCTCTCAGCACTCTGTATGGAATATTGCTCAACTATGAGCAATCGAATATCTTAAAGAAGAATCTTGTAAAAGATTCTAAACACTCCAAAAGCACTCCTGTTGCTTTAGTCTCTTCAGAGATAATTCCATCTCATTGATCTACTCTCACCATCACTGAGTTAAATTCTGAATCTGAGGATTTATCAGACCCTGATCTTTCAGAGTTCGATGAGTCCTTAGCACTCTTGACAAACTCTTTTAAGAGATTTGCAAGAAAGATCAATTTCCGAAGAAATAAGCCTCTCAATCTCACTGACAAGCCAAAATCAACTCCTGTTGATAAGGCTACTGCCACTTGCTATAACTGTGAAAAGATTGGACACTTTGCTAGTGAGTCCAGGTCTAAAAAGGTCTTCAAAACTTCTACCTCAAGAAGATCCAGTGATGACAAATACCTAAACTTGAAGAACAAATATCAAAAGGTGAAAAGCTATAAGCGAAAATGTAAAGGTCTCATCGCTGAAGAACATGACTGGGCTAAATTAGAAGAATAAAGTTCTGATGAAGAAGAAGTCGCTAATCTCTGCCTCATGGATGAGATTAAAGAAGAAGTGGAAGAACCATCTGAACCTTCTATGAGCTACATATCATCTCAGGTATCTATCTCGACTAATCCCTCTCTACCTGAAGCCGAGAGAAGTCGCGCTGTTGATGTGCTGACGATTGATCTTTATAATGCTCTAAACGACAAAACTCAAGCTGAGAACAAAAAATGTTCATTTAATTCAAGAGCTAGAGAAATGTCATGAAAAGATCAGAGAACTAACTCTTTTAGAAGAGAAGTTAAAAGATCAAGTCATTATAAATGAAATCATCAACATTGAACGCGAACAAGCCATCGCTGCTTTGAAAGCAGAAAAGGCTCATGTTGATAAATGGTCCAAATCATCAACAAAGATCTCTGAGATAATAAATGCTCAAACTCCTGAAAGTGATAAAACTGGTCTTGGCTTTTGGACACCACAGGATGAGCCTAAAGAAGAAAGTTCCATGCTTAAATTTGGAACGTTTGTCACTCCTATCTCTGACACTTCTTATGATCAATTTTATCCTTCTTCTTCAAATTCTATCCCTGAGGAAAAATCCAAAGGCTCTAAGTCTGCAGATAAAGGAAAATCCATTCTTCGTCCACAGAAGGCTACCAAGAAAGCAAAGCTGAAAGTTCCTTCTAAACCTTCAGTGAATCAATCCTCTAGCTCTGTGATAGAAATCTTCGATCGCTGTCCTCCAAAGCTAAAGATTGACCTTACACCTACAAGATCTGAAGAAATAAAAATTACTCCCAGATCTCATGATGAAGGTATTCTTGGAGCTGGACCTGCTCATCTTAAACTTGCAAAACCTTCTACTTCTGGTCCTAAAACCATTTTCAAATATAGAAAATGCTATCATTGTGGTTTTACTGACCATATTGCAAGCAAATTTTTAACTGCCACTAAAGCTGATAAATCAGCTAAAGTGAAGATTAATGCCTCCAAGGCTGAAAAGGTCACTAAAACTGAAAAATCGACCAAGGTGAAGAATACCACAAAGGTTAAGAAATTAACCAAAGTGAAGATTACCACTGAAGTTGAATCTTCATCTGCTGTGAAGATTACTGAACCTTCCGTCTCCACTAACCCAAAAGGACCCATTGAAAAGTGGGTACCAAACAACGCTTACTCATCCTTATGTGTGCAGGGATCAAAGGGCATCTGGTATCTCGATAATGGATGTTCTCGTCATATGACTGGACAAAAAGACCTGCTCACTGAATACAAGGAAGAGAAAGGTCCCTCTGTGACCTTTGGTGGAAATGGAAAAGGATATACCCGAGAATTTGGTGTTCTCAGCAATGCAACAACTACCGTTCAAAGAGTCGCTTATGTAGATGGACTGAAGCACAATCTTCTGAGCATCAGCCAGCTATGTGACAAAGACTACGAAGTTCATTTTTCTAAGAAAACATGTTCAGTGGTGAATGAGAAAGGAAAACTTGCTCTCAGTGGTTATCGCAGAGAAAATGTCTATGTAATAGATATGGACTCTACTACCACTGAAAACTTATGTTTTCTCTCTAAAGCCTCTTCTGATGTCAACTGGCTATGGCACAAAAGGCTCTCTCATCTAAACTTCAAAACCCTGAATTCTCTCTCATCTAAGGAACTGGTTTATGGTCTTCCTCAGCACTCATATGCTAAAGAATCTCTCTGCTCAGCATGTGAAAAAGGAAAACAAACAAAAGCTAGTTTCAAATCTAAACAAGTTTCCTCAGTGACAAGTCCTCTTCAGCTCTTACATATGGATCTGTTTGGCCCTGTCAATATCCAATCAATAGCTGGAAAGAAATATACACTTGTCATTGTAGATGAATTCTGTCGCTATACCTGGGTTATCTTTCTTCGCTGCAAGAGTGATACTCCAGAAGAACTAATATATTTTGTTAAAAAGATGGAAGTGCTGAATAATCTTATTGTTCGTTCAATAAGAAGTGATCATGGAACTGAATTTAAAAACAGTTCTCTGAACAACTTCTTTGAGAACAAGGGAATTTCTCATAATTTCTCTTCAGTAAGAACACCTCAGCAAAACGGAGTCGCTGAAAGAAGAAATAGAACAATCATTGAAGCTGCTAGATCAATGCTCAGCGATTCTCATCTCCCTACACAATTTTGGGCTGAAGCTGTAAATACTGCATGTTTTACTCAAAACAGATCTCTGATAGTAAAGCGATTTGGAAAGACAGCTTATGAACTTTTTCATGGAAGAAATCCCTCTATCAGCTTTCTTCATATCTTTGGTTGTCAGTGCTTTATCTTAAACAACAAAGATCAGTTTGGAATGTTCGACCCAAAAGCTGATGATGGAATATTTCTAGGATATTCCTCCATCTCCAAAGCCTACAGAGTTTTCAACAAGCGAAGACAATCTGTGGAAGAAACAATTCATGTCACCTTTGATGAAACTCGCTCAGCGAACTCTAAACTAATTGCTGACAATGAAGAGCTAAATGCTTCGATGTTTTCTCATTACAGAGAAACAGAACCTTTCTTTTCAAACCATCAGCACACATATCCACCTACTGCTGATGATGATTCAAACATCATACATCCTAATGCTGAATCCAACTCATGGGTTTCAGCTGAACCTCTAAACACACTGCTACCATTAGATCTACCTTCGTCTGAAAACCTCTCTGATAACAATAGTCTGTCCACTACTCAACAGTTAATTGCTGATGAACCTCAAACGTCCTCATCAGTAAACATCCCAATTGTTGATCCAACATCTGAGTTAAGCGATCATGCTCCTGCTCAGCGATGGACCAGAGATCACCCAATATATCAAATTCTTGGTGATCCCGATGCAGGTATTCAGACACGATGAAGTTCAGGTAATATATGTCTCTTTGTTAACTTTCTCTCTTTAATAGAACTAAAGAAGACTGATGATGCCCTCAGAGATCCAAACTGGGTCAGCGCTATGCAAGAAGAGCTGACTGAGTTTACTCGTAACAAAGTTTGGAATCTCGTTCCTAGACCATCTGATAAAACTGTTATAGGCACCAAATGGGTGTTTAGAAACAAGTTAGATGAACATGGAACTGTAACCCGCAACAAAGCTCGACTTGTTTCTCAGGGATACAGACAAGAGGAAGGCATAGACTATGATGAAACCTTTGCCCCTGTGGCTAGGCTCGAAGTAATTCGACTATTCTTAGCTTATGCAGTCTATAAAGACTTCATCGTTTATCAAATGGATGTAAAATCAGCGTTTCTAAATGGAAAGCTGAATGAAGAAGTCTATGTAGAACAACCTCCAGGGTTCTATGACCCTAAGTATCCAAATTATGTTTATAAATTGGATAAGGATCTCTATGGTCTTAAACAAGCCCCTCGTGCTTGGTATGACACTCTCTCATCTTTTCTTATCTCTGAAAAATTTGAATGTGGCAAAATTGATAATACACTGTTTTTCAGAAAGATAAAAGGTCATATTATTCTTGTACAAATATATGTCGATGACATCATATTTGGTTCTACTAACCCATCTCTGTGTACTCGCTTCGCTGAAAGAATGAAGAAAGAATACAAAATGAGTATGATGGGTGAGCTGACATATTTTCTTGGTCTTCAGATTAAACAATCTGACAAAGGTACTTTTATCAGCCAAGGTAAGTATGTTAAAGATATGCTGAAGAAGTTTGATCTTACACAAACTTCAGCGATGAAAACTCCTATGGCACCTCCCCCGACACTTAACAAAGATCCATCTGGAAAAACCTGTTAATGTCACTGCCTATAGAGGAATGATAGGCTCCCTGTTGTATCTTAGAGCGAGCCGACCTGACATCATGTATTCTACTTGTTTATGTGCACGCTATCAATTTGAACCCAAGGAATCCCATCTGATCTCTGTCAAGCGAATTTTCAGATATCTGAAAGGAACTACTAACCTCGGTCTTTGGTATCCCAAAGACTCAGGGTTCGATCTAACTGGTTATTCTGATAGTGATTTTGCAGGTTGTAAACTTGACAGAAAGAGTACCACTGGTGGATGTCAATTCCTAGGAGGAAAGCTGGTAAGCTGGACAAGCAAGAAGCAAATTTCAGTGTCCACTTCCACAGCTGAAGCTGAATACGTAGACGCTGGAAGTTGTTGTTCTCAGATCTTATGGATGAGAAATCAACTATTAGACTATGACCTTCAGCTATAAAAGATTCCAATCTATTGCGACAGCACTAGTGCTATTGCTATAGCAAATAATCCAGTGCTACATTCAAAGACGAAACACATAGAGATCAGATATCATTTTATCAGAGATCATGTGATGAACGGTGATATTGAACTTCATTTCATCCTTACTAACTATCAGCTCGCTGATTTATTCACCAAACCTCTTGATGAGACAAGATTCAACTTTCTCATTAGTGAGCTTGGAATGCTGAATCTTGAAGAGTAGCTCTTCAGCGTTCATGCATTGTGTTAGTAATCATAAGTTACCCTTTTATCACTCTGATAAACATTCTGACTCTCAGGTATGTTCTCTCTATCCCTACAACTGAATCTTCATTCATTTAAGATGTTTTCAAAATATAAACTTTAATCACTGAACTTTCTTCAAATGATTAAAAGCTTTTTGAAAAATAAATTTATCACTTATATTTCTAGTCAGTGATCCTTCTTAAAAGAAAATTCATCCCTATCTTTACCATCAGGGATACTTTCAAAAAGAAAAATCTTTCGCTGACTTTTCTTCAGCGATAATTTCAAAACGGACAAATGAACAGTCTCTCTCTCTTCTATGACGTCATTTGAACCGACAATCCACGACATGCCTTTTTCTGACACGTTCGTCCGTTGCCCTTCCATCCAATCAACTTCGTGGGACGTGTCCATGTCATGATGATCATCTGTTTTCCCGCCTCTCACACTCTCTCTCCTTCTCTCTCACGTATAAAAAGAATGTTTTTCCATTCTTATCATTTTACGCTTTCTGGAAATACTTTCAATGCAAGAAAACTCTCTCAAAAGAATTCTAGCATTCTCAAGCATTTGCATCATCTCCTTCAAGATCAACAGGTTATTCTTGATCATCTTGTTATTCTTGTTCTAAATCTTTTTACATAATACTCCATTTATGGACTTCCATTATGGGTTTATAAGATTCTTTTTAATAAAATCATCTTTCTTTTGATTTTATTCATTCAAAACCAATTTTTTGATTATCTTCATTCAAAATCTTTGGTTTTTCTTCTTGTTCTTATTTCTTACATTAAGAACACCTTTTTAATCTTCAAATATGTTGATTTTTCTATGTTTCTTTCCTAAAATAGAAACTGGGAAAACCTTCTTTATTTTTAGACTAAAACTTTTCTTCTATTCTTCTATCTGTTCATATTCAGAATGTCTCAATCTGCACTTGTCGCCTCTAAGAACGTCAAGTTCGCCATCGCTAATTCTGAGCTTCCCAAAAACAATCATCTTGCTCGCCTTGACTTTGATGGTGTCAAATACCCACATCTGGTGGAAGCCGCAAAATTTCTGAAGCAATCCTGCATTGCCTATGCTATCACTGTGGATCCCACACCTTCCAAAGCTCTTCTCCAACAATTCTGGTTTACCGCTGAAAAGACCTCTCTCACTAACAAAAAGGGTGAACTAGTTCCTGCTATCTCCTTCAGCACTGAACTTGGAACAGGGATGATGACAGCCTTAGGGCTGAGGAAAGCTCTGCGATTTCCCGACAAACCCAGGAATGGATTCGACGCTTTACCCACTGATGCTGAACTCATCCAATTCCTGGATGCTATGGAATACTCTGGGGAACCCAAGCCAAGAATGACAATACCAAACAAGAAGCTGACTCTGGTGAAGAAGGCGCTCATGCCTTCTCAGCTTAACTACATCTTCTCTTACTTCATTCAGTGTATGAGTGGGAAGAGTGGGTCACTGGACCAGGCCAGCAAGATTCAGGTCCAGATGACTTACTCAGTGATCGCCGGAAGAAATTTCGACTACGCAACAACTATCTTTGACGATCTAAGGTCAAAGATAGAGAAGACCGAGAGGGATCCAAATATTCCCTATGTACGCTTCATTTGTGCGTACCTGAAGTTCCTATACCCTGCTACTTACCCCACCAATGTTGATGCATCTTTTCCAAAAGTGGGTCAGCGCTCCCTGCAGGTCAAGCCGCTTCCCAACGAGGTAAGTATCTCTGAACTTCTCTCCCGACTCTCTCTCCTCACTTCTTCGTCTTTAGCAGCCACGCAGGAGGTTCCTTCTTATGCTATCCCTGCCGCTACCCCTTCCGAACGACCATCAACTGGTTCCCTTGGTCCTTCAAAGAAGGCCAAGGTGACCAAGGAGAAAGCTACCTCTAGCTCAATCCCTAAGGATGTTTATCAACAAAATTCCTTGGATGCATTCGTGGGTCTCTCCTCCACATCCTCAGCGATACCCACTTCAACCGTGCCAGCGATCTCGGTCGCTGTCACAACAACAGTGACGCAACCTACAATTTCAGTTTAGCAACAACCTGAGGTAACTACCCCTATCCATACATCTTCTATCCCCATCTCTAGTCCTTCTATTTCTTTGATCTCTAACCCTCCATCTATTTCTACTCAACCACAGTTTGGACCCATAGGACCTGAACATCAATCTTTTGAGGAATCTTTACAATTCTACAAAATGTTTGATAATTCAGGTACCCCTATAACCTTAAACACTTCTCCCAACTCACCATATAAGCCTGTTTCTCAACAACTAACTTATATTTCAGGTCCTAGTTTAGCGACTGTTGACACCAATGTCAACAGTTTGAGTGCAAAGGTGGAGTCTCTTACTTCCTCTCTCAACAACACCACCAGCGCTGTTCATACCGCTGGTGAAGCACTGAAGACGCTGGCAGATCAATGCGCCTCCAAAGCTGAGGTTTCTCAAATCGCTACTCTCCAAGAAGCGATTGTCAAAGTCACGGAAGACTCACAGCAACAGTTTGCATCCCTGGCTACAAAGGTTTATTCCTGTGAAGTTCTTCTTCAGCAAATCCTGACTCACCTGAAGGCACCAGCTCCGACTCCTACTCCCTCATTCACAGAGAACGATCGTACATCGCTGAACATTGCCGTGGAGTTCATTCATCAGGCTACGTCAGATCTTCCTGCGTTTGAAGGCCGTCTGGACTGTTTGGAGGCTGAAGTTCAGGTGTTGGCCGCTGCAAAAGCTTCGTCTCCTTCCAAAGATCTCTCCCTCCCTGATAATGACAAAGAGGGGGAGAAGGCATCTGAAGAAAATACGGAGCTTGAAGTCGCTGCTGAGGTCCAACAGAAGGAAACTCCCTCTCATGTTGAGGGGGAGATAGCTGCTGAAAAAGCCCCTCCTTCTCTTGAAGATTTAATCAATGATGAAGAAGAAGAGGAGGATGAAGATGAAGCCCTTGATCTTGAAGATCAAGAGGAAGAACCTCATCAAGATGATGATGATGACGATGAAGAAGATCCATCACTATGGTGTTCTTCAGCCGTCACTTCATCAGCGATAGCTTCGAAAGAAGTTATCAAAGCAGGGGGGAGCCATGGAACTTCTTCAGGGACCTCTTCCCAAAGCAAAGGTGCTACTGCTGAGGGAAGCCTGAAGAAGACTTCACTATCTGAGGAGAATCCTTCTCAGGTATGCCTTTCCCTCGTTCCCTTATCCTTCTATAAAAATCCCACCCCTGTTTCTTTCTAGCCTTTATCTCTCTTCTTCCATAAAAATAAACTAACCTTTTTCATTTTCTGACCAGACAGTTCTCTCCCTGCTTAAGGGTAAAGAGCTCCAAATAATCCCAACTGCTGAAGCTGATGACAAGATAATCCCAATATCTGTAAGAGAGATTGATGAAGAAGAAGAGTCCCTGCAACACCCACGGAGGCCCTCTAGACCACTTCATTGGTCAGAGGAAGAGATGAAGAAAAGAACAGAGATGATCTCTCATCTGGAGAGTCAACGGCTGAAGATCCCCTCTCAATCAACAGATCTAGAGTTCCTGTCTGAAGCTGAAATTGAAGAATCCGTCAGGGCTGAGAAGCTGATCGTTGACTGTCAAAGAGATGCCTCTCTGGCTCTCAAAATTCAGTCTTCTCAAGTCAAAGACAAGAAACTGAAGAAGAAACCAGTTGAAGTCCAGGCTGCTCTTTTGAAAGAGATTGAAGAGGAACGCTCAAAAGCTCTAGTGGTTAGCGATAGCTCAGTTGATTGGTGCAAACATAAACCCGACTATCGATCTGACCCAATGAAGATTGTTTCAGTCGCTATCTCTGGAAGAAAGAAGAAGGACAAAGTTTTTGTCACTATGGAGATTACCAGAGAGGATGGAAGTTGCAAGGCAATGTTTGTTTCAAAGCTGGAAAGCCTCGGTTATATGGAATGGCTTGAGTTTAAAGACGCACTGACGAAATCAAAGTCAATCTACAGAGGTTATATTGAAGGGATAAATGATGCTCTCATCAACAGAGTCGCTGCAATATTAAAGGTGTCGTCTGCTCTTACTTCTAAGACAAAGAAGATCAGAAGAAATCCTGTCTCCTCCTCCTCTGAAAATGTCGCAGTGTTCAGGAATGAAACCTCCATCAAATTTTCAAGAGAAGCTCTGTTCGGTTCTCCTCCTGATCTTTCAGTTCTGAATCTATCTCTGCCTCCCGGTGGACCATATGTTGCGGGACAAGTACTCGAAGAACCTTTTGGAATCTTCTTCAGAGATGACGAGGAATAGCTCAGATTTCAAAGAATCTCTGAAATCCCTATCTGTCCCCTCGGCCTTCTCAAGGATCTCATGTGCTTATGGTATGATCTCTCTCCTGCTGCTGAGCAAATCAAAGTGATAATTAGCAAAGAATCTTTAGAGCGAAAGCAAAAAGGATAAGATATACATGAGTATTTGATCAATCCTCGTAAATCCTCTTTAGATAGCTGATAGATTAGTTTTCTTCTTGTAATCTATTAGTTTAAACTTACAGTAGTTAGTACATCACTTGTACTTGTAATTTTCATACCTTGTAATTCTTTTCCTGGATTAATGAAAATTTCAGTGAAGTACTTAACTCTATTAGTACTGTAAAAGATCCCTCAAAATAGTAATTGGGACAACTCTACTAGTGACCTGATGCGGATATCAGTGAAGCAAAGACAACTCTACTTATACGCGAAGAAACATGAGGAAAGCTTCAACGATCACTGAACTCTTGATATCTCTGAAGAAAGAGATATTCAGCGATTGAATGATCACAAATCATATACCTCAAGTTTCCATTTTTCTTACCTTGCACAACTCAGTACGATGTGTCAGAACGGACATGCCTCTGCCACAATTAGTACAACAACTCTGTCAACTACACTGTTCATGATCCGGCCGAAAGCATGTCTCCCAAAGTCAGACTTCCAAAGCCAATCAGTGAATGCCACGTGTAAAGTGCCTTTCCATGCATTTAATGCATAGGGTATAAATAGGAAGTTCACCCCCTCCATCTGAGGGTGTGCTCAATCCTTGAACTCCAAATAGAAACCTTTGTTTTCTATATTCCTTAATCCCCCATTCTCTGAAATTCTTGTTCAACCATCTTAGTGTTTCTTAAGTTTATTTCGATTGAGTCTGTCTTAATCTTATTCCGCAACAAACTTGTAAATTATGTTTGATTTATCAATAAACAATTTATTAAACTTTAAATTTCTGTGTTTGTATTCACCCCCCCTTTCTACAAACTTATTAAGCACCTCCGGGACCAACACAAAAGTATTGTGATAAGTTTTCAGAGTTGGTGAAAAGTGAATTTGAAATGAGTCTGATGGGAGAATTAACATTCTTTCTAGGACTGCAAGTAAAACAAACACCAGAAGGCACATTTATAAATCAATCCAAGTATGTCTCTAATATTTTGAAAAAATACAAACTCAATGATTCAACTTCCATGAAAACACCTATTGCCTCTGGAGTCAAACTTGACTCTGATCCTTTAGGAAAATCTGTGGATGTTAAAACCTACAGAGGCATGATAGGTTCACTTCTGTACTTAACTGCAAGTAGGCCTGACATAATGTTTGCAACATGTATTTGTGCTAGATATCAAGTAAAATCCAAAGGAATCTCACTTATATGCAGTAAAGAGAGTGTTTAGATACCTTAGAGGCACACCTTCTCTAGGTCTCTGGTATCCAAATCTCTCTGGTTTTGAGCTAACAACTTACAATGATGCAGATCATGCAGGATGCAAATTAGACAGAAAGAGCACCTCTGACTTTTGTCAACTCTTGGGAAACAAGCTAGTGAGTTGGTCATCAAAGAAGCAAAACTGTGTCTCGACTTCTACTGTAGAAGCTGAATATGTTGCTGCTGCTAGTTGTTGCTCACAAGTCAATTGGATAAAAACTTAACTCAGAGACTATGGCCTGCAATTCAATAGAATTCCCATTCTCTGTAACTCCGAAAGTGCTATCGCCATCTCTGCCAATCCAGTGCAGCATTAAAAAACAAAGCATATTGATGTCAGGTATCATTTCCTAAAAGATCATGTTGAAAAGGGAACAATTGAGATGTATTTTGTACCCACTGATCTTCAACTTGCTGACATTTTCACAAAAGCTTTAGATGAACGAAGGTTCAATTTCTTGTTTAGCAAACTCACCATGCTGAATATGACTACTTAATTTCACAAAAATCAGAGCGCTCTGAGTTGTTCTCTTTAGAGCTCTGACATTCAGATGTAGCATATTTCAAGTATTGGGGTCTCTGATATTTTCTTCATAACCTATGACATTACTAACAACATGTTTTCATGGTACCAATGATTATGCAAGAGGGAGAGTGAAAAACAGACCATCTTTTGTCAAGGGGGAGTGAGAGCATAAAAGACCATCTTTGGTCAAGAGGGAGTACGGGGAATAACAGTTAAGAGCATAATATCTTTGGTCAAGGGGGAGTAAGAGAAATACAAGGTGAAAGGTTAAGGGGGAGTAAGAGAAGACTATCAGAGCTTCTGAATCTTTCAATTTGTTTAGTAATCTCTTATATCATTTGACATGAAAACTCAGAATCTCTGTATTCTTTCTACACATGATATCTTAGATTACTCCACACTTAAAAAGGTTCATTCAGAGAATAAGGTGAAAGGTTTGCCTAGTCAGCAAGCATAGTTATCCAAATTCAAATATTCACAACTGGAACCCATTCCTATTTTCTTGGCAACTAAACACTTATGTGCAACATTTACCAAGAACACTGTCAACACAGGTATGAGAGAAAAGTAGAACGGCCTCAACCCGGAAGGTTAAATCACTAACGTTTCACCTTATTAACACTCAAGTATTATTTTCCACATTTGGGTATAAAATCAATTTTATATCCGGAGGTTCATTTTTTAACACGCACAACATTTATTGAGCATATTTTTCTCTCTAAAGAACTTCATTTTCTTCACCTTCACCTTTCCAATGACTAAACCTGCAACTACCACTGAATGGCGCAAACTGATTCCCAAATCAGGGGAATCCTCTCGCACTTATTGATTTCCAATCAAGGACAATAACCACATGGTCATACTTGATTCACCTAAGTTTGAAGAGGTATATCACTTAATCTGTGAGTTTCTTACTATCTGTGAACTCACTCATGCCCTCACTGCTACAACAACAGATACACCACTCACATTCATCTAAGAATGGTTTTCCTCAAGCCACTACAGTGATGCTCATAAAGGAATTGTTGGGGAGTTTGAAGTTTCTCAAGTGGTCAAATGCCAGGTTATCATCAGACCAACTGTTCTCCATGATGTAATCTACCTAGTAAAGACTTAAGAACTCGGAATACCAAGCTTAGAGCAACGACTGTCATCTGAAACACTCATCCTATTCTTATGGTTTCTAGGTTACAACACGGAAATTACTCGTCTGAGTAAATTACGAAGGAAACATCTACCCCCAATCTGGAATTTCATGTTTTCAGTTCTAAACCGAACTCTCACCTGTAAACTTGGAAGCATGGACCAAACCACTCCTGAAATCCTCACCATCATGTATGCCCTGTTTTTTAACTGAAACATCGATATGGCAGGCATCTTCTTTGACCAAATTTTAACATCAGTAGAAAAGAAGAACAAATGCATAGCCAACGATCCTGAGCAACTACAATTCTCCACCACAGTACCCTCAATTTCTTTTCCTTGATTATTTGTGCTGATCATCAAGGCTGCCATCAACAGACTTCACATACTGACATATGACGATCAGAGCAAAACCCCTTTCTCATCATGATAACTTCAAGCCAACGATTCTTTCAGAAGGATATCCCGAAGCGAGAAGAATTCCTCAACTGATGCTGAACCAGGGAAACCCTAACTCTATAGCCCTAGCGTCTTACCTCCGTGTTGCCCAATGACTAAAACCAATTCTGGGGGCCCCAACACATTTAGGTCCTACGCCAGAAAGGGAGAGTCAGAGTGACTCTGCTTCAGAGGGATCAGAGGACCATGAAGTTTAGAGCACTCCAAGGGGTGAACCAGAGGGTACTCCTTTAAGAGAAACCGAAGTAGAGCGAAATGACAGAGCATCTGAAGAGGCTGTCAAAGAGGGAGTTCGGGCGAGTACTTTAGAGTCTAGTGAGAGAGTAGCTCTACTAGCTTTAAGGAAAGTGAGACAAATTCTTCAGAGACTAGCTCTGAGGATTCAGAGGGGAGTGAGTCCCCTAAGTACAGAGAGAACCAGAGATTTCTACCCCAACAGCTAAAAAAGATGCCCCAAGGCACATTTATTTTAGGACTCTAACGCCTACTCCAAATGCTTCCATATCTGCTAGCCAGCGTGATCCAAATGCTAAGGCTATTGAATCAAAGGTGCACACCTCGAACCCTAACATGCAAACCACTTCAGAGGTACTTCCTTCCACCTATGAAGTACACGAGCCAGAGGAAACCCAACTTCTGAACAAGTCCTCCCAAAAGGACTTGGTCATTGATATAAGCACTCAATTGCCTCGGACTACGTTAGAAATCCCAACACATGATGATGCCTCTGTGGCACATCCCCATCCCTCTACCTCTGAAATCTTTCAGGATTTCTAGTAGTGCCTGTCCAACTCAGGGACTTTGGTTAGACCTATAAGCACAAGGATTATGTGATCCCAATATTCAAGCAAACATGATTAATAAAACACAAAATAATTAACAATCAAGAATTAAGATAAGAGAGAAATAGTCACAAGTAATGTCATAGTCATTGATCTAACAGAGAGAATTATAAGACTTAGACTGAAAGCTTACATACAAGACTTACACATTACTCACAAAAACAAGACAAAAGAAAGCTTTATATAGGGTCAAACATAACCTTGACCACTACACAAGCTACATAGAAAAGACAACACTACTTAACCAAAACTACTTAACAAATTGACTCAAAATTCTATTATAACATTCTCCCCCTTTTTGAGCAATTTGAACAAAAAACATCTATTCATCCATCTCTTCATGCTTGTTCTTCTCAATCCCAAATATCCTTCAAACCTTCTCATTGCCTGTCTTAATCCAATTATGTCCTTGATTATATCTATGACATCTTCAGTACAAATCCTTTGTGTTAATCATAAAATCCCAAAACAATCAAGCAATTATTCAATAATATGACAATTAAGATCAAGAACTAGAGAGAGAAAATGTAGAGAGAGAAAGTAGATCTTGAATTCTCTAATCACAAGTCTGATTTTACAATAACGTGCTTCCAACTCTAGTTCGTTACCACTTCGTTCTTCAAATCTTACAAAGCCTTAACCTATTTATACCAACTAACAAAACAAGACTTAACTACTAAGTAAACTCAAACACCTTGACTTTCCTAATACAATGACAATGTTGACTTTTACAACTTTAACTTTCCTATTAAATCTTGGATACAATATTTACACTTAACAATCTCCCCCTTCGTATTCAAGATTTAATAAAAATTTGATATTGATCTCCGACTCTTGATTCTTCAGCTTTTGTCTCTTGAACTTTGAACTTTGAAGCTTTCACAGTCTTTACTCTTTCAGTCTTTGAAGAATCTTGGAAAGTCATTTGCACTTTGTATCTTTGAAAGTCAACATGCCTTGAACGCGAATCTGAAATCTTGAAACTTTTGAAAAACTTTGACAACTTTGAGTAGACTTTGAAACAACTTGTATCTTCATCACTTGATCTCTGGACTGTCTTTAGAAAACCAAAATTTCACAAATCATCTTGATTTATCATTGAACAAACTTTCTTCAGAGTCTTTTGTCTTTGAACAAACTTTCTTCAGAGTCTTATTGACTTTGCAATAGCGGAAGCATTTAAATTTCTTCACAAGACTTTTCACTTTTGACAACTCTTCATGTTATTGAAATTGAATAATCTTTGTAATTGTCTCCCCCTTTTTGATGATTGTGAGCATCATGGTCATCAAAACTTTATCAATTTCAGCACAGTCTTTGTTTTTCCCTTTTATGAACAAATAACAATCTCCCCTTTGACAGTCTCCGCCCGTTGATCTGAATAGACGTCAATTCATGAAAGGTATATATCCGAATCTTTTCAAATTCAAACATAATGAATGTGGTAACCCTGAATTAACAAATGAAACAGTTAGGAATGCCTGTCAGTAACACAAAGTTACTGTGTACAACGAATGTACAATGTAAGGAGCTGGTTTGATGATGACTCCCCAGGACTTCCATTCAATCATTGAAAAACACAAGGTTTATCTATAAATGTTCTGACAGAAAAACAAACTTTTTGTGTGCTCGTGTTTGTGTATGAAAGGATTTAGGCACAATGATTGTGTTTCATAAAGGCTCAAATTGTGTAAACTGTTGAGACAGCAACACATATTACACGGACTCAATCTGCATGAAAGAGGTTTAAAGGTGGGGCAACTTTCCATCTTTTTCAATATCTAATTCTTCCGAGAGAAGATTAGATAGCATATATGTTGCGTCCCCAAAGAAAATGAAACATTTCTTTGTTAAGAAAGAAATGAGTGGTTGGTGGGGTTAAAGCAAGAGTTGGCATGGGCTTACTGCCTGTTTCAATGATCACCAAATAATGTGAACCAATCAGTATATGTGTCTGCCCGACTCAGAAAGTGGTAGGTGCAGAGTTCTGATATTCTTTTAACTCTGATCTCACACTCTCTTTCTTTTTAACATTATGCTCATTTCTAACCAAACTCTCTTTTCCATTTTACCGCTCCACACAATGAGAATAACTCAACCGGATGAGTTATCTCCCCCACTCTTTGATTTTGACCCCTCACCCCTCAATCACTCAAGGATAACTTCCTGGGTAGGAAACACAGGTTGCATGAATCCATGGAAGTTCTGTTTAAGCTCACACACGAATCCCATGTAAGTCCTAAAAAGCATGGTTGCTCAACAGTTTAACTGAACAGTTAAGTACATATAAGATAACATTGTCAAAATGTATGCTCATTAAAGATATGAATGAAATTTGAGCATTTGAACAATGAAGATTTCTCAAAACAAGAAAATTGAATGAAAGAAATGAAATCAAGAAAATTGTTTTGAGAATCTGACAATGAATCAATCAGATCAAACCAAATGGATAGGGTATCAAAGAAATGGATATTTGTTTATATGAATGAATATAAACAATTTTAGCATTGAAAGCACAAATATTGAAATGATGAATGATGCTCAACAACATGGAATTTCAAACGGGGGTATTACCATCGAAGAAATTGTTTCGATATGAGACATGGTAATAACAAATTGATAAAGTACTGAACCGGTGTGTCTGAATACTTGACAGTATATGGATAAGATAATACACAAGTATTGATCTTTGGAAACACACGGTCAGTTAATCATTAAGATCAAAATTTGAAAAACATTTAAAAGCACACTTCTAAATTCATGAAATCTTTTGAGAATAAGAAGTGGTTTGAACATTTAAGAAACTCTTTTTCATGTTCGAAAGTTGTTCTTCTTTCAAACAATCAGAGATCTATGACAGAAGATATTTACCTTTTCAGCTCCCCCTCAAAACATGATATAATGATTTATGTCTTTTGAGCTCCCCCTGGATATTAGCATAATATCCTTCTTTGAACATTGAAAAATGGGTCCTGATCTGTCATGTGATCAGAAGCCACTTTATTCACATCATTTATTCAAAAATAAAATGACAGAAAGCAGTAAAACATTTTTATAGTGTGAGTTCTGATCTGAAATAATCAGAAGTCATCACCTTTACTCCCCCTTAAATTAGGCATCTAAAATATATCAGTTAAAACATGATAGAAATCAGACACTCCCTTTTGAATTGCAGACCATCATATAAGTAAAATCTATCAGTGAAAAAGTATAGGATAGAGATCAGATCAATTCTCTTGGGATGTAGACCATCATATCCATCGGATGCAAAAACAAGAGTAACGTCTTTTGATCGCTGAGGTCCTAGTCCTAAACTGTTGTGTTTAGAAGTCAAACTCCTTTGAATAACGGGTCCTAAGCTGTGTAGTTAGAAGCCATAATCTTTCAACTTTGAAGTTCGGGTTTTGAACTGTTGTGTTCAAAAGCCATTATCTTGACATTGAGGTGTGGGTTTTGAACTGCTGTGTTCAAAACCATTATCTTGACATTGAGGTGCGAGTTTTGAACTGTTGTGTTCAAAAACCATGGTTTTCTTACTCCCCCTTGACTTGAGGTGCCCTCAACACATAATCATTTTTCGGCTTTGGTACCCACTGGTATTTGGGTCCATGTGTGTTAGTTGCAGTTCTTGTGGGGGTAGTAGAGTAAGAACCATACGAGAAATTATCACTCTTTTTATGAATATGATCATGTGTACAACAATAAGAACAATAATATTTGTTACCTGAAAACTTGAGTAATTGATCTCTTGAGTAGATATGATCAGGTTTACCTTTATGCTCTTTGTTCTTCTTTGCTTGATTTACATGTACACATGATGTGTTTCTTTTCAGCTCATCTTTCTTGTCATCTTTGACAGATTTCTTCATCCAGATCAGTTTATCTGACTTGTAACTTCTTCTTCTTGGAGATGTATCTGAACCATCTAAATATTTATCATAGAAAATGTTAGTTTGACGAATTTGATCAAAAGATTTAACTGACCTTTGTGAAGAGACAGATTTCTGATTTGAACTTGAAACAAACTTTTCAAGCTCTTTGATCTTTGAAGCAAAGATGTCTCTTTCTTTCACAAGCTGGTCAATCTTCTTCGAGAATTCAGACTTCGTTTTCTGCTCTTTCAGTGCATTAGCAGATAGTTCAGATAACTTTGAAGTCATCCTTTTGATTTCAGTCTCAAAGATGGATCGTTCTTCTTCAAACCGTTTCTCTGAATCATTTCTCTGGCCGGATAGTTCCTTAGAGAAATCACACATTCTTCTGTTCTATGTCCTTTTTTTCTTTATCAAACTTCTCTCTTTCCAAAATAAGCACTTTCTCAAAATCGGAAACTTGTTGAGAAAGTTTAATGCATTTAAGATCAACTAACTTCTTCTCTTCATAACACTTCCTTGAGAAATCTGAGAACTTGGTTGAAAAACCTTTCTTTTCAATATCTAAATCAGCTTTATTTGCAGCAAGCTTTTGCCCTAAATCAGATATGTTCTTTCTAAGCTGAGCATTCTCAGATTCCAATTCCTTTATCTTCTCATCATTCTTCCCAGAAGATCTTTTCAGAAGATCTTCATTCATAGTCTTTAAAGCACTGATTTCTTCTTTCAGTCTGATAATTTCTGCAAAATACTCTTTTGACTTTTGCGAGTGAAAGTCAACAGCATGACCCAGATTAATTTTCTCTAAATCCAGCTTTCTAATTTTCTCTTCAAGAACTGTAAAAAATCTCATGATTAAAGAGTAATCAGCTTAATATGAATGATCGTTCCAAACTATATATCAGAAAATAAAAAATCAAATCAAATTGAAATCTAGCAAAAAATTTTAAAATTTGAACAACACTTGATATGGCTCAAAGTCGAATTTTGCGTGAACTGTGTGTTGCGCAAACCAATCTTCTCGTGATCAGCGCGAGACACAAAGTGAGCTTTGCGCGAGCCAAGTGAAATGCAAGATGAAGTTTGCGTGAGCCAAGTGATGCGCGAACTGAGCTTTGCGTAAGCCAAGTGATGCGCGAACTGATCTTTGCGTAAACCAAGTGATGCGCGAACTGAGATTTGAGTAAGCCAAGTGATGCGCGAACTGAGCTTTGCATAAGCCAAGAGATACGCGAACTGAGCTTTGCGTAAGCCAAGATATACGCAAACTGAGCTTTCCGTAAGCCAAGAGATACACAAACTGAGCTTTGCGTAAGTTGCTGATAATGAGAACCGAACTTTTCGCGAGCAAAGGAAAACGCACAGTGAACTTTGCGTGATAGCCTTGAAGCGCAAAGTGAACTTTGCGTGAGCCGAAGGATGCGCAAATGATACTTTTCGTGACAAGTACAAGACGCAAAGTAGCTTTGCGTGAGCTACAGGATGCACAAACTATGCTTTGCGTGATCAGCTGAAGACGCAAATGGTAAATATCAAAGCCCGGATAAACTTGCGCAAATGTCTATGAACTCGAAGATAAACTCACGCAAATCGTATGAACTTGCGCAAACCGTGGATCTTGGCTCTTTTTATCTCAAATCGATCAAAATCTGCAAATTTGATCTCAAAAATTTATCAGAATAATCGAAAAACACAACAAAACACAAATTTACTATCAAATTTCGATTAAAAACAACAATTCACACATTTCCATTCAAGAACAGAGTTCGAATAAATATTTCAAGAAAAGTTCAAAAATCGAAAATTGACATCGATTTAGTTCGAATTATGAGATGAAATCAATACAAGAATCAATCCTAAACTAAAATCGAATCCAACAATTCCATTTTCTTGCACCAAAATTTATTTTTCACACAAAATTCGGATGAACAGTACAAAAACACGAGTTCTTGAAAATTTTTCAGAAAATCAAAATTTCGATCTAAAAACTCCAGATTTCAATTCAAACTTTGATCAAATCATTCCTGAAAAGTTTGGTTCTGCTCTGATACCAATTGTTAGTCATAACATCCCAAAACAATCAAGAAATTACTCAATAATATGACAACTAAGAGCAAGAACTAGAGAGAGAAAATGTAGAGAGAGAAAGTAGATCTTGAATTCTGTAATCACAAGTCTGATTTTACAATAACGTGCTTCCAACTTTAGTTCGTTACCACTTCGTTCTTCAAATCTTACAATGCCTTAACCTATTTATACCAACTAACAAAACAAGACTTAACTACTAAGTAAACTCAAACACCTTGACTTTCCTAATACAATGACAATGTTGACTTTTAAAACTTTGATAACCTTTGCAATATTTAGACTTAACACTTTGCATTCTAGGCATATGATCTTTCTCAGCTAACCTTTGCTTCTCACTTTCCTCATACTTTTCTTCTATCTTTTTCAAGACATCTTTCAGAGTTCCATCAGAATACTTAGCAACTTCAGTTGCCCTCATAAATCTCTTCTCCTTTTTAAAATCATTCTCATACACAACACCAAGTTCTGGCTCTCTTAGTACTGTGTAGAGTGGAATCTCTTCAAGTAGAGGATGAGTCATGTCAGATGCAAGCAAATTAACTCTCCTTTGATTGGTTTCAATTCCCAGCTGAAAATCATACAAATAAGTATGATAGATATGCCTTCGGATAAATATCTTGATGCAATCCACAGCAAACACAATATCAGGATGTCAGATACTTCTACTTCTGAAGTCATGATACATAAACTCAATATCCCAAAAGTTTATGTTGGGAAAATCAGCTTCACTGAAAGTATAAGTAGATAAGTTCTTTCTTTGAACTTCAAACTGAGGATACCAAATACTATTATACTTCTTCATGGTAACAAAGTACACTTGCACAATTTCATGATTGATCCTGACTTCTTTTTTAGTTCGGCTCCTTACATGCAACAACTTGATGTAATCCTTCTAGTATTCTGGTGACTTGTCTTGAATACCTAGAAGTTGAGCTTGATCTAACTGTCTGATATAGCTCACAAAAATCTTAACACCTTCTTCTGAGTAAGGAACTCTTAACATTCTTCTGATTCTCTTAATCTCTTCCATAGACATACCAGATTCATCATAACCAGTAAATGGAGTAGAACTTCATTCTGGTTTATCTGAAGGACCTGCTTCAGCTTGTGGAAAGATTGGCATAATTGGAGGTTCCTTAACAAACTCCTCTTGATGAACTGGACTTCCAGGCTTCTTCTGGTATGGCAACACTTCTTCCATATGAGTATCAGAAACATGAGTATGAGATATATGAACATCAGAATTAGGATTGACAGATGATTCAACATTTTGC
The DNA here is from genome assembly GCA_954870635.1 of Arctium minus. Classification (NCBI taxonomy): domain Eukaryota; kingdom Viridiplantae; phylum Streptophyta; class Magnoliopsida; order Asterales; family Asteraceae; genus Arctium; species Arctium minus. The sequence goes on along the minus strand of OX941088.1, from coordinate 78,842,506 downwards.
TCAGCAACATCAGTTTGAACAATACTGGATGAGAACTAAACTCACTGAATGAAGGAATAGATTGAACTGCAGCAATACTTGGTTCAGGAACACTCTCATGAACAGGACTTAAATGTAATCCCTCAGGTGTACTATAGCGAACATATCATTCAAAGCTTCTGTGTCCCTGTCCTCAAATAAATCATCAAGTATGCTTGCTTCATTCTCTGGAATCTCTTGAGCTCTTCTAAAAACTCAGTAACATCAATAACTTCATCATCAGATTCCAACTCCAAGAATTCATCTTTTTGACCTTCCTCTTTCATTTTCCAATATAGCTCATACTTTGCATCAGCTTCTTCAAAAGTATCATCTTCAAGAGCAATTACATCAGGATTAGGAAGACCTGTAATATCTAGAATTTCCTTCTTTGTTGCAATCTTAGGCTTTTCAACCCTCGATTCAACACCTTCTCCAACATATAATTCAATCTCCATTTGATCATTCTGCTCAAAATCATGAACAACTCCCCTCTTTTCACCTTCAACATTTTCAGTCCTTTCTTCCACCATGACTGATACACCAGATCCAGTAGCAGCTGCCTGTTTCTCCCTTTTCACCCCCTCATGATCATTATCTGGATCATGATCATGTTCTCTAGTAGAAACAGCGGCTTGGGTTTTGCAAGAAGTTTGAACTACCTGTTTGATTTCATATAGAGCAAACATAACATTAGATTTAAAAGAATTAAACTCTGAGGCACTAACCACACCTGCTGATTGAACTGTCTGTGGTAGTTGATTTTGTTGGTGGGATTGAAGAAGGGTAAGAAGATCTGCATCATGCTGAGAATCCAGAGCTTGAGATAGAAACTTTGCAAGAAGCAAAGACTTAAGCTCATCAATGGATAAACAACAGGTTGAGTGTTTGGAGTTTGCTAACTATGTTGGACAGGATCAGGTTCAATTACTGGATCCTTCTCTTTCAAAAAACGTTTAATACTTCCAACTTCCTCCTGCACCTTTTCAAGAATACAAGATTCAACAACCTTTAAGGCGCCGTCGAGAAGTTCCTTTGACACGAAGTCAGGGTGAATAACACCGGTATCACTTAGATTAACCGTTGACATGTCAGTTGGGGAAACAACTGCATGGCCTGTGTTCATTGTTGGAAAAGACGTGTCAATGACAGGACTTCCAACCAATCCTTGTAGTCCGGATTGCGGAGATACTACGGTTGTTCCAATCGTGTCACTAAGACATTCGATGGTAGAATTAGTAAAAAGTGTCCTAGGAAGAAAAATTGGTAAACGATAAGGTACTAGACTCAATTGTGAATGAAATGAAGTTGAGAACTGGGGAAGGTGTTCTCTATTTTCAATACCTTGATTGTCCGAATGAGAACCCGATAGACGTTGTGCTATATCCCCGTGAGAACATGAAACTATTTCTTGTTGAGAAGAAATAGAGTGGTTGGCTGAGGTGTGCGATTGCATAAGTGGACTACTTATGTCTTGTGCATCTGTACGCAACACATGCGACGGAGCACTTGATGTGGTTGTCCTTTTGGATAGGTAGGTTTGGGTATACACACTCTCACTCTCACCATGTTCTTTTCCTTTCCTTTCACTCTCTTACTCAATATTTTTTACTTTATCTCCCTCATTTCCCCTTATTTCACCAATTACTGCATCTAAAATGGAATAAACTTGGAGTTCCTCTTCCACTTCCATGGCTGCAGTACCATAGAATGGTTCAAAGACATCTACATCACCAAGTATATCAGCTTGGTTCTCAACAACCTCCTTGGCATCATCATTCTCATCCTTATCATCATCAGTTGATCCACCAATAGAATATGATTCAGTTTCCTCATCATCATCTTTTGAACTAGTAGTAGAAGGCACTAGACTTGTATCACTTTCATTATCAGCCTGTTCATCATGTGCAAGATCCAGATCTTGTTCAGATCCATGACCTTCATCGACAGGAGGTGTCACTATACGTGTGGTAACAACCCGTGACCCTGATGCCTCTAGTCGTGGTCTCTAACCCCTTTCAGAACCCCTCTCAGAATTTTTTCACTTCTCTCCCCATTTCGGTACCCCCATGGTATCAGAAACCCTCACAGACTCTGCTCGCCTATGGGCGGAGCCTTGGCTTGGGATGACCGGTTCTTGTCGTCCCATAGACTCTCTATAATCTATGATACTAGGACACTCTGGATCTGCATAGTCTAACAAAGCTTCAAACACAGGCATGATGAATGAAAACTCTTTCTTCTGCCTCGTTAAATACCTCATTTCACTGACAGGAGCATGTGGATGATTAATTCTTTTAGGAATGCTTCTGTTACTCCTCATTTCCCCTTATTCCTTACATCTTTGGTAAGGAATATAGTTCGGAGCTTTAGCAGACTTCTTGGCCACCACTTTCTCATACAGTTCAGTCCAGAATATCTGAGCATAGTCAATATGCAAGTCATTAACTACTGAATAGAACAATTTCAGAATGTGACTGCTGGCATTATCTGATCCAAAATTCTTAGCAGTGAGACACCGATTGATCACAGAGAACAAAGTATAGTAGAACGGAGGTAGATTGTTTTTCTTGAACTGGCTCACTTGAGTAAGCTGTCCTACATACCCCATGTCTCTAATGCCTCGGAGTACTTCAACTTCAAAAGGTAACTCATCATAACTGGTTCTGCCTTCTCATGCAGTCTCAGATGGAAGACTAAGAGTTAATCTCAGCCTCTCTGGTGTGAGAATAGATGTAAAGTGGTCAATTTCCAGCTTGATGATCTGAACTCTTACTCCGTTTTCATTCATGTGGGAAACCCTGATAGTTTTCCAAGCTTGTTGTACATAGAGTTCTGGAACAACAACTTCAGCTGTAAGAGCATCTCTGAGTGGATGGTTTCTCAAAATATCCAGTACCAAAGGATCAATACGAATAGTGAACTGTAGATGATGATTATTTGGTTGTTGTGGTTTCATTTCAGATTGTGATATCAGGAATTGATCAGGATTCACATCTTGTGGAATTTGGAAATCAGATCGGGATGATGGCATGGGGCACTGCTCAGAAGCTTGTTGTGCTTCTGGTGAATTCTCACCGGTCTGAACTTGCTGATCAACAGTCTGATCTTCCATTAGTACCTGAAAGGATATAACAATAATGGACAAGGTCCAAATGGATTAGTGAAAAACAAAAGAAATGATTTTTGACAATGAAAACCAACTTTTGAAAAATACTAAGTCCAAAATTCGCTAGATAGACATCTGCGAATTCTATACTTAGGAATTCTTGGAAACAATCAAGAATTCGCTAAACTTCAAGAATTCGGATAACATAATTCGTAAGAGTCAGATTCACAAATTCTTTACTTAGAAAGAATTTTGACAATCAAAACAACTCTAGAATTCGTAAAGATCAAGTTCACGAATTCTATACTTCACAAAAATTAGAAAAAGATTCTCAGAATTCGTAAAATGCACTATATGATCAAGAATTCGCAAAACTCATAAATTCTTGAAAAATGCGTAAGTATTCATACTTATCTCAAGAACATCTTCAAACATTCAAATCCAAACCCAGAATTAAAAAATCTTAAATCTTTAATTTTAACCCAAAAAATGTATTATGTTAGGATCGATTTAGAGTTTCAACCTGAATTTAAGCAATCAAAACCAAGATTAAGTAAGTTTCGATCATTTGATTTGATTTTCCAGTAAGTCCCTGATGAACATACTGAAAGTCGAAGGGTCAGTTTCAATTTCAATACCAACAAGTATTGATTTTAGGTCAAAATTTCACAAATTGTAGGTTCGATTTGAGTCCAGTTATGTTCCTGTGATTCGAATTTACACTTAACACTTTATCAAGAACAAGATATAAGAAAGAAAAAAAAATATTTAAGAGTTCACGAGTTCTTGAAGAACAGTTATACAAATCGACAAAATCTCGAATCTAAGTCCAGTTAGTGTTCCCTGGACAAAATCAAATAACAAAACAACATAATACTAAGAAAGACAACATAAATCAAACAAAGTAACACCTTTTAGAACGAAAAATCGAAGAAATCAGATGAAAACTTCAAAAATTGCAAAGGAGGGTTTTAGAGAGAGTTTGTGCACTGGAAAAATTCGTAAAAAAGATATGAGAAAAGTGAGGTTTCTCAGATATCAACTCTATTTATTCTCGGGATTAAGAGTGACACGTGGCACGAATTAATTGGACCACAACTTTTCGCAATATACACTAAAACAATTTGTCTAAGAAAAAATTAGACAAAGTGTGTGAGAATTCGCAAAGAACAAATCTGCGAATTATGTGCAAGAAAAACAATAATTCGTAAAGGTGTATGTTGAGAATTCTTCACATGTCGCAGAAACACTTATGCGAATTGTTAGAATTCGTGACACTCACATCTGCGAATTCTCAAGAATTCGTATCTCTCACATCTGCGAATTCCTCAGATTTCGCATGTGTTAGGTATGTGAACTCCTGATTTAGCCAATTTCCAACCTTCTTTCATTTTTAGGAAACTTGCTAATTTGAAAAGAAACTTTCCATAAATGGAAACTTTCTCAAAGAAAATGGCATTTTTACATTATTTTTAATCCTAAAACATTTTCACACACACACACAAGACACTTACAACCCTTTTCAGATTTTATCATTAAGCTCCCCTTGACTTAATGTTTGTTCCTTCTGTTCCTTGACATTTGATGTATTTGTCTGTCTGATTTTGCTGCTGGGCTCCCCCTTGACATTATGTGGACCTTTTGAACATCTGTACAGATATGCTCCTGCTTCATATATGCATCAATATAAAAATGTGACAATTAAGAATACTACATTCTCCCTAGATATTTCATTTTTTTCATTATACACAATATGAAATTTAATCTTAAAAATCCCTGGTATGATTTGGCAATTAAGATCATTAGTTTCTTGACATTGAAGTTTGAGTCCTAGACTGCTTTGTCTAGAAGTCATAGTCTTGAACATTGAAGATTAGGTCCTAAACTGCTATGTTTAGAAGCCATTGTCCTGCTCAATCCTTCTTGATTGGAGGATCCTGCATCACAGGTTGAATAGGTTTTGGTACACAGATAAGTTTGGGTCCAGTCTGGTTAGTATGTGGAACCTTTAGTGAACGGTTTCCACCTCTGTGATAAGCAATATCAGTAAACTTTTTCTTTGAGTAATACTTTTTATAGATATGTGCTTTATGAACAAAATCATAACTACAACAGTATGAACAACAAAGTTTTCTTTTTGCTAACCTGATTAGATGCTGATTTGACTTGATAGCATCAGGTGCAAAAGATTTACCTTTCTGTGCTCTGTTCTTTTTCTTCAATTCAGCTTCTACAGATGATTTATGGTATTTAACTGATTCAGGAGAACCTTTAACAACCCAAATCATCTTCTCTTTCTTAGAAGCATTGAATCTATAAGCATATCTATCAACAGATTTGACATAAAATGGACTAGAAGGTTTAATCTGATTTGGTTTCAAAACTTCAGATTTAACATTTTGTTTCTTGAAAACCATCTTTTGATACAAACTATCTACTGATTGAAAGGAGCACACGGATTCACTTGCATCACCATCATAGAGATAATACATGTGTATCAGATGCTAACTTGTCAGATAAATCAGTGTTAGCTTTCTCAAGTTGACTGATCTTGTCATTCAACTTGGCTTTTTCATTACAAAGCTTGTCAAATTTGCTTTGCATTTCAGATTTAGTCTTCTGTCCCTTTTGTATATATGTTGACAAGACAACTAATTTGTCAGAAAGTTCAGAAATCACAGATTCAAAATGTTTTCTTTCAGCTTCAAAATCTTTCTCCAAGTTCTGATTTTTATCAAAAATCTCTTTGAACAGTAAAGTGTTTTTCTTTTCAGAATTCTTTCTTTCTTTGTCAAAGATATCTCTTTCAGTAATAACTATCTTTTCAAAATCAGAAACTTGTTTTGAAAGTTTGGTACATCTGTGTTCTAATTCTTTCTTCTCTGATTCAGCTTTCCTTGAAAGTTTAGACAATTTTAGAATGAAGATTTTCTCCAGTTCAACTTTCTCTTTCTTGAATCTTTCATCAATTTCTTAATCCATTCTTTTTCTTTTGATTCATAAATTGATACTTATGCTTCAGCTTTTGTTAATTTGACATTCAGAGTATCAATCTTTGTTCTGAGCTTTGAATTTTGACTTTTGAGCTTTTCATTCTCAGCTTCTATTTTTGGAATCTCCGGCATGTATGACAATGCACATTCCCTGTTGGTAAGACAAATATTTCCTTTCTCATCAGTATAAGGCATGATTAAAATCAATGAACAATTATGCTTGAAATGATCTTTTAACAGAAAAACAGCAAAATTTAAAGTAAAAACACTAAAAAAATCAATTAAAATGAAATTTAAGGCAAGAATTCGTAAGACACACTCAGGACAAAATTCGCAAGGCAAGAATTCGTAAAATGAGCATGAATTCGTAAGGTACAATTCGCAAGGCTCACAAACAAAATTCAACAAGGAATTCGTAAGCAAGAAATTCGTAAAAAGGATATAAGTAAGGATACGAATTGTGAACTTTTCGCAAGATGGCTTGTGCGAATTCTTGAGCTTTTCGCAAAAAGGACTATGCGAGTTCCTTGAATTCGTAATAGACACAGTTGAGAATTCTTAAGAATTCGTGTCTCTCACGGTTGCGAATTATTGTCTTTTCGTATAGAACACTTGTGCGAATTCTTTACTTAGCCATTTTTCTTCTCTGTAGATGCGAATCCTTCAGACAGCGAATTCTTTACTCTACGAATTCTTTCCTTGTAAACAAAAAGAATAGGTATTCTGCGAATTCTTTCACTCTGCGAATTCTACTTGCGAGTTCTTCATGAATGTTGCGAGTTCTGTAGATCTCATCCTTATTTTCGAACTTTCTACCCAAAATCCATCAAAATGATGATGTTTGACTCTGAAACTTTGAACGAATGATCTTTATATCATCTATAACAACCCTACGGACGGAATTTCAATATGAAAAACAAACAACATGGGAATTTGATCTTGACAGTCCGAGAATGAAAAGTTGCTAAAAATTGGAAAGATTGATCAAATTATGACAATCTGTTGGTCCAATTTTACATCAAGCACAGTGTATTTTTGAAAATAGAAATTGTGACCAATCTCTCTTCAATTCGATGCTTCAAATCTTCCTGTTGTTTCTGTTCAAGCTCTGATACCAATTGTGATCCCAATATTCAAGAAAACATGATTAATCAAACACAAAAGAATTAACAATCAAGAATTAAGATGAGAGAGAAATAGTCACAAGTAATGTCGTAGTCCTTGATCTAACAGAGAGAATTACAAGACTTAGACTGAAAGCTTACTTACAAGACTTACACATTACTCACAAAAACAAGACAAAAGAAAGCTTTATATAGGGTCAAACATAACCTTGACCACTACACAAGCTACATAGAAAAGACAACACTACTTAACAAAACTACTTAACAAATTGACTCAAAATTCTATTCTAACAGATTGAACTGTCTGGATCACCAGGTCAACTCCCACATTCATTTCCATTCCTCTGAATCTGAGGCGGAGGATCTGGAAATGAATAGAATGCTCGAAGATGCTTCTAACGAACATCAATGACTGAGAGGAAGTCCTTCAAGAGACAACCTCAAACCATATCTACAAGAAGGCTCCTCTGAACTCGAGGAAAAATTGGCAACATCTGTTGTTGCCAAGTTACCCATCTCTGATCTTCTCACTAAGTCAGAGATCGAAAGATTTAGTGAAGAGATCAGAGACTCCATGAAAGAGCATAAACTTCAAAGAATTGACGGCTCGGAGACCTCTGCCCTTGTCTCTGAAAATGAAAAACTCAAGGCAGAGGTTTCCACTCCAAAGACCTAACTCCTCAAATCTAACAATAAGATTAAGGGTTTGGAAAGACAAATATGGGAGCAGAGCACTGTGTCCTCACTAGAGATTTCTGCACTCAAAGCACAGGTTTCCGACCTCAAAGCCTAATCTTCCAGCACTTCATCTCTTTCAGACCTTCAGGGGAAGTGAAGAATCTGAAAGAATCCATCTCTACAGAGATAGTGACCAAACACAGAGAATCTGTAGTCTGAAGTTCAAAATCTCAGAACAGAGATAGTGACCAAACAATCATTATCATTTTCTTCAGAGCAAATGGCTTCTATCTCTGAACTGATCTAGTCAACTATCAGTACCTCACTGCCACATCAAGCACCAGTTTCAGAGCTTCCACCTCCACCTCCTAGCACCGCTGAAGACATTGTCACCATGATCGCACATAAGAAGGTTCAGGAAACACTTGATATCCACAAGTTTCATGTTGACGATCAGGTCTCTGAAATACTTCAAGCTGTTTCAGAGGACGTTGAAACAATCAAGTATACTGTGATCAACTAAGGCAAAGGTTTCGTTGAGCCAGAATCCTCAAAGTACAAAAGGAAGAGATCCATTTTTAATGACACTTGTAGTCGAGAAGCCAAGAAGCCAAGGTTTGATGATGCAGAGGACTCTGATGCTGATGGAGCCTCTGATCATCAAAAGGGAGAGATGCAAGGGAAAACATTAGGACAATCATCTGAAGCTGCAAAAGCTAGTGGCTCCGCTCCATCTCCCTCGTCCAACAAAAATAAGGGAGTACAAGAGAGTGAATGAGAGAGGCACTCCGCCTCTGCTGAAGACAATCAAATCATCTCGAAGTCTCCAATACCTAGAATATTTCTGGCACCATAAACTTCGAACGCACTTATAATTCAGGTAGTAAATGCTACTCCAAGAACTATAGGTGCTCTGAATGAAGAAGAAGGGGATGAACAATTAATTGACTTCTCCAGCTCTGAAGATGCATTCTCGTCATCTGAAAGGCCAACTATGATCATGAGAGATGAATTTGGGTCACAGTCTAAAGACGATGCTTCTAACATAGAGAAGGCGAAAGAAGATGAGATAGTTGATGTTGAGGAATTATGTCTACATGAATGCCCAGGCTCATCTTCCATCTGCATCAGAGATACAACACCGAGTTGAAGAAACTGCAAAAATAGAAAATCTAATATCCTTTGCCATCAACGAAACCCCACCTCAATCCCCTTAAATCCAAAGGAATGAACTAGAGATAGCTCCACAACTATCTACTGAAGAACCCCACATGGTTGTTGATGAACAGGCCCCTCTAGAGGTACCTATTCAGAAGACAAACATTGGCATACCGGCACTCTCAAATTTCACTCAACCGTCAACATTTATTGCCTCTGAGCCAGAGACTTCAATAGAGGACCATTTCAGATATCTCTACTGTTTGTTCAGTCTAGAACTACTCAAGTTCTTCCTCTGAATCCAAGAATCAGGGAAAACGTGGAAGAATATGAGCAGAGATTTATCAGAGATAAGACCAGTCCAAGAGCAAGTGTTCTCTTAAATTTCCATATCACAAAGATAAACAAAGTCTCTGAAAAGACATTTGCCTACAACAAAATCATCTACAGACATTATGAGGTGATTCGCTCTGATGGGAAGGTTTATGAGTTCAATGACAATGATCTCGTAAATCTAAACCCTTATGATCTGCCTCATCTCTACGCCTACTGCTCAACAAAATATGAACAAGGAAAGGCATTCAGAATGGGTCTATACGAAGTCAGGCGTGCTATTGAAGCTCATGTCAAACTAAGGGACAAATTTGATTTTCAGATTGCTCTAAATTTGGGATAAGCAAGACTTAGAGTTACTGAACCAGTAGAGACAATTGCATATCTGAACAAATATAAGACTGGTTCAATAATCGCTGAGCCTCTGGGATTTGTCTACAGATTCAATCTTATCAAGAAGATCTTCCTGGTTTTAGAGGTGGACAAATATTCATATGAGACTTTGAGAGGCATGCTAAGAATGATACATGTGAAAGAAGAAAGACACAAAGCTGACCTATTGGCGAAACTAGACTTGGAAATTAGCTCATTGCTTAACTTCAGAGAGCTCATTTTGAAGTTCCATAGGATCTGCTCTAGTGATAGGTGTTAGTTCTGTTCTTTTATTTATTTTTGTTTTTATCTTCTCTGCTTGTAATTTCTATCATTTGAGAAGTAACATTTAAAGAGGATGACTTTCTCCTCTTCGCTTTTTAGATTAAATTTTTATTTCTACCATTTGGCAATTTTTTATTTTCAAAACTTAGGGGGGATATTGTTAGCCCCAAATCAGTAAAGTAAAAGTATTGAAAATATCCCAAGTCTTCCTCTGAAGGAAGTCAGAGACTGCTGCCAAGAAAGCCAAGTCTAGCTCTGAAGTCAGTTCAGAGATAGACTCTTCAGCCAAGAACAGATCAGAGATAGCTTATCAGAGATAGCTTCATTAGAGGTCTATGTCAGAGCTCTGAAGACACTCTCTCTGAAGAACAAGCTAAAAAGTTTTACAAGTGTTGACAGAAGAACAGATGACACTTCATTAGTGATAAGATTTACTTTTTAGTGTAGGTCACTGTTGATAAGGCTACTTTTTAGAATAGGTCAGAAGAAATAAGCCTCTCTCTAATTGACAAGCCAAAATCAACCCCTGTTGATAAGGCTACTGCTACTTTCTATAACTGTGAAAAGATTGGACACTTTGCAAGTGAGTGCAAGTCAAAGAAAGTTTTCAAACCTTCTACCTCAAGGAAAACCAGCGATAGCAAATACCTTAAGATGAAAGAAAAATATTAAAAGTTGAAAGATTTTAAAAGAAAAGGTAAAGGTCTTATCGCTGAAGAGCATGACTGGGCTGAATAAGAAGAATCAAGTTCTGATGAAGAGGAAGTCGCTATTCTTTGTCTTATGGCTGAGATTAAAGAAGAAGTGGAAGAATCACCAGAAACTTCCATGAGCTATATCTCATCTCAGGTATTATTCTCTACCAATCCCTCTCTATTTGAAGCTGAGAGAAGTCGCGTTGTTGATGTGCTGACAATTGATCTATACAATGCACTAAATGGCAAAACTCTAGCTAAAAACATAAATATTGATTTAACTTAACATCTAGAAAATTGTCATGAAAAGATCAGAGAACTGACTCTTTTAGAGGAAAGTTTGAAAGATCAAGTCATTGTCAACGAAATCATCAGCATTGAACACGAACAAGCCATAGCTGCTTTAAAAGCAGAAAAGGCACCTGTTGAAGGATGGTGCAAATCCTTAACAAAGATCACTTAGATTATAAGTGCTCAAATCCCTGCCAGTGATAGACCTGGTCTTGGTTTTTGGAAACAACAGGATGAACCTAAAGAAGACAGTTCCATGCTTAAGTTTGGAATGTTTGTCTCTTCTATCCCTGACACCTTTTATGCTCAGTGCTCTATTTCTTCTTCTTCTAATCCCATCCTTGAGGAATTATCAAAAGGGTCTAAGCCTGCAGATAAAGGAAAATCCATTTTCCATCCTCAGAAGGCTACCAAGAAAGCAAAACTGAAAGTTCCTTCTGAACCTTCAGTATCGATCTTCTAGCTCTGTGACAGATATCTTTGATATCTGTCCTCCAAAGCTGAAGATTGATCTTAAGCCTAAGAAATCTAAAGAACTGAGAGTTCCTCCCAGATCTTATGCTAAAGGCATTCTTGGAGCTGGCCCTGCTCATCTCAAATTTTCTAATCTTACTACTCATAGTCCTAAAACCACCTTCAAATATAGAAAATGCTATCATTGTGGATTCACTGACCATATTGCTAGTAAATGTACAACTGCCACAAAAGCTGATAAAACAACTAAAGTGAAGATGAATGCCTCCAAGGATGATAAGGTCACCAAAGCTGAGAAATCGACCAAGGTGAAAAATACCACTAAGGTTAAGAAATTAACCAAAGTGAAGGTTACCACTGAAGTTGAATCTTCATTTGTCGTGAAGATTGCTAAACCTTCCATCTCCACTAACCGTACTGGACCCATTGAGAAGTGGGTACCAAACAAAACTTAATCTTCCTTATGTTTGCAGGGATCAAAGGGTATATGGTATCTAGATTGTGGATGCTCTCGTCACATGACAGGACAAAAAGACCTGCTTACTGAATACAAGGAAGAGAAAGGTCCCTCAGTGACCTTTGGAGGAAATGGAAAAGGATATACCCGAGGGTTTTGTGTCCTCGGCAATGGGACAACTACCTTCAGAAGAGTCGCTTACGTAGACGGACAGAAGCACAATCTTCTAAGCATCAGTCAACTATGTGACAAAGACTATGAAGTTCACTTTACTAAGAAAGCATTTTTAGTGATAAATTATAATGGAAAACTTTCTCTCAGTGGTTATCGTATGGAAAATGTCTATGTAAGAGATATGGACTCTACCACCAATGAAAACATATGTTTTCTTTCTAAAGCCTCATCTGATGTCAACTGGCTATGGCATAAAAGGATTTCTCATCTAAATTTCAAAACCCTGAATTCTCTCTCTTCTAAGGAAATGGTCTCCGGTCTTCCTCATCACTCATATGCTAAGGAATCTCTATGTTCAGCATGTGAAAAAGGAAAACAGACTAAGGCTAGTTTCTAATCGAAACAAGCTTCCTCAGTGACAAGTCCTCTTCAACTCTTGCATATGGATTTGTTTGGCCCTATAAATATCCAATCCATAGCTGGAAAGAAATATAAACTTGTCATTGTAGGTGAATACTCTCGCTACACCTGGGTTATCTTTCTTTGCTGCAAAAGTGATACTCCAGAAGAACTGATATATTTTGTTAGAAAGATGGAAGTGCTGAATAATCTTACTGTTCGCTCAATAAGAAGTGATCATGGAACTGGATTCAAAAATAGTTCCCTGAACAATTTCTTTGAGAGCAAGGGAATTTCTCACAACTTTTTCTCTGTAAGAACGCCTCAGCAGAACGGAGTCGCTGAAAGAAGAAACAAAACAATCATTGAAGCTGCCATATCAATGCTCAGCGATTCTCATCTCCCTACTCAATTTTGGGCTGAAGCTGTTAACACTGCATGCTTCACTCAAAACAGATTGATGATAGTAAAGCGATTTGGAAAGATATCTTATGAACTATTTCATGGAAGAAAACCCTCTATCATTTTTCTTCATATCAATGGATATCTGTACTTCATTCTAAACAACAAAGATTCTCTTGTAAAGTTCGATCCAAAAGTTGATGACGGAATATTTCTTGGATATTCTTCCATATCTAAAGCCTACAGAGTTTTCAACAAGAGAAGACAAACTGTAGAAGAAACAATTCATGTCACATTTGACGAAACCCATTCAGCGAACTCTAAACCTATCGTTGATAATGAAGAACTAAATGCTTGGATGTTTTCTCATTATAGAGAAACATAACCTTTCTTCTCAAACCATCAACACACAAATCATCTAGCTGTTGATGATGATCCAAACATCATCCCACCTAATGTTGAATCCACCTCATGGGTCTCAGCTGAGCCTCTAAACGCACTACCTCCATCAAATATGCCTTCGTCTGAAAACCTCTCAAAAAACAATGCTCTGTCTGACACTCAACAGTTAATTGCTGATGAACCTCAAGCTTCTTCATCAGTGAACATTCCTATTGTTGATCCAACTCCTTAAGTGAGCGATCATGCTCCTACTCAGCGATGGACCAAACATCACCCCATAGATCAAATTCTTGGTGATCCCGATGCAGGTATTCAGACTCGACGAAGTTCAGGTAATATCTATCTCTTTGTCAACTTTATTTCTTTAATAGAGCCAAAGAAGACTGATGATGCCCTCAGAGATCCAAACTGGGTCAGCGCTATGCAAGAAGAGCTGACTGAGTTTACTCGAAACAAAGTTTGGAATCTTGTTCCTTGACCATCTGATAAAGTTGTTATAGGCACCAAATGGGTGTTTAGAAACAAGTTAGATGAACATGGAACTGTAACCCGCAACAAGGCTAGACTTGTTGTTCAGGGATACAGACAAGAGGAAGGCATAGACTATGATGAAACCTTTGCCTCTGTGGCTAGGCTCGAAGCAATTCGACTCTTCTTAGCTTATGCAGTTTACAAAGACTTCATTGTATATCAAATGGATGTAAAATCAGTATTCCTGAATAGAAAACTGAATGAAGAAGTCTATGTAAAACAACCCCAGGGTTCTCTAACCCTAAGCATCCAAATTATGTATATAAATTGGATAAGGCTCTCTATGGTCTAAAACAAGCCCCTCGTGCTTGGTATGACACTCTTTCATCTTTTCTTATCTCTGAAAAATTTGAACGCGGTAAAATTGATAATACCTTGTTTTTTAGAAAGATAAAAGGTCACATTATTCTTGTGCAAATATATGTCGATGACATAATATTTGGTTCTACTAACCCATCTCTGTGTACTCGTTTCGCTGAACGAATGAAGAAAGAATACAAAATGAGTATGATGGGCGAGCTAACTTACTTTCTTGGTCTTCATATTAAGCAAACTGAAAAAGGTACTTTTATTAACCAAGGTAAGTATGTTAAAGATATGCTGAAAAAGTTTGATCTAACTCGGAGTTCAGCGATGAAAACTCCTATGGCACCTCCTCTGACATTAAACAAGGATCCAACTGAAAAACCTGTTAATGTCACTGCCTATAGAGGAATGATAGGCTCCCTGCTGTATCTAACAACGAGCTGACATGACATCATGTACTCTACATATCTGTGTGCACACTATCAATCTGAACCTAAGGAATCCAATCTGATCTCCGTAAAGTGAATCTTCAGATATCTAAAAGGATCTCCTAACCTCGGTCTTTGGTATCCCAAAGACTCAGGGTTTGATGTAATTGGATATTCAGATAGTGATTTTGCAGGTTGTAAACTCGATAGAAAGAGCACCACTGGTGGATGTCAACTTCTAGTAGGAAAGCTGGTAAGTTGGACAAGTAAAAAGCAAAATTCAGTGTCCACTTCCACAGCTGAAGTTGAACATGTAGCTGCTGGAAGTGTTGTGCTTAAGTCTTATGGATGAGAAATCAACTATTAGACTATGACCTTCAGCTATCAAAGATTCCAATATACTGCGACGACACTAGTGCTATCGCTATAGCAAACAGTCCAGTACTACATTCAAAGACAAAACACATAGAGATCAGATATCATTTTATCAGAGATCATGTGATGAATGGTGATATTGAACTCCACTTTATCCCCACTGACTATCAGTTTGTTGATCTTTTCATCAAACCTCTTGATGAGACAAGATTTAACTTTCTCATCAGTGAGCTTGGAATGTTGAATCTTGAAGATTGACTCTTCATCCTTCATGCATTATGTCAGTAATACAGAGTTCCCCTTCATCACCTACTCTATGTACAAATATCTTTGACTCTCAGGTATGTTCTCTCTTTTTCTATCACTGAATATCTCATTCAGTAAGACGTTTTTTAAAAATCAAATCTTCAATCACTGATTTTCTTCAAATGATTGAAAGTTTTTTGATAAACAACTCTTATCACTGATATTTCTCGTCAGTGATCCTTTGAAAAGAAAACCTATCTCTGAATTTCCATCAGAGATTCTTTCAAAAAGAAAACCTATCTCTAAATTTTTATCAGAGATTCTTTCAAAAAGAAAACGTATCTCTGAATTTTAATCAGAGATTCTTTCAAAAAGAAAACCTATCTCTGACTTTTCTTTAGAGATACTTTCAAAAAGGACAAATGAAACGTTTTTTTTGTCTCTCCTATGACGTCATTTGAATCGAAAATCCACGACATGCCTTTTTCCTTGACATGTTCATCCGTTGCCCTTCTATCCAATCAACTTCGTAAGACGTGTCCATGTTATGATGAGCATTTATTTTGCCGCCTCATTCTCTCTCTCTCTCTCTCTCTCTCTCCTCATATAAAAAAATGCCTTTTTCATTCTTATCTTTTAATGCTCTCTTAAAACTTCCTAAGCAAGTAAAAATCTTTCAAGGCATTCAAACGAACAAGAACATCATAATCTTCAAATCTTCATATCTTCAAGATTAACAGGTTTTTGTTCTTCCCATCTTCAACGTATTCTTAAAATCCTAAATATTCTATTATTTTGGATTTTAAAATGTTTCTGAAATCTAAAATTATTTCTTTTGATTTTATCTACACTCAAAACATTTGGTTTTTCAACATGTTCTTTCTTCTTCACAAAGAACACTGTTTTACTCTAAAAACAACTTTGTTTTTTCTATGTTTCTTTCTAAATACAGAAACTGGTAAAATTTTAATTGTTTTTAGAATCAAAACCTTTCATTCCACTCTACTTCTTTCTAAATTCAGAAATGGCCCAAGCTGCTCTAGTTGCTTCCAAGAACGTGAAGTTCTCCATCACTGAATCCGAAGTCCAAAAGAACAACCACTTTGCTAGATTGGAATTTGATGTTGAAAAGTACCCACATTTGGTGGACGCAACCCCATTTCTGAAGCAATCTTGCATTGCTTATACTCTCTCCGTGGACCCAAAACCTTCAAAGACTCTTCTCCAACAATTCTGGTTCACAGCTGATGAGACCACTGTGACAAACAAAAAGGGTGAAGTAGTCCCTGCCATCTCCTTCACTACTGAACTTGGTCCCGTACTACTCATTGCTTTTGGTCTCAGGAAGGCTCTGAGATTCCTTTCAAAGAGTAATGCTGGCTTCGACTCTCTTCCTACTGACGCTGAGCTGATCATGTTTCTGGATGACATAGAGTACTCATGGGAAAACAAGCCTCGCTCCAAGATTCCAAACAAAAAGCTGACCAAGATTCAGAAGGAGAAATTGCCTTCCCAGCTAAACTATATCTTCACCCACATAATTCAGAGCATCAGTGGGAAGATAGGCTATCTGGACCAGGCAAGCAAGATGCAACTCCAGATGGGTTACTCAGTGATAGCCGGTAAACACTACGACTATGCTGGCGCAATCTTTGACGAACTTAAGTCGAAGATTCAGAAGACGGAGAGGAATCCCAAGATCCCATACATGTGTTTCATCTGCGCCTACCTACACTTCCTATACCCTGAGAAGTACCCTACTTCCAATAATGGTACTTTCTCAAAGGTGGGTCAACAAACGCTTGAGATCAAGCCTGTCGACAATGAGGTAAGTACTTCAACCCTACATTCCCGCCTCTCTCTCCATTCTTCTTCTTCAGCGGCCACGTAGGAGGTTCCTTCTTCTACTATCCCTGCCGCTACCACGTCTCAAAAACGACAATCAACTGATCTCTCTGGTCCCTCTAAGAAGGCCAAAAAGACCATGGAGTCAACCCCATCGGGAACTATACTTGAAGTAGTTTCTCAACAAACTACTTTAGATGCTTTCGTGGGTATCTCCTCCACAACTACTGCTACAACTTCAACCATGTCAGTGATGACAACTGCTGACACTGTACCATTAACAACCTAAATTTCCTCAGTTCCTCAACACCAATCAACTGAGGTAATTTCCAATGCTCTCTGAAATTCTTCTATCCCCATTATTCCTTCTTCCACTGTTTCTTTGGTAAATAACACACCCATTATTATGCAGCAACCTCCTGTTGCTGTATCCATAGGACCTGATAATCAAAATTTTGAAGGAGATATGCAATTCTTCAACATGTTTGACATATCAGCTACTCCTCCACCCAAATACACATCTCCCATCTCTCCATATAAGACTGAGCAACATTTAGCTCAACCATTAACTTTTCTTTCAGGTCCTAATTTGGGAACAATTGACGCTCATGTCAACTAGCTTGCAGACATAGTGGATACTCTTTCCACTTCCCTGAATGAAACCACCAACGCTGTCAATCAAGTTGGTGAGGAGATGAAGAGGCTGACAACTGCCTCCACCTCCAAAGCTGAAGCCTCTCAAATCACGACTCTTCAAGAAGAGATCGTCAAAGTCAAGGAGGATTTGGTTGTCAACCACCAACAAACTTAACTCCTTCAGGGACGTTTTTGATCCCTTGGAACTGAAGTATGGGGTCTCTCCTCAAAAATAGAAGTATGGGGTCTCTCCTCAAAAATAGACTCATGCACTGCTATACTTTAGCAAGTCCTGACAAAGCTGAATGAACCAACTCCAACGCCAACACCTTCCTTCACAGAGAACGACCACACTTCAATGAATATAGCAGTTGAATTTATTCATCAGGCTACTTCAGATATACCTGTCATTGAAGGTCGTTTGGAATGCTTAGAGGCTGAAGTCCGTTCTCTGGCCACTACTAAAGTTGCACCAGCCTCTAATGAACTCCCTCTTGTGCATAATGAAAAAGAGTCGGAGATAACACTCGAAGAAGAAAATACTGGAGCAGCTACAGCTGAGGTTCAGATGGAAGAACCTCCCTCTCATTTTGAGGGGGAGAAGGTCGTTGATCAAGCCCCTCCCTCTTCTGCACTAGCTCAGATTCTCAATGAAGAAGAGGAAGAGGAGGAGGATGAGGAAGATGATGATGACCTTGATATTCATGATCAAGAGAAAGACCTGCCTGATGATGATGAGGATGATGATGAAGAGGACCAATCTTTCTGGTTCTCACCAAACGTCTCATCAGCGACAGCTTCAAAAGGAGTTATCATTCATGAAGCAGGGGGGAGAAGTGAAACAACTTCAGATGCTTCATCCCAAGGCAAGCAGAAGGGAATAACTGTCGAGGAAAATCTGAAAATTGTTTCATCATCTGAGGGGGAGAATCCTTCTCAGGTATATCATTCCATCATACCACTCTCCTTCTATACCTACCACACCCCTCTCTCATTCTAAGCCTTTATCTATCTTCTTCCTAAATAAACACTAACTTTTTTCTTCTTTTTGATCATTCAGTTCTCTCCCCTGCTTAAGGGAACTGAACTCCAAATAATCCTAGCCTCAACAGCTGAACACCAAATAATCCCAACCTCATTCAGTGAGGTTGATGATGAAGAAGAAGAAGAAGAAACCCTGCACCACCCATGAAGGCCCTCTAGACCAGCTCAATGGTCAGAGGAGAAATTAAACAGAAGAACAGAGATGATCTCTCAACTGGAGAGTCAACGGCTAAAGATCCCTCTTCAAACTCCATCTACAGAGCTCGACTTCCTAACTGAAGCTGAAATTGAAGAATCTGTCAAAGCTGAGAAGCTGATCGCTGAATGTCAAAAGGATGCAACTCTAGCTCTCAAGATTCAGTCTTATCAGATCAAAGACAAGATTCTAAAGAAAAATCTAGTGGAAGTTCAGGTTTCTCTACTAAAAGAATTGAAGAGGAGCGCTCAAAAGAAAATGAGGTCAGCGATAAAGAACTTGAATGGTGTAAACAAAAAATCGACTATCGCTCTGACCCGATGAAGATCATAGCTGTTGTTATCTCTGGAAGAAAGAAGAAGGACCGAACATCTGTAACAATGGAGATAACTAGAGAGGATGGAAGCTCAAAGAAAATGTTCGTCTCAAGACTTGAAAGCTTCGGCTACATGGAATGGTTAGAGTTTAAAGATGCACTAAAGAAATCTAAGTCAACTTACAGAGGTTATGTTAAAGGGATTAATGATGCTCTCATCAACAGAGTCCCTGTTGTATTAAAGGTGTCGTCTGCTCTTCCTTCTAAGCCAAGGAAAATCAAAAGAAATCCTGCCTCCTCCTCTTATGAAAATGTCGCTGCAATCAGAAATGACACCTCCATCAAATTTTCAAAGGAAGCACTGTTCGGGCCTCCTCCTGATCTCTCAGTTTTGGATCTATCCCTACCTCCTGGTGGAACATTCCTCCCAGGGCAAGTGCTAAAAAATCCTTTTGGAGTCTTCTTCAATGATGATGAAGGACACCTCATATTCCAAAGAGTCTCTGAGATTCCTATCTTTCCTCTCAATCATCTCAAGGATCTCTTGTGCTTATGGGGTACCTACTCTCCTCTAGCTGAACCGATCATAACAATCATTAGAAAAGAATCAACTGATCAAATGCAAAAAGGAGAAGAAGTACCTAATTACATGATCAAGGTCCTACAATCTCATCTAGATAGCTGATAGATTATTTTCTTACCTCTTGTAATCTATTACCTAGACTTACAGTAGTTAGTTCTTCACTTGTATTTTATATTTTCATCTCTCTTGTAATTCTTTCTTCAAATTAATGAAAATTCAGTGAAGTACTTAACTCTATCAATACTGTAAAAGATCCCTCAAAATAGTAATTGGGATGCGTATGTTATGAGTCCTAATTATTCCTCATTTTGAAATAAAAGTAATTTTCTTCTTAGTTACTTTGTCATTATCAAATAGGGCGAGATTGTTGATCCATACTCTCTCAGTGATTTGATAACGAGCGTTTTCTATACTTAGTGAAAATTACGTTTAATATTATGTATTAGTGTTTCATCACCATCGATCATGATATGTCTGTTGAGTTATCACTGATGATCTCTTTTGTAAACATTCATATGTAAAAGTGTTTCACTATCAGTGATCAAATACTGACTATGTTCAGTATCGTTGATGAATTCTCATGTAAACAATTAGACGTAATCCCTGAAGACAAGTTTCACGACAAAAGATGTTCACTGCTGAATCGAAGACAAAGCTGTTGAACAAAGACAAGTCTACTCATGAACTGATGCAGATATCAGTGCAGTAAAGACAAATCTACACACGCAAAGAAACCTGAGGAAAAGCTTTAGCGATAGTTGAACTTCTTTGTATCTCTGAAGGAAGAGATATTCAGCGATCGATGATCACTTAGCTTATGATTCAAGTCTCTTTTGTCTTACCCTTGCACACTTGTACAATCTGTCAGAATGGACATACCTCTACAGCAATTCGTATAACAACTCTGTCAACTACACTGTTCATCATACGGCCGAAAGCATGTCTCCTAACGTCAGACCCATGCAGCCAATCAATGAAGGACACGTGTAAAGTACTCTGTCATGCATTTAATGCATAAGGTATAAATAGAAAGAACAACACTCCATCTGAGAGCAGTCATCATATTTCTAAATATATAAAAACCCTTGTTTTCTATATTCTCTATTTCTAGTGAAACCATCTTAGTGATTCTTACGCTTGTTTAGATTAGGTTTTACTTAATCTTATTCCGCAACAGACTTGTAAATTGTGTTTCGATTTATCAATAAACAATTTATTAAATTTTAAAATTTTGTGTTTGTATTCAACCCCCACCCCTCTACAAACTTGTTAAGCACCTTCGGGACCAACAATATCTAGAAAGATATTACATGACACGACACGACCACCAACGGTCGCCCGATTGAAAAACAAAAGTACAAAAAATTATAAAAAGCTAAGGAGCCTTTAGCTGCTCCTGCTCCTGTTGTTGGGGTCGACCGTAGCATTCCCACCTTTGGGGGCAACCTCCCTCGACTCGACCTCTTACTCGTCTTCGAAGTCAAGGTCCCTCTCGTACCCAACGACCTCCAGAAAGAAGGCTACTTCGCCTTCTGCCGATGCCAGGGGATTTTAACCCCTAAGTGGCGTCTCATCAAGGCCACCCGAACCTTGAGATGGGTAACAAACCTCGATAGACTTCACCCTTTCCTCAAAACCGGCGATCTGCTTCTTCGCCGCCATTTTAGCTTTAAAAGCCTTGAATTCTTTTTTATTAGCAGTCAAGGCTTCCTTAGACATTTTTAGCTCTACCTCTACCACGGACGCGCGATCAAGGGTCATACTTAACTGCTCCTGAAGTTCTCCCTTGTCTCGATACGACTCCTCAAGATGGATAACGGCAGTGTCCAGACGTTCAGAGTATTCTTCATGCTCGGCTTCGGCGGATTTTGCCATCACCTCTGCCTCCGCGGCCTCAGTCAGAGCCGCCTGCTCTTTGGCTAAAGCAGCCGAAACTATCCTCTTTACCCTCTCAAAGAGGGTATTGAGGACGAGTCCCGCCTCGAGCGTCTGCGCAAACACACGACATGCATCAGGTCGTAAGATTTCGAAGAAAAAAAAACCTTACACCAAAAGGTGTTTACCCTAAAGGAAATCCCCGTGACGTGAGCTCCAAAGTCGTCGACCGACACATCCTTGTAACGATCGTGAAACTGTGGCAGCAAGAACTTTCCCAGATGTGGGAAAATCGCCTCCCAACTCAAATTATCAGACGACATAAAATCGCTTGGTAAAGAGAAGTTCACCGGCATTTGATTTGGATCCACCTCCACCTGAGGGCCTTTCCCCTTATCCTACGACAGAAGAGATTGGCCTTCCACCCTAGCCGGTGGAACTTGCGGGATCGGCTTCGCGTCCACGACTTGAGGCATCTTCGCCTCCTCTGAAACAACGGCGTCAGAGCCACTGTCCTTCGACGACGGTTCCTTTGAGACCGTCATCAACTTCTTAACCCCCGACCCAGACGTTGGGGGAGCTCTTTTCCTGATTTCTCGCCCTTTGCGGGCGAGCTGGGCAAGGGCCTCTCTTTTTTAGAGACCCGTTGTTGGCTTCGTGGGGGTCAATCCTCATGCAAAACAAAAAAACAGTAAGTAACGTCCATGACTAAAACTTACTTCCCAAGTAAGTGACGTCTTTCATAAAGACTAGACCTTACGAGATCTCACGATCTAAAAGGTGACGTCTAAACGACTAACCCTAAAAGTGATCTTACTATCAAGGGAGACGTCTGGAGACTACACCCTCCCAAAAGAAAACCTTATGATTAAGTGGGGATGTCTAAGTGACCAGACCCACTAATCTCACGACCTTCGGGTGACGTCTTTCTCGACTAGATCCCACAAGGTTTTATAACCGATAGGTGATGTCTGAACGACTAGACCTTATAAACTAAGCTAAGGTTGGAGAGAGACTTACCCGTCATCTGCTCCTCAGGAATCTCCTCACTAGACTCTTCCTCTTCTCTTTCCTCGACCGGCGGAGCAATGAAAGTCCCGAGAAACTGTATCTCGTCGTCGTCCAACGAATCAGGAGAAGCAATAGGAGAAGAGAAACCGATTTATGGAAACGAACAAAAAGCGTTAGGCACTTTGCAAATGCAATAAAAAAAACATCTAAGAGACTCCACTTCTTACCCTCAGTATTCCACCCGGTGGTGATCCAGCGAATGTCGCCGTCTACTGATGACAGGCGACCAAAAACGTACTTCTCCTTCCACTTGCAGTCGTTAATGGACGTCCCCTGAACCAAAGTACGAGCCCCCTATACTTTGAATAGAGGTTGTATCTATGGTTTGCCTCCATCTTGACAGAGTAGGCCAAGAGGAGGTCATTGACATTAAAAGGCGATGCCCAATCAGCTGTCAACCATTCGACAACTTGAATGATACACCAAAATTGGGGCATTATTTGCCCCGACGAGAGGTCAAAAATCGATAAGAACGATCTCGACAAAGGTGAGAAAGGCCACGAAAACCCAATTTCGAATGGGTACTCGTGTAAGACGAAATACCCACTTGGACATTGCTTCGGTCTCAAGAGAATCGGAGGACACAGGAAAACCTCCCCCAGTACCTGGGTCAGGGACCTAAAAACGTCAAGTTCGTCATCATTAGTGATGACACCGACATGGTCCAACGACATTGTAGACTTAGGATCAGCTACTGTAGCCTTGTAGAATTCAAACGCGTCCTAGTTTTTCCTAGGCTTCCTAGTCAAAGTCTTAAGACACATGGGGGAGTTAGAAGATTGTACCTTAAGACGAGCTCTAGACCTCAATCGTCAAGGGAAGACATTCGTCTATCTCCTTTGAAAAGTGTAAAAGCTCTTTCTCTCTAAAGGTTGATCGTGTAAAACGGAAAGGATTTTGCCGAAGTCGATATTTATACTTGATTCGGTGTCAGGACGAATCGACAGATGGTCGACAACTGTCATAAAACATTCACACGCCAACCGTCAGATGAATGACACTTGTCCCTACGCCTGACACCATGTGTCCGACGTCTCCATGACGTCACAACCTTTATGTGGCAGCACACTTTCCCACACGAACCCTTCCGTTTTTGAGAAACTGATTCGGTTACATTTGTCGACACGTGTCCAGTCCGGTTACAAAAATTCAAAAGGTCGACTAGCCTCCTAATTTTCGAATTTTTGGGGCAAACTGTTTGGGGAAAATTTGATAAGTCACGACCGACTTAAGAAAACCAAACGTCTCTAGTCTAAAGACCATTTTTGTATTAAGATAAGTCTTGACCATAACACATACCGAGGACCATAGTCATCACCTATGACGATGGTCGTAAATTTCTCTCGACCGCTTCCAGGAAGTCAATCGATGACTCCAATATAGCGACCTCTGTAACGTTACTAATGATTATGACATTTATTATCCACGATCATTTTTCTTTTATGGTTCTTTATGACAGGTTTTAAAGCACATAATGGCCAACGGATATAACGGATGAACATCATCAAGATCAATCATTATCAAGACCGTTGGACATTCAATGCTCATTTATGACGACCAAAACCTATATATATATATATATATATATATATATATATATAAGGCTTGAAGAATCATTCAAAGGACACACGGAACAACACAAACTAGCCTGAATCCATCTTCCCCACTCAATTTACTTCCTCCTAAGCAAGAACTCTTGACTAAGTGCTCTAATCACACGATGAATTTGTTAGGACACAGTCTCATTGGATTCAAGATCATCCAATACGAAGATCGTAATCTGAAGTTAAAGCTGACAAGTCACTCTCAACTATAGTCTAGGGTCTATCTTGTAATAATAGTCAAAGTTATGTTTTAGTATTTTAATTAGTTTAATTAGTTATTAGTTTATTATTATATTAGTTTTAATATAATATCTAGATATTATTAATATCTAGATATTATGTTTATTTGTTAGATATTGGTTGTTGGGCTCTCAACATCAGACCACACAATCCACACACACAACAAATATTCAAAGTGTAAAGAGAGAAAACAAAAAGAGCTTAAACTCAAGAACTCAACCGTGTAATCATTGTTTATAATCTAAACAGGTTGGTAATCGTTATTGTTTTGTTGTTTGATTTATCTGGTAACGATCAAGGACTCACAATTGGTATCAGAGCTGATCCAGATTCAAAATCAAAAATTTTTACTCTCTGTGTTCTTCATTTTTGAAGAACACTGTGCAATAGATCAAAACTTGATTTTGTGGTTATTTTCGAAATCAAAAGGTTGTGTATTGTTGTTGTTGGTAAGGAGCATAAACTGTCAAAATTTGGTGCTTTAAATCGACCTCTAGTTGGGTTAATTTTAGAGTTGCAGGTTGATTTAATCGGAGAAGACGACGTATCGGTCTTAAGCGTACCGGTCGAACCTTATTTTTTACATTCTATCGGTCTTAAGCATTCGACCGGACTCTTGCAAATACCGGTCGAAGATCATTTTTTATCGGTCGAATCTCACAAACTTTTGGTATCGGTCAAACACTCTCCGGTCAAATCCCACTTTGTACCGGTCGAATATACTTTTTTTATCCGGTCGAATTTATTTTTTTTATCCGGTCAAAGTAAACCTCAATTCCGGTCGAACCCCACTTTTCCACTACACTTCCCCGGTCTTACCTCTATCTCTTCCGGTCAAACATCTTAATCCGGTCAAACACCACAAACTATCCAGTCAAAACCCACAGCCCCAACTCACTTCCGGTCTTCATCCAATCCCGGTCTAACACATATTTATCCGGTCAAACCTACAAATCATTTCAAATCTCTTCCGGTCTTCCATTTCTCTCGGTCTTCACCTTCCCGGTCAAACATTTCAAACCCACTTTCACCTACACTAGAATTAATTCGGTCCACTCACACCCTCACGTGATCACTCTCACACTTTCCACTCACCTGTTCCACTACACTTTTTTTTATCACACTCTCACACCATCACACGGTCAAACATTTCGGTCCACTTCCACACTTATTTTCTACACATTTAACTTCCACAATTTTCTTTTCTCTCGGTCCAAATTTCTTGTTGACTTCCAATTCTCACATTTCAAATCCACCAATCACATTTAACTCTCATATAAAATTGGTTGTTTATCGGTCGAAAGAAAATTTTACCGGTCGAGCATTTTACCGGTCCAATCATTTTACCGGTTCTTTACATCTTACCGGTCGAACCTCACATTGCGCAATCAACCGCTCGCGCAAACCTTCTCAAAACGCAAAGTATTTCCAGACTTAGAATTTTCTTCAAAATGACATCCAGAGAAGCCCTTGCAATCGGAACTGACACCAAGCCACCAGTTCTCTTTAAAGGAGAATACGAACAGTGGAAGGATCGGTTTCTGAACTTTGTTGACAGACATGAGCTGGGTGTATTCATCAGAAAATCTCTGCAGCAAGGAATTATGATAGTTCCAAGAAGAGTGTTTACTCTTGTAAAGAAGAATGGTGAGAGAGAAGAAAAAGAGCTCCCATTAAATCTTAATGAATACACAAATGAGCAAAGAAAAAGATATGAAGCTGACAGTTTGGCCAAAATGTTTATTCTGCAAGGAATAACAGAGGAGATTTCAAACGAGATCTTCTTTACACTAGAACGTGAAGAGGCTACAGGAAAGCTGTTATGGGAACATATTTCGAAGATTATGATAGAATCATATATGTCATCAAGGGTTAAGGTAATGGAAGCTGAGAACTTTGAACTTAAAAGAAATATTTCTGAATTAGAAGCTCAAATACAGAAGCAAGCGTCTGTAGAGATGAACGGGGAGAAGTTCATGAGCTTGGAGTGTGCAAACACTGATCTTCAACAGAAACTATCAGACTTAAATCAAGAGTTTGTCAAGGTCAAATCTGAGTTTGAACAGGAAAGTTCAAAGTTTGCACTGAAGTTCTCAGTATTTTCCAAAAAGTGTGGTGAAGAGAAGAAGACTCTTGAGCTTAAATGTTTAATGCTTTCTCAAAAAGTTGAAGACTTTGAGAAAGTAATCATACTGGAAAGAGATCAGTTTGCCAAAGAGAGGAAGGCAAATGATCTGAAGGGTGCTAAGAAGGGTTTCGAAGAAGAAAGAAGCATCCTTGAAGCTGCAATTAGGAAGCTTAATGCAAAGCTATCTGAATTATCTAAGCTTGCACAGAAAGAGAAGAAGAAGAGGTCCGAGCTTGAGACGAAGATTGACCTTCTTGTCAAAGAACGAAACAACTATTCTTCAAAGGTTAAAGAGCTTGAAAAGGTTATTTCAACGGTGGTGGTGACTGAGCGCAAGACTCCAGAGTCAATTGTCCACTCACCTAGAGATGATTCTGCTGATTCAGAATGTTCATTCAAGTCAGCTGCAAGCTCATATCAGAAACCTGTTTCTTCAAAGAGGTCAGTGAAATCTTCTAATCATATTCGGAGTACTAATCTTTTCTATGACAGAAATATAGATAGTTCAGGTACATATCAACGAAGAATGTGCTACCAAGAAGAAGAACTGGTCTGGAACAGGAAACCAGTTAAAGAAGAGCTGAAATATAAAAACTCATGTGTACATACGCCGATAACCAAGAAGAACAATGCGCTGAAAGGTAAACCTGATTTCGTCTACACGAGAGATCAATTAATCAGGTTATCAGGTAAGAAATTTTATTGTGCTTATTGTCGTACACATGATCCTGTTCACAAGACAAGTGACCATTACTGGTATGGTTCTTATTCCATTACCCCCATACGAACTGCTAACACAGCAGGACCCAAATTCAAGTGGGTACCAAAATCTAAATCTGTGTTGCAGGCACCCAATGTTTAGCAAAACATGTGGCTTCTGATTACAACAGATCAGAACCCGTACCTCAATAGAGAAAATGGTTCTTGAGTAAGACAGCTCAAGACTCGAACTTCAAAGACAAGACGATGGTTTCTGAACACGTCTATTCAGAACCCGTGCTTAAAAAAAAAAAAAAAAAAAAAAAAAAACGAAGGCTTCTGAATACTTCAGTTCAGAACCCGGACTTCAATGTCAGAACAAAGGTTCTTGAATAACATACTTCAAGACCCGCACTTCAAAGAAGAATGGTTCTTGAGTAAATCAGCTCAAGACCCGGACATCAATGTCAACAACGACTTCTGATTATGTACAGACCAGGACTCGTTCTTCAAAGATCAAAAGAACTTACTCCAATGCTGATATGAGAGATTGTACTCCGATACTCCAACGAGGAAATCAATCTTCAAGGGGGAGTACATATTTATTTCTGAAATTTTAAATGCATATATTTTCAAATGATAATTTTTTCAAATGCATAATTTCAGGGGGAGTAAGAGAAGTTATTTGTTTGACTGCTTTTTGTCTTTTTAATTTAAGTGAATAAATTTGCTTTGACTTAGACTTAAGACTTTTGCAGAATTTTTGAGAAGAGCTTACACGTTCATATCTTTATGACTTACAGCAAAGCTTCATGAGATATAAGATCAAACTTTAAGGTATTACCTTTCATCTTAATCTCCAATATGGTTGAAAGAAGGACAACTTTCAATCATTGAAAACATCGTTCTTAAACGTTCAAACCACTTCCCGATTTTTCATTCGATTTTATATTTTGGGAGTGTACTTTAAATGTTTTACATAAGCTTAATCGACAAGCTAAACCTTTTTGAGCAACTTATTCTTTAAAAGTTATACGGAATCAGTGTGCAAGAACTAAAACGCCTCGTTTGATATTTGCATAAGTTCCTTTTGCTTCTGATCAAATGAAGGAAATTCTTTGAAATCACTTCAACTTCTATGGAATCATGTTAACCTATGATTTCTACCCATGAAGTTAATCCTTAGTGATTGAGTGAGTGTGTCAAAAGAAATGAGTGTAGATTGGATAATGAGTTTCAATGCCAAAAGAGTGAGCTTAATCTTTAAAAGAAAGAGCGTGTGAGATCAGAGTTAAAAGAATATCAGAACTCTGCACCAACTTTTTCTAGACGGGCAGCCACATTTCTAGTGTTTTACAAATCTTTGGTGAACATTATTGAAACAGGCAACTAGCCCATGCCAACTCTTGAATTACCCCACCAACTACTCATTTTCTACTCAATTAGAAAGTGTTTCACTTTCTAAGGGGACGCAGCACATATGCTATCTGATTTTCACTTGGAAAATCTGGATATAGAAAAGAAGGAAGTCTGCCCCACCTTCGCACTTCACTCATGCACATTGAGTCTGTGTTTAACTTACTGTTGTCTCAGTGGTTTACACATTTCGAGCCTTAAAAGCAATCATCAGTGCTTAATTCTTTCTATCACAAGCACGAACACACAAGGAATTAGTTTCTTTGTCATAACGTTTATAGAAACTGCCTATGTGGTGTTTCGATGATTAAATGGAAGCCCTGGGGGAGTCAACATCAAACAAATCCTTTCCATTGTGTATTCGTTACACACAGTGACTTAGTATTACTGATAGGCATTCTAACTGATTCATTAGTTGATTCAGGTGTTACACGACTAATTTGTCTGGATTTGTAAAGATCTAGATGAATATCTTATGAATTGACGGATCAGAGGCTACGAATCAAAGACCTTTCTTGTCAACAAAGTTTTGAAGATATCGATGCTCAATCCATCAAAAAGGGGGTAATCATCGTTTATAATCTAAACAGGTTGGTAATCGTTATTGTTTTGTTGTTTGATTTATCTGGTAACGATCAAGAACTCACAGAATTGCTGCAAGCTTACGAATTACTTGTTTCTGTTTGTAATATTGTCATTTGTACTTTCGATCACTCATTCTAAAGGACGACGTCCCTGTTTGACATCCATAGTGCACTTGACGATCTCTGCTATTGTCTGCGGTTTTTACCGTCGATGGGGTTTTCTGCATCACCAAATTCTTTGTCTCTTATTTACTTTTATTTTCTGTCGTACGATTTGACTATTAGTCGCTGACTTTAGTCGCAGATGTTTGAGAATAGCCGATGAAAATCCATTCTTCAACTTTTAGATTAAACTTATTCAAGTTTTCGTTGTCGTTAAGCACATAGCACCTGCATCCAAAAATATGGATATTTTTAATGCTTGGTGTTCTATTATTTATTAGAGCATATGGCGTTTTACCGAAACGGCGATGAATGATCGAGCGATTTTGCGTATAACATGCAGTCGAAACAACCTAGCCCACAGAAATAGAGGTAAGTCGGATTGGCTAAGCATCGTACGTGCAGCCTCAACTAGAGTCCGATTTCTTCTTTCAACTACCCCATTCTGTTCAGGCGTTCTTGCAGCAAAATAATGATGTGTTATCCTGACCGATTCGAGATAATCTTCCACTGTTTTGTTTTTGAATTATGTGCCATTGTTTGTTCTGACCAGTTTCATTGTTCATTGCATGTTCACTTAGACACTTTTTAGGAACGAGATGATGACATCGGGAGTCTCATCTTTTGACCGTAAGAATTTTACCCAAGTGTAACGTGATTAATCATCCACTATCACCAGAACATATCGCTTGCCATTGATGCTCTGTGTACGTATTGGACCACATAAGTCCATGTGCAATAACTCCAAGGATTCGTTTGTATTCGGTTCAAGCTTAGGCTTATGTGAAGCTCTTTTCATCTTCCCGTTCTCACATGCGTCACATAGATTTTTTTTCATATCGCAGCATCAGGCAATCCTTTGAGTAAGTTTCCTTTCACCAACTTGTTGATGTATCTGAAGTTGAGATGAGAAAGTTGTGTATGCCACAACCAGCTTTGTTGCATAGAATCTTTTGAGAGTAGACACACAACGCTTTCATACTTCACATTGGACAGATTAATCGTGTAGATATTTGACTTTCGAGTAACAACCAAGAGTTCTATTCCTTCTTCTATTCATACACAACATCTCTTGGCTTTGAAATTAACCTCTAAGTCTTTGTCGCAGAACTGTCCAATGCTGAATAAATAGTGTCCTAGTTCTTCAATGTAGCTCATCTTCTTTATCGTTATGTTCTATTGAACAACATCGCCATATCCCAGTATTGGCGAAAAATGATCATTCCCGAAATGCACATTGCCGCAAAACTTCTCTGTATATTTAATGAAAATATCTTTTCTCCCGGTCATATGCTTGGAACAGCCTGAATCCAAGTACCACATTTGATTGGTCTGCACAAAAGAACTCATTCAACAACTAGTTTAGGTACTCAGTTGTAAATGGGTCCTGTCTAGTTAGTACAAGATTTTGGCACCCAATGAAATTTGGGTCCTCTTTTCCTTCTAAAACCATTTGATATATTCAAATGATATATATGATAAGAATCAAACTAATTATCAGAATAATGACGATCAACAAAATCATTTCTTTCACATGTAAAACATAGAATATGATCATGAGATAATTGAATCAATTGCTTTATTGTGTAAATCTTGCACGGAACTACAAGTTTTTGTCTATTCAAAGCAAATTGACCAACTACATCTGTACAAACATCTATTATTCTATTACATTTAATAATAGGAAATGACTTTGCCGACTCCTCATCTTTCTTTGGTCTCCACTCAAGTTTCACTTCAGTTCTTTTATATCTCATATCTGAAACAAAAGATTTATACTTGTTAGAACTATGAGGTTTTAGAGTTTGTTTCTTCTTAGAATTACCAATGCTGTTACGTTTATCTTAGTGCTTCTTCTTTTTCTTACATTTAGCATAGTAAGCACTTACAGGAACTGTGTCACCAACCTTAGTTGATGATTCACCAACTTTAAACACCCTAGGTAATTCATTAGAATTAACAACAAAAGTAGATTGATTTGGATGTTTTGTATTAAAGTCAAACTTATCCACAAATTCATCAAAACATTCCTCGGAGTTTAAGAAATCAACTTCATCAAGTAGATCATCATTATCTGTTGAAGTTAAATTGTATTAAAGATTAAAAGAGGGTCTAAAGTGTAAAAGGTTGTAAAGTTTGGGTGTTTACTTTGTAATTGTTGTAAAGCCAATGGGTCATGTTGACCATATATATAGGAGATCAAAGTGTTTGTAATTGTAACATAGAGAAAGAACACACACACCCATACAGAGTAAGAACACCATAGAAACACACACACACAGAGCTTATTGAATATGCACTAAATAGGTATATTACTTGATGTAGATTGTGATTGATCAATAAACAAAGTGTTTCTAAATCAATTGTGTTTTGAATGTGAGTTAGAATCTGGAACAACATTTGGTATTAGAGCTTGGGAGAATGATTTGTGCACCAATCCATCAAATTTGGTCCAAAATGATGAAAATTTGAAGAAATTTGAAGAAAATATCCATTTTGTAGTTCGAAGATCTCAAATGGGTTATGCATTTCTAATTCGTTTTTGTGTTTGATTTTGATTGCAAAACGTGTCTTCAATGTTATATTTCATGTTTGCGTCAAAAAGTTTTCAAAAATGTGTCAAGAGTTGAGGAATTTGATGATTTTTGAAAATTTTGTGTTCTTGAGAAAAGTTCACTGTGAAAATTTTTGAAGTTTGATTTTGAAATTTAGTGATGATTTGATTCGTTTATATGCAAGTTTGTTTCTAAAAAATGTTTTTAGATATGAATCAAACATTGTTTTCAAGTTTTAATCATTGAATCGAAGTATTGAAAATTTTTCAACTTTTTGTGTTTTTGAGTGTTCTTGATAAAAAGTTTCAAATCTAAGATTTTGATCCAAATTTTTTGATGAGTTGTTTTTATATTGTGTTTTTATCTCGCCAGAAAATCGTTTTCGCCGGAGCTTAATCACGTGAAGATACAACATATTTTTCGTTGCATGATTGAGATATTTTCGTGGGGATCGATTGTATCTTGATCAAGAATCATTTTGCAACAAGTTTCATCAAGTTTGGTTGAGTTTTGAAGAAGAAATCATGACTAGAAGTGTACTGATCACGTTGAAGAGGATACTTAGACATTTTCATATACACGTTTGAGAGAAATTGTAGAGAGAGAAAATCTGTAGAGAGAGAAAGCTCAAGATTCATGAAATAAACTTTAGATTTGTGATTGAAATCTTATTGTGTGGACCTTTCAATTGGTTGAAAAACGAAGGAGAAATCGTGTCTCAAAGTTCACTGTTCGAATGGAAGCAGGGTCGGTCCTGAGATTTTGGATGCCCATGGCGAAAGGCAAAAAAAATGCCCCTTTATTACGCAAACGAAAAAACAATTTAAAGGGGTTTGGAACCTAGTCAAGCTAGGCGACTCATCCCCACGCCGGGTCTTTATTAACTAAAGCATTTGAATCACAAACATTCGCATCAAAATCATTTGCATCACAAACATTTTCATCACAAACATTTGGTTGTCTAACAATAAACTTATTTAAAGAACCCCGCATAGATTGAACAATTTTTTTTGTCTTTTTTTTCGTTTTCTATTTTGAGCACCCGAGGGTTGTGATCTAGGATACATTGTTTAAACAACTAAACAAGTAATATTAGTAGAGATCAGAAGGATAACACCTGATTTAGTTGAAATTGCCAAACTTGTTGTTGAACTCTAGAAGTTGAATAATTATAGTAGCAACTCTAATTTCTGCAACCAATAAACATAATAACATTCAGACTCAGTCATTTATTCAATGATTCAATCATTCATGATTTAACCCAAATACCCAATACAATAACCCTAAATGTAACTCAATCTGTAAAGTAAAATGTAAAAGAAAACACTCAAAAATCAAAAATCAAAACAGTAAATAATAAATACTAAATAGAGAATCAAATACCTCGATGGACGATGGCTCGATTCGATGTTGCTGCCCCCTGAGAATCTGAGATGAAACGATTCAACGAAAGAGAGCGAGAGCCAAGAGCGAGACTGTGAGATAGAGATAGAGCGAGAGCGAGACTGTGAGAGAGAGACAGAGTTTCGATTGAGAGAGCGAGAGCGTGAGAGAGAGACAGAGAGTATTGAGAGAGTGAGAGCGAGAGCAAGAGCAAGAGACCAAGAGTCGTTCGATTAGAATTTATAGGGAGCCAGGTAGGAAACGAAATAATTTTGAAGCGTCAGTGTAGTACAGTAGTAGCCTAGTAGGAGTCCGTTGGCTGGCTTATAACAGTTCAAAAAATTAAGGCCCAAGCCCAAATAAACACACACACACACACACACACACACACACACATATATATATATATATATATATATAAACTTGGGCTTAAAATATGATGCCTTATAGATTTTTGATGCCCTAGGCCATCGCCTCACTGGCCTAGGCCCAGGGTCGGCCCTGAATGGAAGGGATGATGAACAGTAACTTAACGAACCTTCGTTATGTCTGTTAAGTTTGTGACATTTTGGTCCTTGTCCGTTAAGTCTGTTAATTTTGTAACAATTTCAGTCCATTTCTTTGTTAAGTTTCGTTAGTTTGGTTAAACAATTTTAATAATTGTCAGTTTTAGTCCCTATAGTTGATAGTTTCATCTTTTGTCATTTTTAGTCCTTCTAGTTTGTAAGTTTAGTGTTTTTGCAATTTTAGTTCTTAGCCTTTATAATTTTGTGTTTTTGTCGTTTTTAGTCCTCGTTTCTTTGTTGAATCTTAGTAATTTTCATTTTTAGTCCTCATTTTTTGTGTTAGTTTCGTATTTTATCGGTTTAGTCCCTATTTTCATATTTTTCTTCATTTTTAGTCAAAGTTTCATTCCTTTTAGTATTTTTTTTGTTGATTTTTTGTTTGTATCGTGTTTAGTCCCTGCTTTTCATTTATTTTGCATTTTTAATCTTTTTTGTGTCAGTTTTTGCTATTTTATCTGTTTTTGAGCTTATCTGATTTATTTTTCATATTTTTGCAGGTTTGGAGATTTAAAGTCAAATTTTTTCCGCGCTGATTTTTCAGAATTAATTTTTGGAAGACAAATTTATGATTTTTTTCTCTGATTTTAATTTTCTGAAAATATTTCTGATTTTAATTGTTGTATTCATATTTTTTAAGAGTGTGCACATAATTCAACTTCTAATCGATGTTTTCTTTTAACGATCACATCTTTTACAAATTTCAAAATGCATTATATTGATGAGAAGGGAAATATGGTCTTAACTAAGAGAGACCGTGCAATTACGTACATGCCTGAAATACATGCACTGGAAGCTGAAAATGAGAAATTAAAGATTCAGAATTTGTCTTTTCTTGATAAGATTAAGAAACTGAAAGAAAATTCTTCTGTTTTAGATAATAATTTTGTATGTTCAAAATGCACTTTTGATTCTAAAATTAATTTTGCAAAAATAATTACTTCAAAAGAGAAAGAGATTTCTAATCTTCAAATCAAACTGAAGAAATCTGAAGAGAAATCCACAATATTGAGAGCAAGTAGTACAAATAATGTGTGGTCCAAGAAAGAATTAATGCAAAGAGAGATTGATGATCTCAGAACCCGAGCAAACATTGCTGGAGAAAACTATGATGGACTAAGAAAGATAAACTCACAAATCTTCTCTGAAAGAGATCAGTTGAGAGACAAAGTGTTTAGTCTTGAGGTTGAGATAAACATGTTAAAAGAGAAAGACAACTTAAGAGATCAAGAAGAGATAAAGAAGATTGAGAGTAAAAGAAATGGTTTAGACTAGAAAAATGCTGAGTTGAAGACGAAATTTTCTGATTTAGAAGCTCAAATTGCCAAAGATAAGAAAGAAAGAGAAGGATTTGAAAAGGAAAGAAAAGCTTTTGCACAAAAGTTTTCTTGACTTTTCAAGAAAATCTTTTGAAGATAAGAAAACAGTTGAACTTAAATGTACAAAACTTTCTCAACAAGTGTCAGATTTTGAGAAAGTTATCATTATGGAAAGAGATAAGTTTCGAAAAAAAGAAGATAGTTGAGCAAAAGCATGTCGGTGTTTTTAAAGAAATATTTGATAATAGAAAAAGTGTTGAAAAAGATTTTGAAGAACAGAGGAAGGTTTTTGAGACAGATATTACCAAGCTTTCAAAGAAGCTATCTGAACTATTAGCAACAGCATTGAAAGAACAAAAGACGAAGTTTGAATTACAAAAGAAGATTGATACATTGTCTGAAGAAAGAAACAGTTTGTCAAACAAGATCACAGAACTTGAAGGAATCATTTTCAAGGATGAATTGAGAGCACAGAGAAGTCCAGATACAATTGCTCAATCACCCATGAATGATTCAGCTGCAACAGAAAGTTCATTCAAATCAGCTGTAAGTTCAATTTTTGCAAATGTTTCTAACAATCCTTTATTTATTGATTCAGATGATATTGTATCAAATCATGAAGATCAGATTCGTACTACTAATCTTTTTTATGTTAAATCTATTGATGGTTCAGGTAACAAGAACAAGTCTGAACAGAAAATGGTTTGGAAAAGGAAAGATGAAAAATACAATTCAAAGTCATTTGTTCCCACACCTCAAGTAAACAAAAAGAACAATGCTCCGAAAGGTAAATTTTTTGGTAAGTCTGATTCTTCATATTCTGTAAATCTTTTAATCAGACTTTCACAAAAGAAACTTTGTTGTTCTTACTGTGGAACTGATGATTTTGTTAATAAATATTATGCTCAAAATTGGTATGGAACTTACAGAATCACTTCTCAGGAAAATGAACTTAAAAGGTTTAAATCTAATGAGAAGTGGATTCCAAAATCTAACCACTCTGGACCCAAATACTAGTGGGTACCAAAACCTGTCAAATTTGTTTTACAGGTTCCACAGGTTTAGGGGTGAGTAAGAGCAATGGTTTCTGATTACAACATATTAGGACCCGATCTTCAATGTCAAGGTGAATGACTTCTAAGTAAAGCAGCTTAGGACTTAATCCTCAATGATAAAGAACAATGGCTTCTAAACACTACAGTTTAGAACCCGTATCTAAAAGATCAAAATAGACTTCTGAATACAACAATTCAGAACTCATACTTCAACTAATATTGGTTTTAGATTACACCAGATCAGAACCCGGTCTTCAATGTTTAAAAACAATGGCTTTTGAACAAAGCAGTTCAAGACCTGGTCTTCATTGATAAAGATGGGGAGTTTAACTTCTGAATTTACTTCAATCCTAGTAATTCAGAACTCGGTTTAATGATTAAGGATTATGAAAATATTAAGGGGGAGCTTATATGTTTTATATTTTTACTGATACATTTTCTGATTTTTCTGGAGGAGATTAAAAGATAAATTCATTATTACTTTTAGGGGGAGTTACTATTCTCACAGGAGAATATGTATAAATGGCTTCTGAATACTTCTGTTCAGAATCCGAACTTAAGTATTTTTCTGCTTAAGGATGTTGATAAGATACATCATTTAGAAAGTTTTTAATGTTTCTTTGAGGGGGGGTTTGCTTAAACTTTTCACTGTCATATTTTTTATGCGAGAGATAGAACATAAGAGTAATGAGATTAATTGTTATATTCATATTGTTCTCTACTAATATTTTCACTTTTTACAGATATAGAGGGGGAGTATCTGAAGTTTTGTCAAAGGATGCTTAAAAGATTAATATTCATTTTAGGGGGAGTTAAGATTTCTACATTGAAGATATATTATTCTGAATCTTAAACTTTATCATATTTTGAAAGATGAACGACTTTCGGGTATGAACAATGTTTTCCTAAACGTTCAAACTACTTCGTGTTCTCAAAAGTGTAATGAATTTTGAAGTGACATTTTAAATGTTTTTCATATCAAGTACTTTCATGATTATCTGACCGTGTGTTTCTTAAAGATCAATACTTGTGTATTATCTTTTCATATACTGTCAAGTATTCTTACACACATGGGTTCAGTACATTTTCTTACTGACTTTGTTATTACCACGTCTCAAAAGATAAATCTTTCGATGGTAATACTCCCGTTTGAATTCTAAGTTGTTTGGAATCAGACATAATGTCTTATTAATTTTGCTTTCATTGATAATAAGTTTATATATTGTTCTTATAAACAAATATTCCGTCTTTGATATCGCAATATTTTTTCTTCATGATATTTGATCTAATCAAATCATTGTCAGATTCTCAAAAAACTTCACTTGAATTCGATTCATTCTATTTCACTATTTTGAGAAATCTTAAATGTTTAAAATACTCAAATATCATTCTTATCTTTACTGAGCATACATTTTCTGATGATGATATCTTGTGCTTATCTGTCAAGATAACTGTTGAGCAACAAATTCTTTTTAGGACAAAATACATGGGATTCAGTGTGAGTACTTATAAGACTTCCATGGATTCACGCTAACCAGTGTTTCCTACCCCAGAAGTAATCCTTGAGTGATTGAGGGGAGAGGGGTCAAAAGATTAGAGTGTGGGAATGTGATGAGGTAAAATGTAAAAGAGAGGTTGGTTAGATGTGAGCTCAAATGTTTAAAAGAAAGAGGGTGAGAGATTAGAGTAAAAGAATACTAAACTCTGCACCAAACTTTTTTTGAGTCGGGCAGCCACATAATATGTTGGTTCACATTCTTTTGTGACCTTCATTGAAAAAGGCAACTAGCCCATGCCAACTCTTGCATATAACCCCACCAGCTACTCATTCTTTTCTTAACAAAAGAATGTTTCATTTTTTTAAAGGGGAAGCAACACATTATCTATCTGATCTTCATTCGGATGATTCAGATATTGAAAAAGAAGGAAAGTTTTCCCATCTTCGACCCTTTTTCATGCACATTGAGTCTATGTAATATATGTTGTTGTCTCAACGGTTTACATACTTTGAGCATGTTTAAGCTTTAAATGCTTCAGTCATTGCTACACTTTCATGAGCACACAAGGAATATGTTTTCTAGTCATAACATTCATAGAAAATTACTTTGTGGTTTTTCAATGATTGAATGGAAGCCCTGGGGGAGTGAAGATCAAAAAGCTCATTTCCAATGTGTATCCGTTACACCCAGTGGCTCCGTGCTACTGACAGACAGATTAACTGTTTCATATGTTGATTCAGGGTTACCACTCCTAATTTATCTGAATTTGAAAAGATTCGGATGAATACATTTCTTGAATTGACGGCAAAATATCATATCAGAATTTCTATTCTCGTTGGGGGAGTTTGTTCATATGTTTCCAAAGGAGGAGAATATATGTATTTCTCATGAAGACTATGCTTACTTTGTTATTTGGGGGAAGTAATTTCAAAGACAGAGTTGCCATTGAAATGTTTTGATGATTCTGATTCTCATAATTCATCAAAAAAGGGGAGATATTTCAAGATTTCAAAGTCAGATTAATTTTAAAGCGTAAGCAAAGTCAAGTAAGAGTGATAAAAGAGGGAGAAAGTAAAGTCAAAATTGTTGATTATTCAAAAGGAAGAGAAATGGTGTCAAAGTAATGATTCTGAGAAGAAATTAAAGTCAAGTGAAAGTTGAAAAGCTGAAGATGTTTAAGCTGAAGATGTTTGTACTTCAAAGTTTGTTTTGATTAAAGAAATTTGTTAAGACTTCAACGTTTTGCGAAGATTGCCAAAGGTGGTTAAGAAATCCAGAGGGGGAGATTTACTTAAAGCGTTGTCAAAGATCAATCAAAGTAGCAAAGATTTGAAGATTTCAAAGTTATGAAAGATTGTTTGTTGAAGATTTGTCTGAAGAAAGAAGACCTGAAGATAAGTGTCAATTTTTTTTTAATCTTGAATCCAAAGGGGGGGATTGTTGGAGTTAAATTGTACTCAAGATTAAAAGAGGGTCTAAAGTGTAAAAGGTTGTAAAGTTTGGGTTTTTACTTTGGAATTGTTGTAAAGTCAATGGGTCATGTTGACCATATATATAGAAGATCAAAGTGTTTGTAATTGTAACATAGAGAAAGAACACACACGTGCATACAGAGTAAGAACACCATAGAAACACACACACAAAGCTTGTTGAATATGCACTAAATAGGTATATTAATTGATGTAGATTTTGATTGATCAATAAACAAAGTGTTTCTAAATCAATTGTGTTTGAATGTGAGTTAGAATCTAGAACAACATCATCAAACAGATCATCATCATTTAAAGATTGAGATGCACTCGAAGATTTAGGAAACATAACATCATTGAATTCTTTTGAACACAGTTTTTGGTAAGGAGTTTGTTCAAAGTTTGAGGGTTTAACAATACAGAATTTGTTTCCCATAAACGCTTTGCATGAAGATGCATCTGAATCTGTAGAGTTGTTTTCATATACTCGGTCTGATTCTAATTTATCTTCTGCTTTATCAACAAATGTTAGAGCATAAATATGTTGGATACAAGATCATAGAAGACTAAAGACTGAAGTTAAAGCTGAAGTCAACTCTCAAGCACCAAAGTCAAAGTCAGTACAATAAAAGTCAAAGTCAAACTTGTAATTTCTATTTTTCTAGTTGTGTGCGCGTTCTGTAGTGTGCGTGTACAGTGTTTAGTGTGTTTATGTGTTTGTAAAAATAGATTGTGTTGTGCGTATTAGAGCCGTAACACACAACAGATAGCATTGTGAGAGTTTATGAGATAGGGAGTGAGAGAGAGAGAAAGTATATTGTGAGCGTACATTGTAATTGAAATTGTGCTTAATCAAAGTGAGATTTAATGGATTTGATTGTCATTGTTTGATTTACATTGTTATCTGGGATAACAGTTGGTTCGTATCATACAAAAGATGAATCTTGCAAAGTTTTAATCGATTTAAAGAAGGATTGAATCGAAATCTGTGAAGAAAATGTAGTTTTTGAACTGAAAAGTGAAGAACTCGCTAGATCTGAAGTTCGCGCTAGTCAAGAACTCGCAAACTCAAGAACTTGCAAAGACATTGATTGAGCGTGCAAAGTGAAGAACTCGCAAGTTGTTGTGTGCGCGAAGTCCAAAACTCGCTAATAGTGTCGTGCGGAAAGCTGAAACTCGCACATCACTAGGTGCGAGTTTCTACTGTTCAAGAATTTCCTTGTGCACAAAGTGTTATCCTGCGAGAAGTGTGATCGTGTGCGTTTGTATTTTGCGAGAAGTTCCTTGTTCGAAATTTTTTTTAGCTAAAACTCGCAAGTCCCTATTCTTGCATGTTTGCATTTAGCGAGTTTTATTTTTCGAAATTTTTCTAAGTCTCAAACTCGCAAGCTTTAGCGAGAAGTTCTAGAACTCGCACATAGTGGTGTGTGAGAACTAAGAACTCGCATAAGCTTTCTCTGCGAACCTTTTTTCATGCAAGCCTTGTTTTCCACGAAGCTGATACTCGCACAACTCTTTATGCGAGAAGTGAAGTTCACGCATCCTTTGGTGTGCACGTTTCTTAAACTCGCACATAGTCTTTTGCGCGTTTTGTTTGATTTCTTTGGTATGCGCGTTTCATGCTTAGTAAAATTTTCTGATTTTATCTGAAATTTAACTGAGTTTGATTTTTGTAGATCAAGTGTGTTTTTCTGAATTTTGACGATCAGTAAGCAGTGTAGATCAAGATGACTTCAAAAGACGCTCTTTCTATTGGAACAGACGTAAAGCCTCCTGTTCTATTGAAGGGAGAATACGAACAGTGGAAGGATCGTTTTCTCGACTTTGTAGACCGTCACTCAAATGGGGAAAACATTTTGCTATCAATTACAGAAGGTCCCATGATATCTCCTACTGTCCAAATACCTGATGATGAATCCTCAGACAGTGAGGATGGAGACGAGGACAGAGTGAGAAAGATGAAAACAGTTCAGAAAGATTTTGCCCAATATTCTGATGAGCAAAAAAATTGTTTCAAAGACGACAAACAAGCAAGATCTCTTCTGTTACAAAGTATCCAGAATGAGATTTATATAAAGATAGATAACTACAAAGAAAATGCAAAGAAAATGTGGGATCAGTTACAAAAGACGATGATGGGCTCTAAGGTGGGAAATCAGATGAAGGTGGACAACTGTATCAACAATTATGAAGAGTTTAAGGCCAAAGGAGGTGAGAGTTTGGAGGAAACTTATGAAAGATTCGTGCTTCCTCTGAACGAATTATCCAAGAACAGAGTAAAGAAGAAGAAGATTGAAAACAACGTGAAGTTCCTCAACATCATACAGCCGGAATGGAAAAAGCATACCCGCCGGATGAAACAAATGAAAGATTTGAGCGATATACCCCTCCACGAAGTTTACGAGACTTTGAGATAGAATGAGGAGGAGGTTGAAGAGAAAAGATCTGAGAAGAAGAAAACTAAGAAAGTATCTGACCCCATAGCCTTGGTAGCTGGAGAGAAGGAGAAAGAGAAGAAAAAGAAGAAGAAGATAGTTATTCCTAGTTCTGATTCTGAGTCTGATTCAGATAGTGAAGATGGTGAAAAACTCAAGCAAGCTATGCTTATACTGACCCGAGCATTCCAGAAGAAATTCTACAAGAAACCGGGTTCAAACATACAGAGGTACTCTTCATCAGGCTCAAAGAATCATGAACACCGGGAAAGAGTTAAAGGAAAAAGATTAGAAGAGAACTGGTATATGGAAAGAAAACCGGAAGAAAGAAAGAAGTATCTGAATGATTATGTTGGTGCTGAAAAGAAAACAGACGACCTGGTCAAATGCTACAATTGTGGAAAGGTCGGTCACTATGCCAAGGATTGTCTGAAGCCAAAGGTCTGAAATTCAGAGTATTACAAGAAAAAATGCTCTTAGCTAAGCAACAAGAGGCTGGCAAGGCATTAATGGCTGAAGATGAATTTTGGTTAGATCATTCTGATGAGGAGGAAAGAGAAGAAACAACTCACATGTGTTTGATGGGCAACACTGTGAAATATGATGATAGTGATGAAGAAACAACTGATGAGGTACTAAATCTTTCTAAATCTGATTTTATGGTTAAAATGGAAGCTATGATGGTCGAACTTCAACATCTTCAAAACAAACTGAAAAAGGAAAAGTGCAGAATTGAAAAGAAAAATCAAAGGATCTATGAACTTAACAAACAAGTTGTTGGGAACAAAGATTTGATTGATTCTCTTCGCAAATCTTTTTCTGATTTTAAACAAGAAAAAGATTGTTTTGAAAGTAAGATTTCTGATTTTGAATCTATAATTTCTAAGTCTGTTTCAGATAGGCAAGAAAGTGTTCTAAAAATTTTTAAATTGCAGGAAGAAAACAAGAGCTTAACAAAGAAGTTAAATGGTTTGGAAGCAAAATTATATGCTAGAGGCCAAACAGATCAAACCATTTTCTTAAACACACCTAATGAGGAAGCTGATGTTAGAGAAAAGTGGGGTATCGGTTACGAAAACCCACGCTATCTAAAGAAAGCTATCAGAAAACAGCCAGCTTTGTATAATTTCGATTTTCTTTTTGTGGGTGGTAAATATCCTCATTAGAAACCCAAATTTGTTACCAAGTCACCTGAAGAGGTAGAGGCTAAAGAGGATGAGAAAAGAAAGAACTTAAAGAAAATGCAACTACCAGTCTGCTATCAAAAGCTGAATGATAGTTATAATTCAGATCAGCCAAAATGTCATTCAAACGATTATTTTGAAAGCTATTCGACAAAAGAGTTGGAGGCAAAATCTTTAAAAGCTAAAATTTATGTACCTCCACTCATTTTAGAGAGCAAAATAATCGAGCTTGAAAATATTTTATCTGAGGAAAGAATATTGGCTGATATTGAACAAAATGTATTTTCTACCGTTTTAAAGAACTCAGTTTTAAATGTTAAATCTCAAAAGTGTTCTACATCCTCTAAAGCACCTCACACATCTGAAGTTGATCTTGATGATTTATTTGCGTCTGTAAATGATTTTTTAAATTCTGATGAAGGGTGTGTAGATGAGATTGATATGTTTGACTTCAGTGCTCCACTTCCAGATCATTCTACTTTTGTCATTAATGGTCAAATTTTACATAGTGTGCATGAAGTTGGTGAATCATCAACTAAGGTTGGTGAATAAGTTTATGTGAATGTTGATTACTATGCAAAAGGTAAGAAGCAAAGAAAACGACGCTCACAGAAACAGACTAACACTGGTAAGCTTACAAAACGACAATCTCATAAATATGATTTTTCTAACAGATCTAAATCTTATGTTTCAGTGAAAAGTAAAAGATCTGAAGAACGAAAGGAATGGCGACCAAAAAGGAAGATCGATGAGAGTTCTGAATCATCTCCTGATATGGATTGTAATAGATCTGCTAGTAGTCATTCTGATGTAATTGGTAGTGTTGCTTCAAATAAACAAACCTTGTAATTCCTTACAAGCGATATTCAATAAAGCAATTACTCCGATTATCTCATTCTACTACTAAGTCATCTAATTATAGACGGAATGATTTTAGTTCTCACCGATTTTCTGATAATTGGTTTGGTACTTATCACGTTGGTTCTTATAAGCCATATGTTTCAAACGTTTTTCAAAAGTTCAGAGGATCCATTTATAAATGGATACCAAAATCTTGTTCTAAACTGAAAGGACCCGTTTTTCAATGGGTACCTAAATCTGTTATTCCCTGATTTCTCTTATGCAGACCCGCCAAATGTGGTACTTGGATAGCGGGTGTTCCAAGCATATGATTGGGCAAACGGATTTATTGTCTAATTATACAGAGAAATTATGCGAAAATGTTAGATTCGACAATGACCAATTTTCACCGATTCTCGGATACGGTGATGTGATACAAGAGAATGTAACGATAAAGAAGGTGAGTTATGTAGAAGGATTAGGGCACAACCTATTCAGTATTGGCCAGTTTTACGACAAACGATTAGAGGTAAATTTTAAAGCCAAAGGTTGTTCCGTACGTACTGAAGATGACAAGGAACTTTTGGTCGGAACAAGAAAATATAACCTCTACACAATCATTCTTTCAATGGTCCAGACTGACAATCAGGTTTGTCTACTGAGAAAAGCCTCGATACAACAAAGTTGGCTTTGGCACCGAAGGCTGTCACACCTGAATTTTCGCTACATCAATAAATTGGTCAAAGGCAGATTGGTAAAAGGTCTTACTGAGCTAAGATATCAAAAAGAACATTTTTGTGCAGCATGTGAAAAGGGTAAAATGAAGAGGGCAGCTCACAAGCCAAAACCCGAACCAAGTACAAGTTCTCCACTTGAGTTGTTACACATG
This sequence comes from Arctium minus, assembly GCA_954870635.1. Classification (NCBI taxonomy): domain Eukaryota; kingdom Viridiplantae; phylum Streptophyta; class Magnoliopsida; order Asterales; family Asteraceae; genus Arctium; species Arctium minus. The sequence goes on along the minus strand of OX941088.1, from coordinate 78,797,666 downwards.
GATTTGTGTGGTCCGATGAGAACTCAAAGCATAGGAGGAAAGAAGTATGTTTTGGTAATAGTGGATGATTATTCGCGTTACACATGGGTAAAGTTTCTAAGGACAAAAGATGAGACACCCGAAGTACTCATCAACTTTTTAAAGATTGCCCAAGTGAACTTGCAAATGACAGTTAAGCTTCTAAGGACGGATAACGGCACAGAGTTTAAAAACAAGATTGTTGGAGATTATCTCAAATCTGTCGGGATAACACGTCAAATATCTGATGCTCGAACGGCCGAACAGAATGGAGTAGTAGAAAGGCGCAATCGAACGCTAGTCGAGCCCGCTCGTACTATGCTCAACCAGTCAGATCTACCTCTATTTATGTGGGCAGAAGTTGTCTCTACTGCATGTTATACGCAGAATAACTCAATTATTCATGGACGGTTTGGTAAAACTCCTTATGCATTGTTTAATAATCGTACGCCTAATATCAAATATTTTCATGTCTTTGGATGTAGGTGTTTTGTGCTTAATGACAGAGAGAACTTAAATAAGTTCAGACCAAAGGCTGAAGAGGAATCTTTATTGGATACTCCCAGACATTTGCTGCATATAGGATATATATCAAGAGCTCAAAGGTTGTTATCGAAAGCGTCAACGTAACATTTGATGAGGAGATGGCTTATGAACAAAGTAGTTCAGAACCCGTTCTAACCGGAGTGTTAGCTTCTAGACAATTCAGTCCAGAACCTGTATCTAAAGAGACTAATTCGGATAAATCTTCTACTTCTACATCACATTTATATGAATTAGATTTATTGTTTGAATTCTTTTATGATGAGTTTCTAGGATCTAAACTTCCTAAATCTGTTGTGGTTGACAGGTCAGAGAACTCAATGCCTAATCATCCAGTTCAGACAGAAACTCAAGTTCAAACAAATACTTCTTCAGTTGAAGTTGTACCTGATCATGTTGAACCAGAAGTTACTACTTCAGTTGGATGCACTGTAATGGATAATCAACAGACTGAATAAGTTGTCCCAACTGAAACTTCTAAACAAGAGACTTCAACTACACCCCCAAACAATGATGAAGAAGAAGAAACTGATAGTGGATATCTAGATGAGAACTATGATCAATCTACATCGATTCCCCTTCCTCACGAACACAAATGGACCAAAGAGCACCCAATAAGCCAGATAATTGGAGATCCAAAATTACCGGTGCAAACTAGGTCTGCGTCATTGAACATGAGTATGCATGATTCCTTTTTTAGCAAGATAGAGCCTACTCGAGTATCTGAAGCTCTAGTTGACTCGGATTGGGTTACTGCAATGAAAAGGGAGTTAAATCAGTTTGAAGCCTTGAAAGTATGGAGACTTGTACCACGTCCTGAAGAAAAATCTATTATTGGTACAAAATGGGTATTCAAACACAAGAAGGATGAAGTCGGTATCGTAATTCGAAACAAAGAACGACTTGTCGAAAAAGGCTATAGGCAAGAGGAAGGCATAGATTATGTTGAGACCTACGCTACAGTAGCACACATAGAAGCAATCCGTATGTTTCTAGCGTACGCTGCTCATAAAAACTTCACTGTCTATCAAATGGACATGAAGACTGCCTTTCTGAACGACATTCTTAAGGAGGAAGTCTATGTCTCACAACCTGAAGGCTTTGTGAATCCAGATAAACCAGATCATGTCTACATCTTGGATAAAGCACTTTACGGTCTTAAACAAGCGCCTCGAGCCTGGTATAAGGTATTATCAAAGTTTTTGGTCAAGTCGGGCTTCACTAAAGGTAAAATAGATACTACTTTATTCATTAAAAAGGAAAAGACTGATATTATTCTTATTCAAATATATGTGGATGACATTATATTTGGCTCTACAAATCCCAAATTCTGTAAGAATTTTTCAAACCTCATGGTGTCCAGATTTCAAATGAGTATGATGGGAGAGATGAACTTCGTCCTCGGCTTACAAGTAAAACAATTTTCAACGGGGATTTTTATAAACCAAGCTAAGTACATTTTTTATATTCTTCGGAAATTCAAAATGGAAACTTGTAAACCAATTGGAACCCCGATGGCACCGGGAACTAAGATCGGCATGGATCCTTCGGGAAAACCTGTTGATTTTAGAATATATAGAGGAATGATCGGTTCTTTAATGTATCTTACTTCAAGTAGGCCAGATATTATGTTCTCTACATGTTTATGTGCAAGATATCAGGCTAATCCAAAAGAATCCCATATGTCTGCAGTAAAGCGCATAGTTAGATATCTGAAGGGGACTGCATACCTTTGTCTGTGGTATTCTAAAGATACTGGTTTTGAACTAACGACTTACTCAGATGCAGATCATGCTGGATGTATGTTAGATAGGAAGATCACATCGGGTCATATACAATTCCTTGGAGATAAACTCGTAAGTTGGGTATCAAGGAAACAACTGTGTGTTTCCACTTCAACGGCTGAGGTGAAGTATGTTGTTGTTGCAAGTTGCTGCTCTCAAGTGTTGTGGATGAGGACGCAACTACGAGATTATGGCTTCAAATTTTGACAAGATCCCGATATATTGTGATTCTAAAAGTGCTATAGCCGTATCAGCAAATCCTGTACAGCATACAAAGACAAACACATAGATGTTAGATATCATTTTATCAAAGACAATGTCGAAAAAGCTACAATAGAACTTTATTTTGTAAACAGTGATTATCAGCTTGTTGATTTGTTTACCAAGCCTCTCGACAAAAAGAGATTTAATATTCTTATCTCTAAACTTGGTATGCTTAATCTCAAGACATAATATGTGATTACCTATTAAAGTTTTCTTATTGTTATTTTTTTATTTATTTCTTTATCTTTATTCTGAAAAGATATCTGCACTGAAGGGTATTCGTGATTTCAGGGGGAGTGAGAGACGATGAAAATATGATCTATATCCAATTGAGGGGGAGTTCATGTTTTTGATTTATGCTAATCACTGATAAATTTTTCTGATGCATAAATGCAGGGGGAGTAAGAGTAAGAGTTAAGAGTAAGGAGTATGAATTATGACTTCTGATTACTTCATATCAGAACTCGTCCATTCAATGTTTTAATGCTTTATGTCATTTTATTTTTCAATAAATGTTGTGAATAAAGTTGCTTTGACGGACTTTTTGACTAATGCAGATTGAAAAAATGCTTACAAGATTATATTGTTATGACTTTAAGCTGACTTCATGAAATTTAAGACAAAGCGAGAAGGTTTATTTCTATTCTTAATCTCATATATGGTTGAAAGAGGAACGACTTTCAATCATAGAAAACATGTTCTTAAATGTTCAAACCACTTCCCGATTCTTAAACATATTTCATGAATTGAAAGTGCGATATTAAATGTTTTCACTTTTAGATGTGCTTAAATGTTTATAAACCATGTGTTTCCAAAGATAAATACTTGTGTATTGTCTTTTCCATATACTTTCAAGTATTCACACACACCGGTTTATTATTTTGTTGAATTTGTTCTTACCATGTCTCTAAATTGAAACATATTTTCGATGGTAAGACACCCCGATTGAACTTCATTGAATTTTTTAGCGTGATTTCATTTCTTAACGTTCTTTCAAGAATGTCTATATTCTTGTTTCGTATAGACAATATCAATTTTTGATGACCTAAGCCTTAATCGATAAATCATTTGATCTTGATCTTTTTGATGCAATGTCAGATTTTCAAACAAGTTTCTTGTATTCATTTCATTCATTCAATTATCTTTTTTGAAAAGTCTTCAATGTTTAAAAATGCTCAAATCGTCATGATTACATCTCTGAGCATATCTATATCTGACTTGTATTTCATTCTTTGTGTTTTAACTGATAAAGTTAAATCATTTTTGAGCAATATTGTGCTTTAATAGGAAAATATGGGTTCATTGTGTAGGACTTAAATGAAACTTCTATGGATTCACGTTAACCAGTGTTTCCTACCCAAGAAGTTAATCCTTAGTGATCGAGTGTGAGGAGTCAAAACGAAATGAGTGTGGGTTGTGTGAAGAGGTAAAATGTAAAAGAGAGTTTGGTTAGAAGTGAGCTCAATGATTAAAAAGAAAGAGGGTGAGAGATCAGAGTAAAAGAATATCAAACTCTGCACCAACTACTTTCTGAGTCGGGCAGCCACATTACTAGTGTTTCACAATTTTTCGTGAACATTATTGAAACAGATAACTAGCCCATGCCAACTCTTGATAAAAACCCCACCAGCCACTCATTTTCTTCTTAAAAAGAAAATGTTTCATATTTTAAAGGGGACGCAACACATAATCTATCTAGTTTTCATTTGGAAATTATGGATATTGAAAAAGAAGGAAGTCTGCCCCACCTTCGCACTTCGATCATGCACAATAGAGTTTGTGTTATACTACTGTTCTCTCAGTGGTTTACACAATGTTGAGCCTTATAAAAAGCAATCATCATGTGATTAATTCTTTCTAACACTTGCACGAACACACAAGGAATTTGTTTTCTTGTCATAACATTCATAGAAATATCTTTGTGGTGTTTCGATGATTAAATGGAAGCCCTGGGGGAGTGAACATCAAAAAGCTCCTTTCCAATGTGTATTCCTTACACATAGTGACTTTGTGTCACTGACAGACACTTTAACTGATTCATTTGTTGATTCAGGTGTTACACATTAATTTGTCTAGATTTGAGAAGATCTAGATGAATATCTTATTTTGGATCCATGGAGAATCAAAGGCTCAGATTTCCAAAGATCACTGGTCATAATTGATAATGACATTTCTTGGAGAAGGTTTTGATGATCTCATCAAAAAGGGGGAGAAGGAATCAAGAAATGTTGGTTGTAAAAGTGAAGATAATGTTAGTTGTGGGAAGAAGATACAAGAAATGAGAGAGTTGATAAAGAAAAGTTCAAGGAATGGCAAAGATTGAAAGTTCAACAGAGCAAGTTCAAATTTTTATGAAGATGTGCTGAATTTTACTGAAATTTTCTTTGAAGTTTATTTGCTGAAGCAGTCTGAGTAAATTCTGAAGATAATTTCTTTCTGAAGACTGAAAGAGGTTTGAGATAACTTTGAGAAGATTGTTGACGAACATTTCTACCATCTTTGGGAGAGATTGTTATTTTTTTGAAGAAAGATTTTGGAGAGAATACTGAAGATTCTGAAGATTGCTAAAGTTGATCAAATGAGGAGATTACATTTACTAAGCTTGAAGAGAGAAGATTATACTACAAAATCTTTTTGAGATGATCTTGAATCCAAAGGGGGAGATTGTTAGAGCATAAATATGTTAGATACAAGATCATAGAAGACTGAAGCTGAAGTTAAAGCTGAAGTCAACTCTCAAGCATCAAAGTCAAAGTTAGTGTAATAAAAGTCAAAGTCAGTATAATAAAAGTCAAAGTCAAACTTGTAATTTCTATTTTTTCTAGTTGTGTGCGTGTACAGTGTTTAGCGTGTTTACGTGTTTGTATAAATAGACTGTGTTGTGCGTATTAGAGGTGTAACACACAACATATAGCATTGTGAGAGTTTCTGAGATAGTGAGTGAGAGAGAGAAAGTATATTTTGAGCGTATATTGTAATTGAAATTGTGTTTAATCAAAGTGAGATTTAATGGATTTGATTGTCATTGTTTGATTTACATTGTTATCTGGGATAACAACAAACTTTGAATCAGTGTTCAATAAGACAGTTGAGCACACAATTTGTTCTAAATCAACCAAAAGTCTTTCCTCTTCTAAAGTTTTCTCAAGCTGAGAAATTTTGCTTTCTAAGATGAGTGGAGGAGCATAAATCTTTCCTTCAATAGGCTTCGCCTCCATCTCATCAGTAGAATAGCTTTGAAAATAATCATTTGAAAGAAACTTTGGTTATTCAGAAATGTAACTAGTATTCAGTTTATCATAACAAAATTGTAGTTGCATTTTAGTTTTATTTTACCTGTTTGAATCTTCTTTTGCTTCCACATCCTGAGATGATTTGGTCCATTTGACTTTAAGTTCTAGGTGTTTCTTGGCCAATTGTAGAAAATCAAAATCATATAAAGCAAGCCTTTTAGAAATACCCGTTTTCAAATAATGTGGGTTATTGTAACCAATACCCCAATATTCGTTGAAAAACTTAAACTCTTTTGGTTTGTTAAGATGAATGGTGTCAGGATCGAATTCTTAACAAGAATTAATACTCAGAAACTAATATCAAAGAAGTTGCGGAAAAACACTTTGATATTTGATAAAACAGTAATCAAAAACAGTATATATTTATCAAACAGTAAACTTGTATTGAATGCTTAAAACTACAAGATTACACACTCAACCTCAATATTGATGAACAGGCTCACCAATACGAATTCTACTTCTCTAGAATTAGGATCTATGCCTTGAGGTTGATTTTCTCTAAAAGAATGAAAACTAAAGTTAAAACCTTATTCTCCTATTCTAAACAATACTATATATATATACTGAATACAAAGATAATTACAATGAATAAAATATCTTCAGTATATATTCTATCATTATCTTCAAGCTTTCCATAATCTTCAGATTATCCAGCTGTTATCCTTTCATGCAGATCTCCATCTTATAAGCAGTATTAATCATAAGCAGCATTAATACTCTGAGCAGTATTAACTCTAGCAGTACTAACCATGCTCAGCAGCATTAATCTCTTCAAGCAGTACTAACTTTGAACTAGCAGTACTAATCTTGTTGAGCAACATTAACCATCAACTAGCAGCATTAATAACAAAAGTACTAACTAGAAGTATTAACTGTTTTCTTCTAGCAACATTAACTAGAAGTATTAACTAGAAGTATTAACTGTTTTCTTCTAGCAGCATTAACTTTGTTCCAGCAGCATTAACTACAACTGGCAACATTAACCACAGAAGTAGTAACCATGTTGAATATTAAGTTCAGAAGTATTAACCATGTTGAACTAGAAGTAGTAACCATGTTGAACTAGAAGTAGTAACCATGTTGAACTAGAAGTAGTAACCATCCTTGGCATATTTCAGACCCAACAATCTCCCCCTAACTTAACTTTTCAAAACTGAGAAGTTAAGTTCTTCAACATAGGGTCTTTATGATAATTTCAAAACTTTCTGCAACTTCTAGTTCTTCTTGATTCAGTTTCTGCTGTTATCTTCTTTTCTGTTTCTGTTGTAGTTACTGCTTTGTTTCATCTTCTTCACTTATCTCCCCCTCAAAATAAGATTTCATATCAACTTGATTCTCCTTCTCATGTCTTCTCAAGTTCAGTTGTTTAAGTCTCCCCCTTTTTGAAATAATCATGATATGTGCTCCTTTTCATCTCTTTTATCTCCATAATTTGATTGTGAACTTTCAGACTAATTGTACCAAGTGTATCCATCAATTCTTTGTAGTTAAATCTGTCCTCACCTCCTTTAGATGTGTTTACCACCTTTGAAGGATCCTTGGATCTTTTAGTAGAGATCTTCTGCCTAGCAGAAGCACCTTCTACTTCCTTGGTTTCTTGGCACCTGGGACCTTTAGATAATTACTCATCTAAAGTTGCCATGGGGAAGGTCTTAGATATGTTCACACTGTCCTGTCCTGCACTTTGTGCAAAGTCAGTAGTGTGAGCCTTACAACCCATATGCTCTTGCATCTCCTTATTGAGCACCTTCTTGAGGTTGGGAGACACCTCTATGGTTTCCCTTTGGATATTCTCTGATGAAAAATGCTCCATCAGAGGGCTTGTAGGTTTTGAGGTTGAGGATACAAGAAGGGAAGGAACCTTCAGTATCTTTTCTTATATAATATAGTAATGGGGAATGTTGGTTTGACAAAAGGAATCTGAAGATTTATGCTTGGTAGTGGAAGGTGTGGATAGGTCATCAGTGGGTTGGTCTAATGAGGGCTTTGACCCTGATGCCTTACCTTCTTGATTGTGGGACATCACCATCATTGTAGAGAACAATGGTATATCAACTCCTTCCGAGTCCCTAGCAGATCTTCTCATGTTTGAGAAAACCTTGCCTTTAGGGGGTTTAGGTACATATATCTCATTAAAATGAGGTTAATCCGTCAATTTCTTATTAAGTACTTCTTGTACAAACCTTGGATACAGATAAAAGCTTTTTGATTGATATCCAGGTTTGACATTAAATCATTGAAGATCATTTTTAGGTATAGAAAACTTACATTAGCAGTAGTAACACTTATCAGCAGCATTAACACAGACTGGCAGTAGTAACACATACCAGCAGCATTAACACAGTCTGACAGTTTTCACTGAACTAGAAGTACTAACTACCTTTCAGTATTAGCAACCTGAAACACTTACAGACACAAGGTTAGTAGTACCATATACCATAAAATTTTCAAAAGTTACTTTATCTTTTGAAACTATACCTTTTTCACTTTTCTTACCTTCTGCTGGATCAAAAGTAACATGTCCTCCATCAAATCTTTTAAAGAATTTGAAGGCAATCCATGTTCCTTGTTATGTGCCAAGAGCAATCATTATCTTCATTCCAAATGCTCTTCCTCTTGAGCTTTTGATTGCCCTGCACACTTGATAAATCAGTTAGTCTTTGAGGGAACCCAAGCCAAAGTGGTCTTGGGTTGACCTTTCTCATTAATATAATATGTCAGTTTGGTCTGAATGAGTTGTTTAGGAATCTCATGACTGGAGTACTTTGTCAAGATTATAGGCTTGGCTGCATTACTACTAGAAGCAGCACTAGCTTTGTTAGCAGTACTAACTTGGTTAGCAGTACTAATCAAGTTAGCAGCACTATTTTTGTTAGCAGTACTATCTGGGATAGCAGTACTAACAGGTTTCTTTGCAATTGGAACCCAAACTTGAACAAAGTTGTTTGCTTTCTTTGTCTTTAAATTACTCCTTGGCTTATTTGGAGTATTTTTCTTTGGTTTAGCAAACTTGTTCTGAGCATGTGATCTTATAGGTGCTCTGTTCTCAGCCATATGATTCCTTCTCTGATTCCTATAACCAAAAGAGTTTTGTGGTTTTCTTTGAAAAGTGACTCTTTGGTTGATAGGGTTGAAATAACAGTGTTTGGCAAGATGATTCAATTTGCCACAGATAAAACAAGGTTTTGGTCTATTGATTTTACTCAAATCAACTCCTTGTTTTTGTGCCCACTGATTATTCCAGTTTCTCTGATTTCCCCTTGGTTTATCATGTTTTTGGGGCTCAGATTTATTGCAAGAACACTGTTTACAAGGGACAGGATTCACAACTGTGGTTTGCTTATAATGGACCTTCTCAGACTTTCCCTCAGTCTTTTCTATGTCATTAGACTTGATCCAAGCCTTTCCACATCCCTCATTGGTGATAATGTTATTTTCTAGAGGAATCTCACCACTCACAGTGTTCTCATTACTCTTTTCACTAGAGTTCTCTACTTCAGAGTCTGTTTCAACCACCACTTTGTCTAAAGGATCTACCTTAGTGGCTCCAACAGGCAATTCCTTCCTATCCTTGGTCTCTAGTAAGTTTGATATAGGAGGAATGTAATTGTTGTTGTATGGTGGTGGTGTGGTGTTATAGCCTATTCCTCTTCTAAGTTTGTCATGGATTTGAGTTTGGAGCAAAGAGTCCATTGCTTTAGAAGCATTGGAAAATTTCTCAATATCCAGCTTGGCTTTCTCAAACTCACTCTTTATCTTCTCATTCTCCTCTTTAGACTTTTTCAGCTGAAGTTCTAGGTTATTCTTCTCCCACTTCCAGTAATTTGTATCATAAGAATGTTGAAGTTCATTGGCTTGGAAAACTTTGATCTGTTCCTCAAACCTCTCAACAATTCTTATATAGTCTTTTATATCTCTCTCTAATCTTTTAAGGTCATCACTCATTGTCTGGTTGTGATCCCTGTACCTTTTAACAGTTTCCATACAAGTTTTAGAGCAAAGATTAGACATTACCTCTGTGGGGATTTCTGTGCTTGAAGAGTCTGAAACTTTAGCCATTGATGATTTCTGATTTCAAGGAAGAATGATGATTGCAGGTTTCTGAGAATACTAGCTCTGATACCACTTGTCAGGATCGAATTCTTAACAAGAATTAATACTCAGAAACTAATATCAAAGAAGTTGCGGAAAAACACTTTGATATTTGATAAAACAGTAATCAAAAACAGTATATATTTATCAAACAGTAAACTTGTATTGAATGCTTAAAACTACAAGATTACACACTCAACCTCAATATTGATGAACAGGCTCACCAATACGAATTCTACTTCTCTAGAATTAGGATCTATGCCTTGAGGTTGATTTTCTCTAAAAGAATGAAAACTAAAGTTAAAACCTTATTCTCCTATTCTAAACAATACTATATATATATACTGAATACAAAGATAATTACAATGAATAAAATATCTTCAGTATATATTCTATCATTATCTTCAAGCTTTCCATAATCTTCAGATTATCCAGCTGTTATCCTTTCATGCAGATCTCCATCTTATAAGCAGTATTAATCATAAGCAGCATTAATACTCTGAGCAGTATTAACTCTAGCAGTACTAACCATGCTCAGCAGCATTAATCTCTTCAAGCAGTACTAACTTTGAACTAGCAGTACTAATCTTGTTGAGCAACATTAACCATCAACTAGCAGCATTAATAACAAAAGTACTAACTAGAAGTATTAACTGTTTTCTTCTAGCAACATTAACTAGAAGTATTAACTAGAAGTATTAACTGTTTTCTTCTAGCAGCATTAACTTTGTTCCAGCAGCATTAACTACAACTGGCAACATTAACCACAGAAGTAGTAACCATGTTGAATATTAAGTTCAGAAGTATTAACCATGTTGAACTAGAAGTAGTAACCATGTTGAACTAGAAGTAGTAACCATGTTGAACTAGAAGTAGTAACCATCCTTGGCATATTTCAGACCCAACAAATGGTTTGGTCGGTCTGACCTCTAGCATATAGCTTTTCCTCCAAACCATTGATCTTCGCAACCAATGTTTTATTCACTGGTTTTAAAGATGAACATTTTGTAACAACCTCTTTCATCTCACGTTCACACATTTTAAATTTATATGTTGTTTCAGATAATTGATTTTGAAACACAGTCTTTTGTTTATCAAAAGTATCAATGTTTTTGTTCAAAGATTCAATCAACACGGTCTTCTCAACAATGTCCTTGTTGAGTTTCAGTATTGTTTAATTTTTCTTTTCAATGACACATTTTTCACGTTTAAGTTTAGACTGCAGATCCTAAAGTTCAACCATCATGGATTGCATTTGTTTAAGAAAAACATTTTTAGTCATATCATTTACCTCATCGGAAGTCTCTTCATCAGAATCCTCATCAACAATCTTCTTTCCCATCAAACACATATGAGCAACCTCATCCTTTCCACTTTCAGAATCAGACTGATCCAGCTAATGATCATCTTTAGCCATTAAATCCTTTCTAGCCTCTTTCTGTTTGGCTAACAACATCTTGTTCTTATAATAATCAGAATTCCGCACTTTCGACTTTGTACATTCTTTGGCATAATGGCCTACCTTTTCACAATTGTAACATTTCACTAGCTTATCAGATTTCTTTTCCTCATATCTGTTCACCAACTTTTTCTCTTCAGACTTCTTCTTATCAAACCTCTTGTCTTCAAAACTCTTCTTTCATTCTACTATTTATATATGTTCATAGTTCCTTGAACCAGACGAATACCTTTGAATGTTCGACCTAGGCGTTTTGTAGAACTTTTTCTAGAATGCCCTGGTCAGTAAAAACATAGCTTGCTTTTGTTAGGTCCATTGAGATCAATGATTAGAGTGATGAAAAGATTAACAAGGAATAATAGGGATAGAAATCAGTAGTTTATTCATCAGAAAAGTAAAACTACACTAAGAGAACAATGCAGCCGAATGTCTACATTGTTACTGATTGGAAATTACAAAATGAAAGGGTTAACCTAAAACAAAGCTACATGATTCCTATATATACCCTCATATTCCCTTGTATACAATTAAGCCCAAACCCAATACAAGGCCCAATACAATAATGTTGATTACTTTATAAAACTTCTAAATAGAACATAAAATATGCTCTACCATTCTCCCCCTTAGTTTTGTAAAGTAATCATTCTCTGATCAGCTCTAGCTTCAGCTCCTCTCCCCCTTAATTTCTTTATAAAACTTAGCATTGCATAAACATCAAAGCATCCTTAAGCTCCCCCTAGAATGTAGCTCTTATCCTTGGAGTTTCAACGGAAATATCAGATCTGATGTAGACGACTGAGTGCACATAAAGACAACTTTTATCTCTAGTAAATCCAACACATTCCTTAACGCGTACAAGAATGATATGTACAGATTATGGAATGACAACCAAGTTCATCTTCAGTGTATAACATCTGATCTGTCTTTGAACAATGAGTTGAAATTAGAATTCAACTTAAGAACTTCATCTGATCAGCATACGGGCGGTAGCATCCGGTAGCAACACTACAAGAAAAGGGTTAGAAGGCAAGAAATTGTTCAACAACTGATAGAAGATACTCATACTGACTTCTTTCAAGAATACTGAATAATCAAACCCAGAACTCCTTTCTTCATGAGTCAGCTGGATGATTATAAGCACTCGGGATTCTGAATTACAACTTAAATAGCAGAACAATGATTGCAGTCGCTCACACTACTGAGTGATCAAGTCAGAAGAATGATAAAGTGCTCTAAATGGTCTAACCACAAAACAAGTTCTCCAGACTGATGATTGCAGATGCTCAGGCAGCTAACTCAATCCAAGCAGAGACCAAATCATCAAATCCAGAAACTGAAAATCTTGAAATACATGAGCACTTGTGTAAGAATAGATAAGTTGCTAATGATATGTGACCAACATATGATAGAAATGATGTCACATAAGCATTCCGCGTATAAAGCTCAGGAATAGGGCAAACTTGTATTAAAATGGGTTCAGAACAGTCAGAATTCTCAAAAAGTTCACAAACTTTCGCAAAATACCACAATTCGCAGATCACTGTAGCAATTTAGCACAATTCGCAAGATGGCATAGCCTAAACCCCAAAATTCGCAAAGCTCTATCCTGCGAATCCTTACTTTTCGCAAGAGCTAATTTTGCGAATCCTTCACATTTCGCAGATTTAATATTCACGAATCCTCAGAATTCGCAATACACATACCTGTGAATCCTGCACTTCTTGCACGTCTCTCATCTGCGAATCCTATAGTTAGAACATTTTTCAAATTTGGAAGCCACTTTTCGCATAAACATAACCTGCAAAATCTTGACATTTCGTATCAAGTGGTCTGCGAATCCCTTAGAATTCGCACACAACGTATTGCACAGTAGTCTGTGAAACCTTCAACTTTCGCATATAACTACTTGCGAATTCCATACTTATAAAAAATTTGTTGTGTCCAAATGTTCTTTCTACGAATCCTTCCAACATCATTCTACGAATTCTTTAACATCTGCGAGTTCTTCACAAGATCCAGCGAATTCTTGTAGATCTGGAACGATTTTCATAATTTCTTCAATAAAATCTTCAAAACTTCGAATCTTTAGTTGTTCTTTTGATAGAAGGTTCAAAAACTACTTTGGAATACATTTGTAGTTGAACATTTTGTACAGATTCTACTCTAAAGCACATTTTGATCCAACCACAGTGATAAAAGTTTTTGAACTGTAAATACTCAAAATCGACAGATTCGACTTTCTGGAATGAAATTGATACTAGTAATTGATTCAATAATGATCTACAATAACTTCTGAATCATTTTAACAACAAATACCTTTCAAATCAACATAAATCCAGAAATTGAAATATTCAGCAGTACTGTTCTATTCAATACCAAACCAGATCTCAATCGTTCAGAAAAGTATATCACTGTTTAGCTCTGATACCAATTATTAGGTCCATTGAGATCAATGATTGGATTAATGAAAATATTAACAAGGAATCATAGGGATAGAAATCAGTAGTTTATTCATCAGAAAAGTAAAACTACATAAAGAGAACAATGCAGCTGAATGTCTACATTGTTACTGATTGGAAATTACAAAATGAAAGGGTTAACCTAAAACAAAGCTACATGATTGCTATATATACCCCCATATTCCCTTGTATACAATTAAGCCCAAACCCAATACAAGGCCCAATACAATAATGTTGATACTTTATAATACTTTTAAATAGAACATAAAATATGTTCTAACAGCTTTAGATTCTCTTCATCATCTGAATCAAATTCATCACTATCCTCTTCCTCCGTCTCAGAAACAATTACTTTCTTTTTCTTCAAACTTACTGACTTCTTTTCTTTTCATTTAACTACCAAATCAACAAGATCAATCATTGCTTTGTCAGCTTTCTTTTCTCAGCCCTTATCTCCTCGACCTCTTCTTCATTCTGGCATAAAGTCTCATAAACCTCATGCAAAGGAATCTCATTGAGATCTTTCAGCTGTTTCATCTGTCAAGTAAATCTTTTCCACTCTGGCTATAAGAAACTCAGAAATTTGACGTTGTTCTCAATTTGTGATTTCCTCACTTTGTTCTTGTCGAGCTCATTTAGAAGATAGACAAACCTGTCATATGTTGCCTCTAAACTTTCATCATCTTTTGCTTTGAATTCTTAATATCTTCTGATACAATTAGACACCTTCAATTCATTTCCTATCTTGGATCCCATCATCATCTTCTCAAGTTGATCCCACATTTCTTTACCAGTTGCTTTGTAGTTGTCAATCTTCACATAAATCTCATTCGGAATCCCTTGAAGTAAGAAAGACCTTGCCAGCCTATCTGCTTTGTATCTCTTTGCCTCTTCGGGTGTATATTCTTCTGGATCTATGATATACTCCATTGTAGTTATTTCTTTCTCACCATTGACAGTAGTTAGAAGCTTTGTGGGTGGTTTCATGAGTCCTTCTTCTAAGGGTTGTCTGATGTAATGACCAATTTCATTTCTATCAATGAAATCGAGAAACCCGTCTTTCCACTATTCATATTAACCTTTAAAAAGAACTAGTGGTTTGACATCAGTACCAATGGTGAGAGCGTCTCTTTGAGTCATACTGATAAACACTTGCAATGTTTCTTTACAAATCGTCAGAAAGAAGTTCATCTCTCCCATCATACTCATTTCTAACTTGATTTCTATGCTCTACATCATCAAAAAGCTTGATTTAAAAAAAAATCCCCGTGGAAAATTGTCTAACTTGTAATCCGAGAAAGATGTTCATCTCTCCCATCATACTCATTTGAAAACGTGACACCATGAGGTTAGAAAAATTCTAACAGTACTTTGGATTAGTTGAACCAAATATGATATCGTCCACATATATTTGAATTAAAATGATATCAACTTTCTCCCTTTTTATGAATAAAGTGGTGTCGATTTTACCTTTTGAAAATCCAGACTTGACTAGGAATTTGGATAACACATCATACCAGGCTCAAGGGGCATGTTTGAGTCCGTAAAGTGCTTTGTCTAGAATATAGACATGATCTGGTTTGTCTGCACTTACGAATCCTTCAGGTTGAGAAACGTACACCTCTTCTTTTAACAATCCATTCAGAAAGGCTGTCTTGACATCCATCTGATAGAACATAAAATTATTATGTGCAACGTAGGCTAGGAACATCCTAAATGCCTCAATACGTGCAATTGGTGCATACGTCTCATCATAATCAATGCCTTCCTATTGTCTGTATCCCTTTGCTACAAGTCTTGCTTTATTTCGAATAACAACACCATCTTCATCCTTTTTGTTCTTGAATACCCACTAGGTGCGAATGATTGTTTTTCCTTCAGGTTGGGGCACCAATCGCCAGACTTTAAGCGCTTCAAATTGTTTAGCTCTTCTTGCATGGCTGTAACCCAATCTGGATCACGAAAATCTTCTAAAACTTTTGTTGGTTCTATTTTGCTCAGGAATGAATCAAACAAACATTCATTTGCTGTTGCAGACCTAGTTTGCACTGCCTTTGACGGATCTCCAATAATTTGATGAACCGGGTGCTCTTTGGTCCACTTGTATACATGAGGGAGTGGATTAGATATAGATTGATCATGTTGATCATCTAAGTATCAAGTATTTTGTTCATGTTGGGTTCAGTTGATGTAATCGGTGCAGAAGTTTCAGTGGATTGGACATTTGATGTTTGTTGAGTAGGCATTATCGTACATCCAACTGAATGTGTAACTTCTGGCTCTTCATTATCATGTGCAACTTCAAATGAGTGAGTAAGTGTTTAAACTTGAGTTTCTTCCTGAATCGGGGGATCATATTCAATTGAGACATCTGAAGTGATTGGATGATGACTACTTGAATCTTCAGATTTGTCAATCACAACAGGTTTAATCAATTTAGAACCAAGAAACTCATCATAGAAAAACTCAAACAATAAGTCTAATTCTGTTAAATGAGATGTAGACGTTGACGCTTTATCAGAATTATAAACTTTAACCGCAGGTTCTGGACTGATTTGTCTAGAAGCTAATACTCCTGTTATAACGGGTTCTGAACTGATTTGATCAGAATCCATATCTTCCTCAAATGTGATGTTGACGCTTTCAACCACAATTTTCGACTTCTTCAAATAAACTCTGCATGCAGCAGATGTCTGAGAATATCCAATAAAAATGACTTCATCATCTTTCGGACTGAACTTGTTCAAGTTCTCCTTGTCATTCAATACAAAACACCTGCAATCAAAAATGTGAAAATGTTTAATGCTAGGTATTCTATTATTAATCAAAGCATATGGTGTTTTACCAAACCGACGATGAATGATGGAACGATTTTGCGTATAACATGTAGTTGAGACAGCTTCGGCCCTCAAAAATAAAGGTAGATCGGATTGTCTCAACATCGTTCGAGCAGCCTCAACCAAAGTCCGATTTCTTCGTTCAATTACCCCATTTTGTTCCGGAGTTCTGGCAGTAGAAAACTGATGAGTTAATCCGACCGATTCGAGATAATCATCAACCGTTTTGTTCTTGAATTTTGTGCCATTATCAGTTCTGAGAAGCTTAAATGTCTTCTGCAAGTGCACTTGGACGGTCTTTAAGAATGAGATGATGACATCGGGCATCTCATTTTTCGATCTTAAAAATTTGACCCAAGTGTATCTTGAATAATCGTCCACAATCACTAAGACATATTTCTTGTCATTTATGTTTTGAGTTCGCATTGGACCACAGAGATCTAAATGCAGCAGTTCTAAAGGATTACTTGGACTCAGCTCAGACTTAGGCTTATGAGAAGCTCTTTTCATGTTACCTTTATCACACGCATCACACAGATGTTCTTTGACATATTTCAGCTTTGGAAGTCCTTTCACCAAATTACCATTCACCGACTTGTTGATGTAACTGAAGTTGAGATGAGATAGCCTTCTATGCCATAACCAACTTTTTTTCATAGAGGCTTTAGAAAGTAGACACACCGCATTATCAGTCTTGACTTTTGACAAATTATTTGTGTAGCGGTTTGACTTCAGTGTCCCGACAAAGAGTTCTTTACCATCTTCAGTTCTCACACAACATCGCTTGGCCGTAAAATTCACCTCTAAATCCTTGTCATGGAACTGAACAATAGTGAACAAATTGTGTCCTAATCCTTGAACGTAGCTCACCTTCTTAATCGTTATGTTCTCTTGTACTACATCTCCATATCCCAAGATTGGTGAAAACCGGTCATTTCCAAATCTGACGTTGCCGCAAAATTTCTCTATATAATTAGATAAAATATATTTCTGCCCAGTCATATGCTTGGAGCAACCAGAATCCAAGTACCACATATGACGGGTCTGCACAGGATAAATTAAGGAACAACAGGTTTAGGTACCCATTTATAGATGGGTCCTTGCAAGTTAGCATATGATTTTGGCATCCATTTGCATTTGGACCCTTTCATCTTGTGAAAAACTTTTGAAACAGTATTATTAGTATAGACATGATATGATCCAAACCAATTATCAGAATATTTTCGAGACACAAAATCATTTTTACGATATGTGGAGACTGAGTAGTAGACGGAGATAATTGGAGCAATTGCTTTATTGAGTAAGTCTTGTAAGAAGTTACAAGTTTTGTTTTATGAGAAGCAATATTACCAATTAAATCAGTATCACTAACAACAATCCTATTACATTCTGTATCAGAAAATGATTTTGTATTCTCTCCAACTTTCTGCTTTGGTCTCCATTCTGATTTCACTTCAGGCTTTCTCTTTTTAAAATCTGAAACATATGAATTTTGAAAGTTAGAACTGTGAGATTTAAAAGATTGTCTTTTCCTAGATTTACCAGTGTGAATCTGTTTATGTGAATGCCTATTCTTTCTCTTCTTACTGTTGGCATGATAGGTACTCACAGAAATTGATCTATCAACTTTCGTTGATGATTCACCTTTTTCATATACACTTGGTAAATCTTTGGAAGTAACAATAAATGGAGAATGATCTAGAAGTTTTGCATTAAAATCAAATTGATCAACACATTTATCAAAACAACCATCACAGTTTAGAAAATCAAGCTCTTCATCAAACAGAACATTAACATCATTTGATTTAGAAACTTTGGAAGTATCAGAGAAATCAGTGTTTACAAAAACAGTTGAAAATACCATTTGTTCTAATCCAATCAAAATTCTCTCTTCAACAAGAGTGTTCTCAAGTTCAGAAATTTTACATTCTAAAATGAGTGGAGGAACATAAATTTTGCCTCCAATCGATTTTGCCTCCATTTCCTCTATAAAATAGCTTTGAAAATAACTGTTAGAAAGAAATTTTGATTGTTTGGAACTGTAACTAGAATTCAACTTCTCATAACGAAATGGAAGTTGCATTTTAGTTTTATTTTTCCTTTTCTCATATTCCTTAGTTTCTTCCTCATCTGATGATTTTGTCCATTTGACTTTGAGTTCAGGATATTTAGGTGCCAATTTTAGAGAACCAAAATCATATAAAGCAGGCACTTTGGAAATACCCTTTTTCAAATAATGTGGGTTATCGTAACCAATACCCCAACAATTACTACTCTCTTTTGGTTTATTAAGATGAATGGTTTGATCAATCTGACCTCTAGTATAAAGTTTTTCTTCCAAACCACTCACATTTTCAACCAAAGACTTGTTTTCTTTCTTTAAGGATAAGCACTTTTTAGCAGCTTCTTTAATATCAAGTTCACACAATTTGAATTTTAAGGATGTTTCAGATAATTGATTATGGATTACAGTCTTTTCTCTCGCACGAGTATCAATATTTTTATGTAAAGTCTCAATCAATACATTCTTCTCAGAAATATCATTGTTGAGTTTTAGTATTGCTTGGTTTTTCTTTTCAATTATACCTTTTTCGTGTTTAAGTTTAGACTGCAGATCCTAAAGTTCAACCATCATGGATTGCATTTGATTTAAGAAATCAGATTCAGTCATTTCACATAGCTCTTCAAAATCCTCCTCGTCTGAATCTTCTTCAGATACTTTTTGTCCCATGAAGCACATATGGGCAATTTCTTCCTTTCACTCTCAGGCTCAGAGTGATCCAGCCAGTAGTCATCTTCAGCCATTAAAGCTTTGCCAGCTTATTTCTGTTTGGCTAGAAGCATCTTGTTCTTGTAGTACTCAGAATTACGAAATTTTGGCTTCCGGTAGTCTTTGGCAAAGGGGTCTACTTTGCCATAGTTGTAGCACTTGACTGGTTCAGCCTCTTTCTTCTCCTCATATCGATTCACATACTTCTTTGCTTCAGACATCTTCTCTTCAAACCTTTTACCTTCTACTCTCTCTTTGTGCTCAAAATTCTTTGACCCTGAAGAATACCGATGATTGTTTGACCCTGGCTTCTTGTAAAATTTCTTCTGGAAAGCCTTGGTCAATAGGAGCATTGCTTGCTTCATGTTCTCGCCGTCATCAGAATCAGAATCATCACTAATCTCTTTATCAGATTCAGAAACCATCACCTTCTTCTTCTTTAGACTGACTGATCTTTTTTTTTCTCTTAACCACCAAGGCAACTGGATCAGCTATAGGTTTCTCAGCTTTCTTCTTTTCATCTCTTATCTCCTCTACTTCTTCCTCATTCTGACACAGAGTCTCATAAACTTCATGTAAAGGAATCTCATTAAGATCTTTCATTTGCTTCATTTGATGAGTAAATCTTTTCCATTCAAGCTGTAAGATACTTAGAAACTTTGCTTTCAGTTCAATCTAAGATTTCTTTACTCTGTTCTTGCTCAGCTCATTCAGAAGAGTAACAAATCTGTCATAAGTAGTCTCTAGGTTTTCACCTTTTTTGCTTTAAACTCTTCATAGTTATTGAGATAGTTTGAAACTTTCAGCTAATTGCCAATCTTTGATCCTAACATCATCTTCTCCAGTTGATCCCACATTTGTTTACCAGTTGCGTTGTTGCTATCTATCTTCACATAGATCTCATTGGGAATTCCTTGAAGTAGAAAAGATCTAGCTAGTCTGTCAGCTTTGTGTCTCTTCTTCTGTTCCTCAGAATATTCATCTACATCTATCAGATATTCTTTGTTCACTACCTCTTCTCCATCAGCTTCTATAGAATGAATATTTGTTGGAGGTTTCATCACTGCTTCCTTCAAAGATAGTCTGATGTAATCACAGGTTCATTTATGTCAATGAAGTCCAGAAATCTGTCTATCCACTGTTTGTATTCTCTTTTGAACAACACTGGTGGTTTAACATCGGTTCCAATAGCAAGAGCATCTCTCGAAGTCATCCTGACAAATTAAACTGTAAAATAAGAACTTAAAATGATCGTTAATTCGAAAGAAATCATTATTCAGAAAATCTTAGAAAAAAATTCAGAAAATAAATTTCCAAAAAATTTCCTAAGTCAAGAATCCTCACATTACTAACACTAGAATTTGCACAACCTTCACATAATTCTCAGACCTTCCACAATTCGCACGTTGAAGGAATTCGCACACCACAAAAATTGCACAACCACACAATTCACATGTAATTGGATGCGAATTCTAGGAATTCGCACGCTGCTATATGTGAATTATGAGGAATTCGTACACAACTATATGCGAAGTTTGAGAAATTCGTATGTGACTATATACGAATTCTTGACATCGGAATTTCTTTATCACCAACTTTTCGCATGAGCTTTTCGCACAAGAGGGATATACGAATTCTATACTTAGAAACTATTTCAACCTCAAACAATTCGTATAGATACGAATTCCAAACTTAGAAAATCTTCCAACTTTCTATGCGAAATCCTATGAATTCGTATGTAACCTTATGTGAATTCAAGGAATTCGTATGCTTCAATGTGCAAAATCCTTACTTTTCGCACGTTGATTGATGCGAAATCTGTCCTTAGAAATTATTCATCCAACTTCTCGTACACTGAAGTATGTGAAATCTGTACAATTCGCATACAACACTTATGCGAATTCTTCCCTTATCTTTTTCACAAATTTAGTTCTATGCGAAACACTCTGCAAACAAGGTCATCATGAGTTCTTCATGTGAAATCCATAGATCTTGCGAGTTCTTTAGAGATTATGCAAGTTCTTCAAGGTTGGACCCAAAAACACTTCAATCGATCCAAATACCCATTAATCTTTCAAATTGAAGTATGAAACTTTGTCAATTTGTTCACATACACAATCTAAACAAACTTCTATGACTCAATTTCGATCAAAAATAACCAAATTACACATTCAATTCAAGAACAGTGCTTAGAACTCGTGCGACCAAAAAAGAATCACAAAAATATCAAATCAAACATGAATTACAGTGAGATTGTGTTACAAATCAATACAATGCTATTCTATTACATCAATCGATCACTATGCAATCAATTAGACTCATAATTACAAACTAAAACTCAAAAATTGATCAAATCACAGTAACCATGGTGCGAAGAACATTTCTTGAAATTTTTCAATCGAACTTCTGCTCTGATACCAATTGTTTATCCCACAATAACAGTTCTAATCAAGATTAACAACAACAACTTCAATCCAAATCGTCATATGTCATTAATCTTCAATTTCACAGTTTACAATTCCGTACACAAGAAGATTTCTCTCTCTAAGATTCACTCTGAGTTCACACGGCTAAGTTCTACTTGCTTACACACTCTTAGTTCTCTACACATTACAAAGACAAAAATAAATCTATTTATACTACAGACAATTACAAAGGAATCTAAACAACAAGTAAACTAACACACTTTGACTTTGTTGACTTTGAGCTTTGACTTTGACTTTGACTTTGCTTGAGAGGCTTTGACTTGAGCTTTGACTTTTAACCTTTGTTGATCTTGGATACAACATTTATGCTATAACAGTTGTCCGTATCAAAAGGAGTATAAGTCCAAAAATGAATCAATTAAGAGCAAAAACCCTTGAAGCAAATTGAATTAGAGCCTAAATCAAACCCGGATGGAAATGAGTATAGACCCGGATGACAAGCTGCTAGTCCTGATTCCATCTACAATCTAGATATCAATGACTCCCAGTTAACATCAACATTCCCGGATGCGGTTTACAAGAGTCTCGGGTTAAAAAAAATAACTCCCGGTTCCAACTTAATGTAAATCTGGTTAACCAATTTTTTGTAGCCGCCACAAGATTCACACAAAAAATAATCATAGCCGGTAATATGTAGCATCCAATCACGCCAACCACAAAAATTTGAACACCGACCCACTAATATTTTGTCATTCAATTCTTAAAACAGTAAGCCACCGGTCACAAGTTGGATTTCACCGCCGACCAAAAAGAAATAAACAGTAGGCCGGTCAAATTTAACAAACAGCCAGTCATCAATGTTATTTGTGAAGTCCAAATTCAAGCCATATTCATTCAATTTAATACAAATCATATCACAATGTATAGAGAGAAACTAGAGAGAGAAATAGTCTTATGTTATTGAGTCACAAGATTACAATACACGCACAACTCTAGTAACATAGTTCTCTCAAGATAAACAAGCTATATATACCTCACACTTCTCTCACAAAGCATGAAATACAAAGACATTAAAAGTCAAACAAAAAGTCAAACACTTGATCTAAACATTACATTAACATTCTCCCCCTTTTAGATTAAGCATTTATAATAGGCCTGCCCCAACGAGAATGACTTCCTTGTCTGATCCCGAGCAATGATTCAAAGATCCTTATCCCCCTTCTGAAATGAAGTTTATCATCCAAAGCATCCAACACTCGGATCAAATCAAGTCTATCAAACTTTCCAAGATCTTTCTCTCCTTTGTTGACTTTCTCTTCATTGTCTTTAAACTTCCTGTTGAGATGGAGTCTGACTACCTTGATTGTTCCATCTGAAAACTTTGATAACTCAGATATCCTCATAAATCTCTTTTTGTTCTCACCATTCTTGTATACAACTCTAAGATCTGGTTGATCAATAACTGTGAATAGATCAAGATTCTCCAAGTCTTCATAATCCAGGTTAGGTTTAGTCATGTTCAACCTCTTTTTAATTTGTCTCCATAGCAAGCTGGAAATCATAACAGTAAGTATAGTTGACATGCCTTCTCATAAATATTTGGACGGCTTCCAAGGCAAAGATAATGTTCTCCGGACGTATTGTCATGTTTCTGAACAGATGGTAAAGGTATTCAATGTCGTCTACATCCAGATGAGAGAAATCAGCTTGAAAACTCACAGTGTGATAGATCCCTTCTTTGAACATAGAACACTGAGTACCAGATCTTCCTTTGGAACTTCCACATTTTAACTTGTTTGACAGCCACAATCCCAAATTTTTTCTTTACGTACTTCTCAGCCTTTCTTTCCCAAGTGATCAATCTTGCATATTCCTCCTGAACATCCCATGGTAAATGAGAAACACCCAAGACTTTGTGAATGTCTAACTCCCTGGCCCTGTGCACAAAGATTTTCTTCTTATCCTTTTCTAGAAAAGGTATTCTCAAAGCATTCCTCATATGTTTAATTTCAGCATCGGTAGGTATAAGAGATGCTTGAGGAGTGTTTGAGGGGCCAACTTGGGCATCAACTGGGTTAGAAGGAAAATAGGCTTCAGGTTCGGCTTCAGGGTTGGTTTTTTGGTTGGTTTCAGGGTTGGTTTCAAGTATTGGACTTGGGAATCTATTTGGGGTTGGAAGGTTTAGAGGGCTAGGTATTCTGTTTGGGCTAGGAATGTTTTCTGGGCTAGAAGTGGGTTGGTTAACTGGGCTAGGGATGTTTGTTGGTTAATCAGATGATCCATCTAGGCTAGTTTCTTTGAAGGAAGGTATTTCCGGTGGAGTTCAGGTGGTTTATGGAATTTCATAGTGCACAGGACTTAATTGCATGTCATCTGGTGTGCCCGTTAAAATATCAAGGATGTTCTCATTACCCTCTTCATCTGAATCCATTAATCCTTCTCTTTCTTCCTCCTTTAACCTCCAGAAGTTGCCATACTTTTCATTAGTCGTCTCTTCGTCAACAGATGAAAGATCAATAATATCAATATCCAGCATCCCAGTTAGCATCAGTATCTCATCCCTTGTAACAAACTTAGGCTTTGCAACCCTCGGTTCTACCTCCTCATTCACATACAAAACTATCTCATTCATTTCCACTTCATCAACTTCCTCATCAGCTCTAACATCTGTCATCACCACATCATCACCTTCTTGAGTTTCAACCTGAGCAGCTTCAGTGTCAGTGGCAGTTCTTTGTCTTTTACTTATCTCCCCCTCATGATCTTGATCAGAATCACGATCATGTCTTCTTCGGGTAACTGCCTGAGATTTACACAATTCCTGAACTGCTCTGGTGAGATCTTGAAGATTCTATACAACTTCTGTCTTGAAAGAATGGAACTCTGCAGCAGTCACATAGTCTGAAGGTACCTGATGTTGTTGTGATCTCAACAAACCAATCAAATCAACTTCAGTCTCGTCAGCTGGTGCCTGGGATAGTAACTTGGCATATAATATGGATTTCAGCTCCTCCACAGATTGATCAACAGGCTGTACTAGTGGTGGTGGAGGTGGCTGAACAGGTATCTCGATAGCTGGACCTTTTCCTTTCAATAAACTTTTCACTTTTCCCAACTCCTCCTCAAATTTAGCTACCATACGATCTTCAACGGCCTTTAAGGCGCCGTTGATAAACTCCTTTGACATGAAGTCACTTAAGCTCACACCGGGGTCACTAAGACTTCCCGTTATCACAATAGTTGAAGATTCAACTATGTGGCATGTGTTCAAAGCTGGCATCGTGGTAACACTGACAAGACTTCCACCTGATCCTCGTAGGCCAGATTGCGGTCCCACTACAGATGTTCCAATCGGGTCACTTAGATGTCTGATGGTAGCAGAAGATTGTATGAGTGTCCTAGGAATGGATGATGATAATGCAATTGGCGCTAGACTCGATTGTGCACTGAATGGCATTGAGCTCTGGGGTAGCTGAGCTCTGTTTTCAATATCCATACTTTCTGAGTGAAAGTTGGATAGAGTATGTGCTAAAACCCCATGCAAAGATGATACTATGGAATGTTGAGAGGCTATAGAATGGATGGTTGAGGTGTGCAAGTGCATAAGTGGGCTACTTATGGCTTGTACATCCGATCGCAACACATGCGACGGAGTACTAGGTGTGGTTGCCCTTTTGGATCTGTAGGTTAGGTTACACACTCTCTCACCATATTTTTTTTTTACATTGGCACTTTGCCTCACATTATTTGTATTTTCAACTTCAACTCCCTCAGATCTCCTTATATCTCCCAGAACATTCTGAATGTTAGTAGCAATTGCATCAATCTCCATGTCATCATGATGTAATGAGACATCATCCAGAAAACCAAAACCGTGTTTTAGTGTGACCCAGAAAAACTAGTAAACAATTACAACACATATTAACAACACATTATTATTAGATCAAATCATATTATTTCATTTAGTCACAGATCTAACTCGTAGTTACAGATCTTACATTCACTGTGTGTTACTGTGTTCTTACCAAATCCTCTCTGAAGTCTGATGTGTGTGCGTATCTTCCAATCTAACAAGGAACTAAAACTATTTATACTAAGTCAACTTACGTTGACTTTACAACAAAACCCTCAAACTATTACACAAATACAAACTAGACCCTCACTTTTAATCTTGAATACAATATCAATCTAACAATCTCCACCTTTGGATTCAAGATTTAAAAAAAATTCGCAATAATCTTCAGGTATTCTTATCTTCAGAAAAAATCTTTAGCTCTGAAACTTTTTCAGCTTTGACATTTTGAAAGCTTTAGCATCTTCAACAATCTTTGAAACTTTAAACTCTTGAAACCTTTGATAGCTTTAGTAGAATCTTCATTTTCCCCCTTTGTTTACAACAAACTTTGACAAAATCTTCTTAATCAAACAAGTCTTCAAACATTGACTAACTTTGACTTTGAAACCACTTGATTTAAACAACCATTATCTTCAATCTCCCCCTTTACAACAATCGTTTCTTCAACTTTCAATCCTGATTTTGAAAATCATCATTCACTCTTTCTTGATACAAATTTTAATCATCTGATCTTGAACTCTGATTTATCTTCCCAATTATGATATAAACTTTTCATCTGAACTTGAACTTTGACACATCTCCCCCTTTTTGATGAATTATGAGAATCAAAATCATCAAAACTCTTCAAGTTTAGATTTGTCTTTGGAATATGGACCCAAATGAACAAGTAAGCACAGTCTTCATGATCTCTCCCTTTGGTGAAATATGAACAATCTCCC
Source organism: Arctium minus (assembly GCA_954870635.1). Classification (NCBI taxonomy): domain Eukaryota; kingdom Viridiplantae; phylum Streptophyta; class Magnoliopsida; order Asterales; family Asteraceae; genus Arctium; species Arctium minus. The sequence goes on along the minus strand of OX941088.1, from coordinate 78,770,927 downwards.
CTTTGATGAATAATAACAATCTCTCCCAATGAATGATAAGAGAATCGTTCATCTGATCTGAATGAGCCGTCAATTCATAAATGTATTCATCTGAATCTTTTCAAATTCAGACAAACTAGAAGTTGTAACCCTGAATCAACACAGGAAATAGTTAGGAATGCCTGTCAGTAGCACAAAGCCACTGTGTACAACAAATGTACAATATAAGGAGTTGGTTTGATGTTGACTCCCCAGGACATCCATTCAATCATCGAAAAACACAAGGTATTTTCTATGAATGTTCTGACAGAAAAATAAATTTTATGTGTGCTCGTGCTTGTGTATGAAAGAATTAAGCACAATGATTGTGTTTCATAAGGCTCAAAGTATGTAAACCATTGAGACAACAATGATAATACATAGACTCAATTGTGCATGATGAAGGGTCGAATGTGGGGCAACTTTCCTTCTTTTTCAATATTAGTATCTTCCAAATGAAGAACCAATAGATTATGTGCTGCTTCCCAGAAAATGTGAAACATTCTCTTTTTGAGAAAAGAATGAGTAGCTGGTGGGGTTGTATGCAAAAGATGGCATGGGCTCACTGCCTTTTTCAATGATGGTCAGCAAAGAATGTGAACCAATCAGTAATGTGGCTGCCCGACTCAGAAAGAAATTTGGTGTAGAGTCTGATATTCTTTTACTCTGATCTCTCACCCTCTTTCTTTTAATCTTTTAAGCTCACTTCTAACCAATCTCTCATTTCCATTTTACCTCTTCACACACCAACACTCAATTTTTTTACCCTCTCCCCTCAATCACTCAGGGAATACTTCCTGGGTAGGAAACACTGGTTATCGTAAATCCATGGAAGTTCTTTTAAGCACTCACACTGAATCCCATGTATTTTTTTAAAAGCATGTATCTCAATGATTTTCTTGACAGTTAAGTACAAGAAATAATTTGTTAGTATATGTATGCTCGTTAAGAATTAGAATGAAATTTGAGCAATTTAAGCATTTAAGATTTCTCAAAACTTTATAAGAATGAATAATCATGAAAGAATATAAATGTTTTGAGAATCTGACAATAATTAAGATCAGATCAAAAATTCATGAAGAATAATATTTTGGGAAATCAAAGACGAATGTTGTTTATACGAACAATATATAAACATTTTATCAATGAAAGCACATATAATAATGAAATGACGTTTGATTCAAACAACAATGAATACAACCGGGAGTATTACCATAGAAAGATTAAACATTTGATACATGGTCATAACAAGTTCAAGAAAAATGTACTGAACCGATGTGTGTATGAATACATGACAAAGTATAAAGACATGACAATTATACAAGTATTTGTCATTAGAAACACACGGTCAGATATGCATTAAAGTATCCATATAAAAATCATTTAAAATCACACTTCAAAATTCATAAAACATTTGAGAACACGAAGTGGTTTGAACAATTAAGAAACCATTTTTCACAAGTGAAAGTTGTTGTTCTTTCAACAAGTGATAGAGTATAAGGATTAGAAATATATACCTTCAGATCAAAATCCTTAACTCCCCCTGAAATGAATATTTTCAGTTAAGTATCCTTGACAAAATGTCAAATATCCTCCCCCTCGATACCTATAAAAATTCTAGTTATTAGAAAAATATAACAATGAAAATTTAATCAACCATTATCTCCTATAACTAAAAGATATAGTGAAATTGTATTTCCCAATCAATTCAAGCAATCTCAATACAAGATCTAACAATATCAATGTTTAGAGAGATAGTAGAGAGAGAAAACAATCACACGTCTATTTCACAATTACAAGTATTACAATGAAGTGCTTACCCAAACTAACAAGTCATATCCCTATTTATACCAAGGATATGAACTCATACAAGTAACTAAACAACATATTGACTTAACATACTTCGACTTTGTTGACTTATCTTGACTGGACTTTTCCTATTAAATATTGGATACAATAATACACTAACATTCTCCCCCTTTGTATTCAAGATTTAATAAAAAATTTGACATTAGTCTTCAGCGCTTTGATTCTTCAATCTTTAACTCTGACGGCTTTGAACTTTGAAACTCTTTCTGAAGTTGTTGAAGAATCTTGAAAAGTCTTTAACACTTTGCAGCTTTGGAAAGTCAACAAGTCTTGAACAAATCTTTGAAACTCTTTAAAACTTTTGAAACTTCGAGGGGTCTTTGAAAATTGTATCTTCATCACTGTAAACTCTGATCAGTCTTCAGAAAAACAAACTTTCTCGAATCATCTTAATTTAGACTTGTCTTCAGAAAACTTTGAGAATCTTTTCATCAGATTTGAACTTTCAGAAATTCTCCACAAGTCTTGACTTTGAACATTCTTCAGGACTTTGAAATTGATTTGAAATTGATCTTTGTAGATGTCTCCCCCTTTTTGATGATTGTGAGCTCCATAATCATCAAAACTTTTCAATTTCAACATTCTCTTTGATCATCCCCCTTTGTCAGATATTCTCCCCCTTTGAGATACATTTGATATTTTCTGCCCTTTTGATCTGAATAGTTGAATCATGAACTGTATATACCTGAATCTTTTCAAATTCAGATATAATGAACTTGGTAACCCTAATTCAACAAATGAAACAGTTAGAAGTGCCTGTCAGTAACACGGAGTTACTGTGTACAACGAATGTACAATTTAAGGAGCTGGTTTGATGATGACTCCCCAGGACTTCCATTCAATCATTGAAAAACACAAGGTTTATTTATGAATGTTCTGACAGAAAAACAAATTTTTTGTGTGCTCGTACTTGTGTATGAAAGAATTTGGCACAATGATTGTGTTTAATAAGGCTCAAATTGTGTAAACTGTTGAGACAACAACAAATTGTACACGGACTCAATGTGCATGAAAGAGGTGCGAAGGTGGGGCAACTTCCCTTCTTTTCAATATCTAAATCTTCCGAGTGAAGACCAGATAGCAGATGTGTTGCGTCCCCAAAAAAAATTGAAACATTTCTTTTTCGTGAAAGAAATGAGTGGCTGGTGGGGTTAATGCAATAGTTGGCATGGGCTCACTGCCTTTTTCAATGATGGTCACCAAAGAATGTGAACCAATCAGATTTTGTGGCTGCCCGGCTCAGAAAGTAGTTGGTGCAGAGTTTTCATATTCTTTTAACTCTGTTCTCACACCCTCTTTCTTTTTATCATTTAAAGCTCACTTCTAACCAAACTCTCATTTCCATTTTTCCGCTCCACACAATGAGAAAAACTCAACCGGATGAGTTATCTCCCCCACTCTTTGATTTTGACCCCTCACCCCTCAATCACTCAAGGATTACTTCCTGGGTAGGAAACACTGGTTTACGTGAATCCATCGAAGTTCTTATAAATTCTCACACGAATCCCATGTAAGTTGTCCTAAAAGAATGGTTGTTCAACAGTTTAACTTTAACAGTTAAGCTCAAAAATGTATGCTCATGAAAAATATGAATGAAATTTGAGCATTTGAACTTTGAAGATTTCTCAAAACAAAGATATTGAATGAATGAAATGAAATCAAGAGAATTGTTTTGAGAATCTGACAATGTATCAATCAGATCAAATAAAATGGTTAGGGTATCAAAGAATTGGATAATTTGTTTATAAGAACAAATATAAACAATGTAGCAATGAAAGCACAAATTTGAAATGATGAATGATGCTCAACAACATTTGAAATCAAACGAGGGTATTACCATCGAAAAATTTGGTCGTTATGAGACATGGTAATAACAATTTCAAGTAAAGTACTGAACCGGTGTGTATGAATACTTGACAGTATATAGACAAGATAATACGCAAGTATTGATCTTTGGAAACACATGGTCAGTTAAACATGAAAGCTCAAAATTAAAAAACATTTAAAAGCTCACTTCTGAATTCATGAAATCTTTTGAGAATAGAGAAGTGGTTTGAACATTTAAGAAACCATTTTTCATGCTTGAAAGTTGTTCTTCTTTCAAACAATCAGAGATCTAGGATTAGAAGATACTTACATTTAAGCTCCCCCTCAAATCATTATAGAATGATTTATATCAGATAAGCTACCCCTGGATATTTGCATAATATCCTTATCTGAACATTGAAGAACGGGTCCTGATCTGTCATGTGATCAGAAGCCACAATCCTTTACATTAAAGTTCGGGTTCTAAACTGAAGTATTTAGAAGCCATTGTCTTTGACATTGAAGTCCGAGTTCTAAGTTGTAGTACTTAGAAGTCAAAAACTTGTACTTTGAAGTACGGGTTTTGAACTGCTATGTTCAAAAACCATCGTTCCTGCTCCCCCTAGACCGGTGGTACCTGCAAAACAAATTTAACAGGTTTTGGTTCCCACTGGTATTTGGGTCCTGGTATGTTATATTTAGGAATCCACTTCTCATTAGATGTATATCTTTTAAAACCAGAAATCTGAGAAATAATTCTGTAAGATCCGTACCAGTTATGAGCAGATTCTTGTTGGACGAAATCATTCTCTCCACAGTAAGAACAACAGATTTTCCTTTGAGCAATTCTGATCAAATGATTAGTCGAGTAATATATATCAGAATTATCAAAAGGTTTGCCTATATGCGTACTGTTCTTTTTGGCATTGGTTGTGGATTTAAATGATCTGTCATTCTTCCTCTCTTCATCAGAATCTTTTACTCTCCAGACCATCTGATTTTTCTTAGAAGACTTCCAAGAGATTTTACATAAAAATTTGTTGAACCATCAACAGATTTTTCATAAAATAGATTTGATAGTCTGATCTGACTTGATTTGACAATGATTGGTTTGACACTTTTGTTTTTCAAAACATTTTCGTCATGGATAGACCTAGAAGCTGTTTTAAAAGAACAGACTGATTTTGTTGACTTATCAACAGGTGATTGGCTAATCACATCAGCTGTAATCTTTTCTAACAAATTGACGTTTGTAGCTTCTAAGTTCTTTATCTTTTCAGTATAAATGTTTCTTTTTGAAGTAAGTATGTCAAACTTTATTTTCAAATCAGATCTTGCCTTCTGTTCTTTAAGAACATCTGATGATAGAACAGAGATCTTGGACATGAGCTTGGATATTTCAGTTTCAAAATATGAACGTTCTTGCTCAAAATCTTTTTGTAATTTCTTGGATTTATCAGAAATTTCATTGAAGATCCCAACATTTCTCTTTTCAGAAATTTTCTTTTGAAATTAAAAAGACTTTTTCTTTTCTTTGAAAATTGGTCTTTCTTTTTCTAATAAGTCTTGTAAAACTGAGATTTGTTTGGGAAATTCAGTGTTTTTATCTTCAAGAACTTTTCTTTCCTTAGAAAATGTGTCTCTTTCAGTAATTCGAATGTTTTCAAAATCAGACACTTGCTTGGAAAGTTTGAGGCATCTAAGCTCAAGATCCTTTTTCTCTTGCAAAGTTTTCTTAGAAAGTTCAGACATCTGTTGAGTAGAAGATGTCTTCCCACATGATTTATCTTTTTCTACTTGGAGACTTGTTTTCAATTCAGCATTCTTCTTTTCAAGAGCAGATATCTTCTCTTCGAAAGCCTTAAACTTGTTTTGAAGCTTGACTGATTCATCTTGCAAATCCGATGCTTTCTGTTCAGTCGTCTTCAGTTGGCTTTGTGTCAGGATCGAATTCTCAACAAGAATAAAGTCTCAGAAACAATATCAAAGAAGTTGCGGAAAAACACTTTGATATTCAATGTAACAGTAATCAAAACAGTATATGATTAATAACTTGCAAACTTGTATTAAAATCACAAGATTACACACACAACCTCAATCTTGAAGAACAAGCTCTTTCAAGACGAATTCTACTTCTCTAGAATTAGGATCTATGCCTTGAGGTTGATTCTCTCTAAAACAAAAACTTAGAATTAAATCTATTTAATTATTCTCTCTAAACTATTCTATACATTCTATATATACTGAAGATAAAAGATAATTACAGTTTATACAATATCTCCAGAATATCTTCTATCATTATCTCTAAGCTTCCATGAATATCTTCAGCTTTCCATGTTTATCTTTAACCACGATTTCTTCATCATTATCTTCACTTTATCTTAGAAGCAGCATTAACTGAGTCTTGGCAGCATTAACTACTAAGCAGCACTAACTTCTAGCAGTACTAACTAGCTAAGCAGTACTAACTTTGTTCAAGCAGCACTAACTTTGACTAGCAGTATTAATTCTACTAGCAGTAGTAATACTCAGCAGTATTAACTTTGAAGTCCTCTGGCAGTAGTAATTCTGAACTAGCAGCATTAAAGACTTGTTCACATCTTCAGTTCCCAACAATCTCCCCCTAACTTGACTTTTAGAAAGAGAAGTCAAGTTCTTCAAATGCTTCCAAAATCTTCATTGATCTACTCCAATGTTAGGATCCAGTCCCATACTCTGATTTATAGTTCTCTGAATTAAGTACTTTGCCATTTCTAAATTTGGTGCACAACCCAACTTCTTATTTAACATGGCATGAAGCTTTAGATTTGTATGGTTGTATACCCTATCCACCAAGTAATACTCCATGTGAAAAGTATCCAATGCCAGTTCGTAGACTCCACTCCTTTCATATAGAGTCCATCCTCTAACATCTTTAAATACATCTCTTATCAAATGCTTTACTGCTTCTGGTTTAAACAACATGCTCAAATATTCCATAACTAACTTCACAATTGGTAACCCTGGAGCTGTCAACTGATCTGCATGAACTTTCATCCCCACTTCAAACATTTCTTCCAAATCAGATCTTGAACACTCTCTGACAATTTTGTTCCAGGTGTTGTAGACTTCATACTTCTCATCCTTTCTTTTCAATCTAATGTACTCTTTGCCATCCACCTCCATAGTATCCCAGTGGATAACTTCAGGAGGTTTGAATCCAACAGGTTCAGCTGAAATAGGCTTTGGAATTTTATCCATTACCACCATGTACATGTTTACATCTGAACTATGTGGTACTTCCTGAGTTTCAGCCTCATTCTTAGGTGCCTCTTCTTCTTCAGCAACCTTTTGTTGTGGTACTTCCTGTGTTTCAGCCTCATTCTTAGGTGCCTCTTCTTCTTCAGCAACCTTTTCACCATTTTCTACTCTAGGCTTCTTTACAATCTTCTTTCTTTTAGCCATCATTTTAGTTCTCTTCAGAGTCTTTTGAACTTGCCCTAAAGTAGCTTCCTTCTTCTTTTCTTCCTTTTTCTCTGCCTTTTCTTTGATAGGAGTTCCCTCTTCACTTTCAGGGAATGGTTGATTAATATTCACATCAAGTCTCTCCTTGGTCTTCTTTTCAAACTCCACTCTATCCTTTTCATTACTCTTCAGCTTCCCCATTTCTTTCTCATAGAGATCCTTGATTTGATCAAAAGTCATCTTCACAAACATTTCTTTCTTTACACCAATTGCACTCCTTAAGAAAGTTATCATTTTGTTTCTTTCCTGAGTGGCAAGGTAAGTTTGTGAAGGTCTTCTCTTCTTAGCACTTGTTCTGGACATCATAGCCTTTCTCAAGCTCATTGCTCTTTGCTTTGCCTTCTCTGTTTCCAGTCCTTTCTGGAATGCTTCATTTAACTCATTTGCAAGTGCTCTGGCCATTTCTCTGTCTTTTTCAACCTGCTCCTTTTCTGCTTGATCTAACTCTTCTTGTACTTTCTTTGCTAATGCTTCATCTGACTCAATCATCTTTTGCTTTTTAGATGGTTGATCAGATTCTATCATCTTTGCTTTTCCCTTTTTCCTTGCATCTGCAGCCATTTCTTTCTTCTCTATTTTCTTTGCTCCCCCTTCATTTATGACCACTCCCTTTGCTTTGGGAGTGTCATTCTTTCCTTTGATGAGCATTTCAGCTACTTCAATCTCTGTTGGTGTTAACTCTGTTACTGCTGCTTGTGAAGTTTCAGCAGCACTAACAATTTCTGCTGCTTGTTTTGGCTCAGCAGTAGTAACCATTTCTGCTTCTTTAGTTGTAACTGCTGCTGGTGTTGTTTCTGCAGATTTCTTTTCTTCAACAAACTCCCCCTCAAACTGTTGATCTATCTGTTCTGAGCTATAATTCTCCCCCTTTTTGGAAGCATGGACATTTTCTATGTTGGTTGCCTCCTTTCTCCTTCTGAGAACAAACTGACCTCTTCTTTTCTTGACCATGAGCTTTCCCACCATTTGTTTGAGTTTGAAAATCTGTTGTTGTTGGGAGAGAACCACTTGCTGCAATTCTTTGATATCCTTTCCTTGATTAACCACATCAACATTAATGTTGGCTAATGCTTCAATCAATTCCCAGTAAGTATATCTATCCTCACCTTCTTTAGGTGTTTTACCAACCCTTGAAGGATCCTTGGAAAGTTTTGCCATCAATTCATCAGTGTCAGTTCTTTCCTCACCCTTTTTGGATGTTTTGCTCATCCTTGAGGGATCCTTGGATCTTTTGATAGTGGCCTTCTGCCTAGCAGAAGCACCAGCTACCCCCTTGGTTTCTTGGCACCGGGGTCCTTTGGTTGATTTCTCACCCAAAGTTGCCATGGGGAAGGTCTTAGAGATGTTACCACTGACCTTCTCTGTGCTAGCAGAAGTAGTGGCAACCTTCTCACCCATATGCTCTTCCTCCTCCTCAGAGAGAACCTCCTTGGGGTTGGGAGACACCCTTGTGGTTTCCCTGTAGATATTCTCTAAGGGAGAATCCTCCCTTAGAGGGCTTAAAGGCTTAGGGGTTGATGGTACAAGAAGGGAAGGAGCCTTCTTTACCTGTTTCCTTTTGTATGTTTGGGTGATTGGTGAAGTTGGTTTATCAAGAAGAGACTGGGGAATTGATTTAGGATGGGAAGGTTGGGATTGGCTAGCAGTAGGTTGGTCTAATGGGGGCCTTGACCCTGTTGCCATACCTTCATCAGTGTGGGACACCACCATCATTGTAGAGAACAATGGGGTGTCAACTCCTTCCGAGTCCAGAGGGGATCTTTTCATGTTTGAAAAGACCTTACCTTTGGGAATTTTTGGTACATATACCCCATCAAAATGAGGTATATCCGTCAATTCATGGGTTATTACTTCTTGTACAAACCTGGGGTACATATAAAAACTCTTTTTACTTCCCAGGTTTGAGACAAGATCATTAAAAATCATTTGGGAAAAATTATACTTTCTGGCAGTGGCTAAGCATACCAAAGCATAAGCAATGGTGCTACTGAACTCACTCCAGCCAATAGTCTTTTTAGAGATACAGTGCATAAGGGTATGGACAAAGAAACGCCATTGAGGTGAAAATTTTGCTTTTGAGAACTTGAACACACCCAATGGGCCTCCATACCCCATTCTTGTAAGAGTAGAAAACAGTTCATCATTAGAGATAGAAGTTATACCAGAGGCATCGTCTAGATGTAGACTGATACGAAATACCTCTTCAGTAACTGTCAAGGGTTTGTCACACACCCTTGTCTTGATCATTTGCACACCATTCTCAGTAACAATGGTGGCATTTTCCCATAATTGCCTTTGATGCTCGAGATAGATGGATGGCGATACAGTGAGAGCATGAGCGATGTGGTTGGACTTCAGAAAGTCGACTATTTGGTGAAAACCTTCAGCTTGTTTTGGCTTTTGGAGCATCGCGATTTCATTGTGCTCGTCAATGAACGCCATGGATGCCATTGAACTTGAGTGTTCTTGCCTGAAAACTTGGTACTCGAGAGAAAAGGGTTAGAGCGCAAGTGAACAGTATGCAAAGAGTCGTTATGAACTTTTTAGGCGGGCAAAGGGTATTTATAGTATTCGGATCAGAAGCAGTATTAACCTTAAAAAGATAGTGAAAGCAGTATTAACAGTGAGCAGTATTAACTGAAAGAAGTATTAACTGAAAGCAGTATTAACTGAAAGCAGTATTAACCACTAGCAGTATTAACTAACTAGCAGTATTAACCACTAGCAGTATTAACTAACTAGCAGTATTAACTACTTAGCAGTATTAACTGTGCACTGGCAGTATTAAAAATGCACTGGCAGTATTAACAATGCACTGGCAGTATTAACAATGCACTGGCAGTATTAAAAATGCACTGGCAGTATTAACAATACTTGCACTTTTTGACACCATCCTTTTACTCATACTTTTTATTGCTTTGTTCATCCCCTGATCCTTTTCTTCTTGATCCTTCCTGATCATTACTCCTTCTGGAGTATTACTAACTTCAACCTGAAACACTTAAACACACAGGTTAGTAGTATCATGCTCAATGAAATCTTCCAAGGGCAACTTATCTTTTAACTCATGCCCTGAGCATTTATTATTACTTCCCTCTGAATCAAATGCAACATGTCCTCCATCAAATCTTTTGAAGAATTTGAAGGCAGTCCATGTTACCTGTTGTGTGCCAAGAGCAACCACTATCTGCATTCCAAATGCTCTTCCTCTTGAGCTTTTGGTTGCCCTGCACACTTGATAAATCAGTTAGTCTTTGAGGGAACCCAAGCCAAAGTGGTCTTGGGTTGTCCTTTCTCATCAATATAATCTGTAAGTTTAGTCTGGATGAGTTGTTTAGGAATCTCATGGCTGGAATACTTTGTCAAGATTATAGGTTTGGCTGCATTACTACTAGAAGCAACACTAGCCTTGTTAGCAGTACTAACTTGGTTAGCAGTACTAATCAAGTTAGCAGCACTATTCTTGTTAGCAGTACTATCTAGGATAGCAGTACTAACAGGTTTCTTTGCAATTGGAACCCAAACTTGAGCAAAGTTGTTTGCTTTCTTTGTCTTTAAGTTACTCCTTTGTTTATTTGAAGTATTTTTCTTAGTTTTAGCAAACTTGTTTTGAACATGAGACTTTTTAGGTGCTCTGTTCTCAGCCATTTGATTCCTTCCTTGCTTCCTTTAACCAAAGGTGTTTTGAGTTTGTCTTTGAAAATTAACTCTTTGGTTGATAGGATTGAAATAACAGTATTTGGCAACATGATTAAGCTTTCCACAGATAAAACAAGGTTTTGGTCTATTGATTTTACTCAGATCAACCCCTTGTTTTTGTGCCCACTGATTATTCCAATTTCTCTGATTTCCCCTTGGTTTATCATGTTTTTGGGGCTCAGACTTATTGCAAGCACACTGTTGACAAGGAGCAGGTTTCACAATTGTGGTCTGTTTGTAGTGGACTTTGTTAGACTTTCCCTCAGTCTTCTCAATGTCCTTAGATTTGACCCAAGTCTTTCCACATCCCTTATTGGTGATAATGTGATTTTCTAGAGGAATCTCACCACATACAGCGTTCTCCTTACTCTTTTCACTAGAGTTCTTTTCTTCAGAGTCTGTTTCAACCACCACTTTGTCTAAAGGATCTACCTTAGTGGCTCCAACAGGCAATTCCTTCCTATTCTTGGTCTCTAGTAAGTCTGATATAGGAGGAATGTAGTTGTTGTTGTATGGTGGTGGTGTGGTGTTATAGCCTATTCCTTTTCTAAGTTTGTCATGGATTTGAGTTTGAAGCAAAGAGTCCATTGCTTTAGAAGCATTGGAAAATTTCTCAATATCCAGCTTGGCTTTCTCAAACTCCCTCTTTATCTTCTCATTCTCCTCTTCTTTCTGTTTAAGCTTAAATTCATACTGGTCTTTCTCCCACTTCCAGTAGTTTGTGTCATAAGAGTGTTGAAGCTCATTGGCTTGGAAACTCTTAATCTGTTCCTCAAAACTCTCAACAATTCTTACATAGTCTTTTATATCTCTCTCTAATCTTTTAAGGTCATCACTCATTGTCTGGTTGTGATCCCTGTACCTTGTAACAGTTTTAATATAGGATTTAGAGCAAAGATTAGATGTTACCTCAGTAGGAATCTCTGAGCTTGAAGACTCTGAACCTTTAGCCATGATGATGTGATTTTGAATGTAGGTTTCTGAGAATACTTGCTCTGATACCACTTGTCAGGATCGAATTCTCAACAAGAATAAAGTCTCAGAAACAATATCAAAGAAGTTGCGGAAAAACACTTTGATATTCAATGTAACAGTAATCAAAACAGTATATGATTAATAACTTGCAAACTTGTATTAAAATCACAAGATTACACACACAACCTCAATCTTGAAGAACAAGCTCTTTCAAGACGAATTCTACTTCTCTAGAATTAGGATCTATGCCTTGAGGTTGATTCTCTCTAAAACAAAAACTTAGAATTAAATCTATTTAATTATTCTCTCTAAACTATTATATACATTCTATATATACTGAAGATAAAAGATAATTACAGTTTATACAATATCTCCAGAATATCTTCTATCATTATCTCTAAGCTTCCATGAATATCTTCAGCTTTCCATGTTTATCTTTAACCACGATTTCTTCATCATTATCTTCACTTTATCTTAGAAGCAGCATTAACTGAGTCTTGGCAGCATTAACTACTAAGCAGCACTAACTTCTAGCAGTACTAACTAGCTAAGCAGTACTAACTTTGTTCAAGCAGCACTAACTTTGACTAGCAGTATTAATTCTACTAGCAGTAGTAATACTCAGCAGTATTAACTTTGAAGTCCTCTGGCAGTAGTAATTCTGAACTAGCAGCATTAAAGACTTGTTCACATCTTCAGTTCCCAACACTTTGAAGATTTGAAATCTTTCTGTCTTTCAGCTTGATTTCTTTTTCACAAGCTTGAATAGTATTTCCTTTTATTTTAATCATTTCCTCTTTCTCTTTAATCTCCTTCTCTCTTTCTTTAATCTCCTTCTCTTTTGCACTGATGATACCTGCAATATCAGATTTAACACTATTAGTACACTTTATATAGGCAGGAGTTTTATCAGAGTTTGACAAATTAAATTTCAACTCCTGAATCTGCTTTAGAAGCAATGAATTCTGATTTTTCATTTTGTCTCTTTCTTCTTCTAGAACAGGTATCTCAGGCATGTACAATACAACCATATGTCTATCTGAAAGTAATGTATTTCCTCTTTCATCTGTAGTAGGCATCTTTACAGATTAGCTTGATAAAAAATGATCGTCAAAAATCAGAAAATTATGACCACTAACAAAATATGTCCCCCTCCGCAGACTTAGTGAGAAAATTTTTCTGACATATTTTTCTCTAGAAAGAAATGTTTGAATAAAAATGATCGTTCCCAAACCAATTCAGAAAAGTTGACTGAAGGTCAAACTTGGATCACAAAAAAAATTATAATTTCGAAAAAAAATCTATCTTTTGAAACTCGCAGATCACTATACGCGCAGACCAAGTGAACTCGCAAAGTACTAAAACTCGCTAGTCACTATTCACTGAGAAATGCGCTAGACGTTATGTGCGCGTTTGAAAAACTCGCAGGCCACTGTGTGCGCGTTTCGAGAATTCGTAAGCCTCTTCTAGCATGTTTCGCTCAAACTCGCAGCCTTTACTTGCGCGTTTTACCCAAACTCGCAAGCTTTGCTTAGCGCGTTTCTAAAACTCGCTAGCCTCTTTTAGCGCGTTTCGTTCAAACTCGCAAGCTTTGACTTGCGCGCTTATGAAACTCTCTTGCCTCTATTAGAGCATTTCCGGCCAAAAATCAAATCCTTTGACTTGCGCGTTTGATGGTGAACTCGCAGGCTTAGCTTGCGCGTTCTTCAGACTTGAATCTTGCGCGTTCTTCAGATGAACTTGCGCGTTTGCTAGATCTTGCGCGTTTCGACACTTTCGTTCACAAAATCGATCCAAAATGCTTTAAACCTGCAAATTGATTCTACAAATTGTACCAATATGATCGAAATACATATTAGAACACTTTTCTATCAATTCAAACTAGCTAAAAACATGAAATTACAGTGCATTGATCTAGATACAGTGTTCGACTACAAGTTTTATGAGAAACACAATTTGAACAAATTGATCGATCTAGCATCAAAATTAGCCTATGTAACCTGAACAAGAATTGATTCTAGTGATGATACTTACACAACCAAATCAATTTCTTGATCCAATTGTACAAAAACAATAAAATTCGTGATCAAACAGTATATTCCAAGAAAATGAGTTCGTGAACATTAAAATCCAAGAATTAATCCAAATTTGATGCGATGATCCCTCGGGATTGGTTTGGTTTGCTCTGATACCAATTGAAATTGTATTTCCCAATCAATTCAAGCAATCTCAATACAAGATCTAACAATATCAATGTTTAGAGAGAGAGTAGAGAGAGAAAGCAATCACACGTCTATTTCACAATTACAAGTATTACAATGAAGTGCTTACCCAAACTAACAAGTCAAATCCCTATTTATACCAAGGATATGAACTCATACAAGTTACTAAACAACATATTGACTTAACATGCTTTGACTTTGTTGACTTATCTTGACTTGACTTTTCCAATTAAATCTTGGATACAATAATACACTAACATATAGCATTTAACTCCCCCTCAAATCAAAAACTTCTAGAAAATATGTTATCATTTAAGCATCCTATCAGAAGAAAAACATTTGAGTACGGGTTCTGAACTAAGTATTCAGAAACCATATTTACTTATTCTCCGGTGAGAATAGTAATATGATTTTTTACCAATGAAGAACGGGTTCTGATCTGATGCAACCAGAAACCAATGTTCTGAAACATTGAGGAACGGGTCTTGAACTGTTTTATCCAAGAGCCATAGATCTTTGAAGCATGGGTTCTGAACTGATTTATTCAGAAGTCTTGGTTCTTTCTCCCCCTTAGTCTTTATTTTCCTGCAACACATGTTTAGCTTTTGGTATCCACTCGTATTTGGATCCAGATTTGTTAGTTGTAGTTCTAGTAGGAGAGATATAGTAAGAACCATACCATCTATTTTCATAATTTTTATTAACAAAATCATTTGAACCACAATAGGAACAACTAATTTTCTTTTGAGCTAACCTGATCAGTTGATTGATAGTGTAAATCAAATCAGGTTTGCCAAAAGTTTTTCCTTTATAAGCATTGTTCCTTTTAGCATTAGATACATGCTCAAATGATTTATCTTCTCTCTTCTTCTTCTCCGAAGATCCTTTAACTCTCCAAAACCAATTTTCTTTATTTTTCTCATCTATCTTTCTCCAAGTCATTTTCTTCTGAGACTTGTTCTTCTTGATGTTACCTGAATCATCAAAATTTTTGTCATAGAAAAGGTTAGAAGGAAGAATTTTGTCATTAAGTTTAGAAGTATGATTATCATTAGCATCAAACAAAAGATTATTAGAAACATTATTTAAAATTGAACTTGTTGCTGATTTGAATAAGCATTCGGATGCAGCCAGATCACCTCTCGGTGATTGAGCAATTGATTCTGGCGTTTTGTGCTCAGTCAGGTTCACCTTGAACATGATCTCTTCAAGTTCTTTGATGTTTGTGGACATAAAGTTTCTTTCCTTTGTCAGTTGATCAAACTTCTTATGCAACTCAGATTTTGCATTATTCTCCTTCTGAATGTTTGTTGATAACTCATATAGCTTTTCATTCAGCTTCTTTATCTTACATTCAAACACGTTTCTCTCTTTTGTAAAATCTTTTTCTAAACTCTTTTGTTCAACTATCTTATTCTTCTATTTTTCAAACTTTTCTCTTTCCAAGATAATTACTTTCTCGAAGTCTGAAACTTGTTGAGAAAGCTTTATGCATTTAAGCTCCACTATTTTCTTCTCCTCAAATGCTTTTCTTGACAATTCAGAAAACTTTTGAGCAAAAGATTTCCTTTCTTTCTCAAACCCTTCTTTTTCTTTCTTCTCTTTATCAACTTGAACTTCTAATTCAGATATTTTCTTCTTCAACTCAGCATTGTCTTTCTCAAAATTCTTTCTCTTCTTCTCAATCTTCTTTATCTCATCTTGGGGTTTTGAGTTGTCTCTGTCTTGGGTTGCTTTCTCCTTCATCATATTAATCTCAACCTCAAGACTTAAGACTTTATCTTTTAGCTTATCTCTTTCAGCAAATATTTGAGAACTTGTCTTTCTCAGCCCATCAGATGTATCTTCAACAATGTTAACTCTCCTTCTAAGATCATCAAGCTCTCTTTCTAAGATCATCAAGCTCTCTTTGCATTTGTTCCATTTTAGACCAAGTAGAACTAGAATTAAGACTTTCAGATCTTTCAGCTTGTCTTGAAGATATGAAATCTTTTTCTCTTTCGAATCAATAATTCCTACAAAATTAATCTTTGAATTAGAAATACATTCTGAACAAACAAAATCTTTCTTTAAATATTTAGAATCTTTCAAATTAGTAATCTGATTAAGAAGAGATGAATTCTGAATCTTCAGATTCTTGATTTCTGCTTCCATAGCAGGAATCTCTGGCATGTACGCTAAAGCACAATCTCTGTTGGTTAGCACCAGATTTCCTTTTTCATCTGTGTAAGGCATGATGATATCTGAAAAAATACTAAAAAATCAGAAATTTTAATCACACTATGAAATATGTACCCCTACGCAGACTTAGCACGGGGGTTCCCGAGAAAAATATTTGATAGTTAAATCTCATATTACAACTTGATATCAAAAAAAAAAATATGCCAGTATTGATCTTTAATCAGAAAATCAGAAAAATTTACAGTAAAAATCACAGAAAATCACTCAAAATAAAAAACAAGTATAGAATTCGCAAGCAAGAATTCGTAAAGGACAATTCGCAAGACACTTAGGATATGAAATCTTGAACATTTCGCAGAACAGTGGTTTACGAATTATGATCTTTTCGTAGAATACTCAGTTGCGAATCCTGCACAATTCGTAAGTATGTCTTGAGCGAATTCTTTGAATTCGTATCTTTCTCAGGTGCCAATTCCTCTGAATTCGTAAGTCTCACACTTGTGAATTCCTCCCTTATCAAATTTTCTTCTCTGCGAATTCTTTCCTTAGGATGAACAAAAATAGGTATTATGTGAATTCCTTGTCTCTGCGAGTTCTACTTGCGAGTTCTTCATGAAGTTTGCGAATTCTGTAGATCTCGAGTCGATTTTACAATTTTTCAACAAAAATCCACCAAAAACTTGATGTTTGGCTCTGAAACTTTGTAGGAATGATCTTTATGCCATCGAACACAACCCTGCGGAGTGAATTTCCCTGAAATTGACTTTTGAATTGGAAATCGATCACTGGCAGTCCGTGAAAAACAACATTCTGGAAATGTACAAATCGATCAAATTCTTGCAATCTGTTGATCAATTGATTAATCAACCAACACAAGAATTGTTTCACTTCAATGAACGAACATTCTGAACTCAATTTCACATTCAATTCATCACTCAATCACAATCATGAATTCAGTGTAACAGTGACTTTCTTGAAAGAAATATAGATCTTTCTGAATTTTCTGATCTGTGCTCTGATACCAATTGTGACCCAGAAATACTAGCATACAATTACAACACAGATTAACAACACATTATTATTAGATCAAATCATATTATTTCATTTAGTCACAGATCTAACTCGTAGTTACAGATCTTACATTCACTGTGTGTTACTGTGTTCTTTCCAAAGCCTCTCTAAAGTCTGATGTGTGTGCGTATCTTCCAATCAAATAAGGAACTAAAACTATTTATACTAAGTCAACTTATGTTGACTATACAACAAAACCCTCAAACTATTACACAAATACAATCTAGACCCTCACTTTTAATCTTGAATACAATATCAATCTAACATGTAGATTTTCATCTTCAACATCAGCATATTAATATTCTCCTGTTGATGTTCTGAAGTAGCAGAAGAAATAGTATCTGAAGAATCTGTCTGCCGATCCGACTCTGTTTTAGAGTTCTCTACTTCATTAGCATTCTCTTCCTGAGGACTAGATTGACGAATGATAGTCTTGTCAGGTTGAGATGTAGAGACTTCTTGACGAATGGAAACTTGTGACGAAGTCCCCACAACTTCAGGTTGAGAATTCTGAACGCCACCTGTACCCCTCTTAGCATTTTCTCTCAGCTTTCCCCGTCCAGGACTCCCGCAGTCACAGGAACCCTCACCGACTCCACTCGTCTAAGGTTGGAGTCTTGGGTAGGGATTGCCGGTTCTGGCATTCCCATTGACTCTCCATAGTCCTTAACAGACTCCGAGTGCAGATCAGCATAAGAAATAAAAGCTGTTGGAATAGGCATGGAATAAGCAAAGGCCTTTTTCTGCTTCTGAAGATATCGCATTTCAAACTCAGGAGCAAGCTCATGATGAGACCTTTTTGGGATATCTCTTTTTGATCGGATCATACTTCGAACAATAAACTGAAGAAATATTTGGTATGGCATATATAATGGTTTCTTGGACGTTCTCTTGCTGATGATCTTTTCATACCATTCAGTCCAGAATGCCACAAAATAATCATCGCGCAGATCATACACGATAGCATGAAAGAGCCGCAGTGTATGCATATTTGTGTTGTCAAGGCCTGAGTGCCTGGAAGTCAAACAACGATTGATGACGGAGAACATCTGGTAGTAAAATGGTGGTGGATTTGTCTTTTTAAACTCGCTGATCTTTGTCAATGAACCCACATACCCTAAGCCTCAGATGCCTACAAATACTTCAGAGTCGACTAGGTATGGGTCAAAGGTTGTTCTGCCCTCTCTTGAGTTTGCTTCAGGTAAGTCCAGTGTCAATCTGAGTCTTTGACAGGTTAGAACAGCAGTGAAAGTTATCAATTCTGATCTAGAAGTATTTTTTCGTATTGCTCTCCACCACGTATTCGATTGTCTTCCAGGCTTGTTGTAGATAGATCAGAGGAATTGAAGCAGTGTCTGTCAAATCCTGGTTGAGAGGATGCCCCTTCAAAATTTCAATGACCAGTGGATTGACATTGAGGACATCAAAATCCACATGGTGGTTGTTTGGGTAGAGCAACAGATACTCCGACGGACTGATTAGGACAAGATCAGGATCTACACCGACAGCTAACTGAAAGTGTGATCTGGAAGATCGCATAGGAGTCTCCTTGGACACATTGGGATCATACTCATCCATCCGGACAATGGAATCATGAGTATGTTCATCTGCCATGTTTAACCTGAAATAGAAAGAAAGTATTGGATATGATCCAATATGTTTGCAATAAGCACAAAAACTTGTTTTCAGAAAATGATTTTGATACACACAGTATCAAAGTACTGAAAGATTATACTTTTACGCTTACAAGATAAGCACATAGTGTTGCCAGATCCAGTATGCAACATCAAACAGAAAAAAAAATACCAAAACTTGACCAAAACACTTGATATTTTGATTTTGTTCTCAAAAAATGCAGTAGTATTGTATGAACTCACAAACATCTAAAAGGTAAAAAAAAATTCAAACTCGGAAAATCCTCTAAGTCCAGAACTCTCATGACACTGAGAGGAACTTAAAACTCGCATGACACTCAGGAATAGAGATTGAACTCGCATGAACTGGTGATTCAAACCATGAACTCATATGAACTGAAATCAAGATTCAAAACTCGCATGACCAAGAGTTTTAACATGAAACTCGCATAAGCAAGAAAGCATTCACAGAACTCTCATGACTAAGTGTTCTAAGTTAAGAACACTCAAAGTACTGTTCACTTAACATTTTTTGAATTTCAAATTTCAAGTTGAAATTTTTACCCAATAATCTGAAGATTTTTCCTTTGTTAAGTTCGAATTAGGGTTTAATGTTAAGATTTTCATGATGAGATTTTGAAATAGAGTCCACATGAAGTTTGATTTTGTCCAAATGAGTCCAACAGTTCGAATGTTCTCATGAGTTCAACAGTGCGATTTATAACAAAATAAATCCAACTCAAGGTATCCCTGCAAAATAAAATCAAACGAGCAAAACCCAGATGCACAATCGAGTACAAATAACAATACAATCAACATTTTATGAGAACAATATCAAATACCAAGTAATCAGTTCAGAAACTGAATAGACAAAACAAAAAAAATACGAACATAAACCCTAGAAAAGTTAAAATCGAACAAGGAAATCATCAATTAAAGATACAAAACAAATTGTAAAACAAGAAACAAACAATAAAGAGTCATAAACCTACACTGATTCAAGGATGAAGACTATGAAATCGAAAGATCGCAGAGCAAGGTCGAGAGAAAGGTTTCTAAGTGTAAAAACTCGGAAGAATGATGTCTTAGAGAAGTGAATCGTCAAAATGGAAAACATTGGAATTTATACTCTTGAGATAATACTGACACATGGAACGATTTGATTTGGTGACACACTTCTCGCAGACCAAAGAAAAAGGACTTGCCGCACAAAGAATAGGCAAGTGTGTGTGCACTTCACGCATGAAGCGATCTGCGCAAAGTGTTGTGAACAGTAGAAACTCGCAAACAATGACGTGCATGAAGTGGAAACGCGCATGACATAGGGTGCGTGTTTTGTACTTCGCGCAACCTTTGTTATGCGCGAAGTGAGAACTCGCACGACATTGTGTGCGCATTCTACACTTTGCGCATGCAATGATGTGCACGTAGTAGAAACTCGCACAACACTATGCGCGTTCTATACTTAGAAAAATTTTGAGAAATTTCAAAAAATGGAAACTTTCCAAAAATATTTTGTTCCACTTTCCAAAAATGGCAAGTTTATAAAAATCTCTTTTAAGCACAAAAATGCAACTTTTTTTTTTGAAAATCCTTTCTGATTTCAAAAATCTTTTCAAACACAGACTCACACACCCACTTACAGACTTTACAGTTCTGCTCCCCCTTGAAGTGTGCATTGTCTGTTTTCTCCTCCTTGATATATGCAATATGCTCAACATACTGAAGCATGAGTCCTGATCTGACTTGATCAGAAGTCAAAGTCCAAGATGTGATCTTTGTTTGTACTGCAAGAAACTTCTACACTGCAAAACAGATTAATATTTTCATACTCACAGTACATGAGTCCACAGCTGTTAATAGTATCATACTTTGAAAGAATAGAATGACAAGTTGACAACACTCAAACAAATAAAATCAGATTCAACTCCCCCTCAACACCAGATACAGAAATAAGAATATAATTATGCATCAAGGTTCAACATTCCAAGTTTGCTGACCAAGAAATTAAATCTCTTTTCATCAAGAGGTTTAGTGAATAAGTCAGCAACCTCAAAATCTTTTGAAACAAAATGCATTTCTATATTCCCTTTCTCTACATGATCTTTAATAAAATGGTACCTGCTGTCAATGTGTTTGGTTTTGGAGTGCTGTACCGGATTAGAAGTTATTGCTATTCCACTTTTTTAGTCACAGTAAACGGGGACTTTGTTGAATGTATATCCATAATCCTTCAGTTGTGTCTTCATCCACAGAACTTGTGAGCAACAACTTGCAACTGCAACATATTCTGCTTCAGCTGTAGAAGTTGACACACAGTTCTGTTTCTTCGATGACCAGCTTACTAACTTGTCTCCCAAGTACTGGCATAGAGAGAGAAATCAGATCACAGTTCTATTTATTCAAGCCATATTCATTCAATTTAAAACAAACCAGATCAAAATGTAGAGAGAGAAACTAGAGAGAGAAATAGTCATATGTCATTGAGTCACAAGATTACAATACACGCACAACTCTAGTTACATAGTTCTCTCAAGACAAACAACCTATATATACCTCACACTTCTCTCACAAAGCATGAAATACAAAGACAAAAAGTCAAACACTTTATCTAAACATTACATGAACATTATTCCAGCATCGACCATGAATTTAATCGAACAACCGCTATATCAAATTGAACAATGTTTGAATTGGATTCCACCGTCCAATTAATCAGCCACCTAATTCTTATTAACTTCACGGTCCCATGATGTAACAATTAACAAACTTTTGTTGAATTAACTTGGTTTATCCAATTTAAAAAATAACCTACTTCCGCCGGTTTTGCTATCTAACTCCCGGGTGATGAGGTCTCCCGGGTTAATGCTAAGTCCCGGGTGTAACTCGATTCCAACCCATATCAAATCCCGGATTAATTTCAAACTCCCGGATTACAACTCCCGGTAGCAATTTCAAACACAGGTGAAGAGGTCAGTCCCGGTTAGAAGCAGTTGTGGAGTTTAATACCGCGTCACAAAGTCCCGGATGAGGCACCGAAGTAATTCCCCACCCAGATCAAACCAATTCCCGGTACGCAAGATATGAGATCTCGATCCAAGAATTTCAAAAACACCAAATTGATGATCACAAATCGTTTCTAACAACAAATCAACTAATCCTTTTCAAACTAATGGATCAAAACACTATATATTGATTGAATCTTCAAGAAATTTCAAGAACATATTAAATTTCCAAAAACACATATCTAATCCAAAATTTTCACCATTTCTTGAAATTAACAACAAATTGATTATCACAAAATGTTTTTAATCACAAATCAACAAACCTTTTGCAATCAAATTGATCAAATCAAGAGAAACTAAACGAAATCCATAGGATCTTGAAGAACACAGTCGTACCAAAAAAATTTTGAGATCTGATCGATTTCTTCCAAATAAAAATTCATAATTGATATCGTATCAAATCAGATTATGATTTGATTATGCTCTAATACCAACTCTTAGTCCCAAATTCACACATCAAAACAAAGAAATCAACCACAAATCATATGTTCTTCATTGATTTCAAGATCATCAC
Organism: Arctium minus; assembly: GCA_954870635.1. Taxonomy (NCBI): domain Eukaryota; kingdom Viridiplantae; phylum Streptophyta; class Magnoliopsida; order Asterales; family Asteraceae; genus Arctium; species Arctium minus. The sequence goes on along the minus strand of OX941088.1, from coordinate 78,748,369 downwards.
ATGCTTTCTCTCTCTACAACCATATGTTGTGTCTAAACTCTCTCTCTCTCTAACTTTCTTTCACTAAAATGTTTACAATGAAAGCTCCTACTTCAAATTACAAAGGAAACAAGGTATTTATACCAACTACATATTAGAAGGAAACAAAACACAACTAAGAAAGACTTTGACAATTACAAAAGTAAAGACTTTGACTTTTAACAAAGTATACTTTGACTTTATTCAATTCACACGTTGACTTTGACTTTCACTTTTGAGACTTTAACTTGAGGCTCTCAACTTAAAACTCAACGATCTCAGATACAACAATGTTTGCTCCGTGGAAACCGTCGATTTCATTGGTTAAGTTAATGAAATTGGTTCACGACATTGTTTAATTTGAAGAAATTGTGTCATATAATTTTTATGTTGATGAAATTGTTTCATATATTTGTTTTTTTTATGCAAAAATGAAATTGTTTTAGTATTTCTCATTCTGATAAAATTGTTTCATGCATGTTCTCATTCTGATGAAACTTTTTCATTTTTACGTAAAAAACACAAATGTATGAAACAATTTAATTCAGAAAATAATTATATAAAACAATTTATCAAATTTTACAAATTCATGAAACAATTTCATTAACTTAACCAATGAAATCGACGACTTCCATGGTTTTCAAAATTAAGGTGGCTTCCAAATGAAACTACCTCTATATATACACACACATATATATCTATATATATATAAAAGGTCCCCTTTTTTGTTAACCACTCCATTGGAACTAACTGTGTTAACCAATCACAATCGTAGATGCATCAAATCAATGGTTTGGATTAATAAAGGTAATTTTGGTAAGTCACATTCTTTGCACTTTGTGCCTATGCGCAAAGGAGTAATTTTGTCAAAACACAAGAATCATAAACATGGCAAGTGCTATCCATGGTAACTGGTTCCCAAAACAATTAATGCATGCATACATTAACAAATTCAAATAAAATAACTAGCAAATTTAAAAAATAGAAAAATATGGAAACAATACATAGAGGAAATCTTGAATTTGTGCATACATGAATAAATTCAAAACCTGACATTAAACATTACGTGAAATTCGTAAATAATAAAATAAATTAATACATAATATCAAAACTTAATTTGTGCATACATGCACAAATTCAAAAACAACCATTAAACAATTACATAATTTGTGTATACATGAACAAATTCAAATGAAATAACTACCAAATTTAAAAAAGTATAAAAATATGGAAACAATACATGGAGGAAATTTTGAATTTGTGCATATATGAACAAATTCAAGAATAGACATTAAACATAGTTAGATGGTTAAGCATTTTTATGTATTTGTGCGTATGTGCATTTGTGTGTATATGTGCATGTGTGCATGTGTGCACATGTGGATTTGAATAAAAAAACGTATTAATCAGTTAAAACGTATATGTTAATCGATATCTTCTTTGATATTAAAAAAATATTTTAAATAAAATAGATTTCGAAAATCAAGATAAACAAAAAATTTATGGTCTTCGATTCCAGAAAAAACACATATGTTCTTCAATTTCAGTTATGAAAAGTCAAACGCATATTTGATAAATTTTATGTTTGATATTTATCTATTAACTTTATTAAGAAAAGATAATTAGAATATAATATAATTAGATAACTACCAAATTTAAATATGAGAAAATTATGGAAACTATTTAATCAATATTAAAATCAATTAAAATACCAAAAATACCCTTTACAAAATTACTAGGCATGAAATGGACATAAATCTTTGGTGGAATTTGATTTGTTAGGATTTGGTTAACACGGTTAACACTAATGGAACGGTTAACAAAAGTGTGAGACTCTATGATAAGCCAAGATCACAAGATCTATAGAGAGAGAATCTAGAGAGAGAAAGTGTGCGCTCAAATGTAACAGTAAATTGAATTCAAAATATGAAAGTTCTTACAAGCAAACAAGCCAAGAGGACTTAAATACCTCAAGGCACTTACAAGATAGAAAAGAGCAATAAGCACTGACAGATAAAGGAAATAAATACAATGATTACTATAAAATCAGATCTAACAATCTCCCCCTTAGTAATCATTGGCGCCGAGGTCTTCAAAAAAAAAAATCTTCAAAAACAACATTGACCATCTAGGCGACTTTGAAGGATCATTGACGTTCTTCTCGTTGACGTAGTCTGTTCAGCCCAACTAACACTTCCAATCGTCGCAGAGTTGAACGGAGATTCAGTCTATCTTGAATAGTGACCAAAGTTCTACGAATCAGACGAATTTCATCATTTTCAAAAAGATATGACTCTCTTCTTGTTTCCAAAAACTTTCTTCTAGCCTCTTGTAGACGATGCTCCAACTGAAGTTTGATCACCTTTAGAGTTCCATCAGAGTAATATCCAATCTCCTCAAATCGTAGAAAGCATTTTTCACTTGAGCTGTTCTTATATACTACTCCATATGGATCTTCGATAATGGTGAGTAACGGATAAGACTCTAGATTCTGCAAACTCCGGTTGGGCCTTTCAAGATTAACCACAGGCTGAAAGCTTTCGACGGCCATCTAGAAGTTAAAAAACGATAAAATCGGATCTGTCGTCGAATGAATCGTTTAATAACAAAAAGAGTTTGAGAAACATCCTGAGTCCGGTGATAAAGATTCCGATTGCAGTCTCTTCTTTCCACTTCAAGGTCTGGATACCAGATGTTCACAAACTTATTAAATGTGACACTGAGAACTCGAACTATTAGATGAGGAGAAGCAACGGTGTTATTCTTTTTGCGCTGGCACTTGATAAATGCTAAGTATTCATGCTGATAATCTTCTGATTCTTTCTCTACTCCAAGTATGGCATATATATTGATTGTCCTTCTTCTAGAAACAAAGATGTTGCTTTGGATATATTCAAGAAAAGTTGTTCTGAGTCTAGAAGCCATATATCTCTGCTGAAGATTTCTCTGCCTTTGCTGCCTAGTTAAAGCTTCTCCTTCTTCTAGAAGAGATGGGGAAATTACCGGTTCGGAAGAAGGAATATCTGCTTGAGCTCTAGATGACTGACCAACTTCAAATGCACTTGACATAATATTGGTTGTCGGAGCAGAACTAATTACTGGAGTAGATGAAGGTTGATCATCTTCTGGAATCTCACTTTGACTTGGAAGATCGCCATATAGCAATTCAGCCTCTTTTGTATATGATGCATCCATAAAAACAGTATCATCCTCTGTATCAGATAAGATGATGATATTGTTGCAATCTTCTTCTTTAACTTGAGCAACTTTCTCAAATCTAACTTCTTCATCATCATCTGAAGTTATCTCTATGAAGTTCGCAAAGAAATATCTCATGTCATTTGCTGCTTCCAACTCTTCAACTTCATGAGCTCTACCTGAGACATCTGGATCCACATAAACTACAATTTGCATATTATCAATATTTGCTTCAGACATATTAAATTCATTATGCAAAGCAGCTACATCAGCATTGTCAACCATGACATTCACTAAATCTTGGATACTGCAATCTTGAACTGAATCAGCAGTCTTTTCTCTATCTCCAGCCACTTCTTTTTGAACAACTTCTCGTGCTTCAGAAGACCCTTCTGTTCTTTGTCTCTTTGCCATATCCCCCTCATGGCCTTGATGATCGGGATCATCTTGGTCATGTCGGCGTTTAAGAGACGGGCTAGCCTCAGTCCTGCATGAATGCTCTAGATGATCAATCTTTTTAGATAGATCGGAGAAAGCTTGTGACATAAAAGAACGAAGATCAGATAAACTGGATCTAACTTCTGATCTGAATTCCTGAAATTCATGAGATAAAGCATTAATGCGATCAGAATCGGAAGAGGAAGAAACTGGAGGCGGCGTTGGCTGGAAGTTCCTCAGCAGAGAGATCAAATCTTGATCTTGATGTTGTGGCGGAGACATAGATAGAAGACGCACATAAAGAAGATCAGATAGCTCAGAAATTGGAGAATCATGAATAGAAGCCCTGGAAATATCCGCAGACTGGGTGAATATTGACGGAAAAGGAAGAGATACAATCGGTGATGTAGATGAAGACACCGCAGAAGAAGGTTCCCGAAGAATCACCCCTGAAGGACGACGGAAAAGATTCTCAGGAGGAATAACCGAAGTATCTATCTCTGGCATTTTCCTTTTGAAAAACGACTTCAGCTTGTTAATATCTTCCTCCTTTTGAGCATCCACCCTTTCTGAGAACTGACGAATTACC